>BSWB01000002.1:140132908-141382908 GCA_033239125.1 Fagopyrum homotropicum
TGATATTGTAATTTCATCAAAGATTTGCATTTGGATTCTTTTGTTTGTTGTGGGTTCTGTTGAGTTCACAGCTTCGGCATCTCAGTGATTGCTTTTTTGTTGATTTTGGTCTTTCTTTCACTGTTTTACTTGATTTTGAATGTGGGTTTTGTGGATTTTGGTGTCTGCAGTGATGATCTTTACTGGGTTTGTGCTGATTTTGGATTTACTGTGTGAATAGTTTCTCTGTGAACATATCCTGGTTTTTATGCTAAGAGATTGGTGTTGTGTGATGGGTAAATACTAAATAGGTTTTGTCACTTTCATATTATCTAATGTGGTGATCCAATTTGACCCTTGTGCTTCAACCATGTGAAGTAACTTCTCCTTTTCGATTGACAGCTTGTGGATATACCTTTGAGTTTGTATATGCTGAAATGGATTCAGTAAAGAATTAGACTTGAGAACTGTTAATTGGCAGTTTATGGTTATTTTCTTACTTCAGTTCATACATGTCAAACTGGCTTTTGTGTTGAGTCTTTTCTTGCAGCAATGTTGTGTTTCCTATGCCTTGAACTCCATCACCCGTTTCACAACTGATTATTAATCTTATTATCTAGTTTTCTGAATCTTGTAATATAAAAACATGTGAACAAAATGTTTTTTTTTTGTTAGCTGAAATGGCATTTGAAGTAGGAAGCTGCATGGAATTTTGTTTCTGCTAATTGTTGTGATAGTTTTGGTGGTTTCTTCCTAGTTGTTTGTATTCTGGCTTGGATTATGCTTGTTTTTGGATTCAAGTGTGATCCATTTTTCATCAATCTTTAATCGATAAAACCAAATGTCCTGCGAAATAGATTCAACTTCGTTTGCAACTCTACTTCCAACTGATTGCTTCGTTCTTCACACATCTTGTCTTAAGTTCATCAATGATAAACTGTTTGAGTTGCCCGGATGCTTAGTCATTCTGAAAATTGCTGCACCATTGCTTGTTGTTGCATTATTGTTCATTTGAAGGCTCATATTATTAAGATATTAACCAGCATTAATATTTATGAGTTCTAACTTAAATGGCTAGATAGATGCTTTGTTTCTTGTCACCTATACTAATGTTTTGCTCTAAGCTTTTCAGGTGGTACTTATCTTGGTGTTAACAATGTGGGAAACTAGAGAGTGTAGTCTAGAAGAAGATGCAGGCACATGCCAGTTCAGGAGATCTCTCAAAGAGAGGCCTCACAGTGTATCAATCTTGGAATTTGGTGCTGTTGGGGATGGAAAGACACTGAACACAGTTGCTTTTCAAAATGCGATTTTCTATCTTAAATCCTTTGCAGACAAGGGTGGTGCACAGCTATATGTTCCCCCTGGTAGGTGGCTTACCGGTTGCTTACGTCTAACAAGTCACCTTACTCTATTTCTGGAAAAAGATGCAGTCATCCTTGCTACACAGGTTCTTCTCCTACTTACTAAATACACAAGCCCTCAATCTACAGACGATTTTAGCACATCTGAATACAATTTGATGATATTCCTTAAACTTGAGTCTGTTTTTCAGGAATACTAGACTATGGGTCCGTTCAGCATGCATTTTTTACGGGGTTATTGTACTGGGATTATTTGGGGATTATTTTGACCCCAAAAAAGTAACCAAATACACGTGGTTTTTCAGATTATTGGAGGGGTTATTGAAAATAATAATCCCGCAGAATAATCTGTTGGGCTTGCCGAAGAGACCCTATGTATGCCATCCTTTTGTATAAATCAAGTAGTCTGAGTTTCTAAATTTAGACCTTAGTTGTCATAATGCCTCTCACCTAAGATAGTGAAGTACTATAAAGCACGCCTAGTGAACTTAAGAATAAAATTTCTCCATGTGGTGAAAGATGTAGGTGCTTTTAAATTATAATTTTGAATTGGTACTCAAAATCATTGGAAACTTGGTTTGAATAAACATGGATTCTGGAGTTTAAGAATTTTGATTGCTGGTTTTTATCTGTTCTAAGCAGAGGTCTCTGCTTACTATATCTTTTATAAAAAGAACATTGAATCTTTCCCACATTGACGCTATCAAAAGCTTTTTAAGCTAAGTATTTGTTAATATATTCAGGATTATAGTCACTGGCCAGTAGTTGAGCCCTTTCCTTCATATGGTCGAGGTCTTGACCTACCCGGAAGGAGATATAGCAGCTTAATCACAGGAAATCATTTAAAAGATGTTGTTATAACTGGTACAATCATCTGATCCTCATGTGGAATTTGTCATTGTATGCTGTATGGTATGACAACCATTCTTACATTTTCTTGTTCCTTTAGGTAACAATGGAACCATCAGCGGTGAAGGCTCTATATGGTGGGAGCAGTATACACATGGTTCATTGAAATACAGTAGACCGCATATTTTAGAACTCATAGAGTCGAATGATATTGTCATTTCAAATATAACTTTCTCAAATCCCCCGGCTTGGAGCATCCATCCAATATATTGCAGTAATGTTCTGATTGAAAATATAACTGTGCATGTTCAACCTGAATCTCCATACACCAGTGGCATTGTTCCAGGTTTGTTGTAGATTTGAGAGGGAAGTGAAATGATTGATGATCATTTTGTTTTGTATCCTCAAACAATGCTGTTTTGATTTCCACAGATTCTTCTAAGCACGTGTGCATCGGTTATAGCAACATCAGCACAGGCCATGATGCTGTTGTGATCAAAAGTGGTTGGGACGAATACGGAATTGCCTTTAACAGATCAACATCAAATCTTCAGATACAATCAGTTCACCTTCAATCGTTTTCGGGAGCTGGCTTGGCATTTGGAAGTGAAATGTCCGGTGGGATATCAGCCATAGTGGCTAAGGAGCTTTTCTTGAAAGACTCATTCACTGGCATTGCACTTAGGACTTCCAAAGGAAGGGGAGGATATATAGAGGATGTGACAGTATCAGATGTGATAATGAATAACGTTTTCGTTGCAATCAAGGTAACCGGTGAATCTGGATCACACCCAGATGAAGGATTCGATCCAAAGGCTCTCCCGGTTGTCAAGGACATAAGTTTCCTCAACATGGTTGGAACAAACATCAGTATGAGCGGGAATTTTACTGGGATTAATGAATCACCTTTCATCTCAATTTTCTTATCGAACATCACCTTCCAGGTTAGTACTACTGATACTTCTAGCTCATGGGTATGCTCGAATGTTTTCGGATCCTCAAAGGACATTTTGCCAGAGCCTTGTCCTGAACTTGAAAGGCTTTCACCTACATCTTCATTCTCCATATTGGCAGCCAATAAAGGGAATTGGGTTTCATAAAGGGATTTCTTTGAGGATGACAAGCACAAAATGTCTCTTACATTGTTTAAGTTAATAGGCCAAAGGGTATTTCGTTCATCGTGTGGGGAAGTTGGGGCTGCAGAGCTCCTATTTGTACATCACTTTTTTTTTGTTCTTTCTTCGTTTGGTTCTTCTCATTTTGTGAAATAGTAAGAAAATTTTTGGCATAATTTATTCCTCTGAAACCATTGTAAAGCATTAGCTGAATATCCCTGTAAGTATGAGGTTACTGTCATTTGTTGATATCATTTATTTTTTAAATGTTTGGTGGAGAGGAATGTGAGATATTTGTAATGCCATTCTTAAGCTTTGGAAAAGCACCTTTATTTTAGTAAATTATGCAATAAATTCAGGTTCTATTCCCCCTTTTCTGCTTTTATTACTGTTAATCACATCATTTTAAGGATATCTTAATGGGATCATCAGGGATTTCAAAAGAGCAGCATAAAGCTAAATCCAGAAAATGTCTAAACCAAACGTTTAGAAGACGTAATGCCGGTAAATGCTAGGACAGAGCATTAACCGACTCGTTCAAGGGACTGGTCAGTATTATAATGTCGGATGACCACGGGACTGGTCAGTATTATAATGTCGGATGACCAAGTGATGTGGAGAGCACACGACCAGTGAACCACAAGATAGTAGTCTCACCTAATTGATAAGTAGCTCAGATGCTTATATGGTAGTCTCACCTAATGTCTCAACAGGTACAAAGAAGACGAGCCACATATGCTTTTGGCCCAAACCATAACCGATCCATTTTGGTTCGGTTTTCAGTCCTAAATGGTTTGGTTTTCAGTCCACATTCCGGTTTCGGTCCGGAGTGATGATCCAGTTTCTTGCCTAGAAAACAGGAACCTCCGCCATCAAAACCATACAAATTATCGTGTGATTGGCTAATTACCGTAATGGATATAAACTCAATGGTGGTCAACGGAAGGTTAGAAACTGCAGTTATGTGCAAATGAGACAAGGAGATACAATTTGTCATCAGCTACGATGGTTTACAGTCTATTCTAAGAGGAACTTAATAAACAACCCAAGGAAACCAAGATAATCAGAGAAGGGAGCTAATACATATCTCAGATCACTGGATGGTTACTTTTGATCTTTCAAATTTATAATTTACAATGAATAGACAAACTCAAACTCCGTTTGAAGGTGAGTTAAGGAAGCCCATCCCTTCTGCCAAATGGTTCATATGTTCAGTATCGTTCAACCCGTTGGCAATGGGCTGCTGCTGCTGCTGTCCTTCATTACAATCAGCAAGACCTTCCAATGGATTTGACATTGTCTCATCAGGTATCAGGTAGTTTTCCAGATCCCAACTCGGGTCAATCAAGCAATCAATATCCGGATCCGGTTGTAGCTTGTCAATGTCAATATCAAGGGACATGGATTCATCAAAATCCAGAGATGCCAGGTTAAAAAACTCTGCATCTTCTTTGCCAGATGCAATGAAACTGTCGTTGGGAAAACTGACAACATCATCAACTATGTCTGCAATAGGGGGTGATTTGAGTTCAGTTTTTGCATCCAAGTTTGGTGTTGTATAAGATGGCAAAGAAGTAGGCAGGACTTCTTGAAGTGTCACGCTCGATGTACGGTTTAGCTGTCTGAGCATTGCTTGAGAGGATTCAGTCATCAAAGGTTGGTACTTAACAATCTGTCCATCAGCAACAGAGGTTGACAGCTCTTTGTCCGAAAAATCATCCTGTTTGAGCCGCCGTTTCTTAGTTCCTTGTTTAATTCTATTGTTGTCTGTCTGCTGTTGTAAAAATTGAGCAAAGAATCCAGGGCTTTGAACAGCCTTTGCTAGGAATGACATCATTTGCTGCTGTCTTTGTTCCATTCCCTGTAACCGTTGCATCACGGTTTGCAACTGGTTGTCGGTTGCTTGTTGTTGCTGTCTTAACCGAACAAGTTCTTGCATGAGCACGTTTTTATCTCTCTTGAGCTGCTCAACTTCTTCCTCTAGCCCAAACTTACCCACCTCAACACAGGCTCCAACTGATGAACTTTGTGGCTGTGTTTGTGCTTGTTGATTTTGGTGAGTATGTCCATGAGCCGATTTTCTTCTTGTGATAGTTTTAAGTAGATGTTTCTGGCCCCTCAAAAAACCCTCGTTTGCAAACTCCCAACGGTCAGGATCCACCTTCCTAAAACCCTGTTTGAAACATTCACAAGTAAGCACAAGCATCACACTAACTTTTGCGCTTCTTATCATCATTCTCCATTCACAATATCCAAGTAGGAATGAATAATGCAGACTTTCCACTTAAAGATGTAAGAAAGAAGTGACTTGACTGCCATATTCTTTACTCTGTAGTCCTGTACTAATGTGTTGCACCAGTGCACAAATCACTAACACAATCCCTATGTACACATTTAGATTCCTCTAAACCGGGGTAGGCATGACATGAACTTAAACCTTGAAACATGCCTCAACCCCTTGACATAAACTACTTCTTCACTAGACCGAAGGCATTGGTCACAAAAACTTGGAATATATACAGTATTCATCTAGGTCAGTTCTGGATCAAAGTTAACAAGATAGCCACAAGGTTAAAGTGAATCTTCTTTGCTGAAATCTACATAGATCTTCTTTCTCCCGTCTATAAAAAACAGATAAAGAACAATGCACCAAAATTAGATATAAATTTTAAAAACATTAAGCATAATCTACTACCTAAAAAAAAGAACTCTACATACGCAAGCTAAAAATTGAAGTTCAGATTGATTCTAAAACTTAAGTAAACCAGATTGCTTCCTAAAAGTGAATTGATTTGTCCATCTACCTAAAGTTAAAGAAAACGGACTCAGGGCCACACGAAGAATTTTGTTGAAGTATACAAAGATATATTTTCCGTTGCAAAAACAAAATCAACATCTCAAGTTGTCTACCAGGATACCGAGGACTGCAGCAATTCCATTAACCACATCTCAAACACTATTAACTAGGAGGGATCAAGAAAAAACACAACGTTTCCCTGCTTTCCCTTTGTAGAGGCCAACCCATCAGATCTCAGTTAAACAAGAAAGAAGCAGTAACTAACGTGCAGATCAACTACAACCACTTTGAACCCAAAATTATGAGACACCAGATAAGGGAGATCATCTCTGCAGACTGACAATCATTGCCTACCACCAAAACCATTAGGTTAAATGCTAGGGCCAAAAACTGCATTAGCAAAAGTAATTATACAGCTTAAAACAGCTCTACAACTCCACGGCAAGAATACCTAAGAATTATCAGTTTCCACACCTAAAAAATATGAGTGTCTTTCACTAATCAGTCCTGTTGTTCGCATCAATTACCGAATCTTACAAATCAAAACATATCCTGAAAACCCAAAAATCAAAAAGAAAAACTCAACAACCAATTGCAATCTATTTTGACCTGATAAATAGATGTGTGTGCGAGTTAGAAGATCTAAATGAGAGTCCCTTACGTAAGTATTCAGCTGGCGAACAAAGCTGGAGAAATTGTTATGCTTAAAATACTTGGGAAGCAAGTCCCTGCCAAACTCAGGAGGGTTCCAAACAACGAAACTGTTATTCGTAGGACTCCAAGAAACAACCGAATCGGTGGACGGATCATCCACCATGTCGTATGTCTTGCATAGGAAAGGCGGTGGACCGTTCACGTTCAACATAGGGTTAGGATTGGGGTTTGGTTTCGCGTTCGAACTCGGATCCACTTGCGAGACAGGCGGAGCGCTAATTGCAGCAGGCGCCTCCGCCGCCGTCGGAATTGTGGTAGAGGATGGGGAGCTTGACCCGGCCCCTCCGGCGGGAATTGCCGATTTCATTACGCAGAGGCAGATTTAATCGCTCGAAGAAGGTGATCGAAGAATTCTAGGGGTTCAAGGGAAAATACGGCGCATTGCGGTCCTTGATCGGAACCCTAGCCACAATGACAAAGGGGGAAATGAAGAAATAGATCGGAGATTGTACGGCGCAGAGAGGGTTTTAGGGGCGGTGGGGAAAATTGGGCAGCTCACCGTCTCACGGGTACTTTGCGCTTTTTCTGAAAAAGATTATGTTTTGCCTTTCTTGAAAAATTATATCTTATCATTTATTTAATATATATGTCTTATCATATTAATTTTGTGATCTCTTCTTCAGTTTTGTAAAACTAAAAATATCATTTTTTTTTCAAAAGATAAGAAACAGTATTTCGCACGGAAATGTAAAAATAAAATGCGGTTGTAAATATTAAATTATTGTTGTTTTTATGAAAATGCTAAATTTATTTATCAAAAAGCACATGTAATGAATTTTTTTAGGTTAGACTCATAAAATAGGCGTTAATATGTAATCTTTAATAAGTATATATATATATATATATATATATATATATATGAGATTGATTATTTATATATTCTAATAATTTAATGAATAAAATATTTTAATTGAAGATTTTATTCAAACAAAACTTAAATTATTAACTGACCCATGTTAAAAGAACCATCATGAAATTGCTTTCATATATTAATCATTAATTTTGTGAATTTCCTACCAAATTTTTTATGAATTATTAATTAGTAAAGGTTGAGTGGATCATAAATTCTTATCATCATAAAATCCGATAATATATTCTTTAAATCTGTATAAAAAAAATAAAATTCCTACTTTTCTTAGACAGATAACTTTTTTTATTTGATAAACTATAGTTCAAATTATAAAATAGCAAGCTCACGTATAATCTTGTGGCGTAAGTTAGGATCAGAAATATTGTTAATATTATTATAATCATTTTATAAAATAATAAAAGTGATATTTTTATATTATTTTATTAAATTAATAATGATCTACTACAGTAATTTATGAAAAGTTAAAGTATTTTTCCATTTGGTACCCTTGAATTTTTTGCTTTTCCGAATGGTGCCCAAAATTTTTTACGTTTCCGTTTGGTACCCCTGAAGTTTCAGTTTTTCCGTTTGGTACCCTTATTTCTTATTTTTTGCCTAAAATAACGTTTTTATATTGAAATTATTTTTAAAAAAGGAAAAAAATATATAATAACAATTTATATTATAAATTTCGAAGCTAAATGTATTTTAATTAAAATAAACTATGATATTTCTTAAATTATATAAGATTTTTAACTATTATTTTTATGAATTTTAATATATTTATTACTATTTGTTTTTTTTATCATATTTTACATCAAAACATGAGAAATTAATTATGTTTTATATAAAATATAATAAATTTAATTTATATTTATATGATATTTTAATCAAAAATTTTAAAATTAAACATAATACGATAAAACATAATAAATTTTTGATTAAAATTGTAAAAAGTATAACACAATAATATCAAGTATTGTAATATTTTATTTGATTGCAAAACCTATAAAACTAAGAATGATTAAAATTGTAAAAAAAATATTTTACATGTTACGAATTTTCCGTTTCACGGATTTAAAAATTTTTGGTTAAAATATCGTATAAATATAAATTAAATTCTTATATTTTATATAAAACATAATAAATTTCTCATGTTTTGATGCACAATATGATAAAGTATCAAATAGTTATAAATATAATAAAATTCATTAAATAGTAGGTAAAAATCTTATATAATTTAAGAAATATACTAGTTTATTTTAATTTAAATATATTTATCTTTGAAATTTATAATATAAAATTGTTATTATATATTTTTTCCTTTTTTAAAAATAATTTTAATATAAAAAATATTATTTTAGGCAAAGAAATAAGAAATAAGGGTACCAAACGGAAAAACCGAAACCTCAGGGGTACCAAGCGAAAATGTGAAAAACTTTGGGCACCATCCGGAAAAGTCAAAAACTCAAGGGTACCAAACGGAAAAATCCAAAGTTAAATGAACTCTATTTCTAAGAATATAAAATTTATTAGGTATGAGTTGACACTTCCTCTTATGTGATGACAGAGAGAAAATTCCAAAATTTGAAATGTATATAACAATATGAACCAAAGAGACAATAGGAAAAATAGACAAATGTGTAAATTGAAAATTACAACTAAGTATTTATTAATGATTAGAAGGATAAATGTGTAAATTGAAAAATAAAATAGTTAAAATGATAATTATTTTATTGAAAAATAAAATAGTTAAAATGATAATTATTTTTTAACAAAATTATACGGCTAAAATGACAATTATTTATAAACGGAGGGAGTATAAATTATGCGGTTTATACACTATTTCTATGTAAGTTTGCAAATGTTTAAAAACTTTTGTTTCCGCGTAATGATTTATTGGAGTACCTTTATATGTGGCTATGAGCCTATGACCTCTTGGGATACTTGTTTAATTAGTAATAATTTGAAGGATAATATTTGGAATGTTCTTTAATGATCTCGTTTCCCCTGGGGACTATAACAGTGGGTAGGAGCCCTGTTTTGTTGATCTGCTTCCAACAAAGCCCTTTCCATGCTCTTATATACAACATACCTTGCATCAAATTTTACCCAAAAAAAAAACACATTTGTAGGTGTTGTGTGTAAAGAAAATGGAGTGGTGGCTGGTTTGGACTGCGGCGGCGATACTAATTCCGGCGTTTGAGAAGGAGTGTTGTGTGTAAATAAAAATTATAATACATCCAACTCTAAACCAAGTTTGAGAAGGAGAAAAAACAGAAACATGTAAGAATCTTGAATACACAAAAGCAGTAGAGATCGTCTCTTATTCTGTTTGGCAAAGCAAAAATTGCCTTGTTGCTACAGTTCAGCCGAGTGTTGTTTACAGCCCTTAGGCCCAAAATGCTGAGAGCCGCGCCTCACAACTTTTCTGCATAAATAGCAGTAATGTGACTGGCATGCCCAGCAGAATATGTGATTGTTGTTGCCTACCTGTTCAAAGTCCAGTCCACTAAACAAATAAGATTCTACAAAAAAATCTAAGTCAAAAGGTATGAGGAAGACAAATTATGGGGAAGTTTTCACTTGCCTTGACATTCACTTGGCCACAGTTTGGGCAAGGGCGTCCTCCGCGGTTTGCAAAGAGCTGCAAGTGAATCTGAGCAAGCATTTGTCGAGGGTTAATTCGTTCTTCCCACATTTGAATCTCTTCATTAGGGAAAAGTTCACAGCCACCGTTCCTGTCCCAAAAGTTTTTTCAGTTTAGTTTTCATTGTAATTGAAAAGTTCACAGCCACCATTGTAATTGAAAATATACCAGAAGTGATCATAGCCTTCGATTGCTTTGTTACAGCGATAGCAGAAGAAGCCCCCACAGTTGTTGCATACCATCTTGTTGCAACCCTCAATTCTTGAGATTGCCATTTTACAAGTCGGACATTGCTTAGCATCCTTTAGTATTTCTTTCACACTGAGGAGCTCATTGATCATTTCCCGCTCTCTGCGCTTCTGCTGATCTCCTAGCATAGATGAGTCCTGCCGTTCCTGTAGGATATGAACCACCATAACCGATTATGCTGAATTTAAGTATGCAACTTCATCCGCTCATGGAAGAAGTACAAGCAATAAAATATGGAGTTCAGTCGGCCATATGACATGGCTTCCAGAAAATATGGGTGGAGACAGACTTTATGATAGCAGCCAATAATTTAACCTCGAGCAAAAAACTTCTGTCCTACCTGGGTTCAATCATGGAAGATATTAAAATACTAAGTCGAAGCTTTGAAGATTTTACTCTTACTTTCTGTGATAGATCAGCAAATTCAGTGGCACACTATGTTGCACACTTGTCACCCAATAATGGGGAGGAACAAGTTTTTAGCTATAATTTTCCAACTCATGTACTGAGGTTATCAGATTTGGACAAAACGTGAATATACTATTTCCTTCAAAAAAAGAAAGTATACAACTTCATAAATGACGGAGATGATTGAAACCAATTTTATATGTCCAAGGCAACAGTGTTTGGAAAATTGACAGAAAATGTAGAATTTTCTCTACATGGTGTTTTATCAGAGTTGATACCAGCAAATCGGCAAATCAGCAATCAGCTACAAGGCATAAGCACATCTTTAGTGTAAATATGGTACTCAAAAACTATTTTTTTCATTATAAATAGATCCCAACAAATATTACCTGCAAAATACGGAGTTTCATTTCCGGTGTCATGCATGCTATTCCTACATGGCGTCGTTCCCTACAAAGGGTGCAGAAGCTATAAAAGCACTTGGAGCACTGTGCGTGCTGTTCTTCATCCTCGATGCAAGCAGTTTCACACCTTGGGCAATACGCCACATCAGACATTGAGTCGAGGGTCTTTTGTAACATCAAGGCTTCCCAATGTTCAAATGCTTCATTACCCAATAATCTTTTCAACAAGCCAGGTGGAACCATACTGGTACACTTCTCATTGGGGCAATGAAGCTTATTTACTGTGCCTTCCTTGATATGAATATCAGCATAGGTACCCATGCACTTCGCGCAAAAGAAATGATGGCATGGTAATCTTATGAAGTCCGTACCTGAGGAATATAGGTAAAAGAAAAGCCGAACACATAAAGAGCAGGGGAAATTTTTTAGATCATCATGCAAGTACTGCGTGACTCTAACAGTGGGGAACCAGATTCAATTTCCAAGAAGAAAGCAAATGGTGGTGAGACTAAAATAAAGTTTTCAAAAAAAAAAAAAAAAATCAACTTTTCTAAGAAGTTGATGAAAGAAAGATCAAAAGTCTCAAAGACAACATACATGTAAGCACTTTTACCCATCAATCTAGTGTCTCTGCTTCAACTGGTACGAATGCATGACGACTTATACGTAGAACTACTTCACTAAGGAGGTTATATACATCATTTCGATGGATATCCAGAGATTAATGATTAAATAAATACTATGAGATGATAACTACAGGGATCACAAATGTTTCCAACAACGGGTATGTCTCTACTCAGAGTCAAGAGTTGGAACTTTCTTCCCTATATATGCAAATAAATTAGATAAGGATATTTTACAAAATATAATCCTAACATAATAGAATGAAAGATCCTTTTCCATGCCACTAAACATGACACATTTATTGAGTTTCTGGTTAAAAGGTTATCACTCCAGCAAAGAGCTCAGAAAGCTTTGACGTTTCTCAATCCCTTGACAAAATAAGGATCTAACAAATTTGAATTTGAACACCTTATGGTCTTCCCTTCAATTCTATTCAAATAGAACAAAGCATAAAAAACAGAAAAAGAATTCAAAAGACTAATACAAAATAAGGAGCTAGCAAATTTGAATTTCAGGTTATCAGTTTTTTGGCGTTATGAAATAGGATAGATGCTCATTAAGGTTGTTGTAAAAGGGCCATCAATCCAACAAAATGCATAGAAAGGTATGATGCTTCTCAATCTCTCAACAAAGTAAGCAGCTACCAAATTTGAATCTGAACACATTAATGTCTATAATTCAGTAATTTCCAAACAAAACAAAACATATTAAGGAGAAAAAAGATCCAAAATGTTTAATCCATCAGTCATGACCATCAATAATCTAGCAGGGTTAGAAAGAATTTACCTGCATACTCACTATAGCAGATGCAGCATTCATGAACATCACCAAGAAAGATTTCATGGCGTCTCTCTTCATTGTAACATTTTAAAGATGGGATATCAAGATCAGGAGAAACACTTCCAGATATTGCGCGTCTGTCTGCAACGTTTTTGACTCCATAAGGTCCAAGCACAATCCTTTTATCAAAACCAAGGTGAGACAACGAAGAAACATGCAACCATTCCACCCACTGGAACAAGATCTCCTGTCCTGGCTGCTCACTCCACAATGAATCCAGCATAGTGCACAAATCGGAGATTTTGGTTGAATCCAACCACTGTACTGAGATGTTGAAAGAAGGAGGGCAATTGCTAGGATATGATTTAGGCAATAAGCATGTTAGAACAATCGGGGGAAGATATTGAACGTTAAAAGAATATGAGACATCTTCCAAAGAGCTTCCATCTTTGGATTTGGGGGTGCTAAAATCTTTGAATGTAACGGACACTTCGAGTTCATCAGTTGCTTCAACATGTATGTGAATCTGCAATCATACGAGAAGAAATCAATCTTTCAATTCTCATTTGTTTCATGTAATAAGATGAAAGGGGCCTTACTCCATGCAAAAGAAATACCTGAAATGATCGGAGACCTCTCCACTTGTCAAGGACATATACATTATCCCCATAGATAGACACCATTGCAAGCAACTGCATAAGATAACCTTCTAGCTATTAGTTTTCAATCACGGGTAAAATTTAACTGAGCTCATTTGCTTCTACCTCCAAGAGATGTTAATAAGCAATAGAAAATAAACTCTACTACACAGTTCTTCATATGTATAAGACAGATAGATTTCAGTCCAATCCCCCTTGACACCAAAAGATTAAGCATGATGGTTTCTTCAACAAAACCAAATAAATGAGCTGCAAAGTACAATGTACAACACACAAATAACCCAGCAAGTTATGATGCAAAATTAGTTATTTATAGACCATCTTGGCCGGAAAATCGTTCAAAAAACTCAATCAATACATGCTGGAAACAATAATAACAGTAATGATCATGTAACAATTACTTTCCTACCAAAGAAAACATGTATCAATTACCTCATCCTCTTGCAGCTGATCATTAACGATCATATGTTCCTCCAACAAGTCAACTTCCTCAATCCCTAATTGCAGCTCAGCCAACCTTCCCAAAACATCATCAAGACCTCCAATAGTCTCCCGCCCATCAATTGATTCAACTTTCTCCTCAACCACCTCGTGGTCATCATTTTCCTCTATTTTCTCCTTCCCCTTGACCTCAAAAGATTCTCTATCCTCCAAGCCCGCCGAACCCAATTCGGGTGTGGCGCTCAAATCGGGTTTGGGGACATACTCAACTCGATTCTTGGGTCCCCGCTTGTTTCGCCTGCGATTTGATAGCTTACGAGAGGAGAAATTGGAGATGGGTAAGTGCCCAATTTCATTGACAGAAGAAGTAGAAGGCGGCGATGACGGCTCAGATTCTGGTCGATGACGATGATCATCTGTGTTGAAGTATCGGTCGTTGTGATGAGAAGATGATTCGTTGAGAGGCTTGACTGTCCAGTTTTCTTCATGATGGTGAGAGAGGTTCTCTTTTCTGGGTCGGTTACTTCTCATGGACATGGTGATTAAGCCTGAAGACTTCTCCTGTGTGCCGATCTTTTGTGTGGCGTTGAAATCGGAATGAATGAATATGGGTGGGTTGTGTAGAATTTGTCAGGGTTGGATTAGTCTTTGGAATTTGAGTTGTTGGACTCCCGAACTTTACATGTTCAACCGTGAAGGTGCTGGAACAATTCTAAAGCGGTCCGGCGGCTGCTTTGGGGGCCAACTCTAGCGGTTCAATGTTGATTTTGATGGAATTTTGTAAATCTTTTTATTTTTGTTGTAGTGTCACGTTGACTAGCATTTAGGGATCGTTTGGTATGACTTTAGAAATGAGTTGGAGTTAGAAATCGAAATGGAGTAAAGAATTGGAATAAGTCATTCCTAACACTTAATATTTGGTATGACGTTGGGATAAATTATTTTTGACACATTTTTTTTGATTTTATATGAGTTATGAAACCATAAAACATATCATATTTGATGATATATATGTTAGTTTATAATTTAAATATACGTTATTTTTTAAACTACATTTAAAAAATGAAGACCAACGAATAACTTAAAGATTAAACACTAAACAATCGTTAACCCAAATAAATAGGTATATATTTCTTCTATCAAATATATTTTTTCTAATTGAACGAATTATATTGTTTTCTATAATTTTTCAGTTACATTACATCTTGAATGAAATATTTGTATTATAGTTAAAAATATTTTGTTGTCAAAATCTTGTTTTCTACAAAATAGTTATATGATTTAAATTAATTGATGTACAATAAAACAAATTATAAAAAAAAATATTTTTTTCTTGTGAAACTAAATAAACAAGTATATATATATATATAGAGAGAGAGTATAGATTCTATGAGAACAGGCTTATCGTGTAATCATGAGAACAGATTCGTAATTATTATTAGTTTTGTTACGAATGTGCCATATCGTTTAATGTATTATTCGTAGTTATTGTTGGTTAAGTGGATTATTCGTAGTTATTGTTGGATTCCTAATTATTATTATTCGTAGTTATTATTAATTATAATATTTACTCTAAATCTCAACCCTTAATACTCACCATCCAACGGTGTACGATTGTTCTCATGTATACACGTTAGGGGTGTTCTCATGGGAACCACACCCTCTCTCTCTCTATATATATATATATTGAGTCCGGTTCCGGTGAGAGCATGCTTCCAGATAGGAATAAGGAGTGTTGTGAGTCATTATATGAGTTTTAAATCAAAGGCTCTTACGCAATATATTATTAATGACATTTTGATAATTATAATAAATATGGGGAAAAACCTATTTAGCCATGAAAGCATAAGATATTACTACAATTCTTCAATCATCCCACTTAACACGTCATTCAGCTATACAAAGGTAATGGGATTTTAGAAAATAAGTTTTAATAATACAATAAGCTCTTGTTTTACAACAACAAAAGCAAAGTCACGCCTCCCTTTGTCTTGTTATGTAGTTGTCTTGTACTTGTTGCTAAATGCATTTCAATTGATCACTAATTTCACAGATTATAAACTAACGATCCACAAATTACAAGCATTTCATGTGTAGCACTAAACTTACACAATTTACAGCAAGTATGAGACATTTGCAAAACGTTCAAACCTCTCTATATGCTCTTTTTATTGTGCATACAAAATGTTCGACAAAATGTCTCAGAAAAAAATAGTCTATAATAGTTATATGAACAATGACATAGAAAGTATGAACACCGATAAACAAAAACATAAACAATGACGTGTAAAAGTCTGAACACCAATGACTTATATATAACTTTTACACATACATAACATATTATGGTCATCTTTTAACGTTTTGTGATTAGTTTTTTTTTATAAATTTTTGTGGTTATATATTGTAAATGAACATCTATGCATTATAAATTGAACACAAAAGAATAAATGAACATGACACTTTGATAAATAAAACACTATGAACACCGAAGTATAAAAACATGAACAATGACATATAAAAGTATGAACACTAATACTATTTTTGAACGTAAGTGTATTTTTCAGATTTTAAGTCATCCAATGATTCACCACTCTCCTAATTTCTATCGACAAGTTCTCTCCTCACTTGAACTAAAATCTCTCTCTCTCTCTCTCTCTATATATATATATATATATATATGTATATATGTAGTTTTAAATTGGAAACGAGTTTATGTTGGAAAGGGATATCCACCTTTAATATATGAAATCAATTTTTTCTTTAGAGTTGAAATGAGTCATTTCATGGAATCATTCTCATTCCTGATTTCAAGTCTTACCAAACACTGGGTATTGATATAACTCATGCCATCGTATCAAACGAGCCCTTAGTGTGCGTAGTTGATAGAGTACTCAACTAAGCATATGGAGAAATAATAGTAGTTCCAAATTTTTTTTTGTAGAAACAAGTAGTTTCCAAAAAACTTTTCTTTTGGGGAACTATTACTACGCTCCTCATATGCGTAGTTGAGGACCTTATCAACTACGCACGCGAAGTGCGTAGTTATACTCACTACTATAGATTTTCACGAGTACATTTAGAAATCATGATTTTTAATTGTAAATCCCTCCTAAATAGAATAAAACCACAAATTTTACGTTCTTTACCCACAAATGTTTAGTGGATTCGGATCAAATTAAACTTCTTGAATGGGTATTTACGAATCCTTATCAAATTCAAAGTCATGTTCCAATGAATGAACAATACACTAATATTGGGCCTCTTTAAGAGCATCATTATCGGTGGTTCTTAACCACAATCTTAGTGTCAGGTAGGAGAGAGAGAAAAAAAAATTTGTTAGAACCAATGCAATTTCATCTTATGTAAGATTATGCTAAGATTAATCTTAGGTAGGGACCACATCAATAAACTTCAATTTTTTAACTCAACTTTTATTTTGTGGGTAAATTTTCAGTTTATATTTACGTTAACAATGTGACACCTATTTCATTTCTAGTTGATTACCAATTAATTAACCCTGTTTAAAGCAATAAGCGGAAAAGCGGAAAACGTAAATTTTTAAAACCTTTATCTTACAACCATATTCACAACATATATACATACTAACATACGTCATAAACTCTGTTTAACAAAACACAGTTGTTTAAAACCACACAAAACATCCTAGGCGGTAGCATCCCATAACAACCCACCTGATACGATCTCACATCCAAGTGTTGGGTCCAATGTCCTTGCCTTGATCAGGCTGAGCCTGAGTAGCTGAAAAATGTGGATATAACAACAATGAGCCACACGCTCAGTAAGGGTATACAAATCGCACTCTCCCAATATATATAAGTATCTAATATCCCGTCCCCAAAGGACACTCTATACCGTTCCTCACATTCCAAAGTCGATCAATGCATACATATCCACATTCACATATAATTCCACAACCATTCACATCACATTTCACATAAACATTCAAGCATGTTATCACACATCACATATAAACATATCATCTCATATAAACATCTCATATCATCTCATCACATATAAATAATCATAACATAACATATAACATGCTAGACTCGATTGCATCGATAGGTGATAATTAACTAACTAGCCCCAACTGATCGTACGATATTATTCCTCATTGCTTTCGTATTTCTTTTCTTTCTTTCTTTCTTTTTTTTTCTTTTCGGTTGGCCAACCCGATAGCGTCCTAGGCCCCCTGTAGATCAGGTAGCGACCTCGGCCATCTTGTCCTAAGACCCCCTGTAGATCAGGTTGCGATCTTGGACTATTTTTCTTATCTTGAGGCCCCCTGTAGATCAGGTAGCGACCTCTGAGGCCCCCTGTAGATCAGGTAGCGACCTCGTCCCCCGGAAACCCGTGCGGGACCTAGTTGGGCTAATTAATCAATTATCATCCTATATTATCACTTCCACATCATAACTCAAATTCATGCTTCCATCATTTTCTTTCATCACATTCTTTCCACTATCATCTCATGTACCTCATGCATGCTTTCATAAGGAATATCAAGTCATCATCATCGTCTCACTCATATACATATAAGCATGCATACAATCATAACAAACATATATATACACTCAAGCATGCATACAATCATAGCATATTAAATACATAACATATATTAAGCAAGTGTAATTCATATACACTTACCTCGCAGGTAAGAACAATAAAACCTCGCAAACCAACTATTGGCCGTTTCCCACTCGTACTATCCTCTTTTTTCGTGCTTGGATACGCTCACAAAGAACTAAACTATAGTTAAACAAAACCTTCAACAACACCTGCGGAGAATATCATATTCCTCGTATTAAACTTCTCGCTTCAAACACCAGTTAAATTCATTCCTTTAAATTTAATTAGCTTATAGCATTTTCTAGAATCCCAATTTAATTAATTAACCTTTAATTAATTAATTAAATTTCGCCAGAACAACGTTTTGCCCGCAGGCAATTTCTGAACCCACATGTCATCAAATCTCATCAAACAAACAGCTCATAATCACCAGAATAAAGTAACGAGCATAATGGAATTTCCAATTATCCATTTTAACAAGCCTAAGGTCAATTTAGGCTAAATCGCAATACGGAAAACGAATAAATTCATAACTTATTCGTAACTAACCCGATTGACGACCCGAAAGAAGATTCAGAATCACAACGACGCAGGCTACGCTCGGACACCATCAAATTCACCGGAATCTAAGCGACGGAACCTCCCTAGTATCATGCTCGACCAGGCCTTCTCTTGCGCGGAAATGTAGAAACTCGGTACCAAAATGAAGAGAATGAAGAGAGGAATCCAAAAACTCAAACGGATTTGAAATCGGATTAGAAACGGAGAGTAGATATGAGTTTGAAGGTTGAGAGAAATTAGAGCTTTTACGAGGAAACGTGAAAGAAAATGAATTAATAAACATTATTTCCGCTATTTATAGCGAAGACGATGATTATCCTTTAGCGGAGTCGATGATTATCCTTTAGCGGAGTCGATAATTATCCTTTCACCGATCCGAAAGCGGTTTAAGACCCCTTCTCCAAACTTCTCGAAATTGGAATAATAAATCTGAAATATTGTATGGATAATTATTCCGCAATTGTCTTGAAAAACGCGTATTCCTAAGCCGTCTTTCTTAGCCGCTAAGAAATGAAATAGCGACTCTTTTGGCCGTTTTGCCTTTCTATGTTTTTTCATATCTAGGACATGTCCGATGTCCTGATCATTTCTCTCAACTGCATTTTTATTAATTGAAGCTCCCAAATGCTCCAAATAACACCGGGGTGTAATATCATCTAGGAGCAGGTTACCTCGAGAGGTATCTCGTGTTAAAACGGATTTAATTCCTTAAAATTCTCGATTAGGTCATCTTTGATTTTTGACTGTTACAAATATCTTCCACTTTAAGAAATTTCGTCCCGAAATTTAAGAAAGGACGTAGAACCAAACTCGTAGATATATCAAAAGGATGCACAACCGGATCACAATTTCTCGAGGTTTTTACTCAAAAAGATAGGGGTATCTACCTCTCATATCTCGCTCGGTTTCCATGTAGCCTCTCGAGCTGAATGATGTCCCCATCTGACCTTCACCATCGGAATCTCCTTGTTTCTCAATCTTCGAACTTGCCTGCCTAAAACCTCAATTGGTTATTTTGGGTAGGACAAGTTCTCATATACTTCTATCTCAGGTTCGGGAATGATATGACTAGGATCTGTCCTATACCTCCGTAGCACCAATACATGAAAGACGTCATGCAATCTTGATAACTTTGGTGGTAACGCCAACCTATACGCAAGTGGTCCGATCTTCTCTAAGATCTCATATGGACCAATGTATCTTGGTGCTAACTTCCCATGCCTACCAAATCTCATAACTCCCCTCCAAGGAGATACCTTCAAAAACACTCTATCGCCTATCTCATATGTCATATCTCGTCTATGGCGATCAAAGTAGCTCTTCTGACGATCTTGTGCTGCCTTCAAGCACTGTTTTACTACTTGTACTTTCTCTATTGTCTGTTGTACAAGTTCAGGACCCTCTATCTGTCGCATGCCCTCAAAATCCCAACATACAGGTGTGCGACACTTCCTTCCATACAAGGCCTCGTAAGGGGCCATACCAATACTTGAATGGAAAATGTTATTATACGCAAATTCGAGCAATGGCAGGTTAGAATCCCTGTTACCTTTAAGCTCCAAAACACAAGATCTCAACATCTCCTCCAAGGTCTGAATCGTTCTCTCTGATTGTCCGTCTGTCTGAGGATGAAATGTCGTACTGGAAATGCAATCTTGTACCTAAGGCATTTTGCAGACTTCCCCAGAAATGCGAGGTAAACCTCGGATCTCTATCGGGTACAATCGATACAAGGACTCCGTGCAGTCGAATAATCTCTCTCACATACAACTCTATCAGTTCATCTAAGGAGTTATCTTGTCTTATCGGTAGAAAGTGAGCAGATTTCGTCAATCTGTCTACAATCACCCATACCGTGTCATTCTTTTTGAAAGTCCTAGGAAGTCCAACCACAAAATCCATTGTAATCCTCTCCCATTTCTTCTCATGAACTAATAAAGATTGTAACTTTCCTGTTGGTGCTTGGTGTTCAACCTTCACTTGCTGACACACTAGACATTGAGCCACAAAATCAGCTACCTTTCGTCTCATCCTGGGCTACCAATAGATCTTCCTCAGGTCATTAAACATCTTCGTACTCCCAGGATGCATGGAATACCTCGAGGAATGTGCCTCTTCAAGTAGCTTCTTCTTTAACTCCTCAGTGTTTGGCACGCATATCCGTGCACCTCTGTATAACACTCCCTGATCAGACAACTGGAAGTGTGTAGTGGTAGCATCTCCCATTTTAGCTTTCAACTTCTTCAGTGTATCATCCTCATCTTGTCTAATTGAAATCTCATCAAGAATCAACGGTCTTACCTGAATGTTCGCTATCAACTCAGATCCTCTTACATCCATCTCTACTCTCATAACTCTGAGAGCTAATAGATGCTCAACTTTGTAGTTGACCTTACCGCCATGGTCACTCCTCTTTCTGCTGAGAGCGTCAGCTACCACATTCGCCTTTCCTGGATGGTACTCTATAGTGCAATCATAATCCTTGAGTAACTCCATCCATCTTCTCTGCCTCAGATTCAGATCCCTCTGAGTGGGAATATACTTTAGGCTTTTATGGTCGGTAAACACCGGAAATGTATCACCATAAAGATAGTGCCTCCAGGTCTTAAGAGCATGAACTATAGCAGCAAGCTCTAGGTCGTGTGCAGGGTAGTTATGCTCACGAGGTCTCAACTGTCTAGATGTATATGCTATTACCTTCCCTTCCTGGATTAAAACTCCTCCTAAGCCACTCCCAGATGCGTCGGTATAAACCACAAAGTTACCCTTATTTGAGGGTACAACCAGAATAGGGAACGTAGTCAATCTTTTCTTAAGTTCTTCAAAGCTCTCTTGACAACTGTTATCCCATATAAACTACTGATTCTTCTTTAGCAAGTTAGTCAATGGGCGCGCGATAATCGAGAAGTTCTTTACAAACCTCCCGTAATAACCCGCAAGTCCTAAGAAGATGCGAATCTCCGTAATGCTCTTCGGAATTTCCCATTCTGTAATAGCCTTGATCTTGGATGGATCAGGTTGTATACCATCTCGTGATATCACATGCCCTAGAAAGGCAATCTGATCCGTCCAAAACTCGCACTTGCTGAACTTCGCGTACAACTGTCTTTCCCTCATAATCCCTAAGATACGTCTCAAATGTTCTCTATGAGTATCTGCATCTCGGGAATATATCAAGATATCATCAATGAAGACCACGACAAGCTGATCTAGATAATGTTGGAAGATCGAGTTCATCAAAGTCATGAATGTTGTAGGTGCATTCGTCAACCCAAAAGGCATAACTGTAAACTCATAGTGTCCATACCGAGTACGAAAAGCTGTCTTCGGTATTGAATTCTCTGCTATCCTCAACTGCCAGTATCCCGATCGAAGGTCAATCTTTGAAAACACTGTAGCACCCCTTAACTGATAAAGCAAGTCCTCTATCCTCGGTAAGGGATACTTGTTCTTGATTGTGATTTTGTTCAGTTGACGGTAGGCTATGCACAATCGTAAACGACCGTCTTTCTTCTTCACAAAAAGCACTGGTGCACCCCAAGGAGAAATACTCGGGCATATAAAACCCTTCTCGAGCAACTCTGCTAGTTGTTTCTTTAACTCCTTTAGCTCTAGCGGAGCCATCCTGTAAGGAGCAATTGATATAGGTGTTGCACCTAGTAATGCTTCAATCTCGAAGTCTACCTCTCTACTCGGAGGTAAACCTGGTAAATCATCAAGGAAAACTTCAGGAAATTCTCTGACAACATCCACCTCAGATACTCCGGGGCTAACAATAGAAGAATTTGACACAGTAGCCAAATAAGCCAAACACCCTTCCCGAAGTAATCTAAAAGTTTTCACTGTAGATATGAGGCAAGCAGGAATCATATTCCTCTCACATGTCATAATCACCTCTCTCACCCCATCTACCTCCATGGTGACTTCCTTCGTATAACAGTCTATCAAGGCTCTATGGATGGATAACCAATCCATACCCAAGATCACATCAAACTCTCTCAAGAAATCATCTCATGTCAGCACAGGTGGTATACTATGGCCATTAGGGACCGTGTCCCACCAGATCAAATCTTTAGGAATCAATAGAAAAGGCAAATTCCGTCTCTAGTTGCTCCCTCAAGCAAGGATATATCATATTGTACACGTCTCTCATCAGCGTAGATAACTCCATCTAGAATGGACGCAGTGTTCCTCAATCACTCATCCATTACTAATGGATCAGTAGTCCCCTCAAACGACTTTTCCACTTGGCGGAAAATCTTCTCAAAATTCTTGTCCATCTTTACCAGAATAATACCCACTTGAGACACTATTGTGTCTATGGTGGTATAACTTCTCTCAAATATATCACTAAATTAGATATACCAGCCATATCTGATGGTGGTAGTGATATTGGCTAAATTGGCACCTTAGGGTGCTCCTGATCATTTCTACCCTGAGCATGTACACACTCAGTCGACCCTTTGGCTGTGCTCCGCCATCTAAAAGAAAAAGAAACTTTCAAAAGCTTTTCAGAAAACTTCCCACAACCCCAAGCCAAGGAATCATATCCCTGCTCTGATACCAACCAAATGTGACACCTATTTCATTTCTAGTTGATTACCAATTAATTAACCCTATTTAAAGCAATAAGCGGAAAAGCGGAAAACGTAAATTTTTAAAAACTTTATCTTACAACCATATTCACAACATAAATACATACTAACATACGTCATAAACTCTGTTTAACAAAACACAGTTGTTTAAAACCACACAAAACATCCTAGGCGGTAGCATCCCATAACAACCCACCTGATACGATCTCAAATCCAGGTGTTGGGTCCAATGTCCTTGCCTTGATCAGGCTGAGCCTGAGTAGCTGAAAAATGTGGATATAACAACAATGAGCCACACGCTCAGTAAGGATATACAAATCGCACTCTCCCAATATATATAAGTATCTAATATCCCGTCCCCAAAGGACACTATATACCCTTCTTCACATTCCAAAGTCGATCAATGCATACATATCCACATTCACATATAATTCCACAACCATTCACATCACATTTCACATAAACATTCAAGCATGTTATCACACATCACATATAAACATATCATCTCATACAAACATCTCATATCATCTCATCACATATAAATAATCATAATATAACATATAACATGCTAGACTCGATTGCATCGATGCATAGGTGATAATTAACTAACTAGCCCCAACTAGGGGTGTGCATAGCCGGATATCCGATCCGATCCGGCCTATCGGATCGGATATCCGAATATATATTTTCACTATATTTCATTCCGGATCCGATCCGACTCCTGCCGGATATCCGATCCGAACGTCCCGGATCGGATCGGAAATATCCGCCGAATATCCGGCTGTAATCCCTGTTCACAATTATAATGTTTTAATCCTGTTTTTCTTTATCATTTCGAGCTAGTTTTTTTTTTTTAATTTTATTAATTCGAACTTCGAAGGCTGTGACTCCTGTGAAACAGTGAGAGTGTGAGGTTTTGACATAAAAAAATACATGACATATATGCTGGCGGAGAGATTCGAACTTGTCTCAAATGGTACCTCCGAAACGCTCCAACCAACTAAGCTAAGTGTTTTGTTTGAACATATTTGAAAATTATAAAATATATTATCGGATATGATACTATACCCCGGATATCCGAAGCACTAAAATGCTCATTCCGAATCCGATCCGGCGATCCGGCATACTTTTTCGGATCGTACCGGATTCGGATTAAATTCCGTCGGACTCGGATTTTCTCGGATCGGATTTGTCGTATCTTCGGACCGGATCAACGGATCGGATTATTTTTGAACACCCCTAGCCCCAACTGATCGTACGATATATTTCCTCATTGCTTTCGTATTTCTTTTCTTTCTTTCTTTCTTTTTTTTTCTTTTCATTTGGCCAACCCGATAGCGTCCTAGGCCCCCTGTAGATCAGGTAGCGACCTCGGCCATCTTGTCCTAAGACCCCCTGTAGATCAGGTTGCGATCTTGGACTATTTTTCTTATCTTGAGGCCCCCTGTAGATCAGGTAGCGACCTCTGGCTGTTTTTCTTATCTTGAGGCCCCCTGTAGATCAGGTAGCGACCTCTGAGGCCCCCTGTAGATCAGGTAGCGACCTCGTCCCCCGGAAACCCGTGCGGGACCCAGTTGGGCTAATTAATCAATTACCATCCTATATTATCACTTCCATATCATAACTCAAATTCATGCTTCCATCATTTTCTTTCATCACATTCTTTCCACTATCATCTCATGTACCTCATGCATGCTTTCATAAGGAATATCAAGTCATCATCATCGTCTCACTCATATACATATAAGCATGCATACAATCATAACAAACATATATATACACTCAAGCATGCATAAAATCATAGCATATTAAATACATAACATATATTAAGCAAGTGTAATTCATATACACTTACCTCGCAGGTAAGAACAATAAAACCTCGCAAACCAACTATTGGCCGTTTCCCACTCGTACTATCCTCTTTTTTCGTGCTTGGATACGCTCACAAAGAACTAAACTATAGTTAAACAAAACCTTCAACAACACCTGCGGAGAATATCATATTCCTCGTATTAAACTTCTCGCTTCAAACACCAGTTAAATTCATTCCTTTGAATTTAATTAGCTTATAGCATTTTCTAGAATCCCAATTTAATTAATTAACCTTTAATTAATTAATTAAATTTCGCCAGAACAACGTTTTGCCCGCAGGCAATTTCTGAACCCACCCGTCATCAAATCTCATCAAACAAACAGTCCATAATCACCAGAATAAAGTAACGAGCATAATGGAATTTCCAATTATCCATTTTGACAAGCCTAAGGTCAATTTAGGCTAAATTGCAATACGGAAAACGAATAAATTCATAACTTATTCGTAACTAACCCGATTGACGATCTGAAAGAAGATTCGGAATCACAACGACGCAGGCTACGCTCGGACACCATCAAATTCACCGGAATCTGAGCGACGGAACCTACCTAGTATCATAGATGCTCGACCAGGCCTTCTCTTGCGCGGAAATGTAGAAACTCGGTACCAAAATGAAGAGAATGAAGAGAGGAATCCAAAAACTCAAACGAATTTGAAATCGGATTAGAAACGGAGAGTAGATATGAGTTTGAAGGTTGAGAGAAATCAGAACTTTTACGAGGAAACGTGAAATAAAATGAATTAATAAACATTATTTCCGCTATTTATAGCGAAGACGATGATTATCCTTTAGCGGAGTCGATGATTATCCTTTAGCGGAGTCGATAATTATCCTTTCACCGATCCGAAAGCGGTTTAAGACCCCTTCTCCAAACTTCTCGAAATTGGAATAATAAATCTGAAATATTGTATGGATAATTATTCCGCAATTGTCTCGAAAAACGCGTATTCCTAAGCCGTCTTTCTTAGCCGCTAAGAAATGAAATAACGACTCTTTTGGCCTTTTTGCCTTTCTATATTTTTTCATATCTAGGACATGTCCGATGTCCTGATCATTTCTCTCAACTGCATTTTTATTAATTGAAGCTCCCAAATGCTCCAAATAACACCGGGGTGTAATATCATCTAGGAGCAGGTTACCTCGAGATGTATCTCGTGTTAAAACGTATTTAATTCCTTAAAATTCTCGATTAGGTCATCTTTGATTTTTGACTGTTACAAACAAGGTATATTTTTTTGCTTTATTTACCTTTTTTTTATGTTTCTTATTTTTGAGATAGGTTAGTATAAATTTATATTAATTTTTAATTATATTTATTTATGTTTTTTTATTAGAATTGTTTCATTTATATCATTTTAATTATAAAATATAATCAATTATACCATTTAGTTAAGCATATATGATAAAAGTTTGGAACTCTAGATAATTAGTCGCTTGTTATTTGTTATAATATTTTCAATATTCCATTTAGCGTGTAATATTTAATTTATGTAATGTTTGATAGTTTTTGTAAATGAGTATCATCTACTATTACTAGGATATTGTTCTATTTTTTTTTGTTGACTATTTAATTTACATGAACATTATCAGTGTAATGTCATTTTTAGTATTAATTAATGTAAAAAATTTTTTGTTTTGTAGTGAAAATTTTAATTTTAATAAATTATAAAACTTGTCTTATTTAAAATTTTATAAAAATCACAAGATATAATATTTAATTTATATTTATATAATATATTTTGTTTATAGTTTTATTGACAAATAAAAGTATATAGTATATAAATATATAATATACATGTTAAGAACAAGTAATGTGTCTTATTGATATGAGTATAAATTTGGGTTGTGTTCTTAAGCTGATGTGGCAAAGAGAAAAAAAGCTGAAAAGTGAAAAAATGTGAGTTAAGATTAATCTTAAATGTACTCTAGTGTGGGTTCTCTAATGTAATTTCATGAGTATAAATGTATTGTGTCAATCTAGGTTTAGAGTGTCATTTCCTTCTTCTACAACAATTCTTCATTCACACAGAAGTATACTAGTGTATTACCCGCACTTTGTGCGGGTTGAGTTTTAATAAATATTTAATATTTAGAATTTTATATGTATATTTTTGTAAACAAAAATCTGAAGACTCATATTCCTGTGGTATGTTTGCTCTTTTGGTGCCTTCACAAACACTCTTTAATTATACTCTTAAAATTTCAGGAATCTGGATGCTACGTCTGAAGGCTTTAGATAGTACCACTGGAGAAGATTTTGTAACTTTAAACAATTTTACAAACAATTTTAATGAATTAGTAATTCAAGAAAATAAATATTTTGTAGCTTTAAACAATTTTATAAACAATATTAATGAATTAATAATTCAAAAAAATAAAGATTTTGTAGCTTTAATGTGAGATCTCGATTTTAAATCTCTTGATTTTGGGATCGCCACGTAAGCAGGTCAGAACTCTACTTTAGTATATAAATATTGATAAGATAAGAGAAGATATTTTTTAAAATTAAAATTTAATTGTTTTACTGACATTTACTATAACAAAATTTAAAGATATTTTAAATATATTTTAACTTTAATTAACGACTTTAATGAAATATTTTTTTATAGATTTTAAATTTTAAAAATCACTTTTTAAAAAAATTTGGGGGGCTGGGAGAACCGTGGCTTGACACGTGGCAATAGAGGCTCCTGCTTTAATATATATAAGATTATTTTCGATGGGTCAGGTTAGTTACAGGAATTAACAATTATTAATTTTAATCTAAATCATTACTCTATTACAAGAAAAGGTCACATATTGACGCGTAGTGCGATCGCATGTTAGTTTTGAGACCTACATGTAGACATCACGTTTCACTTTTTATTATTCTCAAAGGTGAAGATTTTTTTTTATCAAACATATTCAGATCCAGTCACGATCTTCTAATAAGAACAATAGATCTTTCTCGATCAATCCCTTTGCCCCTCATTCTTTGAGAATTCAAAAGATCTTTTTCAAGTTCGAATTTGTTTTCATTTGAAATCTGAGTTCTTCTACTTTTTTTACTTCATATTGACATTATTTTATGTATTATATACTTGTCAATTATGATTTTGAATGTAAAAAGAAGGCAATATGAGAAGACAATAAAAACCCATAGTAAAAGTTGTTAATATGCCCTAAATTAGGATTGTCATCTGTTTGAGCATTTACTGTATGACTCAGTCTTATACTTGACGTCTAAGTATAACCTAAAATTTTGTTACTATGTGTTGCAGCGTTTCCTTTGCCTCATATTATTTGTTATTTCATTTGTATTCTGAAAATCCTCAATAAAATCTCTCTAGAAAGTGGATGCAGTCATTATTAGGTGAAGCACTATAAACTTGTGTGACCGTCTTTTTTTTTGTCGAATTATATTCTCTCTCAGCAATTCCACACAACAAACTTGTATCGGAGCCTTGAGTTCTTTGGTTTTCAGTAATCTGGGAGAAAGATGTCTTCTTTCAACACGAAGATTGACAAGTTCACGGGGAGGAATAGTTTCAGTCTGTGGCAAATTAATATGTGAGTGTTGCTAAAACAACAAGGCTTATGGGGGCCGTTGTCAAGGAAGGAGCCCGATAAGGAAAATGGCGATGTTGATGAGATGACCACTAAGGAGGATAAGACACATTCGACCGTCATGGTGTCTCTCACATATGATGTCTTATGCGAGGTTTTGGATCGAGATACCTCAACCAAACTGTGATTAAAGTTGGAGAGCCTCTACATGACGAAGTCTCTCACCAACAAGTTGCTTCTAAAGCAATGTTTATTCAGCCTGCGAATGCAAAAAGATACGCAACTTTGTGAGCACTTAGATCGCTTAAACACAATTCTTCTAGATTTGTGTAATATTAATGTTAAGATTGAGGATGAGGATGTTGCGTTGATTCCATCGGTATCTTTTTCGTCATCATATAAAAACTTTGTGCGGTCATTTTATTGTCGGAATAGATACTATTACTCTGGAAGACGTCAGGCTTGCCCTTCATACAAGGGAACTACGCCATGAGGTAAATGAAGGTGGTGTAGGTGATGACAACCATGCATCTGGTCTATTTACAAGCGGATGCAAGGGATAATAAAAATCAAGGAGGAAGAAAGACAATAAGTCATCTTCTTCAAAAGGTCCTAAGTCTAATGACATATGCTACTACTACATGGAGAAAGGCAATGAAAGAACGAATGTCCTAAGAAGAAGAAATCGTAGGATTCTAGTTCTGCAGCTTTTGTAGAAGATTATTTTTAATAAGATGAGGATATAGTTTTGGTTGTTGGTGAACACACTTATCAGGATGATGTGTGGGTTCTTGATTCCGGAGCTTCCTATCACATATGTCGTAACAGATAGTGGTTCAAAACTTATAAGTAGGTAGTTGGTGTTAGTAAGAATTGATATCCCTAAGTTTGCTGGATAATAAGGAGAGTTCTGATGTTATTCTAAAAGGTGTCAAGAGGGACATTTTATATTTTCTATAGTGTTATATTATTTTTGGGTCTATTTTTTATGCATCTTTAAAGGTTCACAAGGATGATATGACTAAGTCATGTTATATAAGATATGGTCATGTGGGTGAAAGGGCATGCAAATTCTAGCAAAGGAAGATCTTCTTATCGAAATTACCATAGGCCACAATAATTACCTAGAAGGAAGATAATATTGTAAAGAAGAAAATTTGGCAAATACAAAGAACAATCCAAATATAATAATATCTATAAGGAAGATTTAATATAGAAGGAGACTTGTAAAAAGGAAGCAAAATCTTTATGGTATTTTTGGATGAAATAAAGGGGGTAGGGATAAAATAAACAAGGGAAGCTAGGGTATAAGGGACACAAAAATAAAATAAAATTTTCACAATAATGTAAAAAGGGGATTTTTTTTTAAAAAAACACAAAAAATTTCAAAGAAAAAATATAAAATAAAGATTAAATGAAGAAATGTGTGCGAAGAAAGCAAAAATAACAATAAAGTACAACAATTATCCCAAACGATTGAATGACTCGTGATACCGCTTGATGTGAACCAAGGGTATGAACCCTTGAGTCTGGATGTGTTGCTTAGATCTTTCGCATGGAATCTTTGATGTCACCTCCAAGGAATTACTAAGTCTCGTCAATAATCAACTTTTCTAAGGTGGTGAAACTAGGTATCTGGGTTCCTTGACTCAAGTAACCTCCTATCGCTCGTTAATACTCGGGAACTAAGAGTTGGGTAATAGAAAAGGAGATTAAGGAGAAAATTTTAGAAGAAGATAATGAAACTGACAATCTTGTGTTTCTGAAAGTTACAAAGAACGCACAACCAATATTGAAACAGATTTGACAAAGAAAAGAAGGAAAAATGAGCAAACTTAATCAATCTAGTTGACGAAATCACATTCGAATCTTCATCCCTAATTCTCGTCTAATTTGACGGCAAAGGATGTTCTTTGAGACAACCTGAAACTGCAATCTCAATCACAAACGCCAGTAACCAAAAAACAAAGGAAAAGAAAGAAGAATTCAATACCGGATTCAATGTAGAGTGATTGAATCAAGAACCAAACGAAGATCAAGTCACACGTCTTAGCACAAGGATCACGGTTGGAAATTCTCCAAATAATGTTGAAGTTATATTATGTGTTGGATAATCGAATGATATTGGCAACTTATGCACAATATTATTCGATTCCAAGCTAAGGAAATACAAAGAGGGTGATCTTCTATTTATACTACTAGCTAGGGTTTGAACGATATTAATCCAACAAGGAAGGTAGTTTATATGTTGCTAAAATAGAAAAAGAGATAATATATAATTTAACTCTCGAAATAACGAACTAACTAGATTAGCTAGAATAATAAGGAGAGCATATAATTGCACTCCTAAAATAACAAAAGCTAACTAGTTAAACCAAAAATAGGATAGATCAACAAGGAAGGAGCAGACGTGTGGATGCAAGGATAGTGGCGTGTGGATGCAAGGGTTAGACGACATCCCCTTTTCTTGATGGACTTGAATTTGGGCCTTCTTTATCTAATGTAAATTTGGAGCATATTTGGATATCCTGGTATGACCTTTTAATTCTTCTTGGACATGTTTGAAAAATGGATCATCTAGATCACAATTAAGTAATATAAATGATGAATGACTAATTATAGAACTAGGGACATCATTCAATTGTCTTCTTAATAGGATTACTGATCCACCCATGATTTTCTTTGCCTTAGCTCGAGTTATTGGCCCATATCCCAGAATCTTAAACATGGTATTAAGCTCATATTTTTGGACCGTATCATATAATTCATCTATACACAAGCACAATCTTACAAAACATATAGCAACCCAAGTTCTGGAAACTCGAAGCGTTACGGGCTAAGACCTCACAATGAGTCCTGGCCCTCAAAGTAGCAACGACACAATGGATCTTGCAACAATGCACAGACGAATGAAAACCAAAACTCTATATCAAACCAAAGGTTTAAACAAAAGGAAGCGTAAATGACTCGAAGCCGAGTTCAAAACAAAAAGAAAAGCAACAACATAAACATAAACCCGATCCCCCCGACTGACCACACCATCCGGATCACTCAGCAGCATTCTGAACTTATGGAACATCTACAACATCGATATAAACTGTTAGCTAACATTCTAGATATCAGAAAGATAATAAAGGCACAAGCACATAAAAAGTAAAGTAAACATATAACATGCTCACACAACAGCCAGTTATAATCTTTCATTAGGTCATTCAATTACTAATTCAACTTATGGTTATTACACGAGTATCGCTACGATCTCGCCTCCGTCCCGTTTCATCAACATGAATAGAACGTATGCATCCTTCTATCACCCGTTGGACTGGTCGTGAGAGAACCTCCTAGTTTCCCCATTCTGAACTGGACAAGTGGTAACCGCCCGTTATAATACACTTGGGCTAATTAAGGTATAACAAGGTGAATCCTATTCCGGTTATCAGTTATAACAACAATAAACAACACAAGCAAGCCAACACAATCAAACCAATACGCAGAATGAAACTAAGTAAGTCCAAGGGACTTACCTCACTTGAAGGTAAACTCAACACACAACAAACACTCAAGAAAGCCTCAGGAAAGGGACAAAGGAAAGCCTGTTCACACAAGCATCACGAATAAGGAACCAAAACGATTGCTAGAAGTCTATAACTTATAGTCTCCAAGATCTCTAAGAGATATACACAAGCTAGGGTCATAAACCCTAGTCTTACAAATCAAAAGGGTCAACAACATCCAAGAGAGCCAAGGAAAGGAACGAGGAAAGCAAAGAAGGAAGAAACTCACAAGAACGGGAGTTAATGAAGAAGAAACCGCAGGGGCGGCTGGACGAAGGCGTAGGGGCGGCAGAGGGGAAATCCGCAAGGGAGGCTCTGTGTAGGTGCGGGGGCGGATTTGTAACACCCCGAATTCTCAAAACTCGGAGGATTACTGGTTAGGACCTCACAATGGGTCCCGACCTCAGTTTGACAACAACATTACTAGGATCTTGCAACAAGACACAAATAAAGAAACCGAAATTCATAAAAACCATGTTTTTAGAGTAATGAATGCAACACTGTCTAGCAGCCTACAGTACTTAAACAAAAGAAAAGAACAACTGTCTTAACCAAAAGAAAGGAGAGACAAAACAACCCCAACCCCGCTCTAAGGAGTACGGAGACCCGGCTGACCACTACTTCCGGATCACTCAGCTGCTGATCTAACCTGCGGTAAGTCTAAAACAACAACAAGAAGAACCGTTAGCTAGTTATCTAAATATTAGCAGAATAATAGCAGCACAAACACACTCAGATAAACATAAACACTCAGCATGCTTTCAAACAAGTCCGTTTTATTATCTTGCTTTAATTTACTCGTTCACTCTAGTGATACTTATTTTGTGACACGAGGGATTCCCAAACCTCGCCTCCGCCCCCGTGTAACCATCAGGAATGGATCCGATGCATCTCACCTTGTACCTGCATGGTCTGGGTATAGAGAACCTCCCAGTCTCCTGTCAGAGCTGGGCAGTGATGTCATGGCCCGTTATACATACACTTGGGCCTTAAACGTAATAATAACAGTCGTCCTAGCAAGTTATTATTATTAAACACTCAAATAGCACACACAACTACTATCATTCAACTAACACTCAGAAACTGGCTAAGTAAGTCGCAAGGACTTACCTGAGTCAAAACACTCTAACACTCCTCAGATAGTCCGTACTCGTGGTAACTCAAGTGCCTGTCAATGAAGGCATGTGTATCAAAATCACATCTCTATGTCCAACCTCATGCGAAGGAATTACGGAAAGGACGATTCTCATACGGTAAAAGACCGTTTTACCCTTAGTGTAGATACTTCTCCGGGTCGCTTCTTGACCTCTAATATTTCTTTTGGAACACTTTTCTAATCTAAGATTATTTCCAAAACAGTTTACTAAGGTTCTAAAAATTAATCTCGTCCACTCGTCATCTGGAATTACATTACTTCATTTTCGGGTATTAACTAATCTTATATATATAACTATATATCTGTATATATATATACATACTTCCATTCATACTAACCTTCCTTCCAAATATATAACATCCGTAACTCTTAGGTATTTAGATATATATATAGATTCACATATTTTATAAATTATCCAACTCAACTCATAAGTATACTTTTATTTCATATAAAATATATACGTATATTTATGTACTCGGCATACCCTCTCTTATATAAACTCACACCTGCTCTTATTAATCTTCCGTAACTGAAAGTACATATGTACTTATATGTATCCTATATATATATATTTCCCGAACCAAATTATCCATACACATCTTGCATCTCCATTCACGTTTTCTTACCCTATATCAACACCGTACTCGTATATATATATATATATATGTACACTTACGTCTCTCATACTTATTAATCTATACGTATATACATACTGCATATGAAGTCCAATTGTATCACAGCTCACATATATACTTACGGCAGTGGAAATGAAAAGTGGAGGAGCCAGCTTACCAGAACTACAGTCCGGCGGCAAAGGGGCTGGCGTTCCGGCGGCTGTGCAGACGGACACCAGTCAGTGAAGCGGCGCGATGGTGTCCGACGGCCTCCACTGGTGCTGCGTGTAGCCGGAGTTGGCTGTGAGTTCCGAAACAGTATAGGCGGGGAGAGTATCAGCAGAAACGGAAGAGAAAGTTACTGCTTACCCGTGGTTCCAGCGATGCGAGGCGGCGGACGGTGACTGGGCTCGGCGGCAGCACGGCGGTCTGCGGTAAGGCTCGGCGGTGATGATTCCGGTGGAACTCGGAACGGCTGCGGAATAGAGCGGTTATTTCCGGCCGCTTCGAAACAGAAAAGATGATGGAAAGAGATGGCAGCTCGTGGCTAACCTGGACGCTTGACAAGTACGACGGCGACGGCCTGGTGGCGGAGGTTGCGGCGGCTCGTCACGCTGCTCACCGGCGTTGGCTTCCAATGTGCAGAAGGCAGTTGCGTCGATTCGATGCAGCAGGTAAGGGAGCGATGGGTGTGGCGGATTAGTGAATACGATTAGGTTAGTAGGGTAATTAGATTAGGTTAAGTCATTGGGCTTAGGATAAAGCGCCGACTGTTTGGGCCCAAGTGGGACTATTGAGTGGTTAGCTCATGAAAAAAAATGCGGAACTCGTAACTCGTAAATTTTGTGCGGAAATTTATATAATACGGAATTAAATTCCGTATTTATAAATTATTTTTATTTTTATTTTTTTTTAAAACGTAAATTATTTCCGGTCATTTACTTTATCATTTTATGTGAATCTAGATCACATAAAATGATAGAACTAACTCGTTTTATTTACTTATTTACTTACTTACGATTGTCTCATCGGCTTTGGTTAATTTCAATTTACCGGAACTTAAAATTTTCGGTTATTACATCAGTGCCCCCTTAAAAGAAGTCTCGTCCCGAAACTTAGATGGTTCCCCTTACTCACACACTTCTTTCGGTATATTTTAGTTTTCCCGACATTTTCGTTTTCTACCAAGCAGCTACTCAGGCATCAAACAAACAAGTATCACCAAAAAGAAACAGAATCACTCAAATCAATATAAAAACCTGAAAAGTCAAACAACACAACATCCGAGTACTAACTCGTCAAACAGGAGTAACCTCTAACCCCGCAAAGAACTCGGGATAGTTACGTCTAATACTCTCCTCAGTCTCCCAAGTGGCCTCATCAGCTCCTCTCCTAGACCACTGGATCCTCAGCATAGGTATCTCCTTAGATCGCAGGCGTCTGGTACTGCGCTCCAAGACAGCTACTGGGTACTCTACAAATGTATGGTCAGGCTCAACTGTCAGATTCTCATGGCTGATGACGTGTCTCGGATCCGGAATGTACTCTCTCAACTGAGATACATGAAAGACCGGATGGACACTCTCTAGTCTCGGTGGTAGTGCTAGTCGGTAGGCCACCTCCCCAACTCTCTCCAAGATCTCAAAAGGTCCGACATATCGGGGACTCAACTTCCCCTTAATGCCGAAACGCCTGACTCCTCTCGGTGGTGACACTCTCAGCCACACCTGAGCACCCATTCTAAACTCCAAAGGTTGACGCCTTTTGTCGGCGTAGGACTTCTGACGACTCTGAGCTGCTAACATCCGCTCTCGGACTAGGGCAATCCGAGCGATGTCATCCTGTATCTAATCTGGAGCTCCTCCATCAACTCTGCTGGGCTCATCCCAACATAATGGTGTACGACATCTCCGCCCGTACAAAGCCTCATGAGGAGCCATCCCAATAGATGCGTGCCAGCTATTATTATACGAAAACTCTACTAGTGGAAGATGGTCTGGCCATACTTGTCCCCAATCTAGTACACACGCCCGAAGCATGTCCTCTAAGGTCTGAATGGTCCTCTCAGACTGTCCGTCTGTCTGTGGATGGTAGGCGGTAGTAAAGTGGAGACTCGTCCCCAAAGCAGTATGTACCTGCTGCCAAAATCTCGAGGTAAAACGTCCATCTCTGTTAGAGACGATAGTCCTCGGTACTCCATGGAGTCTGACAATGTGTCTGGTGAACTCCTCAGCCAAACGACTCACCGGCCACGTTTCCTTAATCAGAATGAAACGTGCGGTCTTCGTTAGGCGGTCTACCACTACCCAAATAGCATCAAATCCTCTGCTGAGTCTCAAACCTGTGACGAAATCCATAGATATATCCTCCCACTTCCACTGTGGTACTGGGAGTGGGTGGAGCTCTCCTCCAGACCTACGGTGCTCAATCTTGACCTGCTGGCAGGTCACGCACTGAGCTACATACCGAGTCACATCGGGCTTCAGACCACCCCACCAAAAGGACCGTCTCACATCCTTGTACATCTTACTCGCTCCCGGATGTACTGAGTATGGGGTAGCATGAGCCTCACCTAGTATCCTCTGTCTCAACTCACTGTCTGACGGTACACAAACGCGGTCCTGACGTCTCATCACTCCATCTGCACCAATAGTAAACTGGGGGGCCTCATCTCGAGACATCCTGTCTCGGATCCTGATCAAAGTAGGGCAAATCTCCTGCTTCTGTCGGATCTCATCCAACAGATCAGGAAGTAGCTCCATGGTAGACAACTAACCATCAGTATCGGGAAACTGAATCTCTATCTCTAACCAAGCCAAGTCCCTCTGCAACTGTGGCTGTACTGTCAACCGGGCTATCGCTCTCTCTCTAGGCGTCTTCCGACTCAAAGCATCAGCTACCACATTCGCCTTTCCGGGGTGGTAAAGGATCTCAAGGTCGAAGTCCTTGATCAACTCTAACCACCGCCTCTGGCGGTTATTCAACTCTCTCTGAGTGAATATGTACTTCAGACTCTTGTGGTCTGTAAAGATCTGACATGTCGCCCCATAGAGATAGTGACGCGAGATCTTTAGAGCATGGACTACTGCAGCCAACTCCAGATCATGTGTGGGGTAGTTCTCCTCATACGTCTTCAACTGTCGAGACGCATAGGCTATGACCTTACCCCTCTGCATCAAAACACACCCCAAGCCCAGCTTGGATGCATCACTGTATACCACAAAGTCATCAATACCCTCAGGCTGTGCTAAAATCGGAGCGGACGCCAGTCTCCTCTTCAGCTCCTCAAAACTCTACTGACACGGCTCAGACCAGACAAACCGAGTGGTCTTCCTCAGAAGACAAGTAAGTGGTCGGGCAATCAAAGAGAACCCTTCCACAAACCGGCGGTAGTAACCTACTAAACCTAGAAAGCTGCGAACCTCCTTAACATTCTTAGGAGGTTGCCAAGAAGATACTGACTCAATCTTCGCCGGATCGACCTTAATACCCTCAGCAGTCACCACGTGACCTAAGAAAGCCACCTCTGACATCCAAAACTCACACTTGGATAGCTTAGCATACAGCTGGCTATCCTGTAAAATCTGCAGTACTGTCCTCAAGTGTCCGGCATGCTCCTCTCGACTCCTAGAGTAGACTAGGATGTCGTCAATGAAGACCACTACAAACTGGTCTAAGAAGTCAATGAATATCCCATTCATCAACTCCATGAACACCGCTGGTGCATTAGTGAGCCCGAATGGCATCACTACGAACTCATAATGACCATACCTAGTCCGGAATGCCGTCTTAGGTATGTCCTGATCTCTCACCCTCAACTGGTGGTAACCTGACCTCAAGTCTATCCTCGAGAAAACAGACGCTCCATGCAACTGGTCCAACAGGTCATCTATGCATGGCAGTGGGTACTTGTTCTTGATGGTTACTTTGTTCAGCTCTCTGTAGTCTATGCACAGCCTCATCGATCCGTCCTTCTTCTTCACAAACAACACTGGTGCACCCCAAGGAGACACGCTAGGGCGTATGAAACCCTTCTCTGCTAGCTCCTCTAACTGCTTCTTCAGCTCAAGCAGCTCTATCGGTGCCATACGGTACGGGGCCTTCGAGATAGGTCTCGTGCCCGGCTCCAAGTCAATGCTGAAATCAACGCTCCTCTGTGGGGGTAGTCCTGGCAGGTCGTCACTGAATACCTCTGCAAACTCGCATGCAACAGGTATCTCCTCTATAGTCAGGCTCTTGCTTTCCTTCATGGCATAACACCAGAAGGCTTCGCAACCCTGCGCTATCAATCTCGCTGCTCTCACTGCACTGATAACTGTACCTGACTTTCCGAGGTCCCACCCTCGGAATATTACTCTATGGCCCTCCTCCGTGGCAACGGTCGCTGTCCTCCTACCAATGTCTAAGACTGCTCCGTGTTTCCTCATCCAATCTATCCTTAAAATGACATCCTCATGAGCTAAGGGCATGACTAGAAAATTGACTAGCCAGTCTCGATCTCCCATGCGAACAGGACATCCAAAGATCTCTCTAGTCCCTCTTACCTTACTCCCATCAGGTAAGCCTATCATAAAAGGTATCCCCTCTACAATAGCTAAAGACAACCTATCTACGCATGCATCAGATATGAAGGAGTGTGTAGCACCCGTATCAAATAAAACTCGTACAGGTAAGTCATGAATCTGGATCGTACCTGTGGCAGTCGGTGCATCTGGCTGATCAGCATCTCTCAACTCAAACACTCGTGCCTGAGCTCCTCTAGTATCAGCCACACTACCACGTCCTCTGCCCCGACCTGATCCCTACATAGAACTCTGTGGTGGTGTGTGTCTTGGAGCCCGGTAAGACTGCTGCTGACTAGGAGCTCTGTACTGCTGCTGCTGACTAGGAGTCCGGTACTGTGGCGGTCTCTGTACACTCCCTGATAAGCCTGCAGGAGAAGAACCCTACTGAGATGGAGCCTTGTCCTGACGGCAGAAGGCAGCTCTATGTCCAACCTTACCGCACTAGAAGCAAGTCACTGCTGGCTTCGTGCAGTTTGATCGGATATGCCCATAGCTATTGCAGTTGTGGCATTGAAAGCCACCAGCTGAAGTCTGACCAGTAGCTGTATGACTCTGTCGCCCCTGAGTCTGTCCCCGTCCAAAAGCAGCTACTCCTGAACTACCACTAGCATAACCTGTCCTCTGCCGCTTATCCGGCCTGTCTGACTGAGCAGTTCTCCTCGACACTGGTCTGTCTCTCTCATAAGCAGATGCTCTATCCTGATAGTCTGACAGAGTCTCACAGCGAAATCCTGCCAGATAGGAACGAGTACTCTCTCTCAATCTCCGTGAAAAGAGATAGACATGCTGCTCCTCAGGAGGTGCAGCTGGTCCAAGCAGTGTCAGTTCCTTCTGGAACTTCTTGATGGCAGCAGCGATCGGAATGTCCTCAAATCCAGCCTCAATGAAGTCTTGGAATCTCTCTCTCCTTAACGAGACAGGGCATTATCTGTCTCTAACAATGCTCCTCATCTGCTCCCAACTAGTGACTCGACTACGCATGGTCCGCCACCAGGAATGAGCATCTCCAGTGAAGCAGGTCTGCACCAAGTCTACCTGCCGATCCTCTGGGCAGCGTATTGCCTCTAACGCAGTCTCTACCTGCCCAATCCAGTGCTCCACCTCCAATCCTATCTCTCCATTATATGAGGGGACCTTCTGAGAGTTGAAAGCCTTCAACCACTCATCCGGTCTCGGAGCTCTAGACCCAGTAGGAGCTCTATCAACCACAACTCTCCTCTCAGGTACAGCTGGCACCTGAGGCGCTCCCTGTGTCACCTGGACAGATCTAACCGGTACGGGTGGTACCTGGGTAAGTCTCTCTGTCCTAGCAGCCTCCTCCATACGCTCAACGTAGGCTCGGTACTCTCTGTACTTAGTCGCTCCAATGGAAACACGTCCTGACTCTGTCGAACGTGCTCTCTGTGCTCCAGACCTAGCAACGGTCTCGTTCCTGACCTCAGGACCAACACTCTCAGCTACTTCCTCCACTCCAGCCTCTGGCATGATCACTTCTGGGGGATCCTCTCGTGGAGCTCGACCTCGACCTCGGGCTAGTGGGGGTCTACCTCCACGGCCGCGTCCTCTAACTGTAGGGGTCCTATCTCCCCTACCTGGTCCAGCTGGAGGGAGAGGTGGACGACCTATGCCTCGAACAGTAGCTAGAGTAGCTCTAGTACGTGCCATCTGCGCAAGAATAATGACTATAATTACTACTAGCTGAAAGTCAAAAAGTCCAACTACAGTAACCTAAAGTCCAACTAAGCATACTGAGATCCGCGGTAGTAGTGGTGGTCAGCCGTACTTTTCTATTCCCAACCAGACTATGCATGCATTTAAAACCAAAAATTTTCTTTTTAAAACTCAGATCCCTTTTCGGGTTCTGCTTAAAACTTATTCGGTCTTTCAGAAGATTTCAAGTGCCATTGTTGCCAACCTAGAGCTCTGATACCATGTTGTAACACCCCGAATTCTCAGAACTCGGAGGATTACTGGTTAGGACCTTACAATGGGTCCCGACCTCAGTTTGACAACAACATTACTAGGATCTTGCAACAAGACACAAATAAAGAAACCGAAATTCATAAAAACCATGTTTTTAGAGTAATGAATGCAACACTGTCTAGCAGCCTACAGTACTTAAACAAAAGAAAAGAACAACTGTCTTAACCAAAAGAAAGGAGAGACAAAACAACCCCAACCCCGCTCTAAGGAGTACGGAGACCCGGCTGACCACTACTTCCGGATCACTCAGCTGCTGATCTAACCTGCGGTAAGTCTAAAACAACAACAAGAAGAACCGTTAGCTAGTTATCTAAATATTAGCAGAATAATAGCAGCACAAACACACTCAGATAAACATAAACACTCAGCATGCTTTCAAACAAGTCCGTTTTATTATCTTGCTTTAATTTACTCGTTCACTCTAGTGATACTTATTTTGTGACACGAGGGATTTCCAAACCTCGCCTCCGCCCCCGTGTAACCATCAGGAATGGATCCGATGCATCTCACCTTGTACCTGCATGGTCTGGGTATAGAGAACCTCCCAGTCTCCTGTCAGAGCTGGGCAGTGATGTCACGGCCCGTTATACATACACTTGGGCCTTAAACGTAATAATAACAGTCGTCCTAGCAAGTTATTATTATTAAACACTCAAATAGCACACACAACTACTATCATTCAACTAACACTCAGAAACTGGCTAAGTAAGTCGCAAGGACTTACCTGAGTCAAAACACTCTAACACTCCTCAGATAGTCCGTACTCGTGGTAACTCAAGTGCCTGTCAATGAAGGCATGTGTATCAAAATCACATCTCTATGTCCAACCTCATGCGAAGGAATTACGGAAAGGACGATTCTCATACGGTAAAAGACCGTTTTACCCTTAGTGTAGATACTTCTCCGGGTCGCTTCTTGACCTCTAATATTTCTTTTGGAACACTTTTCTAATCTAAGATTATTTCCAAAATAGTTTACTAAGGTTCTAAAAATTAATCTCGTCCACTCGTCATCTGGAATTACATTACTTCATTTTCGGGTATTAACTAATCTTATATATATAACTATATATCTGTATATATATATACATACTTCCATTCATACTAACCTTCCTTCCAAATATATAACATCCGTAACTCTTAGGTATTTAGATATATATATAGATTCACATATTTTATAAATTATCCAACTCAACTCATAAGTATACTTTTATTTCATATAAAATATATACGTATATTTATGTACTCGGCATACCCTCTCTTATATAAACTCACACCTGCTCTTATTAATCTTCCGTAACTGAAAGTACATATGTACTTATATGTATCCTATATATATATATTTCCCGAACCAAATTATCCATACACATCTTGCATCTCCATTCACGTTTTCTTACCCTATATCAACACCGTACTCGTATATATATATATATATATATATATATATGTACACTTACGTCTCTCATACTTATTAATCTATACGTATATACATACTGCATATGAAGTCCAATTGTATCACAGCTCACATATATACTTACGGCAGTGGAAATGAAAAGTGGAGGAGCCAGCTTACCGGAACTGCAGTCCGGCGGCAAAGGGGCTGGCGTTCCGGCGGCTGTGCAGACGGAGACCAGTCAGTGAAGCGGCGCGATGGTGTCCGACGGCCTCCACTGGTGCTGCGTGTAGCCGGAGTTGGCTGTGAGTTCCGAAACAATATAGGCGGGGAGAGTATCAGCAGAAACGGAAGAGAAAGTTACTGCTTACCCGTGGTTCCAGCGATGCGAGGCGGCGGACGGTGACTGGGCTCGGCGGCAGCACGGCGGTCTGCGGTAAGGCTCGGCGGTGATGACTCCGGTGGAACTCGGAACGGCTGCGGAATAGAGCGGTTATTTCCGGCCGCTTCGAAACAAAAAAGATGATGGAAAGAGATGGCAGCTCGTGGCTAACCTGGACGCTTGACAAGTACGACGGCGACGGCCTGGTGGCGGAGGTTGCGGCGGCTCGTCACGCTGCTCACCGGCGTTGGCTTCCAATGTGCAGAAGGCAGTTGCGTCGATTCGATGCAGCAGGTAAGGGAGCGATGGGTGTGGCGGATTAGTGAATACGATTAGGTTAGTAGGGTAATTAGATTAGGTTAAGTCATTGGGCTTAGGATAATGCGCCGACTGTTTGGGCCCAAGTGGGACTATTGAGTGGTTAGCTCATGAAAAAAAATGCGGAACTCGTAACTCGTAAATTTTGTGCGGAAATTTATATAATACGGAATTAAATTCCGTATTTATAAATTATTTTTATTTTTATTTTTTTTAAAACGTAAATTATTTCCGGTCATTTACTTTATCATTTTATGTGAATCTAGATCACATAAAATGATAGAACTAACTCGTTTTATTTACTTATTTACTTATTTACGATTGTCTCATCGGCTTTGGTTAATTTCAATTTACCGGAACTTAAAATTTTCGGTTATTACAGGATTTCGGTGCAGAAGCATTGCCGGCTTCTCGATGATAGCAGAATCACAACTAGTCCAAAGCTTGGACTTCCAAGTCTCACACACTTCACCACTCAACCAAGGGAGTTTGTTAACATCAAAGGATCATCAACGGAACACTCCATAAAAATCAAGGATCAAACTTGATTCTTGGAGAAGAAGAAAAGAGGAAACAAAAGGGAGAAAGAAACATAAGAGAAACAAGGTGCAACAACACATGAATGTGATGAAGAACAAGGAAAGATGAACTTACATCTTCAGAAAGATCACAGGAAGCAAAGGTGACAGCTGCAGCTCTCAAGGGTTGAAGAAAGCGTAAGCAAGAAACGGGAAAAAGAGGGGCAAGAAGGGGATTTATAGAAGAGAAAGAAAAGATAAAAGGAAGGATGTTCTATGGTTTAGAAGATCCAGGAAAGTCGTCCAAAGATAAGAAAATTGGATCTTCTAAGATAGGAAACAAGATAAAGCCGAAAAAGGAAAGAAGATCTTCGCGATCTGTGGTAATTCCGCAGGGGCGGATTGTCCGTGCCGCAGGGGAGGCCCCTTGTCACTGCAGGGGCGGTAATAGACACCAAGGCCGGTGGGATAGCCTCCTTCACCACGGGGGCGGTGAAGGTGAAAATTGGGATCTTACATCAAATCCCCCTAAAAAGAAGTTTCGTCCCGAAACTTGCAACAACCCAAACGATCATATAACAACACAAAAATGTTGAATACAACTCATATATTCCCACAGGGGGCACATAACTCAGAATGTCACAAAAGCATACGTAGCACAACAACAAAACTGGAACACACCTATGCTAAAGGTACAACTACATCCGTATAGAACTCCGGATAGTTCCTCTGGATACTATCCTCTGTCTCTCATGTCTCCTCATCAGCACCTCGCATCGACCACTGAATCTCCATCATTGGTATGTCCTTCGAACGCAAGCATCTCGTACTACGGTCTAAGACATCTACCAGGTGCTCAACAAACGTGTGGTCTGGCTCGACCACTAGATCCTCATGACTGACGATGTCTCTTGTATCCAGTATGTACTCACGTAACCGAGACATATGGAAGACGGGTGAACACCCTCAAGCCTCGGTGGCAAAGCAAGTTTGTGTGTTGTCTCCCTAACTCGCTCCAAAATCTCGAAAGGTCCAACTTTAAAACGTCTGATGCCTCGTGTCGGGGATACCCTCAACCAAACCTGAGTTGCAATTTTGAACTCCAGAGGTTTGTGCCTCTTATCTGCATAAGACTTTTGTCGACTTTGTGCTGTCAACATCCACTCACGGATCACTGCTACTCGAGCCATGTCATCCTAAATCTGCTCAAGTGCTATTCCGCTAGCAGTACTCGGCTCGTCCCAACACAACGGTGTACGGCATCTCTGTCCGTATAAAGCCTCATAAGGAGCCATCCTGATTAAAGCGTGTCAACTGTTGTTGTACGAAAACTCCACTAAGAGAAGGTGATCTGGCCACACCTGTCCCGAGTCTAACACGCAGGCTCTCAACATGTCCTTCAGATTCTGGATGGTCCACTCGGACTGACCATCAGTCTGAGGATGATAAGCAGTCGTGAACTGCAGATTCCTACCTAGGGCGGCATGCACTTGCTGCCAGAACCTCGAGGTGAACCGTCCGTCTCTGTCAGAGACTATAGTCCTAGGTACTTCATGAAGTCTCATTATTTGTCTGGTGAACTTCTCTACTAATTGACTTATCGGCCACGTCTCCTTGATCGGAATGAAACGTGCGGTCTTCGTCAGTCGATCTACTATCACCTAGATAGTGTCAAAACCCCAACTCGGTCTCAAGCCGGTAACAAAATCCATAGATATGTCCTCCACTTCCACTAAGGAACGTGAAGTGGGTGTATCTCGCCTCCTAGTTAATGATGCTTGATCTTGACCTATTGACAAGGCACACACAAAGCTACATATCTCGTGACATCTAGCTTCAAACCTCCCCACCAGAAAGAGCGTTTGATATCCTGATACATCTTACTCGCACCGGGGTGCACTGAGTAAGGTGAAGAGTGAGCGCCCTGAAGGATCCTCTGTCTCAACTCTCGATCCGAAGGCACACATACACACTCTTGGCGTCTTAAGATCTCATCAACACCTACTACGAACTGTGGTGCCTATCCTCGAGACATCATGCCTCGGATCTGTGTCAAAGCTGGGCAACTCTCTTGTTTTTGTCGGATGTCAGCCAACAGATCAGGTACTATCTCCAAGGTGGACAACTGGCTATCGGAATCCGGGAAGTGGATATCCATCTCCAGTCATGCAAGATATTGCTGTAACTGTGGTTGAACTATCTCCAAGGTGGACAACTAAGGCATCAGCTACCACATTAGCCTTCCCCGGGTGGTATAAGATCTCAAGATCAAAATCCTTGATTAACTCCAGCCATCTCCTCTGGCGGTTATTCAACTCCCGCTGAGTGAATATGTACTTCAGACTCTTATGATATGTGAGATCTGACACGTGGCTCCGTACAAATAATGTCTCGAAATCTTCAAAGTGTGAACAACAACAACTAACTCTAGATCATGAGTAGGGTAATTCTCTTCGTACATCTTCAGCAGTCTAGACGCGTAAGCAATCACCTTACCTCTCTACATCAGAACACATCCCAAGCCTATCTTATGATCCTCTTACATTAGTCATCATATGTTTGCGGACCTCTGGTATGAACCGTTAATGTTGGTAACTTAAATATCTATGTGAATGAGAAGTTATTGTGGACCCTCGAGTCCACCAATATCATTCTCTCACATTCTTCCTCCTTGGTTGGTGTAATTCTATAATGCCACCTTTATATAAATCCGTTGTCTTAATTTCAGACTTCTATTGTATTTGATACTTGCGTCATGATTTCTTTCAAAATTCTTGCATCTTTGATGAAGTCAACCCGTCTCTATGATGATGAATTTTATTTCTCGTCTTTATACTCATTTATCAATGTCTGTCTTTGTACTCCTTTAATTCTTCACATCGGGCTTAACACCATATCTTCTTTGTACTCTTGGGCCCATACTTGCCTATGGCATCATCCATCTTGGTTACACAGTCATTTAACCCTCCAAGTGTGGTTGTGCTCTACCCCGCTTGATTGGTATTCCGATATTGTCCTCTTCAATCTGCACTTCTTATCAGTCCTTATATGCCTCCTTGAGTTTCATCTCTCGTCTTCACACTCAATTTGATACGTCCTTGGACACGTCAATGAAATATTCCGGATCTAGATCAAGCTAAAGCTCAACTACTCCTTAGTTGAAGTGCGAATGCAATTGAAGATGGGTTGCGGAAGCTTAGAGATGGAGGCGGAAGTTGTATGATTGAGTCGATCTAGATTGATCGATCAAACCTTGAAGTGGGTCGGTTGAGTTGGTTCTTGAAGAACCCTCGAATGTGGTTGAGTTTGGATCGAAGATCCAAAAGAAGAACTTTGAGAGGATTGGAAGAGGGATTGATGCTCAAGTAAGTTGGAGGTAAATACTTCTCATTACTTAATCAAATTGAACATACAACTTAATAATAAAAAGATAATAAACCGGATTTGTGTGCTTTGGAATATGATGTGTGTTTATGATGATTTACTTGTGTTTGTGCCTTTCACCTTGACTCTAATGCTTCGAATATTAGCTAACAGTTTTATACCGATTGTTGTAGATTGTCTTGCAGGTTAGGAATGACCCGAGAGATCCAGAAGAGTGGGCAGCCGGGGTTCCGTACATTTTAGGAGAGGTTTTTGGGTGGAGTCGTGTTGGAGTATGGTATATTTTGTAATTTTGCATGCCGCGTGTATGACGTTTGGTCTTTGGAGTTGTATCTTGGCTGAAGTCTTTTGTTTATGTGGTTTTGGGTTTCATTGCATTGCATAGAAATGTATTTTGTTTTGGCCTTTATTTGCATCTTGTTGAAAGATCCGGTGAAATTGTTGTCAGGCTAAGGGTCGGGACCCATTGTGAGGTCCCAACCCGTAGCGCTCTGAGTCCCGCGGATTTGGGGCGTTACAAGTGTGATCCCTTTGATTGATAGGAGATTGATATATCTCTTTGCCTTGTTATAAGGAAGTGTCACTCTTAAGATTGGAGGTTGAACGTGATTGAGGTTGTACGAGGTTGATCGTGATTGGGTGTTTGCATGAGTGGTGTGAGTTATATGCTTGATATGATAACATGCGATGTCGATTATTACCGACCTATGTTTTATTGATAGCCCCATTGTGTGGTAGTGACAACCCTTCCCTCCATCCTATAAGGGGTTTGGAGGTTCTATGACGTCAGGCCACCTGGTATACAGGAAGGGCGCAATCCACTCTCATAGGGTACACGGGTTATGTGACCGACACTACTTCCAAATTGATAGCAGGCCTAGAGGCGAGGATGATACGGTCCTCGTGTCACATAGTTTTATATATATATATGTATATATATGACCCGAGGTCTTAGGGACACTATCCCCATGCCAACCATGCTCGCGCAGAAAACTTCTCAGGAGGTCACCCATCTTGAAATTTCTCCCGCACGAGCACGCTTAACTCCGGAGTTATTTGTCCTTGCTCTACCATTGGAAAAGAAGAATTCTTATTGGCATGGGTAGCAGCCCATCCTTATAAGCCAATCATAAATCCCCATTCAAATGATACGGGATGACAATTTTTACGGGATGTTACAATCTCCCCCACTTAAACTCCTGACGTCCACGTCAGGCCAAGGACCGTCCACCGAGCCGAGTGACCACCTACTAGGGCAAGCACACTCGTAACTCAGGGTTAGCTTTGATACCATCTGTAAGACCCGAGGTTTTAGGGACGTTGTCCCCATGCCAACCATGCTCGGGCAGAAAACTTCCCAGGAGGTCACCCATCCTAAAATTTCTCGAGCACGCTTAACTCCAGAGTTATTTGTCCTCACTCTACCACTGAAAAAGAAGAATTCTTGTTGGCATGGGTAGCAACCCATCCTTATAAGCCAATCACAAATCCCCATTCAAATGATACGGGGTGACAATTTTTACGGGATGTTACAATATATATATATATATACGTTTTAAGTAAATGACTATTATATAAAGATAATAAAATGGGTAAATGTGTGACAACATGATTATGTGTTTATCTTTCATGACCTGTGTTTGTGCTTATGCATTACCTTATATATGTATGGATAACTAACGGTTTCATACCGTATTGTAGATGCCTTGTAGGATATGACAGGGTGACAGGCCGAGGACTCTCGTACATTAGCTGGTTATGGTTTTGAGGATATTTTATATACCTCTTGCGTGAGGATGGTGTTTTGTATACCTCCTGTGTGAGGACGTTGTTTTATTCTCGGCTATGATCTTCTATACCTTTTGATGTACAGTTTATGTATTTGTTTTATATCTGACAGTGCCATGTTGTAAGGTCTAGTGAACTTGTTGTCAGACTAGAGTCAGGATCCACTGTGAGATCATAGCCCAAAGTGGCATCCCGAGTCCCGTTGATTCAAGGTGTTACATCCACTTACCATCCTCGACTAGAGCTTGAATGGCATGATCAAGCCTTTCTAACAAAGAAAAAAAGAGATAAGGTGATAATGGACCGCCTTGTCTAACACCTCTTATATGGAATAATTCATTAGTCATCTCTCTATTCCAAATAATCCTCATTGATGGGTATTGAACTCAACACATAATCCATTTGACCCATTGATCTAGAAGGCCGTGTCACGCTCAGGATGTGATACGCAATGGGTTTTAAATTTATATTCTCGTTATATTTATCCTAACTCCTAGCGAACCCGCAGTGTACGGGACGTTTGTAGTAGGGATAGTATTCCGAGGTCGAACACAAAGACTAAGGTGAGATTAATTCGATTTATGATTAAGTCTAGTGAAGATCTAGGTTAAGAAAAGATAAAGAAATAAAGGAATGAAAATCTCAATGTTTTTGGTTGGTTTTTAGGTGATCAATCAAGGATCACAAATCATGCAAAATGAACAATCAACTAAGCTACGAATCAACAGAATCAAACAAGCTAAACGAGATATAGATCAAAGATAGAAAAGCGGATTCTAGGGGTTGGAAATTCCGGTTATGGCATAGGACTCAAGCTATCTAATCATTCCTTGGATGATCTATGATATGTCGGGAGTAAGTGTTTCTAGATTGGGATCAATCACCGGGTAGGTCTCATGATCCACTAGTCCGTCCTTAAGGTCTCATCACCGGGTAAGTCTCTAAGAACCTAAGGGATGGAATTCTACACAAACCGGATTGTTACCTAGGAAGCTAACCTATCCTTACCGGGTAAGTCTCAAAAGGGTTAGTCCTAAACAACTATCCTAGCACACTTAGTCCAATGGCGGCTTATGAGGCTCACCACTACCTAGGGTTTGTCATATTTGAAATCTAAGAGCAAGAATCACCGGGTAAGTCTCTTCTAACACTTAGTAGCTAACACTAGGTCACCCTAGGGTAGATTTAGCTCAAAAAACACTAGGGTTTCAACATTACAACCATCTAAAGCTAGATCCATCGAACCAGGGAGAATCACGGGCTGTTCTACACCTTCCACGGCCGTGGAAAGGCAAGAACAAACCGTGGACTCCAACAAAAGCTACGTCCAAGCTAGTTAGTCATCCAAGGGCTAATCTAAGTCCATCCTATCATAGTCCTAGCCATAACCATTCCTTCCTTACCCTAGAATCACATCTATTTAGCCTACAACATACATCATAGCAATCAAAATCATCAAACATAAAATCATGGCTTCCATTTCCAAGATAATGAAGAGAAAGAGATGAACAAGTGAAGTAAACAAAACCAAGCTGAAAAATGGAATTAGAATGACTCACAACCCTTCTTAAAGAAGGTTCAAATGGTTCATACAACTCAAGAAATCGATTCCGAAATTCTTCACTACAAGGCTATCAAAATCTATCAATGGTGTGCTCTTCTTCTTCTCCAATGAAGCTCTTCCTCCAATGGTAGCTTCCTTCTACCTCCTTCTTCCAAAAATCTTCTTGTTGAGAGAATATTTTGATTGGATGATAGTGGATAATGGAGAGCTGCTCCAAGATGATTCTCTCAGCCAATGCAAGACCACTTTTATACTACAACTTTGCAAGAGCTGGCCAAGAGATCGTGGCACAGCTGTCACGAAAACCTGGCAAAATCCACGGTCAGTTCCACAGCCGTGGACTTCCAGTGAACCGTGATTTGGACCTTCAGCTTTGCCTTTGATCATTAAGCTTCGATTCGGTGCATGGCTTGTGTTGGCAAGGTTCCATGAGTCCTCATTAGCCTCTACTTTGCATCCTAATGAGTCCGAGGATATGTCATCTTGATGAACGATCCTCAAACGTATCGATTTAGCTCCTAAATCTCCCAAAATACCTACAAAGCAATGCACAAGTCCGTGTAGACGTCTATCTCGACAAAATACGTGAATTGAGTGCAAACGTCGTGAACTAATGCTAAACCATGCATGAATGAGCGGAAAATCTATCTAAATGAGTTTCTAAATCTAAGTCATAAATCGTGTCATCAGGCCGATAAGCCTACAAGTCTCCTCTATAAAATCATAGTTTAGCCTGTCATAAGCCTTCTCTAAGTCAAATCTAATAGTCATCCATCGTTTGCCAATCTTATTCCTGGCCATATAATGCAACATTTCTCGGACAAAAACGACATTATCTTATATCAACTTGTCCAGGAAGAAACTACTTTGGAAGGGACTAACCATTTACTCAATAGTTGGTAGTAATCGGGAAACTATAAGTTTGGAGATAAGATTATAAATTGCGTTACATAAGCCAACGAGTCTGAATTTTGAGATATGATCCGGACTTGGGCACTTAGGAATAAGCCCCAATAGGGTTTCATTGAGTTTAGGCGGCATGGTTGACGTAACAAAGAACGTCAAAACACTTTTTATGGCAGAAGGCCCAACTATATCCCAACACCTCTCATAAAAAAATTGCGTGGAATCCATCACTCATTGGTGCTTTTGGATTACCCATAGATAAAATAATATGCCACAGTTTTTTTACAAGAAGGCAATGCTAAACAAAGAAGCCCAGAATGTTCATGCAAGTAGTTAACCTACATCTCCATATGAAAACCAATGACACAGTTTGCGACACACTGGACGCGAAATATTTGTGACGGTATAATCCGTCGCGTAGCCGTGGCAAAATATGTTAGCGACGGCCAATGACCGTGGCGAAAAAATTTGCGTCCCCTGTTCTAGCTTCGCCCTTTCTGCCGTCGCCTAGCCGTCGCCGTTGATGGTTGGTGTCGGCAAATAGCTTTCCTGCCGTCGCCAACATCCGTGGCTAATTGATTTATTTTTTGTAGTGGTTTGTTTTGATATATCTTCTTATAATTGCAGTTTTTACAGAAGCTTAGTAGCAACCTACATACATGATGCATTATACAACAAAAGATTAATGACTTTTATACAACACTTTCTTAATCACAATATCTTAGCAGAAAGATATTCTGATTAAAAAGTGTTGTAGTCATTAGCTACAAATGGTTAACCTGCATACAAATGGCAACCTCCACATATCATATTTTTCTACAAAAATTCGATAACTAGTACACAACAATTGTATCCCGTATTTGTCCTGTTGCACCACCAACAATTAGATCTTCCTCCTTCTCATCACTCTTTGGGTTGTCTTCGTTGTTGACATCTTCTTCTTCATTTGCATCTTCGTTTCCAAAATCCATGTTGGGGGCATAGTCATCAACCATTGATGATATGTTTGGGCTCTCATTACATAATTATGAATTGTGAAACATACCAAAATTATGTCCACTTGTTTGTCCACGTTGTAACTTGACATAACTCATAATATTTTCTAAGGAGCCTTCAAGACCCTAAATGATGATCTCTCTATGCAGCTACGAAGGGAGGCGTGTAACTTGTTGAATGCTTCCTTCGAGTTTGTTAGAGCAACATTCTCAAACTGTGACAAATGATATCGGGTCCTACTGTAAGGAATCATGTAACCTTCTTTATTTGTATATCCTTTGTCCATCAAATAGTAACGACCTATGACATTGCAAATATTGTTTGATGGATGTAATAGTTAGATTAATATGTTTTATTATAGATTCTTATCGGTTGATGGGTGCGGGAATCCTATTGACGGCGTATAAATGGCACGCTCAAACACTTTTGCATCATGACCCAAACCCTCCCAACCAGCAGACACGAAAGTAAATTTCATATCAAAGTCACATACCGCCATTACGTTGAATGTGCATATACCTTTGTGGCCACAATAAGGTATCTAGTCAGCCTCGGGAATACATGCGGTTATGTGAGTCCCATCTATGCACCCTATTTCCCCCTTAAAGTACGCCGAGTACCTACTATCATCTCTTATCTTTTTCGGCACCTCGCTGAACAAAGGTCCTTTGGTTTTATGTGATCTCGTGCCATGCCATTGAATCCATTTTTCCACCCATCTATGGCGTTTAACACCTCATGGAAAACGGTAGATACCGTTGTAGTTGATCTTTGAAACCTCTCAGCTATAGTTCGATATGCCAAACCCTGTGCAACCGTGTACACAAAGATCCTTACTTTTTCGATAACACGCACTCTTTTGGAGGTTTGAAGGTGATACGCCCCAACCAAAGGATCCAACGATGCAAGACAGACGAAAAACTAAAGAAAACATACACACGTGTTTTGGATTTGTGATAATTGAAAATAAAGTACAAGATATGTATTGCTAGAGCCTTAAGCCTCTCACCATCCACTCTACAATACTCGCATCAACTCTCACAAGCCTCTCACCTATGAGAACTAATGCCTTCGCCCTTGCATCTCACAAAGGCAACCCACCCGGCATCTCACCAAGGAGGAGGTTTCGGCATCTCACCAAAAACCAAGTAACCAAATTGTTTTCCAAATATTATCAACTCTCACTTATTTTTCTATGAACCAAGCAAGCCTTTAAATAGGGAAAATAAGGCTAGATAAAAGATAAACAAAAAAATAAGGCCAAAAGTTATAATAAAAATATAGGCCTTAAAGATCCACATAATGAGGCATTGGTTTTGGACTCTTCACATCTTGACCATAAATCCGGCTGTTGAAAGAAATGAAATTAAGACCCATCTCTTGGACGAATCTGCTCTTGAAGTCTGCATCAATATTGTAACCCTTGAAATCAGCTTTCCAACAAGTATTTACGGACCTTCATTGGATAAACGTAGCATTCGTTATGACCAAAATACTGAAGGGTCGAATTAAAGTGAAGCCATTTGCATTGGTTTTCCGGATCACATCATCCTCTCCACCTTTTAAAAAGATTCGTCATCGAATCTTGATGCCTCTTATTGACTTATATCGAATAAGGCTCTGATACCAAATGATACGCCCCAGCCAAAGGATCCAACGATGCAAGACAGACGAAAAACTAAAGAAAATATACACACGTGTTTTGGATTTGTGATAATTGAAAATAAAGTACAAGATATGTATTGCTAGAGCCTTAAGCCTCTCACCATCCACTCTACAATACTCGCATCAACTCTCACAAGCCTCTCACCTATGAGAACTAATGCCTTCGCCCTTGCATCTCACAAAGGCAACCCACCCGGCATCTCACCAAGGAGGAGGTTTCGGCATCTCACCAAAAACCAAGTAACCAAATTGTTTTCCAAATATTATCAACTCTCACTTATTTTTCTATGAACCAAGCAAGCCTTTAAATAGGGAAAATAAGGCTAGATAAAAGATAAACAAAAAAACAAGGCCAAAAGTTATAATAAAAATATAGGCCTTAAAGATCCACATAATGAGGCATTGGTTTTGGACTCTTCACATCTTGACCATAAATCCGGCTGTTGAAAGAAATGAAATTAAGACCCATCTCTTGGACGAATCTGCTCTTGAAGTCTGCATCAATATTGTAACCCTTGAAATCAGCTTTCCAACAAGTATTTACGGACCTTCATTGGATAAACGTAGCATTCGTTATGACCAAAATACTGAAGGGTCGAATTAAAGTGAAGCCATTTGCATTGGTTTTCCGGATCACATCATCCTCTCCACCTTTTAAAAAGATTCGTCATCGAATCTTGATGCCTCTTATTGACTTATATCGAATAAGGCTCTGATACCAAATGATACGCCCCAGCCAAAGGATCCAACGATGCAAGACAGACGAAAAACTAAAGAAAACATACACACGTGTTTTGGATTTGTGATAATTGAAAATAAAGTACAAGATATGTATTGCTAGAGCCTTAAGCCTCTCACCATCCACTCTACAATACTCGCATCAACTCTCACAAGCCTCTCACCTATGAGAACTAATGCCTTCGCCCTTGCATCTCACAAAGGCAACCCACCCGGCATCTCACCAAGGAGGAGGTTTCGGCATCTCACCAAAAACCAAGTAACCAAATTGTTTTCCAAATATTATCAACTCTCACTTATTTTTCTATGAACCAAGCAAGCCTTTAAATAGGGAAAATAAGGCTAGATGAAAGATAAAAAAAAAACAAGGCCAAAAGTTATAATAAAAATATAGGCCTTAAAGATCCACATAATGAGGCATTGGTTTTGGACTCTTCACATCTTGACCATAAATCCGGCTGTTGGAAGAAATGAAATTAAGACCCATCTCTTGGACGAATCTGCTCTTGAAGTCTTCATCAATATTGTAACCCTTGAAATCAGTTTTCCATTTACGGACCTTCATTGGATAAACGTAGCATTCGTTATGACCAAAATACTGAAGGGTCGAATTAAAGTGAAGCCGTTTGCATTGGTTTTCTGGATCACATCATCCTCTCCACCTTTTAAAAAGATTCGTCCTCGAATCTTGATGCCTCTTATTGACTTACATCGAATAAGGCTCTGATACCAAATGATACGCCCCAGCCAAAGGATCCAACGATGCAAGACAGACGAAAAACTAAAGAAAACATACACACGTGTTTTGGATTTGTGATAATTGAAAATAAAGTACAAGATATGTGTTGCTAGAGCCTCAAGCCTCTCACCATCCACTCTACAATACTCGCATCAACTCTCACAAGCCTCTCACCTATGAGAACTAATGCCTTCGCCCTTGCATCTCACAAAGGCAACCCACCCGGCATCTCACCAAGGAGGAGGTTTCGGCATCTCACCAAAAACCAAGTAACCAAATTGTTTTTCAAATATTATCAACTCTCACTTATTTTTCTATGAACCAAACAAGCCTTTAAATAGGGAAAATAAGGCTAGATGAAAGATAAAAAAAACAAGGCCAAAAGTTATAATAAAAATATAGGCCTTAAAGATCCACATAATGAGGCATTGGTTTTGGACTCTTCACATCTTAACCATAAATCCGGCTGTTGGAAGAAGTGACATTAAGACCCATCTCTTGGACGAATATGCTCTTGAAGTCTGCATCAATATTGTAACCCTTGAAATCAGCTTTCCAACAAGTATTTACGGACCTTCATTGGATAAATGTAGCATTCGTTATGACCAAAATACTAAAGGGTCGAATTAAAGTGAAGCCGTTTGCATTGGTTTTTCGGATCACATCAGAAGGCCATATTTAACGGTTAGGTTTTGATAGGTGATGGAATCACTATCATTTAGACTAGTTTTTAGAGTTTTTTTTTATTACATTTGTGTCGGTTTATGCTACTAACTCCTTGGTCCAGAAGAAGAAGACTAAAAGAAGCTAAGGAAGGAGTTATAAGCACTTAGGAGTGAAGACCATACACGAAGCAAAGCTTCTGTTGCCTCACCGCCCCCACGGAGCAGTGTCACCGCCCCTGCGGGTGACACCACACTCCGGCGCGCTCCCTGCGCCTTCGCCAGCGCCAGCCACGAAGAGTGTCACCGCCCCTGCGCCACTCCTTGGCGCCCCTGCGGTGACCTGCCCTAAAGAAGCGAAGCCAGCACCCTTGGCGCCTCTGCCTACACCTCACCATACTACGCTCAAAAGGTGAAAAGTCAGTGTCACCACCCCTGTGTTGGCACTAGGGTGCCCCTGCGTCTCGGCATCAAAAACGACAAGAAGTTGAAGAGTCAGACGTTTGAAGAGCATTGAAGATCCACCCCTGCGGAATGGCCTGGCCGCCCCTGCAGCCATGAAGAAGTTCAATCGATTCTGCCCAAACCGCCCCTGCGGTTCTGAAGGCCGCCCCTGCAGTTCAACGACAAAAGCTTTACTCCGGCTGTTTATACCACCTTTATGGCATTAAAGGTGGTTGTTTTGGGCCGGCCATTTACTCCTATTTAGTGTCATTTGTAGTATAAATAGTCATTGGCTGATTGCTAGAATCATCCATCATTATCCACTTAGAATCCAATTTTCTCATCATTTCTATTGTAATGAATTGCTAAATCCCTTGCTACATTGAGTTGGTTTGAAGTTGCATTGTTACTTTGGTTGTAAGTTATCTTTAATATAAGTTTTCATTCAGTAATGCTTTGTATTTCCTTGATCTTTATTGTCTAATTGCATGTATGATTAACACTTAAGATTGATCACCCTAGGTTCTAAAGTGCATGCAAAGAACTAGGATTAATAGATTCCGGTTCGGGTCTTTAATCTAGTAGTAAACTTTAAGTAATAACGGGTTGTAATTACTTAAAGAAAAGGAACACAAATATAAAGATAAGGTTAACGGTTTTAATCTATTCTTTATATCCCTTAGTCTTTATTTGAAAGCTAACTTGTTAATTGTTCTTGTAGGTTTACGGGACACTAACTGTTAAGTTGTGTTGATGCCGGTTGGTTCAACACATATATATGATCGAGACGGGAGATTACTTAAAACTTGTAAAAGGAACTCACCAAAGTAGCATTTGCATGCTAAGAATCAACCTAATGTAGATTCATCCATTATTGTCTCACTTGTTGCGTTACTTGTTTTCATAAGTTTTATGTGCGTCAATTCAACCAACCCCCCCCCTTGTTACTTGTTCTTATAATCAATAATTAAATTTAATAAAATACCTTAACTCTCTTGGGTTCGACCCTTACTTAACCACTATACTTGTTTTAGTGCTAAGTCGGGATTTATTTTTGATAGGGTATAGACGACCATAGAAATACCTTTAGTCAGGTTTCTACACAGTTCATGAAAGACACGTCTTTCCATTCGAAAGGCGTTCACACATCTCGTCTCAGTGTTAGAACTTAGAACATAATCCATCCACCGTGAACCGGTGAATGATGAATCATAGACACGTATCTTATGGACCTGTTTATGATAGTGTTCTGAATGAAGTTCTTGTTGCATCTAAAGATGAGCCGTGAATAGTGCACGCCTCCACAACCGTGCACATCGTGACTAATCAGCTGACATTTTGATGTAAAATGCACTACACCTGCTCACATGTACATCATTGAAAAATAAAAATCAATTAAAGTGATACCACAATATAAACATTGTCAATAGTAAAACATATTGTAGAAAGCGGTACAAACATGTTCAACACATTGATTGGAAAACTGAAATAGGGTTCACTCAAGAAACAAAAACTGAAATAAAACACACTGAAATGAAACTAATGTTCAATAGAAAAACTGAGGTAAAAGATTGCCCATGTGAAGCCATGACAATCATCCTTCTAATCATCGCTCAAGAGACCCTTCTTTGCATCTTTCCTAAACTTCTATTGAAGCCATGACAATCGTCCCTCGTTGTTAGGTAGATGGGTGAACAAGACATGCTGACTTTCTACTAAGCCCACTAATGAAACAACAAAACACTAAAGAGATGATCCCTGCGAAATAAAACCTTCCTCAACCATCAAATTAATAATCTACGAGGCATCAGTGTAGTCATGTTTAGGCTTGTTTGATGCCCCTTGAGCTACTGAGTTTGCCTATGCCTCCACCACTGTCGCCATTGCCTTATTAACTTCTAAAGACGCATCTAAATTGTCTTGGTACAAACTAGATCCAGTACTCTTCCGGATATTTTTGTTTTCTAATTCCGGATGGAGAACTGTTTCCAATCCTTTTTTTCCCTTTCTCACGCGATGGAAGTGGCAGGAGAGAAAATCTCCATTTGCAGAACCTCCAAAAGGTGTCTCGAACTCGTCAATAGTGGCATCTCTTAACAACTCATCTACATACTCAGCTAGAACCGTATCATCATCTTGACTTGTTAGTTCCTGGATAACAACGTCCGGAATAACTACAACTGAAGCCATAGAGGGGGCAACACAATGAGAACCCGTTGCAATAGTCCCATGGAACAACAATTCCATTATCGACTCCATCTCGGGGTTGAAAGTATTCTTTTTGGAAACCCTATATTCCTCATTCTCCCATGTAGTCAATTCAAAACAAAAATCATTCATTATAAAATTTGTTAATCAAAGGTATAAATGAGCAAATCATAACATTAGATCTGTACCTGCAGTTTTTGTGACCACCATTCCAAACTTGCAGAAATGCATTGTTACTCATAGTCCCATCCCAATCCGGTCTCTCCATGCTTCAGATTCAACCATAGCTTTCAAACCATTCTCAAATTATTATACTTGTTCTTCAATGTGTCTTTCTTGCATTTCATGTTTGTTTTCTACTCAAACAAATTTATCAAGTGTTTCCAACTGAATCCATTCTTTCCATTTTCTCGTTGGTAATCACTCAACAAGTTCAATAAGACTCTAGTGAGAGAACCGTCCATATGAAACACTTTTCCTTACTCTTGTATAATGTTTTACTAGTATACTCAACCATATTTTGTTCTGGACCAATGCACAATATAATAAACAGACAAGAAACCACATAGTGACTATAAATAAATTCGAAAATAGAAATTACGGCATTTAGATTCATATCAAACAATATACAAACAAATCAAAGCTAGTTTAAATAAAATTAAATTCCTAAGTATATTAGAACAATTTCCTCACTGTTTATAGGTTTCGGTTTGGATGGGTTAAACAGAAAAAGAAAAAAAGGTAACAAGTTTAATTATGTTTACCCAAATAAGCAAGTTCAAACTAACTTGAATTCAGATTCTCAAATTTATTTACTTACTGCAGTCATAAATATATATATATATATATATATATATATATATATATATATATATAAAGGTAACAAGTTTAATTCTGTTTGCCCAAAAATAGAAATATATAGGTTCGAGTTTAATTCCGTTTATCCAAATAAGCAAGTTCAATCTGTTCATCTACGTATTGCAGTCGTTTATATAAAGGTTCGGTTATGTCTGCCCACACAAATCGATTTATATAAAGGTCAAGTTCAATTCAACAAATCTAAATAAGAAAATTGATGTATACATATAAGTTCAAGTTCAGATGTCTGCCCATATGAGCAACCATCGACAGTCGAACAATATTGTAGTCATATATATATATATAATATTGTTTGATTTTGCCGATGAAATTCATATGTTATCATGGTTGTTTATCCATATATACATCAATTCAGCTGATTTTATTTTGCTGATAAGATTCATTGCTATATATATATATATATATATATATATATATATATAGATTTTAGTTCAAGTGAGGAGAGAGCTTGTAGATAGGAATTAGGAGGGATGTAAGCCATTGGATGAATTTAAATCAAGGGCTCTCACACGCTCATCATTAATGGCATTTTTGTAAGTTGATCAAAAATTTGGAAAAATACCCTTACGTTCAAAATAGTCATCGGTGTTCATACTTTTATATGTCAGTGTTCATGTTTTTATACATCGGTGTTCATAGTATTTTTATTCATCAAAGTGTCATGTCCATTTATTTTTTTGTGTTCATTTTATAATGCACAGATGTTCATTTACAGTATATAACCACAAAAAATAAAAAAAACTCATCACAAAACGTTAAAAGATTATCATAATATGTTATGTAAGTGTCAAAGTTATAGATAAGTAATTGGTGTTCATACTTTTATACGTCATTGTTCATGTTTTTATTCGTCAGTGTTCATATTTTTTATATCATTGTTCTTGTGAATATTATAAACTATTTTTCTATAAGGCATTTTACCGAACAGCTTGCGTGCACACTAAAAGGAGCATATAGATTATTCAATTGGAGCTATTAGACCAACTCAACATATGTATATACATGTATTTTCTCAATCAAACTTATCAAACACAAAATGATTCAAACAAATTTGATTACGAACACAAACATCAATCATAATGAAACCTAAATCTTAAGAATGGAAATCTAAACAGTGAGAGTAGAAATTCGAAAAAACAAAACCTGAATCGTCTTGTATTCTCTTTGATTTTACAATTTTTTATGTAATCGATCTTTGAATATTATAAACACGATTTTTTATAAAAGTATAATTTTCAAAAAAATGAACATCATATTATAAACACCATAACTGTAAAAAAAATGAATACATACTTGTAAAAAAATGACCATCATATTTTATTAACACGATTTGAAAGAATAGTATAATTTTTTTAAAAATCCAAAAAAATGTTTTACAAAAATACAAAAATGAACAATTAATGTTAAAAAACGAATAGTTAGAGTTAGGAAAAAATGAACATTTATTGATAAAAATATGAACAATCACTTTTTTAAAAATGAACACATACTCATAAAAATATGAACACCAATTTTTATTTACAAAAAGAAAAGCTGGAAAAAAAAAGTGACGTGGCATGTCACATGTCACCACCCCGGCTCTCCTCATTCCTATCTACAAGGTCCTCCTCACCGGAACTGGACCCTATATATATATATATATATATATATATATATATATATATATATATATATATATATATATATATATATATATATATATTTACATAGTAATATGACTGCAATATTGTTTGATTTTGCCGATAAAATTCATATGTTATCATGGTTGTTTATCCATATATACATCAATTCAATTGATTTTATTTTGCTGATAAGATTCATTGTAATATGTGAATAAATAAACAAATATATATATATATATATATATATATATATATATATATATATATAGAGTTTGGCTCCCATGTAAATAGCCCTTATAGTGTTCAATGAGAACGAATTATATTCGTTGGATTGTTATAATGGATGGCTGTGATTAAGTGAGATTTTAAGGGAAAAAATATAAAAATAAAATTGAAACTGCATATTTGGAAGTAATAGGAGCGTGATACACACCACACCATATCTATCCCAATATTAAAATTCCCTAAAATAAAATCCCTAAATCTTTTACAGTTATTGCTTCCTCTTCTTCCGCCTAATCAAGATCGTGTGTTGTTCGTCCTCAAGCATACCATCGATGCTGTCTTCTTCTTCCGGTATCCGATGTCGTTGGTCAAGCCGGTGTTGTGTTCCCCCTCCATTCTACATTAGGTACTGTGTTCGCCGGTGTTGTGTTTTTCCTCCTAATCAACATTTCAGTGCCGATCGTCATTCCGATTAGTGTATTGTTCGACTCGCCGCTCCCCTCCGTCACTCGAGGTATTGTCGACGGCAATGAAATTTCTGGTTCATTGATTCCGATTAGGGTTTTGCGGATTAATGTAATATTCCCTAAAATAATACCCCTCAAATAAAACCCCTAAATCTTTTACAGTTTTCCGTGCCGTCTTCTTCATCGGGTATTCGGCGCTGTTTGTCTCGTCGGTGTTGTGCTCGACCTCCAATCTACATTCGGTGTTGTGTTCGCCGGTATTCGGTGTTGTGTGCGCCGGTATTCGGTGTTGTGTGCACCGGTATTCGGCGCACACAACGGCCTAATCACCATTTCAATGTCAATCGTCATTCAGATTAGGGTATTGTTCGTCTCGCCGCTCTCCTCCGTCACTCGAGGTATTGTCGATGTAACACCCCGAATTCTCAGAACTCGGAGTATTACTGGTTAGGACCTCACAATGGGTCCCGACCTCAGTTTGACAACAACAATACTAGGACCTTGCAACAAGGCACAAATAAAGAAACCGAAATTCATAAAAACCATGTTTTTAGAGTAATGAATGCAACACTGTCTAGCAGCCTACGGTACTTAAACAAAAGAAAAGAACAACTGTCTTAACCAAAAGAAAGGAAAGACAAAACAACCCCAACCCCGCTCTAAGGAGTACGGAGACCCGGCTGACCACTACTTCCGGATCACTCAGCTGCTGATCTAATCTGCGGTAAATCTAAAACAACAACAAGAAGAACCGTTAGCTAGTTATCTAAATATTTGCAGAATAATAACAGCACAAACACACTCAGATAAACATAAACACTCAGCATGCTTTCAAACAAGTCCGTTTTATTATCTTGCTTTAATTTACTCATTCACTCTAGTGATACTTATTTTGTGACACGAGGAATTCCCAAACCTCGCCTCCGCCCCCGTGTAACCATCAGGAATGGATCCGATGCACCTCACCTTGTACCTGCATGGTCTGGGTATAGAGAACCTCCCAGTCTCCTGTCAGAGCTGGGCAGTGATGTCACGGCCCGTTATACATACACTTGGGCCTTAAACGTAATAATAACAGTCGTCCTAGCAAATTATTATTATTAAATCACGCAATAGCACACACCACTACTATCATTCAACTAACACTCAGAAACTGGCTAAGTAAGTCGCAAGGACTTACCTGAGTCAACACACTCTAACACTCCTCAGATAGTCCGTACTCGTGGTAACTCAAGTGCCTGTCAATGAAGGCATGTGTATCAAAATCACATCTTTATGTCCAACCTCATGCGAAGTAATTACGGAAAGGACGATTCTCATACGGTAAAAGACCGTTTTACCCTTAGTATAAATACTTCTCCGGTCGCTCCTTGACCTCTAATATTTCTTTTGGAACACTTTTCTAATCTAAGATTATTTCCAAAACAGTTTACTAAGGTTCTAAAAATTAATCTCGTCCACTCGTCATCTGGGATTACATTACTTCATTTTCGGGTATTAACTAATCTTATATATATATCTATATATCTGTATATATACATACATACTTCCACTCATACTAACCTTCCCTCCAAATATATACCATCCGTAACTCTTAGGTATTTAGATATATATATATAGATTCACATATTTTATAAATTATCCAACTCAACTCATAAGTATACTTTTATTTCCTATAAAAATATATACGTATATTTATGTACTCGGCATACTCTCTCTTATATAAACTCACACCTGCTCTTATTAATCTTCCGTAACTGAAAGTACATATGTGCTTATGTATCATATATATATATATATATATATATATATATATATATATATATATATATATTCCGATCCACTTATTCCTACCCAACTCGCATCTCTATTCACGTTTCTCTTACAATATACTAATATAGCACTCGTATATATATACACAATTACGTCTCTTATACCTATCATTCTATACGTATATACACTGCAGAGGAAGACATATTCTAAATCAATTCCTACCTACATACGTATTACAGTGGGAAGAAGACATGTTCAACATCAATTCCCTACATATGTACACATTACAGTGGAAAGAAGGGGCGGAAGGGTCGGTTACCAGAGCGGCAGTCCGGCGAGGAGGTCCTAGGCAGCGCTAGCGTTCCGGCGGCTCTTCCTTGGTGGTCGGCCTGCTGCTGCGGAACAGCCGAAGACTGCGTGAGTCTGAACAGCAGTGGCGAAAAGGGAAGAACGAGGGGGAGAGGAGCGGTACTTACCGGCGTTGACGCGGCGGACGTCTGAAGCGGCGCGGCTCGGTGGTGGAGGCAGCACTGGCGTGGCGTTGCACCTGCTGTCGCTGCTGCGGAGGAAGACGGGTTACCCCGATAACAGAAACAGGGAAAGCACCAGGGGAAGGGCGGCTCACCTGCTTCCGACGTGGACTGGCGGTCGACAAGGAGGCCACGCGGTGGCTCCGGTGGCGGCTAAGGCGTGCAGTCGGCTGCGGAGGGCGAATTCGTTACTCCCGCTAACCAGAACAGGGAAGGAAAGAGAAGAAGGCTCGCCTGGCTGCTGCAGTCGCCGGCGGACGGAGAAGCTAGGCGGAGCGGCGTAGGCACGGTGGCGGCGTTTCCGGTGGGAGCGGAATCCTGCTGGTGGTTGTGGCTTCGGAGTTGCGAGGGAGGAGGAGAAGCAGCGCTTCGTTGCAAGTCCAGGAAAGGTAACGAGGTAAGCGGCAGGTTGGTTTTAGGATTAGGATTAGGTTAACTCTAATTAGGGTTAGGGAAATTAAGTGGGCTGCTAATTGGGCTTTGTAATGGCCCACACCCGGTCCGCTATGTGATTATAAATACGGATACGCAACTCGTTATTTGCGTACGGAAAATTATAAAAATACTGAAATAAATTTCCGTATTTTATAACTTATTATCTTTCTTATTTTTAACGTACGTAATATATTTCCGGTCATTTAATTTATCATTTTATGTGAATCTAGGTCACATAAAATGAATAGAACTAAGCTCGTTTATTTACTTATTTATTTATTTACGATTTTCTCATCGGACTTTGGTTAATTTCAATTTACCGGAACTTAAAATTTTCGGTTATTACATCAGTGCCCCCTTAAAAGAAGTTTCGTCCCGAAACTTAAATTATTTCCCTTACTCACACATTTCTTTCGGTATATTTTAGTTTTCTCGACATCTTCGTTTTCTACCAAGCAGCTACTCAGGCATCAAACAAACAAGTATCACAAAAGAGAAACAGAAACACTCAAAACAATATGAAAACCTGAAAGGTCAAACAACACAACATCCGAGTACTAACTCGTCAAACAGAAGTAGCCTCTAACCCCGCAAAGAACTCGGGATAGTTACGTCTAATACTCTCCTCAGTCACCCAAGTGGCTTCCTCAACTCCTCTCCTAGACCACTGGATCCTCAGCATAGGTATCTCCTTGGATCGCAAACGTCTGGTACTGCGTTCCAAGACAGCTACTGGGTACTCTACAAATGTATGGTCAGGCTCAACTGTCAGATCCTCATGGCTGATGACGTGTCTCGGATCCGGAATGTACTCTCTCAACTGAGATACATGAAAGACTGGATGGACACTCTCTAGTCTCGGCGGTAAAGCTAGTCGGTAGGCCACCTCTCCAACTCTCTCTAAGATCTCAAAAGGTCCGACATATCGGGGACTCAGCTTCCCCTTAATGCCGAAACGCCTGACTCCTCTTGTGGGTGATACTCTCAACCACACATGAGCACCCACTCTAAACTCCAAAGGTCGACGCCTTTTGTCGGCGTAGGACTTCTGACGACTCTGAGCTTCCAACATCCGCTCTCGGACTAGGGCAATCCGAGCGATGTCATCCTGTATCTGCTCTGGAGCTACTCCATCAACTCGGCTGGGCTCATCCCAGCATAATGGTGTACGACATCTCCTCCCATACAAAGCCTCATAGGGAGCCATCCCAATAGATGCGTGCCAGCTATTATTATACGAAAACTCTACCAGTGAAATATGATCTGGCCATACCTGTCCCCAATCTAGTACACACGCCCGAAGCATGTCCTCTAAGGTCTGAATGGTCCTCTCAGACTGTCCGTCTGTCTGTGGATGATAGGCGGTAGTGAAATGGAGACTCGTCCCCAAAGCAGTATGTACCTGCTGCCAAAATCTCGAGGTAAAACGTCCATCTCTGTCAGAGACGATAGTCCTCGGTACCCCATGGAGTCTCACAATGTGCCTGGTGAACTCCTCAGCCAGACGACTCACCGGCCACGTTTCCTTAATCGGAATGAAACGTGCGGTCTTCGTCAAGCGGTCTACCACTACCCAAATAGCATCAAATCCTCTGTTGAGTCTCAAACCAGTGACAAAATCCATAGATATGTCCTCCCACTTCCACTGTGGTACTGGGAGTGGGTGGAGCTCTCCTCCAGACCTACGGTGCTCAATCTTGACCTGCTGGCAGGTCGCGCACTGAGCTACATATCGAGTCACATCGGGCTTCAAACCACCCCACCAGAAGGACTGTCTCACATCCTTGTACATCTTACTCGCTCCAGGATGTACTGAGTATGGGGTAGCATGAGCCTCACCTAGTATCCTCTGTCTCAACTCACTGTCTGACGGTACACAAACGCGATCCTGACGTCTCATCACTCCATCTGCACCAATAGTAAACTGTGGGGCCTCATCTCGAGACATCCTGTCTCGGATCCTGGTCAAAGTAGGGCAATTCTCCTGCTTCTGTCGGATCTCATCCAACAGATCAGGAAGTAACTCCATGGTAGACAACTGACCATCAGTATCGGGAAACTGAACCTCTATCTCCAACCAAGCCAAGTCCCTCTGCAACTGTGGTTGTACTGTCAACCGGGCTATCGCCCTCTCTCTAGGCGTCTTCCGGCTCAAAGCATCAGCTACCACATTCGCCTTTCCGGGGTGGTAAAGGATCTCAAGGTCGAAGTCCTTGATCAACTCTAACCACCGCCTCTGGCGGTTATTCAACTCCCTCTGAGTGAATATGTACTTCAGACTCTTGTGGTCTGTAAAGATCTGACATGTCGCTCCGTAGAGGTAGTGACGCCAGATCTTAAGAGCATGGACTACTGCAGCCAACTCTAGATCATGTGTGGGGTAGTTCTCTTCATACGTCTTCAACTGTCGAGACGCATAGGCTATGACCTTACCCCTCTGCATCAAAACACACCCCAAGCCCAGCTTGGATGCATCACTGTATACCACAAAGTCATCAATACCCTCAGGCTGTGCTAAAATCGGAGCGGACGTCAATCTTCTCTTCAGCTCCTCAAAACTCTGCTGACACGGCTCAGACCAGACAAACCGAGTGGTCTTCCTCAGAAGACAAGTAAGTGGTCGGGCAATCAAAGAGAACCCTTCCACAAACCGGCGGTAGTAACCTGCTAAACCTAGAAAGCTGCGAACCTCCTTAACATTCTTAGGAGGTTGCCAAGAAGACACTGACTCGATCTTCGCCGGATCGACCTTAATACCCTCAGCAGTCACCACGTGACCTAAGAAAGCCACCTCATCTCGAGACATCCTGTCTCGGATCCTGGTCAAAGTAGGGCAATTCTCCTGCTTCTGTCGGATCTCATCCAACAGATCAGGAAGTAACTCCATGGTAGACAACTGACCATCAGTATCGGGAAACTGAACCTCTATCTCCAACCAAGCCAAGTCCCTCTGCAACTGTGGTTGTACTGTCAACCGGGCTATCGCCCTCTCTCTAGGCGTCTTCCGGCTCAAAGCATCAGCTACCACATTCGCCTTTCCGGGGTGGTAAAGGATCTCAAGGTCGAAGTCCTTGATCAACTCTAACCACCGCCTCTGGCGGTTATTCAACTCCCTCTGAGTGAATATGTACTTCAGACTCTTGTGGTCTGTAAAGATCTGACATGTCGCTCCGTAGAGGTAGTGACGCCAGATCTTAAGAGCATGGACTACTGCAGCCAACTCTAGATCATGTGTGGGGTAGTTCTCTTCATACGTCTTCAACTGTCGAGACGCATAGGCTATGACCTTACCCCTCTGCATCAAAACACACCCCAAGCCCAGCTTGGATGCATCACTGTATACCACAAAGTCATCAATACCCTCAGGTTGTGCTAAAATCGGAGCGGACGTCAATCTTCTCTTCAGCTCCTCAAAACTCTGCTGACACGGCTCAGACCAGACAAACCGAGTGGTCTTCCTCAGAAGACAAGTAAGTGGTCGGGCAATCAAAGAGAACCCTTCCACAAACCGGCGGTAGTAACCTGCTAAACCTAGAAAGCTGCGAACCTCCTTAACATTCTTAGGAGGTTGCCAAGAAGACACTGACTCGATCTTCGCCGGATCGACCTTAATACCCTCAGCAGTCACCACGTGACCTAAGAAAGCCACCTCTGACATCCAAAACTCACACTTGGATAGTTTAGCATATAGCTGGCTATCGTGTAGAATCTGCAGTACTGTCCTCAAGTGTCCGGCATGCTCCTCTCGACTCCTAGAGTAGACTAGGATGTCGTCGATGAAGACCACTACAAACTGGTCTAAAAAGTCAATGAATATCCCATTCATCAACTCCATGAACACCGCTGGTGCATTAGTGAGCCCGAATGGCATCACTACGAACTCATAATGACCATACCTAGTCCGGAATGCCGTCTTAGGTATGTCCTGATCTCTCACCCTCAACTGGTGGTAACCTGACCTCAAGTCTATCCTCGAGAACACGGACGCTCCATGCAACTGGTCCAACAGATCATCTATACGTGGCAGTGGATACTTGTTCTTGATGGTTACTTTGTTCAGCTCTCTGTAGTCAATGCACAGCCTCATCGATCCGTCCTTCTTCTTCACAAACAACACTGGCGCACCCCAAGGAGACACACTAGGGCGTATGAAACCCTTCTCTGCTAGCTCCTCTAACTGCTTCTTCAGCTCAAGCAGCTCTATAGGTGCCATACGGTACGGAGCCTTCGAGATAGGTCTCGTGCCCGGCTCCAAGTCAATGCTGAAATCAACGCTCCTCTGTGGGGGTAGTCCTGGCAGGTCATCACTGAATACCTCTACAAACTCGCATGCCACAGGTATCTCCTCTATAAAAATATATACGTATATTTATGTACTCGGCATACTCTCTCTTATATAAACTCACACCTGCTCTTATTAATCTTCCGTAACTGAAAGTACATATGTTCTTATGTATCATATATATATATATATATATATATATATATATATATATATTCCGATCCACTTATTCCTACCCAACTCGCATCTCTATTCACGTTTCTCTTACAATATACTAATATAGCACTCGTATATATATACACAATTACGTCTCTTATACCTATCATTCTATACGTATATACACTGCAGAGGAAGACATATTCTAAATCAATTCCTACCTACATACGTATTACAGTGGGAAGAAGACATGTTCAGCATCAATTCCCTACATATGTACACATTACAGTGGAAAGAAGGGGCGGAAGGGTCGGTTACCGGAGCGGCAGTCCGGCGAGGAGGTCCTAGGCAGCGCTAGCGTTCCGGCGGCTCTTCCTTGGTGGTCGGCCTGCTGCTGCTGCGGAACAGCCGAAGACTGCGTGAGTCTGAACAGTAGTGGCGAAAAGGGAAGAACGAGGGGGAGAGGAGCGGTACTTACCGGCGTTGACGCGGCGGACGTCTGAAGCGGCGCGGCTCGGTGGTGGAGGCAGCACTGGCGTGGCGTTGCACCTGCTGTCGCTGCTGCGGAGGAAGACGGGTTACCCCGATAACAGAAACAGGGAAAGCACCAGGGGAAGAGCGGCTCACCTGCTTCCGACGTGGACTGGCGGTCGACAAGGAGGCCACGCGGTGGCTCCGGTGGCGGCTAAGGCGTGCAGTCGGCTGCGGAGGGCGAATTCGTTACTCCCGCTAACCAGAACAGGGAAGGAAAGAGAAGAAGGCTCGCCTGGCTGCTGCAGTCGCCGGCGGACGGAGAAGCTAGGCGGAGCGGCGCAGGCACGGTGGCGGCGTTTCCGGTGGGAGCGGAATCCTGCTGGTGGTTGTGGCTTCGGAGTTGCGAGGGAGGAGGAGAAGCAGCGCTTCGTTGCAAGTCCAGGAAAGGTAACGAGGTAAGCGGCAGGTTGGTTTTAGGATTAGGATTAGGTTAACTCTAATTAGGGTTAGGGAAATTAAGTGGGCTGCTAATTGGGCTTTGTAATGGCCCACACCCGGTCCGCTATGTGATTATAAATACGGATACGCAACTCGTTATTTGCGTACGGAAAATTATAAAAATACTGAAATAAATTTCCGTATTTTATAACTTATTATCTTTCTTATTTTTAACGTACGTAATATATTTCCGGTCATTTAATTTATCATTTTATGTGAATCTAGGTCACATAAAATGAATAGAACTAAGCTCGTTTATTTACTTATTTATTTATTTACGATTTTCTCATCGGACTTTGGTTAATTTCAATTTACCGGAACTTAAAATTTTCGGTTATTACAGTCGATATCAATGTAATTTCCGGTGCATTGATTCCGATTATGGTTTTCTGATTTGTTTTTTCATTTTGAAATATGGTTGCCGAATTGGATTGATTGTCCATTGTTGTTGAATGTTCGTTCATGCCCTGTCGAATGCGAGTTAGGCTGCAGCCATTCAATACTTGTCTGTTCATAAATGATTGATGTTAAGGGCTATGAGTTTTTTTTTTCTGAACGCACTTGTGGATGCTTGGGCATCGTATCTGAACGCACTTGAGTGGTTTAGAGGCGAAAATTCACCAAAGATCTTTTTTTTGTTGGTTTAATGCACGGTAAAATGGAAATACAACTCGCTATTCGGTCCTTTTATTATTTATATTCGATAGCATACTACTTTTTTATTCGCTAATAGCTGTTTTGTTTCTGTGTGGAAGATAACGTTAAAAATTGTTACAGACTTGTACGCAACTACTTTCAATTGATGACGAAGGGAGCGTTGAGTTCGAAGAAATGTACGACGTTTTCAACTACGAACTGAACAAGTGCATAATATCAACTGATCACATGGAAGATTTCAGAAATCTTGACATGGTAAAACACAGTGTTGTCAGAAATACCGCGTATAGTTGTTAGAGGGGCATTGAAGACTGACAATGCTATGAATGATGAGGAATAGACGATTCAAGTTGTTATTTTGATATGTTGTTCCGGACAACTGTTTTGCTACACTATGTCAAAACTATATGCTACAGTTTATTTCTCTTTTTGGATATTTGAATCACTTATGTAGGGATTAATGCGTTTGACACTCCTGTCTATATTAATGTCAAAGTTTTATGCTACAATGTCAAACTCTTTTGATATGTTGTTTCGGAAAACTCTTTTGCTACAGTGAGTATAACACAACAAACATTGGAAGACAATCTTTATCTTGTATGCAAACACTGTTTACCATGCAAAATATGATAGATTAGTAAGTGTATTCATTACCGAATATGAACGATATAATTTCAGAATATACATGATATAGTTAATGGATGCTTCATATATTAGGTGTTGTATGTTAAAGAGCACAACCTTTACACTTGAGGAAACATACGAAGACGATAGTTATCTTGTATGCAAACTCCGTTTACCATAGATAATATGACGAATTAGAAAATGTACTTTTTACCGAATATGAACGATATATTTTATAGAATATACAAGATATATTAACCGGATATATAATATTTTAGTGTGTCATATGTTAATGAACGCAACATGTACACTTGGGTAATGGAGTTTACACTTTCTTATTTGGTGTTTCAATACTATAAAATGTAATCATATTACAAACAAGATTACCGAAAATAATATTTATATATTAACGAATATAGTTATAAATATTTCTATATTACCGGAAATAATATTTTTATCAATGGTTCTTTTTTTGGAAATAATTTGTCTTCACAAAAACGGTGAGAATAACACAGCCAACATAGAAAGACGAACGTTATCTTGTATGCAAACACCGATAATCATACAAAAAAATGATAGATTAGTAAGTGTTCTTCTTATTGAATATAAACGATATAAGTATGGAATATAAAGGATATAGTTGCCGAATATATTCGATATAAGTTCTGGATATTATATTGTTCGTGTACCAGATTCAGATGAACGAATTAAGTGCGTATGATCGAGTATATATAACAAGTAACACCACAGTTGGTTATAGAATTCATTATAATAGTTCACCGATTAAGAAATATCACATTCATCTAAGACAAGTTTCACAACGTACATGATATAAAGAGTGAAACTCTTTGACACTTTCCGGTAGTGAGTACATTTTCCTTGAGAACGACTACACAATATGCGACGATGCAATAGAGTCTCGTCTTGTGTGCATACACAGGAAGATGGCAAACGAACATCAAAACCAACCTTTTTAGCATACGCCTTATAAAAATCGATACCTTCCTCCGGTGTCTTGAAACACATTTCAATACATGGATGTATGGATTCATCGTACTGTGGAGTCCAATATTTTGTTTTCGCCGGTGATTGCGTCATGTCTATTGCATCGTTGAGCTCTTCATTTGCCGCTGCTTCATAAAAATCATCCATACTCTCCATGTTAGCATCAATGTCGAATCCATCAACATCCCAATCCCTTTTATTTCCGGAATCTGTAAAAGTTCACTACATATTTATAATCTGATAATTGAAATATAGCTAACGATTACGCGTATGTTTAATGTTTGATGAGTGGGTAAACCATAACCGGTGCCATATCTGTTTTCGTAACCATGTTATAGAACGTATTTGGAAGTATAGTCACATATATTCGTTAATATGAAGCCAAATATCTGTTGATATATTAATTTAATCGTGTATGATGTTTCACATTCACTTACCTTCTTCCATCGATGTCGAAAATGTTGCTTGCCAGAATGCCCTACACAAATCAACCGATAAATGTGGACATATAATGATAAAAAAACGTAAGACTGTAAAATGACTCAAGCCGTTTGAAGAACAAAAACCGAGTGGTTGATATTTAGGTAAGACTACTTCATAAAATTCATCCATACTCTCCATGTTAGCATCAATGCCGGATCCATCAACATCCCAATCTCTTTCACATGGGGAATCTGTAAAAAATTCAATAAATATTTGTATTATGATAATTTAAATACGAGTTTGTTTAATAGTTGATATTTAGGTAAACCTTCACCGTCACCGAATCGTATTCTGTGGTATATTCAAATATATTCGTTAATATGAAACCAAATATCCGTTAACATATTACTTTAACTGTTTATGTTATTCCACGTTCAGTTACCTTCTTCCATTGATTCCGAATCTGTTGCTTGCCTGAATCCCCTACACAAATCAACCGAACAATTGAGGACATATATTGATGAAAAACGAAAAAATTGAGGACAAATCAACCGTTGTTTGTTGATGAGAATATTGTATACTGAAAAAGATACACTTACTGTTAACTATTCCGGCGAAAATATGTTTAGTTCTTCCGGCGACAATGGAGTGTATGGCGTTTTAGCAAAACGTATCATCCATATAATTGATATTGCTTTGATCGATTTTGTTGATATTAATTGGAAGATTCTGTATATTGTAACTCCCTAAAATAGTGGAAGAAGATCTCATTTATAATTTTTCTAAAATATTGTAATTGCCTTATTTTGGAGAGTGTATTACACATTCCAATGAGGAGAGTGTGCTGAATTTTTCATTGAATATTTATGTTAATTTTCAGCCTTTAGATTAATCAGATCAAGGGCTACTATTTGTTCTCATTGTACACTATAAGGGTGGTTTACATGAGAGTATGATTCTATATATATATATATATATATATATATTTATATATAGATATATACATGTATACAATCGAATGGAAGTACAAACCATAGACGAGAGAGCTTCGCCTAGTGAATCTCCAACAGTGTCCGCTAGGGTTCCTCTTGGCAGATCTTCGACCGGTGAGACAAGCAAACATCGAAAGGGGAAAGTTAACAAGCAACTACACTCATTTGTAATTTGTATTTTTTAACGGAATATTTTTGTCTTTTATCATATCGAATGTCGAAAACTAGTATAAACCACCTAACTAAACACAACAAGCAGTTTCTTAAAAAAAGGGTAATCTACCAAAAACTCGTACTACAACCACAACCTTAAACACGAATTCGATTTTACTAAACACATCCAAAGTTCGCTTTAAATTAAATACAATTAGTATTTTTCTAAGAATAATAAAAAATATTTTATTTATGAGGAATAATTAGTATTTTTTATACCTTCATAGGCCATCATATTAATAATTTTGTTCATGAAAAATAATTAGTATTTTTATAACAATAATAACAAATTACTAAAATTAAATATAACTCTTAAAAATTTATGAGAATATATGATTTGATTTTAAATAAGTAAAAAAAAAAAGAAGAGTGCGAACACTAGTGTATAATAATTGTCATTTATTGTAATCGTGTATGTCAATAGGGTTATTGATGTGATTAAAGTCATCTAACCTAACCTCCTGTCGTTTGTATACATACTCCTTGGTTTATTAACTGACAGTATCTTTTCGCCCCATCTCTTAATTCTTAACCGCTATTCACCGCACAAACGTGCCTTCACAAGTTGGGATCCAGGGATACTAGTCCCCAAATCTATATATATATATATATTTATTATAAACGTGAACCATGTATATTGCAAATGTGATTAATAAAGAATGTAACTTACGCCACTACTTGAGATATAGAGATCTTCATTCCATCTGTCATACGCTAGCTGTAACAAGCTATCGTAATTGGTCTCAGGTGTGTATAAATATCATCTAATCAAATGAAAACAATATATCAGATTCTTTTCAGTAAGCTTCGTCTGGTCGCCATGGAGGATAAGAATGAAGAAGAGACTAAGACTACGTCGACGAAGAAGGTGGATAAGGTTTCAGTGGCAAAGCTTTTCAGCTTTGCGGATTCATACGATTGGTTTCTCATGGGATTGGGTTCTATAGGAGCAATCGTCCACGGTGCTTCTGTTCCAGTCTTCTTCATCTTCTTCGGAAAGCTCATTGATCTCATGGGCATGGCCTATCTCTTTCCCAGAGAAACATCCCATAAAGTCGCCAAGGTTTCACTTTTCCTCATTATATTATTATTACACCAGTATTGTTGATGACTGATTCATTTTATGTATTTGCAGTACTCGTGGGATTTTGTGTATTTGAGTGTGGTTATACTGTTCTCTTCCTGGGTTGGTACGTTGTAAAAATGAATCACTATTATTATTATTATTTTGTAATCTGTAATGATAAAATGATGGGCGTGTGATTACAGAGGTGGGATGTTGGATGCATACTGGGGAGAGGCAAGCAGCGAAGATGAGGATGGCGTATTTGAAGTCAATGTTCGACCAAGACATTACTTTCTTTGATACACAATCATCTAATGGTGAAGCTGTTAATGCAATCACCTCCCAAATTCTTGTCGTTCAAGATGCCATCTCCGAAAAGGTCAAAAAAGTCATTTCATCTAATATATCAAAATATTTTCAACTATAAAATATTGAGCAGGTTGAATTTATACGGTTTTGAGTGGATTCGTGTGCGCAGGTCGGGAAGGTACTGCACTATCTCAGCAGGTTCCTTGGAGGATTTATAATAGGGTTTGCGAAGGTATGGCAGATAAGCTTGGTCACTCTCTCCATCGTCCCTTTCATTGCTTGTGCTGGTGGTATCTATGCTTATGTCGCTTTCGGACTCATTGCTCGTGTTCGCAAATCCTACATTCAAGCTGCTGACATTGCCGATGAGGTACTGTCTCTTTCGTCGACATTCTCTGTCAGTTGATGATATATTCCTTTAATTAGCTGTTTTTCTGATCGTGCTTATAGATTTTTATTCAATTGTCTGCATTTTTGTAAATCTAATTTTATAGTAAATAGGTTTTTTGAAATTGCTGAATTCAGGCATGATTTTGAGTGTTTATCCTGTACTTTGGTGACCTTGTTGATGGTTGAATTTGAATGTAATGGTTTTAGGTGATTGGGAATGCGAGGACAGTCCAAGCTTTTGTTGGAGAAGAGAGAGCAGTGAGGTCTTATAAAACAGCGCTTTTGAAGACCTATGAGTATGGCAAGAAAGATGGCATTGCCAAGGGTTTAGGGATAGGTACCTTGCACTCTGTTCTTTTTCTTTCTTGGGCCTTGCTTGTTTGGTTCACCAGCATCACTGTCCACAAGAATGTTGCTAATGGAGGGGAGGCTTTCACCACTATGCTTAATGTTGTCATTTCTGGCATGTAAGCTCCATCAATTCGTTACTATTCCTCTGCACTATATTACATACCATATACATTGCCTCTATGCATAATGGAAATCATGGAAGAACATCAATTAGGCATTTTTATTACTTTCTTACATGTTGCTCTTCCTTCTAGAAGGTTATATTAACAAACCTATGGTTTTGAACTACGAACTAGTCATTCACTGGCTCACCGGTTTAGTTGAAATATTAATTCATTCAAAGTTGTGTGACAGTTTAGGAATTGTAAAGTACTAAGGATTTCAATCTATTCTTGTTTCTTCCCATCTTTTTGCACATTGTAAAACGTTCTTTTCTGGTGCACAGTGCTCTCTCTCATACTTATATTGTTGTCTAGTTCCTGTTCTACCAAATACATATCTAAACATTAGAATTTTGCCAAAAATGAAAAATCTAAACATTGTTCATCTCCACGACGACTGGATGAATATTTTATCCCCTGCATTGAACTAGTATACTAAGAAAGTGAGCGGTTTCTGGTCAGATTATTTTATCACAATAATGTTTCTGTGATTTTCAAATTTAATATGGACTAATGTACCAGATCACTAGGACAAGCAGCACCAGATATTTCAGCATTTCTTCGAGCAAGAATTGCAGCATATCCCATCTTTGACATGATAGAGAGGAGCACAAAAGGCTGCACAAAATCAGGTCGGCAACTGAGCGAAGTGAATGGCTTTATCCAGTTGAGGAATGTATCTTTCAGTTATCCATCTCGTCCCGAACTGCTGGTTTTTAAAAACCTCAATCTGGACGTTCCATCTGGAAAGATTGTTGCTCTTGTAGGAGGAAGTGGATCAGGAAAGAGCACGGTCATATCTCTGATCGAACGCTTCTATGAGCCACTTTCTGGACAAATATCTCTAGATGGAGTTGACATAAGAGAACTTGATCTAAGATGGCTTAGAGGTCAGATAGGACTTGTCAATCAGGAGCCCGCGCTCTTTGCAACAACAATTCGGGAGAACATTTTGTACGGGAAGGATGATGCTACTCTTGATCAGCTCACATGTGCTGCAATGCTTTCTGACGCAATCTCTTTTATTAACAACCTTCCGCAGAAGTATGAGACACAGGTATATAAACTACATCTTTGTTATGAGAACCTTCTGTGTAATATTATTTTTAAATAAGGAACTCTTTTGTCTTTGTTATGTAGGTAGGGGAGAGGGGCGTACAGTTGTCTGGAGGGCAGAAGCAAAGGATTGCTATAGCTCGTGCTATAGTGAAAAATCCATCAATACTGTTGTTGGATGAAGCAACTAGTGCACTTGATGCCGAGTCTGAGAAAAGTGTTCAAGAAGCACTGGACCGTGTCATGGTGGGTAGAACAACAGTAGTAGTTGCTCATCGACTCTCAACCGTAAGAAATGCAGACATAATAGCTGTTGTTCAAGAAGGAAAGATCGTGGAAACTGGTAGCCACGCGGAACTGATTTCGAACTCATCAAGTGCATATGCATCTCTGGTTTATCTCCAGGAGACAACTCCATTGCAGCAGTGTCCTTCAACAAGCGTTATTATGGGTCGGCCTTTAAGGTATCGGAGTTGATTCAAGGCTGTGGTTTAAGTAATTTTAATCTTAAATTACTAGCAGATCTTACTTGTTTGTTCTTGTATGATTCATAGCAGCAGTATCAAATGTTCCCCAAAATTGTCCCAGAATACAAGTTTTGGCGCCAGCTGTCATTCTGACAAAGAATCTACGATAGGATATGTTGAGTATACAAAACCTAAGGTCTCTACTAGAAGAATATATTCTATGGTCCGGCCTGATTGGTTTTATGGGTTGTGTGGTAGTATATGTGGCCTAATTGCTGGATCAGGGGTGCCCCTGTTTGCTCTTGGTGTAACTCAGGCCCTAGTATCTTTTTACATGGACTGGGACACCACACAGCATGAAGTAAGGAAGATTGCATTTCTATTTTGTGCGGGTGCTGTCATAACTGTCCTTGTACATGGTGTAACACACGCCTGCTTTGGGATCATGGGAGAACGACTTACTCTTCGAGTGCGAGAGATGATGTTTTCTGGTATTAATAATTTTGTAGTTGTTAATCATTTTCCTTTAAATATGAGGCATTTGCTTGCGATTAAATGAAATGTTGCTCTTGCTTTGCCATACAGTTTGCAATCTAAATTGCTTCTTTCAAGTTTCACCATTCATCTGATTCTAAATGAGTTACTTTACCCATGTTCTAAGTGCTCCTTTGAGTCTTTCATAAGAAGCGTTTCCTAAATTTCCTTGAATGTCAAGCCATTACAATATCTAGAAGCTACCATTGCTTTCCACCCTTTGTTCTAATGAAAAGCCGTTTCTCTTTGCAGCAATGTTGAGGAACGAAATTGGATTTTTTGACGACTTGAGTAACGCGAGTTCAACTCTTGCTTCACGTTTGGATAGTGATGCAACTCTATTAAAATCTCTTGTTGTTGATCGGTCAACAATTCTTATCATAAATATCGGAAATTTTGTCACTGCATTGATTATCTCCTTCATATTGAACTGGCGGATTACCATTGTGGTTTTAGCGATGTATCCCTTAATCATCATGGGTCACATCAGCGAGGTATTTCCTCCATTCAATAAGATCTTAAATCAAATTATTTAGCCTTGATAGTTTGTGTTCATGTTATCGTTGTTCTTCTTTTAGAAACTATTCATGCGAGGCTATGGAGGAAACTTGAGCAAAACATATTCTAAAGCCAATATGCTTGCCGGTGAGGCTGTTGGCAATATCCGGACTGTTGCTGCATTTTGTGCGGAGAAGAAGGTTCTCGACCTGTATGCCGAAGAGCTTGTTGAGCCTTCCAAACGTTCCTTTATCCGTGGCCAGATTGCAGGCATATTTTATGGCGTCTCACAGTTCTTCATCTTTTCATCCTATGGCCTTGCCTTGTGGTATTAATCTTATATTTATTTTTTTGCCTATTTGTCCATCAATGCAACTTTTTTACACATTTATTACATTTTGTCCTCTGATTTTGATGATTTGGAGTTATATATATATATATATGATTTGGATAAGAGATCTTAGGTCAAAAGTGAGAAGTACTCATAGTCCTTTGATCAGAATAATCAAGGTTGTGTTTTGTCCAAATTATTTAACATTTGTCATATACTTGAACAAAAGTTTAGTGCAACAATTGAATATATATATATTAACATTTGAACTATATAGTTGATCAAATTGACATATTTGAACAACTACGAATATATTTGAACAACTTTTAATCGAACAAATACATGTTATATTTGAACAATTGTTATTTGATCCAATGAGTGTGGATCCTTGTTACTTTTGACCGTAATACCCCTTTCCACTTGAACTCAACCCTCTATATATATATATATATCATTATCTAATGTATTTTCCCTTTACTAGGTATGGATCTATTTTGATGGGGAAAGGGACATCTGGCTTCAAATCAGTCATAAAAGTCATTTATGGTTTTGATTGTCACTGCATTAGCCATTGGTGATACTCTAGCAATGGCTCCAGACCTACTAAAAGGAACCCAAACATTGGCAACAATTTTTGAGCTTATTGACCGAAAAACGGAGATCATTGGTGATATTGGAGAAGAAGTAACTAAAGTTGAAGGAGTGATTGAGCTGAGACGCGTCGAGTTCAGATACCCTTCCAGACCAGATGCATTAGTTTTCCAGAAACTTGATCTCCAAGTCCCTGCTGGAAAAAGCATGGCGTTGGTGGGTCAGAGCGGCTCCGGCAAAAGTTCCGTGCTTTCTCTTATACTACGATTCTATGATCCAACTGCCGGGAAAGTATTGATTGATGGTATAGTTCCCTTCTCATTTTTGTTCTATGATCCAACTGCTGTGATATATAATACATGACATCCCAACTGTAAGCACTTTTTTTTTTTTTCTTACAGGAAAAGACATCAAGAAGCTGAACCTCAAAACACTACGAAAACATATAGGTATAGTACAACAAGAGCCTGCTCTATTTGCAACTTCCATCTATGAAAACATAGTCTATGGTAAAGAGGGAGCAACCGAGTCCGAAGTGATGGAAGCAGCAAAGCTAGCCAATGCACACAACTTCATAAGTGGCCTCCCCGAAGGTTACGCAACTAAAGTCGGAGGGAGAGGAGTTCAGCTTTCAGGTGGTCAGAAGCAGAGAGTGGCCATTGCAAGGGCTATCTTGAAAAACCCGACAATTTTGTTGTTAGACGAAGCCACGAGTGCATTGGACCTGGAGTCAGAGCGAGTGGTCCAGCTGGCACTCGATACGCTGATGAAGAACCGGACAACTGTCATTGTTGCCCACAGGCTGTCGACTATAAAGAATGCAGATCAAATATCTGTTATTCAAGATGGGGAAGTCGTCGAACAAGGAAGTCATTCGACACTCGTGGAGAACACGAATGGAGCTTATGTCAAGCTTATCAACCTACAACAGCAGCAAATGCAATGATCTTAACAGCCGTCGTTTTTTTTTCAATATACTATGTAAGACCCTCCAAAACGGAAGGGCAGGACACCTAAACCCTCTCCATGTTTCAAATTTGATGACACGGAAGAAAGGGAGGAAAAAGAGTTATTTTAAAATACAAAATGGCGTTGTTTTAGCACAAACTCAACAGAGGGGCGCGGCATTGGTAGGATTTTTAATTATTACTAGTTTAGTGCCCGTGTGCAATGGCTCGAAAAATAAATATATGTACAAAAAATTACTGATATAAAAAGAAAATAAAAAAAAAATATATTTTTAAAAGTTATGCTCGCTTCATATTATTGATAAAAACAAAATAAATGTAAACTCAGAAAATAACATTAATCTTCAAACTTTTTATGTTTATTTACAATTTCTCTTTCTATGTTTATTCATATAATTTCTCGAAGTGTCATTTTTTCTTGATAATCGATGTGGGATATCATTATATCAGAGTCCACATTTTATAAAAAATAATTATGGTTTAGTAAAAAAATTTATTGAGTTATTTGTAATTTAATAAAGTTTAATCCGAAAAAAAAGTGGGACTCCACAAATCAGTCACAACAACCTACATATAAATTTTAAAGTTATTCTATATTCATAATATTGATAAAAGATAAATTACAAATTTAATAAGTCACAACGACCTACATACAAATATTAATCCGATTATAATAAATATTATATTTGGATCTCATCAAAAGATTCGGAAATGTATGATTTGTTTAATCTTCAAACCTTCTATGTCTATTTATACAAGTTCTCAAAATGTCATGATTTTTCAATAACCGATGTGGGATAACAAAATTCATATTTTACATAATAATTATGATTTAGTAAAAATAGATTTATCGACTTAATTTGTGGTTTAATAAAAGATTTAATCAAAGAAAATTCGTAATTTTACGTTATTAGTAAATTGAGTAGATCAATTTTAAAATCTAATTTGGAGGAACTTTAAATTTTACGTTAAGATATAACCATACAAATATAATTTGGTTTGTTTCAAATTTGATTTACGTAAAAAAAAAAGTGATTGGTTAGTTTTTTAAAGAGTGATTTAATAAAAATAGATTTATTGGCTTAAATAGTGATTTAATAAAAGATTTAATTCAAAAAAAAACTAATTTAGTAAATTTTATGTGTGTGTATATATATATATATATATAGAGAGAGAGAGTAGATCCTATGAGAACACCCCTAACGTGTATACATGAGAACATATTCGTAATTATTATTATAAGTTTTGTTAAGAAGGTGCCATATCGTTTAATGTATTATTCGTAGTTATTGTTTGTTGAGTGGATTATTCGTAGTTATTGTTGGATTCCTAATTATTATTCGTAGTTATTATTAATTATGATATATACACGTTAGGGGTGTTCTCATGGGACCCACACCCTCTATATATATATAGGGGGCTGTTCAGGTAAGGCAGTCCAAATTTTTTTTTCTTCCAAAAACGAGTGAAAGTAATAGTTCAAAACTTATTAAGGAATAGTTTATAACTTATAAAAGGATAGTTCATGAATTATAATAGAATAATTTATAATGCAAAATTTATAAAGTAGTGAAAGTAATAGTTCAAAACTTATTAAGGAATAGTTCATAACTTATAAAAGGATAGTTCATGAATTGTAATAGAATAGTTCATAGTGCAAAATTTATAAAGGATAGTGCATAACTTATAAAATGATAGTTCAAGAATTACAATTGAATAGTTCATAACATATAAACGATTAGTTTATAAATAATTTGATATAATATATTAAAAAGTAATAGTTCATGAATTATATGAGAATAGTTTAAAGTTTATAAGAGAATAGTGCAGCAATTATAACATGGTAGTTCAAAAAATTTTTCATTCGATTCTGGAAAAAAAAATATATAAATAAATTCGGGACACGTGTCAGCTCTACGTTCAGCCGCACACCCCTACCCTAATAAATGAACCGTACCTGAACAGTTGCCTATATATATATATATATAGGGTCTTATTCAAGTAAGGTTCATTATTAGGGTAGGGTTGTGAGGCGGAATCTGGACCGTAGATTACAATAACAATCAATGGCTGGATGGAAGGATAAGATTACAAGGCTGCGGTGGCAAAATTGTAAATATAGCAATTTGTAGAAAACACGATAGAACGTTCAGCGAAATCTCAAACTCCCTCTCCCTCTTGCTTCCATGGCTATGGATGATTGTTTTTGCTTAATCTCAAGCTTGAGAGAGAGAAATCAGACATGAAGCTTGATCGAAATCCTTCTTCTCTCCATCTTCTATGAGAATCTTGAACGAGATCCAACAAGAACACTAATTAGAGTTTTTGTTTTCAATTTCCCTCTTACAAATCATGGATTTCGGTGGGTTTGAAACATCAAATGACTGTTTCGTTTTTTGTAGTTGTTGATTTGTAGTTCTTATTAAGTTTGTGAAGCTTTAATTTCATTAGATTGATGTTATTTCAAACTTGAGATTTTAAGGTCCAACAAAGGAGTTTTAAGGTCCAACAATGGTGTTTTAGCAATCAATGGCAGTTTTCACTGATTTATTGGGTTGATTTGGGGTTGTTGTTGAGAATGTGCTGAACTAATCTGATGTGCTATACGAACTAGTACTAATTGTATTGTGCACTATTATTTGTAATACAATGAACTACTTCTTGTTGTAATGTGAACTACTCATTGATAAACTAGTAGTTCATAATTTTACAGCTTTTGTTTTTAAAAGCATAAACTACTCTTTTAAATGGCATGAACTACTTGTTTACAAATTATGAACTACTCTAATTTATATGATGAACTACTCTTATGTATATTGTGAACTACTCTCATAAAATTAATTAGTTGTTATTGTATGTACTTTCAGGTTTGCAGCCCTTAATAGCGGAAATGTTTATAATAGAATAGTTCAAAACTTATTTTAGGATAGTTCATGAATTATAATAGAATAGTTCATGGATTATATTAAAAAGTAATAGTTCATGGATTATATGGGAATAGTTCAAAGTTTATAGGAGAATAGTGCATAAATTATAACATGGTAGTTCAAACAAATTTTCATTCGTTTCCGAAAAAAAAAAATAATCGTTTCAGAAAATTTTTTTTTTTTTTTTCGGGACACGTGTCGCCCGTACGGTCGGCCGTACGACTGTACCGCAATATATGGGCCGTACCTGAACATTTACCTATATATATATAGTTTATATACGTGTTCTATACGGATATTTGATAATAAAAGTTATAAAAGTTATTCTATATTTATTATATTGATAATATATAAATTACGAATTTAATAGATCAATTACACAAATAACAATAGGTCACAACGACCCAGAAATCAATATGTCATAACGACCTACATACAAATATTAATCCGATATGAATAAATATTTTATTTGATTCTCATCAAAAGACTGAGAAATGTATGATTTGTTTAATTATCAAACCTTTCATGTCTATTTATACAGTTCTCAAAACTTCATGTTTGCTTGATAACCGATGTGGGATAACAAAATCCATATTTTACAAAATAACTATGGTTTTGTAAAATAGATTTATTGGCTTAACTTGTGGTTTACTAAAGTATTTAATTAGAGAAAAATTGTAAATTTTACGTCATTAGTTTATATAGGTGCCCTACATGGGTATTTGTTAATAAAAGTTTTAAAGGTCAATCTTATTCCGGTTATCCGTTATAACAACAAATAAATTAACAAGCCAATACAAACAATCCAATACACGGAACGCAGCTAAGTAAGACCAAGAGACTTACCTCACTCAGGTAACTCAACCACTCAGTTTCCCGATGGAAAGGAATGAATGCCTAATGAATTAGGAACGAAGTAGTTGCTAGAAGTCTATAACTTCTAGTCTCATTGATCTCTAAGAGATCTTCACAAGGTAGGGACACAAACCTTAGTCTTACAGATCACCAAGGGTCAACAACATCCACAAAAGCCAAGGAAAGGAATGAGGAAAGCAAGGAAGGAAGCATCTCACCAAAGACAAGAGACTGTAGGGAAAACCGCAGGGGCGGCTGGACAGCACCGTAGGGGCAGTAGAACAGACAGCCGCGGGGCGGCTCTGTGCGGGCACGGGGGCGGTTTCTGTGACAGAAACTGCGTCGAGCCTTCTTTCGACAACAACTCACAACAAGGGCACCAAAGCTCGATTCCTTGATCCAAACACACCAAGACTCAAGCAAAGGAGTCCGAGAACAACAAATCAACAACTGAAAGTCCAACAAGAATCAAGGCGCAAACTTGATTCTTGTGGACAAGAAAAGGAAGAACTAAAGGAGAAAGCGAAACAAAAGAAAAACGGCATGTAACAACACATGAACGTAAGAGAGAAACAAAGAGGGAGAAGACTTACACGTCCAGCAAGGAATCGCGGGGAAGAAGGTTGCAGCTTTGGAGTTGGAAGAAAACAAATGCAAGAAACGGAATAAAGAAGAAATAGAGTGAATTTTTAGGAAACGGTGGGAAAAGATAGAAGGAAAGACGTTTTAGGGTTAAGAAGATCATAGGAAAGCCGACCCATAAGATAGAAGATTGAATCTTCTATCTATGGAAAGAAATAAAAACGGGATAAAAACAGATCGGCGCGATCTGGGGCAAAACCGTAGGGGCGGCTCCCTTCACCGCGGGGGCGGTGAAGGTGAAGACTGGGGCATTACAAACAAAATCCTGAAAATATTTTACGTAAATAGATTGGGTTGATAATCTTTAAAAAAAAAGAAGAAAAAACTATTCCAAAAAATAAAGTTTAAATGTAGGTTAACGACCCCACATAATATATATATATAGGGTCGGTATCAAGTAAGAACATGTTTTACAGTAAGAAATAAGAACAATTATGAATCGTCAGATCAATGCACGGATGGCTTGGATTTTACGTCAAAATAAGGCAAGATTCTATTGTAATTTATTATAGTCTCGTGCTTAATTATGGTAAAAAAAATATACACGATATGTTTATATGGAAAGAAATTTCTTATTCTATAATTAATGTTTTACGGATAATAAAATATATGTAGTCGTGCATCAATTAATTTGTGCATAAGAATAAATCGTGCATGTAAGAGAATAGAGTCGTGCATGTAATGTTAACGTGTGCTAGTAGTACTACTTGTGCATGTATATTTAACAAGTGCATGTAATTTTAGCGTGCACACGCTAACTAACACTACTAACTTAAACTTAACCGTGTATAATTTGAAAATGCACTAGCTACCAGCGCTATTAACACTACTAACTTAAACGTGTGTATTGTGTAATTTGAATGTGCACCAGTGCTCATAGTAGTGCTGTAACACCCCGAATCCGCGGGACTCGGGATGCCACATTGGGCTAGGATCTCACAATGGATCCTGACCCTAGCCTGACAACAAGTTCACTGGACCTTACAACATGGCACTGACAGATATAAAACAAATACATAAAACAGTATAAACTGTACGACCCAAAGTAAACAACAACATAGCCGAGTATATAAAACGACATCCTCACATAGGAGGTACAAAAGATCATCCTCACGTAGGAGGGAAACACAACAACCCCAAACCAACCACCTAATGTACGACAGTCCTCGGCCTGTCACCCTGCCAGATCACTCAGCAGTGCCTAACCTGTAAACATCTACAACACGGTATGAAACCGTTAGCTAACCATACATATATGAGGTAATGCATAAGCACAATCACACATAGGGAAATATAAACATATCAGCATGCTTTCACTCATTTACCCATTTATTCATCTCAATATAATGGTCATTCACTCAAATCGTATCAATATAATATATATGAAACTAGGTGACACGAGGACCGATACATCCTCGCCTCTGAGCCTGCTAGCCAGCCGTACTAGTATCGGTCACACAATCCGTGTACCCTATGGGAGTGGATTGCGCCCTTCCTGTAAACCGGTCTGGCCTGACATCAGAGAACCTCCCAGACTCCACGGCGGGATGAAAGGGAAAGGTTATCACAGCCACGCAGTGGGGCAATCAATAAAACATAGGTCGGTACATACGACATCACATGCTATCATAGCAAACATATAAGGCACACACCACTCATACAAACACCCAATATAAGGATGGTAGCTAAGTAAGTCCTACGGACTTACCTCAACCTCGTACAAAATCAACCACGATCACCTCTACACTGGAGGGACAACACGGCCTATAAAAAGGCATAAAGAGATATATCAACCTCAATTCATCAAAGGGGTCACACCTAGACCCAAAGGGATCCATAAGGATCATACTCAATCTATGAGCCTCACAACCAACTAAACCTCAATATCTCAACATAGCTCACAATTCCTCAAATCTCAAGGTAGTATCTAATCAACATTCCTCAATCTCAATTTTAATCCTAATTTAATTAATTAACCTTTAATTAATTAATTAGATTTCGCCAGAATAACGTTTTGCCCGCAGGCAATTTCTAAACCCCCTGTCATCAGATTTCATCAAACAAGAACCCATAATCACCAGAATAATATAACGACCATAATGGAATTTCTAATTGTCCTATTTGACAAGCCTAAAGTCAATTTAGGCCAAATCGCAGTACGGAAAACGAATAAATTCATAACTTATTCGTTACTAACCCGATTGACGATCTGAAAGAAGATTCGGAATCACAACGACGCAGGCTACGCATGGACATCATCAAATTCATCGGAATCTGAGCGACGGAACCGTCCTGGTGACATATATGCTCGACCAGCCCTCCATATACTCGGAAATGCAGAAACTCGGTACCGATATGAAGAGAATGAAGAGAGGAATCCAGAAACTCAAACGGAATTGAAATCGGATTAGAAACGGAGAGTAGATCTGAGTTTGAAGGTTGAGAGAAATCAGAGCTTTTACGAGGAAACGTGAAATGAAATGAATTAATAAAGGATTTTCCGCTATTTATAGTGAAGACGATAATTATTCTTTAGTAAAGTCGATAATTATCCTTTAACCGATCCAAAGGCGGGTCGAACCTCTTTCTCCAAACTTCTCGAGATTGGAACATTAAATCTAGAATATTGTAGGGATAATTATTCCACAACTGCCTCGGAAAACGTGTATTCCTAAGCCGTCTTTCTTAGCCATTAAGAAACGAAATAGCGACTCTTTTGGCCGTTTTGCCTCTCCATGTTATTTCATATCTAAGACATATCCGATGTTCTGATCATTTCTCTCAACTGCATTTTTATTAATTGGAGCTCCCAAATGCTCCAAATAACACCGGAGGGTAAAAATAATTACCCGGGGGAAAAAGTAAAAATTTCCCCAAACGTCCAAAATTACGCGAGGAACATAACGGTGGGACTCATACTCATCACTTGTGAAATCTTCGCGAGTTATATGTCAATTACTATGAACGATTAAGTTAATCAACATTAATTAGAATTCGGAAATTCTAGCTATTACATCACACACCCCTTAAAAAAAAGTTTCGTCCCGAAACTTGAACAATTCCCAAATCCTCTCGGACCCATACGCCGAGGTATAACTCTCACTCTTTCTATCGGAGGTATCACATCTCCGTTCAAAAGATCACAACCTATAACAATCTATAACCTCAAGTATAAATATGGAGGAATCATCACTCCAGGAAACAGGGCCATAACGCTACCCAAAGGCGTAGAGGAATCACGTCTCTCGCCATACCACATCACAAGGCATAGAGGAAGCACATCTCTAGCCAAAACATATCACATGTATAGAGGAAATACGTCTCTAGCCAACCCATAAACATATATATCGCATGGAGGAATCACATCTCCACTGAACTATGTCCATCAAGGTAGCATGGAGGAAAGAACCATCTCCAGCTGAATCCTAATCCCACTCAAATAGCATGGAGGAAAGAACCATCTCCAGCTATAAATATGATCATACTCAGGTAGCGTGGAGGAAGTAATCATCTCCAGCTATAGCATACATCACGCTAGCACATCAAGATCTACTAAGATCATAAATCACATCACAACTAGCATAGAATAACACATCAAGGCATATAAGCACATAAGCACATAAGAACAACATTCATCAAGATAGCACTAAGATATACTCGTGCTCCCACAAATGGGTATGTCCTAACATATACTCTGGATAGTCCCTCAAGGCACTATCCTAAGTCTCTCACATAGCCTCTTCAGGTCTTCATCTCGACCATCATAACCTCAATATGAGAATGTCTTTCGAATGCAAGAGTTTCATATCTCATTCCAAGAATGTAATCGAATGCTCAATAAAAGTGTGGTCGGACTCAACCACCAAATCATCGTAACTCACAAGGTGTCTCGAGTCTGGTATATACTTCCTTAGTTGAGACATATGAAACACTGGGTGGATATTCTCTAATCTAATAGGCAAAGCTAAACATCATGCTACCTTCTCCGTACTGGTCAATCTCAAATAAACCATCATATTGGAAACTCAGTTCCCTTTCCATATTAACACGTCTAACGTCTCGCAACTGAGATACTTACAGCCGGACATGAACTCTCGCTTGAACTTTAGAGGTTAACGCCTCTTGTCTACATATAATATTTGGTGACTCTGTACAACCAACATTCTTCCTTTAATCATCGTTACTCGAACTATAAAATCCTGAGTCTCGTCAGGTGTTATTTCACTTCTACTGCTAGATCACTTCTAGCATAAGGATATACGACATCTATGTCTATATATTGACTCATAGGGTCATCCCAAAAAGATGCACGTCCTTCATTGTTATATAATAAACTCATTAATGGAAGGTAATATAACCATCCACGTTTCCCATTCAACTTACAACTTATAATAGATCTTTAAGATCTAGATGATCCTCTCTAACTGACCATCGGTCAGTGGGTGAAGTGTAGTCATGAGGTACAGACTCGTCCCCAAAGTAGTCTGAATCTGCTGCCTAAAATCTCAAAGTAAAACATCCATCTCAATCAGAAATGATCGTTCTCGGTATACCATGGAGTCTCACTATCTGTCTAGTGTACTCCTCAGCCAATTCATTCACTAGCCACGTCCTTCTGATAGAAATGAAACGTGCTGATTTTATTAATCTGTTACCAACAATCCAGATAACATCAAATCTTCTACTGGGTCACAATCCCATAACAAAGTCCATAGAGATGTCCTCCCAAATTCTACTACCGCACTGGTAGTGGGTGGGGCTTATCTCTAGATCGGAAATACTCTATCTAGACCTGCTGACATGTCACACACTATATCACAAATCTGGTTATATCGGCTTCATACAATATAATCGTCTCATCTCGTGGTACATCTTACTCGTACCTGAATGTACTGAATAAGGCGTACAATGGGTATACCATAATATTCTCTGTCTCCATCTGCATCAGCAGGTATATAAAAGTGGTCATGACTCTTCATCAGTCCATCTACTCCCATGGAGAACTATGGTGCCTCAGTACGAGACATCATTTCTCTAAACCTTTTCAAGGCCGGGCAGGTCTCCTGCTTCTGTTGGACCTCATCCAACAGACCAGGTAGAACCTCTGAGGTATAACTGGGTATCCTCATCAAGGAACTGATTGTCTAACTCTAGCCAAGCTAGATCTCTCTGAAGCTGAGGCTGAACTATCAGTCTCACAATCATCTTCTCTTGGAGCGTTTTTCTGTTCAAGTTGTTGGCGATAACGTTCAACTTCTCTAAATAGTATCGAATCTCTGGGTTAAAGTCTTGATCAACTCGAGTCCTTAACGCCGGTGGTTATTCAACTCCGTTGCTAACTCTAAATCAGGCGTCAGATAGTTCTCCTCACACGTCTTCAACTGTAGACCCACATATCCATAACTTCACTCCTCTGTATTAATATGCGTCTTAACTTACTTGGGATGTATCACCGTAAATCACGGGATCCCAAAAATCTTCTGACTATAACAGAATGGAAGCAGAGGTCAAATGCCTCCTCAACTCTTCAAAACTTAGACACACTGCTTTCATCACGTAGTTATGGTGGTCTTCTCAAAAGACTCGCAAATGAATACGTAATCATATAAAATCCTTCCTCAAAGCATTGGTAGCAGTCGGATGAGCCGAGAAAACTACGTATTCCTTAATGTTCATCAGTATCTCCCATGGTACAACATACTAAATTATCGCCTGGTCAACCATGATCCCACTGGCGGAGACAACATGGCCTAAAAAGGCTACCACTGGCATCTCAACTTACACTTAGAGAGCGTAGCATCAACTCTCTATCTCTCGAAATCTACAGAACGGTCCTCAGACGATCGGTCTACTATTCTCTGCTATGAGAGTATACCGACATGTCATCAATGAAGTCCACCACCGACTAATCAAGGAAGTCGATGAAGATATTGTTCATCAACTCCATAAAAACTACTAAAACATTCGTCAACCCAAATGACATCACTACAAACTCGTAGTGTCCATAGCGGGTATGGGATGTTATCTCATACACATGCTTCTCTCTCATCCATGACTAGGGATATCTTGAGCACATAGGAATCCTGAAAACACAATTGCTTCTTGAAGCTAACTCATCAGGTCGTTAATACGGAACATGGAACCTACTAGAGTAAAAGAAGCCCGTTTCAGTCAAATTTTCAAGTTATCAGTACAATATCTCAACAAGCACCATATAGTGTGGCTTTCCCATTCAATCTTGTATCATACTTCAACTCGATAACAATGTCCACACTCCGCTGAGGTGGCAGCTAGACGGTTCAGTAACACGTCTATAAACTCATAAACAGCTGGAATACCTTCCAATGTTGGACTATCTCGCTCCTTCATGGTATAACACTAGAAGGCGTCACATCCTTGTGCTATCAGCTCGTTGCTCGTACAATCTTGATGACAAACCCGTCTCCTAAAAGGTCTTAACCTCAAAAGACCTCTATTTAACTCAACTCAGTAAAGACTATAATAGTCTTACTATTAAAAGCTAACACCACATGATATCTATTCATCCAAACCATACACATAGTGACTTCCTCGTGCACCTAAGGCATGACAAAAAAAAAAATCTATAAACCATACACAAGCCCCTGAATGAATGGGACAATCACAATCTCGTGGGTACCTCAGACCCCTAACTGGTAATCATATAAAGGAAAGTCTATATTCTACTATTTACACAATCAACTATTAACGCATGCATCGAAAGACATGAAGTGCATAGCACTCACAACAAACAAAACTCCACTAGGTAAACCATTAACGAGAATGGTACTTATAACAGCTAACACTCGTAGCTCCTCAACATATCATCACTCAATGTCAAATCTATGCTCCTCAGGTATCACTGAGGTCATTACTATAGCCTCCACTTCCACTCTTTCTGCACCGGAAAGAGGAAGGTCTTGCTGAAAAGAAACACCACCGTGCTGACAGAAAGAGTCAGATGGCCTAGGTCACCACAAGTGAAACAAGCTATCAGTGCCAAAGGGCACACATAACGCTAATGATCTGGATAGCCACAACTGAAACATAATCATCCCATCCTTGCAACCTGTGCAACTGAAGGGTAACTCGACCTTCGTCGTCCACCTGGAATGATCTCACTCTTGAAGGGAACCTGTAAAGGCAATGCCTTGCCCTGTCGACAAAACTTCGCTCTATGCCCTACTTTACCACACGTAAAGCATATGGGCACCTTTGGGTACACAGCTCGCTAGTGTCCCAACTTCCATGCAATTAAAACACTGTAGTTCCTTGCCAGTCATCTTCATGGCCAAAGAATCACTAGATTGTCCTGATATCGGACTTGGTTCCCCATTCATCATCTTTGCTTCTTTCCGGATCCATAAGCTTCAGTTGATCTCACAATTGTTGGTAAATCCGGTGTGGATCTACCCGCTATCACCGCTTCATATACTTGTTACATATATTCTTGAAACTCGGATCTACTCATGGAGACACGATCAGCCTCTTCAAACTCGTTCTTTGCCATAGGCGAAACAACAGCGGAAACTGGTCCCTAACTTATCACCACTAGAGGAAGAGGGGGTGTACCCCTACCTCATCCCACTACAGATACTACTCTAGTTTGAGTCATCTGTAGGATATACGCACCTAATCTTAAAAGGCTATATATATGCCATAGGTATCGATATGTATATAATACATCCACATAATCCATAGTACACACAGATATATATACATATCTACGCTGCAGAGATCCATGGCAGAGGTGACGACTTCTCGTACATTCTATCCCAAAACCACACTTAAAACCAAAACCATTGAAAACGTCAGATCCCATGTGGGCTCTGTTTATTTTACCTATCAAACCCCATTGCAGGTAGCAAGTGCCATTGTTGTCAACCTGGGCTCTGATACCAACTCTGTAACACCCCGAATCCGCGGGACTCGGGATGCCACATTGGGCTAGGATCTCACAATGGATCCTGACCCTAGCCTGACAACAAGTTCACTGGACCTTACAACATGGCACTGACAGATATAAAACAAATACATAAAACAGTATAAACTGTACGACCCAAAGTAAACAACAACATAGCCGAGTATATAAAACGACATCCTCACATAGGAGGTACAAAAGATCATCCTCACGTAGGAGGGAAACACAACAACCCCAAACCAACCACCTAATGTACGACAGTCCTCGGCCTGTCACCCTGCCAGATCACTCAGCAGTGCCTAACCTGTAAACATCTACAACACGGTATGAAACCGTTAGCTAACCATACATATATGAGGTAATGCATAAGCACAATCACACATAGGGAAATATAAACATATCAGCATGCTTTCACTCATTTACCCATTTATTCATCTCAATATAATGGTCATTCACTCAAATCGTATCAATATAATATATATGAAACTAGGTGACACGAGGACCGATACATCCTCGCCTCTGAGCCTGCTAGCCAGCCGTACTAGTATCGGTCACACAATCCGTGTACCCTATGGGAGTGGATTGCGCCCTTCCTGTAAACCGGTCTGGCCTGACATCAGAGAACCTCCCAGACTCCACGGCGGGATGAAAGGGAAAGGTTATCACAGCCACGCAGTGGGGCAATCAATAAAACATAGGTCGGTACATACGACATCACATGCTATCATAGCAAACATATAAGGCACACACCACTCATACAAACACCCAATATAAGGATGGTAGCTAAGTAAGTCCTACGGACTTACCTCAACCTCGTACAAAATCAACCACGATCACCTCTACACTGGAGGGACAACACGGCCTATAAAAAGGCATAAAGAGATATATCAACCTCAATTCATCAAAGGGGTCACACCTAGACCCAAAGGGATCCATAAGGATCATACTCAATCTATGAGCCTCACAACCAACTAAACCTCAATATCTCAACATAGCTCACAATTCCTCAAATCTCAAGGTAGTATCTAATCAACATTCCTCAATCTCAATTTTAATCCTAATTTAATTAATTAACCTTTAATTAATTAATTAGATTTCGCCAGAATAACGTTTTGCCCGCAGGCAATTTCTAAACCCCCTGTCATCAGATTTCATCAAACAAGAACCCATAATCACCAGAATAATATAACGACCATAATGGAATTTCTAATTGTCCTATTTGACAAGCCTAAAGTCAATTTAGGCCAAATCGCAGTACGGAAAACGAATAAATTCATAACTTATTCGTTACTAACCCGATTGACGATCTGAAAGAAGATTCGGAATCACAACGACGCAGGCTACGCATGGACATCATCAAATTCATCGGAATCTGAGCGACGGAACCGTCCTGGTGACATATATGCTCGACCAGCCCTCCATATACTCGGAAATGCAGAAACTCGGTACCGATATGAAGAGAATGAAGAGAGGAATCCAGAAACTCAAACGGAATTGAAATCGGATTAGAAACGGAGAGTAGATCTGAGTTTGAAGGTTGAGAGAAATCAGAGCTTTTACGAGGAAACGTGAAATGAAATGAATTAATAAAGGATTTTCCGCTATTTATAGTGAAGACGATAATTATCCTTTAGTAAAGTCGATAATTATCCTTTAACCGATCCAAAGGCGGGTCGAACCTCTTTCTCCAAACTTCTCGAGATTGGAACATTAAATCTAGAATATTGTAGGGATAATTATTCCACAACTGCCTCGGAAAACGTGTATTCCTAAGCCGTCTTTCTTAGCCATTAAGAAACGAAATAGCGACTCTTTTGGCCGTTTTGCCTCTCCATGTTATTTCATATCTAAGACATATCCGATGTTCTGATCATTTCTCTCAACTGCATTTTTATTAATTGGAGCTCCCAAATGCTCCAAATAACACCGGAGGGTAAAAATAATTACCCGGGGGAAAAAGTAAAAATTTCCCCAAACGTCCAAAATTACGCGAGGAACATAACGGTGGGACTCATACTCATCACTTGCGAAATCTTCGCGAGTTATATGTCAATTACTATGAACGATTAAGTTAATCAACATTAATTAGAATTCGGAAATTCTAGCTATTACAAGTGCTAGTAACTAAAAACGTGTATTTACTAGCGCTAGTAACTTAAAACGTGTATATGAAGTAGTGTATATTAAAGATTAAGTCGTGCATGTACATATATATGTTAATTCTAACACCATGAAAAATAAAAAATAATGAATATATTAATCCGTGTAGTTAGTAATAAACACATTTATATCCTACATGGTAACCGAAGATATATTTCCCAAAAAAACACATGTAGTTAATTACTTAATTAGTATACATAAATAAGAATGAATCATGAACGTCGATTGTGTTTAATCATGTGGACGAGAAGTGTTCTCATTTTTTACCGTAAGTCATGTTCTTACTTGATTCTAACTCTCTCTCTCTCTCTCTATATATATATATATATATATATATATATATATATATTAATCCGATATGAATAATACCTATACTTGACCTTAACCAAAAGGCCAAGAAATGAATTATTTGTATACTCTTTAAAATCTCTATTTATACAAGTTCTAAAACCATCAAACTTAGTAGATAAAGATGTGGACAACAAAATTTCTCAAAAAATTTAACGTAAATAGATCATACTGATAATTCTTTAATAAAAGAAAAAAATCGTTATAAAAAATAAACTTCAGCGGTGCAATTACTTAACCAAAAGTAACGTGAAAATATTTAACGTAAATAGAGATCAAAACTAACATAAAATCGGAATCCATTTATTTTTATTCTAAAAAATTACCAAAAAAAAGATTGGTTCCAACAATAAAAAGTAACATAAAATCGTTCAAATCACAAACTGTTAAATTTAATAACAAAAGATTCTTTGGCTTAAAAAAATAATTTAAAAAAAAAATCATTAGTCAAAAATGTATTATTTGAATAATTTATGTCTCAATATGAGATAACAAAATCCCTCAAAAAATTAATTTAACGTAAATAGATCAATCTAATAATCCTTTAAAGAAAATCGTCCCAAAAAATAAAACTTTAGGGGCGTGATAACTTAGTATATGATAATTGTAGATTAACAATCCCACATAACATATATTAACCCAATATGAATAATAATTATACTTGAACTTCACCAAAAGTCTAAAAATGTAATATTTGTATACTCTTTAAACTCCCTATTTATAAAAATTCTAAAACAGTCAATCTTAGTACCTAATTGATGTGGGACCTCCAAATTTTTAACGTAAATAGATCAAGCTGATAATCCTTTAATTAATAGAAAAAATCATTTTAAATAATAAAACTTCAGGAGTACGATTACTTAACCAAAAGTAACGTGAAAATATTTAACGTAAATAGAATTAAAAAACAAACAGAAAATTCGGAAAAAGTTTATTTTTATTTAAAAAAATTGTGTCAAAAAGTAGATTGATTCCAACAATAAAATGTAACATAAAATCGTTCTAATAACAGATTGTTAATTTAATAATAAAATATTATTTGGCTTAAAAATAGTTTAAAAAATAAAGATTTATTGGCCAGGAATGTAATTGTATAATCTTTGGACTCAATATAGGATAACAATGTAACACCCCGAATTCTCAAAACTCGGGACATTACTAGTTAGGACCTCACAATGGATCCCGACCTCAGTTTGACAACAATATTACTAGGATCTTGCAATAAGACACAAATAAGAAAAACTGAAATTTATGAAATAGTATTTTTAAAGGTTTGAATGCAACAAGGTCTAGCAGCCTATAGTTCTTACACAAAGGAAAAAGACTAACTGTCTTAACAAAAGGAAGGAACGACAAGGTAACAACCCAACCCCCCACTCTAAGGAGTACGGAGACCCGGCTGACCACTACTTCCGAATCACTCAGCTGCTGTTCTAACCTGCGGTAAATCTAAAAACACAACAAAACAACCATTAGCTAGTTATCTAAACATTAGGAGAATAATAATAACACACACACACACATAGCAAGAATAAACACCCATCATGCTTTCAAACAAGTCCATTTATTATCTTCATTTAAGTTATTCACTCTTACTAATGATACTTATTTTGTGACACGAGGGATTCCCAAACCTCGCCTCTGCCCCCGTGTAACCATCAAGAATGGATCCGATGCATCTCACCTTGTACCTGCCTGGTCTGGGTATAGCGAATCTCCCAGTCTCCTGTCAGAGCTGGACAGTGATGTCACGGCCCGTTATAATACACTTGGGCCTTAAACAATAATAACAACCGTCGTCCTAACAAGTTATTATTATAACACACATTGCACACACACCACTATTATCACCCAACTAACATCTAGAAACTAGCTAAGTAAGTCGCAAGGACTTACGTGAGTCAAGTCACACTCTAACAAGTCTCAACTCGGTATGTACTCGTGGTAACTTCAACGCTTGTCAATTAAGGCATGGGAATCAAAATCACATCCCATACTCTTAGAAGATATAAACTTCTAAGAGGTTTGATCTCATGAGAAGAATTTATGCAACTACAGATTCTTAAGGTAAAAGATTATTTTACTCCTGATCTCGGAAATTCTCAAAATCTATCATTAAAATCAAATATTCACTTTTAAAACTTGTTTCCATAATTTGTTTCTCACGGACAGCTTACTAGAGTTTATAAGGTTAAAACCCGAATCAACTCGTCAAAGAGGACAACACTCCTCTTCCTTCCCGGGTATTAATCTACTCTTATACATGAATGTATACTTACATACATACCTTAACCTTTTCCCTCTACCCACGCTTTTATGTATCTACTCGGTATACTCATATATATATCTACATATATACATATCTCCCATCTCGTACTTATATATATATACCTATATATATACCCCGTTCTATACCTCTATATATGTACGTCTACGTACTGCACTAATGCATATATAAATATATCTACTCGTATAATCCATTTCCGTCATCTATATATGTATATATATACGTACCCTACACCCAATCATATAAACATATATACCCAAATCTCCAATCTATTCGTGTATATATATATATATATATATATACACTCACCTTCTCTAATCACATTCTTAAATCTATCTATACGTATACACCTATATTATACCTACCTATATTGCACTGACACTTATACATGTACACTCATCAAAACCATTCTTACATCTATGTATACATATATATATATATATATATGTACGTGGTATGCTATAAATACTCAGCACACTATACTCCTACTTAGTCATGCCTATCTCTCTGCCCGATCAAACGTATATATACACAACACTATACTTCTATACATACTTATACATCCATATATATACACAGCTCGTATGCCGGATCGAGTGTGTTCCCCCCATAGCGCACTACACGCTTTGGCTCAACATTGCAGAAGTTGAGAGAGGGCGGTTTCAACCGGTTACTAACTCGAACACAGAAGGCGGAATAGGGAAGAAGAGAGAAGGAAGGCGGAGTCTCACCCACTGCAGCGGAGGAGGACTCCTGTCGCGGCGTCGATCGGTCCTCTATAGCACTTCACCGGCGTCCTGTATCGCGGCTGTGCGACGCTACAAATCAACGCTCCAGTTGGTGAAATCCGAGGTAGAGAGAGGACGAAGAGATAGTAAGGATGGCGGCTCACCAGGTAGTCGGCAGGATCGGCGGAAGGAAGACCTGGTGGCTGCGTGGTTGCTGTCGGCTCACTGTTGGTCGTGGATTCGGACGTCGGGAGTTACTGATGAGGATGAAGCGGCGAGATATCGTGCAGAGGAGAGTAGGTAGCGTTTAAGATGTTAATTAGATTAGGGTTAATCTGATTAGGTTAGAGTTAGGTTTAAAGTAGTGGTTAAAATAATGGGCTGGTCTTTTAATTGTTTTTGGGCCGGGTTTTGGGCCAAACTGGCCTGCTCTTTTATTAAACAAACGGGCTGAAGGAAGACTCGTCATTCGCCCGGAATCGAAAGAACAATTGCGGAAATAATTATGGAATTATATAAGTTATTATTTTATGTAAGTCTAGGTCACATAAATGATAGAATTTTAATATCGTGTTCTTTTTATTTAAGAGACTTAAGGTTGGCGACTCGGAATCCGGTCGGATCCGGTATTTAACGGAGTTTAAAATTTTTGGTTATTACATCAGTGCCCTCTTAAAAGAAGTTTCGTCCCGAAACTTAGAATAATCTTCTTAATCACACGGTTTCCTGGGTATATTTTAGTTTCTTAAAATTTTCGTTTTCTACCATGCAACTACTCAATCATCATACTCAGACACACATCACATAAAACATAATAACTCAATCCAAAATAGAAACATGAATGGTCAAAACACAACATCCGAGTACTAACTCGTCGATACAAAAGTAACGTCTAACCCCGCAGAGAACTTAGGATAATTACGTCTAATACTCTCCTCTGTCTCCCAAGTGGCCTCATCAGCTCCTCGTCTAGACCACTGGATCCTCAACATATGTATCTCCTTGGACCGCTGACGTCTAGTACTGCGCTCCAGGACAGCTACTGGGTACTCTACAAATGTATGGTCGGGCTCAACTATCAAGTCTTTATGGCTGATAACGTGTCTCGGATCCGGGATGTGTAACATCCGGAAATTTAATTTCCGGATATTCCGAGACAAACCGGAATTCGACTCGTTTGGACCTTCCCGTCATTATTGTATATTTATGTGACACCGAGTTCTTCAATAGTTTTATTATTTTATGCGATGTCTCTACATACATAAAATAATAAAACCGATCTACCACTTCTTATTCGTCAAAGGAGTTGTCTCCGTTAAAATAGGTCACCCGGGCCCGTAAAGACTCGTCATCTGGGCCACTGCGATGAGCCAGCTGGGCCCATCAGAAAATTCCTCTTTATTTCCTTCGTTACCCTAACCGCCCATCTGCTGCTATCTTCTCCACGATGCAGCCGCTCTCCTCTCTCTTCCCCTCCATCGAACCCATGGCTTTCACGCAACAACGTCGTCGACGCCGGCCTTTCAACACGAGCAGTAACTGCAGAAGCTAGCCAACATCCTCCGTCCCGCAGCCGACAGATTTGGGTGGCGCATCTCTACGGCGATTGGCGAAGATCGACATCAGCATCACTACAGTGGTTAAGGTAAGTCTCGCTTTGCCTCCCTTCTCGCCGAAACAGATCGGACCTTGACATATATATATATACATATATACGTTGCACAGACCGACTTACCTCTGCCAGTAGCACCGGATCTCGCAACAGCAAAGCAACCAGGTTTCGTCTTCTCCATCTTCTGCACACCAGTGACAGCGACGCCGGGCTACAGTCGGCCGCCCTCTCTATGCGACTGCAATGGATCGACATCAATAGGGAAGCACCCCACAACCCTGCGATCGTTACCCAGCAGCTAGTCAAGCGATACATCTAACAGCAACGCAAGGATGGATGACGGACTGGCAGCGGTGCAGCAGGCGCGCCTTGCCCTAACCGTGGGCGCAGTTGGGAGCCAGATCGCAGGTGCGTCTTGCTCTGGCAGCGGGGGCACCTTCTGGGGCCGCCAGTTATCCTCTTGGCCCATTACCGCACCCTCCTCTCTGTAGCAGTTGCGGAGTCCAACAACAGCAGCCGGTGCTGCTTCCTTCGCCCCTTTTGAGACACGGACTCGAGTAAGATCAATACCCATCCTTCCTCGGTCTCTCTTTGCTTTACCCTTAATATATATATGCTGATGTGAGCGCCCATTGTGTGTCCAAGCCGTCCATAACAGCCTCGGAAGATGGTTTGAAGAGTTGAGGTGTTTCCTGAGTTTTTCGGAAGTGACGAACAGTCAACTTCGGGTCAAATTTTGGGTACGTTAGACTACTCCTTATTGGCTGATTTTCGGATATGTTGTAGTTAGTGTTGCATAATATATCATACTAAAATTTGGGAACAATCGAAGTTACGGTGTGAAAGTTATAGTATCCCGAAGTTGGCTATTTATGCAGTTTTTCTTTTAGTGTGCTGAGTTTGAGGAAATTTGCTTGAGATGCAGTTTTGTGGAATAAATTTGGAGGGGTTATTGACTTCTGTTAGACTTGAATTTCTGACAAGTTATAGTTGTTATAATATAGTATATCATACTAAAATTTTAGATGAATCCATGTTACGGTTTGAGAGTTATGATGTCTCAAAGTTGACTCCTCACACAGTTTTTGTAACTGTGCTGAGTGTTGGGTAAAACAGCATGTGATGCTGTTTTGAGAGATAGTTTTGAATAATAGTTTGATCTTTGTTTGACTTGAATTTTGGATATGATATAGTTGGCATATTATGGTGGAACATATTAAAATTTGGGACGAATCCAGCTAGTGGTTTAGGAGTTATGAATTTTTGAAGTTGAGACCTTAAACAGTTTTCTGGATGTTGCTGAAATGGTTAAGTGCTGGAATTTTCTGGGTTGTGCAGTCATGTTTGAGCTTATGTTTGGATACCTTAGAAACATAATCCACCGTTCAGTTTGTACTATGTTATAGAGTGTCATGCATAGTGTGGTGTATCAAAAGTTGGGGTTGATCCAACGGTTGGATTTAGATCTGTGAAGGTCCAAAGTGGACTGGCTGAGCAGTTAAGAAATACTCAGTTTTTGGCTAAGTCTGAATTTCTGGTTTAAGAATTGACTTTGAAAATTTGTGTAGAAGTGATTATTATGTATTTTTGGGAAATTCTGACTACTATGGATAGAGTGCATAGCATAAAGGACTTAGAGATTTTTGTTAGACTTTTTATATTTTTATTCGGTTCTCATATCTTAAGCCAAAGTCGGACCTTGACGACTTTTTATGAAAGTCAAAAATGTTGTTAACTCTTCTAAATCTTTAGCAAACTTTCCTTTGAGAGTTTGAGTGTGGTTTTGAGTTCCAAAGAATAGTTTGGAACTTTGTTATGGAATTTTATAAAGTTTCGGGACCAGGGGTAAAACAGTCATTTATCCGTATAAGGGTATTTTGGTAATTTAGCTGATGATAGAGTTAAATATCTTAGAAGTCAGAGACTTCTAATTAAGTGGGATATATTATTGATCCACTTGCCTTTTATAACAGGCGGTTGAGTTCTTGCGGTTACAGACCGAGTCGAGATAACGAGATTATGTTTGAATTCAGGTAAGTCCTTTGGGCTTACTTAGCTGACTTCTAGATATAAGTATGAATAATGGTAGTGGTGTGTGAATGAGATGCTTATAGTTATATTTTAGTAATATTTATATACCGACCTATACCTTGGCCTAAGAGTAACGGGCGGTGACATTCTGCTCAGTTAGCTTGAGGGCGCTGGGGGTTTCTTTAGGGACTAGTCCACACTCGGTTTGTAGTGATGCTACCGGCGGAGGTAAGCTAGACCTACACCCAGTTTGATAAGGAACGGAGGCGAGAACTCTTAAGATTTCTCGTGCCACAATTGTAAAATGGAATAAGGTGACTCACTTAATGAACAGATAATAACCGGTTTGTGTGCCAACATGATGATTGTTTTATGTTATCTTGAGTGTGTTTGTGCTATCCTTATTCTGCTTATATTTGGATTGTTAGCTAACGGTTTATCCGTGTTGTAGATTTGTAGAGATAGACAGTTGCAGAGTGATCCGGAACGGATGGTCAACCGGGTCCACGTACTCATTAGATGGGGATGGGGGAGTCTCCCTTACAGCATGCATGTTATGTATATGTATATGTTTTGTAAGGCTGTCACATGTGTACATTCATACAATAAAAATATTATGTTTTGAAATGGTTTTAAGTACATTTGTGCCTTGTTGTAAGATCCAAGTAATGTTGTTGTTAAACCAAGGTCGGGACCCATTGTGAGGTCCTAACCAGTAGCTCCCCGAGTTGTGAAACTTGGGGTGTTACAACATGGTATCAGAGCTCTGGGTTGGCAACAATGGCACTTGAAATCTTCTGAAAGACCGAATGTATAAAATAACTAGAACCCGAAAGGGGTCTAAGATTTTTAAAACGGATTTCTGTTTTACACACGTGCATAGTCGGGTTGTTGGGTTAGTAGTACGTCGGACCACCATCGTTCACCATGGACCTCTGTAACTTGGAATGTTAGGTGAGTTAGTATATACACTTATAGTTATATGTTTTAATGTAAGATTATATATGTGTGTGTGTGTAGCATATTAGTATCCTAAATGATATCTTGTATTCTTTAGTTGTGATATCATGAAGCGATTAGCGCCTCACGATAAATCGGTAACGAATTTGAAGAGTTTTTCCACACGAGATAAGGGATTCAGACCAGGATTTAGTATGATACTCTGGTGGACGTCCTGGTGACCTTATAAATCATCCGAAGAACGGGTGGGCAAAGAAGTAAAGATGTTGAGATAATTTTTACCACCGGCACAACCGGATGAGAAAGAAATTCCCGAGTCAGCTTAGATAGAAGGAATTGAAAGTCATGCAAGGGACTTTGTCGTATGAAGCCGAGAGATGAATTAGAAGAACCATGCAAGAGACGACAAGAGCGTAGAATGGAGATAATAATGGAAAAACAAGAATCATATAGAACGGAGTACAACCAAGAATTGCGGAGTAAAGGACGTTACAATCAAGGCGAACGCCGCCATAAGCAAGCATGGGCATGAGAGTACAAAGATGATAGAGTGTTGACCCAGTTGTGAGAAATTAAAAGGTACAAAGATAGAGAGTGAGTCTAATGACGAGAAATAAATTCTGTAACCATGGAAACATGTGGAGTCCTTCAAGGATACGAGAATTTTGAAAGAAACTTCGACATAAGTATCAAAGAAACCAGAAGTCTAAAACTGAAACAACGAATTTCTATAAAGGTAGCATGATCAAAACAACACCAATTAAGGGGAAGAATGTGGAAAAGCGATTTTGGTGGACTAGAGAGTCCACAATAATTTCTCATTCACATAAAAAATTTAAGTTAACAACATTAACGGTCATCACTACTACAAAAAGGGGATTATAACCCGGACGTTTGAAAGAATATACACCGGACGCCCACCGGGTTAAAGGTTAGGGCGATATTTTGTCCACCAACTTTATTACCCGGGCGTTTGTTAAAACAAATCCGGGTTCTTTTTTCTTCTTTGATTTTGGTACAAATGATGCCAACCGGGATATATTCTATCAAATAACCCGGAAAAATTGTACCCGGAGTATTTGATAATGTCATATAACTGGATACGGACCGGGTTATATGATCCCGTTTATTTTAATAATAAATAACCGGATATTGGGAAGCGGGTTATCTGAAACCAACAAATAACCCGGAGGGTAAGATCCAGGTGATTCGACTATGTAACGACCTAATAATCCTGACAATGAAGATCCGTGTTATTAGGTAAAAAATATATTACGAGACCATTGTAAAGAATTTAACCCGGATTTTGTACGTATTTCATGGCTTTTACAAATTGTACCTGTCCCAAATGCAAAAAAAAAAAACAAAAAAACTGAAGCAACCAATTCCTTTCACAAACATGATTCAAAGTCATGTACTTAACTCAAAACATCATCATTTTGTGATCACCAATATCACATCTGAAGATAACCAATATCACAAATATGATTCAAAGTCATGTTCTTAAACTAAATGTCACCAAGTATATAAAGATTTAAATGTTCACAATCTTCAAAAGATATTTTCATCGTTCTAGCATGCAATGCACATCAACTAGAAGATAACCGCTGATGAAATATGCACTATTTTTGCTGGAGAGGTCATGAAGCCTTACAATAGATCAAGTTTTCAAGGCCGTCACCTTCACTGCTTTGAAACTTCTCGTGCTGCAATGGCTATCACATGGGGAGTAAAGCCGGCACCAGTTACATTGGTCATCCAGTTACCTACCAGGAAAAATGAACATATGAGTCATCTTCATTAGAAAGCACATACATAAGTATATGCTTGCCAACCAAATGATATAATATATATCTATAACCCAAGTGTTGTGGGAATTTCTCAAACATAATTCTACTGACATGTGTTTTAATAAGCTTAATGACAACATCTTTTGGCATGCATGGTATTATGATCGAAGATATTAGCATTTCTATCATGCCAAATGTGATAAATAGTAGTATTGAGTGTTAACACCTTAATCTTGTGCCTGCATTTCTTCTTGTTGCCCTCCTTCCTTAGCCATTTATTCCCACTCTTGATTGTGGTCATTTTTTAACTTCATGCCAGTGTTAATACCTTAAGCGTGTGACCTAGTAAAGCGCTTGATTGCTTACTGCATGAGTAACTATTGTATTCTCCTGTGCAGATTTTTTACTGCCTACAAAGCTTATGTGAAATGTTGCTTCCTCATCCATATAACCAACAACAGTTGCTTCACTACTACTCTCCTGCATAATCTCCTCGTACTCTTTTGTATTCTCCTGCGCAGATTCTCGCTCTGGCGTGAACTCTATGCAGCTTCAGCCGCAACGATCTGGATATCCCTAATGTCACCAAATGCTGGAATACCCAGCCTTGTTGCATAATCTGCCAAGTTGAGACATGTCATCCTGCCCTTGAGTGCTAACACATCAACGTCGTCGGCCCGTGCTGCCATCTCAGTAGTTGGGTAAGTCCCTAGTCATATCCTAGTCTTATTGTTGGGTGCCTGTACCGCAAACACCCACTTGTTTTTTAAAAAATAATATGTTAGTTTGCATTATCTATACATGGGAAAGAAAGTGCAAAAAAGGTTCTAGTACTAAGTTGGGATATAATCTCCTAACTATAAACATTATCATGTATAAAATAATTCATCACCTGTTCACTAGTACAAAAATAGGCTCTCTCAAGGGGTTTTTTTAAAGGGGAAGGTGGTTTTTGCTTCCCCTTTATACGTCTCCCTGAGAGATATTTCTCAGGGGTTATTTTTAACCCCTGAGAAATAAGTGGTAAGGATGACAGTTTTTAAAAAAAGTCCTGAGAGATATTTCACAGGGGTGTTTGATAAACTGCCGAAAAACGTTTCTCGGGGTTCCTTAAAAGCCCCGAGAGACTTCATAAGCAGAGAGACTGAGCTTGTTGGTAGGCAGACCACGGTAGACATCTAGGAGTAAAGTGAGTGAATTCATTTGTATATATCAGAAGCAGGGCAAAGCTCAGATTTCATAATATAAGTTCTGAGGCTATATTTTGTTAATGTTCATAAAGAAATCCCATGCACTTGTTAGAAACTAACCTTCATGTATGGACAGGTTGCACATCCTTCGTGGAGGGAACACCCTTTCCCCACTTGCAACTCCAGGTACAACAGAAAGATTCACGAATAATTTGTCTTACTTGATATGGAGTCAGATAATACATGAAAGGCTATCTCTACATCAAGAGAACATGCTTCCTGTTATTACAAAACAGTAGACACATGATCATGATGAAATAAGTTTACTATATAAAGTTCTTTTTTTTTTGCATTGAGTACCTAATCCAACATCATTACAGATTAAAAACTAACCAGCGAGATTCAAATTGATATCCAACCGATGAGGCTTAGCACATCTTCTACTCCCGTCGCCTGCATATCATGGAAGACAAAAACAATTACACTAATTTTATTAAGCATATACTACTATTTACTTCCAATCAAGTATTAAGAGTGATAAAACAATTAGAGATAGCCAATTTTCTTTGCATTTTTTGCAGTATTTCTAGGCTCCCTATGTTCCTATTATAAAACTTTTGACATTAGATGGATCAATATGAATAAAGAGCTAATTAACCATGTCAGTAACAAAGTTATTATCTGCAAATGGATGGTGAAGACTGAAGAGTAACCAAATCACAACATCTATGATTTACTATGAAGATGACAATGAATATTCTCTTATAATAAAACTGTTCTTACAAGATAAGAATGTAGTCAACACAAGAGCATAATTTTTAGTCACAAAAATGACTATCATAATATCTTCATGATGGAAATCAATCTCTCTAGACTTGGATCACGTTAGTAGAAGCCTATCTTGCCTATATGTATCAAAGTAAACGAGCATAGAAGGCATGCCCGGAACCTGAGTTGATATCAACATTCATGTCATATGAAAGCTAAATCTGACCAAGAAAATAGCCTGGATTGAGCATGCTGATGACAGGAACCATGAATACTCTTTGCTCGGATCAATATTAGTACTAGGGTCCTGCTCATTGGACTTCACACATTTAAATCTGATGCTCAAACCTGCAGATCGATGGTTGAAGTGTTTCTTACCTGTTAAACCTAATGCCAGAACAAATTGCAATCTGCAGCCATAGTCGCCGATTCTTTGCAGTTTAAACCTAATTGCACTTTGCAGCCCAACGAGAACGAACTCCAATTGCAGCCTTGTGACAGGTCGAGGCCGCCGTTGCAACTGAACCCTTGAGTTGTAGCTAGCCGTCGTTGCTATCTCCTAATTGCAATTTGCAAGACGCCCAACGAGAGAGAATTGCAAACGAATTGCCATCGATCTACAACCCAAGGAGATACTCGATCTAGCTGTTGTCGATTCTTTCTCCTCTCTATTTGTGTTGGTCGATTTTTTGGAGTTGAAGATGGGCGCTTGAAGCTTTTGAGTTTTGAAGGTGGATAGACAGAGGTACGGTATAGGCGCTCGCCTATAAGATAAAAATAGGGCAAACTGTTTACGGCGGTTTATTTATTTAACTAGAGAAAGTAATAGATTACAAGATTTTACGAGATTTTATTTCAAGGGGGTTAAATAAAACCATGAGAGTATATTTAAAACTTTAAAAAATATATATAATATGTTTACAAGGGTTATTCTAAAAAGTTCCTAGAGTGTTTTCATATTACAAGGGTTTTTATTAATCCTTGAGAAATTACTCCTAAGAGAGACTATTTTTGTACTAGTGGATGTTGTTCCTCCTTCTAACCCCACGGTACACTGGGTGCCTTGTATCCTTGAATTTCTTCCTTCTAGCTCGCTTCTTTGGGTTGCTCGAAGCCAATAATACCTCTTCATTTGAATTACAAGCTTTCTGATCAAGAGACACCGTAGTTGACAAGTAATCCTGCACCTAGTTATTGATGTAAATCGCCATATTTTCAGCTTCTGAAATCTTACACTGTATCTCTGATAACCCCAAGAGTCGATTGAAGTGTCGCACGAGTTTTTGCTTCTAGTCTGTGTTTAGTTGTGATTGTGTTTAGTGTGTGTTTATAATGAAAGCTAAGCAGGAAGACAATAGCTTAGTAGGAAGGTGTATATATAGCAAAACAAAAGGAGTAATAGTTAAGAGAAAGCAGTTGGAAGATATTCTTATATTTAGTGTGTGTTTGCAACGGTTGGATGTTTCTTGCTAACACAATCAACAGAATTTCAGTTCCGATGATCATCATCCCATAAGGTTTGATATATTGGTTTTCTTTTCTTTTTGTTAACAAGAACTTCTCATGTTTGGGATCAAGTTCAAATATGCAGAAACTGCAGCTTTCCTATCACATAATAAATCTGGTATATGGTTTTTGAAGAAACAACAAGGAATAGACCTAAAGATCGAGATCACCCAAATACACAGATAATCCAAACGGCTACATGACTTTGTTATGTTCTTACTGATCCTCAAGATTGTAGTGTAAGTCAAGAACAAAATAACTAGTGTCATTAGTATTCATAAATAAGATTGTAATGGGCGAACGAAATTGAGCAACTGCAGCCACATTCATCAAATCTTTGCGATTTAAACCTAATTACACTCTGCATCCAACGAGAATAAATTCCAATTGAAACCTTGTGACAGGTCGAGGCCGTCGTTACAATTGAACCCTGAGTTGTAGCTTCTTTCTCATAACTGCAATATGCCGCGCACCTAGCGAGATAAAGCGATAGATAGAGGCCGGTATAGGCGCTTGAAGCTTTGAGATGAAGGCGATTGTTTCTCCCTTACCTATCCAGTCCGGCGCAAGAAGTGGAGAGGAGAAGAGGCAGGGCGGTCCGACGTGAGAGTTGTCGCAGGTTGTGTCCGGCCAGGTGCAGCAGCGTCGTCTCCCCAAAACAACGGTTGAAGGAGAAGGGGAAAAGGGATAGCAGGCATTGGTAAGGAATGAAAAAGGAGATGGGTGGTTGAGGTTTCAAGAGGGTAGAACAGCTTGCCCTAAGAAGCCCAAAACGTTTACCGTGTTCCCATATTTTGATGGCCCTAGTGGGCTTGTCTAGATGGGCCCGCTAGCCTGTCATATTCACGGAATTTACGATATAAGCATCACGTAAAAGTCCAAACCGATCGAATTACGATTTGACTCGTAATCTAAGGAAAATAAAATTTTTGGGTATTACAGGCTTCCTAATGAGGCTAGGGCGTCTAGAACAATATCCAATTTTGGTGTGAAAATTTTCGTGTAAATTGGTAGGAATTTTATTGTTTAGGTGGGAAAAATAGTAATATTGAAGCAAGCCAAATATTCCGGGCGTTTTGTTGAATTTACAAATTTAACCTAATATATAACCCGGTGGTGAAACTAACCGTGTTATATATGTTTTATATAACCCGGATATAACAATGTTCGAGTTATTTACATACCTCTTGCTTAAATTTACATAACTTTATAACTAGGGTATTACAACATCCGTGTTATTATAGGTTTCCAAATTAAATTTTTTAAAAATCTGATTTTATACCTCGTGATTTATAAGCCCGGGATATATTTTAAGGGTTATAAACACATTTTTGTAGTAGTGCATATCAGAGGACCACAAACGGACGATGAACAAAGTAAGAAGAATTGTGAAGACAGGCTTACAATTTATCGTGGAAGATTTAATAAACTCATTGACGACAGATGAATGTTAGGACTAGACTCAGAAGAGTATAGTGATCCCATAAGAGAACAAGAGAAGTGCAGACTTGGAAGGAGCTGAAGGAGTATTAACCAATGCAAGAAATTGGAGGAGATAGAGTTCACCAAGTGTATTAAACTTCAAAAGAGATAGAAGAACAATAAGTCTGTGATCTTATAGAAGGTCAACTACAGACTAGTTGGTAATACCGAGACATAACACGTGCGGGTCAACTAGTAGTAACTAGTTGGCAGATAAAGAGGATAACCATAGACTAACGAAATAATTTTATAGACATCTGGAGGACCCTTCAAGAGATCAACGGCGACAAATGTGAAGTTAAATCGGTACACGTGCTAGTAACCTTAATAGTACCATGGATTGAGTCGAGTCAGTAACGCTAATTAAGAACTTAAGAAGACAAACTGGACGGCCAGGAGTGACCCCCTTATGTTATTTGAGACCAAGAGAATTGTGTAAGTGATTTACTACCTACTGGCTGGGAAAAAGGTACATATCAAAACTAGTACAGATGGATTATAAAAGAAGAACTAAAGGAGTAAGAAGTATACACTTATGATAAGGTTCTATGTCAGTCAAGACAGAGTGTGTGTAGCATTTCATACAAGGGAGAATGATGATTCTCCTACGATATTGGCGGAAGAGACCCTTGTAACTAAGAGATGCACAGAATGAATACCTACAACTGAGTGTAAGAGCGAAGATAGAACCCACAAGTGTAGAGAAGTTTTGACCTCGTCAGAGAGATAAGAAGTGGTGAGGAATCACGACGCCAGTATCAAAAAGAGTAGGAGACCAGTAGCAGAGTCAATGGAGTTCAAAAGAGCAATATTATAAACAACGCTAATGAAGGAACATGTGAGAATGACCTAGGAGACTCGAGAACGAGAGTTGTCCTAAGTAAATGGAAGTGGGGAGGATAGAACGAACTAACAAAGGGAAAAAGAATTAATCGAATAGCTGATGTTTACCAGGAAGTTTATGCTAGTAGAAGTATGAGAAGAGGGAGTACGAGATATTGAAGTAAGTCAACTATAGACTAACCAATGTCAACAGAGGACGTGCAAGTGTTGCTGGTATTGGTGGGGTATGTGCCGTTAAAGAGAGATAATGTTGAATATGGATTTACGAGGTAACTTTACCGATGCCTTGGAGGATTTCTTCCAGTAGGCAACGACAACCCTCTTGGATGCACTAAAGGTATAAAGAGAACCATATTATAGATTTCGTGAGGGTTGGTTCAGATCAAACACCGGTCGAGTCAGAGTTTGGATCCGTGTTAGGAAAAAAAAAAAGTGAACGGGAGAAGTTGTCTTCTAATCGTTATCTTATTTCCTTAAACTAAGTCAGAAAGGTTCTTGATACTTCATCCGGATAGGACTAATGGTGTAATCGGGGGAAAGAATTTTGAGAGACAATCACTTTGGACTCACAGAAAATGTCCCTATGATTGATGGATGACAGCAGAACTATCAGAGTAGCGCAACGGAAGCGTAGTGGGTCCTAAACCACAGAGCAGAAAGCTCAATGGTACAGAAAAACGACGTGTCTAGTTTAAAATAATGATAGTGGGTGAAATGCATTTTGTTTGGAAAGAACGTGAGATAGGCTACGCGGAGTGACTGAAAATACTGTATGGGAATAAAGAGGTTCTAGAAATAGAGTGTTACCCTATTATGGATCCGAGTGAAGAATATAGGCTTTGTTATATGCTGTTAGACAAGTGGTTTTGAATCCTATACTAATGGAGTACCCTGGAGTGAGTTGTCTTGATGGATTTAGAGAAGAATTAACGATGTAATAAAAGTATGGTGTAAGGCTTAAACTTGAAAGCTCAAAGTGAGTAACTACCCTACTGAGTCGGAAGACACATAAGGACGGAAGTGGCAGAAGTATACCTGCAACTCAGTAATCGCGCATAGAGAAAGCATAAGCTCGGGTAGAGTTACGTGTAATATTATATCGGAACGGAGCGGAGTTGCGTTTAGCGTCAGAGGAATATTCCCGGTCCGGTAAACGTGGGGATATAAGAGTGCAATGCTGATGGTGTGTTAGCAGTATCGAGTAGTTATGATCAAACGATGGTGATGCGAGATCACCTTGTGTCTAGTGTTGTCATTGTGGACACATTCTATATCACCTAAGATCTTGGATACTGCGTAAGAAGTTTGAGTAAACTAGAGATCTATAAAATAATATGATAACGTCGATAGAACACAAAGATTGATCATCGGATTTTGAGTGTTAAGTTATATCAAGATTCAGACAAAAAATGAGCAGATGATAATTCTTTAATGGAGGAACCATATGACTGAGTCATATTAGGAGACAAGACCAAGTGAGTTGTGATACAACTAACATTAAGTGCTTAGTTAAGTGCCGGGAGATGTATAAGGGGATATCCTAGATCAGATACTCGGAAATTTTTTTTTAGACACGAAGGAAAGAAATTTGAATAAATTACATCAAGAAGGTCATCAAAAGATCTAGAGGTGAGTTATGTAAGGCAACCTTGTGAGACCTTGCAAGTGGAGTTGAAAGTGATTGAGGGACTGATATTCCTCACCCTATTGAGGAGAACAACCCCATTGGTCCACGGATTTAGTTAGAGGGAATACCTACTAGACACGAGATAGGTCCTCAGAATAGAGGATCGGATAGTTGGGCCTAATGATACCAGTGAGATATCCGATAACCACTCTAGAACGTGGTAGCAAGCGCTAGTGAGGTATGTACATGAAAAGATTTTCGGAGTCAGTGGTTTTGTGGAAAGCCGACGAGGCTACTTGAGATATTGCGATATTAGGAGATGTCGTAACCTTTCAGAGACCTTTGTCGAGATAGTTGTAATCTAGGGGGCGACGAGTTAGCTCGGCCCTATATTTGTGTTATACTTACTGTCTGACTACTTACTTATTTCATGCGTGAGTGCTTAGTCGGGATGTGTGTTATTGGTGACCTTGATGTGCGGGATACTTATATGTGGAAACGATGAGTCGTGTGCGGTAACAAGTAGATACACTAGATTCGTACTTTGAGAGTTGACCTTATGACTGACGTATTTTAAGTTTCGGGGCGAAAATTATTCTAACGCGGGATTGATGTAATACTCGGAAATATTTCTTCCGGCTATTTCGGAAACAAATCATAAATCGACCGTTGTGACCTCTTTCCGGCGCTTGAGTTCTTTTGTATGGACTCCGCCATTACGAGTCTTCTTTTAAGTTTCGGGACGAAACTTATTTTAAGGGGGAACTGATGTAACATCCGAAAATTTAATTTCCGGATATTCCGAGACAAACCGGAATTCGACTGGTTTGGACCTTCCCGTCATTATTGTATATTTATGTGACACCGAGTTCTTCAATAGTTTTATTATTTTATGCGATGTCTCTACATACATAAAATAATAAAACCGATCTACCACTTCTTATTCGTCAAAGGAGTTGTCTCCGTTAAAATAGGTCACCCGGGCCCGTAAAGACTCGTCATCTGGGCCACTGCGATGAGCCAGCTGGGCCCATCAGAAAAATCCTCTTTATTTCCTTCGTTACCCTAACCGCCCATCTGTTGCTATCTTCTCCACGCTGCAACCGCTCTCCTCTCTCTTCCCCTCCATCGAACCCATGGCTTTCACGCAACAACGTCGTCGACGCCGGCCTTTCAACACGAGCAGTAACTGCAGAAGCTAGCAAACGTCCTCCGTCCCGCAGCCGACAAATTTGGGTGGCGCATCTCTACGGCGATTGGCAAAGATGGACATCAGCATCACTACAGTGGTTGAGGTAAGTCTCGCTTTGCCTCCCTTCTCGCCGAAACAGATCGGACCTTGACATATATATACATATATACGTTGCATAGACCGACTTACCTCTGCCAGTAGCACCGGATCTCGCAACAGCAAAGCAACCACGTTTCGTCTTCTCCATCTTCTGCACACCAGTGACAGCGACGCCGGGCTACAGTCGGCCGCCCTCTCTATGCGACTGCAATGGATCGACATCAATAGGGAAGCACCCCACAACCCTACGATCGGTACCCAACACCTAGTCGAGCGATACATCCAACAGCAACACAAGGATGGATGACGGACTGGCAGCGGTGCAGCAGGCGCGCCTTGCCCTAACCGTGCGCGCAGTTGGGAGCCAGATCGCAGGTGCGTCTTGCTCTGGCAGCGGGGGCACCTTCTGGGGCCGCCAGTGATCCTCTTGGCCCATTACCGCGCCCTCCTCTCTGTAGCAGTTGCGGACTCCAACAACAGCAGCCGGTGCTGCTTCCTTCGCCCCTTTTGAGACACGGACTCGAGTAAGATCAATACCCATCCTTCCTCGGTCTCTCTTTGCTTTACCCTTAATATATATATGCTGATGTGAGCGCCCATTGTGTGTCCAAGCCGTCCATAACAGCCTCGGAAGATGGTTTGAAGAGTTGAGGTGTTTCCTGAGTTTTTCGGAAGTGACGCATAGTCAACTTCGGGTCAAATTTTGGGTAAGTTAGACTACTCTTTATTGGATGATTTTCGGGTATGTTGTAGTCAGTGTTGCATAATATATCATACTAAAATTTGGAAACAATCGGAGTTACGGTGTGAAAGTTATAGTATCCCGAAGTTGGCTATTCATGCAGTTTTTCTTTTAGTGTGCTGAGTTTGAGGAAATTTGCTTGCGATGCAGTTTTGTGGAATAATTTTGGAGGGGTTATTGACTTCTGTTAGACTTGAATTTCTGACATGTTATAGTTGTTATAGTATAGTAGATCATACTAAAATTTTAGAGTAATCCATGTTACAGTTTGAGAGTTATGGTGTCTCAGAGTTGACTCCTCACACAGTTTTTGTAACTGTGATGAGTGTTGGGAAAAACAGTATGTGATGTTGTTTTGAGAGATAGTTTTGAATAAGAGTTTGATCTCTGTTTGACTTGAATTTTGGATATGATATAGTTGGCATATTGTGGTGGAACATATTAAAATTTGGGATGAATCCAGCTAGTGGTTTAGGAGTTATGAATTTTTGAAGTTGAGACCTTAAACAGTTTTCTGGATGTTGCTGAAATGGTTAAGTGCTGGAATTTTCTGGGTTGTGCAGTCATGTTTGAGCTTATGTTTAGATATCTTAGAAACATAATCCACCGTTCAGTTTTTAATATGTTATATAGTGTCATGCATAGTGTGGTGTATCAAAAGTTGGGGTTGATCCAACGGTTGGATTTAGATCTGTGAAGGTCCAAAGTGGACTGGCTGAGCAGTTAAGAAATACTCAGTTTTTGGCTAAGTCTGAATTTCTGGTTTAAGAACTGACTTTGAGAATTTGTGTAGAAGTGATTATTATGTATTTTTGGAAAATTCTGACTACTATGGATAGAGTGCATAGCATAAAGGACTTAGAGATTTTTGTTAGACTTTTTATATTTTTATTCGGTTCTCATATCTTAAGCCAAAGTCGGACCTTGACGACTTTTTATGAAAGTCAAGAATGTTGTTAACTCTTCTAAATCTTTAGCAAACTTTCCTTTGAGAGTTTGAGTGTGATTTTGAGTTCCAAAGAATAGTTTGGAACTTTGTTATGGAATTTTATAAAGTTTCGAGACCAGGGGTAAAATAGTCATTTATCCGTATAAGGGTATTTTGGTAATTTAGCTGATGATAGAGTTAAATATCTTCGAAGTCAGAGACTTCTAATTAAGTGAGATATATTATTGATCCACTTGCCTTTTATAACAGACGATTGAGTTCCTGCAGTTACAGACCGAGTCGAGATAACGAGATTATGTTTGAATTCAGGTAAGTCCTTTGGGCTTACTTAGCTGACTTCTAGATATGAGTATGAATAATGGTAGTGGTGTGTGAATGAGATGCTTATAGTTATATTTTAGTAATATTTATATACCGACCTATACCTTGGCCTAAGAGTAACGGGCGGTGGCATTCTGCTCAGTTAGCTTGAGGGCGCTGGGGGTTTCTTTAGGGACTAGTCCACACTCGGTTTGTAGTGATGCTATCGGCGGAGGTAAGCTAGACTTACACCCAGTTGGATAAGGGACGGAGGCGAGAACTCTTAAGATTTCTCGTGCCACAACTGTAAAATGGAATAAGGTGACTCACTTAATGAACATATAATAACGGGTTTGTGTGCCAGCATGATGATTGTTTTATGTTATCTTGAGTGTGTTTGTGCTATCCTTATTCTGCTTATATTTGGATTGTTAGCTAACGGTTTATCCGTGTTGTAGATTTGTAGAGATAGACAGTTGCAGAGTAATCCGGAACGGATGATCAGCCGGGTCCACGTACTCATTAGATGGGGACGGGGGAGTCTCCCTTACAGCATGCATGTTATGTATATGTATATGTTTTGTAAGGCTGTCACATGTGTACATTCATACAGTAAAAATATTATGTTTTGAAATGGTTTTAAGTACATTTGTACCTTGTTGTAAGATCCAAGAAATCTTGTTGTTAAACCAAGGTCGGGACCCATTGTGAGGTCCTAACCAGTAGCTCCCCGAGTTGTGAAACTTGGGGTGTTACAGGATGTACTCTCTCAACTGAGATACATGGAAGACCGGATGGACACCCTCTAGTCTCGGCGGTAGTGCTAATCTGTAGGCAACCTCTCCAACTCTCTCCAAGATCTCAAAAGGTCCGACATATCGGGGACTCAACTTTCCCTTAATGCCGAAACGTCTGACTCCTCTCGTCGGTGACATTCTCAACCACACTTGAGCACCCACTCTAAACTCCAAAGGTCGACGCCTTTTGTCGGCGTAGGACTTCTGACGACTCTGAGCTGCTAACATCCGCTCCCGGACCAAGGCAATCCGAGCGATGTCATCCTGTATCTGATCTGAAGCTACTCCATCAGCTCTGCTAGGCTCATCCCAACATAATGGCGTGCGACATCTCCGCCCGTACAAAGCCTCATAAGGGCCATCCCAATAGATGTGTGGCAGCTGTTAATATACGAAAACTCTACCAGTGGAAGATGATCTGGCCATACGTGTCCCCAATCTAGTACACAAGCCCGCATCATGTCCTCTAATGTCTGGATGGTCCTCTCCGACTGACCGTCTATCTGTGGGTGATAGGCGGTGGTAAAGTGGAGACTTGTCCCCAAAGCAGTATGTACCTGCTGCCAAAACCTCGAGGTGAAACGCCCATCTCTATCAGAGACGATAGTCCTAGATACTCCATAAAATCTCACAATGTGTCTGGTGAACTCCTCAGCTAGACGACTCACCGGCCTCGTTTCTTTAATCGAAATGAAACGTGCGGTCTTCGTCAGACGATCTAACACTATCCAAATAGCATCAAAACCTTTGCTGAGCCTCAACCCTGTGACAAAATCCAGAGATATATCCTCCCACTTCCATTGTGGTACTGGAAGTGGGTGGAGCTCTCCTCCGGACCTGCGATGCTCAATCTTGACCAGCTTGTAGGTCGCACACTGAGCTACATACCGAGCCACGTCAGGCTTCAAACCACCCCACCAAAAGGACCGTCTCACATCCTTGTACATCTTACTCGCTCTAGGATGTACTGAGTATGGGGTAGCATGAGCCTCACCTAGTATCCTCTGTCTCAACTCACTGTCTGACGGCACACAAACTCGGTCCTGGTGTCTCATCACTCCATCAACACCAATAGTGAACTGTGGGGCCTCATCTCGAGACATCCTGTCTCGGATCCTGGTCAAAGTCGGGCAAGTCTCCTGCTTCTGTCGGATCTCATCCAACAGACTAGGAAGTAACTCCAAGGTAGCGAACTGGCGATCTGAATCGAAAAACTGAATCTCTATCTCTAACCAAGCCAAATCCTTCTGCAACTGTGGTTGTACCGTCAATCGGGCTATCGCCCTCTCCCTGGGCGTCTTCCGGCTCAAAGCATCACCTACTACATTCGCCTTTCCGGGGTGGTAGAGAATCTCAAGGTCGAAGTCCTTGATCAACTCTAACCACCGCCTCTGGCGGTTATTCAACTCCCACTGAGTGAATATATACTTCAGACTCTTATGGTCTGTGAAGATCTGACATGTCGCCCCATAGAGGTAGTGACGCCAGATCTTAAGAGTATGGACTACTGCAGCCAACTCTAGATCATGTGTGGGGTATTTCTCCTCATACATCTTCAACTGTCGAGACGCATAGGCTATGACCTTACCCCTCTGTATCAAAACACACCCCAAGCCTAGCTTGGATGCGTCACTATATACCACAAAATCATTTGTACCCTCAGGCTGTGCTAAAATCGGAGAAGACGTCAATCTCCTCTTCGACTCCTCAAAACTCTGCTGACACGGCTCAGACCAGACAAATCGAGTAGTCTTCCTCAACAGACAAGTAAGTGGTCGGGCAATCAGGGAGAACCCTTCCACAAACCGGCGGTAATAACCTACCAAACCTAGAAAGTTGCGAACCTCCTTAACATTCTTAGGTGGTTACCAAGAAGATACTGACTCGATCTTCGCCGGATCGATTTTAATACCTTCAGCAGTTACTACGTGGCCTAAGAAAGCCACCTCTGACATCCAAAACTCACACTTGGATAGCTTAGCATATAGCTGGCTATCCTGCAGAATCTGCAATACTGTCCTCAAGTGTCCGGCGTGCTCCTCTCGACTCTTAAAGTAAACTAGGATGTCGTCAATGAAGACCACTACAAACTCGTCTAAAAAGTCGATGAATATTCCATTCATCAACTCCATGAACACTGCTGGTGCATTAGTGAGCCCAAATGACATCACTACGAACTCATTATGACCATACCTAGTCCGGAATGTCGTCTTAGGTATGTCCTAATCTCTCACTCTCAGTTGGTGATAACCTGACCTCAAATCTATCATCGAGAACACGGACGCTCCATGCAACTGGTCCAACAGATCATCTATGCGCAGCAGTGGATACTTGTTCTTGATGGTGACTTTATTCAGCTCTTTGTAGTCTATGCACAACCTCATCGATCCGTCCTTCTTCCTCACAAATAATATTGGCGCGCCCCAAGGTGACACACTAGGGCGTATGAAGCCCTTCTCTGCTAACTCCTCTAACTGCTCCTTCAACTCAAGCAGCTCTATCGGTGTCATACGGTATGGAGCCTGTTACGCTAAGATCGTGTGATGTGTGTACGCAATAAGCTTTAAATTTATACTCGTTATATTTATCCTAACTCCTAGCGAACCCGCAGTGTACGGGACGTTTGTAGTAGGGATAATATTCCGAGGTCGAACACAAAGACTAAGGTGAAATCGAGTCAAGCATGATCAAAGATAGTGTAAATGTAGACTAAGATAAGGTGAGGAAAAAAGAAAATGGAAAACACAATGTTTTTGGTTGGTTTTTGTGGTGATCAAACAAAGATCACAAATCAAACAAGGTAATAAAACAACTAACAACTCAAGCTAGCAAAACGAACAAGTAACACAAAGCACAAAGTATATGATCAAGAGAGAAAAGTGGATTCTAGAGGTCAAGATTTCCGGTTATGGCATTTGACTCAAGGTTCTAAGGATTCTAAGGACAAGCTGCGGTGTTGGGGAAATAATGTTTCATTAATGGAAGCAATTACCGGGTAGGTCTCTCACTTCACTAATCCCGCATCAAACTCCTATTACCGGGTAAGTCTCAAGGAGGTAAAGTTGGGAATTCTACACAAACCGGACACTACTTAAGGGGTAACCCTCTCCTTACCGGGTAAGTCTCGGAATAGGGAAATCTCAAGCAATAATCCTAGCACACTCGATCCAATAGCGGCTTATGAGGCTCACTACTACCTAGAATTCATCTTCTAAAGTGTCTAAGATCGGAAATCATCGGGTAGATCTCTTCCCTCACTTAGGTTGATAGCATTAGGTGATCCTAAGCTAAATTAGGCTTAATAAACACTAGGATTTAACAACCTAACACCCCAATCATACAGATTCATCATTTAAAGAGCAACAGAGGAGGAAATCGGGTGGATCATGGGGGAAATCGGCCGATTTACCTGATGAACAGGCCGATTTTCCCTTCTGTTGTGAGTTTCGTGCATACAAGTCATCCTAAACTAACATATAAGCCCATCCTATCATCACCCAAGCCATAACCATCAATCCATCACTTCAGAATCACAATAACTAGCCAACAATATGCATATCAAGATCCAAAATCATCAAACAAGCATACATGGTGTTCATAGATGGATAATGAAAGATAAGCAAGCAAATCAATAAATCTCAACTAAATCTAAGTTGTGGTAAGACTTACAAACTCTTAAATGAAGATCCAAAACGTTCCTAACAATCCTTGCAATAGTTCTTCAATCCAAGACTACAAAAGTAACTCAAAATCACTCAAAATCTCACTATCACTCTTAGAATGGTGTTCTTCTTCTTCCTTCAATCCTTGAGAGTTTTTCTTCTCCTCCAATCTTTCCCCCAAATTGATGAGCTGTGAATGAGAGTGTGGGAGAGGAGAGATCCCCAGCAACAACCTGCAGGACCACTTATATTCTCCACCAAGAGCAAGGCCGGACAAGAGATCGTGGGACACGTGGCTTAAGCTGTCAAAGGCCCAAAAATCGACCCAGTAGATTAAATCAGCCGATTTAGCTGCTAGTTGGTCCGATTTTCTTCAGCAGAAACATGCTATGATCGTCTAGCCATGAGTTGCTCCATTGCTTGCACCAATAGTGGTCTTTGTGTCCTTTGTTGCTCCAATTATGCTCCTCTAAAGCTTTGGATGTGTACCATCATGAGGATTGGCCCTCTAATGTATCGGTTAATGTCCAAAAGACCCCCGAAATACCTACAAAGCAACGCACAAGTCTGTGTAGACGTCTATCTCGACAAAATACGTGATTTGAGTGCAAACGTCGTGAATTAGTGCTAAACCGTGCATGAATGAGTGAGAAATCTATCTAAATGATTACCTAAACCTAAGTCATAAATCGTGTTATCAAAAATACCCCATACTTAAGGTTTGCTTGTCCCTGAGAAAATTCTCAACTATAGACTACAAGATGACATGATTTATGTTTGCAGAAAAATGGCAAAATCTTTTTGGAGTTGTGCTTCTAATATTGGATCACCCTCATAGTCATGTTTCATGACAATGGACAAGCAATTATGTATCAAATAAGTGAAGGCATGGAAAGACAATTGTACTTAACTCGATAGCATGCAATGAAGTGTAAAGATGAAGATGTCAAGATGATCATGAGCATATCCAATCTAAATCACTTAGTCTTACACACATGCAAGTAGGTCATAAGGACTTGTGGAATAGAAGGCCAAGAAACGTTGTGATTAGGCGGGAATTTTCTAGGCTATGTGATGCTAATCCGGGAAAGGAACTAAACAACCACAACTTCACATTTCTTTTCCACTTCCCTCTAGTGTATATTTTTCTTCATTTTCTTTTCTTTCTTTCTTTTATTTTTGAGACAATGGCATTGGTGTACAAAAGCCGAAACCTTGGTGATTAGCCATCCTCGTGCTTTTTCTATTTTTTCGAGGTGCATCCACACCGGACATACATACCAAAGCTCGTTAGGACTATCGGTTTATTTGACTTTGGCAAGGCACCAACACCCGATTATGTGAAGTGTACCGAGTTACTTGTCATTTACACTAACGTCCCCAAACCTATGTTTTTGTCTACACTTTCACAACAAATTTAGCATTCTTATTCATATCATTCTTTCATCAACAACTTCACCCCACACTTGCTTTTCACACACATCAACACACTAGCATGCTCCTATTCCCGGATGGGTCAAAAGAGGTCAATTTACATCAATTGAGGTGCTCAAACAACATGATCAAGATGAGAAGTAGAGAAAGATGAATTGCCTCATTCATTCCTAGATGGTGTGCAAGAACTAGCATGCAATTTCGACTTTCAATACTCAATTCAATCAAGGTAAACATTCATGATCACAAATCATTCATGGGATTCAAGATAAGTACTTCAAGTCCACATATGCATCATCTATTCAACACATGAGGCTATCCATAGCCAATTCACAAGACAATTTCATCATAAGGGTCATTCCCAAGCTTTAGAAGCACTAAAAAATTTTTTTTAAAATTTTTCTGAATTTTTTTGGATTTTTCGAAATATGTATGTACAATGCAAGACATAATGAAACATGTGACAATATTAAACTATCCTAGATGCTAATCATGCAAGTGATCATGAAAACCCCACCCCATACTTAGAAACACATTGTCCCCAATGTGGAAACTAAATAAAGAAGTGAAAGAGAGTCCTCACAATGTAAAATTGGTGATGCTTTGGTATTTCGGTTCTCATTGGATGATGATGGTGGATGATCGATCAAGGATGGTAGAGAGCTCTTGATGTTCGTTATGATGTCGGAACCCGCGCTTGGCACCGCAAGCCGTCCAAGTTCCACGTCCGCTCCACCCATGCTTGATGGAGATCATCACTTTCCTTTATACAGAGGAAAAATCGCCCCATAGCTCAGGAAAATCGGCCGATTTACCCGATGAACAGGCCGATTTTTCTGGGTGCTTTCCTCCTCGTCCATGTGCTTGGATCTTGTACCTTCAACTAGTCCATGAGGCTTTCACATGACCTCCAACATCTCGTCACACACGACAACAACAAGATCTAGCACCCAAAAACACAAAAGAAAAACAAAGCACACCAAGAGTGAGATTAAACAAAAGCAAGAAAAAGAAAGGGAAAAATATGTACCAATGGGTTGCCTCCCATTAAGCGCTTCTTTAAGGTCATTAGCTTGACCAAATTCAGGAGCATTTCAATCAAGGTGAAGCGGGGCAATCACTTCCACCGGGGCTTCCGGGATGTACTTCTTCAATCGATGCCCATTCACCTTGAAGTTACCACAATGATCTCCTCCTATCTCTACCGCTCCATGAGGAAAAACTTTCTTCACCACATATGGCCCCGTCCATCTTGATTTGAGCTTTCCGGGGAAAAGCTGCAGCCTTGAGTTGAAGAGAAGGACAAGGTCTCCTTCACTCAACTCTTTCGGGATGATCCTCTTATCATGCCATCGCTTGGTTCTCTCCTTGTAGATCCGAGCATTCTCATATGCATCCAACCGGATCTCCTCAAGGGCGTTCATGTCTAGCAACCGCTTTTCTCCGGCCTCCTTGAGATCAAAATTTAGCCACCTTATAGCCCAATATGCTCTATGCTCCATCTCTACCGGAAGGTGGCAAGACTTGCCATAGACTAGCTTGTAAGGAGTGGTGCCAATTGGTGTTTTGAAGGCGGTCTTATATGCCCACAAGGCATCATCGAGCTTCATAACTCAATCTTTTCTCGTCCTTCATACCGTCTTCTCAAGAATGGCCTTGATCTCCCCGTTGGAGATCTCCACTTGGCCACTAGTTTGGGGATGGTAAGGTGTTGCCACCTTATGAGTCACCCCATACTTAGCCAAAAGTGCTCCAAAGTTCCTATTAGTGAAGTGCTTCCCTCCATCACTTATGATCACCCTTGGTGTTCCAAACCTAGGGAAGATCACTCGGTTGAAGAATCGCACCACGACCTTGGCGTCATTTGTAGGAGAGGCGATTGCTTTCACCCATCTCGAAACATAGTCAACCGCCAATAGGATGTAGAGGTTGCCACATGAAGAAGGGAATGGTCCCATGAAGTCCACACCCCACACATCAAATATCTCCACTTCTTGTATGTTGTTCAAGGGCATCTCATTTCTCCTTGAGATGTTGCCCGTCCTTTGGCAAGCATCACAAGCTACCACAAAGCTTTGCACATCCTTGAACAAGTTTGGCCAAAAGAAGCCCGATTGCAACACTTTCGCACATGTCTTGTGTGCGCTAGCATGCCCTCCACATGGCAAGGAATGACAATGGCGGATTACACTCTCCACCTCATCCTCCGGTATGCATCTTCTAAACATTCCATCCGGCCGTCTTTTGAACAAAAGTGGTTCACTCCAATAGTAGTGCCTCACATCTTTGAAGAACTTCTTCCTTTGAGCATATGTCAAACCGGGAGGCACCTCCTCACACACTAAGTAGTTCACAATGTCGGCAAACCATGGCTCGCTTCCTTTAGACACTTGGAACAAGCACTCCTCCACCATTTGCAATTGCTCATCCCGGAATGAGTCATCAATCGGGATGTCCTCTCTTTCAAGCTCCAATGGTGGGAGTCTACTAAGGTGATCCGCCACGGAGTTCTCGGATCCCTTCTTGTCCCGGATTTCCATGTCAAACTCTTGAAGAAGAAGGATCCACCGAATCAACCTAGACTTGGCATCCTTCTTCGTAAGTAGATAACGAATCGCAGCATGATCCGTATAAACTATGACCTTCGCTCCAACAAGATATGAGCGGAACTTCTCAAATGCATACACAACCGCTAGCAACTCCTTCTCGGTGTTAGCATAATTGAGTTGGGCATCATCTAGCGTCTTGCTAGCATAATAAATAGCATGAGTTCGCCCATCTTTCCTTTGCCCCAAAACAGCCCCAACGGCTACATCGCTTGCATCACACATGATCTCAAACGGTAAACTCCAATCCGGAGGTTGCATTATAGGTGCGGAGATCAAGGCGTTCTTCAACCTACAAAAAGCCTCAAGGCAATCTTTGGAGAAAACAAATTCAACATCCTTCATTAGTAGGTTAGTAAGGGGCTTAGAAATTTTAGAGAAGTCTTGAATAAACCTCCGGTAAAAACCGGCATGCCCTAAGAAACTCCTTACCCCTTTCACCGAGGTAGGTGGTGGCAACTTCTCTATCGTCTCAATCTTGGCCCTATCAACCTCAATGCCACGGTTAGACACCAAGTGTCCTAACACAATACCTTCACTTACCATGAAGTGGCATTTTTCCCAATTCAAGACAGGATTTGTCTCCTCACATCTTTGCAATACTAATGACAAGTTAGCCAAGCAATTATCAAAGGAAGAACCATAAACAGAGAAATCATCCATGAACACTTCCATGATATTTTCAATGTATTTCGAAAAGATGGCCATCATACACCTTTGAAAGGTGGCGGGTGCATTACACAACCCAAATGGCATTCTCCTATATGCAAAAGTACCCCATGGACATGTAAAGGTTGTTTTCTCTTGGTCATCGGGGTGGATAGGGATTTGGAAGAATCCACTATAGCCATCTAGGTAGAAAAAATGGGAATGTTGAGCTAACCTCTCTAGCATTTGGTCAATGAAAGGGAGAGGGAAGTGATCTTTCCTAGAGGCCATGTTCAACTTCCTATAATCAATGCACATCCTCCATCCCGTAACCGTCCTAGTTGGGATTAGTTCATTGTTCTCATTGGTCACTACGGTCATCCCACCCTTCTTAGGTACTACATGAACGGGACTAACCCACTTACTATCCGAGATAGGGTAGATAATTCCCGCATCTAGCAACTTAATGATTTCCTTTTTGACTACCTCTTTCATTACGGGATTCAATCTTCTTTGATGTTCAATAGAGGGTTTATGATTATCTTCCATCATTATCCTATGCATGCACAAAGATGGTTTGATGCCAACAAGATCATCAATGGTGTATCCTATTGCCTTTCTATGCAGTTTCAATTCATTCAACAGTCTATTAAGCTCATCATCATTCAAAGATGCATTCACAATCACCGGATAAGTAGAATTTGAACCAAGGAAAGCATACTTTAAATGAGAGGGAAGGGGTTTAAGATCAAGTTGAGGAGGACCTTTTTCGGTTGGAGATGATCCATACAATGTAGGTTGAGATGATTGCAAAGCCATGGAAGCCTCCTTGAAGTCCCTTGATGATTGCTCACACTCAAGTGGTTGATGTTGAAAAGACTCAGGAAAATCGGCCCAGGAGGAAAAATCGGACGATTTTTCTGGCAGTGGGTCGATCTGAGTTTCTGTTTTTGCAAAACTGGCTGAAATTTCAGCACAAGGACAAAAATCGGCCGATTTCTGCCCTCCAGTCCGATTTTTCTGTCTGTTTTCCTCTTCTTCTAGCACTTCAAATCCAACACTTGGTAGCTCGTCCAATGCATTCAAGGCCTTGATTACTTCATTGCTACTCTCCTCAACTCCTTCTTCCATCAAGCTTGAGCTAAGAACTCTCTCAAGCGGATCCTTGAGCAAGATTGAGCTCACAACCTCTCTAGACTCCTCTTCTTCAACTATGTTGAATACATCCTCATCAAGGGTTGGCCCTTTCATCATTGTGGACAGCTTGAACTTGATGTTCTCTTCTCCAATGTTGAAGGAGAGAGTCCCATTCTTGCAATCTACTAGACACCCGGAAGTAGCTAAGAAAGGTCTTCCCAAGATGATAGGAACCGGATAGTCCGCCGGGATGTCCAAAACAACGAAGTCTATGGGCACATAGAACTTCCCTAGTTACACCGGGATGTCTTCCAAGATTCCAACCGGATGAGTGATCGAGCGGTCCGCCATGTAAAGGGTCATCTTGACCGGCTTTGGCTCTCCTAGCCCAACCTTGTTGCAAAGTGCAAGCGGGATGATGCTTACACTTGCCCCAAGATCACATAAGGCGTCATACTTCACTTCTCCTACTCCGATTGGCACACAAAAGGATCCCGGATCCCTTAGCTTAGGAGGCATCTCCTCCTTCATCGTTTGAATCAACTCCGAAGATCTCTTTGTCATCCTTATCTCCCCATACTCCTCCAACTTCCTTTTGTTGGAGAGTATTTCCTTCAAGAATTTGCCATATGCCGGCATACCTAAGATAGCATCCATGAACGGAATGTTAATATGCAATTTAGACATTAGTTCAAGGAACTTACTAAAATGATTGTCCAAGCGAGCTCTTGCTCGTGATTGTGGGAACGGTAGTGGTGGCTTGTATGGAGGCGGCGCCACATATGTTGGCTCAACATCCTTGCTCTTGCCTCCATCTTCTTGCAATTTTTCCTCTTCTACCACTATTTTCTTCCTCTTAGCATTGTCCTTGGGCAAAGGCTCCTTCATACTCAACCCACTTCTTGTTGTAATAGCCAACACTTGGCCTCTTGGGTTTTCTTCGGTTCTTCCGGGAAGCTTTCCCGGATCTCTATGTGCTTCACCCGCCTTTTGGAACACTTGTGCTTCCAAAACCTTTTGAGCTTTAGAAATTGAAGTCACGGTGCTCTCAAGACCACTCAACCTTCCAAGCAATTGCTCAAACATCATTTCGGTTCTATCTTTTGGAGGTTGAGTGAATCCGGGTGGAGGTTCTTGCGAAGCTCTTGGTGGTGGAGTTGTGCTTGTGGAAGCGGGAGGGTTCAAGGCTCCATCCGGGTTAGAATAGGAAAACCCGGGATGGTTGTGGTTGGGCCGGTAATTGTTGAATTGCCGGTTGTTGTTGAAGTTCCTTGGGCCTTGATAGTTATTGTAGTTGCCCCTTCCCATGTAATTCACATCCTCCTCCTTGGAAGATAAGTTAGCTTGTGGAAGCACTTGAGGAGTTGCTTGATTCTTCAAAGTTGTAGCACACAACTCCCTCAAGGACTTTAGCTCATTGTTGATGGCGTCAAGCTTGAAATTGCTCATGGTGACTTCACTCACCTCATATGCTCCCGCCTTTCTCCCTTCACTCTTCCTATGGGAGTATTTATCAATCACTAGAGCTTGCTTCTCCACAAACTCCCAAGCATCATCTACATGCTTCTCCATGAAAGTCCCACCGGAAAGAGATTGAAGCTTGAATTGGCTATCTTCATCAAGTCCTTTGAAGTAGATCTCCAATAGCTCAATTTTCGGTATGCCATGGTGTGGACAATCTAAGAGAAGATCTTTGAACCTCTCCCAAGATTTGAATAAACTCTCTCTATCCTTCATTACGAAGGCATTGATCTTCCCTCTTAATTCGGTAGTCTTGGAAGGTGGGAAGAACTTAGTCAAAAACTCGGTTGTCATCTCCTCCCAAGTACCAACTCGCCCTTGTGGAATAGATTGATACCAAGCTAAGGCTTTGTCCTTAAGAGAGAAGGAAAAAGCCCTAAGCTTATGGTTGTTGCTCTCCAATCTTGGTGGTCTAAGAGTCTCCATCAAAATCTCATAGTTCATCAAGTGTTGATGAGGGGACTCTCCTTCCATCCCTCCAAATTGATTATGCCGGATCATTTGTAGAACTTGAGGGCGGAGTTCGTAGTTGTGGGCTGCGGGATCTCCTAAGTTCACACCCGGACGGTGTGCTCTTTGTGTTGGATCCATACGTCTCCCCAAAGTTTGTGGCTCTTCAATAGCAATGGGTACAACCCTAACATTCGCCGCCGGCTGCGGTTGTGGTGGTGGAGGTGGAGGTTGTTGACGATTAAGCTCTCCTTGTACAAGGGCTTGCCTAATCTCATCAATCTCCCTCCTAGTTGCTTCTTGCCTCTCATTGGCAAGTCTCCTTTCTTCCTCCAAGAGCTCATCTCTTAGCCTTATTTGCTCTAAGGCTTCATCCAATTCATCTTGGAGATCTCTTCCGGCCATCTCTTTTCCCTTTTTAATGCTCTTGGATCTAGATCTAAGGGTTTTCTCCGGTTCGGGATCGAATGGAGCTAAATCCTTGCCACGAGATCTTCGCATACACCTAAAGAGTAAGAGATGTCCTGAAAAGCAAAGACACAAACCAAAGAGAGATCAAAAGCAACAAGAAAGATCTACACAATAAACAATCACAAATAGACTCGATCTAGACCTAGTCCCCGGCAACGGCGCCAAAAACTTGTTACGCTAAGATCGTGTGATGTGTGTACGCAATAAACTTTAAATTTATGCTCGTTATATTTATCCTAACTCCTAGCGAACCCGCAGTGTACGGGACGTTTGTAGTAGGGATAGTATTCCGAGGTCGAACACAAAGACTAAGGTGAAATCGAGTCAAGCATGATCAAAGATAGTGTAAATCTAGACTAAGATAAGGTGAGGAACAAAGAAAATGGAAAACACAATGTTTTTGGTTGGTTTTTGTGGTGATCAAACAAAGATCACAAATCAAGCAAGGTAATAAAACAACTAACAACTCAAGCTAGCAAAACGAACAAGTAACACAAAGCACAAAGTATATGATCAAGAGAGAAAAGTGGATTCTAGAGGTCAAGATTTCCGGTAATGGCATTGGACTCAAGGTTCTAAGGATTCTAAGGACAAGCTGCGGTATTGGGGAAAGAATGTTTCACTAATGGAAGCAATTACCGGGTAGGTCTCTCACTTCACTAATCCCGCATCAAACTCCTATTACCGGGTAAGTCTCAAGGAGGTAAAGTTGGGAATTCTACACAAACCGGACACTACTTAAGGGGTAACCCTCTCCTTACCGGGTAAGTCTCGGAATAGGGAAATCTCAAGCAATAATCCTAGCACACTCGATCCAATAGCGGCTTATGAGGCTCACTACTACCTAGAATTCATCTTCTAAAGTGTCTAAGATCGGAAATTATCGGGTAGATCTCTTCCCTCACTTAGGTTGATAGCATTAGGTGATCCTAAGCTAAATTAGGCTTAATAAACACTAGGATTTAACAACCTAACACCCCAATAATACAGATTCATCATTTAAAGAGCAACAAAGGAGGAAATCGGGTGGATCATGGGGGAAATCGGCCGATTTACCTGATGAACAAGCCGATTTTCCCTTCTGTTGTGAGTTTCGTGCATACAAGTCATCCTAAACTAACATATAAGCCCATCCTATCATCACCCAAGCCATAACCATCAATCCATCACTCCAGAATCACAATAACTAGCCAACAATATGCATATCAAGATCCAAAATCATCAAACAAGCATACATGGTGTTCATAGATGGATAATGAAAGATAAGCAAGCAAATCAATAAATCTCAACTACATCTAAGTTGTAGCAAGACTTACAAACTCTTAAATGAAGATCCAAAATGTTCCTAACAATCCTTGCAATAGTTCTTCAATCCAAGACTACAAAAGTAACTCAAAATCACTCAAAATCTCACTATCACTCTTAGAATGGTGTTCTTCTTCTTCCTTCAATCCTTGAGAGTTTTTCTTCTCCTCCAATCTTTCCCCCAAATTGATGAGCTGTGATTGAGAGTGTGGGAGAGGAGAGATCCCCAGCAACAACCTGCAGGACCACTTATATTCTCCACCAAGAGCAAGGCCGGACAAGAGATCGTGGGACACGTGGCTTAAGCTGTCAAAGGCCCAAAAATCGACCCAGTAGATTAAATCGGCCGATTTAGCTGCTAGTTGGTCCAATTTTCTTCAGCAGAAACATGCTATGATCGTCTAGCCATGAGTTGCTCCATTGCTTGCACCAATAGTGGTCTTTGTGTCCTTTGTTGCTCCAATTATGCTCCTCCAAAGCTTTGGATGTGTACCATCATGAGGCTTGGCCCTCTAATGTATCGGTTAATGTCCAAAAGACCCCTAAAATACCTACAAAGCAACGCACAAGTCCGTGCAGACGTCTATCTCGACAAAATACGTGATTTGAGTGCAAACGTCATGAATTAGTGCTAAACCGTGCATGAATGAGTGAGAAATCTATCTAAATGATTACCTAAACCTAAGTCATAAATCGTGTTATCAGAGCCTTCGAGATCGGCTTCATTCCCGGCTCTAGCTCAATGCTGAAGTCAACGCTCCTCCGTGGGGGTAGTCCTGGCAGGTCATCACTGAACACCTCTGCAAACTCGCATGCAATTGGTATCTCCTCTACTGTCAGGCTCTTGCGTTCCTTCATGGCATAACACCACAAGGCCTCGCAACCCTGTGCTATCATTCTCGCTGCTCTCACTGCGCTGATAACAGTACCGGACTTTCCGAGGTCCTAACCTCGGAATATCACTCTATGCCCTGCCTCAGTGGCAACAATCACTGTCCTCCTACCAATGTCTAAGACGACTCCGTGTCTCGTCATCCAGTCTATCCCTAAAATCACATCCTCATGAGCTAAGGGCATAACTAGGAAGTCTACTAACCAATCTCGATCTTCCATGCGAATGGAACATCCATAGATCTCTCTAGTCCCTCTTACCTTACTCACATCAGGTAAGCCTATCATAAAAGGTATCCCCTCTACAGTAGTTAAGGACAACCTATCTACGCATGCATCAGATATGAAGGAGTGTGTAGCACTCATATCAAATAAAACTCGTACAGGTAAGTCATGGATCTGGATCGTACCTGTGGCTGCCTCTAGCTGATCAGCACTCCTCAACTCAAATACCCGTGCTTGAGCTCCTCTAGTATCAACTACACTGCCACGTCCTCTGCCCCGACCTGATCCCTGCATAGAGCTCTGTGAAGATGTGTATCCTAGAGCCCTGTAAGATTGTTGCTGACCTGGGGCTCGGTACTGCTGCTGCTGACTCGGAGCTCGGTACTGTGGCTGCCTCTGTACACTCCCTAATAGAAATGTAGGGGAAGGACCCTGCTGAGATGGAGCCTTGCCCTGGCGGCAAAATACAACTCTATGTCCAACCTTGCCGCACTGGAAGCAGGTCATTAACGGCTTCGTGCAGTTCGATCGGATGTGTCCATAGCCACTACAGTTGCCTGAACTGTAACGGTATGGCTATGTCGTCCCTGAGTCTGTCCCCGTCCAAAAATAGCTACTCATGTACTGCCACTAGCATATCTTGTCCTCTGCCGCTTATCCGGCCTGTCTGACTGAGTAGCTCTCCTCTAGACTGGCCTATCTCTCTCATATGCAGACGCCCTATCCCGATAGTCTGACAAAGTCTCGCAATAAAATCCTACCAAATAGGAACGAGCGCTCTCTCTCAATCTCCGTGAAAAGAGGTACACATGCTGCTCCTCAAGAGGTGCAACTGGTCCAAGTAGAGTCAATTCCTTCTAGAACATCTTGATGGCAGCAACAATCGGAATATCCTCAAATCCTGCCTCAATGAAGTCCTGAAACCTTTCTCTCCTCAACGAGACAGGGCAGTATCTCTCTCTAACAATGCTCTTCATCTGCTCCCAACTGGTGACTCGACTACGAATGGTCCGCCACCAGGAATGAGCATCCTCCGTGAAACATGTCTGCACCAAATCCACCTGTCGATCCTCTAGGCAACGTATCGCCTCTAGTGTAGTCTCTACATGCCCAATCCAGTACTCCACCTCTAACCCTATCTCTCCACTGAATGAGGGGGTTTTCTGAGAGTTGAAAGCCTTCAACCACTCATCCGGTCTCGGTGCTGTAGACTTAGTAGGAGCTCTATCAGCCTTCACTCTCCTCTCAGGTACAGCCGGCACCTGAGGTACTCCCTGTGTCACCTGAACGGACCTAGCCGGTACTGGTGGTACATGGGTAAGTCTCTCTATTCTAGCAGCCTCCTCTATACGCTTGACGTATGCTCGGTACTCTCGGTACTCAGATGCTCGTATAGAAACACGTCCTGACATAGTCGAACGTACTCTCTGCGCTCCAGACCTAGCAACGGTCTCATTCTTGACCTCGGGACCTACACTCTCAGCCACCTCCTCCACTCCTACAGCTGGTATGATCACTGCTGTGGATCCTCTCGAGGAGCTCAACCTCGACCTCGTGCTAATGGAGGTCTACCTCCACGGCCGCATCCTCTAACTATGGGAGTCCTATCTCCCCTACCTTGTCCAGCTGGAGGGAGAGGTGGACGACCTCTACCTCAACCAGTAGCTAGCGTAGCTCTAGTATGTGCCATCTGCGCGAGGAATAACAACTATAATTATAAACTAGCTAATAAGTCCAACTACAGTAAAACCTAAAGTCCATACTAAGCATACTAAGATCCGCGGTAGTAGTGGTGGTCAGCCGTACTTTTCTATTCCCAACCAAACTATGCATGCATTTGAAAACCAAAATTCCTTTTTAAAACTCAAAACCCTTTCGGGTTCTTGTTCAAGTACTTATTCGGTCTTTCAGAAGATTTCAAGTGCCATTGTTGCCAACCTATAGCTCTGATACCATGTTGTAACACCCCGAATTCTCAGAACTCGGGACATTACTGGTTAGGACCTCACAATGGGTCCCGACCTCAGTTTGACAACAATATTACTAGGATCTTGCAACAAGACACAAATAAGAAAAACCGAAATTTATGAAATAGTATTTTTAAAGGCATGAATGCAACAAGGTCTAGCAGCCAATAGTTCTTACACAAAGGGAAAAGACTAACTGTCTTAACAAAAGGAAGGAACGACAAGGTAACAACCCAACCCCCCATTCTAAGGAGTATGAAGACCTGGCTGACCACTACTTCCGGATCACTCAGCTGTTGTTCTAACCTGCGGTAAATCTAAAAACACAACAAAACAACCATTAGCTAGTTATCTAAACATTAGGAGAATAATAATAGCACACACACATAGCAAGAATAAACACCCATCATGCTTTCAAACAAGTCCATTTATTATCTTCATTTAAGTTATTTACTCTTACTAATGATACTTATTTTGTGACACGAGGGATTCCCAAACCTCGCCTCCGCCTCCGTGTAACCATCAGGAATGGATCCGATGCATCTCACCTTGTACCTGCCTGGTCTGGGTATAGAGAACCTTCCAGTCTCCTGTTAGAGCTAGGCAGTGATGTCACGGCCCGTTATAATACACTTGGGCCTTAAACCATAATAACAACCGTCGTCCTAACAAGTTATTATTATAACACACATTGCACACGCACTACTATTATCATCCAACTAACATCCAGAAACTAGCTAAGTAAGTCGCAAGGACTTACCTGAGTCACGTCACACTCTAACAAGTCTCAACTCGGTCTGTACTCGTGGTAACTCCAACGCTTATCAATTAAGGCATGGGAATCAAAATCACATCCCATACTCTTAGAAGTTATAACCGTCTAAGAGGTTCGATCTCATGAGAAGAATTTATGCAACTACAGATTCTTAAGGTAAAAGATTATTTTACTCCTGATCTCGGAAATTCTCAAAGTCTATCATTAAAATCAAATATTCGCTTTTAAAACTTTTTTCCATAATTTGTTTCTCACGGACAGCTTAGTAGAGGTTATAAGGTTAAAACCCGAATCAACTCGTCAAAGAGGACAACACTCCTCTTCCTTCCCGGGTATTACTCTACTCTTATACATGTATGTATACTTACATACATACCTTAACCATTTCCCTCTACCCACGCATTTTATGTATCTTCTCGGTATACTCATATATATATATCTACATATATTCATATCTCCCATCTCGTACTTATATATATATACCTTTATATACCCCGTTCTATACCTCTATATATGTACGTCTACGTATTGCACTGATGCATATATAAATATATCTACTCGTATCCTCCATTTCCGTCATCTATATGTATATATATACGTACCCTACACCCAATCATATAAACATATATACCCAAATCTCCAATCTATTCGTATATATATATATATATATATATATATATATATATATATATATATATATATATATATATATATATATATATATATATATATTGGGCCTTTTTTATACACTCACCTTCTCTAATCACATTCTTAAATCTATCTATACGTATACACCTATATTATACCTACCTATATTGCACTGACACTTATACATGTACACTCATCAAAACCATTCTTACATCTATGTATACATATATATATATATATATATATATATATATATATATATATGTACGTGGTATGCTATAAATACTCAGCACACTATACTTCTACTTAGTCATGCCTATCTCTCTGCCCGATCAAACGTATATATACACAACACTATACTTCTATACATACTTATACATAAAAACTGGACTCACCTATAGCAGACTACAACAGGTCTGTTTTTCTTCAGTTGTTGAGGTGTAGCAGGCGTCTTGGACTGGGGATCGTATGCCGGATCGAGTGTGTTCCCCCCACAGCGCACTACACGCTTTGGCTCAACACTGCAGAAGCTGAGAGAAGGCGGCTTCAACTAGTTACTAACTTGAACACAGAAGTAGGAATAGGGAAGAAGAGAGAAGGAAGGCGGAGTCTCACCCACTGCAGCGGAGGAGGACTCATGTCGCGGCGTCGATCGGTCCTCTGCAGCACTTCACCGGCGTCCCGTATCGCGGCTGTGCGACGCTACAAATACGCCCCATTTATTGGGTGCGTTTCGATATATTTTTTTCCCCTATTTCTATCGATATCTTCTTAGCTTAATTTTTTTTAAAGTAGTTTACGACGTATAATATCCTTTCCGAGTATATATATATATATATATATATATATATATATATATATATATATATATATATATATATATATATTGGAGACGTACACGTAAACCTTGGCCTTATTCTCGAAAAAATCGGAAAATATTTCCCCGATTCGGAAATCCCGTTCCGAAAGCTTTTATCGATTTTATTCTATTCTCCGTTTCCCTATTTTTATATTTATTTTCTTTATTTGCTTTTCTCCTTTTCTTTTTTCTTCTTTCCTTCCTAGCTGGATGAGCGCCTACCCGACTCCTCGCTACTTCCCCTCTGTTCTTTTGCTCGCTCTGTCACGCAAGCTTCCCATCCATCACACTCACTCTTGCCTCACCCTCAACGTCTCCTATCACTCTCTCCTGCACCCGACATCCCTGCATTGTCGTCGACCTGCCGGAGCCGCTGCAGCCTCCATCTCTCTTGCTCTCTCGTTGCAGCCACAAAACAGGAGCAAGGAGGCCCTGTCTAGCTCCCTTCGATCACCTCACCATTGTTCCTCCCTTCTACATTTTCACTGAACACCAGCCTCTTTGTTTTGGAGCAACAAACTGACTCTTTCTCCCCGGAAGCTACCTGTCATCTCCCTCCTCTGTAAACTCTCATCTACCATCTATTTTTTCTCCCCGACACGCTCAGACCGTCAAGAAAGGAGTTGCGCCTCCTAAGGCCATTACAACTGTCACCTGCCTCCTCGCTGGGACTCTTTTATGCACCCCCCTCAGACTCCCACAAATCCACACCTAAATTCCTCAGCCTAGCCGCCTGATGTCGCCGTCTCGAGGACGAGATGAGCAACCGGGAGCACCTTTCCTCTACAACCACTAGATCGGCCTGCCTTCCGCCTCTAGTGACCGGAGTCACCAGCCTAGCCGACTCTTGGTGCCCTTAGTTTCCCTTCTTCTCTGTTCTTAATTGCGCCAACCACGTGCCCCACCAATCGACACCGGAGAAGCGCCTGCCGCCGACGCCAGACGCAGCCGCTACCAAAGGAACCGCCTTCGCCGGCCTCGCCTAGCTGCCGGAGCTGCCAGAGCCTTGCGTGCAGCCGCCGCCAGTGCAACCCCTTCCCCAGCCCTGCGTGAGATCTATCGGGTTAACTGAAACCCTTTTTGTGATATTTAAATCGGGTCCCCTTCTTTTGTGTTAATTGTAGAAAATTACCCATAATTCATATTTACAGTTTTGGCCCTAATTTCTAGAAGTTGCATATATGCCTTGCTGGAAGTAATTACATAATGTGCCAATATTTTGTTATTGCCGTTTGAACCCAGATTTTTTGAATGTGACATTATGCCCTTTGTTGGGATATTTATGGATTTTGGCCAAAAGATTTCATTACGTATTATGACCTATTTTATTTGGAATGGTATTATTTACCCCGGAAAGTGTTTTAAAATTTTAAACTCGGATTTGAATTACGGGAGTTATTCTTATAGTTTATATAAACTATGTAGTATGTCCAAATTTAGCGTTATGCTAAATTTGTATAGTTTTGGTGTTAGGTTCGGAAGCGCCCCGATAAAGGCCAAACGGATCCATATCGACATCCATAGATCGTCTTCCATCTTGTGACGTCATGTGAGTACCCTCTTCCCCGACCTTATTCTCTTCCTCGATTTAGTTATGTTTAGTACTAGTATCATGCTAGGTTGGATAATCTAGCATAACTTAGAGTGAATGCCAAGTAGTGGCTTTGGGACTTAGGTGAGGATTTGATATTGTTTGATGGATTGATGTTGATTTTAAGCTTGAGGTGATGGTTATCTTGTGAGGTTGTTATAAGGCTTTAAGTTATATGGTTGATCTTGTGAGCGTTTTGAGGCTCGAGGTGGGGTTGTATGATCTTGTGGGACTTTGGAGTTTAGGTTTGGCTTATCCTAGTTGCGTTGTGAGTTATGATCTTGCGAGATCCGAGGGTTTAGAAGTCTTAGGACTTCTAGCTTGTGTTGAGTGTGATGTGAGCATGAGGGATTCTAGGATGCGGTCCTAGAATTGAGAGTCAAATGGTTTTGCGTAGATCATTTGAATAGAAGTCTAAGACTTCTATTGTGAGTGGGTTATTGTTGATATAGTTATCTTCTTGTGAGCAGGTTACGGACTTCCTCCCTAAGGAAGCGAGAGTGTTGTGAGTTGAGTGTGGTGACGAGGTAAGTCTCTGGACTTACTTAGCTCGTATTCCTTGTATTAGCATTGATGTGTGTTTGGTGGTGTGTGTTTATTGTTTATTGTTTATAACAACTAAACCGGAATTAGGATTACCGACCTTCATATTATTTTGGCCCAAGTGTATGATAACGGGCGGTGACATCACTGTCTGGCTCCCCGTGAGCGCTAGGGGGATCTCGGCGACTGACCCGTGTTGGTTAGACGGTCGGAGGCATCCGACCGTTCCATTGCCGGAAGAAGGGACCGAGGCGAGTTTCGGAGGATTCTCGTGTCACAAAAGAAGTTGAACTAGAACGGGATATGACTTAATAAATAAAGATAATAAACCGGATTTGTGTGCTTTGAGTATGTTGTGTGACTATGTTGAATTAATTGTGGATGTAATATCCGGAATTTTTATTCCGTTTATTTCCGTAACAAATCGGATTTCGACCAGTTGATCCATATCCGTCTACTTAGTTAGACACATTATTATAAAATATATCATTTTATGTAGCTTCCCTTCACATAAAATGATAGAATCTTTTAGCTTTCCTTCACATAAAATGATAGGATTTTTATAAAATTTATCATTTTATGTAGCTTACCTTCACATAAAATGATAGGATTCTTATAACCAATCCTAAACTATAACATAATCCGTATCCGTCTATTCCGTGCATTCATTAGTCGGGATCTCGTTTCCGGACTGCAGCTAGCACCGGGCTGTTGCTCCCTTCAGCCAGCGCCAGCTCAGCCCAGCAGCAGGTGCTGTTGTCTTACCATCTTCAGCCCAGCGTAGCCCCGCAACAGCTTGCCAATCATCCCAGTCCGTGATTCAGCCCAGCAGCGCCCAGCTTCAGCAGCTTGTCCGCAGCGCCAGCTTCAGCCCAACAGCAGCTTGCCAATCATCCCAGCACCAGCTTTAGCCCAAGAAGCGCCAACCCAAGGAAGGGCAGCTGCTGGGACGCCTAGAGTTGCTGAGCTGGAATAGGAATGCAGATCTTCTCCACATAACTGCTCCTTAATTCACGCTGGAAGTTTCCTTCTGAATGCAGCCTTCCGTCCCACATTTCTGTCCACATTCAGAACCTCCTCCTCCGTCTTTATTCTGCAGTACACCACGCCTCACAATCCCTTGCTTCTGTACCCATTTGCAAAAACTGGCACCGTACTCAGCGAGCCATCCATCCACACAGATTCACCACGTTTGCTTATACTTCGCACAGCAGATCGAGTTTCACACCTACGGACTCACCTTGACCCTTCTGCAACTCAGTTGACGCCGGGAGTAGGAGCATCAAGAAGGACGTCCGTCTGCTGCTTCCTTCTAGATGACACAAGTACACAAGAACTACAGAAGAATCCTTAGCCAGTGGTGAGCCCTCTTATCCCTTCATTTTTATCTCTTCTGTCTCAATCAAGTGAGAGTGTGGTTGGATGACGTTGAATGTATCCTCCTCAGTGCAGTTCCCTTCGAGACATCAGCCGCTGAAATCAATCAAAAACGCCTTGTCCAGTAGCTGTTGAAGGAGGTGAGCCATCTCTCTTCTGCAGTCCAGTCTACACCTTCTAGATGTTATGTTTGTATAGATTATAAATGTTTTTGGTTTTGTTGTGAATGGAGATCAAGCCAGGGAAGTGGAGGGGTAGTAAGTGAGCTTTGTTGGAGCCTCCTACGGTTCCAATTTATGATCACTGGATGAAAATGAGAATAGATCAGATTGCCCTAGAAATAGAAGTGAAAAACTCCTTTTAGAACTCAGCTTTGTAAGTGGGTAATGGTCACTGTTGTAGACCAATGTTTGAGAGTTAGGTTGAAAATCCACCGTTGAAATTTTAATAGATGATAGGTAGATGTATGTAGTTTACCGTATTAAAATTTGAGAAGAAATGAACGGTCGGATTAGAAGTTATAAGCTTCCAAAGTAGGGTAGTTAAGCAGTTTTTGTAAACATTAGAATTTTGGCTAAGTATAGAAATTGTAAGTGGAGTAGCCAACTTTGAGAATTTTTATAAAAATAATGGATGAACAGTTTTGAGAAATTCTTGCTCCTAAGGGTAGATGGAACATCACAGATGATCTAGAGAATGATTTCGGAATTTTTATAAGCTTTTACGAATTTTATATTTGAAACCGAAGTTGGACCTTTACGATCTTTCGGAAAATAGGAAAATAGGAAAAGTGCCAGTTTGTAACCAAACTAAACTTTAAGAGTTAGAATATGACTTTAGGGTCTCGAATAGGAGTTTAGACATGAATTTCGGAAAAATTTGGAAGTTCCGGGACTAAGGGTAAAATGGTCATTTTACCATAAATTAGTACTGTAATTAGTTATGTCATATTACGATCTTCTATCTTAGAAGTCTTAGACTTCTAATTACGTTGGAGTGTGCTAATGCACTTATCTCCTTTGGCAGGCAACTGAGTTGCTACAGTTTACAGAGCGAGTTTGGTTTACAGAGAGTCGAGATTTACAACAGGTAAGTCCTTTGGGCTTACTTAGCTGACTTCTAAATATGAGCATGAATGATGATAGTGGTGTGTGATTGAGATGTTAGAGTTATAGGTTGTGATAGATATTTACCGACCTATACTTGGCCTAAGAGTAACGGGCGGTGGCATTCTGCTCAGTTAGCTTGCGGACGCTGGGGGTTTCTTTAGGGACTAGTCCATACTCGGTTTGTAGTGATGCTACTGGCGGAGGTCAGCTAGACCTACACCCAGTAGGATAAGGAACGGATGCGAGAACTGTTAATAGCTCTCGTGCCATAACTGTAAAATTGAATAAGATGAATCACCTAAATAATAGATAATAAACGGTTGAGTGCCAGCATGTTGTTTGTTTATAATTTTTCTGCGTGTGTTTGTGCTGTTGTTATTCTACTTATATTTGGATAGTTAGCTAACGGTTGTTATGTTGTGTAGACTTACCACAGGTTAGAGCAGATGCCGAGTGATCCGGATGGTAGTGGTCAGTCGGGGTGTCGTACTTTTAGGACGTGTTGCAGTTTCTTTATTTGTGGGATTTCCAGTTGGACCTTGGTTCTTTTCTTTCCTTCCGTACTTTGTTATCTTATGTATTCCGGCTGCTGGTTGTTCTGGTCATATTCATACATTGTTAAGATTTATTTTATGATTTCTGATTTTTCCTTATCTATGCCTTGTTGTAAGATCTTGTTAAGTTGTTGTCAAACTAAGGTCGGGACCCACTGTGCGGTCCTAACCAGTAACTCCCCGAGTTGTAAAATTTGGGGTGTTACAACATGGTATCAGAGCTCTAGGTTGGCAACAATGGCACTTGAAATCTTCTAAAAAGGTCATATAAGTAAATAAACAGAACCCGAAAGGGGTCTGAGTTTTCCAAAGAAGATTTTGGTTTTAAAATGCATACATTGTCGGGTTGGGATAGAAAGTACGGACGACCACCACTACCTCCGCGGATCTCGGTATTCTTAGTATTACTATTATAGTTTTTAATGTTTATGATAGATTAGTTAGATTATAATTGTAGTTGTTACCGTTCGTACAGATGGCACGTACTAGGCCTACACCAGCGATTGGCCGAGGTAGGGGTCGTCCCCCCTTCCCCCAGTCCGACAGGATCGAGCTGATAGCACCCCTGCTGTTAGAGGGCGTGGTCGTGGGGGTAGACCTCCACTAGGGAGAGGTCGAGGACGAGTTCCTCGATAGGATCCACCTGCAGCAAGCATACCAGAGGCTGCTGTGGAAGAGGTAGCTGAGAGTGTAGGCCCCGAGGTCAGGCATGAGACCGCCGCTAGGTCTGGAGCGTAGGGAGCACGTTCGAATGAGTCAGGATGTGTTTCTATTGGAGCATCTGAGTATAGGGAGTACCGAGCATACGTCGAGCGTATGGAGGAGGCTGCCAGAGTTGAGAGGTACCACCAGTGGTACCGGCTAGGTCAGCTCAGGTGACATAGGGAGTGTCTCAGGTGCCGGCTGTACCTGAGAGGAGAGCTAATGTTGATAGAGCGCCTGCTGGGTCTAGAGTACCGAGACCGGATGAGTGATTGAAGGCTTTCAACTCTCAAAAGGTTCCCTCATTCAGTGGAGAAATAGGGCTAGAGGTGGAGCACTGGATAGGGAAGATAGAGACTGCTTTGGAGGCAATACGTTGCCCCGAGGATCGACAGGTGGATTTGGTGCAGACCTGTTTCATAGATGATGCTCATTCATGGTGGCGTACCATTCGTAGCCGAGTCACCAGTTGGGAGCAGATGAGGAACATTGTTAGGGACAGGTACTGTCCTGTTTCGTTGAGGAGGGAGAGATTCCAGGATTTCATTGAGGCGGGATTTGAGGATATCCCGATTGCTGTAGCCATAAAGAAGTTTCAGAAAGAGTTGACCTTACTTGGACCAGCTGCACCTCCAGAAGAGCAGCATGTTTACCTTTTCTCCAGGAGATTGAGAGAGAGTACCCGATCATATCTGGCTGGATTCCGCTGTGAGACTTTGTCTGATTATCAGGATAGGGCCTCTGCTTATGAGAGAGATAGGCCAGCTTCGAGGAAAGCAGTTCAGTCTAGTGGGCCGGATAAGCGGCAGAGGACAGGACATGCTGGTAGCAGTGCAGCAGTAGCAGATTATGGTCGAGGACAGACTCAGGGGAGGTCCAGCTACCACTCTACAGTTCAGACTCCCAGTAGAGATCGACAGTGCTTTAACTGTGGTAGCCGCGATCACATTAAGACAGATTGCCAAAGACCACCTACCACTTTCTTCACTTGTGGGAAGCCGGGACACAGAGCTACTTTCTGCCGTCAGGGTAGGGCCCCTTCACAGCAGGGATCTTCTCCTGCAGGTGCTGAGAAGAGTGTACAGAGACCTCCTCAGTACCGAGCTCCGAGTCAGCAGCAGCAACAGTACCGGGCTCCAGGACATCCTGCTTCATACAGTACGGCACAGGGATCAGGTCGTGGCAGGGGACGTGGTAGTACCACTGACACCAGAGGAGGACCATCGAGAGTGTTCAAACTGAGGAGCACCAAGCAGCCTGCTGCACCTGCGACCACAGGTACTATTTGGATCCATGACTTACCCGTGCGAGTTTTATTTGATACGGGTGCTACGCACTCCTTTATATCAGATGCATGCGTAGATAGGTTGTCCTTAGCTACGGTAGAGGGTGTACCTTTTGTGGTTGGGTTACCAGATGGGGGTAAGGTTAGAGGATCCCGAGATATTTATGACTGCCCTATTCATCTGGGAGGCCGGATTTGGTTAGTAAATTTTCTAGTCATGCCCTTAGCACATGAGGACGTGATGTTGGGGATAGATTGGATGACTAGACATGGAGCAGTCTTAGATATTGGTAGGAGGACTGTGACTGTCGCCACTGAGGAGGGTCACAGAGTGATATTCCGAGGTTGGGACCTCGGAAAGTCCGGCACAGTTATTAGCGCAGTGAGAGCAGCCAGATTGATAGCACAGGGTTGCGAGGCCTTCTGGTGTTATGCCATGAAGGAGCGCAAGAGCCTGACAATAGAGGAGATACCAGTTGCATGCGAGTTTGCAGAGGTATTCAGTGACGACTTACCAGGGCTACCTCCACAGAGGAGTGTTGATTTTAGCATTGAGTTAGAGCCGGACACGAGACCGATCTCGAAGGACCCGTACCGCATGACCCCGATAGAGCTACTTGAGCTGAAGAAGCAATTAGAGGAGCTAGCAGAGAAGGGCTTCATACGCCCTAGTGTTTCTCCCTGGGGCGCACCAGTATTATTTGTGAGGAAGAAGGATGGATCGATGAGGCTGTGTATTGATTACCGGGAGTTGAACAAGGTCACCATCAAGAATAAGTATCCACTGCCTCGCATAGATGATCTGCTAGACCAGCTGCATGGAGCGTCAGTGTTCTCGAGGATAGACTTGAGATCGGGTTATCATCAGCTGAGAGTGAGAGACTAGGACATACCTAAGACGGCATTCCGGACTAGGTATGGCCACTATGAGTTTGTAGTGATGTCATTCGGGCTCACTAATGCGCCAGCAGTATTTATGGAGTTGATGAATGGGATTTTCATCGACTTCTTAGACCAGTTTGTAGTGCTCTTCATTGACGACATTCTAGTTTACTCTAGAAGTCGAGAGGAGCATGCCGGACACTTGAGGACAGTATTACAGATTCTACAGGATAGTCAGCTATATGCTAAGCTATCCAAGTGCGAGTTCTGGATGTCAGAGGTGGCCTTCCTAGGCCATGTAGTGACTACTGAGGGGATTAAGGTCGATCCGGCGAAGATTGAGTCAGTGTCTTCTTGGCAACCTCCGAGGAATGTTAAGGAGGTTCGCAGCTTCCTTGGATTGGCAGGTTATTACCGTCGGTTTGTGGAAGGGTTTTCCCTGATTGCCTGACCACTTACTTGTCTCCTGAGGAAGACTACTCGGTTCGTCTCGTCTGAGCCGTGTCAGCAGAGTTTTGAGGAGCTGAAGAGGAGATTGACGTCTGCTTCGATCTTAGCACAGCCTGAGGGTACAGAGGACTTTGTAATGTATAGTGACGCATCCAAGTTGGGCTTGGGGTGTGTCTTGATGCAGAGGGGTAAGGTCATAGCGTATGCGTCTCGACAGCTGAAGACGTATGAGGAGAACTAACCCACCTATGACCTGGAGTTAGCTGTGGTAGTACATGCTCTTAAGATCTGGCGTCATTATCTCTATGGAGCGACCTGTCAGATCTTCACAGACCATAAGAGTCTGAAGTACATATTCACTCAGCGGGAGTTGAATAACCGCCAGAGACGGTGGCTAGAGTAGATCAAGGATTTCGACCTTGAGATTGTCTACCATCCCGGGAAGGCAAATGTAGTTGCTGACGCTTTGAGTCGGAAGACGCCTCGGGAGAAGGCGATAGCTCGGTTGACAGTACAACCACAGTTACAGAGAGACTTAGCTTGGTTGGAGGTAGAGATCCAGTTCCCTGATACAGCTCATCAGTTAGCCACCTTAGAGTTACTTCCTGACCTGTTGGGTGAGATCCGACAGAAGTAGGAGACCTGCCCGACTTTGACCCGGATCCGAGACCGGATGTCACGAGATGAGGCACCTCAGTTCACTATTGGTGCCGATGGAGTGATGAGACGGCAGGACCGTATCTGTGTGCCATCAGACAGTGAGTTGAGACAGAGGATACTAGGTGAGGCTCATGCTACCCCTTACTCCGTACATCCAGGAACGATTAAGATGTATAAGGACGTGAGACGTTCCTTCTGGTGGGGTGGTTTGAAGCCTGATGTGGCTCGGTATGTAGCTCAGTGTGCGACTTGTCAGCAGGTCAAGATTGAGCATCGTAGGTCCGGAGGAAAGCTCCACCCACTTCCAGTACCACATTGGAAGTGGGAGGATATATCTATGGATTTCGTCACAGGTTTGAGGCTCAGTAGAGGTTTTGATGCCATTTGGGTAGTGGTAGACCGTCTGACGAAGACCGCACGTATCATTCCGATTAAGGAAATGTGGCCGGTAAGTCGTCTAGCAGAGGAGTTCACCAGACACATTGCGATACTCCACGGAGTGCCGAGGACTATCGTCTTCGACAGGGATGGACGTTTTACCTCGAGATTTTGGCAGCAGGTACATACTACTCTAGGGACGAGTCTCCACTTTACCACTGCCTATCACCCACAGACAGACGGTCAGTCTGAGAGGACCATTCAGACCTTAGAGGACATGTTACGGGCATGTGTACTAGATTGGGGACAGGTATGGCCAGATCATCTCCCACTGGTAGAGTTTTCATATAATAACAGCTGGCACGCGTCTATTGGGATGGCACCTTATGAGGCTTTGTACGGGCGAAGATGTCGTACACCGTTGTGTTGGGATGAGCCTAGCAAGGCTGATGGGGTGGTACCAGACCAGATACAGGATGACATCGCCCGGATTGCCTTAGTCCGGGAGAGGATGTTAGCAGCTCAGAGTCGTCAGAAGTCCTACGCCGACAAAAGGCGTCGACCTTTGGAGTTTAGAGTAGGTGCACAGGTGTGGTTGAGAGTGTCACCGACGAGAGGAGTCCGGCGTTTCTGCATTAAGGGGAAGCTGAGTCCCCGATATGTCGGTCCGTTTGAGATCTTAGAGAGAGTCGGAGAGGTTGCCTACCGATTAGCACTGCCACCGAGATTAGAGGGAGTCAATCCAGTTTTCCATGTATCTCAGTTGAGAGAGTACATACCGGATCCTAGACACGTCATCAGTAATGAGGATCTGATAGTCGAGCCAGACCACACTTTTGTGGAGTATCCAGTCGCCATCCTAGAGCGTAGTACTAGGCGCCTGCGTTCTAAGGAGATACCGATGTTGAGGATCCAGTGGTCTAGACGAGGAGCTGATGAGGCTACCTGGGAGACAGAGGAGAGTATTAGACGTAACTACCCTGAGTTCTTTGCGGAGTTAGCCGCTACCTCAGTACCGACGGGTTAGTACTGAGACGATGCTTTATATGATTTATGTGATTATATGTTTAAGTGATTGTTGATGTTTATGTACTTAATAGCGTGAGTAGATTGCATGCTAGGAAAAAGTGAGACAAATTGGAGTGAGACTAGAATATAACTCTTGAGGGGAAATTGTTTGGATAGATACCTTATTCTAAGTTTCGGGACGAAACTTATTTTAAGGGGGTACTGATGTAATATCCGGAATTTTTATTCCGTTTATTTCCGTAACAAATCGGATTTCGACCAGTTGATCCATATCCGTCTACTTAGTTAGACACATTATTATAAAATTATCATTTTATGTAGCTTCCCTTCACCTAAAATGATAGAATCTTTTAGCTTTCCTTCACATAAAATGATAGGATTTTTATAAAATTTATCATTTTATGTAGCTTACCTTCACATAAAATGATAGGATTCTTATAACCAATCCTAAACTATAACATAATCCGTATCCGTCTATTCCGTGCATTCATTAGTCGGGATCTCGTTTACGGACTGCAGCTAGCACCGGGCTGCTGCTCCCTTCAGCCAGCGCCAGCCCAGCCCAGCAGCAGGTGCTGCTGTCTTACCATCTTCAGCCCAGCGTAGCCCCGCAGCAGCTTGCCAATCAGCCTAGTCCGTGATTCAGCCCAGCAGCGCCCAACTTCAGCAGCTTGTCCGCAGCGCCAGCTTCAGCCCAGCACCAGCTTGCCAATCAGCCCAGCACCAGCTTTAGCCCAGGAAGCGCCAGCCCAAGGAAGGGCAGCTGCTGGGACGCCTAGAGTTGCTGAGCTGGAATAGGAATGCAGATCTTCTCCACATAACTGCTCCTTAATTCACGCTGGAAGTTTCCTTCTGAATGCAGCCTTCCGTCCCACATTTCTGTCCATATTCAGAACCTCCTCCTCCGTCTTTATTCTGTAGTACACCACGCCTCACAATCCCTTGCTTTTGTACCCATTCACAAAAATTGGCACCGTACTGAGCGAGCCATCCATCCACACAGATTAACCACGTTGGCTTATACTTCGCATAGCAGATCGAGTTTCACACCTACGCACTCACCTTGACCCTTCTGCAACTCAGTTGACGCCGGGAGTAGGAGCATCAAGAAGGAAGTCCGTCTGCTGCTTCCTTCCAGACGACACAAGTACACAGGAACTACAGAAGAATCCTTAGCCAGTGGTGAGCCCTTTTATCCCTTCATTTTTATCTCTTCTGTCTCAGTCAAGTGAGAGTGTGGTTGGATGACGTTGAATGTATCCTCCTCAGTGCAGTTCCCTTCGAGACATCAGCCGCTGAAATCAATCAAAAATGCCTTGTCCAGTAGGTGTTGAAGGAGGTGAGCCATCTCTCTTCTGCAGTCCAGTCTACGCCTTCTAGATGTTATGTTTGTATAGATTATAAATATTTTTGGTTTTGTTGTGAATGGAGATCAAGCCAGGGAAGTGGAGGGGTAGTAAGTGAGCTTTGTTGGAGCCTCCTACGGTTCCAACTTATGATCACTGGATGAAAATGAGAATAGATCAGATTGCCCTAGAAATAGAAGTGAAAAACTCCTTTTAGAACTCAGCTTTGTAAGTGGGTAATGGTCACTGTTGTAGACCAATGTTTGAGAGTTAGGTTGAAGATCCACCGTTGAAATTTTAATAGATGATAGATAGATGTATGTAGTTTACCGTATTAAAATTTGAGAAGAAATGAACGGTCGGATTAGAAGTTATAAGCTTCCAAAGTAGGGTAGTTAAGCAGTTTTTGTAAACATTAGAATTTTGGCTAAGTATAGAAATTGTAAGTGGAGTAGCCAACTTTGAGAATTTTTATAAAAATAATGGATGAACAGTTTTGAGAAATTCTTGCTCCTAAGGGTAGATGGAACATCATAGATGATCTAGAGAATGATTTCGGAATTTTTATAAGCTTTTACGAATTCTATATTTGAAACCGAAGTTGGACCTTTACGATCTTTCGGAAAATAGGAAAATAGGAAAAGTGCCAGTTTGTAACCAAACTAAACTTTAAGAGTTAGAATATGACTTTAGGGTCTCGAATAGGAGTTTAGACATGAATTTCGGAAAAATTTGGAAGTTCCGGGACTAAGGGTAAAATGGTCATTTTACCATAAATTAGTACTGTAATTAGTTATGTCATATTACGATCTTCTATCTTAGAAGTCTTAGACTTCTAATTACGTTGGAGTGTGCTAATGCACTTATCTCCTTTGGCAGGCAACTGAGTAGCTACAGTTTACAAAGCGAGTTTGGTTTACAAAGAGTCGAGATTTACAACAGGTAAGTCCTTTGGGCTTACTTAGCTGACTTCTAAATATGAGCATGAATGATGATAGTGGTGTGTGATTGAGATGTTAGAGTTATAGGTTGTGATAGATATTTACCGACCTATACTTGGCCTAAGAGTAACGGGCGGTGGCATTCTGCTCAGTTAGCTTGCGGGCGCTGGGGGTTTCTTTAGGGACTAGTCCATACTCGGTTTGTAGTGATGCTACCGGCGGAGGTCAGCTAGACCTACACCCAGTTGGATAAGGAACGGAGGCGACAACTCTTAATAGCTCTCGTGCCACAACTGTAAAATTGAATAAGATGAATCACCTAAATAATAGATAATAAACGGTTGAGTGCCAGCATGTTGTTTGTTTATAATTTTTCTGTGTGTGTTTGTGTCGTTGTTATTCTACTTATATTTGGATAGTTAGCTAACGGTTGTTATGTTGTGTAGACTTACCACAGGTTATAGCAGATGCCGAGTGATCCGGATGGTAGTGGTCAGCCGGGGTGTCGTACTTTTAGGACGTGTTGCAGTTTCTTTATTTGTGGGATTTCTGTTCGCTCCAAACGGTGTGTGCAAGCTTTAAATTTATAACCCTAGACTTAAGCTTAAAGCGTCTAGTTGTGGTTAACACAATCAAAGATGAATAAGAAGTCACATAAGCAAACATGCAATTCTAGGGATTAAAGCGTCTAGTTGTGGTTCCAACTCAAGATCTAAAGATAAGCGGGCAAAGCTGAGATTTTTGCAAGGGGAAGGTGTTACTAAAGTGGAGTAGATCACCGGGTAAGTCTCACTACTCACTAATCCAAAACCGTAACTCCTATTACCGGGTAAGTCTCAAGGAATCAAGGTAAAGAACTATAACCTCAAACTAACACACCATCTAAGGGAATAGAATCAACCTTTACCGGGTAAGTCTCAGGCTAACTCACAAAGATGGGATGGAAGCACACTCAAACCCCAATAAAGGATAAACCTTTATTACCTACACTTATGATCGTTGGTACACAAACTAAGGAATTACCGGGTAAGTCTCATCCTAAGCTTGCATTGAACCAGAAAAGGTGTAATAAGAATAGGATTTGGCAAACTCTAACACTTAACTCTCAGTTTAGGATCAGATAAGTCACCTCGGTCAGCCAGATTCCACCCCGGCCGAGATGTTCATCGACCGAACGAGATGCTTAGAGTTAAGGTTAAAGACTCAAACTTTCAGGGTCCTACTGGAATCTAAGATTATTCTATCATTGTTTTTCCCACAACCTTCAGCCAATCACCCTAGAATCACACAAGGAAATTAGCCACTCATCATCATTATGAAAGTATTAAATATATGGGAAGAAGGTGAATATTTGAACAAGAAGAATTTAATGAAAAAGACTTCAATAACTGAATCAAATACCACAACAAAGCGTTCCTTGGATAGCAATCCAACAAGACAAGACAACAAGTGAGGGAATAAAAGACAATCTTACAAAATCCTCCAAAAAGCTATAAAAGCTATGATCTTCAATCTTCCTTTAACCTTCAAAAAGGTTCTTCGAAACTCCCAACTGGAGTATGGCTGCTGCGTGCTATAAACCCTGATCGACGGTATAGCGTGATCTTCCGGTGTAAGCGGGGATATATGCGAGATCTTTGATTTGTGGAAATCCAACCCTTTTTATAGGTAAATAACCCTCCAAAGATAAAATATCTTAGAAAGATCTTTTCCCATAAAAATAGGTAAAATATAAGATCTTCTTCCTTCCAGGAGCCAAGCCCAAAAATATAAGATCACCTTCCAAAGATAAAAGATCTCAGCCAAGAATAAAATATTCTCGCCGCGTCCTAGGTGTTCGCCTCGGTCGAGTCGGCGTCTCTGGATCACCTCGGTCGAGATGAATCTCTGGTCAACCGAGGTGAGTCATAACTGAATGTGAAATCTCTCAAAACTGGTCCAAAGTGAATCTTTGATCCATGGCTATGCTTCCTGGATGGTTCCTTATGCTCCTCAGTGTAGCTCCAAATGACTCATGACTCCTCTTGCTCCTTTTTTATGCAAAACGTGCCATTTTACCTACAATTACAGCAAAACTAGGTGTAGACCTCGATTCTCGCAAAGGTAGATGAAACGGTAGTATAATCACATATTATACATGCTAACATGCAGATTATTGAAGATAAAACGTCCATACAAACCCCAAAATATAGACTATAATTCATGCTATCAAAATACCCCATACTTAGCCCTTGCTTGTCCCCAAGCAAGTTCCGCATATAGAAGACAAGATAGAATGGATTATAAGTCAAGAAAATCAATGAAAAGTCCTTCAAAAACATTTTTATGGTGTGCAACTATTATAGATCACTCTAAGAGAATACTTCATGGAATTTAAAAACTCAATATGCTCAAAACATTTTATAAATATAGGAAAGTTGTTCATCTTTGCATAAAACCATGGAATGCATAATAAGTCATAATTATCAAAATTAATCATGTATAATCCAGTTTAAACCACTAAGTCAATCAACAAGCTCAAGGTCTCAAGGGCTTCCCAAAAGAAAAGGTCAAGAAACGTGTAGGGTAGGGATGTATGTAAAGTAATGTGGTGCTAGAATCCGGGAAAAGGATGAACTTCACTTTCACTTTGACTTGCAACATCTTCCACCAATAAGCTTTGCTTATTTCACACTTTTTTCTTTTTACTTTACTTTTTGGGATGCATGGACAGAGGTGCACAATAACCGAAGCCTAGGAAATCAGCAATCATCAATTTCTTGAGATGCATCAAACCCTTGATGCACATACCATGACCCGTTAGGAATATCGCTCAATCCGACTTTGGCAAGACACAAACACCCGGCTATGTGAATGGTGCCGAGTTACTCATCTTCATGATTGACTTCCCCAAACCTATTATTGCTTTCTAACACTTTCACTTCCAGCCACTTCTCAACTTTAACTTCACTTGCTTTCACCACTTCGCTTGCTTCCAAATTCTCGGATAGGTAAAGGGATGCAAAATGTATATGAGGGGCTAAGCATGATCAAGAAGAAGAAGAGAGAAGAATGAATTGCCTTGGTCTTTCCAAGAAGAAAGTGAGAGAACTTATCTTGCGGTGTCAACCTTCAAATTCAACATAATTTGGATAAAAACAAAGTATTAAACATGCCAATAATTTCAAACAAAGCATTTAGCAACTTAAACATATTATAAAACCTTTCAAACACATAAATAATTTAAAACCAGTCAGTAAGCAAGATCTTCACTGAGGTCATATCTAGATAAGAAACACGAAATCGTTTTCGAAAACTCTCAGTTAACCCACCTCGGTCGAGGTGTTCTTGGTTCAACCGAGGTGAAACGCCTCGTTTGGCCAGAACTGACTCGGTCGAGATCAAAAAAAATTTTTTTTTTTTTTAAAACCATTTTTTTTTTCAGTTTCGACGTTTTTCTCAATCAAATAACCTGTAAGTGTGCATGTAATATCAGATAATCATATAAATGCAGAAGTGAAGCATAAATAAAATATCCGATGAAATATCATACATCAAAAGTAGTCAAATAAGTACATCAAGTAGTCAAATAAATACAAACACCCCATACTTGGGACACACTGTCCTAGTGGGTCAATATAAGTCTGGAAATAAGAGTACTCACCGGATACATAGCTGAACTGCATAAGAATATAATAAAGAAAATCCTGCAGCTCCTCAATAATCTCGATCCGGTGGTGGTGGTGGTGGCACATACGGATACTGCGTCGGGTCGAACGGGTAACCCATGACGCGTTCGAACTGAAGCTGGGCCATGACGTGCTGATAGTGCTGCCGCTCCTGCATCTCGCGGATATCCAGCGATAATGCAGCATACGAGTCAATAACCTGATCCGTCAGGTCATCGATCCATCTGTGGGCAGCTCGATCTCTCACTCCGCGCCTCCTGCGTCTAGCAGGTCTCACTGGAGAAGTCTCAGCTGGTGCAGGCTCAGTATCCTCCTCATCATCCAAGTCAATGATCGGCGGCGCGCTCGTACCTGCAGTATCCGTCCCTGTATCCATCGGGACTCCACCATCTCTCTCATCTACCGTCTCCTCGTCATCGTCATCCTCCTCCTCCTCAGCCGGGGCAGCTGCTGCCTCCCTATGATCCTCCATTAGCGGAGCCCAAGCTGTCTGCCAATAATGTGGATCGAAAACTGTGAACTGGGCAGACCAGCGGATCCCCTGTGGCGCAGTCCGCTCCCATGGCATAGCAACATATGGAGTGGTCAGACCGCGGGGAACCAAAATCCTCCGTGTGATCATCTCCTGTAATCCCAGCGGCTTTGGAGCCACCACCATCGTGCAAGCACTGAGGTCCATCCCGTGATAAGCAACTATATGGGTGACTAGACCTACGCAGCAGATATCTCCCTTCGCTTTAGCCTTGATCTTGTGCAGGTCCTCTGTCAAGATCAAGCCAAAGTCTGGGAAACCCCCCGTGACCATACAGTAAAGGCTGAAGAGGTCGCCCTGTCGGATCTTCTGGGGCGTCTCAGTACGCGCCAGAAGTGTCTCGCTGAATATCCTATGGGCTAATCTGAAGGCTGGGTGGAAGATGACCTTCTCCCTGGAATCTCCAGGGCGCCATCTATCTGCATGCTCAGTAATATAGGCAATCTACCCCCAGAACTCCCTAGCTACAGATCGGGAGGGGAAGTCAGTGGCGGTGGGCTCAGAAAAGCCGAAAATCTCTCTCCAAACCTCTAAGGGAACTATGAAGTTCCGGCTCATCAACCGGTACTTCAAAGACCTCTCTGTGGGATGGTAGGAAAAGGAGCTAACAAACTCTAAGGTCGGCTCCAAGTAAGCTGGGGCTCGGATCTCAGTAAACTGATCCAGCCCAACAGTGGCAATCATCCTCCTAAGGTCTCCATCTAACCCTAGGCAATCGAAAGCTGATACGTCCAGGAAACGTGGTGCAATGACTGGACGGCTGGCTATACGCTCATAATCTACCCGGCATCTCTCGTGGATCACCGGGCGGTAAGGTTGGGAAGAAGAAGAAGGAGGGGAAGGTGAGGATCTGTCTTTGAGGGCAAGGCGACGATCGGAACTCATTTTCTCTCAACTACTGTCAGATCACCTCGGTCGCTGACAGCCCTCAAGAATCACCTCGGTCGAGATGCAGTTCGACTGGACCGAGGCGCAACAGCGTATGATTCCAATCTCAGAAATCCAGTTCTTTTCCCCCAAAAATCACTACAATTGCTTCCTATGGGGTACTTAAGCCTTTTCTTAACAGAATCAGGGCAACCAAAGCCCAAATCGAAGCGAATGAACGAGTTAGGGTTTCGACTGTTTTTACCTCGTTTCGGTCGATTCGTTCGATTTCTCTGCAGATCTGTAGTTGCAATAGGATCCTCTACCCTTCAATCGCAGTTTGGAAGCGGAAATCTTCGAAAACGAGCAAAAACTGAGGAGGCGAGGTGATGAAGGCGCCGCGGTCGAGTCGAAGGAAGTAAAAAGTAAAAATAAATTTTCCCCCCTTTTATACTGTTCCTGGATCTGCTGTCACCTCGGTCGAGATGGTCTCGACTGGACCGAGGTGGTACGGACCGAGGTGGTTCTGCAGAAACCCTAGTCACCTCGGTTGCTCAAGAATCAACTCGGTCGAGGTGCTCTGACAGTAACCGAGATGCTTCTGCCTTCTCAAAATCTCGAACTTATGTCCTTCTAGTTATGCTCCTTCCTTAGATATCTCCTGTTATCTGTCTAGGACGCCAAAAACAAACAAAACAAAGCAAAAGCAAACTATCTAAGCTAGACTAGAAAACGGGAAAAGAAAGCAATACCTTGGGTTGCCTCCCAAGAAGCGCTTGGTTTAAGGTCGCTAGCTGGACCATGATGCGTCTCAAATGAGGTATATTGGTGCAACCTCCTCAACCGGTGTTTCCGGCTGGTACTTCTTAAGTCTATGACCGTTGACCTTGAAGCTTCCGCTAGTTTCGCCCCATATCTCAACTACACCATGAGGAAAAACATGTTTCACAACATAAGGTCCGGTCCATCTGGATTTTAACTTACCTGGAAAAAGGCGGAGGCGGGAGTTGAAGAGTAGAACTAAATCTCCTTCGTTAAGCTCCTTTGAGACGATACGCTTGTCATGTCATTTCTTCGTCCTTTCTTTGTAGATTTTGGCATTCTCATAAGCGTTCAAACGCAGCTCCTCCAGCTCGTTGAGTTCCAATAGTCGCTTCTCGCCAGCCTCTTTGATGTCGAAATTCAACCATTTGATCGCCCAATACGCTTTGTGTTCCAATTCGACGGGCAAATGGCAAGACTTTCCATATACCAAATTATAAGGGGTGGTACCTATGGGAGTCTTAAATGCGGTCCTGTACGCCCAAAGAGCATCGTCCAATTTCATGGACCAATCTTTCCTTGTTCTAGAGATGGTCTTATCCAAAATTGCTTTGATTTCTCTATTCGAGATCTCGACCTGTCCGCTAGTTTGAGGGTGATAAGCGGTTGATACCTTATGGGTTACCCCATACTTCGATAGAAGTGCCTTGAACTTCCGATTGATGAAATGCGTTCCTCCATCGCTAATGATGATGCGTGGAGTTCCAAATCGTGGAAAGATAGTCCTGTTTAGGAATTTTACCACCACCTTGGCGTCATTAGTGGGGGAAGCAATGGCTTCAACCCATCTAGAGACGTAGTCAACCGCAAGAAGGATATAGAGGTTTCCTCCGGAGGATGGGAAAGGTCCCATGAAGTCAATCCCCATACATCGAAGATTTCCACCTCTTGGATGTTATTAAGCGGCATCTCGTTCCTCCTTGATAAGTTCCCTGTTCTTTGGCATGCATCACAAGAGACAACAAAAGCTTGTACATCTTTAAATAATGTAGGCCAAAAGAAATCGGAACGCAACACCTTAGCGCATGTTTTATCGGTGCTAGCATGTCCTCCACAAGGAAGTGAATGACAATGCCGTATAACGCTATTAACCTCATCTTCCGGAATGCATCTTCGAAGCATCCCATCCGGTCCGCGCTTGAATAGCAGCGGCTCATCCCAGTAATAATGTCGTACTTCCTTGAAGAATCTCTTCTTTTGGGAGTACGTCAATCCGGGCGGTGTTTCCTGGCAAACAAGATAATTTACAATGTCAGCATACCAAGGTCCGTTCTTATCAGAAAGTTGGCGGATGGAATGTTCCATCAATTGAGGATGAATGTCAGAAAAGTGAGTAAGAAGATTATTATTCTCAGTAATCTCAGTTGACATCATCTCGCCATCGACCTCGGTCGAGGCGCAGAGGCTTTGACCGAGATGTTCTTCAGTCGCCTCGCTCAGTCCAGGAAGTGCCTCGGTCGAGGTACTGCTACTGGAACCGAAACTGGAGATCTTCGTCTCCTGGATTAGCTTCTCAGTTTTAGCTCCTGGATCCTCTTCCAGTGCCTTTAAGCTCCGTATATCTGCATCACAAGAAGCATCTATACCTTCCTCCATTAAACTGAAGCTAATAACTCTTTCGAGTGGATCGTTAATAAGGATAGAGCTCACCAATTCTCTTGATTCTTCTTCATCGTAGATGTTGAAGATATCATCAGTTAGCTGCTCCCCTTTCATGGCTGCAAGTAGTGCGAACTCCACCTCATCGCCACCAACGTTGAATTTCAACTTGGCGTTCTTGCAATCCACGTTGCAACCCGAAGTTGCTAGAAATGGCCTCCCGAGAATAATAGGAACAGGATAATCTGCGGGAATGTCAAGTACGACAAAATCTATAGGTAGATAGAAGTTTCCTAACTTGACCGGAACGTCCTCCAAGATGCCCACGGGATGGGTGATGGAGCGATCCGCCATATAAAGTCGAATCTTGACCGGCTTGGGCTCTCCAAGTCCGATCTTCGTACATAGCTCCAGCGGAATGATGCTCACGTTGGCTCCTAGATCACAAAGGGCTTCACAAGTGACATCCCCAACTTGAATGGGAATGCAAAATAAGCTCCGAAGATTTAGATGTCATCCTAACTTCACCAACATCCTCCAGCTTCCTCTTCCTTGATAAGATTTCTTTTAAGAACTTCCCATAGGCGGGCATACCTAAAATAGCATCAAGGAAAGGAATATTAATATGTAGCTTATTCATCAAGTCAAGGAACTTACCAAAGTGCTTGTCTAGATGTGCTCTAGCTCTGGACTGAGGGAATGGAAGTGGTGGTTTGTATGCAGGAGGCGGAATATAAGTTTCAGTCGTCCCTCCTGCTTTCTGTTGCTCCGCCTCGGTTGGCATCTCGGTCGATGTGTTCTTCGACTGGATCTGGACCGAGGTGGTCTGCTTCGAACGAGGTACTGGATCTGCAGTTTTAAGTCCACTCCTCGTTGTTATGGCCATGCACTGGCCCTTAGGGTTGCTTTCCGTCTTTGCTGGAAGCTTCCCTGGATCTCTTGGCGCTTCATTCGCCCTACTAGCAAGTTGTTGTTCGAAGGACTTTTGGGCCCTCGAAAATGAAGTCATAGAATTCTCCATAGCGCTAAGCTTGATCAAGATAGCCTCCAGAACTGCGTCTTTCTTTTCCGGCTGAGACGAACTTGATCCTTGCCCTTGGCTCTTTAATGGAGTAGAAGAAGAAGAAGAAGGAGGAGAGAGGAAAGGGTTAGAGGAATTATTAGAGTTGGAGTTAGAATAATTGTTACCATGGTTCTGGTTGTTTTGATTGTTCGTCCTCCAATTGTTGCTATTGGATCCTCTATTGTTGTTGTTGTAGTTGTTGTTATTGTTCCGGGAACCGTTGTTGTTGTTACGGTATCCATTGTTGTTGTTCCTTTGTCCTTGCTCTTCCTTCTTGGTTTGAGCAACCAAGAGTTCCTTCAATTGCTTCACGTCATTTTTCAAAGACGTGAGTTGATTGTTGTTGGATTGAGTCTCTTGAAAGTTGACTCTTTTAACTCCACCTTCAGCTCCTTGGTGGGTGTACTTCTCCATATGCAAGGCTTGCTTCTCAATGAAGTCCCAAGCCTCATCAATCGCCATGTCCATGAAGGTACCGGCGGAGAGTAGTTGGAGATTGAACTGGGTGCTTCCGTCCAGTCCTTTGAAGTAGATCTCCAACAACTCGATCTTTGGAATCCCATGATGTGGGCAATCCAAAAGGATGTCCTTGAACCGCTCCCATGACTTGGACAAGCTCTCCTTGTCCTTCATAATGAAAGCATTGATCTTCCCTCTCATTTCAGCGGTCTTTGAGGGGGGAAAGAATTTGGTCAAGAATTCCGTTGTCATCTCCTCCCATGTGCTAATTTTTCCTGGAGGAAGAGATTGATACCAAGTAAGAGCTCTATCTTTTAAAGAAAAGTAAAAAGGTCTTAGCTTGTAATTGTTATTTTCAATTCTGGAAGGTCGCAAGGTTTCCATCAAGATCTCGTAGTTTTGAAGATGTTGATGTGGTGACTCCTTCTCTAGCCCTCCGAATTGGCATTGGCGAATCATGGATAGAACTTGCGGTCGAAGTTCGTAGTCATGATCCGCTGGATCTCCTAGGTTCACTCCTGGATGCCTCAGTTGTTGATTAGGGTCCATCCTTTGACCTAGGGTTTGTGGGATTCCTGCAAGAAGAACATCTCGGACTGGCCTCCGAGGTGGAAGTACATCGGCCGGGGCGTCAGGTACTGGAACCTGCCTCGGTCGAGGGTCAGCTACTGGATCCTGCATCGGTCGAGGGTCAGCTACTAGATCCTACATCGGTCGAAGTAGAATCTGGTTTCGTATGACTGCTATCTCCGCTTCGATTGCTGCAGTCCTGGTGCGATTCTCTTCTTTCTCTTGCCTTAGTTCTTCTTTGCTGAGACGTAGCAGCTCTAGCGTCTCTTTCAATTCGGCCGCAAGATCGCGGTCGTCTTGTTGGGCCATCTTCGCTTCTCTTAAGCGTCGCTTGTATGTCTTTTCCGGTTCGGGATCGTAAGGAACGATTTCCTTCCCAGTGCGGGTTCTTCGCATATACCTAAGAAAGAACCTTCAAAAGTCACTCAAGTAGAGTGGTTAGATGACACGGGGGCAAGCGCCCCAAGAGCAAACCGTACCGGCTCGGTCTAGACCAAGTCCCCCGCAACGGCGCCAAAAACTTGTTCGCTCCAAACGGTGTGTGCAAGCTTTAAATTTATAACCCTAGACTTAAGCTTAAAACAAGGATGCGAACCCGCAGTGTACGGGTCAATCGTAGTAAAAAGCAAGAAATTCCAGGGGTCGATCACAGGGACTCGGTGAAACAAAGTCAATAACGGTAAGCTTCGTGAATACTAACCACAAAGAGCAATTAACACAATCAAAGATGAATAAGAAGTCAAATAAGCAAACATGCAATTCTAGGGATTAAAGCGTCTAGTTGTAGTTCCAACTGAAGATCTAAAGATAAGCGGACAAAGCTGAGATTTTTGCAAGGGGAAGGTGTTACTAAAGTGGAGTAGATCACCGGGTAAGTCTCACTACTCACTAATCCAAAACCGTAACTCCTATTACCGGGTAAGTCTCAAGGAATCAAGGTAAAGAACTATAACCTCAAACTAACACACCATCTAAGGGAATAGAATCAACGTTTACCGGGTAAGTCTCAGGCTAACTCACAAAGATGGGATGGAAGCACACTCAAACCCCAATAAAGGATAAACCTTTATTACCTACACTTATGATCGTTGGTACACAAACTAAGGAATTACCGGGTAAGTCTCATCCTAAGCTTGCACTGAACCATGAAAGGTGTAATAAGAATAGGATTTGGCAAACTCTAACACTTAACTCTCAGTTTAGGATCAGATAAGTCACCTCGGTCAGCCAGATTCCACCCCAGCCGAGATGTTCATCGACCGAACGAGATGCTTAGGGTTAAGGTTAAAGACTCGAACTTTCAGGGTCCTACTGGAATCTAAGATTATTCTATCATTGTTTTTCCCACAACCTTCAGCCAATCACCCTAGAATCACACAAGGAAATTAGCCACTCATCATCATTATGAAAGTACTAAATATATGGGAAGAAGGTGAATATTTGAACAAGAAGAATTTAATGAAAAAGACTTCAATAACTGAATCAAATACCACAACAAAGCGTTCCTTGGATAGCAATCCAACAAGACAAGACAACAAGTGAGGGAATAAAAGACAATCTTACAAAATCCTCCAAAAAGCTATAAGAGCTATGATCTTCAATCTTCATTTAACCTTCAAAAAGGTTCTTCGAAAATCCCAACTGGAGTATGGCTGCTGCGTGCTATAAACCCTGATCGACGGTATAGCGTGATCTTCCGGTGTAAGCGGGGATATATGCGAGATCTTTGATTTGTGGAAATCCAACCCTTTTTATAGAAAAATAACCCTCCAAAGATAAAATATCTTAGAAAGATCTTTTCCCATAAAAATAGGTAAAATATAAGATCTTCTTCCTTCCAGGAGCCAAGCCCAAAAATATAAGATCACCTTCCAAAGATAAAAGATCTCAGCCAAGAATAAAATATTCTCGCCGCGTCCTAGGTGTTCGCCTCGGTCGAGTCAGCGTCTCTGGATCACCTCGGTCGAGATGAATCTCTGGTCAACCGAGGTGAGTCATAACTGAATGTGAAATCTCTCAAAATTGGTCCAAAGTGAATCTTTGATCCATGGCTATGCTTCCTGGATGGTTCCTTATGCTCCTCAGTGTAGCTCCAAATGACTCATGACTCCTCTTGCCCCTTTTTTATGCAAAACGTGCCATTTTACCTACAATTACAGCAAAACTAGGTGTAGACCTCGATTCCCGCAAAGGTAGATGAAACGGTAGTATAATCACATATTATACATGCTAACATGCAGATTATTGAAGATAAAACGTCCAAACAAACCCCAAAATATAGACTATAATTCATGCTATCAATTTCCAGTTGGACCTTGGTTCTTTTCTTTCCTTCCGTACTTTGTTATCTTATGTTTACCGGTTGTTGGTTGTTCTGGTCACATTCATACATTGTTAAGATTTATTTTATGATTTCTGATTTTTCCTTATCTGTGCCTTGTTGTAAGATCTTGTTAAGTTGTTGTCAAACTAAGGTCGGGACCCACTGTGCGGTCCTAAACAGTAACTCCCCGAGTTGTAAAATTTGGGGTGTTACAGTGTATGTGCCCTTCCCTTTAATTCTAATGCTTCAAATGTAAGCTAACGATTTTATACCGAATGTTCTAGTTTTCCTTGCAGGTTAGACATGCTTCGAGAGATCCGGAAGGGTGGGCAGCCGGGGTCCGTACATTTTAGGAAGGGTTTTTGAGTTGGTTTTGTCGTGTTTTGTCTTTCGGTTATTACGTTTCGTGTGCCGCTTGTTTGGCGTTGGGCTTGACTTGTAAATCGGCTGAAGTTTGTTGTTGCATTCTTTTGGGTTTCTTATCATTTGCATTAAAATTGATTTACGATTTTGCCTTTATTTGTGCCATGTTGGAAAGGTCCGGTGAAATTGTTGTCAAGATAAGGATCGGGACCCATTGTGAGGTCCCAACCCGTAGCATCCCGAGTCCCGCGGATTCGGGGTGTTACAAAAAATCAACGCTCCGGTTGGTGAAATCCGAGACAGAGAGAGGACAAAGAGATAGTAAGGACGGTGGCTCACCTGGTGGTCGGCAGGATCGGCGGAAGGAAGACCTGGTGGCTGCGTGGTTGCTGTCGGCTCACTGTTGGTCGTGGATTCGGACATCGGGAGTTACTGATGAGGATGAAACGGCGAGATATCGTGCAAAGGAGAGTAGGTGGCGTTTAGGATGTTAATTAGATTAGGGTTAATCTGATTAGGTTAGAGTTAGGTTTAAAGTAGTGGTTAAAATAATGGGTTGGTCTTTTAATTCCGACGTCGGGAGTTACTGATGAGGATGTTACGGAATTATATAAGTTATTATTTTATGTAAGTCTAGTTCACATAAATGATAGAATTTTAATATCGTGTTCTTTTAATTTAAGAGACTTAAGGTTGGCGACTCGGAATCCGGTCGGATCCGGTATTGAACGGAGTTTAAAATTTTTGGTTATTACAAACAAAATCTTGAAAATATTTAATGTAAATAGATCGGGTTGATAGTCTTTCAAAAAAAAAAAGAAAAAATCATCCCGGTTAACGATCCCACATAACATACATTAATCCGATATGAATAATAATGTAACACCCCAAGGTTTGGGAACTTGGAGCGTTACGGGCTAGGACCTCACAATGGGTCCCGACTCCCGACCCTCAGAGTAGCAACCACACAACGGATCTTACAACAAGACACAAATAAATAAAAATCAAAACTTATAATAAAAGCAAAGGTTTAAACAAAGGAGAGCGTAAAAGACTCGCAGCCGAGTTCAAAACAAACTGAAAGAACAACAACTGAAATATAAACCCGATCCGGTCCTATAATGTACGGGAACCCCGACTGACCACACCATCCCAAACACTCATCAACATCCCTAACCTGCGGAATATCTACAACATCGGTATAAACCGTTAGCTAACATTCTAGATATCAGAAAGATAGTAAAAGAACAAACACACATAAGGTAAAGCAAACATATAGCATGCTCGCACTCAGCCGGTTATTATCTTTCATTAAGGTTAATCCCCTTACCAAATTCAACTTAGGTTGTTACACAAGAATCACTACGATCTTGCCTCTGTCCTCTTTAACCAACAGGAATAGAATGTATGCATCCTTCTGTCACTTGCTGGACTAGTCGCAAGAGCACCTCCAAGTTTTCCCATTCTGAACTAGACAAACGGTAACCGCCCGGCTATTATACACTTGGGCCAATTATGGTTATAAAGGTCAATCCTAGTTCCGGTTATTAGTTATAGTAATAACAACAACGCAACCAAGCCAAAACAATCAAACTAATATATAAAATACAGCTAAGTAAGCCCAAGGGACTTACCTCACATGAAGGTAACGCAAAGAGTCAGAAAACAACTCAGCTTTCCTCAGGAAAGAAGAACGGAAATCCTTCTCAACAAGGCATAACGAATCAGGAATGAAACGGTTGCTAGAAGTCTATAACTTATAGTCTCGAGGATCTCTAAGAGATATCCACAAGCTAAGGTCTCAACCTTAGGCTTACAGATCACTAAGGGTCAACAATAACATCATAAACCAAGGGAAGGAACGAAGGAAGCAAGGAAGGAATCACCTCACCAAAGACGGGAGCTACTATAGAAAAACCGCAGGGGTGGCAGAACAGGGAGCGCTGGGGTATCTCTATGCAAGCGCGGGGGCGGCGGTAGTGCAGAAGGTTGCTGTCAACTCCTTCGACAAGAAGGGTCAAAGCTTGCTTCTCTCAACACACACACACACGTCACAACTCAACCAAGGGATCCTGTGATTATCAACGAATCAACAACGGGAAGGCCAACAAGAATCACTGCTCAAACTTGATTCTTGGAGAAGAAGAAAAGGAAGAACGCAAGAAGAAAACGAAACAGAAGGGAAAGGCATGCAGCAACTCATGAACGTGAGGGAGAAACGCAGAAGGAGAAGACTTATACGTTCAGCAATATCACAAGGAAAGAAGGCTGCAGCTTTCGAGTTTCTTTTCACCTCGTTCCTATAAATTCCCTCTTTCTCTTCTTTTTACCATTTCTTGCATACGTTTTACTTCAACCTCGAAAGCTGATAATTATTTTAAAAAAATCAATGTGGGATAACAAAAGCTCTCAAAAAGTTTAACGTAAATAGACCAGGCTGATAATTATTTAAAAAAAATATCCCAAAAAATAAAATTTTCAGGGTATGAAGTACGATTACTTAGCCAAAAGTAATGTGAAAATATTTAACGTAAAAACTAACAAAAAAATTGGAGTCCATTTATTTTTATTTAAAAAGTTGGCCCAAAAAATAGATTGGTATTCTTTGTATACTCTTTAGACATATATTAATCCGATATGAATAATAATTATACTTGAACTTAAACTTTTGGTTAAGAAATGCATTATTTGTATACTCTTTAGACTCTCTATTTATAAAAAAATCTAAAACGATCGACCTTAGTAGCTAATCGATGTGGGATAACAAAATCTCTCAAAAATTTTAACGTCAATAGATCAAGCTAATAATAATTTAAAAAAAAGAAAAAATCTTCCCAAAAATAAAACTTCATGCTACGATTATGCGGAAAACCGAATGAATCCAACAAATTGTTCGAAGAGATTTACGTGCAAAATATTATAATTAGAAAAATGGTTCAAAAAAAGATAATATTAATTAATAATTAAAAGAAAGAAGATAAGATCATATATTTTTATTAAATAAATTATACCAAAAAATAGATTGCTTCTAACACTAAAAAACGTAAAATCTTCATAATAAAAAATTGTTAATTTAATAACAAAAGATTATGTGGCTTACAAAAATAGTTTAAAAAATAAAGATTTATTGACCAAAAATTTGTGGAAGCTCCGCTTCAAAATACTAATTCCACACCACTTCAAAATACTGCTTCCACACCGCGTCACGTCAGGGGCACGATAACTTAATATATATTTTAGAGAAATACATTACGGTTTAAATATCCCACATAACATATATTAATCCGATATGAATAATAGTTATGCTTGAACTTAACCAAAAGACCAAGAAATGTATTATTTGGTTTACTAGGCTTTTTCTAGTTTTGTTTTTAGTAAATGTACCCCTTGAGAGAAGAGTGTGTAGAGTTTGAGAATAAATACAAAAGGTTGAGGTATATTTACTTAATTGAAACATTAAAAAACCTAGTTACTACTCTAGTTTCTCAAAAAGGTCTAGTTACCAAAATTGCCCAAAAAAATTTAACGTAAATCGATCAGGCTGATAATCCTCTAAAAAATGGTTTAATAAAAGATAATATTAATCGATAATTGAAAGAAAGAAGATAAGATCATATATTTTAGTTAAAAAAAATTTGTCTCATAAATAAATTGCTTTCAACAATAAAAAGTAACGTGAAATTTTCCCAATAAGAGATTGCTAATTTAATAATAAAATATTATTTGGCTTAAAAAAATAGTTTAAGAATAAAGATTTATTCTCCAAAAAATTGTGGGAGCTCCGTTTCAAAATAGTTAAATTGGATGAAATGCACGCAATGACTAATTTTGTTTAGTAAATAACCTATGCTTATAAATTTTTTAAGTGAATAGCCTTATTAAATAAATAATCTCTGGTTGGTTGCCCCTCCCTCCCACCCTAATACCAACAAGACAAGTTGGATTTTCACGATTTATCTTCTTATAAAATTTTCTTGTACACGATTAATTACTAATTGATTACGCTGATCAATTCTTGTAAATTATTTGTAAAATTTTATCAAAATTTTTTTTGTACTCTTCATATTTACATGAAGTGTACAAGCATGTAACATGCTAGTTTTATCAATTCACGTAAAATTTTCTTATACTCTTCATGATTTACTAACTGATTACGCTGATTAAAATTGATAACTTCTTCAAAATACACTTTCTTCAATTAGGGATTGCAGGTCAATTAAAAGGCAATAATTAATTAGGAATTTTTTAAATTCATGTAGAAGGGTAATTAGTCAAAAAAATTTAAAAGCGGCCATATTCTAACAAATTTATTGAGCTTCACAATTACTAAACAAAATTAGTGAACTAAGGTTACATAGCAAATTCACTCTTCAAAATATTGCTTCCACAACGCGTCACGTCACCAACACTTGTGCTCTGTTTTAGTATGTATAATAGATAATAGATAATAGATTTTTTATTTTTGAAAGTATTAGGAATTTTAATAAAAAAATCTCATTTTTTGGTTCAAAAATAATTAAAAAAAGTTTTAGTAGAACTTAATTTTATCTGCGACATTCAATTTGCATATGTTTTGAGATAAAAAGTTTTTATTTCTTTTAACAGATATTCATAATTTATATAACAATCATTTAGCATTTTTTAAATTAATTTTTTGCATAAGAATTTAATATTATCTTTAAGACTTCAACTTTTCAAATGTAGTTGTATTTTATTTATTTATTAAAAACACAATTTAAAATGGATCATAGCCTTAAAATGAGACATTAACTCACATATGAACTTTTAATTTAATAAAAACACAACTTAAAGTGATACACTAATTTCAACATAACATGTAATTTGTAACATTAAAGGTAAACTAAAATAGAAATGACAACTCTAAGCATACAATACCAAACTTAAAATGGACTATAAACTTAAAATCAATCATAAAGTTTCTTGATCAGTTCAGTCTTCAACTTCTCTTCAATGGAAGACAAGGAACATGTCTCATCTTTCAAGTTATAAAGAAAGGTGAACTTCCTTTTGTTCTCCATCTCTTTCATATCCCTATGTTTTTCCTCCTAGCTTCACAAATGACATGCAATTTCAACATTCATTCTTTACTTCCATCTTTTGGAGGCGAATCTCGAACTCTCTCTTCTTCATATCAATGTCCTGTGGTGTTGCATTGTCGGAGATCTTTTTTTATATATAACGGTGTCTTCTCTATCCTTTTGAACTAGCTTGTCTGAGAGGACGGACAAATGAGTAATTTGGGGTCCCATCTCCACTTGATGGAGTTTAATGTGTATGCTCTAGACTCATTTACCTTTTTTCTCTTGTAGTTATTGCCTTATTTCAAAGATGTTGGTTGGATAAAGGTTTGTCATTTTGGTTCAATTCTTAGCATGTGCAGTATATGTTACTGCTTGAACGTTGTTTTGAGGAATGTAATTCCCGATACAAAGGCCAAGTATGCTCAACGCCATCATCTTAAAATTCCCCACTCATTCTTATCCTTTGTGTCGTTGCATAGACACCTGCAAATTTAGAAACAAGTGTATTAAGGTTTCGAAAGCGGTTCTTACATTATTTCCATGAGCGAGTTGCTACATCTCCCCTCCTTTCGTTGTAACAAGAAGAAACTCGATTCTAGAACATGTTGCTAGATTGGTTCCTTGGACAACGTGTTTACTTTATTTAGACATCCATAAACAAGCACCTCATCCTCCCATGCAACATTATACAAATTTCTTCGGTTTCCACTTGAACATAAATTTCATCGTCTATCTCAACCTCCCATTCTTGAGTCCCAAAAGGTGGGACGGTAATAGGTGGGGACATTGGGATAAAGTGTTTGGCCAAGTCTTGGTAAGTATTTGAGGTGAGTTGGAAATTTGTGTTTATGGAAGGGGTTCATTAAGGATAGTATGAATGTTGATGTTATTGTGGAACATTCACGTAGTGTGGGTTTTGAGTTTACTTTGGTTCTTGTGTTTTCAAACCTTGGATGAAGTTTTGATAGAAAAAAGGTGTGGAAGGAGATTTCCGTTTGAACACATTGTAGTGTTGAAAAAGAGAGAAGTGAGTGTGGGATATGTTGGCCATTTGAACCCTTTTATAGAAGGTTTAAATTACTTGGGGTCTTTTTACACAATAACCGAGTATAAAATGACAACTCAGTCACGGATCTCCTTTACACAATAATCAAGCATGAAAAGAAACTTAGTTACAAGTCTCTTTTACACAATATCTGAACATGAAATGACAATTTAATCACAAGTCGCCTTTACATAATAATTGAGCATGAATGACAACTCAATCACAGGTCTCCTCTACACAATATCAAAGTATGAGATGTCAACTCAGTCACGGGTCTATTGTACACAATAATTGACATGTGATATAACATTTTAATTCAAACCTAAATTTCAATTCAATTTCCCTTCATTTGAATTCAATTTTTCCTCTCAGTTCCAAATTCATATCGAATTTCACCCAATAATCTCTATAAAAACATATTTCAGTTTCACATATCTACCACACATATACCCCCTTTATTTCTCTAACTTCAAAATGTCAAAACGACATTTGAATTTGGAACTCCTTCTTCATCCAACTCTTCTACTTGTTTATCACCAAATATCGTCGTGACACCGCCCCCACTTCTCCGCATTATGTAACAAATCGGTACATCGATGAAATAATGGAGGAGCTTGTGATGAACATGATCCAACAAGATGTTGGAAGTTCATGGGAATGCCCAAGTCGGACATAAATAGAGGGAGATCGCGAAGATGGATGATACCATCTACTCAACGTCTTTTCCCACAAGCATTTTATCCATCGCTTGAGCATATCACTACAAAAAAAAGCTTGCGATAGCAGGGCCCCGCCACCAAAGCGTATTATGCCATCGCAAATATATGTGACGCAAAGGATTTTGTGACGAGTGCGACAACACTCTTCCGTCGCAAATTGTTTGTTTCCAAGTAAAAAAATCTACTTTATAACACGGGCATAGAACGTATGTGTTCCAAAGTTTTTTTTTAAAGAAAAAAGAAGTTGAAAACGCCTACAACGCTCAGATCTCATTTCACACTTCCTTTCATATTCTACATCGTCTTTCCTTTTTTTCTTCCTACGCTCTTTTCAAGCTTAGTTAGAGCTCAAAGTATTTGTAGAGATCTTTCTCATTTGTTGAAAGAGTTTTCTAAAGACAAAAACGGTGGATAATAAAGGTTATTGGATCATGGAGACTAGGTCTAAGAGCATGTACAATAGATACTCTATTTTAGAAAATGTTAGACTTTTGGGGAATTTTAAGGGATTTTTTTATCCAACAAATTTCGTATCACAATCCCTAAAATAGGGTGCTTGGGAAAAATATGCATTTGGTTCCCTATATTTGCAGCAATGAGAAGCTTCTCCAAATACCTCTCACCTACAAAATTTAACAGTTTTCATCTTTATTTTAAAATAAAAAATTAAATATATACATGAACTCTCTATTATGGAGAAGCTATTGGGTTCAAGACAAAAATAATTTAGAGAAAACGAAAGTTCTTTCTCCATTTTGAAGTATTTTTGGAGAAGTTGTTGCACATGCCCTAATAATCCTAAAATGGGAGATTCTCAAGTTTCAAAATGACTAAATAAAGTATAATTGGTACCAACATTACGAGAATATTTCATAAGATTCTAATTAAAATGAAATAAAATATTAAATCTGAAATTTTGGTCCTATATTCTAACATGACTAAAACTAATTAAATTTAAAAAAAATATAAATTCAACAATTCCATTTATCCAGCTTTAACATGTTTAAAAAGTAACTCAATAATTCCGGTTCTCTATTCTAACATGTTTAAAAATAGTTCAATAATTTTGGTTCTCTATTCTAACACGTCTAAAACTCTAGTTCACCAATTTCGGTTCTTTATTCTAACACGTCTAAAACTAATTCAACAATTTTGATTCTCTATTCTATCTTGTCTAAAACTAATTAAATTTAAATAAAGTATAAATTGTACACCTCAATATGTGTGACAAAGTCTTCCAGATTTGAGAAATACCGAGCTTTTACGGATGTGAAAAGTGTATTGATTTGACATGTATATATAGATATAAACTCGTGTCTTCAACGGCTATATTCTAACGGCTACTTTTTTGAATTTAAAAACGCTTCTCTGGGGTAGGGGCGTGCATCATCTGTGCGCCTCTAATAAGCAAGCGCGTGCGCCTACAGTGCGCACGTATGGCCTACTCCGGCTGCCCGAATATCAATCCTCATGTAATAAACACGCTTTAAGCTTTCCTATTTTCTACGGATATCAACGACCCATGATCTACATTCAGTTTCACCTTACAATCCTTTCCAACTCGGAAATCCACCTTAAATTTGGAAAAACGACCGAATTTTCTTCTATTGTTCCGTAGTTGATGAATCTGAATGCCAGGGTGTTAGATTGCTCAAATCCTAGTTTTTGTTGAGTGTATTCTACCCTTAGAATCCACTAAGGTTAGCAACTAAGTTAGGGAAGAGACTTACCCGGTAATTCCCGTGCTTAGGTACCAATGATTATGAATTCTAGGTAGTAGAGGATTCAAAACCCTCTATTGGATTGAGTGTGCTAGATTACTTGCTTGAGTGAGATTAAACTTAGACTTACCCGGTGAAAGTTATCTCAATTCCCTTAGGTAGAGTATTTGGTTTGAACATATGTTCTATCCTTAGTGCCTTAAGACTTACCCATAATAGGTGTTTCGGATTGGGATAGTGGAGTGTGAGACCTTCCCCGTGATCATTCCTACTAGAGAAACACCAATTCCCTTGGCAATCTCAACCTTTCCCTAGTTTAGAGAAGTTTTGAATCCTAAATCGCAACCAAATACCTTGATCTCTAGAATCCGCATCTCCTCCACCTTATATCACATCTTGTTTGTGTTTGCTTGATTTTACTTTGTTTGATTTAAAATTGATCCTTGATCATCAAAACAACCCAAAAATATTATGAATTTCATTTCTTACCATTCATCTCTTTTCTTAGTTTAGGTTTGTTCTATTTTCGATCATTGCATATATTGATTTCACCTTAGTCATTGAGTTCGATCCTGGAATACTTGCCTTTTCTACCTAACGATCCTTACATTGTGGGTTCACTTAGTATGTTTAGGTCTCTGTTGCAAGTATAAATATAATACTTTGTTGTGTTGCATCATATCACGTTTTGTAGTGAACACCAATCATCAATCATGCACACACATATACGATAAAAATCTCGTGTCAGAGAAATGAATAGTAATTTTGGATGTGAATAGTAATATGATTTGACGTGTATACAAGATATAAACCCGTGTCTTCAACAACTATACTCTAACGACTATTTTCTAACAACTACTTTTTTGAATTTGGAAACGCTTCCCCGTGCACGCATCATCTGTGTGCCTCTAAAAAGAAGGCGTGTGCACCTACAGTGTGCACGTATGGCCAGATCCGGCTGTCCAAATAGCAATCCTCATGTTATAATCACACTTTAAGCTTTCCTATTTTCTACGGATACCAAATGTGCCATGATCTACATTCAGTTTAACTTACAATCCTTTCCACTTCGGAAATCCACCTTAAATTTGGCTTTCGATATCAATCATAGAAAACAATCCACATTTGTGCAAGAAACCTGAAAATTAGCAGCATGCATACGTGAGTACGTTTACTCTCTCTATACCAATCATCAATCACGCACGCATATATACGATAAAACCCTAGTTTTAGAGAAACGAATAGTGGTTTCAGATGTTAATAGTAATATGATTTAACGTGTATATAAAGTAAATATTTGTGCTTCAACAACTATACTATATCGGCTATTTTCTAAAAGTTACTTTTCAAATTTAGAAACACTTCCTCCGGACGCGCATAATTTGTGCGCTTCTAAAAAGCATGTGTGTGCGTCTACAATGCAAACGTACAACCGACTCCGGCACACCGAATAGAGATCCTCATATAATAATCACGCTTTACGCTTTCCTATTTTCTACGGATACCAAACGAGTCATGATCTACATTCAATTTTAAGTTAGAATCCTTTCCACTTCGGAAATCCACCTCAAATTTGGCTTTCGATATCAATCACACAAAACAATCCACATTTGCGCAAGAAACCTCAGAATTATCAGCATAAGTACGTGCGTACATCGGCTCTCTCCATACCGATCATCACTCATGCACGCACATATACGATAAAGCCTCGTTTCAGAGAAATGATAAGTTATTTCGGATGTGAATAGTAAATGATTTGACGTGTATATAAGATATAAACTCTTGTCTTTAATAACTATCACTTAACAACTAATTTCTAACGGCAACTTTTGATATTAGAAACGCTTCCCCCGGACTCGCATTATCTATGCGCCTCTAAAAAGCAGGCGTGTGCGCCCACAATGCGCATGTATGGCGTACTACGACTCCCCGAATAGAAATTCTCTTATAATAATCACGCTTTAAGCTTTTCTATTTTCTACGGATACCAAACAAGCCATAATCTACATTCAGCTTCGACTTACAAACCTTTCCACTTTGAAAATTCACCTTAAATTTGGATTTCGATATCAATCATACATAACAAACCACATTTGTACACAAACCTGATAATTATCAACATACGTATGTGAGTACGTCGACTCTCTCCATAACAATAATCAGTCATGCACGCACATATACGAAAAAACCTTCCTTTAAGAGAAATGAATAGTGATTTCGGATGTGAATAGTAATATGATTTCATGTGTATATAAGATTTATACTCGTGTCTTGAACAACTATATACTAACGACTACTTTTTCGAATGTGGAAACGCTTCCTCTGGAAGCGCATCATCTGTACGCCTCTAAAAAGTAGGCGTGTGCGCCTACAATGTGCACGTATGGCCTGGTCCAGTTGCTCGAATAGCAATCTTCATGTAATAATCACGCTTTAAGCTTTCCTATTTTATACAGATAACAAATGAGCCATGATCTACATACAATTTCAACTTACGACCCTTTCAGCTTTAGAAATCCACCTTAAATTTGGCTTTCGATATCAATAATACAAGACAATCCACATTTGTGCAAGAAACCTAGCAATTATCAACATACGTATGTGAGTACGTCAACTCTCTCCATATCAATCATCAATCATGCACGCACATATACGATAAAACCCTCGGTTTAGAGAAATGAATAGTGACTCCGGACGGGTGCGCATCATTTGTGCGCCTCTAAAAAGCAGGTGTGTGTGTCTACAATATGCACGTATGGGCTGATCCGGCTACCCGAATAGCAATCCTCATGTAATAATCACGCTTTAAGTTTTCCTATTGTCTATGGATACCAAACGAGCTATGATCTACATTCAATTTCAACTTACAATCCTTTCTACTTTGGAAATCCACTTTAAATTTGGTTTCGATATCAATCATAGAAAGCAGTCCACATTTGTGCAAGAAACCAGACAATTATCAACATACGTACGTGAGTACGTCGACTCTCTCCATACCAATCATCAATCACGCACACACATATACGATAAAACCCTCGTTTCAGAGAAATGAATAGAGATTTCATATGTGAATTGTATCATGATTTGACGTGTATATAAGATATAAACTCGTGTCTTCAACAACTATACTCTAACGGCTGCTTTCGAATTTAGAAACGCTTCCTCCTGGAGCCGAAATTTGTGCGCTTCTAAAAAGTAGGTGTGTGCGCCTACAGTACGCACTTATGGCCTACTTCGGCTCCCCGAATAGCAATACTCATATAATAATCAAGCTTTAAGCTTTCCTATTTTTTACGGATACCGAACGAGTCATGATCTACATTCAGTTTCAACTTACAATCCTTTTCAGTCCGAAAATCCACCATTAATTTAGCTTTCAATATCAATCATACAAAATAATCCACATTTTTGCAAGAAACCTGACAATTATCAACATACGTACGTGAGTACGTCAACTCTCTTCATACCAATCATCAATCATGCATGCATATATACGATAAAACCCTCGTTTCAGAAAAATGAATAGTGATTTCGGATGTGAATAGTAATATGTTTTGACGTGTATATAAGATATAAACTCGTGCCTTCAACAACTATACTATAACGGTTATTTTCTAACAACTACTTTTTCGAATTTGAAAATGCTTCCTCCGAACGCACATCATATGTGCGCCTCTAAAAAGTAGGTGTGTGCGCTTACAGTGCACACGTATGGCATGATCCGGATGGCCGAATAGCAATCCCCATGTAATAATCACGCTTTAAGCTTTTCTATTTTATACGGATACTAAACGAGCCATTATCTACATTCGGTTTCAACTTACACTCCTTTCCACTTCGGAAATGCACATTAGTTTAGCTTTCGATATCAATCATATAAACAATCCACATTTGTTTAGGAAACCTGACAATTATCAGCATGCGTACGTGAGTACGTCCACTCTCTCCATACCAATCATAAATTATGCACACACATATACGATAAAACTCTCGTTTCAGAGATATGAATAGTGATTTCGGATGTTAATAGTAATATGATTTGACGTGTTTATAAGATATAAACTTGTGTCTTCAACAACTATACTCTAATGACTACTTTTTTGAACTTGGAAAAGCTTCCCTTGGAACACATCAATTTGTGTGCCTCTAAAAAGCAAGCGTGTACACCAACAATGTACACATATGGCTTACTCCGGCTCATATAATATTTACGTTGTAAGCTTTCCTATTTTCTACGGATACCAAACGAGCCTAATCTATATTAAGTTTCAACTTACGATCCTTTCCACTTTGACAATCCACCTCAAATTTGGTTTTCGATATCAATCATACAAAACAATCCAATAATAAACCTGACAATTATTAACATTCGTACGTGAGCGTGTCGACTCTCTCCATACCAATCATCAATCATGCATGTCCATGTGTGATAAAACCCTCGGTTTTGAGAAGATGACATAACATGTATGAAAATCGCACCAAAATGTCACTCCCAACAATAGATAGGTAGCTTTACAATTACTCTATACCATTTCTTTTTGCTTTAAACCGCAACTATAGCACGCATATGTTGATAGCTAGACAATAATCTCGCTACTTACGTAGACTCCGAGACCCAGACTCTTTCTGGGCGTTGAAGTAAACGGTTGCAACCGGCAATCCAACTTGGAGCTTGGCCGCAAACTGTCTTGTGGTGAAGTTCTCTCGGCTCTCAAGAATCTCAACCAATATCCAAGTTGTTGCTTCTGCACGTACAACACCAGTATGAATCTGCGAATTCCCACTGTTGGCTTTGGTTTATCGTATGCAGTATCTCTCTTCCTTTATCAATTGATCAACAATCCAGCAAAAAAACATTTTCAAATGGAAATTGAAATAAAATAATATAAAAAATCAAACTTATGAATAGAATTTATGGTATATAAAACCCTAGTTTCAAAGAAATGAATAGTGATATCAGATGTGAATAGTAATAATATTTGACGTGTATATAAGATTTAAACCCGTGTCTTTAACAACTATACTCTAACGGCTAATTTTTCAAATTTGGAAACGCTTTCCCCGGGTGCGCATTATCTGTGCACCTCCAAAAATCAGTCATGTGCGCCTATAAGGCACACGTATGGCCTGATCCGGCTTCCGGAATAACAATCCTCATGTAATAATCACGCTTTAAGCTTTCCTATTTTCTATGCTTACCAAACGAGCCATGATCAACACCCACTTTCAACTTACAATATTTTCCACTTTGGAAATCCACCTTAAATTTGGCTTTGGATATCAATCATACTAAACAATCCACATTTGTGCAACAAACCTGGAAATTATGAACATACGTACATGAGTATGTCTACTCTCTCCATACCAATCATCATTCATGCACCCACACATACGATAAAATCCTCGTTTAAGGGAACTGAATAGTGATTTCGGATGTGAATAGTGATATGATTTTACATGTATGTATGATATAAACTCGTGTCTTCAACAACTATACTCTAACGGCTACTTTTTCGAATTTGAAAAGGCTTCCCCCGGGCCCGCATCATCCGTGCACCTCTAAAAAGCAAGTGTGTGCGCCTACAGTGCACACGGATGGCATAATCCGGTTACTCGAATAGCAATTCTCATGTAATAATCACGCTTTAAACTTTCCTATTTTCTACAGATACCAAACGAGCCATGATCAACATCTAGTTTCAACTTACAATCCTTTCCACGTTGAAAATCCACCTTAAATTTGGCTTTCGATATCAATCATACAAAACAATCCAAATTTGTGCAAGAAACCTTACAATTATCAGCATACGTACGTGAGTACGTTGACTCTCTCTATACCAATCATCAATCATGCTCGCACATATACGATAAAACCCTCGTTTCAAATAAATGAATAGTGATTTCGGATGTGAAATGTAATATGATTTAATGTGTGTATAAGATATAAACTCGTGTCTTCAACAACTATTCTCTAACAACTATTTTCTAACGGCTACTTTTTCGAATTTGAAAACGCTTTCTCCGAGTTCGCATCATTTGTACGCATTCAAAAAGCAGGCGTTTGCGCCTATATTGCGCACGTATTGCCTACTCCGGCTGTCCGAATAGCAATCCTCATATAATAATCACGCTTTAACCTTTATATTTTTTACGGATACCAAAAGAGCCATGATCTACATCCAGTTTCAACTTACAATCATTTTCACTTCAGAAATCAACCTTAAACTTGGCTTTCAATATCAATCGTACAAAACAATCCACCTTTGTGCAAGAAACCTGACAGTTATCAGCATACGTACGTGAGTAGGTCGACTATCGCCATATCAATCATCAATCATGCACGCAAATATACATGAAACCCTCATTTTAGAGAAATGAATAGTGATTTTGGATGTGAATAGTATTATGATTTGACGTGTATCTAAGATATAAACTCGTGTCTTCAACAACTATACTCTAACGGCTTTTATAACGTCTACTTTTTCGAATTTGAAAACGCTTCCCTCGAGCGCGCATCATTTGTACGCCTTCAAAAAGCAGGCGTGTGCGCTTATAGTGCGCACGTATTGCCTACTCCAGCTGCCCGAATAGAAATCCTCATATAATAATCACGCTTTAAGCTTCTAATTTTTACGGATGCCAAACGAGTCATGATCAACATCTAGTTTCAATTTACAATCCTTTCCATTTCGGAAATCAACCTTAAACTTGGCTTTCGATATCAATCGTACAAAACAATCCACCTTTGTGCAAGAAACTTGACAATTATCAACATACGTACGTGAGTACGTCGAGTTTCTCCATACCAATCATCAATCACGCACACACATATACGATAAAACCCTCGTTTTAGAGAAATGAATAATGCTTCGGATGTGAATAGTATAATGATTTGACGCGTATATAAGATATAAACTCGTGTATTCAACAACTGTACTCTAACGGCTACTTTTTAGAATTTGAAAACGCTTCCCCCGAACACGCATCATTTGTGCGCCTCCAAAAAGCAGGCATGTGAGCCTACAATGCGCATGTATGATCTGATCAAGCTCCTTGAAAACTCCACCTTGATTAAAATGTTTTACAGGTGATGATGGAAGACCTCACACAAATGTAGTAGTTGGATATACTAACAATATATTGATTATATTTCTAGATATTTTGTTGGTTTGAATTTAGTGCAGGTCTCATCTAAATATTAAGGGCCTTGAAGTTGGATTCAAGGATAAAGGAAGATAACAAGTTCAAAAGGACGAAATCAAGGGCCTTGGAATTATAGATGCACGGAACAAGGATTCAAAATGAGTTGAAGATTTTATTGGAAGATTCTGTAACGGAAAGATCTCATCAACCAAAGATCTTATCAACCGAAGTTAGATCTCAACCGAAGAATAGAGAATCTTCTCTAGAACATTTTCTAAACAACAAACGGCAAAAATATCTTCTCTCTCGATTCAACATAAGACGAGAAGACCAAGGAGTTAAGGACTTGACGTGTTCTCAGGAGCTAAAAACTTGCAAACGTCTACCTTATCTCGAAACAACAAACGATCTTCATGAAAAAGAAGATTCATCTTCAAACGGTCATTTCTACAACGGCTATAAGACCTTTCCATAGAAGTGTATAAATGAAGAGGATGTTCGAAGAAGAAATACACACAAGCTTACACTAGAAAACATCTTTACATCTTCTAGCAACCCAATCATTTTCATTCGTTGTTTTTCTTTCTCTCATTCACGCAAAATCTTTATCCCCTTAGAGAGAGAAAACACTAGAGCTCCATTGGAAGATCTAAATAGTGTTATACTAGAGTGTGTGTTACTCTGCCAAGTAATTAGGATATTATAGCTAGGTTAAGAGTTGGAGCTAGATCGTAGCATTGGCTGCATTGAGAGAAGAAGGGGATTTCTTCTAGTTTGTATCTAGGACTCTTTGAAGCTGATAATAGATAGTTAGATCCTACGGATATACCCTGGGGCGAAGAGTAGGCTATTTAGAGCCAAACTTTGTAAACATATCCTCGTGTCAATCTTTTCAATTTCGCACCATATATACTTTATCGTGACTAACTTTGTTTTGCAGGAGCAAGAAGTCAAGGCCCTTGAATAGAGTTTGAAAGCCTTGAAATCAAAGTTTCACGAGAAGCACAGATTGACATCAAGGTCCTTGAAAGAAATTTCAAGGCCTTGAAACTTATTTATTTCACCTACCGGTTCTTCACTCCCGAATAGCAATCATCATGTAATAATCACGCTTTAAGTTTTCCTATTTTCTGCGGATACCAAATGAGTCATGATCTACAATCTATTTCAATTTACAATTGTTCCGACTTCGGAAATCCACGTTAAATTTGACTTTCCATATCAACGATACAAAACAATCCACATTTGTGCAAGAAACCTCGCAATTATCAGCATACGTACGTGAGCACGTTGATTCTCTCCATACCAATCATCAATCATGCATGCACATATACGATAAAACCCTTATTTCGGAGAAATAAATAGTGATTACGGATGTAAATAGTAATATGATTTGATGTGTAAATAAGATATAAACTTGTGTCTTCAACAATTTAACTCTAACGCCTATTTTCTTACGGCTACTTTGTCGAATTTAACAATGCTTCCCCTGAACGCGCATCATTTGTACGCCTACAAAAAGGAGGCGTGTGCGACTACTGTGCGTACTTATGGCCTACTCCGGTTGCCCGAATAGCAATCCTCATATAATAATCACGCTTTAAACTTTCCTACTTTCTACAAATATCAAATGAGCCATGATCAACATCCAGTTTCAACTAACAATACTTTCCACTTTGGAAATCAACCTTAAATTTGGCTTTCGATATCAATCGTACAAAACACTCGACATTTTTGCAAGAAACGTGGCAATTATCAGCATACGTACATGAGTACGTCGACTCTCTCCAAACCAATCATCAATCATGCATGCACAAATACGATAAAACCCTCATTTCGGAAAAATAAATAGTGATTTCGGATGTTAATAGTGATACGATTTGACGTCTATATAAGATATAAACTCGTGTCTTCAACAACTATTCTCTAACGACTATTTTCTAACGGCTACTTTTAACAATTTGGAAACGTTTCCCCGGAGCCCATCATTTGTGCCCTTTCAAAAAGTAGGCTTGTGCGCCTACAATGCGCACGTATGGTCTACTCCGACTGCCCGAATAGCAATCACCATATAATAATCACGCTTTAAGCTATCCTACTTTCTACGGATACCAAACGAGTCATGATCTATATTCAATTTCCACTTACAATCATTTTCACTTTAGAAATCAACCTTAAATTTGGGTTTCGATATCAATCGTGCAAAATGATCCACATATGTTCAAGATACTTGGAAATTATCAGCATACGTAAGTGAGTACGTTGACTCTCTCAATACCAATCATCAATCATCCACGAACATATAAGATAAAACCCTCATTTCAGAGAAATGAATAGTGATGTCGGATGTGAATAGTAATATGATTTAGCGTGTATATAAGATATAAACTCGTGTCATCAACAACTATACTCTAACGGCTATTTTCTAACTGCTAATTTTTTCGAATTTGGAAACACTTCCCCCATGGCCATCATCTATGTGCCTCTAAAAAGCAGGTGTGTGTGGCTACAGGGCACATGAATGGCCTAATTCGGCTGCCCGAATAGCAATCCTCCTGTAATACTCACGCTTTAAGCTTTCCAGTTTTATAGGGATAACAAACGAGCAATGATTTACATCTAATTTTAACTTACAATCCTTTCCACTTCGGAAATCCAACTTAAATTGGCTTTTTATATCAATCATACAAAATAATTCACATTTGTGAAAGAAACCTGACAATTATCAACATACAAACGTGAGTACATCGACTTTGTTCATACCAATAATCTATAATGCACGCACATATACGATAAAACCTTCGTTTCAGAGAAATGAATAGGGAATTCGGATGTGAATAGTAACATGATTTGATGTGTATATAAGATATAAACTCGTGTCTTCAATAGCTATACTTTAACAGCTATTTTCTAACGACTGCATTTTCGAATTAAATAAATGCTTCCCCCTGGCGCGCAACATCTGTGCGCCTCTAAAAAGCAAGTGTGCGAGCCTACAATACGCACGTATGGCCTGATCCGGCTGCCCGAATAGCAATCCTCATGTAATAATCACTCTTTAAGCTTTCCAATTTTCTACGGTTACGAAACGAGTCATGATATACATTCTTTTTCAACGTACAATCCTTTTGACTTTGGAAATCCACCTTAAATTTGGATTTTGTTACTAATCATCCACATTAATCCACATTTGTGGAAAAATAGCAATTATTAGCATACATATGTGAGTACGTTGATTGCCTCCATATCAATCATCAATCATGTACGCACATATACGATAAAACCCTCGTTTCGGAGAAATAAATAGTGATTTCGGATGTGAATAATAATATGATATGATGTGTATATAAGATATAAGCTCGTGTCTTCAACAATTGCATTCTAACGGCAATTTTTAAATGCTACTTTTCGAATTTAGAAGCGCTTATCCCGGGCGCGCTTCATCAGTGCACTTTCAATAAGTTGGCGTGTGCACTTACATTGCGCACGTATGGCCTACTCCAGTTGACCGAATAACAATCCTCATATCATAATCACGCTTTAAGCTTTCCTATTTTCTACGGATATCAAACGAGTCATGATCAACATCGAGTTTCAACTTACAATCTTTTCCACTTTGAAAATTAACCTTATATTTTGCTTTCTATATCAATCGTACAAAACAACCTACAGTTGTGCAAGAAAATTTACAATTATCAACATACGTACGTGAGTACGTTGACTCTCTCCATACCAATCATCCATCATGCACGCACATATACGATAAAACCCTTGTTCCAGAGAAATAAATTGTGATTTTGGATGTGAATAGTAATATGATTTGACGTTTATATAAGATATAAACTTGTGTCTTCAATAACTATTCTCTAACAACTATTTTATAACGGCTACTTTTTCGAATTTAAAAACACTTCTCCAAGCGCGTAACATATGCACGCCTTCAAAAAGCAGGGGTATGCGCCTATAGTGCACACGTATGGCCTACTCCGGCTTGCCGAATAACAAGCCTCATATAATAATCACGCTTCTAAGCTTTTTCCTATTTTTTATGGATACCAAGCGAGCCATGATCAACATCTAGTTTCAACTAACAATCCTTTCCACTTCGGAAATCAACCTTAAAATGGCTTTCGATATCAATCGTACAAAGCAATCCACATTTGTGCAAGAAACCTGGCAATTATCAGCATATGTACATGAATACGTCGACTATCTTCATACCAATCATCAATTATGCACGCACATATACCATAATTAAAACCCTCGTTTCAAAGAAATGAATAGTAATTTCGGGTGTGAATAGTAATATGAATTGACGTGTATACAAGATATAAACTGGTGTCTTCAACAACTATACTTTAACGGCCTTTCTAACGGCTACTTTTACGAATTTGAAAATGCTTCTTCCGAACGCGCATCATTTGTGTGCCTCTAAAAAGAGGGTGTGTGCACCTACAGTGCACACGTATGGCCTAGTACGTCTGTCCGAATAGCAATCCTCATATAATAATCACGCTTTAAGCTTTTCTATTTTCTACGAATACCTAACGACTCGTGCTCGAAATTCAGTTTCAACTTACAAGCACCTTAAATTTGGCTTGACTCTCGATATCAATCATACAAAACAATCCACATTTATGCAAAAAAAAAAACTGAAAAATATCGGCATACGTACGTGAGTACGTCGACTTTCTCCATACCAATCATCAATCATGCACACATATACGATAAAACCTCAGTTTTGAGAAGAGGACATAGCGCGCAGGTATGAAAATCGTACCAAAATGTGACTCCCAACAATACATATGTAGCTTTTCAATTACTCTATATCATTTTTTTCCTTCTTTAAACCCAACTATAGCATGCAATTGCTGATGGTTAGAAAGTAATCTAGCTACTTACACCGAGTCCGAGACTCAGACTCTTTCTGGGCGATGAAGTAAACGGTTGCAACCGGCAGGCCTAGTTGAAGCTTGGCCGCAAACTGCCTTGTGTTGAAGTTCCCTCGGCTCTCAGGAATCTCAACTAAAGATCCAACATGTTGCTTGTGCTCGTACAACACCAGTATGAATATGTCAATTCCTATTGTTGGCTTTGGTGCATTGTATGCCAGTATCTCTTTTCCTTTATGAGTTCATCAACAATCTGGCAAAAAAACATTTTCAAATGGAAATTGAAAAAAAATATTAAAAAAAAATCAAAATTATGAATAGAATTTGTGGTGTATAAAACCATGGTTTCAAAGAAATGAATAGTATCGGATGTGAATAGTAATATTATTTGACGTGTCTATAACATATAAATCCGCGTCTTCAACAACTATACTCTAAAGGCTAATTTTTAAAATTTGGAACGTTTTCCCAAGCGCGCATAATTTGTGCGCCTCCGAAAAGCAGGCATGTGCGCCTACAAAGCACACGTATCGCCTGATCCGGCTACTCGAATAGCAATCCTCATGTAATAATCGGGCTTTAAGCTTTCCTATTTTCTACGCATACCAAACGAGCCATGATCAACATCCAATTTCAACTTACAATCCTTTCCACTTCGGAAATCCACCTTAAATTTGGCTTTTGATATCAATCATACAAAACAATCCACCTTTATGCAACAAACCTAACAATTATCAGCACACGTACGTGAGTATGTCTACTCTCTCCACACCAATCATCAATCATGCACGCGCATATATGATAAAACTCTCGCTTTAGAGAAAATGAATAGTGATTTGTATATAAGATATAAACTCGTGTGTTCAACAACTATACTCTAACGGCTACTTTTTCGAATCTGGAAAGGCAACCCCAAGCCCGCATCATTTGTGCGCCTCTAAAAAGCAAGTGTGTGCGCCTACAATACACACGGATGGCCTAATCCGGCTGCCCGAATAGCAATCCTCATATAATAATCACACTGTATGCTTTCCATTATTTACGGATATCAAACAAGCCATGATGAACATCCAGTTTCAACTTACAATCCTTTCCACTTTGGAAATCAACCTTAAACTTGGCTTTCAATATCAATCGTACAAAACAATCCACCTTTGTAAGAAACGTGACAATTATCGACATACGTACGTGAGTACGTCGACTTTCTTCATACGAATCATCAATCATGCACGCACATATACGATAAAACCCTCGTTTTAGAGAAATGAATAGTGTCTTCAACAATTATACTCTAACGGCTTTTATGATGGCTACTTTTTTGAATTTGAAAACGCTTCCCCCGAGCACGCATCATTTGTACGCCTCCAAAAAGCAGGCATGTGAGCTTACAATGCGCACGTATGGCCTGATTAGGTTGCCCGAATAGCAATCCTCATGTAATAATCATGCATTAAGATTTCCTATTTTCTACGGATACCAAACGAGTCATGAGCTACATTCTATTTCAACTTACAATTCTTTCGACTTCGGAAATCCACGTTAAATTTGGATTTTGATATCAACGATACAAAACAATCCACATTTGTGCAAGAAATCTCGCAATTATCAGCATACGTACGTGAGCACGTCGATTCTCTCCATACCGATCATCAATCATGCACGCACATATACGATAAAACCCTTGTTTCAGAGAAATGAATAGTGATTACGGATGTAAATAGTAATATGATTTGATGTGTATATAAGATATAAACTCGTGTCTTCAACAGTTTCACTCTAGCCCTATTTTCTGACGGCTACTTTGTCGAATTTGAAAACGCTTCCCCTAGACGTGCATCATTTGTGCACCTACAAAAAGGAGGCGTGTGCGACTACTATGCGCACGTATGACCTACTCCGTTTGCCCGAATAGCAATCCTCATATGATAATTATGTTTTAAGCTTTCCTACTTTCTACGGATACAAAACAAGTCATGATCTACATTCAGTTTCAACTTTAATCTTTTCCACTTGAGAAATCAATCTTAAATTTGGCTTTTGATATCAATCGTACAAAACGATCCACATTTGTTCAAGATACTTGGCAATTATCAGCATATGTACGTGAGTACGTCGACGCTCACAATGCCAATCATTAATCATGCACGAACATATACGATAAAACCATCATTTTAAAGAAATGAATACTGATATCGGATGTGAATAGTAATATGATTTGATGTGTATATAAGATATAAACTCATGTCTTCAACAACTATACTCTAACGGCTTTTTTCTAACTGCTAATTTTTTTCGAATTTGGAAACACTTCCCCTGGGGCCCATCATCTGTGTGCCTCTAAAAAGCAGGTGTGTGTGCCTACACGGCATATGAATGGCCTAATCCGACTGCTCAAATAACAATCCTCTTGTAATATTCACGCTTTTAGCTTTTCAATTTTCTAGGGATACCAAACGAGCCATGATTTACATCCAGTTTACAATCCTTTCCACTTCGAAAATCCAACTTGAATTTGGCTTTCGATATCAATCATACAAAATAATTCACATTTGTGCAAGAAACCTGACAATTATCAGCATACAAGCGTGAGTACGTCGACTCTCTCCATACCAATAATCAATCATGCACACACATATACGATAAAACCTTTATTTCAGAGAAATAAATAGTGATTTCGGATGTGAATAGTAATATGACTTGACGTGTATATAAGATATAAACTCGTGTCTTCAACAGTTTTACTGTAACAACTATTTTCTAACGACTGCATTTTCGAATTTAAAAAAACGCTTCCCCCGGACGCTCATCATATGTGCACCTCTAAAAAGCAAGCGTGTGAGCTTACAATGCGCACATATGACCTGATCCGGCTGCCCGAATAGAAATACTTATGTAATAATCGCTATTTAAGCTTTCTTATTTTCTACGGTTATGAAACGAGCCATGATCTACATTTTGTTTCAACTTACAATCCTTTCGACTTTGGAAATCCACCTCAAATTTGGATTTTGCTATCAATCATACACATTAATCTACATTTGTGGAAATAATAGCAATTATCAGCATACATGCGTGAGTACGTTGATTGTCTTCATACCAATCAACAATTATGCACACACATATAAGATAAAATCCTCGTTTCGGAGAAATAAATAGTGATTTCGGATGTCAATAGTAATATGATGTGACGTGTATATAATATATAAACTCGTGTCTTCAACAATTTCACTCTAACACTATAACACCCCAAATTTTACAACTCGGGGAGTTACTGGTTAGGACCGCACAGTGGGTCCCGACCTTAGTTTGACAACAACTTAACAAGATCTTACAACAAGGCACAGATAAGGAAAACCATAAATCATAAAATAAATCTTAACAATGTATGAATGTGACCAGAACAACTGACAGCCGGAAAATATAAGATAACAAAGTACAAAAAGAAAGAAAAGAACCAAGGTCCAACTGGAATCCCATAAATAAAGAAACTGCATCACATCCTAAAAGTACGACACCCCGGCTGACCACTACCATCCCGATCACTCGGCATCTGCTCTAACCTGTGGTAAATCTACACAACATAATAACCGTTAGCTAACTATCCAAATATAAGTAGAATAACAACAGCACAAACACACGCAGAAAAATTATAAACAAACATCATGCTGGCACTCAACCGTTTATTATCTATTATTTAGGTGATTCATCTTATTCAGTTTTACAGTTGTGGCACGAGAGCTATTAACAGTTCTCGCCTCCGTTCCTTATCCAACTGGGTGTAGGTCTAGCTGACCTCCGCCGGTAGCATCACTACAAACCGAGTATGGACTAGTCCCTAAAGAAACCCCCAGCGCCCGCAAGCTAACTGAGCAGAATGCCACCGCCTGTTACTCTTAGGCCAAGTATAGGTCGGTAAATATATATCACAACCTATCTCTCTAAACATTTCAATCACACACCACTATCATCATTCATGCTCATATTTAGAAGTCAGCGAAGTAAGCCCAAAGGACTTACCTGTTATAAAGCTCGACTCTCTGTAAACCAAACTCGCTCTGTAAACTGTAGCAACTCAGTTGCCTGCCAAAGGAGATAAGTGCATTAGCACACTCCAACAAAATTAGAAGTCTAAGACTTCTAAGATAGAAGATCGTAAAAGGACATAACTAGTTACAACTCTAATTTATGGAAAAAAAGACCATTTTACCCTTAGTCCCGAGACTTCCAAATTTTTCAAAATTCATGTCTAAACTCCTATTTGAGACTCTAAAGTCATATTCCAACTCCTAAAGTTTAGTTTGGTTACAAACTATCACTTTTCTTATTTCCCTATTTTCCAAATGGTCGTAAAGGTCTAACTTCGGTTTCAAATATAAAATTCGTAAAAGCTTATAAAAATTCCGAAATAATTCCCTAGATTATCTATGATGTTCTATCTAACCTTAGGAGCAAGAATTTCTCAAAACTGTTCATCCATCATTTTTATAAAAATTCTCAAAGTTGGCTACTCCACTTACAATTTCTATACTTAGCCAAAATTCCAATGTTTACAAAAACTGCTTAACTACCCTACTTTGGAAGCTATAACTTCTAATCCGACCGTTCATTTCTTCTCAATTTTTAATATGCTAAACTACGTATATCCATCTATCATCTATTAAAATTTCAACGGTGGATCCTCATTCAAACTCTCAAACATTGGTCTACAATCTAGGCAGTTCCTCACTTCCAAAACTGAAGTAAAATAAGGTATACAGGTTCTGAGTTCGAAACTCGCTGCATTCATACACTTGGAAACACACTTAAGGTCTCTACTTTCTACCTCACATCTAGGGATCGATCCCTATGGATGACACACATCTCACTCCACTTCATCTACGGCACAACAAAGTAGGAAAGAGAGAACCTTACCAGCCTAGGCTCGAGCCGAGTCTGACCTTCTGCTGTAGCGATTGGAGGCTCCTAAACTGGCACCTGCAGTCACAATGGTCGGAAGGAAGATCTGTCTTAAACAGATAGATGTACGTAGCTCTCATGTTTGTTATACTCAGGACCGGAGAGTAGGAAACCTTACCCGGATGGTGAGTTTTCCGGCTGCGTCTCGATCGCTCAGTCTGTAGTGTGGGTGGCTGGTCGAGACTGTAATTGATGGTTGTGTGAGTTCAGCGGTGACACTAGCAGAAGGTAGAAGGGAAAGGAGAAGAAAAGGCCTACCTGCTGCGTTTTACAAGTTTTCCAGTTGATGTTGTTCCAGTTGCTGCCACGAGAGGAGGAGAGTAGAGTGGATCCGTGAATGTCTGTACTTGGACAGCAATGAGTCGGTGTAACGGAAGGTGTGAAGGATAAAGATACGCATAGAAGGAGAGTGATATCCGGGCGATAAATGAGGCGTTAATGCAGTAGGAGAGAGAGAGAAGGAGGAGAGTAGACGGCTGAATGAATCTGTAACAGCTGATCTTCTGAGCTCCTCCATTCGCTGGGCCGAAGCAAGGCAGAAGGTGGCTGCAGATGGCGCTGGACTGAAGAAGCGTTGGGCTGGAGAAGCGTTGGGCTGAAGACGGGCAAGCTGGAAGGCTAGACGCTGGGCTGGAGCTGGCAACGCTGGGAGGCTAGACACTGGGCTGGAGTTGCGCTGGGCTGAATACTGGCGCTGGGCTCCCTGGCAAGTGCTGCTGGGCTGCAGAAGCTGGCGCTGGCTCCCTGGCAAGTGTTGCTGGGCTGCAGAATCTGGCGCTGGGCTCCCTGGCAAGTGCTGCTGGGCTGCAGAAGCTGGCGCTGGGCTCCCAAGTAAGCTGGTGTTGGGCTGCAGAAGCTGGGATGCAGATGGGCTAGAGCTGGCGCAAGGGTGAAGGAAGCAGCAGCCCGGTGCTAGCTGCAGTCCGGAAACGAGATCCCGACAATTGAAGGTACGGAATAGACAGGTACGGATTAGGTTACAGTTTAGGATTGGTTATAAGAATCCTATCATTTTATGTGGAAGTAAGCTACATAAAATGATAACTTTTTAAAAGAATCTATCATTTTATGTGAAGGAAATCTACATAAAATGATAAATTTTATAAGAATGTGTCTAACTAAGTAGACGGATATGAATCAACTGATCGAGATCGGGTTTAGAACAGAAATAGACGGAATAAAAATTCCGGATATTACAAAACGGCTATTTTCTAATGCCTACTTTTTCGAAATTGGAAACGCTTCTCCCGGGCGCGCATCATCTGTGCGCTTTCAATAAGCTGGCGTGTGCACCTACATTGCGCACGTATGACCTACTCCGGCTGACCGAATAGCAATCCTCATATAACAATCACGCTTAAAGCTTTCCTATTTCCTACGGATACCAAACGAGCCATAATCAACATCGAGTTCCAACTTACAATCCTTTCCACTTTGAAAATTAACCTTATATTTGGCTTTCGATATCAATCATACAAAACAACCCGCAGTTGTGCAAGAAACGTGACAATTATCAACATACGTACGTGAGTACGTCGACTCTCTCCATACCAATCATCTATCATGCACGCACATATATGATAAAACCCTCGTTTCAGATAAATGAATTGTAAGTTTGGATGTGAATAGTAATATGATTTGATGCGTATATAAGATATAAACTCGTGTCTTCAACAACTATTCTCTAACAACTATTTTATAACGGCTACTTTTTCGAATTTAAAAACACTTCCCCAAGCGTGTAACATATGCGCACCTTCAAAAAGCAGGGGTGTGCGCCTATAGTGCACACGTATGGCCTACTCCGGCTTGCCGAATAACAAGCCTCATATAATAATCACGCTTCTAAGCTTTTTCCTATTTTTTATGGATATCAAACGAGCCATGATCAACATCTATTTTCAACTAACAATCCTTTCCACTTCGGAAATCAACCTTAAAATTGGCTTTCGATATCAATTGTACAAAACAATCCACATTTGTGCAAGAAACTTGGCAATTATCAGCATATGTACGTGAGTACGTCGACTATCTCCATACCAATCATCAATTATGCACGCACATATACCATAAAACCCTCGTTTCAGATAAATGAATAGTAATTTCGGGTGTGAATAGTAATATGAATTGACGTGTATACAAGATATAAACTGGTGTCTTCAACAACTATACTCTAACGGCCTTTCTAACGGCTACTTTTACGAATTTGAAAATGCTTCTTCCGAACGCGCATCATTTGTGTACCTCAAAAAAGAGAGTGTGTGCACCAACAGTGCACACGTATGGCCTAGTACGTCTGTCCGAATAGCAATCCTCATATAATAATCACGCTTTAAGCTTTTCTTTTTTCTACGAATACCTAACGACTCATGCTCGAAATTCAGTTTCAACTTAAAAGCACCTTGAATTTGGCTTGACTCTCGATATCAATCATACAAAACAATCCACATTTATGCAAAAAAAAACTGAAAAATATCGACATACGTACGTGAGTACGTCGAGTTTCTCCATACCAATCATCAATCATGCACGCATATATACGATAAAACCTCGGTTTTGAGCAGAGGACATAGCGCGCAGGTATGAAAATCGCACCAAAATGTGACTCCCAACAATATAGGTAGCTTTAGAATTACTCTATACCATTTTTTTTCCCTTCCTTAACCGCAACTATCGCATGCAACTGTTCATAGTTAGATAGTAATCTAGCTACTTACGTCGAGTCCGAGACCCGGGCTCTTTCTGGGCGTTGAAATAAACGGTTGCAACCGGAAGGCCCAGCTGGAGCTTGGCCGCAAACTGCCTTGTGTTGAAGTTCCCTCGGCTCTCAGGTATCTCAACCAAAGACCCCACCTGTTGCTTCTGTTCATACAAGACCAGTATGAATCTGTGAATTCCCACGGTTGGTTTTGGTGCATCATATTCCAGTATCTCTCTTCCTTTATGAGTTGATCAAAAATCCAGAAAAAAAAAACATTTTCAAATGAAAATTGAAAAAGAAAAAAAATATCAAGGTATATATAATATTAGTGTGGGCAGGTTGAATGTGTTAATGACAAGTGTTTATGCATATATGAGCAGGACAGGTGCCCTGTCAGGTGTCCAGCAGGCTTCACACGTGGGCTATAGAAACTTTAAAAAAAAAAAAAAAAATCTTTCTCTGAAATAATAACATATATTACCAATCAAGAAAGTAGTGAACTTATGATCACATAATCAAAGCTGTTTAAAGTCTATCTTCGTATTCTTTGCATGCAACACCAGAGCTAGATGAATATCATTTAGGGCCGGAGAATGTACTTACCACGAGTGGGGTTTGTGCCGCCAGGAATATCAGTCACAATCCTGCACCAAATTAAAAAATGTCAAATGCATTAAAGATCGGTATATATATAAATGATATTGACATACCAGTGGACCCATTCTCTCATGGAAGGCTCGCTGGGACTTGGAGCATCCGGATCGATCATGACCTACAAAGATTAAATTCATTCTTAGTTCTTGAAAAGAAAACCTAAAATCGATCGATATTAATGATGAGTGTGGAAGGTGAATGAAGAGAGCACCAGAGTATAGAGAAGGTGAGAACGGCCGCCGATGATGAGACGAGGAGGATCGGAGGTAAGAGAAGGCTTGAGAGTGCATCCATTAGTAACGTGTTTGGATACGAAGTAAACCGACATCGTTACGCTTGGTACGAACATATCGACTACATCTCCGATCACTCTTCCTAGCACCAATGGATCAACCGATGCCGCCATTATATATTGATTGATCGATCTAGTATGAATTGAGTTGGAGTGAAGTGAATTCGATGAGTATAGCAGTTCAAGTGGTGAGATCAATTTATAGAAGTCAATTTTGAGAGAGAAGGTGCATGCATCAGCCGAAAAGAGAGAGAGGGAAAGAGGAAGGAGAGAAGAGCACGTGTGAGGGGATGTCAGAGTATCGGATGGCCGGATGAGTGCCACGTGGGAGATTAGAAGCCGTTGGTTTGTAAACTTCCCACTTTCCAACCCCTGCATTTCCCCCGCCCCCGGTTAACTGTAAACTCTGTTCGTAAATATCAATGTGCCGCGAAACGATACAAAAGGTAGGGATATATTTACTTAATTAAAATATTAAAAAGCGTATGAACTACTCTATTTTTTCAAAAAGACTTAGTTACCAAAATTGCCCTACAATCATTCAATATAATCGATAGTGAACAATATAAATATGATCTCCAATAAAAGTTTCAAGGAAAAATCTCTAATTTTTTTAAAAGAACCCAATTTTAAAACAAACATAAGTTGATAAGTTGAAAAATTAGTGATCAGAGTTTCAATTTAATAACTTTAAATGGTTATAGTGCCAACTTTTTCTATAAATTATGTAGTTTTTTTTTCATTCATACATAAATCGTTTTCTTTTTGTCTTGCAAGTGTATTGCTTAATTTTGTATAAGTTTATTGCAATAAATCATATTCAAAATATTATTACTTTAATTACCTCAAGTTTGTTATTTTTTGAGAAATAATATATGAAACATATACGTAGGAGAGAGACTTTTGATCTCATGATTCTCTTTAATCGTATTTAGAGGTGTCAATAGAATCATTTCAATCGGGTTTTGCTAGGGTTTAGATCATTTAGGTTTTTGGGTCATTTCGGTTTCAATGTATTTTTTCGGATATGTATGTCGGATCACATCGGGTTCATGCTTATTTTTGCTAGCCAAAGCTTGTCACACTAATCGGGGTTCGTTCAAATTTTGAGTTCTTCGGTTTTATACGAATTGGTTAATATGGATTGGGTTTGTTTGGGTCATGTTTGAATTTTCATTAAATAGGCAGTATGTTTTAGAATTCATCTAACATGTATTTGACTTTTAAAAGATTTTTTTAGCGATGAAAATATAAAAGATCTAGTGATTTTTTTTCCTATAATTGTATTATATTAATCTCATATTAAATCATTTATACATAAAATATAAACTTATGATAACGAAGTGATACTTTAAACATAAACGATTACACACGGTGTATTTTTTACATATATGACGATAATTTCATAATATATTGAGCATGAGTAATATTTATGACAAGATCGAGATCATAAGATTTAGGATATAAGGATAAATTCAAGTATTTATATTTTAGGAGATTTGGGTGGGAAAAAGCCCTCTTATTAGCCTATCTACATCCCTAGTTAAAAGGGTTAAATTTTACACTCCTATCTAAAATAAATTTCTACATCTCATGTATCTTCTCCGTTTAAATATTTAAATAAAAATTCACCCCTTTCAAATATAGACGCCATCCTCCAACAGTGCAAATTAAAATGGGTCCTACTCCTCCACAAATAATTTATTTTTTTTTAAATATTTTATGAAAAAAATATAAAGTAAGATTAAAATAAGATTATAGACAGAATGGAATGCAACAAAAAGCTATATAGAGGGAGTCTATACGCAAATACGTATAGAATTACTGTGCGTAAATAACATTATAGACGGAGTGAGATACGGTTAGTGTTGTGATGGTTAAGGGTTTGTCTTCTTTCAATAAATTTATAACAAAATATTTTGGTTCTATAACAATCGTTTGGTTTTATAACAAGAAATTGATGTATAAAAGATATAAGATTTAAATAATCAGCAAGATACATTCAAAAAAACACAATCCATATTTACAAGAATTTACAAGGAAGCTTGTATACAAGAATGTAAGACTAAGGAGATAATTAGTTTAAAGAACTACAATAGGATAAACACCACACATAATTTAGAATGGGTGAGAGTCTTTGCAATTTTCTCTTATATGTTTCTTCAAATTATTTATATATAGAAATGAAAAGAAAATTGTGTATAATATATTTAAACATTGCACTATTATGGAATGTTATGTTTAATTAGTATATGACCAATTTTTCGTATTATCATAAATTACAATTTTACTACTGATATTCCTTTTCAATTGAAAATACGAAATCTTTGAAACATATTTAAGATATAACTTAGTCGGGGTAGTTTTGGGTTAGGTTCGGGTTTGTTTCGGGCCGGGTTTGCTTTGGGTTTGGGTCAATATCGTATCTACTTTTGGGTCTAGTTTGCTTTAAGCTCGGATATGTTAGGGTTCAGGTTGAATCGATCGGGTCAACTCGGTTCAGGTCTTGGATTCTTCTAATGAAAAAAAGAAGGTTTGAACGCGTGAGTCAGTACTTCGGATTGAGACAGGTTTTCATGTTAAATTTACCAACAAACAAAAAAGACAACACAATTAAAGATAGTTTTAGGGGACACAATTATAAATAATATTGATGAACTAAAAAAATCTAAGAAAGATACATAAAATATCATTGGAAAAAAGTTCATAATGGAAAAAAAAAACTAATACAATTAAATAAGTTTTATTATAATAAACATCTATTAGATTTCATTTTTTTTCAAAGCTCCACAAAATTCTTCACAAAAGTTCCACCGAACATCCCCTCGTTTTATTATCAAGGAGTCAAGCTATACTTACAAACAGTGTCAAGTGGATGCAACAATTACTTATTTCACCCTCTGATGTTTGGTGCAGAAATGTCCTTCGTATGGAGAAACGTGTCCTATTAAGATACGTGTTTGAGGTGCATGAGAAGCATGGATTACTGTAACACCCCACAAAACTATCACTTTGCATTATTTGAATGAAAATTTAAGATTAACTCAAAGTAAATTGGATTGCTACCCATGTCAACAAAAATTCTTCATCTTTAGCGGTTGAGTAGAGAAAAAAAAAATTCTCGAGTAAAGCGGGTGCTGTAAATTGATAGCATGAATTATTGTCTATATTTCGGACATGGTTTTGTTGTTTGCTCATCATAATTTTGCATGCATGTATTTGTATTTGTAGTATTTATGTCACTATTCAGTTACTTTGCAAGAATCGAGGTCTACATGACGTTTTGTTGTAATTGTAGGGAATATGGCACGTTTTGGGTGGAAATGAAACATAAAGAGCTAAAGAAGCTATGGAGCTACATTTAGGAGCATTAGGAAGAACAAGAAGGAGGAAAAGAACCATGCTGGAAGGAAGGAAGAAAGATCCAGACGAAGATATGATTTCATGCACGTAGATCACTACTGACCTCGGATGGACACAACCATGCATTTTGACCAAGATGGCCCACTGGGCCTGGATCGAGGTCGACGACCAACAACCCAAGGAGATAAAATATATTTTTGACCTAAAATTCATCTATAAGAATGGAAGGTGGACATGGAGTTCCGGAGGCTGGACGCTCGAACGTTGAGACGTCATAAAGGTTTTCTTTGGACGGCTGCTTGGAAGGATTGAAGGAAAGGGAAGATTTGAAGGAAGGATTGCTCAGGGTTGAAGGAACCCTAGATTGTGAGGATTTCCTTGGGGATTGCTAGTGAGTTGTTATCATCCCTTTTTGGAACACATTATTGATACTATTGTTGAGTTGTTTGCTTTGATAATTGAGATACCTTTGTTGCTTGCTTTATTCCCTTTTCTTGATATTCTTGATATATTTGATATTGCTTTGATAATGATGCTTGTTGGCTAAACACCCTTGTGATTCTAGGGTGATTAGTTGAAGGTTGTGGTATAGACGATGAAAGAATAGACCTCTATCCAAGTGGACCTTGAAAGCTTGAGTTAACCCTAATCCGAAACCAGTCTCGGGTTGTTCGTTGAGCATCTCGACCGAGATCGATATAGAACAGAACGAGATCGCCCACTGCATTGCCTATCATGAGTTTAGGTTATAGTTTGTTAAATTCTATCCTTGTTGCACCTTTCCTGGTTTACACGCAAGCCTAGGATGAGACATACCCGGTGATTCCTTTGCTTGTATACCAATGATGATGAGTGTTAGGTAATAAAGGTTTATCTTTATTAGGGTTTGAGTGTGCCTTCATCCTACCTTTGAGAGTTAACTTGAGACTTACTTGGTGATGAATAGTTATGTACCCTTAGATGAGTGATGTTGGTTTGAGCGCCTTTACCTTTTCTTAGTTCCTTGAGACTTCCCCGGTGATAGGAGCTTTGGTTTGGGAAAGTGGATAGTGAGACTTACCCGGTGATCTATCCCATTGTAGAAACACCTTCCCTCATCAATCCTCAGCTTTTTCCACGTTATCCGAAAAGATCTTGAGTCGAAACCACAACTGGATACTATGATCTTTAGAATCTGCATTTCCCCATCTTGACATATATTCTTGATTTTGCTTTCGATCAATATTATTGCATGTTTCTGAAGTTGGATTGCCTTACTGTGATTGTTCTCACCGATTCCCTGAGATCGACTCCGGAATATAATCTCTTGCTACGATTGATCCGTACACTACGGGTTCGCTTATCGTTATGTTTATTATTCGGATTATAAATTTAAAGCTTTGTCTGCACACACCTTTTGGAGAGAACATAAACCGTGTTGCTAGTGAAAGGTTCCAAAGATCAAGAGATATATTAAATTGTGATAACTCCACCTTGATTATGAATTGTCTATGTGGATGATGGAAGACTTAACATTATGAGTGGTTCTATAAACTAATAGATATCTAGATTGCATGTTTTGGTTTTGTATTTGTTAAATGTGTGCATGCCTTAAAAAACATCTCAATGGAAGAACAGAGAAGGGACAAGCATGGAGATCTTAGAAAGCAGTTCAAGGGATAAACGCGGAGGCCTTGAAACGCAGTACAAAGGAGGATTCGGCTGAAGGCTTTTCGAATTCAAGATTCAAATATCTCAACAACCAAAGCAAGGATATCTACCAAGGATAACAAGAACGTCTTCAAACAAGATTTGAAGAGAAGATCTCGGCCAGCAAACAATAAGATCTTCAACGGATTTGAAGAGAAGATCTCGGCCCCAACAACAAGATCTTGAAAAGATCTTAACAACCGACGCAGAGGATAAGAGAAGATCTTTCAAACGGATCCCACACAAAGATCTCGGATCTAAGGAAAATCTTAACGGCCCTCAAGAGAGAAGTCTTCAACAACAAAGATCTTCAATGGCTTCGAAGATCTCGGAGCGTGAACTAAGGACTTCAACGGCAAAGATCTTCAACGGCTCTTTCAAGGAGAAGATCTCGAAGATGAAGATTCTCAATGTGCGTCAAAGGGAAGAATTAGATGAAGAAGATAGAAGATCTTTCAAGGACTACTTCATCTCAACCAAACACCGTTTTTCATGGAGAAAGAAGAACATCACAACGGCCATCTTACAACGGCTAGAAGAGTTCTCCATAGAAGACTATAAATGAAGATGGCAATTGAAGAGAAGAACAACAAGCTTACACGGAAAGTCTTCAAGCGATCAAAGCATCTTCATTCGTTCGAAAAGTTTTTCTTCCTCTTAGCTTACAAAAGTTTACATCCTCAGAGAGAGAAAAACACTAGAGCTCTATTGGAATATCTAGAGAGTGTTATACTCGAGTGTGGTTACTCTACAAAGTAACTAGGCTATTATTGCTAGGTTAGAGTTGGACTAGATCGTAGCATTGGCTACAGTGAGAGAAGAAGGGGATTTCTTCTAGGTTGTATCCAGGACTCTTTGAGCAGATAATAGATAGTTAGATCCTAGGGTAAAGAAACCCTAGGACGGTGACGTAGACTGTTAGAGCTGAACTCCATAAACATATCACCCTGTCGATCTTTTAATTTCACATTTTCTATTGCGTATATTATGACTAATGTTGGTTTGAAGATTTCGGAGTCAAGGCCTTGAAATCCCTTTCAAAGCCTTGAAAACTAGTTTTGGCACCAGACGCACATATCAACTTCAAGGCCTTGAAATCGGTTTCAAAGTCTTGATACAACATATTACAAAAAGTTCCCATACTCTATTCAACCCCCCTTTTAGAGTGATTATATCCTTATTATTTACCTATACAGTTCTTCAATTGGTATCAGAGCTAGACTCGTATATATTGATTTAACCATCAATGAGAATAATCATGAACTCTATAGCTGATAGAGGATTCGTTCAAGGAAGATCCGCATCTCAACTACCACACTTCTCCAGTAACAACTTTTCCCATTGGAGAGCACTAATGCAAATGTTTTGTTATTGATCAGGACATGAAACTATGGAGCATCATTCAAATTGGCACTAAAATCCCAACCATCACGGTTGAAGGAGTCCATGTCGCAAAGAAGGAAGCCAACTTCACTCAAACAGACTTGGATAGTGTTTTAAACAATTACAAGGCCATGAACTTGCTCTATTGTGGATTGGATGCAAATGAATTCAACCGTGTCTCATCACGCAAGAGTGCAAAGGAAATATGGGACAAGTTAGTTGCTACGTACGAAGGGACAAGTCAAGTCAAGGAGACGAAGATAAACATCTTCCTCAGGCAATACAAGCTATTCAAGATGAATTCAAATGATCGGTCAAGGAGATGTTCATATGATTCACCGAGATTGTGAACAATCTTGATTCACTTGGAAAGGTCTTCACAAATGAAGAGAAAGTAAGGAATGTTCTAAGGAGCTTACCTAAATCTAAGTGGGGATCAAAAGTGACTGCCGTCAAAGAAGCTCAAAATCTCACTACAATTTCTTTAGATGACCTTCTTGGAAAGCTAACCACCCATGAGATGGTTCTTGATGAAGAGGATGAAGAGCTCCCATAAACAAAAATAATCTTGCCCTAAGATCCAAGAAGGACGACATACCATCGGAGGATGAAGAGTGTGATGATGATGAGGAAGATCCATTCGCCTTGATCTCAAGAGGTCTAGCAAGAATTATTTAAATTAAGAAGAAATTCGAAAACAAAAAAGAATATCCACGATCATCAAGACCTCGGGGTAAGTTTTCTAACCCTAATAAGAAAACTAAAGTACTGACTTGTTTTGAATGTGGTTAAGCAGATCATCTCGTAAAGGATTGTCCAAAAAAGAAGAGGAACAACTTTAGAAAGAATAATCAAAAGAAGAAGGCTATGGTAGCATCGTGAAGTGATTCAGATTTGACAAATGAGTCAGAAGACGAGAAAGAACAAGCAAACTTGTGTTAAATGGCCAATCACGAAGAAGATCCGAATCACTATGTTGATGGTGTGGTAAGTACGATTATGTCGCAATCTAACCTTGAACTCACGCAATTCCTTAAAGGCATTATCATATCCGATAAAGAACATAGGGTAAGGATAAGTTCCTTAAGAGAAAAGCTTCTCAAACAAGAGAAACGACTAAGTGAGATGTCTTTGGAAATTGAAAATCTTAACACTGAAAGTTAGACCTTGATGACAACATCAAGGCATTGGAATCGGAATATGCAATTCTCAAGGACAATCTTTCTTCTCTCCATTGAGACTATATCTATCTAGAGAAAGAGAAGGTTGATCTAATTGTGACGTGTCAAGACCAGAAGGCTGCACTTATTCAATTCACTCGTTCGAAAGCCAATCTCGAAAGGATGATGGGTGAACAACAATCTTCTCTTAACAAAAATGGTATAGGTTATCACGTAAGTTTTCCTAGAAAAACAACTACCACTTTTATTAAAGCTAAAGGAAGTATACACATGCCCACATGTTTTTATTGTTGTAAAAAACGTAAAATCAACATGCCTATATAGAAGAAATGACCCTTACATCATTAGAAACACTTATCCTCTATGTCTAAGGAAACAAGTTAAGCAAATATGGGTTCTTAAAGGTACTAGACCACCAAACATGATTGAGCCTGAATATGGACCAAAATATGCTATTTGGTCTACCCGGAAAGTTAAAAGTTTGTTGTTTTGCAGGATATCACCAAGGTTAAGGAGCATAAATGGATATTAGATAGTGGTTGCAAAAGACATATGAGTGGAAAAAGCTCATTGTTTTCAGATCTAAAGAAGTAATTATTTGGAACCATTACGCTTGGTGATAAAGAAAAGTGTAACATCATTGGCGTTGACAAAATCGGTTATAATTCATCTAACTTTATTGATCATGTTTATCTTGTTGACGATTTAAAGTATAACCTGCTTAGTATCTCTCAAATATGTGATAAAGGCAACAAGGTGATTTTTGATTCAGATAAATGTGAAGTTCAAGATAAAAATATCAGGTCATGTTGTGCTTATTGCTCCTAGATGTAACAATGTTTATTCAATGAGCACTAAACAAGTTTCAGGAACTAAGCTAACGAGTCTCAAGGCCTTGAATAACGATCCAAGGCTTTTGTATAGACGACTCGGTCACGTAAGCATGCATACGATGAAGAAACTTCTTTCAAAAGATTTGGTACGTGGTTTACCAAACCTAAACTTCAAGGGAGATGAACTATGTAAGGCTTGTACACAAGGTAAACAAACAAAAGGTTCATGCAAACCAAAGAAGGCTGTAAGTTCTTCTCGGCCCATTGAACTTTTACATATGGATTTATGTGGTCTTATGCGTGTCAAATCTTCCAAGGGAAAACAGTACATCCTTGTCATTGTGGATGATTTTTTTTTTGTTTTACATGGACCTCATTCTTACGGGAAAAATATGAAGTTTTGTTTGAGTTTTCAAAACTTTGTAAGGAGTTGCAAACTTTGAAAAACCTATATATCGTCTCTATTAGAAGCGATCATGGTAGAGAATTTGCTCAACTCAAGTTTGATTTGTTTTGTGCAAAATATGGTATTTCACACAACTTTTCAGCTCCTAGAACACCTCAACAAAACGGGGTTGTGGAACGTAAGAACCGCACCCTAGAGGACATGTATAGGACTATGCTTTTAGAAAATAGTTTGCCAAAAAATTTTTGGGTTGAAGCTGTTAACACGGATAATTACTTCTTGAATAGATGCTTAATTCGTCCTATTTTGAAAAAGACTCCTTACAAACTTTTTAATGGAAGAAAACCTAATATTTCCTATTTTAAACACTTTGGATGTACATGCTTTGTCCATAATAATGGCAAAGACAACCTTGGTAAGTTTGATGCACGTAGTGATGAAGCTATCTTCATTGGATATGCTTCAAATAGCAAACTTATCGTATTTATAATAGACGTACCAAAATTATTGAGGAAAGTATTCATGTTATATTTGATGAAAGCAATGATGGTACTTTGAGTGAAAGTTTTGCATATTTGAATCTTAATCAACATGGAGATCATAACTCTGATGGTGAAGAAGATCCTAAAGCTCAAGAAAAGAATATGCAAGAAGAGATTCAAGATACCGGAGAACAATCCAAGACCTTGAAACGCATCTTCAAGACCCTGAAACGACAAATGACGTTGCTAGAAGTCAGTTTCAAGGCCTTGAAACTCAACTTCAAGGCCTTGATATAGGATCCAAAGGCGATATGTTCAAGCACTTCAAGAACCTTATTGGATCATGGCCATGCAAATGAGCCTCAATCTTCATGATCCGTTCCAACCTTCAAAAGAAGAAACTTTCAACATTCTTCATACCATCCACCAGAGAACGTGATCTCACAACCAAACGCATGAGTTCAAACCTGATCTAAGGTTAACAACTTGTGTGCTTTTTTAGCGCTCGTGTCTCTTGTAGAGCCCAAGAACTATGTTCAAGCACTTCAAGAACCTTATTGGATCATGGCCATGCAAAATGATCTGAATGAGTTCGAGAGAACCAAAGCCTAGACCCTCACATCTAGACCTAAGTAACAACCCGTCATTGGCACAAAATGGGTATTTCGAAACAAGTTGGATGAAAATGGCAAGGCATTCGAAACAAAGCACGACTTGTAGCTCAAGGCTATAACCAAGAAGAAGGTATTGATTATGATGAGACTTTTACTCCGATTGCCAAGTTAGAAGCTGATAGTATGAATTATAGTCTATATTTTGGGACTTGTTTAGACGTTTTATCTTCAATAATCTGCATGTTTGGATGTATATTATGTGATTATATTGTCGTTTCATCTACCTATGCGGGAATCGAGGTCTACACCAAGTTTCGTTGTAATCGTAGGTAAAATGGCACGGTTTGCATCAAAATGGAGCAAAAGAAGCTAAGGAGTCATAGGAGCTACATTCAGGAGCTTAAGGAAGAATCCAGGAAGCATGAAAATGGATTAGAGATTCACTTTGGACCAGATTTGAGAGATTTCACATTCAGTTGTGATTCACCTCGGTCAGTTACAGTACCATCTCGACCGAGGTGATCCAGAAGAGCTGCTCGACCGAGGCGAACACCTTGGACGCGGCGAGAGATATATTTTATTTGGCTGAGATCTTTTATTTTTGGAAAGAGGATCTTATATTTTTAGGCTGGATTCCTGGAAGGAAGAAGATAATTTAGCTCATATATTTTACCTATTTTTATTGGAAAAGATCTTTCTAAGATATCTTATCTTTGGAGGGTAATTTTCCTATAAAAAGGGTTGAATTTTCCATAAATCAAGAGGCCGCATACATCCGCTAACGGCAGGAAAACACCCACTACAGTTGGGAGATTTGAAGAACCTTTTTGAAGGTTGAAGGAAGATTGAAGGAAGAAAGTCGATAGCTTTTATAGCTTTTGTGAAGGGTTTTGTAAGATTCTCTTATATTCCCTTCTTGTTGATTGTCTTGTTGGATTGTGATCCAAGGAACGCTTGTTTGTTTGAGATTCAGTTATTGAAGCCTTGTTCTTAAGGTTTTCTTGTTCAATTATTCACCTTCTTCCCATATATTTGATTATTGCTTTTATGATGATAATTGGCTAATTTTTTTGTGTGATTCTAGGGTGATTGGCTGAAGGTTGTGGGAAAAACAATGATAGAATAATCTTAATCACAATAGGACCTTGAAAGCTCGAGTCTTTATCCTTAACCCTAGAACATCTCGCTCAGTCGATGAACATCTCGGCCGGGGTGGAATTCTTCAGACCGAGGTGACCTTTGTGATCCGAAAACTGAGAGTTATGTGTTAGAGTTTGCCAAATCCTATTCTTATTACACCTTTCCTGGTTCAATGCAAGCCTAGGATGAGACTTACCCGGTAATTCCTTTGTTTGTTTACCTAAGATCATAAGAGTAGGTAATAAAGGTTTATCCTTTATTGGGGTTTGAGTGTGCTTTCATCCCATCTTTGTGAGTTAGCCTGAGACTTACCCGGTAAAGGTTGATTTTATTCCCTTAGTTGGAGTGTTAGTTTGAGGTTATAGTTCTTTTCCTTAATTCCTTGAGACTTACCCAGTAATAGGAGTTATGGTTTGGGATTAGTGAGTAGTGAGACTTACCCGGTGATCTATTCCACTTTAGTAACACCTTCCCTTTGCAAAAATCTCAACTTTGTCCGCTTATCTTTAGATCTTGAGTTGGAACCACAACTAGATGCTTTAATCCCTAGAATTGCATATTTCCTTAATTGACTTTTTATCATCTTTGATTGCTTTGATCACTTTTGTGGTTAGTAATTGCATTGACAACCTAAACCTGCTTTGTTTCACTAAGTCCCTGTGATCGACCCCTGGAATTTCTTGCTTTTTACTACGATTGACCCGTACACTGCGGGTTCACATCCTTGTTTTAAGCTTACATCTAGGGTTATAAATTTAAAGCTTGCACACACCGTTTGGAGCGAACATAAACCATACGTATTCTACTTGCTTTTGAATCCTTCATGAACATAAAATTTTTTTCAAACGGATGTTAAATGTGCTTTTCTAAATGGATTCTTAGAAGAAAAAGTCTATGTTGCTCAACCTCCTGGTTTTAAAAATGATGAACTTCCGGAACATATTTTTAAATTGGACAAAGCTCTTTATGGTCTTAAGCAAGCTCCTTGAGTTTGGTATGAAAAATTGTCCAAGTATCTCCTTGAAAATGATTTCAAAAGAGGTTTGAATTGAAAAAACTTTGTTTGTCAAAACCAGAGGCAACGATCTTTTAGTAGTACAAATCTATGTTGATAATATATTATTTGGTGCTACTAACGATTCTCTATGTAAGGAATTTTCTGATATTATGTGTAGGGAAATTGAGATTAGCTTAATGAGAGAGTTACATTTCTTTTTTGGACTTCAAGTCACACAAGCAAAGAAAGGAATTTTCTTTAATAAAAGCCAGTATACCAAGGACTTGCTCAATAAATATAAAATGGATCAATCCAAGGTAGAAAAAACTCCTATGAGTTCCACAATTTTACTTGATCAAGACAAGGATGTTAAAAGTGTTATTCAAAAGGAGTATCGAGGTATGATCGGTTCTTTGTGATATCTAACCGCTAGTCGACCTGACATTATGTTTAGTTTGTGCATGTGTGCAAGATTTCAAGTTGATCCCAAAGAGCCACATTTGATAGCTATGAAAAGGATATTTCGGTATATCAATGACACTAAGGATTTAGGGTTATGGTATCCATGTCAAAACTCGTTTCACCTCGTTAGCTATTCAGATGTTGACTTTGCAGGCTATAAGGTCGATAGAAACAACACTTTTGGATTTTGCCAATTTTTATGGTCATCCATAAACAGTTGGCACTCCAAGAAGCAAAATTTTGTCGCCCTATCCACAGCCGAAGCCAAATATATAATTGTTGGAGTCTGTTGTGCACAAATTCTATGGATAGCTCCACAACTTCGTGATCTTGGTTTTGATCTCAAAGATATACCTATTAAATGTGATAATGCTAGTGCTATTTCGATTACTAAAAATTATGTGTAGCATTCAAGAACAAAGCATATCGATGTAAGGCATCACTTCATACGTGATCATGTTGAGAAAGGTGATGTTTCGATATCTTTTATTTCGACTAACTTGCAGCTTGCATATATATTTACTAAGCCTCTACCTGAAGATCGATTCAATTTTATAAGATTGGAGCTTGGTATGTTGAAAAAGGAAGCATTAATTTAGGGGGAGTAAATTGTTTTATTTCCTCCTTATAATGCAGTCCACTTTTCCATTTCAAGGCCTTGAAATGCAATACAAGGTCTTGAAACGGATTTCAAGGGCTAAAGTTATTTCAAAAGATTTTGTTTTCAAATTCAAATCTTTTTGAAAAGTAGTTGTGATTTATTAGGATAGCATGCCAATTTCGGTTTTCAAGGTCTTGATTCTTTCAAGATCTTGACAAGCCATTAATTAATTTGACATGTCTCCTTTAAATACAATCCTCCCTCCTCCTTTATCGCTTTCCTTCTTCAACGTTTTACAGCAGCCACATGCTTTACTCTTTCTCTTCCAAATTCTCTCTTGCTCTCGCAAACGCATCCATGACGCCAAAGAGAACGACAAAGAGAAACACAAACCATCTTGCTTCTACTTACAAAGAGAACACCATCACATATCCTCTGCTTTAGAAGAACAACAATTTCCAAAGGATGTTGAGATTTCACCACATATCGGGCTTCCAACCACCTAGTTCATCAACTTCAAAGCCACTGGAACATGGTTGGACGGATTTCATAATCGCCCTCTTTGCATGTGCAATTTGGTTGATATGGAGTTCCTTAAAACGCTTCAGCTTCCATGTGTCTCAAGGAGATAAATATATATTTTTGACCTAAAATTCTTCTATAAGAATGGAAGGTGGACATGGAGTTCCAGAGGCTGGACACTCGAACGTTGAGACGTCATAAAGGTTTTCTTTGGATGGCTGCTTGGAAGGATTGAAGGGAAGGGAAGATTTGAAGGAAGGATTGCTCAGGGTTGAAGGAACCCTAGATTGTGAGGATTTCCTTGGAGATTTCTAGTGAGTTGTTATCATCCCTTTTTGGAACACATTATTGATACTATTGTTGAGTTGTTTGCTTTGATAATTGAGATACCTTTGTTGCTTGTTTTATTCCCTTTTCTTGATATTCTTGATATATTTGATATTGCTTTGAAAATGATGATTGTTGGCTAAACACCCTTGCGATTCTAGGGTGATTAGTTGAAGGTTGTGGTATAGACGATGAAAGAATAGACCTTTATCCAAGTGGACTCTAAAAGCTTGTGTTAACCCTAATCCGAAACCAGTCTCGGGTTGTTCGTTGAGCATCCCGACCGAGATCGATATAGAACAGAAAGAGATCGCCCACTGCATTGCCTATCATGAGTTTAGGTTATAGTTTGACAAATTATATCCTTGCTGAACCTTTCCTGGTTTACACGCAAGCCTAGGATGAGACATACCTGGTGATTCCTTTGCTTGTATACCAATGATGATGAGTGTTAGCCTCTCCGTCGTCTTTCTCAATTCCCTAGTTGGCGATCATCTCTTGTTTCTCCGGAACTACTCTCTTGTATATCCTTCATTTGATCATGTTGAGTTGATTCGGAATTCTCTTCTTGTCATCGTAATTGGTGTTGTCTTTGAGTCTTCACTTTTCCGTCTCGACGTTCCTCAACAAGCTCGAAGGAGTTGTCCGACGTTTGTCTACCCTAATGCACATAAGATGTGCATACTAATCTTCACGTTGTCACCCTTCAACATCTACTTAGATGTGTCCCAAGGGGTGAGAAACTCATTATGTTACCTTTGTTAAGGAGATAACATAACTACACTTTCTACTAATCTTCGGCATATAACTATCTATATAACATATCTTTATAACCAAGCTAAAAGTTCCACTACAGTAAAACCTAAAGTCCATACTAAGCATACTGAGATCCGCGGTAGTAGTGGTGGTCAGCCGTACTTTTCTATTCCCAACCAGACTATGCATGCATTTAAAACCAAAATTCTCTTTTTTTTTAAAACTCAGACCCCTTTTCGGGTTCTGCTTAAAACTTATTCGGTCTTTCAGAAGATTTCAAGTGCCATTGTTGCCAACCTGGCTCTGATACCATGTTGTAACACCCCGAATTCTCGGAACTCGGAGTATTACTGGTTAGGACCTCACAATGGGTCCCGACCTCAGTTTGACAACAACATTACTAGGACCTTGCAACAAGACACAAATAAAGAAACCGAAATTCATAAAACCCTGTTTTTAGTGTAATGAATGCAACACTGTCTAGCAGCCTACAGTACTTAAACAAGAGAAAAGAACAACTGTCTTAACCAAAAGAAAGGAAAGACAAAACAACCCCAACCCCACTCTAAGGAGTACGGAGACCCGGCTGACCACTACTTCCGGATCACTCAGCTGCTGATCTAACCTGCGGTAAATCTAAAACAACAACAACAAGAACCGTTAGCTAGTTATCTAAATATTAGCAGTAATAGCAGCACAAACACACTCAGGTAAACATAAACACTCAGCATGCTTTCAAACAAATCCGTTTTATTATCTTGCTTTAAATTACTCATTCACTCTAATGATACTTATTTTGTGACACGAGGGATTCCCAAACCTCGCCTCCGCCCCGTGTAACCATCAGGAATGGATCCGATGCACCTCACCTTGTACCTGTATGGTCTGGGTATAGAGAACCTCCCAGTCTCCTGTCAGAGCTGGGCAGTGATGTCACGGCCCGTTATACATACACTTGGGCCTTACGTAAATAATAACAGTCGTCCTAGCAAGTTATTATTATTAAATCAAGCAATAGCACACACCACTACTATCACTCAACTAACACTCAGAAACCGGCTAAGTAAGTCGCAAGGACTTACCTGAGTCAAGATATACTCTAACACGTCTCAAAAATCCGTACTCGTGGTAACTCAGATGCCTGTCAAATAAGGCATGTGTATCAAAATCACATTCCGATGTCCAACCTCATGCTAAGGAATTACGGAACAAGTTCTTACGGTAGAAGACCATTTTACCCTCAGCTGAAGGCTTCTCAAATTTATTCTTAACTTTCTTATCACCCACTTATTTAATTGTGTAATTATTCGGTACTCATATATATATCTACATATTTAATTTCTCATCTTGTACGGAGTTGGGTACACTTACGTCCTGAGTATATATATATATATATATATATATTCTTATGTTATGTATATAAACTTGAAATCCCAACTTATTTCTATATACTTATCTCTTTTATATAGTTTTCCTTAATCCCAACTCGTATTTATGTGTAGCTACTCGCATTTTTATATATTCTATATATTATGTTTATAAATAGACTTTTATATAAAAATTATATACCCATTAAATTCCAAGCTTCTATAACGTTAAAAGACTTTAAAATACTTATGTGTACTCTTTTATTTCATATTAAATATATATATATATATATATATATATATATATATTTATATACGTATCCGTATATGTGTATACTCGGCATTCTTAACCCTTATATATAAGTTTACCAAACCGCTCTTACTAATCTTCCGTACTCGAAAGTACATAAGTACTTATGTGTATCATATATATCTATATATTCCGAATCCGGTATTCATACACATCTTGCATCTCTACACACGTTTCTTACTATATACTAACGCCATACTCGTATATATATATATGTATGCACAAATACGTCCTTTAAACCCATAATCTATACGTATTTACATATTCTTTTCATATATATATATTCCGTTCCTTATACACATATAATATATAATATGCTTTTTATATATATTTTATACTCATACGTCGCAGGCAATGGGAGGAGGTCCGCAGTGGCTTACCGGATCTGCAGTCCGGCGGTTCGCGGTGCTACGGCTCACTGTGGCGGACAGCAGGACAGTGGTGGCGGTTCGAAGACCTCACTGCTGTGCAGTACGGGTCCTCTTCGGCTGCAAGGGATGGCTCGTACCTCGTCACGCGCCGGCACAGGGATGGTCCGGCGGAAGGCGGCGATGCACTGGCGGCGGTCTGGCTGGTGGCGCGGCTACTGGCTGCTGCAGTCGCCGGCGGACGAAGGATCTAGGCGAGGGCGGCGCAGGCAAGGTGGCGGCGTTCCGGTTGAAGACGGAGAGGTGTGGCAGTTCAATTCCGGCGCCGAAGAGTTGTTGTGTCGACCAGCACCACTGCGGTCCTCACAGGCGCGCGTCTCGTACTGCTGCTGCGTGAAACTGGTTCGTCTCGTACTGTGACCCTCACCGGCGTCTCGTACTGCTGCCGGGTGATGTGGTGTTGCTGTCGGGCTCGCGGTCGGTTGCTGGTTCGGAACTTCTGGAGTTGCTGCTGAGGTTTGGTGCGGCAGGCGTCTCACAGAGGAAAGGTAGGGTAGCGCTTAAGGTGTCGGTTAATTTAGGGTTAAGATGATTAGGTTAGAGTTAATTAGGTTTAATTAGAGGTTAGGAATGGGCTGGGCTGGCTGTCCACAATAGGATCGGGCCCACTTTCGCTTCATTAAAACGAGCTGAAACGAAACCCGTTACTCGTATAGATCGGTAGGCATTTGCGGAAAAATTTTATTTTACGGAATTATATTCCGTATTAGGTAAAATTATTACTTTTATTTTAAAGGTACGGAAATATCTCCGGTTACACATTTTATTATTTCATGTGAACTAAGATCGCATAACATGATAGAATTTAATTTCATTCTAACTTATTTAAAGGTTAGAGGTTAGCGGATCGGAATCCGGTTAAATTCCGTATTAAACGGAGTTTAAAATTTTCGGTTATTACATCAGTGCCCTCTTAAAAGAAGTTTCGTTCCGAAACTTAGAATGATTCTCTTAATCACGCATTTCCTTTGATATATTTTAATTTTCTCGACATTTCCATTTTCTACCATGCAACTACTCAACCATCAACAGACAAGTATCACAAGAACAGAATCACTCAAATCAATATAAAAACCTGAAAGGTCAAACAACACAACATCCGAGTACTAACTCGTCAAAACGGGAGTAACCTCTAACCCCGCAAAGAACTCGGGATAACTACGTCTAATACTCTCCTCTATCTCCCAGGTAGCCTCATCAGTTCCTCGTCTAGACCACTGGAACTCTACAAAAGCATCAACCGGCTAAATTTTCTGATCTTCATAGTTGATGACATATCTCGGATTCGGTAGGTACTTTCTCACGGTTTGGTTTTCTAAACTTTCCTCCAGCTCTGTTGATGACTCTACCAAACCATAAAAACTTTTTCCTTTCGAAAGCTCCCGACTATCGATTATGAAATAATGATCTTAAACTTCTGTCGCCTAATGCTCTTTGTAATACAAACCGCTTGACCCGGTTTCCTCAATGTGACCTTATCGGATCGTTCCTTAATTAATTGTTTTCACCTACTTCTTGTCAAGCTTTAAAATTTATATAACTCCAAACAAATCACACACCCAAGTGGACTTTTTCATATAGATCTCTAATTCCTTATTGAAATCAGAGTTAACCTAACATTGATTTTCTTCATCTGTGGTTTATGGGCCTACCACGCTTTTTGTGTAACACCCATTAGTCACAATGGCGTCTTTCTAAGGGTCCACATGATTTACCCTACTCCCGCCTATACTTCTCTTTTACTACTATCAAGATCCTCCTCCAACAGATCCTTACTCTCTTACTCACCCGCAGACTGTTCTTAACCAACTAGTAAGCAACCTCTAACCGATTCTCTCTATATCTTTAGATCACCCCAGAAAGTTGTCGTTGCCTACTTGGGGATTCCTTCAAGTCATCGGTAAAGTTATCTCTTAAATTCGCAGTCACTAATATCTCTTCTCAACGGTACCTGCTCGTCAATACCACTCAACACTTGTACATCCTCAGTTGATGTCAGTCACTCTATAATTGACTTATCTCAATATTCTGGACCTGCTCTTCTCATACTTATACTGGCGTTAAATTATTGGTGAGCATCATCTGCTCGATTAATCCTTCCGTGCTTCACTAATTCGTTTTATCCTCCACACTTCTGTTCCCTTAGGCTAACTCTACTTCTCGAGCCCAACTGGGTCATTCATCTTGACATAATAGTCATTCCAAGTCTTCAACGATGGCTGGTAAGTATCTTTATAGTTCTGGTGACTTTAAATATTATCCCCCTGGCAGTCTCCTTGCATGGACCGTCAGTGTTAATGACTTAGGTCCCGTGATAATTGGGATCACCTTGGACTTTTGAGTCCTCTAAGGCCGTTCTCATATATACATTCATTCGCTGGTGTTACCGACAATATAGCCTTCCTGCAACACCGTTGTTTCCGCTACAGGTTTCAACTCTTTGGTACCGGCATTGCGATTTCTTTCCAATTCCTATATCTTTGAGGAGGTCAAAACCTCTTCACACTTGTATAGTCTACATCTTGCTTCTATAATCTATTGTAGATATCCCTTCCATGCACCTTAGACTCTCTCATCCGGGTCGACATTTTATCTATTTTAGCCTTACAAGCTTGTCTTGTGAACTCTTCTACTAGGTGACTCGTCTTATACCTTTTTCTTCTTTGCATCGGTCTCTACTGTCTGTTGATCATTACTACCCATTCCGTGTTAGAACTTCAGTTGCTTTGTACTCTTGCATAGATTTCCTAAGGACATCCTCATCTTAAAACTTTATTTAAACATTTATCATAACTCCCAATTTTGATACCTGACTTTCCTTCTCACTAGATAAGTTATACACTTGGTTTACACTAAATCCATCATAGTGTCATCAGTCCATTGGTATGATTGTTATTAAACATCCAATGGTACTATTTGTATACAACACATTAGGTGCATATGATTTTTCCACCAATCAAATTTCTCGCATCGCATTTATTATGTCTTCTTATACTCATGTCGCTTTACCTTCTTTGATATTTACACTCCGTAAGATAGTTAAATTCCTTTGAGTTTTCTCGTACACACTTTACAACTACGTTGGTTGGTCTTATTACTTTCATCAACTCTTAGGTCATCAGTCCAGCTGAATTTTCAATGGGGTACTTCCATTTCTCCTTAAATAACAGTCTTTAGTCCTTTCGGTAACCATCTTATTGGTGTGATACCGGATCCATATAACAACCTTTAGTCTTTCACTTTTACCCTTCTCATGTCTGTTTTAGTCAACCTGTAGATTCTATCTGCAATCACCTCACAACTCGACCACACATTTCACCAAGGCTTTACATCATACTCTTTATATTTGTGCCGCCTCGGAATTTCCAATTATTATGTGTCACATCTTTAACCACAAGGGTTTTTCCCTGTCAATCTAGACAGTCTGACCCCCTTTTTGTAGTCAGTAGTAAGTAACTACTCCCAACAATTCCCTTTCTCACCATTACTATCATCAAGGGTCATTACCGACCGTCAAGAGCTGCTCTTAAATTCCTTTATTAGAGTTATCAGAATGGACTCATCTACGTTACCACCCAGGCTACTAGTACTTGTATCGATTTAACTTCACCATTTTCGTCGTGGATCTCCGAAATAAATTCACTAGATGTCGATAAAATTCTTTTATAACCTTGTAGTTATTCTTCTTATCGGTTAATTAACCATCACTAGTTAACCCGTACATGTAACTTTTAAGTTGTCCAAGTAGGAGGTAGTTGACCTTCTACAACATCATGGTCTTACTTTTCTTCCATCTCTTTTGAGGCTTGATATACTTGGTGAAATATACCTCCTTCAGTCTCTTTGTTTATTCTTCTTTAGCTCCTCCTATAATCTACACTTTTATAAGATTGTAATATTCTTACGAGTCCAGTTGTATCATTCTTCTTCCATCAACAGACTTTTCAATCCTTCTAGGGTAGCTTGTAGGTACATCTCCGTGATTCTTTTACCTGAGTTATCGTCTATTTGCGGTTCTCTATTATGAACCTGTAGTATTGTTAGCTTAAATTCCTTTAGAATGAGAAGTTATTGGGGTCCCTCGGTTTCACCAATACTCTTCTCACACACTCTTCTTCCTTGGTTGTTGCTTGTAATGCTGCCTTTATAGAAGCTGGTTATTGTTGTATCACGGTCTATGTCACAATTCTCCTCTGTTCTATGAGATCACTTCACTTCCACGTTGGTGAAATCCACCTTTCCCTTTCTAGCAATGTGTACGCTTCCAAGTTTGCAGCTCTTTAATTCTTTCTATTTGGATGGATAATATATCTCGTGTTGACTTCCATACTTTTGACTGTCTCGGTTATCAATCTGGATTGCGGTGGCAATTAGCTTGTTGAGAGTGATCATATTTCGCCTTACTTTTGGCATCAACTTTCACCTCCTAGTCTGTCAGTGAGCTTAAATTTTGTGTCCCTTTTCTTGATCGCTACTATATCTCTCCTTTGACTTTCATGTCTATGGCAAATTTTCGACGTCACCCTCTTTGTCTGTGAAGTCACTTTACACAACTTGAAATAGCCTCTCCGTCGTCTTTCTCAATTCCCTAGTTGGCGATCATCTCTTGTTTCTCCGGAACTACTCTCTTGTATATCCTTCATTTGATCATGTTGAGTTGATTCGGAATTCTCTTCTTGTCATCGTAATTGGTGTTGTCTTTGAGTCTTCACTTTTCCGTCTCGACGTTCCTCAACAAGCTCGAAGGAGTTGTCCGACGTTTGTCTACCCTAATGCACATAAGATGTGCATACTAATCTTCACGTTGTCACCCTTCAACATCTACTTAGATGTGTCCCAAGGGGTGAGAAACTCATTATGTTACCTTTGTTAAGGAGATAACATAACTACACTTTCTACTAATCTTCGGCATATAACTATCTATATAACATATCTTTATAACCAAGCTAAAAGTTCCACTACAGTAAAACCTAAAGTCCATACTAAGCATACTGAGATCCGCGGTAGTAGTGGTGGTCAGCCGTACTTTTCTATTCCCAACCAGACTATGCATGCATTTAAAACCAAAATTCTCTTTTTTTTTAAAACTCAGACCCCTTTTCGGGTTCTGCTTAAAACTTATTCGGTCTTTCAGAAGATTTCAAGTGCCATTGTTGCCAACCTGGCTCTGATACCATGTTGTAACACCCCGAATTCTCGGAACTCGGAGTATTACTGGTTAGGACCTCACAATGGGTCCCGACCTCAGTTTGACAACAACATTACTAGGACCTTGCAACAAGACACAAATAAAGAAACCGAAATTCATAAAACCCTGTTTTTAGTATAATGAATGCAACACTGTCTAGCAGCCTACAGTACTTAAACAAGAGAAAAGAACAACTGTCTTAACCAAAAGAAAGGAAAGACAAAACAACCCCAACCCCACTCTAAGGAGTACGGAGACCCGGCTGACCACTACTTCCGGATCACTCAGCTGCTGATCTAACCTGCGGTAAATCTAAAACAACAACAACAAGAACCGTTAGCTAGTTATCTAAATATTAGCAGAATAATAGCAGCACAAACACACTCAGGTAAACATAAACACTCAGCATGCTTTCAAACAAATCCGTTTTATTATCTTGCTTTAAATTACTCATTCACTCTAATGATACTTATTTTGTGACACGAGGGATTCCCAAACCTCGCCTCCGCCCCCGTGTAACCATCAGGAATGGATCCGATGCACCTCACCTTGTACCTGTATGGTCTGGGTATAGAGAACCTCCCAGTCTCCTGTCAGAGCTGGGCAGTGATGTCACGGCCCGTTATACATACACTTGGGCCTTACGTAAATAATAACAGTCGTCCTAGCAAGTTATTATTATTAAATCAAGCAATAGCACACACCACTACTATCACTCAACTAACACTCAGAAACCGGCTAAGTAAGTCGCAAGGACTTACCTGAGTCAAGATATACTCTAACACGTCTCAAAAATCCGTACTCGTGGTAACTCAGATGCCTGTCAAATAAGGCATGTGTATCAAAATCACATTCCGATGTCCAACCTCATGCTAAGGAATTACGGAACAAGTTCTTACGGTAGAAGACCATTTTACCCTCAGCTGAAGGCTTCTCAAATTTATTCTTAACTTTCTTATCACCCACTTATTTAATTGTGTAATTATTCGGTACTCATATATATATCTACATATTTAATTTCTCATCTTGTACGGAGTTGGGTACACTTACGTCCTGAGTATATATATATATATATATATATATATATATTCTTATGTTATGTATATAAACTTGAAATCCCAACTTATTTCTATATACTTATCTCTTTTATATAGTTTTCCTTAATCCCAACTCGTATTTATGTGTAGCTACTCGCATTTTTATATATTCTATATATTATGTTTATAAATAGACTTTTATATAAAAATTATATACCCATTAAATTCCAAGCTTCTATAACGTTAAAAGACTTTAAAATACTTATGTGTACTCTTTTATTTCATATTAAATATATATATATATATATATATATATATATATATTTATATACGTATCCGTATATGTGTATACTCGGCATTCTTAACCCTTATATATAAGTTTACCAAACCGCTCTTACTAATCTTCCGTACTCGAAAGTACATAAGTACTTATGTGTATCATATATATCTATATATTCCGAATCCGGTATTCATACACATCTTGCATCTCTACACACGTTTCTTACTATATACTAACGCCATACTCGTATATATATATATGTATGCACAAATACGTCCTTTAAACCCATAATCTATACGTATTTACATATTCTTTTCATATATATATATTCCGTTCCTTATACACATATAATATATAATATGCTTTTTATATATATTTTATACTCATACGTCGCAGGCAATGGGAGGAGGTCCGCAGTGGCTTACCGGATCTGCAGTCCGGCGGTTCGCGGTGCTACGGCTCACTGTGGCGGACAGCAGGACAGTGGTGGCGGTTCGAAGACCTCACTGCTGTGCAGTACGGGTCCTCTTCGGCTGCAAGGGATGGCTCGTACCTCGTCAAGCGCCGGCACAGGGATGGTCCGGCGGAAGGCGGCGATGCACTGGCGGCGGTCTGGCTGGTGGCGCGGCTACTGGCTGCTGCAGTCGCCGGCGGACGAAGGATCTAGGCGAGGGCGGGGCAGGCAAGGTGGCGGCGTTCCGGTTGAAGACGGAGACGTGTGGCAGTTCAATTCCGGCGCCGAAGAGTTGTTGTGTCGACCAGCACCACTGCGGTCCTCACAGGCGCGCGTCTCGTACTGCTGCTGCGTGAAACTGGTTCGTCTCGTACTGTGACCCTCACCGGCGTCTCGTACTGCTGCCGGGTGATGTGGTGTTGCTGTCGGGCTCGCGGTCGGTTGCTGGTTCGGAACTTCTGGAGTTGCTGCTGAGGTTTGGTGCGGCAGGCGTCTCACAGAGGAAAGGTAGGGTAGCGCTTAAGGTGTCGGTTAATTTAGGGTTAAGATGATTAGGTTAGAGTTAATTAGGTTTAATTAGAGGTTAGGAATGGGCTGGGCTGGCTGTCCACAATAGGATCGGGCCCACTTTCGCTTCATTAAAACGAGCTGAAACGAAACCCGTTACTCGTATAGATCGGTAGGCATTTGCGGAAAAATTTTATTTTACGGAATTATATTCCGTATTAGGTAAAATTATTACTTTTATTTTAAAGGTACGGAAATATCTCCGGTTACACATTTTATTATTTCATGTGAACTAAGATCGCATAACATGATAGAATTTAATTTCATTCTAACTTATTTAAAGGTTAGAGGTTAGCGGATCGGAATCCGGTTAAATTCCGTATTAAACGGAGTTTAAAATTTTCGGTTATTACAAAAATAAATGGGAGAATTTGACATACTAGACTTTTTTGAGTTTTTGTTTAAGAAAGTGTACCCCAAATTTTTTACTACTTTCATTTAATAGTAGGTAAAAATTATTAACCCTTCTATTTAGAAAGAAAGGAATAAATGATATTTGTTAGTTGTTATATAAGTATAATTTTTAATTACTGAATTTATTTTCTTTTATTATTTTTCTTTCCTTTTTTTATTTATTTATTTTTTATTTTCTTTTTTATTTTCTGGAATGAATTTCTATACCGGAATTTCTCTACCAGAATTTTCATACCAGAATTTTTTCATACCAGAATTTCTCATACCAGAATTTTTTTTATACCAGAATTTTTTTTCCATACCAGAAGTTTCTCATACCAGAATTTGTCATACCAGAAAATTTTCTACCAGAATTTTTCATACCAGAATTTTACATACCAAAATTTACATACCAGAATTTTATATACCAGAATTACATACTAGAATGTTACACACTAGAATTTCTCATACCAGAATTTTATAATAACAGAATTTTATAATACCATAATTTTTTCATACCAGAATTTTTTCATACCAGAAGTTCATACCAGAAATTTATTCATACAATAATTTTGTTTTATCCTTTTTTATTTTTTTTATAATTTTCTGGTATGAAATTCATACCAGAAACTAATACCAGAATTTTATTTTTTACATACCAGAATTGTATTTTTTCACCTACCAGAATTTTTTACTATCAAAATTACATACCAGAATTTTACATACCATAAATTTACATACCATAATTTTTTCAACCAAAATTTCATACCAGAATATTTTATCCCAGAATTTTTTACTATCAAAATTACATACCAGAATTTAAAAAATTCAAGGTTTTACTCCACAAATCAATCTCATTCACAGCTGAAGTTTTATTCTAACATCACTGGCCAAAGTTTCAAATAGAAGGGCACTCCAGTGATATTTAAAGCCCATCCCCCATGCAGATAGCCAACACTTGCAGATGCAAGCTAGAGCAGGAGGCCTCTCCTTCTGTTTGGACCAAGTGGTAGATAAAGTAATATTTCTGCAGCCAGATATACACGGATAATGGTTCCATGCTCTGATGCGGTTACCAAATGTGTACCATCAGAGGAGAGAACTATTGCTGCTAGTGGTTTTTGATGAGCATCTATCTGCAATTTCAAAGAGAAAAGAACTAAGCGTAGATGGACTTCATACAAATTAAATGGTTACAGAAAGCAATTTTTGTAACCTCAAAATGAGAGAAAAAGCAAGAACAAGAGATGTTGAGTAAACAAAAGGGGGATCTAAACTTTAGTAACCTCACAATGAGAATGAAGCTCCATAACGTTGTACACGAGCACGGATCCTCTTGTAGTACTTGCAGGGAGGGCCAAAAAACAACCATCCAATTTGTGGGAAAATGCACAGAGCCCTAGGATAGAAAAGATGATAAATCTGAAATATAAATTACTACTCTACCAGTAGAATTTAACTTCAAGATGGATAGCTGGGATAGTTAGTAAATCATGCTGAGCAATTGAAAAACCAGCTCAACAAGTCATTTATAAGAATAAAGATTCAGTCACCTTTTGGGTTTGGCACGGTATCAATGGTGGTTAGGATAGCAAGACTATCTATGTCATAAATAAAAGTCTTCTCTTCCAATACTACAAGTCTGCAAAACTAGAACAAAATTAGAAGGCGGAACTTTAATGTTAAAACACGTATTCTTGAATATCACAATTATACGAAAATTTGTCTTGACAAAATACTCGAACTCCCGCAAAGCTGTGAAACTTCAGAACTACAACATTTAGTATAGTGCACATTGCTTTTGAAGGCATAAAATAGCCTGTTTAGACAACATGCATTAAAATAGGTATATACAAGAGTCTGTACTTCCAAACTTGATTCACTGATACTAACTAAACTCTTGAAACACAAATTCTCATCAACAGACTCAAGGGACTCAACAAAAGCTTTAAGAAAAGACAAAGGAACTCAACAAAAGCTTTAAGAATTCATCCTAATTTTGATATTTTCAACCAAAAACATCACTCCCAATTTTTTCATACCATAACTAACTAGATCTAGATCTGGATCTAGATCCAGATCGCCACCAGCTCCGCCGACGACCCTGGTCATAGCCCCACCGAATCCGGTGACTAATCCTCCTCTTCTGCCACCGACGACGCTGGTGACTAAGCCTCCTCCTCTAGCACCTCCGACGCCGCCCAGTAAGCCTCCTTCTCCGCCTGTTGTTGGGCCGCCACCAATTCCGGCCCCTTACCGGCCATCGAAAAAGAGAAAAGGGACGAGTGAAAAAAGGGGCTGATGTAGTAGCTCTTTGATGGGAGAAGCGGCATAAGCTAGAAGGTAGAGAGGATAAAGAAGAAAACCTAATGTTGAAGAGTTGGACGGTAATAAATTAATTTGGGGTACATTTACTAACTCAAAAATACTAAAAGGCCTATTTACTAATCTAATTCTCAAAACAGCCTACTTACCTAATTAGCCCAAAATAAATTAAGTGAAACATACATTTAGAATAAAATATTTTTAAGTTTTAATCAAAATAATTATAAAAACCAAAATTTCCATAATCATTGAAATTTAAAATAATTTCAAAAAAAAAAGAAAAAAAGACATTAATAACTAGACCAAGAAACCTAGGATTTATATAAAGAAGCCAATAAACAAAATATGTTACAAAATAGTTTATATGTATACTAAGAGTGGATGTATATTTCTTAGGGCTGAGCATGTTAGGTTCGTTTACCCAATCAAACCGATTGATTTCGGTCTAGACCGAACCAGCAACCAACAATTTAGGTTATGTTTTAGGTCTGCATATCGATAGAAAATTTGGAGGATAAATGGAAAATGTAGAAATTTGAAGAGGAAGGAAGAACAATTGTGTTTTGAAACTATTATTCAAATTTTCTTCACAACTTATTCAATCCAAGAATACAAGGTCCCTATATACTATTATAGGAACATGAATCTAGCGTTATTTTTATAGGAATTAACTACATGAAACATAACACATAAATTTCTATGTCATTCATGTATGTGAAACTATTCACTTCTTAAATTTCTTAAATCAAGTTCACGAATCTTAAAATTAGTTAATAAGAACTAAGTTTATTTTCAACACTCTCCCTTAAAATTAATTCTTTGTAATACCAAGCATTTCACGCAAATTGATAAATATCTCTGATTTGAGAGGCTTCATAAAAATATCTACAACTTGGTCTTGAGTCCGCAAATACTTAAGTTAAATTTCGTTTTTGGAAACACATTCAAGAATGAAATGATACCTCGTGTCAATGTGTTTGCTACGGTCATGGAACACTGGGTCATTCGCCAATGCAATAGCAGACTTGTTATCAACAAGGATCTTTCTGGCTTCCTTATGTGACAACTGCAAATCTCCTAATAATCTTCTCAACCAAATTGCATGACACACTCAAGATGTAGCAGCAACATACTTAGCTTCACATGCTGAAAGAGTAACAATAGACTGCTTCTTTGAACTTCATATGAAAGCAGTTTCTTCCATGTAGAAAACAAACCCCGTAGTACTCTTTCGATCATCAACATCTCCAACTCAATCGTTATCACTATAACCCACAAGCTTATATTCATCGGTATAAGAATACAGAAAACCATAGCTAATAGCACCTTTAATGTACCAAAGAATGTGCTTTACTACTTTGAAATGTGTTGCAGCCGGTGCCTCCACAAATTGGCTCACAAGCCCAACATCATGGAGAATATCCGGACGAGTGCATGTCAAGTACGTCAAGCTTCCAACTAAGCTCTTAAAAGTTGTAAGGCCAACCCTCTCACCTTTCTCGTGCTTTGAGAGCTTGATCCCACAATCGACTTATGTACTTATAGCTTGACAGTCATCCATTATAAATTTTATCAAAATTTCCTTAGAAAATTTCTCTTGGGAAATGAAAATCCCATCAAATGCTTTCTTAGTCTCAATGCCAAGATAATAAGACATGAGACCAAGATCTATCATCTCAAACTTTCTAGCCATTGTTTGCTTGAACTCTCTAAACATAATCGGGTTATTACCCGTGAAGATCATATCATCAACATATAAACAAACAAACAACGTATCACCATGTTCACATACCTTGGCCTAGAGAGCGTACTCGTTTGGGCATTTGACAAACCCATTATCTTGAAGATACTTGTCAATCCGATTATTCTATGCCTATGGTGCTTGTTTTAAGCCATACAAAGGTCTCTTCAACTTCAACACTTTACGTTTATGACCTTTGATCACATAACCTGGTGGTTGTTCAACATAAACATCCTCTTTGAGCACACCATTTAGGAAAGTAGACTTTGCATCCATTTGATAAATATTCCACTTTTTCTTAGCTATAAGTGAAATGATCACACGGACAGTCTCTAGTCGTGCAACTAGAGCAAACACCTCACCATAGTCGACCCATGGATGTTGACTATAACCTTTTGCTACTAATCTTGCCTTGTACGTACCTCTCAACTTTCCTTTGAGCGTTCTTCTCCTCCTTGAAAACCCACTTTAGACCGACGGGCTTTTCACCTTTTGGCAGAGTTGTCAACTCCCACGTGTCATTTTTCTTGATTGAATTTATCTCTTCGCCCATTACGGTTCTCCATTTGTCATCATTCACAGCCTCTGCAAAATCTATTGGTTTAAAATCAACATAATAGCAATCAAGAGTTAGATCATCATCTATTTCCTGGTAATTTTCTTTAAGGCTTCTCATGTTTAGTGTTCTTCCGCTCGAACATTGATAGGAAGACGAATATGATGATGATGACAACGACGATGACGATGGTGTTGCCGTTCTTAAAGATGAGGGTAAAGTTTGAGTACTTGGTGAGCGGGACGGTGTCGTAGGCTCGTGTTGAACATCTTCCTCTCGCCCTTCTTCATCAAGAGCCGGAAAGAAATTATATCTCTCATTGTCTTCAAAGCTCCAATCCCATGTATCTTCTTCATCAAAGTGAACATCTGATGTGATTCGAATGCAAACGGCTAGATTTCAGTGTAACGTTCTTAACTGCTTATTCCGAAGTTTGTTTATGGCTATTCAAGATGCGTTAGAAAGATAATTTCAAGCTCTTTAACTATTGTGTTATTGGTTTCATCAAATGAAAATTTTAGCAAGTGTAAAATAAATGGTGTTTCAACTTAATGGACCCAAAATGCCTTCAGACGTCAGTATTTTGGTCGTAGTTGTGGCTACGTTTTTACAATTTAGTCAAATAAATGCTTTTAGGAAAGATGATTTAAAAAGATACAATATTGATGAAAATTTAATCACCAAATCAGTTTGGAAGATGCCCAAAAACGTCTATATATACAACACCATCAATGTGGACGAAAATCCAAAAGTCCATTTTCTAACTTCTTCAATGGAGTAAATGAGGAGCCTATAAAGCCAACTTTAATGAGGGACCTTCACCTTTGCCATGAGTTATATTATTTTTAGTTTAATTTTATGTCTTTTTATTATTAGAATAGCCTACACTATATAGAAAGTCATGTATGCTCCTTAGAATATAAGAGAGAGTTAAGAATTTTTGGAAAAAAGAGTCTAGTTCATTGGTTTTTAGTAAGATGTCGAAACCTCCTCCTTGGTGAGATGATGGGTGGGTTGCCTTTGTGATATCCAAGGACGAAGACATTAGTTCTTATAGGTGAGATGCTTATGAGAGTTGCGAGTATTGTAGAGTGGATGGTGATTTACTTGAAGCTCTAGCAGCAATACATATCTTGTATTTATTTTCCATTATCAAAATCTAATAAAACACGTGTGTAAGTTTGTTTTAGTTTGTGGTTGTCTTGCATCGCTGGATCCTTAGGTTGGGGCGTATCAACATCTTTACTTACAACGACTAGGTCGTAGAGCTTGTAGCCTTTTGAACTCTGAGCATATCCAATGAAAAGATGTTTCTTGATTTTGTTTTCAAGCTTTGATCTCACTTAATTTGGTACGTGAACATATCCAATGCTCTTAAACACTCTCAAATGAGATGCACTTTGCTTTCTTCCACCCCATATTTCTTGTGGAGTTCTATTTAAAAAGCTTTTTGTTGAACTTTTGTTAGATAGATAAATTGCACAATCAACTACCTCGACCCAAAACTTCTTAGGCATCTTCTTTGTCATCAAATCTTTCGGGCCATGTTAAGAATGGTCCGGTTCTTTATTTCAACAATGCCATTTTGTGAGGTGATCTCAGAACTTTCAAGAATATTTCTTTGCCATTCAAATCACAAAACCTGTTGAACTCGTTAGAAGTAAACTCATAATCTCTATCAGTTCTTAAAGACTTCATGTAGTGACCACTTTGTTTTTCAACAAGAGCTTTGAACTTTTGAACATATTAAAAACTTAAGATTTTTTTGTGAGAAAATAAACTCAAGTCTTTGTACTAAAGTCATCAATGAAGAGTAGAAAATACCGATTCTTACTAAACGATGCAGGCTTGATCGGTCCACAAACATCCGCATGTACAAGTTCTAGTGGTCGATTTGCTCTTGTGGTGCTTTCTTTCAGGAAGCTATTTCGGAATTTCTTTCCTACAAGACCCCCCTCACAAAGTTGGTCAGGTTGATCAACTGGTGGCATGATGTTTAACATCCTTCTTTGTGACATCAACTTTAAGCTTTCAAAGTTCACATGTCCAAACTTTAGATGCCATAAACAAGGTGTCTCTTTCACACAAGCTTTGAGTCATTTGGCTAAATATATTTGAATGTCAAGCAAGAACAGTCTATTTTTCGTCATGGGTACCTTGGCGATCACATTCTGATGTTTATCTTGGAGTAACAGGTTATGGTTTTCATGTGCACTTCATAGTTCTTCTCCAAAAGTTGTCCCAAACTCAAGATGTTGCTCTTCATGTTAGGAACGAAAAAACATTGTTAATGAATTGCTGACTACCGTTCTTCATTCGAATCAAAATTGTACATTTTCTTTTGATGGGAACTTTGGAGTTGTCTCCAAATATAACAGACCCTCCCATCGACTCATCAGGCTTCACAAACTTGCTTTTATCACCACGCATGTGATTGCTTGCCACAATGTCAAGGTACCACGCATCTCTCTTGTCTTTTTCATCGCCTTGGTAGGCTAACAATAAAGTGTCATCGTCCACTTTTGTTTCCTATGCGTAGTTGATCTTTTCTTCGGGTTGTCTGGGAGCACTCCAACAATCTCGTGCATAATGCCCATGCTTTTGGCGATTATAGCAACGGACCTTGAATTTATCAGAACTCCCTCTTCCACCTCCTCTTGAGGATTGACTATATTCTTCCACATTGGAGTCATTGTGTGGTGATTCACCTTTTCCTCTTCCTCCTCTTCCACGAAAGGATCCACTTCCTTGTCCTCTTCCTCTGTGTGACTTCTCTCTATCAGCGCCATTATCTCATGTTGAGTGTTTTAGGGCTAGAACTTGATCAACCGACTTATCCTCTCTCCTCTTGATTCTCTCTTCATGGGCTTGTGGAGAACCCATAAGTTGATCAATTGTCACTAAATCTAAGGTTTTTGACTCTTCAATGGCAACCACAATATGATCAAACTTCATTGGCAAAGAACGAAGGATCTTTTCAACAACTCGAGCATCCTCGATGTTTTCTCCATCCCTCTTCATTTGGCTAATAACGACCAACACCCTTGTAAGGAAATCCGCAATTGAATTGGATTCTTTCTTTTGTAGGCCTTCAAATTCTCCTCGTAGTGATTGCAATAGCACCTTCTTCACCTTGTCAAACCCTTGATATATTAGAGTTTTTCAAGATCTTCAACGCTTCGTCTTGAGGCAAAACAAAATAATAGGATTCAATAAAGCTTTGTCTTGAGGCACCTCATAGCCTCTATCGACTGATTCCCACACATCTTGGGAACCAAGCAATACCTTCGTATGTATGGACCAATTCTCATAATTGTTTTTGTGAGACGAGGGAAATGGAACTGAAAACTCGTATTCACTATCTCTAGCTTTGATACCAATTTGATAGAAAAGTTGGAGGATAAATGGAAAAGGTGAATATTTGAAAAGGAAGAACAATTGTGGTTTTGAACTCTTATTCAATTGTTCTTCACAACTTATTTAATCCAAGAATACAAGGTCCCTATTTATACTATTATAGGAACATGAATCTGGCCTTACTTTTATAGGAATTAACTACATGAAGCATAACACATAAATTTACATAAATTTCTATTTCGTTTCATACATGCATGTGAAACTATTCACTTCTTAAATTCCTTAAATCAAGTTCATGAATCTTAACCTTAGATAATAAGAACTAAGTTTATTTTCCACGCATATTTTATAAAAATAGGTTTCAAGTTGGTTTTCGGGTAATAACCATAAAATTTATTTTTTATTTTATAAAAAAGGCCGGTTCATATTAGTTGTTAGGGATTGCATAGGTCTTAGGTTTCTGACAATCTAGGTCCGGTTTTGATCAGCTCTATGCTCACCACTTTTTTTGGAATTTCAACAGCGTAGCAGATATACTTGTGTTGCATTAGTTTCGTGTCAACACTAGTGACAAGGTGCTACTGGAAGTTGCTGAAGACCTCATCTGTTGGATACTTTGGTGTGGCCGGTCTCTATAGATTGTTCTCCCCTTTTGCTTAATTACCCTTGTATCAAAAAAAACAACAACAACGGTCCTCCCTTCGTCCTTTGGAATTCTCATTCTTCTCCACTTCTCCTTCTTTAAATTTGTAGGACCATTGTGATTGCATCACATCAAACTTTCTCGTTCTCGTTGAGTCGTTCCCCACTTCGTTCGCTGCTAGTGTTAGCCAGATTCAACCCTATTTGAGAAGAACTTCCTCAGTCGATACTCAGACGACTCAATAAGTCTTCGAAGTTCAACTTTTCGTTTATGTAGAATTTCTGAACTTTTATTGGTGAATAGAATCATGTATTGGTCTTCTATTAGTTTGTGTAGAGTTAAGGAGCTTCTATTGGTCGTCTAACTTCAATTATTCTGATTTCTAAACTTTTCTTTTCACAACTTTAGTTGAAGGAACTTCTATTAGTCTTCTAACTTTTATTGTATTTACAAATTATACGTTATCAGATTTGGATATTTCATATTTATTATTTGTATCGGGATAGATTTAGTTTGAATATTTGTTATTTGTATTGGATAATTATAAGTGACTATATTTATAGTTTTTATTTTTTATTACTATTTAAATATTTATAGCTTTTATTTTCGGTTTTCTGTTCTAATATTTCTTGTCAAAAGGCTTAAAATACATTAATCACGAAGAAAACAGAAATTCGATGAAAATCGACAAAGTAGTGTCGTGGAAATTCAAACCTAGCACTTTCCCAACACCAATACTTAGAAGCAAGAAAGCTTAGCATTAGGGTACTAGGACAATATATAATTATGCACGATGATGTTGTAGTGAAGTAGAAATGAGGCATAGAACGTGAAACTATAACTAGTATTCTAGATAATGGTTTGTTATAGGAAAATGATTCTCTCACGTATATTGACAGACAATGAGGTTATAATATATAGAAGAGTACACTCAATCAGATTGTGACAGGTGTAATATTATGCATAACAGATTCTAGTTAATGAATTGTTATGGATTGGGCTCACTAGGCCTGCTATCCCTCTCGATCCAAGCTGGTGAAGATTCAGTTTGGATCGTAGTAGTAGAAACTTTGCAGTTGACAATGATTTAATCAACACATCAGCTATTTGATATTTGGTGGAGAGGAAAGCCGCTTTGAGTGATTTGTTATGTACTCTCTCCTGAACAAAGTGATAGTCAAGTGAGATGTGCTTAATCTTGTGATGAAGAACATGATTCATAGCAAGGTAACTGGCGCCAAGATTGTCGCACCAGCGGATGGGAGGATGATGTAGACAAACACCAAGTTCTTGGAGTAGAGTTTGAATCCAGAGTGTCTCGTAGGTGGCGAGAGTAAAGCTATGTACTTTGCATCAGTTGAAGATCGAGCTACGGTTTCTTATTTCTTAGATTGCCAAGATATGAGGTTGGAGCCAAGATAGATGCAATAAGCTCTAGTGGATCGTATTAGAGCTATCACCTACCCAGTCAGAATCAGAGAATGCAAATAGAGGGAGACTTGATGTGGATGAAATATGAAATTGCAAGGTTGATGTGGAATGAAGCTATCATAAGATACGTTTTACTACTTGCTAGTTGCCTTGTGTGGGGGAGTGCATAGTTTGACAGACCTTGTTGACAGCAAAGGAGATGACTGGTCTTGTAAATGCTAAGTATTGAAGGCTTCCAACAATGCTACAATAGAAGGGAGAATCATGAAAGACATCATCAGTAGAGGAAGAAGGTAATGTTGTAACAGCCATCAGTGTAGCCACTGGTTTGGAATGCTGCATTTGACTCTTAGTGACAAGGTATTTGATGTATTGAGACTGAGATAGATGAAAACCAGTTGTGTCTTGAGTAACTTGAATGCCCAGAAAATAGTGTAAGTTGCCAAGGTCTTTGACTATAAATTTAATGCCCAAGGAGTTAAAAACAATTGACCTGCAAGAACTTTAGAAGAAGCAACTACCAACAAATTATCCATGTACACTAAGATAAATATGTATTGGTTCTGATGGCATAACAAAACAAGGAAGTGTCTGGAAGAGATGATTTAAAACCAAGGGAGAGAAATGCATCACTCAATTTTCCAAACCATGATCTAGGAGCCTATTTTAAACCATACAAAGACTTTCGTAATTTGCAAACGTGAGTGGGAAATTGAGAGTGAGTAAATTCTGGTGGTTGTTGGACAAAGAAATCCTCAATCAGGTCCCTGTGAAGGAAGGCATTTTGAATATCAAGTTGTCGGACTGGTCAGTGGTTGGTTGAGGTAATGGAAAGAAGGAGACGGATAGTAGCAGGTTTGGCAACAAGACTAAACGTTTTGGAATAATCTACCCCTTCAAGTTGGTCGAAGCCTTTGTTTACCAAACGGGATTTTCTACGTTCAATGGTGCCATCGGAAAGCTGTTTGGTTTTAAAAACCCATTTGACCCTAAGGACATTAGATGAAGGTGGAGGTTGGACAAGGGTCCATGTTTTGTGTGAAGAAGAGCACTAACCTCAATACTCATAACTTCTAGCCATTCCTAAAATTTTGACGCTTTAGTGATGCTAGAGGGTTTATCGGGTACAAGGATTAGTGGGTTGAGACGGTTGTGATGAAAGAGTTAGGCCATGTGTATGGTGGGCCGGATTATTGATGTTAGGGGAGAAGGAAGTGGGCTCTAGTCCAGAATATTATGGGAGAGTGGAATGGGTGTCCGAAATGGACGAGTTTGAGTTGGGAGGTGAAGTTGCAAAGGGAAAGTTGGTCTCATGAAAGATAACATCCCGAGAAATTTAATATTTAGATTGTTGTCAATCATAACAAATGTAGCCTTTGTGATGGGTTGCATAGCCAAGGAGTATGGTAGGTGTAGATTAAAAATTGAGTTTGTGTTTGTTGTAAGGTCTAAGATTTGAAAATGCAAGAGAACCAAACACTTTTAGAAAATTATAATCCGGGATGGAATGGAATAAGAGTTCAAAAGGGGTTTTGTATTGAAGAATGGGTGTAGGGGTGCGGTTAATGAGATAGGTGGGGGTCTAAAAAGTGTTTAAGGATGGTAAGTCTCACGTCCACAATTCGACGATGACGGATTTCAACACTTCCATTTTGTTGATGAGAATAAGGGCAAGTGATACGATGTAGGATTCCATTATGTTGAAGAAATGGTAAAATGGGTTTGAATTCGGTACCATCGTCCATTTGGATTGCTTTGACATTTGTGGAAATTTGATTCATGACAAGTTTAACGAAGGAAGTGAGAATAGATGTGACTTGGGACTTAGTAGACATGGGAAAAAGCCAAATAAATTTAGACCAATCATCAATAATAGATAGGTTATATTTGTTATCCTTTAAATAAGTTTGATGAGATGGGCCCTATACATCAATAAATAGAAGAGCCAACGGCCCATTGGATCTAGTTGATGAAGGAAGCTGATGGGGCACATGGGCTTTGGCCCAAGAACATGAAGAGCAAGGAAAATTTGCAACTAGGCTAGAATGGGTTTTAGGGATAATATTTTATTGATGAAGCAAAGACAGGGTGATGCGTTTAGACAGGTGACCATGCCGATAATGCCAAATGGTGATGGGCAACGAACAAGAAACCAAGGTAGTTGCTAAAAGAGCTTTGGTGGTGGTAACGGGAAATTTGTACAAGCCTCATTCAACGAGTCCCTGAAGAAGAGTTGCCTTTGTCTTGGTATCCTTCACGACAAAATAATCAAAGTGAAATTCAAAGAAAAGAGAGTTATTGCGGAAGAATTGATTTACAAAAAGCAAAGAGAAACACAATCGGTACCATCATAGGACATGGATTCAAAGCGGATGTTGGAAATATCTGGAGTGTAGTAATTGGTAGCACCAGTGTCGGGATACCACTAACTAGAAGTGGTGTTATGAGCTTGCATAGAATGTGGTGGAGGCGCTTGATAAGCTTGATCGAAGCGATGCCAGCATGCTAAGGCGTTATGCCCAGGTTTGACACAAACCTGGCAAGTAGGGAGGGTATCAGCTTTGCTAGTGAAATTGAAGTGTTGACCTCGTTCTTTTTTTGAGCAATTCGACGTAGAATGGGGTCTGGAGGAAGGGAAGGTATTATTGTTGTTGTAGCCGTTGTCTATAGTTGTTGCCAGGAGAACGACCACGGCCACGGTTTTGACCACCAGTTCTAGTGAAGTTGGCTTCTAGAGTAGTAGTGGTGTTGTTGGTAGGTATGGGAGGTGTGGGAAAAATGGAGGTAGATTGGTGTGTGAGGCGAGCTTCGTGGACTAAAAGGTGAGATAAGATTTGATTTGGGGAGGGCAAAGTGGGATGGATTGATAGAGCAATTACAATAGAGTCATAATCAGTGCCTAGACCAGCAATAAGGTAAGTAACAAATTCAGGGTCGGAAACAACATGTCCCGCAGAGAAAACGCTAGATACAAGCCTTTTTTCTTTGTGGCAGTAAGATGGTATGGAAAAGTCGCCTTTCTTAAGGGAAGCAAGTTGAAGACAGGCTTGTACTACTTGGACACTTGAAAGAGCAGCAAAGGCATCTTGAAGATGTGTCCAAATCTGAGATGATGTGGTGCAGTCCAGAACCTGGAGTAGAACTTCTTCGGTGAGGCTAGCCATGAGCATAGCCATGACTAGTTGATCTTTCAACGCCCAGGGGGTATATGTGAGATTTGGAGCATTATCTATAGAGGGAGATGGGCATGAAAATGTTCCATCGGCAAACCCATACAAACTTTGTGCATGAGGAAGAGAAGTAATTTGAGCTTTCCCGAGGGAAAGCTTTCCTTGGTTGAGTTTAACAGTGAGAAGATTGGTGATGGATGAAAAAGAAAAGGAGGGTGGGTTGTTTTGGGAGGAAGATGAGGATTCATCCTCTGTTTGAGAGGAAAAATTTGACATGATGAAGGAGAGGATTAACTGGACGTTGGTCCTTGAAGCTCTGATATCATTCTAGATAATGATTCTCTCACGTATATTGACTAAAAACAATGAGGTTACAATATGAAGAGTACACTTAATCAGATGGTGACAGGTGTAGTACTATGCATAACAGATTTTGGCTAATGGACTGTTATGGATTGGGTTCATTAGGCCTACTATAGAGAGACAAAGCCATGAAATTGAAAAGTTAGTTGATGAAGATACTTAACAGATACTATGTTATTTTTAGAAGGTTGTTGAAAAATAACGATTAGCAGTAGAATAAATTGAATAGCTACATCATAAACAGGTTCTAAATTCAAAGGCCATCCCTTGTGCTACAGCATTAATCGCTCTTATCTATTCATCTGTGCTACAAAAAGCATAATCAGTAGAAGAAAATTTCAAAACACCATTGCAAATGATTTCAAAAATTCAAATAAAAATCATACTTTCTATAATACAAAACAATCACAGCTGTTTGCAGTAGTTGCTGCAACTCGTAGCTGTTGTTCATAATCATGATTAGTGGAATATACGCCGCCAGTGCCACCCATACTATGCATCTTTCTAAATAACACAAGATGCTTATTAAAATAAAACATTATCGTACGTGGACCCATAAAACACCAAGCAAATATATTTTCTTTTTTTTTTTTATTTGAAATTTAACAAACAAGATTGATGTATCGATCTTTCTAGATGCCTAGCCTTTTTAGTTTAAATAATTCTCCCAACATTTGGATCCACTTGGTCGTCATTTTATTGGTCAATAACAAGAGAGATACAACCTCTCGTTTAGGGTGTTTGTAGTCTTTGAAGGTCAACACAAACTATTCATTCATGAAAGACGAGTGTGCGAATGTAGCTGGTGTTATTAGGAATAATGCGGGAGAATCGCGTCGAACTTTGGAGTCTGCACATTCCTCATTGTAGAGTTATGGGGTGTTGTTGTATGACCTTAAGGTTGCTAGTAAGGTGGTTTTAGATATGTGATTTCGTAAACGAATTCACAATTGGTAAACATTGTTCCCAAGAAAGATCTTCCTCGAGGTCATCCTCTCTAGTATGGTGCGTATGTGTTAAGACTTTAAATAAAAAGAATCGGACTATCCAAATCCGACATGATGGTTATGAGGCTGATTGCGTTGTGGATTCAATATTCAGATTTGTGTATAATTAATTATCTGATTGGTTTGAGTGTATTGTTTTGACCTTTTTCCGAATACAGTTAGGGCCCGTTTGGTTCCAACTCCGAAAACAGAAACGGAATGGAAATGAATTTAGTCCGTATGTATATCATTATTCATAAAATTTTGTGGAATCATTCCTTGTGAAGTAATGCAAATGCACTTGCTTCCTTACATTTTGTTACCATATAGGGTATCAAAAGTAATCAAACTCTACTTCAATTCCTTCACACCACAAGGAATGATTCCACAAACCTCCATGAACATTGGTATACATATGGAATAGATTCGTTTCCATTCCGTTTCCGATTCCGGAGTTAAAACCAAACGGGCCCTTAATCTTTTATATACTCCCTCCGATTCAAAAATAAGTGTCGTTTTAGCATTAGAAAGTTGATCAAAATTATCCGTCGTTTTAAGTTTTTTAGGCCAATAAATGAACAATAATTATAAGAAATGTTCTTGAAAATTGGTGTAAATGATTAATTTTAGTTCTAAAATCTTTCTTATTGGTTTAAAAGAAGGTTGAATATTAAATATGTGATAAGATTTAGAAAAACTTTACAAAATCTATGTTATTTAATATTTTTCTTAAAAATTGTGTCAAAGGCTAAAATGACAGTTATTTTTGATCGGAGGTTTTGATAAAAAATAACTGTCATTTTAGCCTTTGACACAATTTTTAAAAAAAATATTAAATAACATAGATTTTGTAAACTTTTTCTAAATCTTATCACATATTTAATATTCAACTTTTTTTTAAACCAATAAGAAAGATTTTAGAACTAAAATTAATTATTTACACCAATTTTCAAGAACATTTCTTATAATTATTCTTCATTTATTGGCCTAGAAAACTTAAAACGACACATAATTTTGATCAAATTTCTAATGCTAAAACGTCACTTATTTTTGATCGGAGGGAGTATTTTTTTAATAATCCTAGAAAGAAGTAAACAATACAATACCTAAATTTCACATACCCGACTTCACGTATTCAACTTCACATACTCAATGTTGGTAACCCGGTTCTACATGCTTCTTTTTTTTTTTTTGACAAATTATAAAATTTCAGAAATTTAGTTAAGTATGTTTTGCTTCTAATTGTAGATTTAAACACTGTTAAGCTCTCAATAAACTCAGGCTTTCATATTCTCTCAAAACATGTCAATGTTTTAGAAAAATTAAAAGGCAGCAATTCATAAGTAAGAATCGTTAAAACAATGGAGACTAAAGTAAAAAAATTACAAATTTTAGTTAATATTCATTATTGTAAGAGATCCATTAATTGGTGAATGAGATTAGATAAGAGGAAGTGTGACATCAAAACGAAAATGATCTCTTTATCATGGATGGCTACACTGAATAATACAAGTTGAGAGTCATTAAATAAAATGATGTATCCACAAGTCACATACGATAGATGCATGTAGGCACGTTTCATGCATTTTCATATCTTAATCAATATACGTACACTCGTCACTTATATAAAGGCTCCAACTTTAATCATTCAATTGACCTGTAATTTCATCTAATAACTTGTTTTTTCTTGTCTAATTCGGATAGGTATATAGAGATCAAACATATTATATGTTGTTGGTATTCATGAGATACATGGTCATGTTATAAAGGAAAAAAAATAAAAAATCGTGTATATATGTTATAATCGAATATTATACGATGTTTATTTGTAACGATACGAAAGATTTCTATGGGTTTTATAATTATTTGATATTATAGTTATAGATTTATGGCATGATAGTATTACATGATTCTTAAGATATCGTAGGATATTATTTCATATTTGTAATGATCTGAAAGATTTACATGGATTTTATAACATTTGATATTATATTTAAAGATCTATGGTATGATATAATTACATGATTGTTAAGATATCATAGGCTAAGATTTGATTACATGTAGTTTTATTATTTTTATTTTGTAACGATCTAAAAGATTTAGATGAGTTTTATAATTATTTGATATTATAGTTATAGATCTATGGTATGATATTATTAAATTTACATGGTTGTTAAGATATTATAGGTTAAATTTTGATTATTTCTTATAGTCATACTTTGTAATATAAATACTAGTTCATAATAAGAGTTATATATGTGATGAATTCTATCAAATTCTGATATCGTATTAGAGTTATCCGTCTTAAAATTTTAAAATTTATTTTTTAAAAAAAAATTAAACATATTTATAGAGAAATGAATGTATAGTTGATGGTTTGACTCTGATCTCGATCTCATTATTTTTTGTTATCGTATACATGTAAGATGATTGTTATTATTTAATTTTGTTATAAAATGAAATAGATATTTTGATGTAGGGATGGGTGAATAATAAAGAAATAAAGAGTGAATGGGTGAGGTTAAAACAAGTGGACTTCATCTTCAATGCTTTATTTTTGGTCTCTTTTTTCAATCTTGTTGCAGAAATCTTAAAACCTTCCAGCTACTAAGGCAACACAGCAGCCGTTGAAATGGCTGCCTCCTCTTCCCCACCAAACTCCCTCGCCGCCTCTGCCACACACATATTCAAGTGGGTCACCCCCACTTGTATTTCCTCTCTTCACTCTTTTTCCTTTTCAATTTTTAATTCTTTACATTCCCCCCTTTTTAGCACACTCTTCTTCCAATCCTATCAAACCAGCTTCATTTCCCTTTCTTATTTATTCTTCATTCCAGTCTTACTAGTAATATTCCCTCTTTCTTCGCCCTCAAACCAAGGGCAACTCTGCTTTCTCTTTACACCCAACTCAACTAAGCTTCTCATTTACCATTCGAAGCTTCCTGACATCAGCAGTCATACCTACTTTCGTTTTGTTAGTTTTCTTTGATCGATCATACAAGTTTGGAAAATCGTTTTTTGGGTATTTGTTTCTGGGTTGTCGTGTATAGCTTTTGAAGTTTGGTTTTGCTGTTCCTCCATGGAAGCAGACCTGATTTCTCGGGGGTTGAGCATCTGGATCTTTCTTGGATACTGGAAGATTTTTCTGGGTATGATTTAGCAGGTGTTATTGGATTGATCATTGATGAGGGATCTTTCCATTCCTGGTATTATTTCTAGGTTTCCATTTGAGGCAGTGCATTTTTCTATATAAATTTGAGTGATTGGCTGGGTTGGGTTAATGAGTAATGACAATGGATGTATAGTTATGGCTAGAGTTCAGTTTTGCCAGGACTAATTGCTTCAAGCTTAAATTCAAAAAAATTAATATGAAAAACCTTTTGAAGAAGCTAAATGGCGTGTCTAATCAAGGTGAATCAGAAGAGTCCACTGGATCAAAGGGAAAGAAGATGAATCTCGGGTCTTCACCTCGATCACAGGAGCACAACAAGCCCTTTTCAGCTTTGACAGGATGGTTTCATTCAGTGACTAATAGAAAAAGCCCTAGTCCTCCATCTTCTTCGAATTCGAAGAAGGGGGAAAGGATTGAACACTCAGATTCTACAAGTAGTGGAGGATTGGAAGCTGCTTTATTGGATGCTGGGGTCTGTGGATCTGAAAGTAGCATTACGAAGGATCCTGATATAGATGAAGAGTATCAGATACAGTTAGCTATGGAATTGAGTGCCAGGGAAGATCCTGAGGCGGTTCAGATCGAAGCCGTGAAGCAGATCAGTTTGGGTTCTTCTTATCCGTGTGAAAGTGATCCAGCTGAGGTTGTTGCTTATAGATATTGGGTATGCTTCTTCTCCCATTGCATAGAAATGCAGTTGGATTCAATTTTATCACTTGAGTTCTAGGTCCTCTTAGGTAATGTACAAGCTACTTGTATTTGTTTATTTTGAGATTGTGTAACTTGGCTTCCTAATTTAAGGGTTTAACGTTTCCTTGGTGGGCAGGGTACTCTATGAAGTGTAGGCACTTTCTAGTAGGGTTTAGACCATAAGATTTATAAAAGAATTGGTGAGATCACCATTTATCAGAGACATGGAAAAATATTGCTCTTTAATATAGAAGGTCAGGTTGGCTAATATAATATTTAGCATTATCTGTATGTGGTGCTATTTCAGTCAGACTCTATTATCATTGACTTAAGATCTCGGACTGTTGGGTAGTGGAAGTGATAATGGTTTCATATCGCAATCTGATTTGCATAGGTTAGAATTTAACATGAACTTTTTTAGTTCTGCTAAACTGTTGCCTAGCTTTCTGAGTGTAAACAATATTAAACTCCATAACTCATACTTCTTCTTGAGCCTATCTAATATATATTTGATTTATCCGTCTCACAGAATTACAGTGCTCTCAGCTATGATGACAAGATCGTGGATGGGTTTTATGACATTTATGGTGTTATTACCGAGTCCACTTCATCAAAGATGCCTTCCCTGGTTGATTTGCAAGAAATGCCAACGTCTGAAGATGTCAGTTGGGAGGTGATTTTGGTCAACAGGTCCGCGGACAGTAACCTGCTAAAACTTGTGCAGAGGGCCCTGGTCTTGGCTAAATATGCGAGATCAAAATCCATTGCTTCAGCAAGCATTGAGTTGATACAAGAGGTAGCTAGATTGGTAGCTAATTATATGGGGGGGCCGGTTGAGGATCCAGGCAGCATGTCAAGAGCATGGAAAAGCCTTAGCTACAGTTTGAAGTCAACTCTTGGAAGTGTGGTTTTGCCTCTTGGTTCGTTGACGATTGGATTGGCTCGTCATCGTGCATTATTGTTCAAGGTATTTGCTTGGTTTCTTAAAGTCCCATAAATTTTGACAAAATATTGCTTTATTCAGCAACACAACTATATTATTCAGTTTGCTACAAGTTGTTGAACTGGACTCGTGGATGCATATTTTGTCCTGTGTTAATGATCTAAAGCCAACTGGTATACTTTCAACTTGCTTTTATTCAACAAATGGAGGAAAGATGTCATGAAAACATTCAATTGTACCACTCTGCAGTATAAATACTGATTTAAATTCATCTTCTTGCTCTTGAAGTCCTTTAGATGACACATGTAAATATGAATCAGCACAAAATTGGGATATCTGGTGGCACTTTACTGGTTCTTCAAAAGCAGAAGCTTTTTGTCTAACGAGGTCATTATATTTCTTCATTCTCCTTTAGTTATTCCCTTATAATTCAAGACTTATGTGTACAAAATTTACTGTACATTGATTCTTGTCAAACATAATGTGCAAAACAACGAATTGTTTCCGAAATTCTCTTAAGGCTAATGGTTGATGACTTGCTGCGGTTAGTATTTTCATTAATTGCAATTCTAGTCAGTTTAGAGCCATTCATCGTCTTAAAGTGGTAATCTGTTGTCCAAGTTTAATGGTAAGGCAAAAGCTGTTGATTTGTTGCCTCCAAAACAGTTCATCCGTGATTTAGTTTTGGTATGGTTAGCAGTAGGGAACTAGTCTCCTCTTTTTATGTCTCTGTAACTAAGACAGTTTTCTGTCTTGAAATTAAGTTCTTTTGATAAATGTTTTGGATATTTTTTTTATCACCTCATACATATCATCAAGATTCACCTAATATTGTTAAATGATTCTTCTAGGTTCTGGCTGATAGTGTAGGCATCCCATGCCAGTTAGTAAAAGGCCAGCAGTACACTGGTTCTGATGAGGTTGCAATAAATATTGTAAAGATTGATGATGGAAGGTAATTACGTGGACACTAATTGTTTCTTGCTTCAGAACGACTCATCTGCTTGTTGGAATTTTAGTTCTACATTGATTGCCAATGCCCACAACGTCACTGACTCGTGAACAACTTATGAAAAATTTCAGGGAATTCATTGTTGACCTAATGGCGGACCCTGGCACGCTGATTCCTTTTGATGGGTTGGGAACACACGTGGAGTATGAAGAAACTTTCTCCTCCCCTACTCCCTTGTCTAGAGAAGCTGAATCTTCCACTGTTGGCACATCAAACTGTGGGGCAATTAGTTCATTTGAAGAACCATCAGCTTTAGAGTCAGAGAGACAGCCTGGTGCTGTGGTAGTTGGTCAACCAGTGCATTCATCTAGCTTACATACACTGAATGATGGTAAACAAGATTCAGAGACTGACCTGCTATGTAGTGACCCTCTCAAAGTGGATACACTAAAAGCTAAAGAATTTCCAAGAAGAACTTATCCTCTTTCACACTTTCGATCTCCTTCATGGACAGAAGGAGTCAGTCCCCCAGCTATGCAGAAAATGAAAGTCAATGATGTTTCACAAATTGTAATCAACGCTGCCAAAGGAAATCCTCAATTTGCAAAGAAGCTCCATGATGCATTGCTTGAAACTGGAGTTGTCGCTCCCCCTCATTTGTACGCTGGAATTCATCCTACCCCTTTAGATTTATCACTAGAGACCAAACCTCAACAAGTATTAAAGGAGAATAATAGAAATATGAATGAATCTAAATCATCGGAACCCAACCGTCCACACTTTTTACCGCCTTTGCCCCCACGAGGTGGGGTACAAGCTCAAGTACCTGGGGAAAGTTCTGACTGTAACAGTACAGATACAGTTTCATCGCACGATGTTACTCCTGTGAAACGTGGGAACGTTCCTGTCGCTGCAGCAGCTGCGGCAGCGGCAGTCGTTGCGTCGTCTGTCGTAGCGGCAGTAGCAAAGTCAAGTATTGACCCAAACATCGAGCTTCCCGTGGCAGCTGCTGCTGCTGTTGTAGCAACAACTGCAGCTGTTGGTAAGCAGTATGAGCATCTTGAGACTTCTCAAGGTAGTGATCAAAAGGAGAGTGATGGCTTGGGGGCAAACTCAGAAGGTGAAAGAACATCTGATCAATCAACAGGTACTGATGGTGTAAGATCTGAAGTACCACTTGATGATGTGTCAGATTGTGAAATACCGTGGGAGGAAATCACAGTGGGTGAGCGTATTGGACTAGGTACTGAACTTTTATCCTGGTGAAGCTTCTATTGTCTATATTTGACAATGTGTTATTTTAATTTCTCCGATGGTTCACTTATATTGCAGGGTCGTATGGAGAAGTATACCATGGTGACTGGCATGGAACAGTAAGTACTTCCGCCAATCCGTTTCATCCATTTTTCTCTATCATCATCAATAAGTTCACTTTCTCTTCAAGGCTATGCATACTTTTAGTTGAGTTGAGGTATTCTATTTTCTGGGGGAGCACGAGCATTTGTGTTTTTGTATGTATATATAACATGCCGGATAATGAACACATGGGAGTGGGTGGAGATGGATTAAATTGGATTTTTGAATTAGATCATCAACTTGGAGCTAAAAAACCATTTCTTGTATAACTTTAGATTGCAAGAAGTGCAGGTGGCAGATAATTCATGGTATAAGTTTCTGGAGCCATCCATTGTAGTTACACCTGTGCTTTAGTTGGCTATATACTTCCCCTTTGGGACATATAGAATACATGTGTGCCAACTTTAATAAACAAGGTTCTTTGGATCCTGAAGCTTCAGTACTTGCTAGAGCCTGAAAATGATGTAAAGGCTGAGCTATCTGATAATAGAGCAAGGGATAAATTAGTAGCTTCAGAGACATTTTGTTTTCGTTTTTATCTTTCCTTTAGCTGCAACCCTAATGATTTGTACTGCAGGAAGTTGCTGTGAAGAGGTTCCTGAACCAAGATATTTCTGGTGAATCTCTTGAAGAATTCAAGAGCGAGGTACTTATTTGAGCTTATGTATGCATGTGAACAAAAATAATGAAATATTGCAAGTTTCACTTGGCACTCACGGTTACCCAAAGTTTGTATGTAACTATGAGATATATTCGAAGTTCACAGGGTAAGCCCCAAAGGATTTGCTTGCAGGCCCACTTTCCGTTTTTTAATATGTTCAAAATCCGAGTTTTGTCTAAGGTGAAAACTTCAGGGTTACCATGTGAATTTAGAAAATAAACTGGGGTACCATGCAAATTTTGGAAAACCTCCGGTCTTTGGGTTTATATTACAATGCCTCATGATTACCATTCGGCATTTCACTTAAAGTTATTATGCTTTGTTCATCATGGATGAGATCAGGGGAGGAGAAATCTTCTACTATGGGAATATTTGAGTTGCCTTATACAAAAATTGTTTTTTTACGCTCACATGAGTGCTTCTATTTGTAGTCCATTTTCAAAAATCTGGCTTACCTTCTAAGGCTTCTATTATTTACAGATTCGCATCATGAGGAGGCTTAGGCATCCAAATGTTGTTCTCTTTATGGGAGCTGTAACTCGTCCTCCAAATCTCTCGATTATTACAGAATTTCTTCCAAGGTACTTATAGGAATTTACATTGAGTACTGTCTTAGAAAATGATATTGTTACAAGAGGCACCCAATTTACTTTTTTATATAAGGATCCATATTATATATATTATATATAGCTGAACATAGTTAAGGACTGCTATAGGAGAAGGCCAATTGCATTTTTCTCGTGGTGAATAAGGAGAAGAAATCTTCTGCCATTGAGCTTTAATAACAAAACATGAACATAAGTCATTTAACACTAATTACAGATATTAAAAAAAAGAGAAAGGGTTGAAAATTTTAGCAGGGATATTCTAAAGAAGATTAGAAATGTAAGTTATTCATAGCTACAACTTCAAACCAAATTTATTGAAATTTATTTATTGCTGATTGTATTAAGTTTCTTGCAAACTAATCCAATGCTCATGCGCATCTTTTATATATTTCTGATTATGTTGAAAGCTTCTTTATGCTTGTATTCTGGTTGACATTTCCAAGATAGTTTCAATTTTGCAGGGGCAGTTTATACAGATTAATCCATCGGCCTAAAAACCAATTGGATGAACGTAGACGCTTGAGGATGGCCTTTGATGCTGTATGTATAACTTAACCTTTAGCAAGTATAGAAGTATGTCACTCATTTTTTTCACTATAATGATAATTTCATTGCTAAAATATTTTTAGGCACGCGGAATGAATTATCTTCACAACAGTTCACCTGTGATAGTTCATCGTGATTTAAAGTCGCCAAATCTTCTTGTTGACAGGAACTGGGTTGTCAAGGTGAGATTCTTGTCGTCATACATGCCAAACTGGCATTATGTGTAATCCAACTACTATCTATATTAATCTCTTCTTTTTTTTTTTCTATTTTTCCTCTCTGGTCAGGTGTGTGATTTTGGTCTATCACGAATGAAGCATAGCACCTTTCTTTCTTCGAGGACATTTGCAGGAACAGTGAGTGATACTTCTGACTATTCTCTTCCCTCTTTTTTTCACTTTCTCACAAATTTAAAATCAATGCTGTGGCGAAATTTGTAAGAAGAGTTCATTTGGAATTCATCATATGGTACGACTGAATAAGGCGTCTTTTTTTTTTACAAATAAAACCGCAAGGCAATCCAGTTGTGCTCCAACTAATTGAGCGAAATGCCCTCAAATTCCAGTGGCACATTAATAAACCTCGTCTCATTTGTGTCCATCATAAATACAAAACATTGAACAATATCAGAAAAAATTCTAGCAAACAAACTTTTTGAAACTTTTTTTTATGAAACAAGGCATCTGCTTATTGACAAACAAAGCTGCAAGGTATAAACTATTCTTAAAATATTTCTAGCAAACAATTTTTTTTTTTAAATTCATACAAAATTTTCTTCCATATTAGTTATGCTTTGGAAAATATTGTTGTTATTCAATTAGAAGGTTTACTTTATAAATAAAAATGAGCACTGAAATTATTGGAATATTAATCATAACCTGAAGTTGTAATATTGTATCGGAGATACTGTATTATGATGCTCCTTTGGTGTTGGGAGTGGGTGGGTTTATGCCTTGAGGAGAGGGTGTTTAGCCCTTCCGAGTATGGTTTCTATTGTTGAATGTGACTGACATTATATGAGCTTCCTGAACCTCAAGAGTTCATTATCTTGGAATTCATAATTGACAGTGCACATGATAAAATGGGTTCATTTTTTGGATGATGTGGAGAAACCTTTTACTGTTACTTGTTGTCCAATTTATATAACCTGGTCAAATCCCTCTTCATGTATTGTCGATTTCCTTTTTTTCTAAATTACAACTCAAAATAGCAATGACATATGGTCCAATTATGACACTAATGATGATCATGTTGTCGTCAGGCTGAGTGGATGGCTCCAGAAGTGCTTCGAAATGAACCTTCTAATGAGAAGTATGTATTTTCCTCTTAAATGGTTTAGACGGCAGTTTCATGATGCCAATTCGATTTAGTGTCTGATGGATATGTTGTGAATGTGCAGGTGTGATGTTTATAGCTTCGGGGTGATTCTATGGGAGCTTTGTACTTTGCAGCAACCATGGGGAGGGATGAACCCAATGCAGGTTGTGGGTGCAGTTGGCTTTCAGCATAGGCGTCTAGACATCCCGGATGATGTCGATCCTGCTATAGCAGAAATTATCCGAAAATGCTGGGAAACGTGAGTATTATCAAGTATTCAAAGTGTTCTATCTCCCAATCACTTCCGCAAGTTCCTTATCTTACACTGCATACTACATTATTTATGGGTACATCCAAACAGCACTTTTACTAAAATGCAGTATAAATCATAATACTTGTTTTACGAAACAAGTCTTGTGCATCCAAACACACCCTACATACATATATTTAGTAGTGTTAGAATGAGGTAATTATTGTGCATGATATTTGATAATGTAGGGATCCCGGATTGAGACCAACATTTGCAGAGATCATGACTGCACTGAAACCATTTCAAAAGCCTATAACTGCTGCTCAAGCTTCCAGGCCTAGTGCTTTAAGAAGCAGTGTCCATGACAAAGCTGAGCAGCCAAATTCTGGACAAGAACCATTGGAGAAGTGAAATTTTGTATGGATTCTCCCAGAAACTTCAGGGGGGCAAGAAATGAAATCCAAGGAAGAAAGGTCTCATACAGAAGATAACACTTCAATTGTCAAGGGCATGTTGTATGCGTTTTGTCGTCAGGATGGGACTGTCTCTTGTTGGCTTGTTCTTGCGGCCGATTCTCGGTGGTTCTGAATTTTTCTGTACAAGTTTCTAGTTGTAAACTTGTATTCTTGTTGTAATTAGCTCAAAAATTTTGTGGTAAAGGTTGTGAAATTGCAGCTTTATCATGATAGAAAGTGAAATGATTGTCAAAGACTTTGCAAGTATTTGTGCAGTTTCTAGTCCTGCTGGTGCCTTGTGGATCCGAACTAGGCATGTTCAAATCCGGGCGGTCTGTCCGGAAAACGGGAAGCTATGAACATGGGAACAAGCTCATCCCGCCAAGCCCGTCGGGTCGGATCCGGACAAGACTCTAGGCCTGACTGGGCTGAAAAGCCCAACCCGCTAGCCCGGGTTAAAAAATAATATTATAATTATTATAAATATTAAGTTTTTTAAGTATTAATATAAAATATCTAGTATAATTATCATAAATTTAATACATTTTATTTAAAATATTTTAAATATAATTTAATTTAAAAAAAAAACAAATTAAAAACATTTTTTTAAATATATTTTTTACAAAATATTAAACAAGGGTAACCCGGGAGCCCGGTCCGCCCAGGCGGGTACAATACCCATCCCAGGCCCGGTAGCCGGGTTGAACCCAGTCTGGATCCGACTAATCAGGCTCAATATTTTATAAGTCCGGCCCGAAGCTGGCCCGGATATGAACAAGTCTAATTCAAACGCCAAAAATCAACTCCCAATACATCTTTAAAGCTTCTTTTATAGCAGACCTTGGCATTGTTGACAATTTTTCTAGCAGTCCAGAGATGCAAAACTTCCCTATGAATTGGTGAATCATTCAATCACAAGCCAACCACTTCCATAAATCGAGTAAACGGCATTTAAACCGCAGACCTACTCTGTTAAACACAACTTCTCAACATAAGACGCTAAATGATGCCGTAAATCGAAGTAGAAGCAGAGACTACTCTCGGTTTCCTGTTCCAAACATAATGCTAGGATAATCTTATCCTAAATCTTATTAGTCCCAACTTTATGTAGTTTCATGAGCCTTTTGCCCCATAAATAAAGAAAAAGAGGAATAAAAAAAAGCTGTACAACAGTGCCCAAATAAATGGCATTGACAGTAAAATCTCTGGGAGAATAAGGATAAGACGATTTTTGTATCTAAATTCAACGGTGCAGAGATTCTGCTTGAGATGGAACATAATATCTTCCACCAGAAGGTAGAAAAAAGGCAGCAAAACTTTGATATTTACACTGTTGTTTTTCTTAGAGTTCGACTTCATGCAAGTCGAACTCAAGACTGCCATTGTTAGCTAGTGGAGGAGTCATTGGGGAGAAGTTACTTCCTCCGGACGACAGTGGAGACATTCCCAACGGCTGTGGTGAATATGCATTGGGAGGACTAGAACCGTTACTACGGACTCCGCTCCAAGACGCTGTACGTCTTGACAAAGAGGAAAGAGAACCATTAGAATTTTCCGCTGTGATCTTGTTATTCGGGATGTTATCAACACTGGGAAACCTTGGCATTGTTGTTGATGGCAAAGGCGAGAGCTTATGAAGGGGATCCTCTTTAGAGGTTACTTCAGGTTCTCCGGTATCTGTGGCTGATGACTGTTCAAAGGATGAAGACGGGGATGGAGAAGGAACGAAAAACTTTGCATTGGCAACATTAGCAGGTTTAATTGATGCAACCGAGGGTTTCGGGAAAAGATTCGCAGGGCTCCCACCACCTTTGTTGAAGGTGTCAACATACCTGCTCAACCACAATCAAGACCCTAAGTTATGATATCAGGTGCTCAACAGTACATATACTATTAATACTGCATAGCACTATAATGCATGACATCCAAGACCCGAAGTTATGATATCAGCTGCTCAAAGTATATATACTGTTACTGATACGAACCCAAGCTGCAAGTTCTCACAGATCTAATATTTATCTTTCTTTTTTATTCTTCAGTTACTATCATCAACTATCCATTCTCCGCACTTTCTCCCTGTTTCTCCTTACTTTATTTTAGTTGCTAAGTTTCTAGGATGAAGTCTTTTGTTTATCATTACGGGTTAGTTATTACTATCCTATTATAGGAGGAACTAATGCATTTGTTTGGGTGAGACTTAAATGTTGAATTGAAATACAACACTGAGGATTCCTCAAAATTTTGTTGGGAGATTTTGCATTGCAGTCCTAGGACTGAGATCCTTGTTTACAGTGGTTCTAACCGATACTGATGTGATGAACCTTTTATACAATAAGAGAAGATATATCAAACACACGAGGAAAGAAAATAAGCTTCAACATTTACCTTGATCGAACTCCCACGCGGCTTCGTGCTGAGAATTGATTCAAGCTGGGTGGATTAGAAGGGATCCCTGAACTACTTTGTGAGGAGGTTGCACTGTTCATAGGTCCCGGACTTGGTTCATCCCCTCCATCATGTAACGCGTTTTTCAGATTGTAATCAGATGCGCTACTCAAAGCTGTTGGTGGTGGAGGCAGAGCTGCCTCTTCAGCAGGAGGCTCCACCCCAGCCTCAACCCATCTCTTCAGTTTTTCATCATAATAGAACTTATTTTCATCCCCCAACTTCGCCTGCAACCAAAAATGTAAGTCGGACAAGCAAGAGTAAGTTTTCACACTACTGCAAATAATAGAACAGAGGAGTGTTACCTGTCGGCCTTGGCGAGGCTTCAAAAGTCCAACAGTTTTTTGTAACAACTGTGTGCCAAAACTGAAACGACCAAAGCGAGATGAACTTGTGGGTTGTGACACTTTGGTTTCTGCCTTTGGTGGTGGTGGTGTTGACTCGTTTGACGCCGCCACCTGATCCTGTATGGATTCATGGATTTATAATAAGATGATTTAACATGAATAAAGCAAGTGTATGTTATAGGGAGGTCGAGAAGGTGGTCAAACCTGTGTCTGAGTTTTTGTTATAACTGGCTCCGAAATGCTTCTGTTCTGCACTGTCATTTTCTCACTATTCACCGACCATTGACTTACAGGTTCCATTGAAGCTGATGGGGTTAATGTTGGTATAGACATTGATGACTGACTGCTCACTAAACCGGGGCCAACCATTTGTTTTTCCATTCCATAGGCACTGTTTTGTGCCGTCAAAGCAACCGGTGGCGGCCCAACAACCCGCTGAGCTGTGCTATCAATGACTTTGAGCAGTTTATTGACTATTTTGGTTGGAGCCAAGTTTACAGAGTATCCACCCTAGTTATAGAAAGCAGGTTTCCATTAGAATGATAACTAAACAGTCTAAATGATGAACAAAAGTATAGAAACATAGATACCCGTTGATGGGTCTTAATCCTCTCTTCTAGAGATGATATCATATGCTTCCATGCCTCTACTTCAGGTGATCGGGCTGTTTTCAGACATTTGTAAACAGCTTGACAGTACCTGAATAAGTAGACATTTGTTCAGCAAATAAATGTACACATTTTAAGAGTTCAAGAATTTATATATGCTTACTTCAGTGAATCTGAAACCTTCCCCACTTCAGCCAGCATGTGAGCATACAAAATTTTATACGGTTGAAAGGGCAACAGGACAAACTGAGAGTTTCCAAGAACCTTCGAGTACTCAAGAAGCTCGGTCCTCTGCCACATAAATAAACATCAAACTAAGCAACAATGAGAGCAAATATAGCATCAAGAAGCATGGACAACAGTGCCACGGAATAGCAACATTTCTTTTTCTGATTTTCATGTACAAGATGGAAGAAGCTGACTAGACCTGAATTGCCTCTGGACTAGCATAGGTCCTCGGAAAATTCCAATGGTCAGTACCAATAAGACAAAGTCTTGCACTGTCAGAGTATGCCTCAAATTCTGCTTCTGCCACTAGATAGCATGTGTGTGCAGCAATTATCTGAAAATTATCACTGATGTCAGAATAAGCCAAATACAGATGAAGGGAATGCATTACCAGCAATTAGTAATCTTGCAGGACATACATCACTTTTTTCCTTCCATAGGCAATCTCCAAGGTGGGTAATTACAAGGTGATCATTATCGGTTCTATTTGCAGTTATGACAGCCAGATTTTCAGCCCAATTGTCCACCATACTACCTGCAAGCTTTAGCAAAAGAAAAGGTATGATCAGGAACATATGCATGTAAGAAATCGAAGCATGGAATGAATCAGAATATACTATCAACCATCACAAGATAATATCTGATGAAATGTTTAAAACTTGTTCTTAATAGAAATTCAAAATAAGCTCCTAAAACTAATGCTACCAGATAAACTTCAAGAAGCTGGCATGCCAAACAAAGTCTAACATTCCACTCACAGAGTGGAAGCCAGTTCAAACCTAAAGGACCAGAACCAAAACCTGAGTCAAACTGTACTTCCCCCATTGGATATTTACACTTAATCCACTTCCTCCTCTTCAGTCAGTAACTGATAGACACAAAATTGGGATCAATACACACAAGTTTAGGGAGACCCAAGGATCCAAAGGCTTCTCAGGCCAAAAGCTTCACTAAACTACCAGTAGAGAACAACTCTCTCCGGCCAAAATGCTCAAGCAAACAGCCTGCAAGTAGTTAATTTCTGGATGTTGAGCTAGAAAGCCTAATGCCTTATTTATCATGTGTACCTCCAAGGTCACCTACATGTGACCATAGTAATTCCCTGTGACAGGCTATCGGCTTCACCTAATAGCACCTAGATCCTTCATCTTCTAAAATAAATAATAACCCCTTAACCCCTAATATTCTCATAATGCTATTTTATATCCTAGTAGTAATACTCTAGTACTCTATCATACAATAAAAAGTCCAACGTTTAAGTAGTTTTTCTCTAAGAACTACATGCCATTAATGTTTCATTTAGCTCTAATCAAATAATTAGAATTCATCCAACACAATAATTCAGAAAAGTAAAAATGAAGCAACTCAAAGACAAGTAGCCTACCTGAGAAGGTTGTGCAAAACCCTGTATAGGGCTAGGCATAACACCTGCAGCCATGGTGTTTGAAACAAACACTTCTCCTGGACTTTTAGCAATTAGAAGGCACAATGTCCGCAAAGGAGTTCCAGCTACCAGCTGACTTAAGGCCATCTGCTTAACAGTACTGGCATAAAACTGCATTTGTTTTAATAACACTCGATTAACTAAATCAGTTAAGGCAAGCAAGCCCAAATGAAGTCTTACTCGATGCCAAAAGATACCGACACTAATGTTCTTGTGGAGGGTTAGATACAAAGCAATTGCAGTGCTTAATGGAACAAGGAATCATAAATTTGAATACCAAATTATTCCTTCCCACAGAATCAGAAAGAAAATGATGAGTTGATGACTCTATTTGTTTACTCGACTGAAAGTTAAAATGTTACTCACTGGAGACTCTTTCAGCTCTACTCAGTAAGTACTAAACATAGGACTCCTAGAAAATCAAGTTAAGATGAGAAAAACCTAGACAAACCTGATCTCCAAGTTCATGAGCCAGAATCAAAGCAAAAGCCCACAAGTGACCTTCTTGTGCACACTGTAGTGCTTCCATTTTTCGACCATTAACCAAGAGATTCTGGATCTCATAAGCCGCTGCCTAACATCAGAAGGGCATGGTTTAAGAACTTCAGAAACCAATATCCGAACAACTCAAAATCCCCCGTAGAAGCTTTGAATGAAAATACATTAAACAGGCAGTGAAAAAATAACAATACGACAAAGAGAGATTTATTTTACCTGTATTTGGGCCTCAGAAGGCCAATTTATCAAGCACTTACTGAAAGCGCTGTAATCACCAAACTGCAAAGCATCACGCCTCACAGATGCAAAAAGTTTAGCAACTGCTGCTTCCGGTGCATCGCTTTCCTATTGAAGGAGAAAAAAGGCAAAGAAAAAGAAGCAATTATGTCAGTAGCAACATAACTACATCTTCAAGATTGGTAACACTAATCAAAAGATATTGCAAATTTTTTTACTAACAAGGTACTAGTTGTCAGATGCTTCAGGAAGAAAACTGTTTTCGACGATCACCCTAAGTTGTGAACTTGTGATTGTAATTTTCAATCATAAAATTGTGGTTCAAACTCAAAAGTGTAACCAAATTACAATATTTAGTACATGTGTAATATAAAAACATAACATGATTCCTTCAACTGCAATATACTAGCATCATCCACCACGTCAGGGCCGCCAGCTACCTTTGCCACTACACTGGAACCTTCTACCTTGGTCCATAATCCCAGCCAACTACCAACAGGCCCCAACTCCATAAAGTCTGCTTCCTCCACCTCTCTCATTCCTACCGAAGCTACCCTACTTGATAATGGCTGGAGATCTTGGGGCAAGCATAGCTGCCAGTGATGTGTGTGATCCTGATGGCAATGGGGTGGACTGACTTTGAAGTTAAGGTGGGAGGTTGGAGAGGATATTACAGTGACAATTGGTAATTGTAGCCTAAGGTTTTTGCAGTGATGGTTGGTGTGTGGTTTTTCTTGAACAATGAACTTTCAATTACTATGATACTGTCCCAATTACCCACAGTTGGAATTGTGATTGCCAATCACACTCTTGGACATGTTAGGATTACGTTTATGTTTACATGGGGGCAATGAAAATAGAATAAAAGCACAAACAATGGGAATGTCATTAAACCGTATAAAGCTACTAACAATTGATCAAACATACAGAGAAGAGTAATCGACGATGCCAAAAATAGAATGAGTTTCCAAAAGATTATAAATTGTAAATCCTCTCTCTAAGCACACATGGCACAACAAACAAAGATTGGCTGTCCTTGAACTCGTATAAGAATACATGACCTAAAATTTACAAAGAGAATTTCAAGAGGTTAAAGATTAACTATTGACAAGAACCATATTGATCAACAAATATGAAACGAGAATCCAGTTCACTACAAAACAAGAACAGAAGTACTTCGGTAAATATCATATAATTTCGGCCAGACGCACATTGTTGTAAGAAACGAACAAATTTCCAAGAAAATATAAAGCATGTAACCAACAAAAGGAAAATTATTGAGAGCTGAGATCAAATTCAATTACCCTAATTCCAGAGTCAGTGCCAAGTGACCTCAGTTTGCCATAGTGTTGGCATGCAATTTTGAGTAAAGAGAAAAGCAACTTCAAAGCTTCTTCTTTCTCAGGGTTAATGCCTGAGAGCTTGCAGTTTGAAATCCTCTCGTCAATCCACTTATTCAACTCTTTACTGCCTACATTCCCGCCAACCAAAGGACCAGGGAAAGATTGCTGGCAAAGGGCGTGGAAATAACTACAAGCTCCTTCGCCGGTGCCTGCATCTGTATGTTTCCCGGAGACGGTTTCCATTAAGTTGTAAATGAAGATTGGCTGTCCTTGAGCATCCTTTAAGCGTTGTTTTGAAAAAATAAAAACAAGTTACTTGAATGGATTAAAAAAATAAACTATGAACACCATTACAAATTAACAAGTCAAAGAAAATCAAACCTCGGTTCCATCAAATGGGCTAGCACCACTGTTATCCTTCATCACTATGAGCTTTCCACCAAATCCAAAAGTAACGAGTGCATGTGGAGGACGACTTGCAGATGATCTTGCCCCACCCATTTGCTGAGAAACATCCAAGAAATTCTGACCAGAAACAGCTGAGAAATGAACTGCTGCATTTTTCTCTCTCTCTACAGGAAAATTAAGTGGTTCTCTCGTACTCCAACCAGGCAGAGTGTAAGGCACAGTAGAAATTATACTGGCAGCATCTTGACTTGCTACCTGAGATGATGGAGACACCCCCAAGGTACTGAAGCCATTATGCTGGCTCGCATAGTTATCCATACGGCCATCATAGCCAGATGAACTTTGCACTTCATGACCACCAGAGCTGCCAGCAACCTTATCGTCAAATACTGCAGGTTGCCACGTATAACCATCTTGCTGATTGTTTTGAGCATATGATACAGGCAAATTCTGCTTGTTTTGGTTATCAAAAGCTTGATTATTAACATTTGAAAAGGCTGATGATGTGGTATATTCATTTTGTGTCTGATGATGAGTTTGAACAACTGAGTGCTGGTTAGAATTGTATGTTTCGAGAGAGTACCATTGTTGTGTGATTGTGTCATAATACCAACCAGGATATTGAGGATCAAACACCATATGAGAAGGGTACTCAGTGCTCCCTTGTGACACCTGATTCCAGCTGGAACTGTTGTTTGTTGCATTAAGTTGAGTTACAGTTCCAGATACAGATTGAAGGGACTGCTGTGCATAATAACTACTTGACAAATTTCCATCAGCAGAAGCCCAGTAGTTTCCTGCAGTGGAATCAAAACTTCCGTGTACGCTTCCTATTGCTTCAGAACTTGTATCCTGTTCGTTAGTCACTGCACCATAGCCATCAACCTGATACCACTGCCCAGATACAGGATCATATTTCCACCCAGGATAAAGATGTTCGAAATTTTGGTTACTATCAGAACCTGCCCCTGTTGTGTGTTGACCTGCAGAAGTGGCATGCCCCATCTCATATCCCACATAACTATAACCTTGTAGCGATGCATCCGTACCAGCTTCATTGTTAGATACCACAATGGATCCACTATTTGCATTATCTGCCTGCCCTACTTCCAATTCAGTGAAGAAATCTGAATAAGATCCAAAGCCATTACTATCATGTGCAACTGCATTGGAGAAAGAACTCCAGTTGACCTCCTTGACGCCAGAACCTGAGATGTTGATACTCTTATTGTCATTGAAGCCTGAGCTAATGTCAGACTCCTTAACACCCTCAGAAGAATCAACTTCATTATCAAATGAGAAAGAATTGGATGACAGCAAGGGATTTTCTTTTGATACCAATTTGTCTGCTTCCTGCACTGGACTTGCTCCCATAATTGGCTGATCTGTTTCCTGCACAACCCGACCACCAGTCTCATCACAAATTCTAGTGCTATCACAAACAGCTGTATCAGATTTGACATTGGACTCCGGAATACCACCATCTGACACAATTGCATCATCAAACGAAAATGAACTGGATGACACCAAAACACTTGCTTCTCCAATGAGTTGAACTGGATCAAAGTTTGCCCCTCTCTCTTTTGAAGCATCAAGCTCCTTTCCAAGCTCATTAAGACTCAAATTCGCAAATGCCTTGGCTTCGGCCAAATCATCAATATCTTCTAGGTCAACACCTACCTTGGTAACAGCACCAATACCAACATCATCATCATCCTCCACCAGTTTATCGAAGAAATCTTCATCCGTCTGATCCTCCAATTCAAATGGAGGCTTTGAATCCATCTACCTAATCCACTAAAGACCTCCTCAAACACACCCAAAAGCTCCTAACATTGACACTCGAAACCCTAAACAATCAAAACCATGTTTGTTTGAAAATTAAACGAGTGCGCCCCTTGTAGAATTTTCACAATAAAATGACAACAGATATGACTCACCGAATCACTGATCGTCTTTATATTCCTGTTCCCTTCTAAAGCCACAACTCGACAGTGTCAGCACTAAAAACGAATTTCCGAAAAGTCGTGATAACATCAGAATAAGCTTCTCCAATTCGCCAAAAACGAACAAATTAAACTCACATATGGGGAGGAAGAAAGATTACTCAGAAGATCAAGAAGAAGATGGAGAAAGTATCAATCGGTTCGAACCAGAAGACTGTTTCTAGGCAAGTACCTAAAGACTTGCGTGTTTACGATCCTCGTGTTTAAGCCAAATTTCCGTCTCTCCTCGGTCGTATAATGCCAATTTTTATTTCTGCGCTATATTAATTTCAAAGACCACGTAAAAAATAATGAATTTTTTATCTTATAAAAAAGATAATTTATTTTAAAACATTAAAACATTGACCTTTTTATCTTAGAACTTATTTATTAGTTGATATATTTAAAATTTCAAATATTATAAAAACATAAATAACTTTTTATCTTAGAATTTTAATTATTTATATTTTAAATATCATTTTTATCTTTTGATATTTTTACAATAAAAGGATAATTTATTTTAAAATTTTAAAATATTTATTTATATCTATAAAATTTTGTGACGGTTTTTTAATACGATAATTATTATATTCAACCATCTTAAATAAAAGATATAATATTTATTTAATATATAAAACCGTAAGTTTAAATTATAGGTTGAAGTAGTATTTATTATTTTAGAACTTTTTAGAAGGTAAATATATACGAATCATCTTATTATATTGTATTTGAGACGAACCATCTGATTTTGCGTTTTAAGACGAATCATCTAATTTCATTGTATTTGATTTCATTGTATTTTATCAGTGCTTACTGAACATCTTTGTTGTGCATTTCTGTTTATATAGGTTGATTGAGAATGTATTTATATCAAAATGGTGATAGTCATGTATAGATTTGGAACAAAATGAGTTCTCCGTGTTAATGATACATGTTAATTATGTTGTTGTAGACATGAGGTTTTTGTTTTAAGATTAAATTTAGAACTCAATTATTGAATTACATTAGGGCGAAATATGAATTATTGACATTCAAATTCATGATATTCACTACATCATTGATTATTTGTGGGATCTAAGCTAAACTTAATAAGTCGTCTAAATTTGGATATCTTGGTTAATTGATGGACAATCACTTTTTTTATATAAGGCAACCAATTATCCCTTTCGTTTGATCTTGCAGAATGTGCAAATCTAAGAAAAAAGGGACTTCACAATGAAGTTGTTTGAGATATATTTGTCTTGTTGTATTCTTGAACAGGTGTGTTTGTTCTCATGAACTTTGGGTTTGGATTTGGATACCATAAGAACAATCAAACTTGAGCTCCATTGATAATGTCGGACGATTCTAGTTGTGATAGCGGAGACCCCGAGTACTATAATTGGGGATATGGGATATTGATGTTAAAGGATGATCCAATTGAAGATCAGATGTTAATGTACTGTTTTGATAACATTCCTTACTTTGCAATATTACATGACTTTATGGATGACTTACGGAAAGTAAATAATAATTGCAATTTGAAGTTCACGTAACACGCATGAGGGAAATGAAGAAGATTGTTGATATGAAGGCATTAGTATAAGAATGGATAGAATGATGAAAGCCAAAATTTGTGTCTATTATTTTAAGAAGTAACACCCACGCGCACGCACGCACACACACGCACATAAACACACGCGCGCGCACACACACACGCGCGCGCACGCACACGCACGCACGCACACACACGCACGCACACACACACATATATAGGGTGCGGTTTCCATGAGAACAACCCTTATTGTGTATCATGAGAACAATCTTGTAACATCCCGAATCCGCAGGATTCGAAATGCTACATTGGGCTAGGATCTCACAATGGATCCTGACCCTAGCCTGACAACAAGTTAACTGGATCTTACAACAAGACCCAAGTAGAGTAAAAACAAATACATAAAAGCTTTATGATACAACAAAAGAGTTTACAAACTCAAAGCCGAGTACAAAACCATAACAACAACACAACATTTGATACAAAAGATCTCAATCCACGTGTCCTAATGTACAAGAGTCCTCGGCTGGTCACACCATCTGGACTCTGCAGTCTTCCTAACCTGCAGATCATCTACAACACGGTATACACCGTTAGCTACAACAATAGATAAGTATTATAGTAATAGCACAAACACACCACAACATCTCATACATGCAATGTCACACACATTCATTTATTATCTTTAATTACGTTATACCATTACTAATTCAACTTTTTTTGTAACACGAGGAGCCTCAAGAACCCCGTCTCATCCAACGTAACACAGGAGTTTTGCATGGGGTGACCGTCACTCGTCCCCTCCTGTGAGATCATCTTCAAGGCACCTCCTCCTAACCCAGCAGGCAGAGACCGGTGGTTACCGCCCGTTATAATACACTTGGGTCATATAAAAGTAATGAATGGTCGTCCTAGTCCGGTTTAGGTTATAAATGCACAAACATATGAACACACACAACCATTACAATCATACACTCCACAACCGTACGCTAAGTAAGTCCTATGGACTTACCTGATACTCTCGTATCCTCTACCACGTCACAGCTTCCCCTCGGGAAGAAACCAACGCCTGCAAGAGCAAGGCACACAACATCACAACTAGAAAGGGTTAGGAGACTCGTCTCCATAACCAGAACCAACCTACAACCTAAAGATCAACACAAACTCACCTATGCCTATAGCATACTCTCAACATCAACACAGGTGCCTAAGGCACATCTTTAGCATACCACTCATCCTAACCACCCTAGCCTAGCCAACAATTAAGCCAAGGCCCAAGGAAAGGAAGGAAAACATACCAACAAGATATGCACCAACAAAAGCCAAGCGCTCCAAGCTGACCCAGTGAGGCGCAGTGGCGGCTCACACCAGGCGCAGGGGCGGTCCACAGCAGGCGCAGGGGCGGCTGGGTTCAGGCGCTTGGGCGGCCAACTATGCAGAGAGTTGGTCCCGGCTTCTCTTCGATCTCTTTCTCGACTCTCTTCACTTCTTCAACCCACCACAACAACACATATGTATACATACACATATATGATCATAAGAAAAGCTAGGAAGGGATCCACACAAGTCCAAACTTGTGATCCTATGCTAGAAGGAAGAAGAAAGAAGCAAGGATGAAGGAAGAAGAGAGAAGAAGAGAAAGGACTTACCACACCAACCTAGGCTGCAACTATGGAGCATCCACACCTCATTCAGCCTCAACACAACAGCAACAACTCTCAGCAACAACTTCTAGAGCATCCAAAGCCAAGAACAACTCCAAACTCTCAAGAACTCACTCACACAAGCAAGACAAGATCAAAAAGATCAAAGGAGAAGAAGAAGATGATGAAGGACGTGAGGCGGAAGAGAGAAGCTGGAGAGATGAAGAAACCCTTCATCTGAAGGTAAGGGAAAGCTTATATAAGAAGTCAACCTAAAAGCAAGTCAAGAGGTCAACAACAGTGGCTGCAACCGCACAAAACCGCAAGGGCGGATCAACCATGCACAGGGGCGGCTCACCTGGGGCGCAGGTGCGGCTGGCAGGGTCCGCTGGGGCGGCTGGTGGTGTCAAAGCTAACTCAGCTAAGGCTCAGCAAGGCTCCTAGGCTCCAAAGGCTCAGGCTCTTACAAATCTTAGACCGTCGGATGGTAAGTATTAAGGGTCGAGATTTATGGTAGATATCATAATTATTAGATAAATAAAACACCACTCACACGCCCTAATATTCTGAAAGAAACCGCACCCCTGCCATCTCTCTCTCTATCTTCGATATATTGCGATTTTTAGGTTTTGGAGAAACGAACGGCAATTGCTAGGGTGCGGGTTTAGTGGTGTCGAGGCAACTCCCACTCCTCCTCCGATTACGATTCCGACTCCCTCCACTGGTACGACTTCGACGCTTTCAGGTCAGTTTTCTCACGATGAGTTTTTGAACAATGTTACAAGTTCAGGGAAAGTGAAATCTTCGGTTTGGAAACAGATTCGTGCTTGCAGCTGGGGCCATTGTCGCTCTCTACTCTTCGTTCGAAACGGTGGCTTCAATTTGGGAGGACGTCATTCTACTTCCAGTCGGACATATCAGTGGCCCTTGGGTTCAGCGGCGAGGCGTCGAGACAACTCGCACTGCGATTTCTAGGTTTTTGAGAAACGACCGGCGATTTTGTGGAGAAACAGCTCGGTATACTGTAATTTCTAGGGCGACGTCGAGGCAGTGAGGAGGACGCCATCTGCGCACGGACCTCCGGTCGGTATACTGCGATTTTCTCTAATTTTTTGTTGATAACTAATACTTCTGTCTTGTGTATTCAATATGAAAAAGACGGAGTAATTAGGAATAATATTGGTTTGAATCGTTTGAAAATGACAAGTATTAAGTTAATAATTAAGAATAATTCGTTGTTATCATATACTAATGATAATGTTAGTTGTTGATGAAATAGTAGTTGTAATTATGAATAATGTTGATGTTGCAAGTATTATGATTTACATGATAAGCTTGTAAATATAATTCATAGTTAGTAATGTATTTTCATGGTCTAAAGATAATTTTGAATAATGTGGCTTTAGGGTGCATATTGGATTTGACAAATTGGTACTAAATATGAATAATGATTGTGTTTACATATTATATGTATGAATACAATATGTAGGTAAATGACATTTGATATTAAGTTGGTTTGTTGGTACTTATAATGTTGTATAATGAAATCTATGTTGTGTTTTATTGATCTGTCAGGAAAGAAGGTTGTTGACGAACAACTCGGCATAGAGGTCAGATCCAAAAAGAAGCATGATCCAATAGGTGGATCAGTTCGTAAAAAGTCATCGGGAAGAAAGAAAGAAAGTTTAAAGGGGAAATTGAATGATAAAAATAGACGAAGGAGGTTCGTTTGTGATGGGTGCTCATCAGATTAACGAGTGGACATCGAATATGGACGAGGATGATGAGTATGTATATAAACTTTAACTATGTTTATGTTTTTTGGGGAATATGGTTGGATTTATTACGTTTATGCTCATTTTGTAAACGTCTACTATAATATTTTCATTTAGTTTGAAAATGTATAGTGAAATTTGTACAAAACAAACATAGTATTCGTAACTAGTGGTTGTTAAAATCAACATATTGCAAACCATAAAACTCATCGTTAACTATAATTCTACTAATTACGAACAATGCACTACAATGATAGTATTGACCCACTTGCAATCACTTTTAATAACTACGAATAATATATTAAACGATATGGCACCTTCGTAACAAAACTAATAATAACTACGAATAATCCATTCAACCAACAACTCATACCTACTAATAATAACTACGAATAATTCATTCAATCAATAATAACTACGAATAATTTATTAAACGATATGGCACCTTCGTAACTATAATTCTGGTTGGTTTGACGTTGGAACAAATGGTGTAGAGAGGAGAATGACGTTGGAACGAATCAGAGAGATGAGAGAGGAAGTTATCTTGTAAATCTCTTTTAACAAACTGTTTCCTATAATACAAGATTATAGGGATATTTTTAAAAATAATTAAGAGAGTGTGTATACTCTTCTTTTGTGAGAGTGATTATGGTTTTTTATTATTTGCTTTTTTTGTTTTACATATTCCATCATTAATCTAGGTCATTGGATTTACTAAATTGGATGGCTCTGATATGTTCTCATGATTACACGATAAGGTCTGTTCTCACATGATCTATTCTCTCTCTCTATCTATATACACACTTATTACTGAGTTTTATTAATTCTAATTTGAGCTAATCTGATCTAAACTTAATACAAAATTTGGTTATCAATCTAATCTGAACTTAATACCAAATTTGGTTATCAGTTTTATTTTCTGGTTATTTCATTGTTGTTGTCAACATGGATATGGTGTGAACATGGCTATGGTTATTTCATTTTAAAGTGTTTTGTTTCATTTCATGGTTATTTTGTTTTCTTTCTAATTCGAGATTTGTTGATAATAGTTGAGCATGAATCTGTTGTAGAGTGTAGATGGATGACAATAACGTTTCACAAAGTTGAACTAGGGGGTCCAATTTTATTTGGAATGATGAACTTGTGAGACTCCTAGTGTCGATTTTAATTGAATATCACAAGAAAAACAAGAGAAAACAAGCGTACAATTTGAAGGGTGTTACTGCTTCATTTACTAGTAAGAGTGGGAAGAATGTTGCCAAAGAATTTTGTAGGAATAAATTTGAGTCAATGAAAAAAGAATACAAGGCTTTGAAATTTCTTAAGAATTCGGAGACGGGTCTAGGTTAGGATGAGAACACTCGGATGATCACGGCTTCCAATGAATGGTGTTAGAGGAAGATCAAGGTAATTAATAATTTGTATATATGTTTTTCAATAGCATGTGAATATATGAATAGATGTGTTATATAACTTGATGTAATGTTTATATGTGTTGTACGAAGATGCAAACTATAAGAAATACAAGAATAAGGGAATGGATGTGGAGTATGAAGAGTTATTGACTTCACTCTTTGTTGGAAATGTAGCAACTAGTCGTCTAACCATGTCATATGGGATGGTTCGTGAGCCAAGTCCGGAGTGTATGCCGCTTACAGATGATGAGGACTTAGGTTTAGGTGAAGACGATGCAAACGGTCATGAGTAATTTTGTTGGCACAATCAATGAAGGTGGAGTCTCTACCTACTCAGAAATTCCAACAGACATCAATGATGAGCCGGTACAATTTACCGAACCTCCACCACCAAGTAGGGGTAAGAAAGACAAGGGTCTGTTGAAGAGAAAAAGAAGACAATCAATTGGGTCATCCAAGTTGGAATCATTTTTAGAACGCTCAAAGAGAACAGTGATAGGTTGGTCACCCTCTTCCAGGAGGAGGTTAACTCTAAGGCGAAAGAGGACGAGATAGTGGTTCAAAAAGCGTTGGATATTGTTTATAGGATGGTCCAAAACAATTTGGTTGAGGAAGGAAGTCCATTTTGGTGTTTTATAATTTCGAAGAGTAATTCAAGAAAAGCTATGAATATAATGCTAAACTTGGCGGATGATCAAAAAAAGATTCAAGTGGTTGAAATGAGAGCATGAGTGGTCATTATGATGTACTTGCGTAGTTATGGTTGGAGGAATATGTTGTTTATTTTTGTTTGGACAAATTTCGTATTAAGTACTTTCCTATTTTCATGTACTTGTTGATGTTAAGGATTTTTTATTATGCACTGAATTTTATTTCCATTCAGAGTATACCGTTGTTGACCTTTATTGTTTATGTTATTTGTACATTTGTTTACATGTTTATAGTATCAAGTTCAAATATGTCAAGTTCAAGTATGTCAAGTGGTAGTGAAAGTGATGATAATGACAAATACGTCAAGTCTAGAGAAATTTGTACTCTAAAATTCATATCAATTCATCAAGAGTTGCAAAGACAATATGTTGTTGTGGCCAATCACTACTACAAGCACATATGCAAGGAGCCTTGTTACACTGGGTATGATTGGGGGAGACTATGGACGGAGGAGATCTTAAGTGGTCATCACATTTGGACAGTGAATATGTTCATAATGAACGCCGAGGTTTTCTTATGTTTGTGCGACGACTTAGAGCAGAATTACGGCCTAACTCCATCTACATAATTCTGGGCATTGAGAAATTAGATTTGTTCTTATACACTCTTGCACAAGGATGTTTGGTTCGTGTTGTTGCTGAGCATTTCAAATGTCCACCAAGACTGTACACCGCGCATTCCATAGCGTCCTAAATTCTATTACTGGTCGTGGACATGAAGGGTGTGGACTTGTAGGTGATATTATCCAACCCCGGAACCCAAATTTTCCTTGAACACCTTCGCACATTGTTGCCGACCCGATCTACAAGGATTACTTTAAGGTAAACATAAATAATTTTTAAATGTGTTAAACTTTTACTAAATTTTATATTTGTTCACTTTTAGACGGTATATTATAACAATTCAGGATTGCATTGGGTGTCTCGATGGTACACATATTAATGCATGCATAGAAGAAATTTCGCAAGTTCCTTTCGTCGGTTGGAAATATACAGTTACTTTTAATGTCCTCGCCGTGTGTGATTTTAATATATTGTTCACTTTTGTGTTGTCTGGATAGGAAGGGTCTGCTCATGATGCGAAGGTTCTCGATACTACCATTTGCAACCCCGACCTTAACTTCCCACATTCACCTCCCAATAAGTATTATCTTTGTGACAAGGGCTATCTAGATATACCGGGGTTCCTAGTTCCATATTCAAAGATACGGTATCACCTAAATCAGTTTGATATTGAGCCTCCAAGCAACAAAAAGGAAGCATTTAACCAGGCATATTGTTCTCTAAGAAGATGTATTGAACGGTGTTTTGGAATCCTAAAGAAGAAATGAAAGTTGTTATCTACTATGCCATGTTACCCGGACTATACACAAGTTGACATCCATATTGCTTGTTTTGCCCTACACAACTTCATTCGCTTATACTTAGGGTATGATGCTTATCAGAAGATGAGGAGGAGTTGCCAACGACAAGCCAAAACAAGGTAGAAGACGTGGAAGACAACAATGACAGTGAGAGAGGAATGAGCCATGTTCGTGATCATATTGCTTCCGCAATTTTGAATGCAAGAAGCAATATGTAAATTTGGTATGACAGTTCACTTATGTTTGAATTTGGTTAAGAACTTGAAATTGTTTTCCACTGTTATGTAAACTTATAGTTTTGGTATGACAGTTGACTATTATGTTTTCTTTTGGTGCTATACAACAATTTGTTTCATCATATAAACGAAAACATAAGAAAAGGATCAAAAGATAACATATAACCAAGCTGATACATTGTTGTTTCATAAAATATAGCCCTAATAGTACATTACATACGCAACAAGTACCACCCCAATAACTAACCCCCAAACAAACACACTTAATCAATTTTCCGATTTAATTTTCTTGTTTTGTTATTTTTGTTGCGTAAGATCTTGGGTTAATGGCTCAATATAAGCATCCTTCTTTATTTCCCTCATGGTATCACTCGAACTTCATAATCCAATCTTTTCTTATCTTCACGTAGCCCTTGCACGAAGTCCCTTAAACCTATAGAGCATCCACTATCATCGAAGACGTACATTAACATCTCATCTTCGATGGGATCATCCTCTGTCATCCATATCCCCTCTCCCCATTTGTAGAACTTGGGATCTCCGTTGTCACAACTAAAGTCGCCGTCCATTATTACCTAACAAACAAAAGCTTCAGCACAAAGAAAGCTAGAGATAAAGAAAGGTAAAGATCAAACCAAAACAATCAGTGAGATAAAAGAAAGCTAGAGATCAAACCAAAACAAGTAAAATTCCAACAAGGAGTAGTTTAAATAAACATACAGAAATCAAAACAAAACAATCACTAGCATAAAGCTAGAAACTCTAGGAAATGTTTAGATTATCAACCAAGGAGTTTTACAACAACCAAGTTCTAATAAGAGTCTGGAAAATGCTTAGAAAATCTGGAAAAATTTTGCATCACAATACATGAAAAATCCAAAGCGCATGCCATGAGCAAGAAGAAACTAGCAAATATAATAGTACATAAAAATCCTAATTCCTAAATGATCATTTGCATGAGAACTCACTTCAATGACAAACTAGACTAATAAATTGTACAATCAATTTAAGGGCTATTGAAGCAAAACTGAATCAGTCAGTCCATGCATTCAAAGAATCTATAGCATATGATCAATTCAAATGAAAACTAATAAATTGTACAACTAATTACAACTAATAAACTGTACAAATAACCCATTTATATTAAAGAATCTAGCATCTCAGATCTTGAACAAATCAACAACATTTCTAAAACCCTGAAGCCACCTAAAACCTACATTGAGATTGAAAAATAAGAATGTCAATCAAGTAGCCAACTTCATAGACAAATTTACAAGCAAATGCAATCAGTCTTGTCAAGCAACTATATAACAATAATCAACTATTTTGGAAGACCAAAGAGCTACAATACTAGACATTAACACAATTGTTGACCATCTAAACTAAAATCTCACAATCAACTAGTCAGTCCAGAAGTATACAAAAACTGAATCAGTAGTCCAAGCATTTTAAGATAATCGACCTTGTGTAGAAACTGATGAATCAATCAGTCCAAGCAAATGAATTACATACAAGTAATGTGACAACAAAATGAATTAGTTAGTCCTAGAAGATACAAGTTGAGTAGAAATTGAATAAGTCAGTCCAAGCAAATGCAGTACATACAAGAAATGTGACAACAAAATGAATCATTCATTCTAAGCATTCAGAGAATTCAATAGTCTACAGTCTGAAGAAAATCTACAACAATTGTACTAACAAACATTCAGAGAATTTAGCCCAAGCATAAATGTTCATCAATTGTTCGATCGTTATCAATCCACAAAACAAAACTACAAAAATTGTATTAACAAGTATGTAGATTATTCAATAGTCTAGGATCAAACATTTTTAAGACAATACATATTTGTTCATGAATTGTTCAATCGTTATCAATTAGGGTTGTACATTTATAAGAGAATAGATGAAGAGTAATCAAAAAACTAGGGTTGTAGATTATAAGAGAACAATTTTAAGAGAACAGATGAAGAGTAATCACAAACCTCCAAAACAATGTACCCAAGTGATTGTGGTACGTGGTGGATTTGTCCGGCGAAGCCCTTTTCTAGTGGAAAGGACGGCGATGATGTCTCCCTTGACTTTGCTCACACAATCTCCCAACCTGAATGAACCAGACGAAAGGAAAAAAAATGAGAACAAAATCGATGACCTTTCCCAAACAAGGTGCAACACTAGTTTTTTAAAAAAAACATAGCAAAACACTCTTTAGTGTTTGCAAAACACTAACAACTAGTGTTGCACTAAAACACTAGTAAAAATACCACTAAACACTTTACAGTAGTGTTTATGCGTTCGATGTCAAACGCAACCTAAGTTGAAAATTTAAGGTTTTGTAGATTTAGGGTTGAGTTGAGTTTGAGCATTTTAAGAAATATCAACAATATGACACGCTAATAAGTATAGGAGATGTATGACCACTGGATGACTTTAGGTAATATGACATTGAGTAACAATTGTTACCATCAAAATGTGACTCGAGTAATTTTTGGTTCAACAGAGATTGCACATTGTTTCGTATGGAGGATTTTTGGAATTTCCAAAGCGATCGTAATGCAGATCATACATGATAGTATCCCGGTGTGGTGGCTATGGACGAGGCAGAGGACGAGTTGATTGTGTTTTGTTGATATAAACGTTATCACTCTTCATCTTCTTGTAGTGTTTTGGACAAAGATTCGAGTAATTGTTACGGACAAGGATCATTCTAGTGTTTTACAAGGAGTAATCGATACTCTAAAAGCTATTACTTTTTGTCTTCTTGTAGTTGGAGTAGCAGTTGTGTGTTATTCATTTCAAGCCTTAATGTATATTCTGAAAATTTGCATTATTTTTCTAATAGGTTGACGTCCAAAGTCTTGATATTTTCAAGTTGGGTCCTTGGCTTTTTTCTTGATTATGATAATCTACTCCTAGCTTGTAATTACAAATTTCATCTTTTTCTTCTAATATAATAAAATTAAGATTCATTTTCGGTTTCTAATTTTCTTAATAGTATGTAAATTTTATTTTTTGTAATTACTTTTTAAGGATAAATAAATTTTATTTACTATATAAAACTAAAACATAAGTGATTAAGGTCACTTGTCATTCTAACATTATGCCACCTCAAATTAAGTTAAATGTCGTCTTTGAATTGCTAATTTACCTTAATGATACTAAAACATAAGTGATTGAGTTCACTTGTCATCCTACCATTGTATCACCTCAAATTAAGTCAAATGTCGTCTTTGAATTGCGTCACATTGGATTTTGTCACATGTCTTTTTTTAGTTGCGTCACCTAGTTTTACATGATTTTTATTTATAGTTCTCACTAATTTAACATAATGAATGAAGTCATTATCATATAAATAAGAAATTATATAATTTTATAAGATGTGATTCCATTTACTTAAGTTAAATTCTTAGTCGAAAGTTAACGTGTTGTCTTTTCATATTCATCAATTATTTTTATGTTACTATTTCTTATCTAACTAAATTTACATATTTGATTTTTTATGTATGATAATAAATCTAGTGTTCGTTACCCAAAATAACTCAACATTAATACACACAACCAAAACCTAGTGAGATGAACAATTGAGCACGTGTGCACGAACATGCTTTCACGAACCTTGTCGCTCATATTCAACATGTTTGCAAGAATAAACCATTAACATACCGTGCATGAGATGAAAAGAGATGGCACGAGATGAATGAACGCTAGTGAGATGAACACATGTGCACAAGCATGCTTTTATGAACCTTAGCATTCATATTCAACACGAGTTTAAAATGAGTCATAACGTTCATATCCAACACGAGTAAACCATGAATACATTGTGGATTAGATGAAAAGAGTAGACACAAGATGAATGAGATCTAGTGAGATGGATGAACGCTAGTGAGATGGATAAACATTAGTGGGATGAACATGTGTGCGTGGACATGTTTTCATGAACCCTAACGTTCATATGCAACACGAGTTTAAAATGAAAACAACTTTTTATTTCCTAAAAGATCATGTTTGTTACCTAATTCACAATTTTGCATTATGCTAGCTCGTTTTGCCTAATGACTACTCATCATAATAACATTATATTACTGAATGAATCTAGAACACTCCTCTATTAATCCAACATCTCTTAGATGCTCTCATTCTTCTCTATAAGAATGGTTCTTTCAGGAACATGACCATATGCCCAAGAAATGCACTTCAAAATTAATATTTCACACAAAAAAATAGTTAATTTAGTTAATAACCGAGTTGGAAAATAAAGAACTCGCTAAACCAATCTCAAATAAGAACATTAAAAAAGATGTCTTTGATATTGACATCGAAAAATCACAAGGTCCTAATGGAATGTTTGTCGGCTTCTTCCAAATATATTGGAATATCATAGGACCAACTATTATCCGTGCGGCAAAAAGCTTCTATTGTATAGGTAAAATCCTAAAACAAATCAACTATACCTTCATAACACTAATCACAAAGACCGACAACCCAACTTCGACTAACCACTATAGACCTATCAGTCTATGCTCAACAACGTACAAAATTATTGCGAAAGTTTTGGCTTCCAAACTTTAAACAACTTTACCAAAATTGATTCATCCTCTTCAAAGTGCATGTACGCAAAACAGATTGTTCCACGATAATATCTGCCCATAAAAATTTTCATGTGTGTAAATCTAAAAAAGGGAAAGAGGGATACATCGCCATTAAACTCAACCTGGAGAAACACTATGATAGGGTGTAATGACCCTTTACTATCTCCGTGTTGGAAAATTTTGGCTTTGAGAAGAAATTCGTTAATTGGATTAGAGAATGTATAACTATTGTTTCCTACTCCATTCTAATTATCGATAAACCTACAAATCTAATATATCCCCAAAGAGGTCTACGTCAAGGTGACCTGATTTCACCAATTTTGTTAAACTTAGGAGTGGAAGTTCTTGCACGAAACATCCAAAAAGAAAGTAACCGGAATAAGAAGATAATTGGGTTCCCAATAACCAGAGGGGGGCCCATTTCTTGCCTTTGTAAATGATATTATAATATTTGTCAAAGCTTCAATAGTGGCAAATACTAAGGTACCGGATCTCTTGAATAGATCATGTCACATATGAGGGCAAAAAGTTAACTTCCACAAATCGGACTTTCAAACTAGGAAAATGTTAGGGCTAGTGTGGAAAGAAAAATCAATTAAATACTCGAATAACTCTTACAAATTGCTTGGAAAAATACATTGGATGTCTAATTATCAACGGTAAAGTAAACAAGAGTGTCTTTGAATATGTAATAACAAAATCTTGACAATAATTAACTAAATGGAATGCATCTACACTTTTCCAAGAAGGAAGAACAATGGTAATTAAGGCAAACCTCAATGCTAAACCAAGCTTCATCATGCACAACTTTATGCTCCCAACATGTATTCATAGGGAACTAGCTCAAATAAACTGAACATTCTTTTGGACCAAAGAACCTTAATACCGCCCCTTAATCAGCTGAGATAAAATTTGTAAGCCTAAACAAAGAGGTGAAGTGGGTATAAGGAAAGTAGATGACATGAATAAGGTTCTTCAAATAAAACTATCTTAAAGGTTCTTTCTTGTGGAATTACAAAACTACGAAAAATACTTCTTGGTAATGAAAGAGACTTATGAATCTTAGACCTGATTTTGAGTTAGGTTTTCGATAGAACGTCGGTGATGGTAAGACAATTAAGTTTTGGAAAAACCAATAAGTCTAAGACCAACCACTCATAAAACTACTTAACAATAACATTATTATTGATGAGGATGAAACAATTAGCAATTACATAATTGAAAATAAATGGGATACCCAGAAACTGAATTACAAGCTAGGATACTCCCTTTCCCCGGAAATTATAATTGCAATTTATTTCTACCAACTCCCTAAGTCATTTATTCAAGATCGCCTGTATTGGGCACCTTCGGATAAATGATCGTTCTTCACAAAATCGGTCATGAACCTTATCCATAATAAAAGAGGATTAGCACCGAATCCTAATTCTTGATATTAGGAAATAGATATTATGCCCAAAGTAAAAAAAAAAAACTTTCTTTGAAAAATATCGATAAATGGTGTCCCAACTAAGGAAAACCTTGAGAAACAAAGGATTCCAGTTCACATGCAATGTACTCTATGTAACCATCCGTATGAGTAAGCAAAACATATATTCTTTAGGTGTCACTTCTTGATGAACAACATAACAAATGGAAAAATAAAAAATGAACTTCATATGGTAAGTAACACAAACCATAACATTTCCAAAATACTTACCCTTGTAAGTGATAGACTAGATGATAAAACGTTAGTACAATTGGCTATTACTTGGTGAAATATTTGGTTCTCTAGAAATCAAAGCATCTTCAACAATAAGAAGGCACAAAACATCGATATAGTTAAGGATTGGTAAGAAGCGAACAAAAGGAAGAACCAAAGAAAACCAAACACATGTAAGAACCATAAGAAAACTCGGAATATTCATTGGATTAAACATGAAAATAAATTTATTAAACTATATTTACGGCTCCAAACTTGAATATGGGGAATCAGCCTACGGATTTATCCTAAGAGATTAACATACATCGACTATTACCCTTGACTATGGACAATGTGGAAACATGTGCGTTACGGGAAGGTCTGATTAGAACATGTGATTTAGAAATTATCAAAATTGAAATTTAAAAGGATAACCTTACAATTATCAATTCTATTAAAAAATTTTGAAAATCCCATGAAAACTTCACCATATTACATCGGATATTTCTAGCATTATGGCTAGTTTGAGTAGTTTCCGAAGTCAGGACCTATCACGTATTCAGGAAACACCTGATTAAAGGGGTAAAAAGTGGCCTAGTTAACTAACAATATTCTTGAAGCATCTTTGACGTGTACCCGTTGGAGCCCAAAAGTATTTCTTTTCAACTTACATTTGGCACAAAAAAGCTCAAAATTGCCGTCAAAGTTGAAAATTTTATGCTACAATTACACCATTCTTAGCAAATAATTTAGGGTGAGGCCTTTCCTTGGAGGTATCTAGGCATTCTATAAGCTCTGCAATTGCTCCACATGGTAGGTGATCACTTCTGGGCAGGAGTCCCCTTTGAGAAGCTCTAACCGAGTGAAGGGTTGAGCAAAGCGCAGAATGTAGTCTTCGTCTGCAATGTTGAGAAATCCGAAGGAATCAAAAGACAGCAAGGTTTTGAATCGTTACTAAAAACCATGCCCTGATTGAAGAGCCAAATGGGAAAGATGAGTCTTACTCTCTTTGACTGTTCCATATAGCCAGCAAAGGACCTCATCAGCAAATGCTAAGCACACTCCACCCTAGCAAACACCAAATCAGATTAACCGGCCAGGACAGCTTGAATATCACGAGTATAAACTACGTGACTTTGATCAGAAACAAATATGAAATGAAAGATTGAGAAGTTCTAAATCCTAAGACTTTATAAAATGATGCTGCATGCCCTTATTTCACAGAAAAATGCCTTCCAATTGCCAAAGATTATATGAACTACATAGTTGGCCAAGTTATCAGACCCATAAGCTTCACAGCACAATTAATATATTACCTGCCAATAGTTTTTCATTTTTACTCGGTGGGTTATATCTTGGGTTTTTAATCTTTCAATGCGAACCAGTCTACCTGCATCATCCCTGCAAAATAGCAAATCATAGTCTGGGTACTAAAAAGTTTGCCATAAGACAACCACGTTACTGTTGTGATCTTGATATTGAACTTCAACCACCAATGATAAGCTATTGCTGATGAATCACTTTTGAATGTGAATCCATTAAGCTCCGTCGGTATTCTCAGCATGTCAAATTTTCCAAAATATGAAGCAAAGCTCGAAAGATGCCCATATTCAGCAGAACCATCACAAGCATTTGGGTGATATATACTGACAGAGACCACTTGGCTGTTATTTTAGCCCAACAAGCCGGGTTTTAGCATGCTCAAGCTTGACTCATTTTTAAACAAGTCAAGCCTAAGCCAAAACTAATTCTAACCAAGCTTTAAAATGTGGTTATATTAGGCATGTTAAGAAAGAGCAAAATTACCTGAATCCAATAACTATGTACGGCACTCCTGCCAGAAATGATTGAATCTGCAAATACAAACCAGAGTATGAAAACAAAGATAGAATTACAGAACATATGTTCATTTTGAATAAGGGTGGGTGGGCCGTGGGGGGGAGGGGGGAGGGATGCTTCATACCTAAACCTACTAGTTTTACTCATGTTCATTTCTATCACAACAAGATGGACATAACCAAGAGTGAGACTGAAACAAACATTAAATCTTTGATGGAGATTTCTTCACCCCATTTCTTTAAATTATAAACAACTTCCCAGGGGAGATTGGAAGAAAGAGAGGATACTGTGAGCTTATCAGAAATAATCCCACAAGATCAGCTAAAAAAAATTAGAAAGGAGAACATCACAATATACCCAGAACTTGAGTAACTTCTCTCGTTCAAATCTTTCTTCGGTATGATAATCCAACTGTAAGTCAAAAGTCAAAATAGAACATTAACCATGAGAAATGTAAATTTGAGACAAAAACAGTTATTGATACAGAAAACTAGCAACCTCCCGGGATGTCTTCAACTCTATATAATACTTTCCTCCATTATCTGTAACGTCATGACAGTCCATTTCAGCACCCATCAATATACGATGAGCACCCAATTTTGTTTTAATGACAGCACAATATTCCACATTGGGATCAATGTCATGTATACTTTCCCCGTCCCTCCGAGGAGATTCAGTTGCGATGGCCTCAAAGCAGTATCCCCAATAACACCTGATAACACCAAACATGAAATAAAACTCAGTTCCAGTTCTTCAAGCCACAAAATTTTAAAGCCATCAATTCAGAAGGAAGCCTGGATAGGCTGAAATAAACATTTAAGCAATTAAACATATGAACAAGCTCCTCAAGAAACGAGGCACAACCTTTGACGATCCCTCGCACTCTGTGGTCTTTCTGGAAGTTTATGAACATCAAGATAGACAACTCCATTCCTTTTATGCACGCCCATTTCCCATGGTTCACTCCTGATGTAAGCAGTGGCCAGAATCTGTTAGAAACATAGAGATTTAGTTTTTATGGGTGAGTAAAAGAGGCTGCGCTGCAATCATTCATACTATCCTCTCAAAACAAGGGTAAGTTCTACAAGCTTCCACTCAATCATATAACTTTTATGACTTACAACTCATTTGCCCCAAATCCTAGTCAGGTATCCAATGTAAATTCTAAACAAAAGGATAGTATCCAACCTACTTGCTTAACAGTTACCTTATTAAGATTGTTGCGATATGTCTGCCAAATACAGAGGTCAAAACAAACAGGTTAGAGATGTTCATAGATTTAGCATGTGTTCAAAGACCAAGAGGAACAATTAACTTCTTACCACAAAATGGATATTATTCTGCAGAGGAATTGATTTATCTCGAATACAAGCAAGCAGATCACCGAAACCCTGAGATCCTAAATCTGGCAAAAGAATATTAAAAACCAGCATAAACTGCAAGAACAAACAGGATGGACAACTACTCATCAGGAATATTTGCATCAAATGAACTTAATTTGATTTCTTATGCCAAACCTTTTTTCTCAGTAAATGTTTCAAAACCTTCATTCAGATCTGTTCCAATATCTTCTGAAGTGAGATGCTTAAAGAGCCTCTGGAAAAGGTTGAATAATGAATAAAATGGATAAAAAAAACTGAACAGAACGAACATTTAGTAGAAAGATGTCAAAAGATGAAAATTGTTCACTAGGAAACTTACCAAACAGCGGTCGTCAAAATAGACATCACCACCTTCGGTGCGACTATAGCAACCAAGTTCACAAGGCTATTAATCAAATTTCCATAAAGCAGTATTAGCAAACAGTATTATACCAATTAAAGACAAATTATCACTTACCCAACAATCACAGAAAGCCAAACTCTGACTAAGAGTACCCCGGAAATTATGAACTATGAAATAAAACAACTTAACAATAGTAGCAAGACGAATATCGCTTACCATCTAAATACTAAATGGATATCCACTTTCAACATCTACTAGCTAGATGACCAATGTGATTGTATAGAAAGCGTAATTTAAATGGTCGAGTTTCGGCTACTATTCAAATTTAGTGCATCCTTAAGCACCATTGTTGTATAGAAAAGTTTTAAACGAGATCAAAAGAATGAAAAGACTCTGTACTCCAATGAAGGATGGTGAACCTAATTATACAAGCTTAGTAACCTATCTAGGGAAACCATACATAATAAAACATATCCGTATGAATCATGACCAGGCTACTAACATACATGAAGTTAACAAATGGTTAATAAACTACGTGATATTATATATACATCTTGAATAACATCACAATTGTAAAAAATCTCCTCAAATTTAACAGCATGTATGAGGAACCATATATGACAAGCTAAGTTCACAAAATTGCATTTCACCTTTTGAAATTGAATAGCTTTCCTTGACAATGTTTCCTCACTCTTTGAAAACTTCAGCTCAGAAACAAAGCGTTCATCACGAAAATTCATATGTCTGGGGCCACCATATGAAGAATTTTGTCTGTTGGGGTAAGGACCTGGCCGAGGTAGGATACCAGCACCTCTATCCTGTTGCCAGCGACCACGTCCAAAGCCTCGCCCTTGGTGATTAGCATTCCGAATAGGGGGCAACACTGAAAATTTGAAGTTACTCAGATTTTCTCATGTAAGCGGTTAGTATGTGATAAAAACTTAGTTAATCCTCAGACATGAACGGTGTTGCAGCATAATGTATACAGGGCTACTGACGATTGTAAGTGTGAATGGTGGATTATGGTGGCCTATGCTACTACAAATCTACATGATCAAGGGGGGAAAAAAAGGAAAGGGAATTTTTTAGGCTACAAACGCAACTAACTCTTGTTAAGTGTGAAGGCTCACAATTAATTGAAGGGAAAAATATGTTAGCGCATGAATGAGTTAATTTCTAGGAAGCACTATCATGAGTCTCCACCCATGAGCAGCTTCAGAGAGTAAGTAATGCGCTATATGGAGGTATTGAAGAGAATGATTATCTGAACAATATATAGGAGAGAGGGCAAAGTATAATACTTCATACTAAGTAATTAGTATTGTAAGTTGTGTACCCTATTGCAATCAGTGTTCTCTCGCCTAGAGAGGAATCAGGGGTCCAGCGCCTGAGGAGTCTCAGGCTCAGCCCCTTTGATCAGGCACACAGGCGCAGCTAGGCGCCTAGCTGGGCCTAATGCTGTTTTTATTAAAAAAAAATCATTAAAACATTTTTTTTTTCCCCAAAAGTTGATTATTCTTATTGACGATTAATTGTATTATTTTATGGAAATATATTATATTAAGAAATAACTTATATATTAAAAACTGTCAAATAAGTAGTTTACACATCAGCTTTGCTGCTTCTGTAAAGCTTCTGACTTTTCTAAACTCCATTGGTGCATATAAAGTTCTGCACTTTTTTCAACAAAAATTCCTCCCATTCACTCCTACTCTCATACAAAAAAAACTTTAGGTAACTACTCTTCAATCTTATAAATTACTGGCTGACCGGGAAACCCCCAGAAGATGTTGAGGATAGACTTGTTTATGAAGATGAAGAGGGTCTTACATGGGGACAAGTTGCTGAAGCTGCTGCAGTTAATGAAGAAAGATTCAATTTTAGATCTAGATCAACTAGAAATGAAGGAGGACAAGGTAGTTCCCAATCACAACCTTTGAGCCAAGGACTAGAGTACGAAGATATAGAAGACGCTGAAGGCTACAAAGCTGCCGAAGGAGATGACATTAATGCTCATGCAAATCTAATCGAACAAGATAAAGAAGACTACAATGACTATTGACTAATTAACTCACTAACGAAGACTATACTTTCTAAATCTTGCTTGTTTGTTTTTTGTTTTTAAACTACCAAGTTATTAACAAAATTTAGATATTTTATAAAAAAAAAATTCAATCAGGCGCGTGCCTAGGCATATGCGCCTGATGGTAGGCTCCAAGGGACCCCAGCGCCTAGGTGCGCCTAAAGCCTTTTAGAACACTGATTGCAAATATTATTATTTTTTCCTTTCCTAGGTGTAGTAATCATCTCCTCTCTCTCATTCCCTAGGTTTGGCTCTCTCTACGAGCAAAACCCTTTGTATTTATACCCTTTACTTTCCTATCAATGAAAATACAATTTTAATTATATTACTATGAGCTACGTTTCCTAGGTGTAATATCTACATCCCAGATACCCAAAGTTTCTTAAACTATTTAAATTTGTAAAAATAAAAAATAATGTCAGGTTTGGTGGGAGAATAGAGGCAATGAGTGGAAATAAATTTCTCATATAAGAAATGAATTGTACCAAGTTCCTGCCCAACTCACACAAATCAAGGAAAATTTAGATTTTTTAATTTATTTTGCCCAAACGTAGGGATTTATGAGGTTGGTTGATTAAGGTTACACGTTACAGAAATTTTTGCCAAATTTTGGGATGAAGAAGAGGGGGTCTTCAATTGATTTTGGGAATAAAAAAATCAAATAAGAAACTTGTTTAAAGTTACAAGTTACTTTGCTCCGATAACTCACAACACACCTCTTAATTCCCTACATTTGGGAAAAAATAAAAAAAAATAAAAATTCTTTAATTTGTGTAATCAGGCAGAAACCATCTCACTGCATCTAAATCCCAAACACTGTGAGTTTCTTCCCTTATTTAAATTTACAAAATTAAAAATAAATGTCAGAATGGGTGGGGGAAGAGAGGTAATGAGTGGAAAGAAGTTTTCTATGGGAAGAAATAAAATCTGACAACTTCTGGTTAACTCACATGAATCAAGAATAAATTCAGGCTTGTTTTTGTTACTTTTGCCCAAATGTAGGGAATTAATAAGTGCTTTATTAAATTGTATAAAACCAAAGTCATTAAAGAAACTCTGGTGAATTTTGGGATGGATGAGAGATCTTCAAATAATATTATAGCTAAAAAGTAATTAAAAAATCAGATAAGAATCTCTTTTCTAGTTATGGGATGAAAATTGTTCTTATGATCCATTTCTTTCCTAAGAAACTTCTTTTCATTCATTACATTGATACTTTCATCTATTCTGAAATTTATTTTTGTAATTTTCAAGAAAAACTCTAGGTGTCTGGGTTGAAAATGCTCTTATGTGGTGTTGTAAATAATATTTCTTCCTTTCCTAGATATAGTTATCATGTCCTCTCTCATTCCCGGGGTTCAACTCTCTCTATAACGAAGCCCCCATGTATTTATAACATTTGCTTTCCTATTTAATCAAATACAAATTGCTCTTCTCATTTTCCTATTCTCTTCTACTTCTTTCAAGCTTTAGTTTTGCTCTCCTAATCCCCTTCTTTTACTCTTTCGCATATAACAGTCTAACCAGCTAAGACAAGTATCACCCGGAAAAAGAGGAGCAAATATGTAGTGCGCATTTTGCGATATTTTCTAAGACTACCTGGTTCATTATCAATACATGAACAGCAAAGGTGTCTCTATTGCAATAGGAAATGCATGTATGTTTGGGATTGGAAAATGCAGCTTCACAGTTGCCTTTTCCAGTTGCCACTACCAGGGTTTGTGCCTTGCAAGTTGCAACTATCAGGTTTTGTGCATGCCATCAGTAAACCAACAGGAACAAGTCAAAAAGGAAATTTAATAAATGTCCAGTACACACTGCAAAAGTATATAAAAAGAAAGTCAAAAATAATAATACTTGTCTAGGATTAATTGACTCGTGAAAATTCTTCCTAATTGTGGGATGGTGCTTTTGAACTATATGGTAAATTGATGGAATGGTAGTGCTTTTGTGCCATGGTAAACCGGTCAAAGGAATGATGACAATATACTAGATATGTTTGGACTTAGAACAAAGGTTCAGCTAAAGCCTACAGGTCCAACATAGAGCAGCGACTTCTTTAGTTAAATTTGTCAGGAGTTATGCTGGTAGTTTTCACTTTTCTTGCACCCAAAAAAATGTTGGTAGCACAATGCAAGGACATTGAAACAAATAACACACTGATCAAATTTTAAAGCGGGAATTATGCTTGGAATACAATCATGTTACGCAACATTCTACAAACAACTGAAAGCACTTTTGTAAATAAACCTACGAGTTCAGACATTTATATCATTGCATCAAAAGAGCAGTGCAGTTCCAACAAAAAACTATGTTGCAGATGATCACAGATAAAGCGAAATCCAATTTACTGCGGAGTTTTAATCAAATGAATTGATTATAAACTTCTCAGAAAATCATTAAACTCACTATCTCATTATACCAGCAATAACATGCATAATCACAAAAAATAAACCATATAAAGTTCAAAGAGCAATAGAAATACTTACCAGGAACAGGGTAATTACTAGTAGCAGGTGTTCTAACATAATCTTCATTATCAGGACCAAAAAGATCACTCCCATCATCCACCTCCTCTTCCTCCTCATATTCTTCCCTCAGACCCCGGTACCTGCTATCAGTCTCAGCCTCGTCGCCGTTATCCTCATTATTATCACCAATACCTCGTCCTCCTACGGCAGCTCCTCCACCACCGCCGCTACTACTTCGGCTATCGCCGCTGCTACTGCTACTACCACCGTTGGACGAAGATCCTGATCTCGACGAAGATGAAGAACCAGAAGATGAACGAGATGAGGCACCAGAAGAAGAGGATTGATGCGAAACCCCTCGCCCTGGTTGTTCCTCTTCCTCTTCGTTTTCCCCAAATAGGTCTACTTCTGTGAAATCCATCGTCGTCTGATTTTGAGATTGAGAGGGATTGGAAGAGTAGCTTTGGATTGGAAGTTCCTGTTTGCAGTTCGAAGCTGATTGCTTTGTCGGATCACGGGATCAGGATTCTGTTCTTCGCCTGGAGCCGCAGCCTTGGTTGTTCTTTTCTTGGTCGAACATTTCTGCTTTCCGTCGTTATTTTGCCCTACTTGAGTCCTATTTCGATTCGGACCGTTGCTTTTTTATTTTAACTTTTCATTTTATTTGAAGTGGAAATACGATTACCCTTATACAATATAAGGTTTGATGCAATGCTACTAGGCTTTTAGTCTCACCAACGGTCCATTGGGCTTCTCACCTCCTTTTAAGTAAAGTTCAAATTTTGGTCCCCGGTTGAAATGGAAACGACAAATATCTCCAGTGGTCGATCACAAGGATTTAGGTGAAACAAAGCACAAAATCGGTTGTCAAATATTGCAATTAACCAAAAGCAATTAAAACAATCAAAGATGATGTAGAAGTCAAGTAAGAGAAAATGCGGATTCTAGGATTAAAACATCTATTTGTGGTTCCGACTCAAGATCTCAAAGGATAATGCGGACAAAGCTGAGGTTTGCAAAGGAAAGGTGTTTCTAAGGTGGGAATAGATCATCGGGTAAGTCTCACTACTCACTATCCCAAACCAAAGCTCCTATCACCGGGTAAGTCTCAAGGTACTAAGGAAAGGAACTATAATCTCAAACCAACACACCACCCAAGGGAATAGAATCAACCTTTACCGGGTAAGTCTCAGGCTAACTCATAAAGATGGGATGAAGGCATACTCAAACCCCAATAAAGGACAAACCTTTATTACCTACACTCATGATCTTGGGTAAACAAACAAAGGAATCACCGGGTAAGTCTCATCCTAGGCTTGCATTGAACCAGAAAAGGTGTAATAAGAATAGGATTTGGCAAACTGAAACTCTTAACTCAGATAAGTTTAAGGAAATGTCATCTCGTTCAGTTTATGTACCATCTCGGTCGAGATGTTCCATAGCTAACCGAGGTGTTCTAGGGTTAAGGTTAAAGACTCGAGCTTTCAGTGTCCTGCTGGGATTAAGATCATTCTATCATCGTCTTTCCCACAACTTTCAGTCAATCACCCTAGAATCGCACAAGAAACCTAGCCAACAATCATCATGATAACAATAATCAAATTATTAGAAAGGGAATCAATATTTGAATAAGAAAACCTTAAGAAAAAAGGTCTCAATAACTTAATCAAATAACAACAAATCAGCGTTCCTCAAATCACAAATCAACCAAGACAGCAAACCAAAAGGGAATCTAAGAAAGTCTTACAAACTCCCTCAAAAGCTAACTCAAAACTATGAATCCTTCCTTCCTTGATCTTCAATCCTTCAATCCTTCCTTCAATTCTTCCTTCAAGCTTCCAGAAAATCCTCTTAATTGTTGGATGCTCTCAACCTCCAAGCCTGGTTGAACTTGTGGAAAATCCAACCCTTTATATAGGAGAATTATCTTCCAAAGATAATAATATCTTAAAAAGATAATTTCTTAGAAAATATATCCATATCTCTAAAATAGATCTTCCAAAAATAATATCTTCCTTCTAGAAATCCAGCCCAAAAATATAAAATATCTTCTTTCCAAAAATAAAAGAACTCCCAAAAATATGGATCTTGCCGGCGGCAGGGTGTTCGCCTCGGTCGGGGCGCTCCTCAAGATCACCTCGGTCGAGGTGACACTGTAGCTGACCGAGGTGAATCTCAACTGAATGTAAAATCTCTCGAATCTGGTCCAAAGTAAATCTTCTTGATCATTTTCATGCTTCCTGAGTTCTTCCTTAAGCTTCAGAATGTAGCTCTAATGACTCCTTAGCTCCTTAACTCCATTTTGATGCAAAATGTGTCATTTTACCTACGATTACAACGAAACTTAGTGTAGACCTCGATTCCCGTAAAGATAGATGAAACAACAATATAATCACATAATATACATCCATACATGCAGATAATTGAAGATAAAACGTCTAAACAAGTCCCAAAATATAGACTATAATACATGCTAACAAAACACCTCATACTTATCTCTTGCTTGTCCCCAAACAAGTTCCAAATCTGAAGTACAAGATAGAATGTATTATAAGTCAGAAAAATCGATGAAAAGTATTTCAAAAGATTTTTGGTGGTGTGCTTCACTCATAGATCACTCAATCTTGCCGAAGATGAGATGGTAATGTACTGTCTTGATGACAATAATGCATACCCTGACTTACGAGACTACGTTGAATCTTTAAGAGAAAAGAAAAAAGAGCTGCAGTATGAAGTTCAAATATTAAGAATGCGAGAAAGAAACGCTGAGGTACATGTGGAATCATTAAAGCATGAACTTACTCAAGCGAGAGACAACAATGAAATCAAATCTGAAAAAATAAATGCATTTGTATTGGGGTTTATTTGCGGGATTGTTCTATTCTCTTTAGTTGTGTGAGTTGGTCTCCCCTACAATTATTGTATTGACATATATTCGTATCATAGTTATGTAAGCATTTTCAATTTAGTTGTGTGAGTTGGTCTCCCCTACTGCTATTGTATTGATAGATATTCGTATCATAGTTATGTAAGCATTTTCAGTTCAGTAATGTAGAGGACGACTAGAACTTTGTTTATTCTCTTCAGTTGTTTGAGGAGCCTTCTGTGTTTGGTTAAATGTTTATTTGACAATAATGCAGAGGATAACAAGACGTACTAGAAGTCTGTTTCCAACAGTTTCTGAGCAATATTTTATAGTTATAAATATTCATGTACTAAACTAGTAAGTTTTGGAGTGGCTGCAAGTATTAGATCTATTAATTGTACAAACTAATTAGTAATGTTGAGGAGCCTTCTGAGAAGGAAAATAGTAGCAATACGATCATGATTAATGTAAATGACTAAAAGAGCCGAAACAATTTAACGGTTCTCAAACTTCGTAAAACAATGTTTGACAAAATACCGTGGACACCAAAGACATAATATAAATATAAACTTCCTAACTATTCCTTGTCGAGTTTCATATGGTAGTAGCAATACGATAACGAATATGCCCTATTCCTCTATCACTTGTAACGTTGATACCAACATCTTCTACACCTTCTTGGTTTACCATCGGGTTTTGATATTATTCTTCTTCTTCAGACAAGTCATCATAGCCAGAATACAAGTGAATGAAGTTGTGGAGGGCGAAGCAAGCGAGATGAATGTCAACCTGTGTGTGGTCCGGATAACACGGCATTGCATCTAAAATTTTCCATCTTTTTTTGAGGATTCCAAAGCAACGCTCTATACAACTTCTAAGAGAAGAGTGTGCCCTCTTGAACACTTCTTTCTTGTTGCTGGGCGGCTCATTATCAAACTGATTCAAATGATACCTTGTCTTAGAATATGGAACTAGAAATCCCGGCCTGTCTGTGTAACCTTTGTCACAAAGGTAATACTTGTTGGCCAGTGAAATGGGAAATTGTACGTTTGGGTTGCAAATAGCATTGTCTAGGACCTTTGCGTCGTGTGCCGACCCTTCTCATCCAGAAAACACAAACGTAAACAACATGTTAAAATCACAAACTGCTAGAACTTGAAGGTCACCGTATATTTTCGACCGATGAAAGGACCCTGTGACTCGGAAGGGATGCATGCATTGATATGTGTTCCATCTAGACAACCAATGCAGTCCTACATACAACTAAATACAATTCAAGTGTCATAATTCATATGACGTTAATCCTTTTAATAAAGTACATATATACCTGAAAATAATCCTTGTATCTTGGGTCTGCAGCAATGTGAGAGGGTGTCCTAGGAAAGTTCGGATTCCTTGGTCGAATAAGATCATGTGATAGTCCACGTCCTTCATGCCCGTACCCGGTGAAAGAGTTCAGTACATCATGAAATGCGCGGTGAATGGTCTTCGTCGACCTTTGAAAATGCTCAGCAACAACACAAACTGAGGCTCCTTGAGCTAGCGTGTATAGAAATATTTCCACTTTCTCCAAGACAAAGACTTCTGATGACGTTGGAAGACCGTAATTACTTTCCAACTTGGTGCACAAACATACAAGTACTTCTGCGTCCATCCTAAACATGTTGACGGTCCAAATGTGATGGCCAGACAATATGTCATTCATCCACATTTTCCCACGCTTATAGTCGGTGTAGCACAGTTGTTTGTGCATATGTTTGTAGTAATGTTCGGCTAATATATCCGTTTGTCTTTGTATTTGCGCATAATGTGTGTACATTTTAAGTAGTCGACGACGTTTCTGCAATTCTTCTTCAGTACCGTCACGCCAGTTAGACATATTCAAAACCAACAACGCTCACCTGCAATTGGTAAAAAATAGAACTCTTATGATTAATGATGGTAAACAGAAAATGATAAGCAGCACCAGAGAATTAAAATAGAAGCAAGCGTAAGTAAGGAAACAAAACCAACAATTATTCATAACTAAAAAATGTCAACAAGTACAATGTCATGCAAGAAAAGTAATTGTAATCAACAAACAAGTCCAACAAAGATGAATGACTAAAACAATTGCAACATTTGAAACAATTTAACGGTTCTCAAACTCCCATTTGAGTCACCTCACTCTCTTTTCTTCATCAGGCAATTTCCTCAATATTTTCATATTCATTTTCCCTTTAACCTTTGAAATAATAAAACACCATAATGGTAATCCATCCTCCACCAAACTTTTTTCAACGAAACGATCAAGCATCAACATTACTTCATCTAGTAGTGACTCTTCGTCTTTATCTTTTGATGTGACTTCTTCTTGGAAGAGCGCAAGTATTTTCTCACTGTGCTCCCTAGTATGTGCAAGGTGTTCTTCAAACTTGGACGACCCAACAGATTGTCTTCTTTTTCTCGTCACCGGAGCCTTTTCAATAGTACACATATTGACCGGAGTTGGGGTATGAACTTCTGTTCCAGATTGGCTAGCAGCTCCTTCGTTGATGGTGTCAACAAATGTACGAAAGAACTGTGACTCACCTCCTTCCCCAATACCAAATTCTATTTCCTCTTCATTTGCAAGTGACACAAACTCGGGACTTTTTTCTCGTGCCATGCCGGAAGACATGGCAAGACGCCTTGTTGCTACGTTCCCAGAAAAAAGAGAACGCAACAATTCTTCATAATCAACATCCATTCCCTTGTTCCTATATTCCTTGCAGTTTGGATCTTCCTACAATAATAAAAATATACATTAGTATAGTACATGTCTTTTAATACCGTAATATATAGAAAAGAAATATCAATTACCTTAATCTTCCTATCCCACCATTCATTTGATGCCGTGATCCTACGGGTGTTGTCATCCCAACCAAGCCCCGTCTCAGAATTCATAAGCAGGTTCCAAGTCTTATGCTCTTTTTTCATTGACTCGTACTTGTTCCTACAAGTATCCTTGACAACACTCTTCCCAGATGTAGTAGTAAAAGTTGTACTAATTTTTTTCTAATTGTATGCTTGCTTGCTTCCATTTTTTTTGGTATTCAACTAGTATCTTCACTAGAACTTTCACTAGTTCATCATCCCATGAGAAATTCGGACCTCTACAACGACTTTGAGAAACACTATTCTCCATCCCAACTACAACAAATTTATGTAAATGTAAAACATATCCCTATCACATACTTACAAATATGCAGAAATTCTGAAATTAAGTGCACAAAATTCAACTTCAGTCAATTCATAATCATCATCGAAACAAAAAGCTTAAGGACAACAAACCAGCATACAAGTATGGTAAGGATACAACCAATACCAATATGCAGAAATTCTGAAATTAAGTGCACAAAATTCAGCTTCCTATATGAAAGCATACAACCAATACCAATCTGCACTTAACAAGTATGGTAAGGATAAAGCAACATACAACCAAGCTTAAGGACAACAATATATGATGAAAAACGATCATATGTAATTCATATATGAAAGCAATTAAATTCAGTTTATGATATCAACCAGTATATGAGTAACAATTAAATTTTCTGCACCCTACAAATCGAGAACTGAGGTAGAAGAGCTGCAATAAATACAATCAAAAGAGCATAATTCAGTACATATTCAGAACATATGTAGAAGAGCTCCAGTATTTCGAATGCAATTCGAGGACTGAAGGAAGAAGAACACATAAGCAAAAGAAGAACACATATATGAAAGCAAAACACTAAACATTCGACAGCAATTCGGAGACCGAAGGAAGAGCTCCAGGAAATTCAATCAAAAGCAGGTGAGAAGAACGAAACTCGTGCACCTTACTTGGTTCAGTTGCGGCACTGCTTGAGAAGAACGATTTTAGGTCAGATAGTTGAGAAGAGCGACGTTCGTGCTCTAGGTGAGAAGAGCTCCAGGTGGTACAAGAACGGACGAAGAAGACTGGTGGTAGAAGAGATCCAGTTGCGGCATTGCTTGAACCGCCACCACTGCCGGTGGTAGAAGACCTCCAGGTGAGAAGAACAAAGAAAGAAGAAGTCGTCGGCGGCCTTGAGAAGCCTTCTGTGACCCGATACCAAAACCTAACGAGAAAGACAAAAGTTGAGTAAAATAGTATAAGGGTAAGGAAATGTAATTTTTAGTAAAAGTATGTTATAATAGTAATTTTACCCTAAAAACACTTCACAAAAAAACACTACTCATACCAAACACGTACACAATTTTTTAAAAACTAAAAACACTACCTAAAACACAAAACACTACCAAAAACACTACAAAACACTTGCACTAGTTTTTATTTTTTATTTTATTTTTGTGTGCCAAACACACACAAAGAGTAATAGAAAAAATCAGAGAACTAGTTTTGGGATGAAGATGTTCTTATGGGGTGCAAATAAGTCAAGCCGTAGTTGTAACATATTGCAGCCTGTTTGGGTCTGAAAACTGCTAAAAGAAGATGCATGCAACGGTTCATTCGATTCTCTGCTGATTTGGCCAGGGAGGTAGGAATGCTGCTTGAGAATTACAATAAAAATATGTTAATTTACAAAGACCCGTTCATGGAAGCCCATCCCGAACATTTTATAGGCAGATAATTACAATACTCTGGATTATATTAGGGCACTAGTTCAAGTAATCTTATGTAGATGATCAGTGTGTAGACAATTAATAATGATAGTTGCATCGGTATAGTTCGTTCAATAAGCCTGCTTTTCTATATACTTAGATATTTTGTTAGTTATAAATATTTTTGGTAAGTTATAAGTGACAAATTTGGATAAGTAAACAGTCACAGCAAAAAAGAAAGCTAGGATAGAAATGGGTCATTTCAAGGCTAATCATAAATAGTACACCTAGGAAAACGTAACTGATAGAAATGGAATTAATATTTGTATTTTCATTGATAGATTGCAGTCAGTGTTCTAAAAGGCTTTAGCTTTAGGCGCACCTAGGGAAGTAAAGGGTATAAATACAAAGGGTTTTGGCCCCCTGTTTCAATAATAATAGTTGAAGGAGCGTCTTGGTGCTGCTTCTAAAGGTACACAGACATGACAGACCATGTCTTGCGCGGCCTCGATGATGGCTACCGAGCCGTGATTGACGGTGTGAATGCACGGGATACAGCTATTGCTGCTGCTCAAAGGCAGAATCCTGCACCCCCAACTCAGCGCACTGACCCACGTACCCCTCCAAAGCCATTTCTGGTCCGCTGCCGGTGGTGCAATGTTAAAGGGCATACTCTGTCTCAGTGCCGCACTTTCCAACGGCAACACTCCAATGTCCTGCCTCCCCCTTCTCGGACCGCTCCGGGTCCCACTGGCCAGGCTCAAGTCTATACCGCAGCTGTCGGCTCATCTTCGTCTGATTTGGACCAAGGGCGAGGCTTTGGACGTGGTCGCTGGCAACAGGATAGAGGTGTTGGTATCCTACCTCGGCCAGGTCGTTACCCAAACAGACAAAATTCTTCATATGGTGGGCCCAGACATATGAATTTTCGTGATGAACGCTTTGTTTCTGAGCTCAAGTTTTCAAAGAGTGAGGAAGCATTGTTAAGGAAAGCTATTCAATTTCAAAAGGTGTGAAGCAATTTAGGAACATAGCTTGTCATATATGGTTCCTCATGCATGCGGTTAAATTTGAGGAGATTCTTTACGACTTTGATGTTATTCTAGATGTTTATATAAAATCATCTAGTTTACTAACCACTTGTTAACTTCATGTATATTAGTAGAGCATGGTCATGATTCATTCGGATTTTTTTTATTAAGTATAGATTTCCCTAGATAGGTTTCTAAGCTTGTATGATTAGGTTCACCATCCTTCATTGGAGTACAAAGTCTTTTCATTCTTTTGATCTCTTTTAACACTTTTATATACGACAATGTGTGCTTAAGGATGCACAAAGTTTGAATAGTAGCTGAAACTCGACCATTTAAATTACGCTTTCTATACATCAACATTGGTCATCTAGTTAGTAGATGTTGAAAGTGGATATTCATTTAGTATACAGATGGTGAGCGATATTGGCCTTGCTACTATTTTTAAGTTGTTTTAGTTCATAGTTCATAATTTCTGGGGTACTCCTAGTCAGAGTTTGCTTTTCTGTTATTGTTAGATAAGTGATAATTTGTCTTCAGCTGGTATTATACTGTTTGCTAATACTGCTCGATGGAAATTTGATTAATAGCCTTGTGAAGTTGGCTGCTATAGTCGCGCGGAAGGTGGTGATGTCTATTTTGACGACCGCTGTTTGGTAAGTTTTCTAGTGAACAACTTTCATCTGTTGACATCTTTCTTCTAAATGTTCATTATGTTCGGGTTTTTATCCATTTTATTCATTATTCAACCTTTTCCAGAGGCTCTTTAAGCATCTCACTTCAGAAGATATTGGAACAGATCTGAATGAAGGTTTTGAAACATTTACTGAGAAAAAAGGTTTGGCATAAGAAATCAAATTAGGTTCATATCTGATGCAAATATTCCTGATGAGTAGTTGCCCATCCTGTTTCTTCTTGCAGTTTATGTTGGTTTTTATTATTCTTTTGCCAGATTTAGGATCTCAGGGTTTCGGTGATCTGCTTGCTTGTATTCGAGATAAATCAATTCCTCTGCAGAATAATATCCATTTTGTGGTAAGAAGTTAATTGTTCCTCTTGGTCTTTGAACACATGCTAAATCTATGAACATCTCTAACCTGTTTCTCCTGACTTCTGTTTTTCACAGACATATCGCAACAATCTTAATAAGGTAACTGTTAAATATGTAGGTTGTATACTATCCTTTTGTTTAGACTTTATATTGGATATTTGACTAGGATTTGGGTCAAATGAGATGTTAGTCATAGCAGGTTATGACTTACAACTCATTTGAATGATTGCAGCCTCTTTTACTCACCCATAAAATCTAAATCTCTATTTTTCCAACAGATTCTGGCCACTGCTTACATCAGGAGAGAACCATGGGAAATGGGGGTGCATAAAAGGAATGGGGTTGTCTATCTTGATGTTCATCAACTTCCAGAAAGACCACAGCGTGCGAGGGATCGTCAAATGTTGTGCCTTGCTTCTTGAAGAACGTGTTCATATGTTTAAATGCTTAAATGTTTATTTCAGCCTATCCTGGCTTCCTTCTGAATTGATGGCTTTAAAATTTGTGGCTTGAAGAACTGGAACTTAGTTTTATTTATGTTTGGTGTTATCAGGTGTTACTGGGGATACTGCTTTGAGGCCATTGCAACTGAATCTCCAAGGAGGAACGGGAAAAGTATACATCATGTTGATCCCAATGTGGAATATTGTGCTGTGATTGAAACAAAATTGGGTGATCATCGTATATTGATGGGTGCTGAAATGGACTGTCATGATGTTACAGACAATGGAGGAAAGTATTATATAGAGTTAAAGACATCCCGGGAGGTTGGCTAGTTTTCCGCATCAATAAACTGTGTTTGTCTCAAATTTACATTTCTCAAGGTTACTATTCTTTTTTGACTTTTGACTTACAGTTGGATCATCACAATAAAGAAAGATTTGAACGGGAGAAGTTACTCAAGTTCTGGGTATATTGTGATGTTCTCCTGTCTAATTTTTTTTCAGCTGATCTTGTGTGATTATCTCTGATAAGCTCATAGTGTCCTCTCTTTCTTCCAATCTCCCCCGGGAAGTTGTTTATATAAAAAGAAATGAGGTGAAATTACTTTTTAGCTAGTGTTTGTTTCAATCTCTCTTGGTTATGTCCATCTTGTTGTGTTTGTTATAAATGAACAAGAGTAAAACTACTTTTTAGCTGGTGTTACTAAATGCCAAGTGCTGTTACGAGTCCCTTTCATGTAGTCCAAAATGGTCAGGAACTATTGTATGGTAATAGAGAAATTCCACTCTCAGATAAATTACAGTTATTAATAATGAAGACACTAGTAGGTTTAGGTATGAAGCATCCCCCCACTCCCACCCTTATTCGAAATGAACATATGTTCTATTATTCTATCTTTGTTTTCATAGTCTGGTTTGTTTTTGCAGATTCAATCATTTCTGGCAGGAGTGCCGTACATAGTTATTGGATTCCGGTAATTTTGCTCTTTCTTAACGTGCCTAATATAACCACATTTTAAAGATCGGTTAGAATTAGGTTCGGATTAGGCTTGACTCGTTTAAAAACGAGTCAAGCTTATTCGGCTAAAATAACAGCCCTAGTGGTATCTGTCAGTATATATCACCCAAATGCTTGTGATGGTTCTGCTGAATATGGGCATCTTTTCTACCTTTGCTTCATATTTCGGAAAATTCTACATGCTGAGAATACTGACGGAGCTTAATGGATTCATCATCCTAAAATCATCTTTCAATTAGAGCTATATATTTATAGTATGTTGCCTTTAGTTACAGACAAAAACTGTTAAATTCACACTCAAAAGTGATTCATCAGCAATAGGTTATCATTGGTGGTTGAAGTTCAATATCAAGCTCACAACAGTAACGTTATTAGTCTGTGTAAGTGACAAACTTTCTAAGTACCCAGGCTATGATTTGCTATTTTGCAGTGATGATGCAGGTAGACTGGTTCGCATTGAAAGATTAAAAACCCAAGATATAACCCACCGAGTAAAAATGAAAAACTATTGGCAGGTAATATATTAATTGCGTCGTGAAGCTTATGGGTCTGATAACTTGGCCAACTAGGTAGTTAATATTATCTTTGCATGGTTACTGCACTTTGTTTTGACTGTATAATTGGCATTTGGAAGGCATTTTCTGTGAAATAAGGGCATGCGACATCATTTTATAAAGTTTTAGGATTTAGAACTTCTCAATCTTTCATTTCATATTTGTTTCTGATCAAAGTCACGTAGTTTATACTCATGATATTCAAGCTGTCCTGGCCGGTTAATCTGATTTGGTGTTTGCTAGGGTGGAGTGTGCTTAGCATTTGCTGATGAGGTCCTTTGCTGGCTATATGGAACAGTCAAAGAGAGTAAGACTCTTCTTTTCCATTTGGCTCTTCAATCAGGGCTCGTTTTTAGTGATTCGGAACCTTGCTGTCTTTTGATGCCTTTTCATTCCTTGGGATTTCTCCACATTGCAGACGAAGACTACATTCTGCGCTTTGCTCAACCCTTCACTCGTTTAGAGCTTCTCAAAGGGGACTCCTGCCCAGAAGTGATCACCTACCATGTGGAGCAATTGCAGAGCTTATAGAATGCCTAGATACCTCCAAGGAAAAGCCTAACCCTAAATTATTTGCTAAGAATGGTGTAATTGTAGCATAAAATTTTCAACTTTGACGGCAATTTTGAGCTTTTTTTGCGCCAAATGTAAGTCGAAAAGAAAGACTTTTGGATTCTCACGGGTACACGGGAAAAAAGATGCTTCAAGAATATTGCTATTTTGAACAGTCACTTTTTTTAATTATATACGGTAATAAATTAGACTGAATCATCTTCTAGAGGTCGATGATGAAAATTGAGGGTAGCTGTGACATTCTCTTTACCGGGAGTTCAAATTTGTTTTTATAGATGGGTGAGATGGTTAGGTAGGCTCACTCGAAGGTTCACAACAGAAAACGTCAAGATAGACGCTAAGAAGCTGAAATAAGACTCAAGACTCAACTAGTATGGCTTGCAAGCAATGTTAACTAGCTAAATCATACAAAATACTCAAAAAAGACACAAGACTCAAAGATAGATGCAAAAGGCTGATATGGACTCGGAAAGATGGTAAACTCAAGATATGATAGAATTAGAGTAAAACAAGGAAGATAAACACACAAGAGACTAAGAAGATGATGAGGGACCATCACCAACAGCCCCTACTAGTCCTACAATGCAAGGGCCAATCACTAGATCAAGGGCAAGAGCAATTCAAGAGGAGGTGTCCAACTTGTTGGTGTCCTTAGCTCCTAAGGAGACCATTGACGATCCATTTCTAACTGAGACTTCCTTAGTCACGTTAATGACGATTCCCGATGACTTGGACGTGGAAGGGAGACCATGCACACGTGATTTGGAGCCATGCAAGAGCAAAGAAGAGAGACTTGTTCCGGAATTGCAAGAAATGGAAGATTGAGGCTTTTGGAGCTTCTTTTGTATTTTATATCATCTTTTAGTATAAAATGAAAAACTTTTTATAACCTTTAGGTTCAAAACATTTTAAGGGTTATTTTTATTTGTTTTAGTTGTTTTATTTGTTTTATTGTCTTTTTGACAAATGTTCTTACTTTTTTAGATAGGAGGCTTTCTAGGCATATAAAAAGCCTCCCTTAGCTTCTTTCCAGATTAGATAGATTTTAGCAAAATTTGATAAACCGTCTCTTTGAGAGCTTTTGTTTCTATTCAGAAAATTCAATCAATAAAGTGAGCCATTGATTGAATTGTTGTGAATCCCTGCTAGATTGTTCTTGTGTGTGTTAATCTCTTTAGAGATTGGTGCTACTAGTCAATACTAGTCCCTCCTTGTGCTTGTATCCATTGAAGGCTTGTGTAAGGTTATAGAAGAAAGGGTTGAAGGCATCATCTTGCTTGAGTTTTGATCAATCTGATCAAGGTTCTTGTAAGGGAGTCGTTTGGTTCTTTTGGATCTACTTCTACCAAACATTCTACGTTCCATTTCATTCTCTTTCTTCCCTTTTGTCCAACGTCATTTCTGGTTCTAAACAATCTGATTTTGTGTGCCATTTGTCAAGGAAAACGTCCATTGTTGGTCTTCAAGGATTCCCAATCTAGATCTAGTCATTTGCGGCCCCAACCCTTGACTCAAAGGGACTTAGATCTCCTACATTGAAAGTAGGGCTCACTCCATAGTCCTCCGGAAGCTCTAGTACATAAGCATTGTTGCCAACCTTACGTAGTACTTTGAATGGTCCGTCTCCCCTAGGTGATAGCTTGGACTTGCGCCTTTCCGGGAACCTATCCTTCCTTAAATGCAGCCACACGAGGTCTCCCGGTTCGAACAACACTTGCTTGCGGTTCCTATTAGCCTTGGCCGCCACTTGCCTCCCCTTCTCCTCTAGCCTTTTGCGTGCCCTTTCATGTAGTTCCTTGATGATCTCCACCTGTTTTTCTGCATTAAAATCTACTCGCTCTACTATGGGCAACGGTATAAGATCAAAAGGGGTCAAAGGATTCAACCCATAGACACACTCAAAAGGAGTTAGATTAGTAGAAGAATGTAATGTACGATTATATGCAAATTCAACATGAGGCAAGACATCTTCCTAAGCTTTCAAATTATCTTTTAAAACAGCCCTCAAAATGGTTGTTAACGTCCTATTAGTTACTTCGGTTTGACCATCCGTTTGAGGATGACCAGAAGTCGAAAACAGCAACTTCGTCCCTAATTTACCCCAAAGAGTTTTCCAAAAGAAACTAAGAAACTTAACATCCCTATCACTCACTATAGTCCTAGGTACGCCATGTAATCTAACAATTTCCCTAAAGAAGAAGTTAGCTACATTATAAGCATTATCAGTCTTATGGCAAGCAATAAAATGGGCCATTTTAGAAAATCGATCTACTACCACAAAAATCGAATCTCTCCCCTTCTTAGTCCTAGGTAACCCAACAATGAAGTCCATACTAATATCCTCCCAAGGTGACTTAGGCATGGGTAAGGGGGTATACAATCCATGAGGTTTCAATCTAGACTTAGCCTTTAAACACACAAGACATCTCTTAAGCAAGTTCTCTACATCTCTAAGCATATGAGACCAATAAAAATGTGAATGCAGCATATGATAAGTCTTATCTCTCCCAAAATGCCCCATTAAGCCTCCCATATGGGCTTCCTCAACAAGTAATAGCCTAAGGGAACACTTAGGAATGCACACTTTATCAACTCTAAATAGAAAACCCTCAAACAAGTAATACTTATCAAAGGCTCCTCTAGATGCACATTGCTTAAATATGTCTCCAAAATCAGAATCATCAACAAATAAATCCTTAATATAATAGAAACCTAAAACCTTAGAATCCATAGTTGTGATTAAAGAATGTCTCCTAGAGAGAGCATCCGCTACAACATTATCCTTGCCCTTTTTATACTTTATGATATAAGGAAAAGTTTCTATAAACTCCATCCATCTACCATGTCTCCTATCTAACTTATCTTGACTCCTAAAATGTCTTAAGGACTCATGATCGGTATGTAGGACAAACTCACTAGGCCATAAATAATGTTGCCATGTTTTTAATACTCTAAACAATGCATAAAGTTCTTTATCATAGGTCGAGTAGTTTAAACATGCTCCCTTTAATTTCTCACTAAAGAAGGCTAGTGGCTTACCCTCTTGCATGAGTACTCCTCCAATGCCAATACCCGAAGCATCACACTCGACCTCAAAAGGTTTGGTGAAGTCCGGAAGAGCTAGGAGAGGTGCATGGGACAGCCGCCACTTCAACTCCTTAAATGCCTTCTCTTGAGCATCTCCCCACACAAATGACACCTTCTTCTTTGTCAAGGACGTGAGTGGGACTGCTATGGTGCTGAAATCTCGCACAAAATGTCTATAGAAGGTTGTTAGGCCGTGGAAACTCCTCACTTGACCGACGGTTGCGGGAGTAGGCCATTCTTGGATTGCCTTGATCTTCTCTTCATCCACCTCTAGACCTCTTGTGCTCACTAACAAAACCAAGAAAAACAACTTGATTAGTACTAAACTCACATTTCTTCAAATTAGCATACAAATATTTAATTCTAAGAGTTGCAAGTACTTCCCTCAAATGTTCCTCATGCTCTTCAAGTGACTTACTATAGATGAGGATGTCATCAAAGTAAACCACAACAAACCTACCAATGTAGTGTCTCAGCACGTGATTCATCAATCTCATAAATATGCTAGGAGCATTGGTTAAACCAAATGGCATCACTAGCCACTCATAAAGACCAAACTTGGTCTTGAATGCCATTTTCCACTCATCTCCCTCCCTCATTCTGATTTGGTGATAACCACTCCTAAGGTCTATCTTAGAGAACAATGTGGCTCCATTCAACTCATCTAACATGTCATCTAAATGTGGGATAGGATGGCGGTACTTAATGGTGATGTTGTTGATGGCTCTACAATCAACACACATCCTCCATGTATTGTCCTTCTTAGGCACTAAGAGGACGGGAACGGCACTAGGACTCAAACTCTCATTTACATAACCCTTATCTAGGAGTTCTTGGACTTGGTTTTGGATCTCTTGGCTCTCCTTAGGGTCATCCTATAGGCTGGACGGTTTGGGAGTGTAACACCGGGAATAAGATCTATTTGGTGCTCAATACCTCTAAAAGGTGGAAGGCTAGCCCGAATCTCGTCAGGAAACACATCACTAAACTCATCTAGGATAACTAGGATACGCTTAGGTAGGGTGGCTTTGGCTTCATCACTCAAAGTCACTAAGCTCTTGCACAAGCTCACAAGAATTGCATCTAAAGGGGTGCAATCTAGGATGTACTCCTCCTTGGATGCTAGAAGGACACTAGAAGGTGTGGCTAATAGGGTGGTACTAATCTTGGCCGTGGGTTCTGTTTTAGACCGTGAGCTATCCCCTCTCTTTTTCACCTCATTTTGCTCCACACTCAACTCCTTCTTCTTCTCATAAAATTCAGCAATCTACAATGGTGTCATAGGCTTAAGAGTTAGTGTTTGACCATTAAATTCAAAGGTATGCCTATTAGTAAAACCATCATGCTTAACTCTCCTATCAAATTGCCATGGACGTCCCAAAAGAATATGACAAGCTTGCATGGGAACTACATCACAAGTAATGGTGTCCTCATAGCTACCTAAAGTGATAGTAAGTCTAGCTTGCCTATTTACTTTTAATTCTCCACAATCATTCATCCAATGTAATTTGTAAGGCCTAGGGTGATAAAATGTGGTAATTTGCAACTTATTAATCAAATCAGTGCTAGCTATATTGCAACAACTACCTCCATCTATGATCATATTACACACCTTCCCTTTAAATAGACATCTAGTATGAAAAAGGTTCTCTCTTTGATTATCCTCACACGGAGCTAGCTTAGCATGCAAAGTTCTTCTATCTATTAATGATTCTCCATGCTCATATTCAATACCCTCATCACTATCACTACCAATTTCATGCAATCCATTAAGGTGGGTGTTATCATCATTTTCATGCTCATCCTCACTCTCATATTATCCAAATTGATTTAAAATAAGAATTTTCTTGTTAGGACAATCCCTCATGTAATGACCTCTACCTTGACATTTAAAACACACAATATCTCTAGAACGAAGAGTAGAGTTAGAGGTACTCCCTTGAGGACCACTTGAAGGCTCATTCAAGGGTCTAGAAGATGAATGAGGTATTGAGCTCCTTCTTTGTGCTCCTTGGTCCATGGTTGATGCTTTTTGGTCCTCCTTGGTGGATGTAGGCTCACGGCTGTAGGATCCTTGGGGCCGGCTGTTTTGTGCTTTCCATGAGCTTGTAGCTCCAAAGCTTGTCTTGGCACCTTGGTTCCTAGCCTTTGTCTTCTTCTCTACTTTGATTGCCAAATGCAGCAGCTCCACCATGGTACTATAAGGATACAAATCAATTTCATTAGCCAAAGATGAGTTTAAAATGCGTAGATACCTAGCCATTGTAGACTCCTCATCTTCAACCACATTAGCTTTCACCATTGCCATTTGCATAGAGGTGTAGACCTCTTCGGCACTCATGGCTCCTTATCTAAGGTTCTCCAACCTTTGCCTCAGCTCCCTAGCATAATGTTGAGGTACAAAATGAGCTCTCATCAAGGCCTTCATTTGTTCCCATGTAGTGATGGCTGGATCTAAGGTTCTTCTCCTTTCCTTGACAAGATGATCCCACCATACTAGTGCATATCCTTGGAACTCCAATGATGCAAGCTGGACCTTCCTTTGCTCTCCAAAGTGATGGCATGACCAAATTTGCTCCAATTTAGTCTCCCAATCCATATAAGCATCGGGGTCACACTTGCCTTCAAAACTAGGAATCTTGACCTTCACTTTCCCTATTCCATATAGCTCTTGATAAGGCCTAAATGGCTCATATTCCCGTCCTCTCCTTGGATGTGGGTGACGCCTAGGGAACTCTCTCCACATGCCTTCTTCCTCAACATCCTCTTGTGGCTCCTAAAAATCATCCACAAAACCTTGCACATTAGGTGTTCTAGGAAGAGGGTTATCATGTCTCATACCTTGCCCTTGAGGGGTTCTTTGAGGTGATTCATGGGCTATTTCTCTAGGGGCATCTCTAGATGTGCCTCCTAGCTCGAAAGTGGACCTCGGCTGTGGTGTGGCTGTGGGTGTTGGCCGAGACTCCAACGTGCCAATCCGGTCGGTCAATCTTGCCACCAAATCCATTATTTGCTTCAACATAGCAAATATCTCCGGGTGCATTGGCTCACTGCTTTGGGACTTGCTTGGACTATTAGACCTAGACATGATCAAAAAAACACACAAAACAAGGAAACTAGTTGAATTAGATAAAACAGAAAATTCTCACAAGTGTTTACTCTCACTCTCACACTCAAGTTGTGTTGATCACAAGCTATTTGATGTAATTGACTTGGATGGATTAAAAATACTTCTAAGATCAATGCCTTAGCTCAACTAGCACACTCCTTGACTTGAAAAAGGGTGATACACGGCTACTTGAAGGTTCACAACAGAAAACGTCAAGATAGACGCTAAGAAGCTGAAATAAGACTCAAGACTCAACTAGTATGGCTTGCAAGCAATGTTAACTAGCTAAATCACACAAAATACTCAAAAAAGACACAAGACTCAAAGATAGATGCAAAAGGCTGATATGGACTCGAAAAGATGGTAAACTCAAGATATGATAGAATTAGAGTAAAACAAGGAAGATAGACACACAAGAGACTAAGAAGATGATGAGGGACCATCACCAACAGCCCCTACTAGTCCTACAATGCAAGGGCCAATCACTAGATCAAGGGCAAGAGCAATTCAAGAGGAGGTGTCCAACTTGTTGGTGTCCTTAGCTCCTAAGGAGACCATTGACGATCCATTGCTAACTGAGGCTTCCTTAGTCACGTTAATGACGATTCCCGATGACTTGGACGTGGAAGGGAGACCATGCACACGTGATTTGGAGCCATGCAAGAGCAAAGAAGAGAGACTTGTTCCGGAATTGCAAGAAATGGAAGATTGAGGCTTTTGGAGCTTCTTTTGTATTTTATATCATCTTTTGGTATAAAATGAAAGACTTTTTATAACCTTTAGGTTCAAAACATTTTAAGGGTTATTTTTATTTGTTTTAGTTATTTTATTTGTTTTATTGTCATTTTGACAAATGTTTTTCCTTTTTTAGATAGGAGGCTTTCTAGGCATATAAAAAGCCCCCCCTTAGCTTCTTTCCAAATTAGATAGATTTTAGCAAAACTTGATAAACCGTATCCTTGAGAGCTTTTGTTCCTATTCAGAAAATTCAATCAATAAAGTGAGCCATTAGTTGAATTGTTGTGAATCCCTGCTAGATTGTTCTTGTGTGTGTTAATCTCTTTAGAGATTGGTGCTATTAGTCAATACTAGTCCCTCCTTGTGCTTGTCTCCATTGAAGGCTTGTGTAAGGTTATAGAAGAAAGGATTGAAGGCATCATCTTGCTTGGGTTTTGATCAATCTGATCAAGGTTCTTGTAAGGGAGTCGTTTGGTTCTTTTGGATCTACTTCTACCAAACATTCCACGTTCCATTTCATTCTCTTTCTTCCCTTTTGTCCAACGTCATTTCTAGTTCTAAACAATCTGATTTTGCGTGCCATTTGTCAAGGAAAACGTCCATTGTTGGTCTTCAAGGATTCCTAATCTAGATCTAGTCATTTGCGGCCCCAACCCGCATCAAAGTGGTATCAGAGCTAGTTGATTGCGAGTCCGGAATCAGCCATCACCATTGAGGGTTTGAGTATCTTCTTTGAGTCTTTTCTTTGTTTGAGTCATTTAGTGTCTTTTGTAGTATAAATAATCCTTGGTTGATTGCTAGAAAAAACCATGCTTTTCCACACAAAAAATCCATTTTAGAATTGAGCTTTCCATTGTAATGAGTTTCTAACTCCCTTGCTACATTGGGTTGGTTTGAAGTTGTGTTGTTACTTTGGTTGTAAGTTCTTTTTAATATAAGTTTTTATTCAGTAATACTTTGTGTTTCCTTGATATCCATTGTCTAATTGCATGTTTAATCTAGTAGCAACTTTGAGTAATAATGGGTTGTAATTACTTAAAGAAAAGGAACACAAATATAAAGATAAGTTTAACGGTTTTAATCTTCTATTTATATCCCTTAGTCTTTGTTTGAAAGCTAACTTGTTATTTGTTCTTGTAGGTTTACGGAACACTAACCTGTTAAGTTGTGTTGATGCCGGTTGACTCAACACATATATATGATCGAGACGGGAGATTACTTGAAAACTTGTAAAAGAAACTCACCAAAGTAGCAATTGCATGCTTAGGATCAACCTAGTGTAGATTCATCCATCATTGTCTTACTTGTCGCATTTAATCGTTTTCATAAGTTTTTGTGCGCATCAATTCAACCAACCCCCCCCTTTTTGTTACTAGTTACTATAATCGATAATTGTATCTAAAACACCTTAACTCTCTTGGGTTCGATCCTTACTTAATCACTATACTTGTTTTTAGTGCTAAGTCGGGATTTACTTTTGATTGGGTATAGACGACCATAGAAATACCGTCGGTCAAATTTTGGCACCGTTGCCGGGGAGTTTTAGTGTTTTATTGTTATTATTGATTATTGGTTTGAACCATTTTTATGGTTGATAACACGATTTATGACTTAGGTTTAGGCACTCATTTAGATAGTTTTTCCACTCATTCATGCATGGTTTGCACTAGTTCGTGACGATTTGCACTCAATTCATGTATTTTGTCGAGATAGACGTTTACACAGACTTTTGCATGCTTTGTAGGTATTTTAGGAGTTTTAGGAGCTTAATCGATACCTATGAGGATCGTTCCTCGAGATGACACACCTTCGGACTCATTGGGATGCAAGCTAGGGGCTAAGGAGGACACATGGGACCTTGTTGGTGCATGCCATGCACCAAATTGAGGCTTGATGATCCAAAACAAGCTGAGGCACCAAAACCACGGCCACTGGGACTTCCACGGGCGTGGTTTTGGCCGTGGTTTTCCCCAGACAGCTGTGACAGCTGTCCCACGATCTTCATGGCCGACTCTTGCAAATTTGGAGGATAAAAGGTGGTCCTGCAAGGCTGTTAGGAGAGACCCCTCACTCCCATTCTCTCACACACTCTCAACAACAATATTCTCTCATTGGAAGATTGGATTGGAGCTTCCATTGGAGAAGAAGAAGAAGCACACTAGTTCATAGTTCCATAGTCTTTTTGAGTGATTTTGAGTGAGCTTTGTGAAACGTTTTGCAAGGTTTGTAAGAAACGATTCGAACCTTCTTTTGAAGGGTTGTAAGTCATTTTTGAACCTTGATTTAGCTTGTTTTACTTGTTTCATTAGCTTAATCCATCTTTCATTTCATCTTCTTGCCATGGATTCTATGATTTTATGCTTGTTGAGTTTGATTGTTAAGATGCATGTTGTTGGCTAAATAGATGCGATTCTAGGGTAAGGAAAAGATGGTTATGGCTTGGACTATGATAGAATAGACTTAAATGAATACTTGGATGACTCGCTTGATTGAACCTAGTCACTGTTTAAAACCACGGTTGGATCTTGCCCTTCCACGGCCGTGGAAAGGGATGAACAACCCGTAATTTTGATTAACTTGCTTGTATTGATAAATCTAAGTGTTAGGTTGTTGATTTGTTGAAATCCTAGTGTTAGTTGAGCTAAATCTATCCTAGGGTGACCTAGTGTTAGCAATTAAGAGTTAGAAGAGACCTACCCGGTGATTCTTGCTCTTAGATAGCGATGATGACGAACTCTAGGTAGTAGTGAGCCTCATAAGCCGCTATTGGACTGAGTGTGCTAGGATTGATATTTAGGACTTGTCATCCCGAGACTTACCCGGTAAGGAGAGGTTAGATCCCTAGATAACCATCCGGTTTGTGTAGAATTCCTATCCTTAGGCTCTTTGAGACTTACCCGGTGATGAGACCTTAGGAACGGACTAGTGGACCATGAGACCTACCCGGTGATTGATCCCAATCTAGAAACGCTCACTCCCAATATACTATAGTTGATCCAAGGAATGATTAGATAGCTTCAGTCCCATGCCATAACCGGAATTTCCAACCCCTAGAATCCGCTTTTCTCTCTTTGATTACATATTCGTATTTGCTTGTTTACTTGTGGTGTTAGCTTAGTTGATTGCTGATTTTGCATGATTTGTGATCTTTGATTGATCACCTAAAAAACCAAATAAAAAACATTGAGATTTTCATTTCTTTATTCCTTCCTCTTTTCTTAGCCTAGATCTTCACTATCCTTAGTCATTAATCGATTCAATCTTACCTCAGTCTTTGTGTTCGACCTCGGAATACTATCCCTACTACAAAACGTCCCGTACACAGTAGGTTCGCTAGGAGTTAGGAGAAATATATCGAGTATAAATTTAAGACTTTTGCGTGTCACGTTCTTAGCGTAACAAGTTTTTGGCGCCGTTGCCGGGGACTAGGTTAAGATTGAGTCATTGTTTGTGATTGTTTATAGTGTAGGTCTTTCTTGTTGCTTTTGATCTCGTTTGGTTTGTGTCTTTGCTTTTCAGGACATCTCTCACTCTTTAGGTGTATGCGAAGATCTCGTGGCAAGGATTTAGCTCCATTCAACCCCGAACCGGAGAAAACCCTTAGATCTAGATCCAAGAGCATTAGAAAGGGAAAAGAGATGGCCGGAAGAGATCTCCAAGCTGAGTTGGATGAGGCTTTAGAGCAAATTAGATTAAGAGATGAGCTCTTGGAGAATGAAAGGAGACTTGCCAATGAGAGGCAAGAAGCAACTAGGAGGGAGATTGAAGAGATTAGGCAAGCTCTTGTGCAAAGAGAGCTTAATCGTCAACAACCTCCACCACAACCGCAGCCGGCGGCGGTTAATATTCGGGTTGTGCCCATTGCTATTGAAGAGCCACAAACATTAGGGCAACGTATGGATTCGGCACAAAGAGCACACCGTCTGGGTGTGAACTTAGGAGATCCCGCAACCCATGATTACGAGCTCCGCCCTCAAGTTCTACAAATGATCCGGCATAATCAATTTGGAGGGATGGAAGGAGAGTCTCCCCATCAACACTTGATGAACTATGAGATCTTGATGGAGACTCTTAGACCGCCTAGATTGGAGAGCAACAACCATAAGCTTAGGGCTTTCTCCTTCTCACTTAAGGATAAAGCCTTGGCTTGGTATCAATCTATTCCACAAGGGCGAGTGAGTACTTGGGAAGAGATGACAACCGAGTTTTTGACTAAGTTCTTCCCACCTTCCAAGACTACCGAGCTAAGAGGGAAGATCAATGCCTTCGTGATGAAGGATAGAGAAAGCCTATTCAAGTCTTGGGAGAGGTTCAAAGACCTTCTCCTACATTGTCCACACCATGGTATACCGAAAATTTTGCTATTGGAAATCTACTTCAAGGGACTTGATGAAGATAGCCAATTCAAGCTTCAATCTCTTTCCGGTGGGACTTTCATGGAGAAGAATGTGGATGTAGCTTGGGAATTTGTAGAGAAACAAGCTTTGGTGATTGAGAAGTACTCCCATAGGAAGAGTGATGGGAGGAAAGCGGGAGCATATGAGGTGAGTGAAGTCACCATGAGCAACTTCAAGCTTGATGCAATCAACAATGAGCTTAAGTCTTTGAGGGAGTTGTGTGCTACAACTTTGAAGAGTCAAGCAAGCCCTCAAGTGCAAGTGCAAGCAAACTTGTCTTCCAAGGAGGAAGATGTGAACTACATGGGAAGGGGCAACTACAACAACTATCAAGGCCCAAGGAACTTCAACAACAACCGGCAATTCAACAATTACCGGCCTAATCACAACCATCCCGGGTTTTCCTATTCTAACCCGGATGGTGCCTTGAACCCTCCCGCTTCCACAAGCGCAGCACCACCACCATAGGCTTCACAAGAACCTCCACCCGGATTTACTCAACCTCCAAAGGATAGAACCGATATGATGTTTGAGCAACTGCTTGGAAGGTTGAGTGGTCTTGAGAGCACGGTGACTTCCATTTCTAAGGCTCAAAAGGTGTTGGAAGCACAAGTGTTCCAAAAGGCGGGTGAAGCTAATAGAGATCCGGGAAAGCTTCCCGGAAGAACCGAAGACAACCCAAGAGGCCAAGTGTTGGCCATCACAACAAGGAGCGGGTTAAGCATGAAGGATCCCTTACCTAAGGGAAGTGACAAGGGGAAGCAAGTGGTGATAGAGGAAGAGACTTTGCAAGAAGATGGAGGAAAGAGAAAGGAAGATGAGCCAACATATGTGGCACCACCTCCATACAAACCACCACTACCATTCCCCCAATCACGAGCAAGAGCTCGCTTGGACAAACACTTTGGTAAAATCCTTGAACTAATGTCTAAATTGCATATTAACATTCCGTTCATGGATGCTATTCTAGGTATGCCGGCATATGGCAAGTTTTTGAAGGAGATACTCTCCAACAAGAGAAAGTTGGAGGAGTATGGAGAAGTGATGATGATGAAGAGGTCCTCGGAATTGATCCAAACCATGAAGGAGGAGATGCCTCCTAAGCTAAGAGATCCAGGATCTTTTTGTGTGCCAATTGGAGTGGGAGAAGTGAAGTATGAAGCCCTATGTGATCTTGGGGCAAGTGTAAGCATCATACCGCTTGCACTTTGCAACAAGGTTGGGCTAGGAGAGCCAAATCCGGTCAAGATGACCCTTTACATGGCGGACCGTTCGATCACTCACCCGGTTGGAATCTTGGAGGACATACCGGTGCAACTCGGGAAGTTCTATGTGCCGATTGATTTTGTTGTCTTGGACATCCCGGCAGACTATCCGGTTTCTATCATCTTGGGGAGACCTTTCCTAGCCACTTCCGGATGTTTGGTGGATTGTAAAAATGGAATTCTCTCCTTCAACATTGGAGAAGAGAATATCAAGTTCAAGCTGTCCACAATGATGAAGGGGCCAGCCCTTGGTGAAAATGTGTTCAACATTGTCGAGCAAGAGGAGTCTAGGGAAGTTGTGAGCTCGATCTTGATCAAGGACCCCTTGGAGAAGGTTCTTAGCTTGAGTTTGATGAAGGAAGGAGTTGAGGAGGCTTGCAATGAAGAAATCAAGGCTTTGGAAGCATTGGAAAAGGAGACAAGAGTTGAATTTGAGGTACACGAAGGTGTGCTGAATTCCTGTAGGAACCACGGCCAAGAAGGGGAAACCACGCCCGTGGTTTCACCCGTGGAACTCTCTGGAGTGCTCCGAAATGTTAGCTTTGCAAGTTCCACGGCCGTGGTTGTGCCAGAGCCCGTAATTTTGCCCGTGGTTTCCCCAGAAACTGCATTGGTTGTTGATCAAGCTTCAAGGAGCCTTGAGGATTCTTCCATGGCTATGGATTCATCTCAACCAACTTTGAGTGGAGCGTCTCTACTCGATAAAGGTCCTCCTAAACTTGAACTTAAACCCCTCCCCTCTCATCTTAAGTATGCTTTTCTTGGTGATAATTCTACATATCCGGTTATTATGAATGCATGCTTGAATGATGATGAGTTGAGTAGATTGTTGCATGAATTGAGATTGCATAGGAAGGCTATTGGCTATACCATTGACGATTTAGTTGGCATTAAACCTTCTTTGTGCATGCATAAGATCTTAATGGAAGATAATCATAAACCTTCAATTGAACCTCAAAGAAGACTAAACCCCATCATGAAAGAAGTAGTAAAGAAAGAGATCCTTAAATTGCTAGATGCGGGAATCATTTTCCCGATTTCGGATAGTAAATGGGTTAGTCCCGTGCATGTGGTTCCTAAGAAGGGTGGGATGACCGTAGTAACCAATGAGAATAATGAACTAATCCCAACTAGAACGGTTACGGGATGGAGGATGTGTATAGACTATAGGAAACTAAACGTGGCCTCTAGGAAAGATCACTTCCCTCTTCCCTTTATTGACCAAATGCTAGAGAGATTAGCTCAACATTCCCATTTTTGTTATTTAGACGGTTATAGTGGATTCTTCCAAATCCCTATCCACCCCGATGATTAAGAGAAAACTACATTCACATGCCCTTGGGGTACATTTGCATATAGGAGAATGCCATTTGGGTTGTGTAATGCACCCGCCACCTTTCAAAGGTGTATGATGGCCATCTTTTTCTGAGTATATTAAAAACATCATGGAAGTGTTTATGGATGATTTTTCAGTTTATGGATCTTCATTTGATGATTGTTTAGCTAACTTGTCTCTAGTGCTAAAAAGATGTGAGGAGACTAATCTAGTCTTGAATTGGGAGAAATGCCACTTCATGGTGAGTGAAGGTATTGTGTTGGGACACTTGGTGTCCAACCGTGGCATTGAGGTTGATAGAGCTAAGATAGAAACCATAGAGAAGTTGCCACCACCTACCTCGGTGAAGGGGGTAAGGAGTTTTCTAGGGCATGCCGGTTTTTATCGGAGATTCATTAAAGATTTCTCTAAGATTTCTAAGCCTCTTACTAACCTACTAATGAAAGATGTTGAGTTTGTTTTCTCCAAGGATTGCCTTGAGGCCTTTTGTAGGTTGAAGAATGCTTTGATCTCCGCACCTATCATGCAACCTCCGGATTGGAGTTTACCGTTTGAGATCATGTGTGATGTGAGTGATGTAGCCGTTGGGGCTGTTTTGGGGCAAAGGAAAGATGGGCTTACACATGCCATCTATTATGCTAGCAAGACGCTAGATGATGTCCAACTCAATTATGCTACCACCGAGAAGGAGTTGCTAGCGGTTGTGTATGCATTTGAGAAGTTCCGCTCGTATCTTGTTGGAGTGAAGGTCATTGTGTATACGGATCATGCTGCGATCCGTTATCTCCTTACAAAGAAGGATGCCAAGCCTCGGTTGATTTGGTGGATCCTTCTTCTTCAAGAGTTTGACTTGGAAATCCGGGATAAGAAAGGGTCCGAAAATTCTGTGGCGGATCACTTTAGTAGACTCCCACCATTGGAGCTTGAGAGAGATGACATCCCGATTGATGACTCATTCCGGGATGAGCAATTGCAAATGGTGGAGGAGTGCTTGTTTGAAGTGTCAAGAGGTAATGAGCCATGGTATGCCGACATTGTGAACTACCTTGTGTGTGAGGAGGTGCCACCCGGTTTATCCTATGCCCAAAGGAAGAAGTTCTTCAAAGATGTGAGGCATTACTATTGGAGTGAACCGCTTTTGTTCAAGAGAGGGCCAGATGGAGTCTTTAGGAGATGCATACCGGAGTATGAGGTAGAGAGTGTGATCCGCCATTGTCACTCCTTGCCATGTGGAGGCCATGCTAGCTCACACAAGATATGTGCTAAGGTGTTACAATCGGGTTTGTTTTGGCCAAGTTTGTTCAAGGATGTGCAGAATTTTGTGGTAGCATGTGATGCTTGCCAAAGGACGGGCAACATCTCAAGGAGGAATGAGATGCCCTTGAACAACATACAAGAAGTAGAGATATTTGATGTGTGGCGTGTGGACTTCATGGGGCCATTCCCCTCTTCATGTGGCAACCTCTACATCCTATTGGCGGTGGACTATGTCTCGAGATGGGTGGAGGCAATCGCCTCTCCTACAAATGATGCCAAGGTTGTGGTGCGGTTCTTCAACCGAGTGATCTTTCCTAGGTTTGGAACACCAAGGGTGATCATAAGTGATGGAGGGAAGCACTTCACCAATAGGAACTTCGGGACACTTTTGGCTAAGTATGGGGTGACTCATAAGGTGGCAACACCTTACCACCCCCAAACTAGTGGCCAAGTGGAGATCTCCAACCGGGAGATAAAGGGAATTCTTGAGAAGAAGGTTTCAAGGACGAGAAAGGATTGGGCTATGAAGCTCGATGATGCTTTGTGGGCTTATAGAACCGCTTTCAAGACACCAATTGGCACCACTCCCTACAAGCTAGTCTATGGCAAGTCTTGCTACCTTCCGGTAGAGATGGAGCATAGAGCGTATTGGGCCATTAGATGGCTGAATTTTGACCTCAAGGAGGCCGGAGAGAAAAGGTTGCTTGATATGAACGCTCTTGAGGAGATCCGGTTGGATGCCTATGAAAATGCCCAGATCTACAAGGAAAGGACCAAGCGTTGGCATGACAAGCGTCTCATCCCGAAGGAGTTGAGTGAAGGCGACCTTGTCCTTCTCTTCAACTTAAGGCTGCGGCTCTTCCCCGGAAAGCTAAAGTCAAGATGGACGGGTCCTTTTGTGGTGAAGAAGATCTTTCCCCATGGAGCGGTTGAGATAGGAGGGGAGCTTTGTGGAGATTTTAAGGTGAATGGGCACCGTTTGAAGAAGTATATCCCGGGAGCTCCGGTGGACATGATTGCCCCACTTCACCTTGAGTGAGACGCCCCCGAGTTTGGTCAAGCTAATGACCTTAAAGAAGCGCTTGATGGGAGGCAACCCATTGGTAGACATCTTTCCCTTTTTCGTTTTTGTTTTTGTTTTGATTTTTCTGTTTTTGTGTGTTTGGTGTGCCTTGTGTGTGTGCTAGAGTCTTGGTAGCATGGAAGCCTTGCATGGCATGTGGATGATGATGATGAGTCCCTCATCAATTATGGGTGGAGCGGACGCGGGACTTGGACGGCTAGCGGCGCCTAGCGCGGATCCCGACGCCATAACAAACACTTTGAGCTCTCTACCATTGTTGATAGGAACATCCTACATCACTCCATTTGAGTAATCCCAAATACCAAAGCAAACCATTTTTACATTGTGAGAACCCTCTTTCACTCTTCTTTACTTCATTTACACATTGGGGACAATGTGTTTCTAAGTATGGGGTGGGGTTTGCATGATCTTTTGCATGATTAGCATCTAAGGTAGTTTCTTTTAGTCACATGCTTCATTATGTCTTGCATTGTACATACACATTTTGAAAAATCCAAAAAAAATCAGAAAATTTTAAAAAAAGTTTAGTGCTTCTAAGCTTGGGAATGACCCTTATGATGAGATTGTTGTGTGGATTGGCTATGGATGGCCTTATGTGTTGAATAGATGAATGCATATGTGGACTTGAAGTACTTATCTTGAATCCCATGAATGGATTATGATCATGATGTTTGTCTTGATTGGATTGAGTAGTGAAAGTCGAAATTACATGCTAGTTCTTGCACATCATCTAGGAGTGATTAAGGCAATTCATCTCTCTCTACTTCTCATCTTGATCATGTTGTTTGAGTACCTCAATTGATATAAATTTGACCTCTTTTGACCCATCCTAGAATAGGAGCATGTTAGTGTGTTGAGTGTGTGAGGAGCAATTGTGGGGTGAAGTTGTTGATGGTTGAATGTTATGAATGAAGTGTTGAATTTGTTGTGAAAGTGTAGACAAAAATATAGGTTTGGGGACGTTGGTTTAAATAACGAGTAACTCGGCACCATTCACATAATCGGGTGTTTGTGCCTTGCCAAAGTCAAATAAACCGATAGTTCTAACGAGCTTTGGTATGTGTGCCCGGTGTGGATGCACCTCGAAAAATAAAAAAGCCCGAGGACGGCTAATCACCAAGGTTTCGGCTTTTGTACACCAATGCCATTGTCTCAAAAATAAGTGAAAGAAAAAGAAAAGAAAAGAAAGAAAAGATGGAGAAAATATACACTTGTGGGAAGTTGATAAAAATGTGAAGTTGTGAAGTTAGTTCCATTCCCGGATTGGCATCACATAGCCTAGAAAAATTCCCACCTAATCACAACGTTTCTTGACCTTTTATTTCACAAGCCCTTGTGACCTATTTGCATGTGTGTAAGACTTAGTGATCTAGATTGAATATGCTCATGATCATCTTGACTTCTTCATTTTTACATTTCATGCATGCCTTCGAGTTAAGTATAATTGTCTTTCCATGCATTCACTTATTTGACACATGATTGCTTGTTCATTGCCATGAAACATGACTATGTAGGTGATCCAATATTAGAAGCACAACTCCAAAAATATTTTCGGTTTTTCATGCATGCATAAATCATGTCATCTCTTAGTCTATAGTTGGGGACTTGCTCGGGGATGAGCAAACCTCATGTATGGGGTATTTTTGATAACACGATTTATGACTTAGGTTTAGGCACTCATTTAGATAGTTTTTCCGCTCAATCATGCATGGTTTGCACTAGTTCGTGACGATTTGCACTCAATTCATGTATTTTGTCGAGATAGACGTCTACACGGACTTTTGCATGCTTTGTAGGTATTTTAGGAGTTTAAGGAGCTTAATCGATACATTTGAGGATCGTTCCTCGAGATGACACAGCTTCGGACTCATTGGGATGCAAGCTAGGGGCTAAAGAGGACACATGGAACCTTGTTGGTGCATGCCATGCACCAAATTGAGGCTTGATGATCCAAAACAAGCTGAGGCACCAAAACCACGGCCACTGGGACTTCCACGGGCGTGGTTTTGGCCGTGGTTTTCCCCAGACAGCTGTGACAGCTGTCCCACGATCTTCATGGCCGACTCTTGTAAATTTGGAGGATAAAAGGTGGTCCTACAAGGCTGTTAGGGGAGACCCCTCACTCCCATTCTCTCACACACGCTCAACAACAATATTCTCTCATTGGAAGATTGTATTAGAGCTTCCATTGGAGAAGAAGAAGAAGCACACTAGTTCATAGTTCCATAGTCTTTTTGAGTGATTTTGAGTGAGCTTTGTGAAACGTTTTGCAAGGTTTGTAAGAAACGATTCGAACCTTCTTTTGAAGGATTGTAAGTCCTTCTTGAACCTTGATTTAGCTTGTTTTACTTGTTTCATTAGCTTAATCCATCTTTCATTTCATCTTCTTGCCATGGATTCTATGATTTTATGCTTGTTGAGTTTGATTGTTAAGATACATGTTGTTGGCTAAATAGATGCGATTCTAGGGTAAGGAAAAGATGGTTATGGCTTTGAATATGATAGAATAGACTTAAATGAATATTTGGATGACTCGCTTGATTGAACCTAGTCACTGTTTAAAACCACGGTTGGATCTTGCCCTTCCACGGCCGTGGAAAGGGATGAACAACCCGTAATTTTGATTAACTTGCTTGTATTGATAAATCTAAGTGTTAGGTTGTTGATTTGTTGAAATCCTAGTGTTAGTTGAGCTAAATCTATCCTAGGGTGACCTAGTGTTAGCAATTAAGAGTTAGAAGAGACCTACCCGGTGATTCTTGCTCTTAGATAGCGATGATGACGAACTCTAGGTAGTAGTGAGCCTCATAAGCCGCTATTGGACTGAGTGTGCTAGGATTGATGTTTAGGACTTGCCATCCCGAGACTTACCCGGTAAGGAGAGGTTAGATCCCTAGATAACCATCCGGTTTGTGTAGAATTCCTATCCTTAGGCTCTTTGAGACTTACCCGGTGATGAGACCTTAGGAACGGACTAGTGGACCATGAGACCTACCCGGTGATTGATCCCAATCTAGAAACGCTCACTCCCAACATACTATAGTTGATCCAAGGAATGATTAGATAGCTTGAGTCCCATACCATAACCGGAATTTCCAACCCCTAGAATCCGCTTTTCTCTCTTTGATTACATATTTCGTATTTGCTTGTTTACTTGTGGTGTTAGCTTAGTTGATTGCTAATTTCGCATGATTTGTGATCTTTGATTGATCACCTAAAAAACCAAATAAAAAACATTGAGATTTTCATTTCTTTATTCCTTCCTCTTTTCTTAGCCTAGATCTTCACTATCCTTAGTCATTAATCGATTCAATCTCACCTCAGTCTTTGTGTTCGACCTCGGAATACTATCCCTACTACAAAACGTCCCGTACACTGCGGGTTTTCTAGGAGTTAGGAAAAATATATCGAGTATAAATTTAAGACTTTTGCGTGTCACGTTCTTAGCGTAACAATGGTTCAAACCCGTGCTACTAATTCCGGCTTTGCTTCTTTTGATCCAGAAATTGAGAGGACACACATCCGGCAACAAAGACAACAACAACAACTTCAACAAGAGATGGCTAACCATACTCTTCGTCAACTTACGCAACCCACCTTGGCTCAAAACCCTCTTGCGGTCACTATATACCGGCATTAGGGGAAGGAGTCAACTTTGAGCTCAAGTCGGGCCTCATTCACTTGCTTCCATCCTTCCATGGGATAAATGGTGAAGACCCCATCAAGCACCTTGGGAAGTTCCATACCGTGTGTATGAGCATGAGGCCGGCCAACATTACCGAAGAACAAATCAAGATGAGGGCATTCGGCTTCAAACTCAAAGATTCCGCGGATGATTGGTATTACCACCTTCCATCCGGGAGTATCGACACTTGGGAGAACCTTCACAAGCGTTTTTGGAGAAATACTTTCCAGCCAAAAAGGTCAATAGCTTGAAGAAAACTATAAGCAACATCGAGCAAGAGGCGAATGAAACTCTCTACGAGTACTTCGAGAGGTTTGTACGCCTCCGATCCAGCTGTCCTTTTCACGGATATTCAACACAAGATCTAGTCTTGTACTTGTACAATGGCTTGCTAGACAATGAAAGGAGGATCGTCGATGCGGCTTGCGGAGGTAATATTCTTAACTCTACTCCTGACCTTACTTTGGAAAAGATACAAGAACTAGCGGAAGGTACTCGGAACTTTGGAAGGACCCCGGATAAGAAAGGAGTTTATGCTGTGAGTTCCAGGAAGAGCGAGATTTCCACCGAGCTCGCGGAGTTGAAGGAAATGGTGAAGAGACTAACACTTATGGGAACCCCACAGCAGCTCAAAGCTTGCGGAGTTTGTGCTGACCCATATCATCCAACGGACATGTGTCCACAAGTCCAGGATGACGATGCTGAGGTGAACGCAATGGGTTATGGACAACCACAACAACAAAGGCCTAGGAACGATCCCTATGCACAGAATTTCATGCCAAACTGGCGTGACCAACAGAACTTTCATTGGAGGGATCAACAAAACCAACAACAGCAGCCCCGTCAAGGTAAGTATCACTCAACTGAAGATATGTTGCAGGTTTTAACTAAACACTTTGCTACTCATGTCCAAACAACAGAATCTAACATCAAGAACCTTGAAAAACAGGTTGGTCAAATGGCGGAAGCCATTACAAGGATCGAAACTAGGTCCTCCGGAGGATTACCTTCACAAACGGTTATAAACCCAAAGGTGATGCTGGAAGAGGCTCAATCATAGAGGAAGAGTCACTACGTCGAGCCAACAACGTAAAACAAAGGCGCTGCTCGGGAGGCAACCCGAAGGAATAAGAAGAGGAGTTTCTGTCAAGAAAACCGCCCCTGCGGCTCAGAGTCCCCGCCCCTACGGTGTCACCCATGGCCAGCGCCGCGGGCGGCGCTGGGCCAGCGTCTGCTCACGTTGGCCACCACCCCCGCGGTGACACCCGACGCCCCTGCGGCAGCCACCCTTGACACACATCCTCAGCTCCGCCCCCGGCGCTGAGGCTGCGTACCCCCTCTTCCTTGTCACCGCCCCCGCGTTGACAAACGCCGTCCCTGCGGTTTTGTTAAGGAAAGAAAAAAAATACACTTTCCAAAAATAACCTACATCTACCGCCCTCTTAACTCCATCTCCATTCATTCTTCGAAACCTAGCCGCCTCGCCTCCCATGCCCTTGCGCCCTCCGGAAGCTCTCGCACCGCTCTGTCTAGACGCTGCTGCGCTACCTCCGGTAACCGAGTCGCACCACCCTTTTGGCGACACCAACCCTCTCCACCACCACACACAAACACCACCGCAACCCTCTCACTCTCAACCTCCACTCCCCCACCTCCGGCGACGTCTGCAACAACAAGGAAGACGCCGGAACAGCCACATCGCCACCACCTTCGCCAAACTCCCAAATCGCCTTCTGCTCTTCGCCCGCCCCTGCGCATGCAAGCCTCCGCCCCCGCGTCGTGCCGCACCTGCGCCTGTTTCAGCCGCCCCTGCGAAAATCACGACAGTAGGTTTGTTTCTTGATCAAATTCCTGAACTTTCTAATTTCTTTGATTGTTCAAACTATAAAAGATGGAGAATCAGAAGAAATATAAGCTTTCAGAAGCCGAGACAAGGCGGTACAAGATACTTAAAGTCGGGATGTGTATGCAACCCGATTTTAGGACGTTCCCACCTTGAAACATTTGGGTGTGTTGGAGAGCATGCAGGAATTTCTCAACAACGCCAGGCTCGGGGATGATAACAACCGCCCCAACATACCCCGAGCTAAGTCGCCAATTCATTGCCACCTTCAAAAAGGAAACGGTGGACCATGGGTATGTTGGACTTACATTCAAGTTCAACAAAACAAAGTACACATTGGACTACACCCAGCTACAAGAGGCATTAGGGGTGACTATAGCCACCTCCGACGACTCGTGGGAACCTATCCCGACACCTGATTTGATGGAGTTTTGGCAGGCCGCCACCAGGTCTGAGTTTCATGCAGGGGCTGAGTACTCCAACAAATTCACTCACCCCTGTTTGAGGCTCATCTTGAAGGTATTCATGAGTGTCTTCTGTGGACACAAGGAGGAGAATAAGGTTTCTCTTAAGGACCTTCCACTGCTATACGCCTGCCTCTCCACAAATGACTGGGTACCGGATTGGTCATATCTCTTCCTTACCGCTCTGAAGCGGATTAGGAAGAATGAGCCACGTGATATTGTGGGAGGAGGGATCATCTCTTTGTTGGCTGCACAGGTGATGGATCTCTCTACTTTGGAGGACGGATTAAAGGCCCCACTTTATACGGAGGGTATGTTGAGGAGGTGCAGGCTCCTCAGGAGAGACGGAGAGCATCGTTTTTGGCTCTCTTTAGCAGATGGGAGTCACATCACATACCTCCCTCGACGACTTCCATTGGGTGACGAGCTCTCCGACCTGTATGTACTAGCTGACCCCGTTCCTCCGGGATGGCCTCAGGTAGATATTGTTGGGAGATACGTAGCAGGCTCCAACAGGGACCCTACCACTGATGAGGAGATGCCGACGACAGCACACGACAGTCAGACCATGGAGAGTCTGCAGGCTCAGATGGAGGCCTTGACTACACAGCACCAGACATGGCAGACCGAGTACCAGCGGTCCATGCTTGAACAGCAGCAGGCGTGGCAGTCCAGCTTCGCCTCCTTCATGACCACTCACTTCGACCGCCGCCAAGATGCTTGGCAGGCAGCTCATCTGCAGCAGTTGGAGACTCGGTAGCTGGCTTGACAAGCTAGCTATGAGACTTCATTTAGAGAAAGGATGGAGGCTCAGGAGGACCGTATCGACACGCTCTACCGCCGGCAGGAGCACTTCTTCCGCCATTTTCCTTACCCACCAGAGGAGGATCCTGGTGGTCCATCCGGACCACCCTATTGAGGGGTACATTTCTCTTCCCTTTCCCCACATTTATCTTTGCCTCATTTTCACTTTGAGAACAAAATGTACTTCAAGTATGGGGGAGGGATATATCATTGCGTGTACAGTTTTATTGAGTTGTTTTTGAGTTTGTTTTGCATTTTTGAATTCAGTTTGACATTCAATAAAAAAAAGAGAGAAAAAGCCAAAGAAAATGAAAAGAGGCATGAAATCCTTGGATAAACCGAAAACCCGAAACGGCGGTTTAGGTAAAAAGAAGGTAGTCCGACCAACCTTAGGTTGGTATAAAAATTGGACTTGAGGGATGTGAGTTCAAGTGAGAAAAGAAGAAGAGTGGCAAGGTGAAAACCCAAAAGGGCGCCTTGGCAAAATGAGCGACACCGAGTGTAGGTTTTCCTTCCGACGTTTGGCGACATAAGAAGGGGAGTCATAAGGAGGTTGTCCGGGTAGGTCACTCTTGGAGCGTTAAGGATGACAATATTTCTTTTTCTCACATTTCCTCTCTTTTCCTTCTTTCTTTCTTGTTTTTTCTCTTATTTCATTATCTTTTCTTGCTTACCCATGCTTCCTGAGGCCTTTGAGTCTAGTTGCTGTCATTTGTTTTACTCGGGATGAGTAAAAGGTCTAAGTATGGGGTAGTTTGATAGGTGATGGAATCACTATCATTTAGGATAGTTTTTAGAGTCTTTTTATTGCATTTGTGTCGGTTTATGCTACTAACTCCTTGGTCTAGAAGAAGAAGACTAAAAGAAGCTAAGGAAGGAGTTATAAGCACTTAGGAGTGAAGATCGATCATGAAGCAAATCTTCTGTTGCCTCACCGCCCCAGTGGAGCCTTGCCACCTCCCCTGCGGGTGACGTCTTACACCGGAGCGCTCCCTGCGCCTTCACCAGCGCCAGCCATGAAGTGTGGCATCGCCCCTGCGCCACTCCTTAGCGCCCCTGCGGTGACGTGCCCTGAAGAGACGAAGACCAGCTCCCCTACGCCTCCCGCTGCGCCCCTGCCTGCGCCTCAACCTAGGAGCTGGAAGACAAAGAGGTTGTGTCACCGCCCCTACATTGACATAGGGACGCCCCGGTGGCTTGGCATCAGAAATGTCAAGAAGTCGAAGGGTCAGACATTTGAAGAGAATTGAAGATCCGCCCTAGCGGAATTACCCAGCCTCCCCTATGGCCATGAAGAAGATCAAGCGTTTTTGCCTTCACCGCCCCTGCGGACCTGAAGGCCGCCCCTGCGGTTTAACGCCAAAAGCTTTACTCCGGTTGTTTACACCACCTTTATGGCATTAAAGGTGGCTATTTTAGGCCGGCCATTTACTCCTATTTAGTGTCTTTTGTAGTATAAATAGTCCTTGATTGATTGCTAGAAAAAACCATGCTTTTCCACACAAAAATCCATTTTAGAATTGAGCTTTCCATTGTAATGAGTTGCTAACTCCCTTGCTACATTGGGTTGGTTTGAAGTTGCGTTGTTACTTTGGTTGTAATTTGTGTTTCCTTGATCTCCATTGTCTAATTGCATGTTTATAATTGCTTGAGATTGATCACCTTAGGTTCTAAAGTGCATGCAAACAACTAGGATTAATAGGTTCCGGGTTCGGGTCTTTAATCTAGTAGCAACTTTGAGTAATAACGGTTTGTAATTACTTAAAGAAAAGGAACACAAATATAAAGATAAGTTTAACGGTTTTAATATTCTCTTTATATCCCTTAGTCTTTGTTTGAAAGCTAACTTGTTATTTGTTCTTGTAAGTTTACGGAACACTAACCTGTTAAGTTGTGTTGATGCCGGTTGGCTCAACACATATATATGATCGAGACGGGAGATTACTTGAAAACTTGTAAAAGGAACTCACCAAAGTAGCAATTGCATGCTTAGGATCAACCTAGTGTAGATTCATCCATCATTGTCTTACTTGTCGCATTTAATCGTTTTCATAAGTTTTTGTGCGCATCAATTCAACCAACCCCCCCCCCTTTGTTACTAGTTACTATAATCGATAACTGCATCTAAAATACCTTAACTCTCTTGGGTTCGACCCTTACTTAATCACTATACTTGTTTTTAGTGCTAAGTCAGGAGTTACTTTTGATTGGGTATAGACGACCATAGAAATACCGTCGGTCAACGGTCGACTGTGGCTCGGTTGTGGTTGCCCGGGGAGTGCAGGTGTTGAGGTGAGTCCAGTGATTCGTGCAGAGAGCAACGGCGGAGAGGAATGACACAAAGGCTGAAGATTAGATTAGGCTAAATATCATTAGGGATGGATTAGAGCAAAAATTAGAGATGTGGGCCGGTGGGCTGAGATTAAAGGCCAGTTAGATTGGGTTTGCTCATCCATCAAACAAAGGCTGAAGAGTTGAATTGGACCAACTCCTCTTCTCACGTACTGGGCCGGCCGAAATACTGGGCCCATGAATTGGGTTGCTCATCATATTCAAAGGTGAGCTGAAGGAGTAAACTAACATCGTCCGGAACCGTAAAAAAACGGAAATATTGACAGGATTATTTACGGGTTACAATTTATCATTTTATGTGAATCAAATTCACATAAAATGATAGAATTAAATATCGTTTTCTTTTTATTTAAAGGAATAAAGATTGGTGGATCGGAATCCGATTTGATCCGGTATTTAACAGAGTTTGAATTGTTTATTTTTTTTGGTTATTACATATATTTAGATGATAAATATATCAATTAGTGATATAATGCCTTTTTAATTAGTATGATTTTATTTTATCTTAACTTATAAGATAAAAATAACTACATTGTAGTTAATGAAAAATATATTATTAATTATTAAAATAAATATAATAGATTAGTAAAACATAAATTTTGAGTAAATGGTACGTGTCATCCAATGTAGAGAGAGAGAGAGAGAGAGATTTTAGTTCAAGTGAGGAGCGAGCTTGTAGATAGGAACTAGGAGGGTTGTAAGTCATTTGATGAATTTTAAATCAAGGGCTCTCACACGCTCATCATTAATGACATTTTTGTAAATTGACTTAAAATCTGGAAAAATGTCCTTACGTTCAAAATAGTCATCGGTGTTCATACTTTTATATGTCATTGTTCATATTTTTATACATCGGTGTTCATAGTAGTTTTATCCATCAAAGTGTCATGTCCGTTTATTCTTTTGTGTTCATTTTATAATGCATAGATGTTCATTTACAGTATATAACCACAAAAATAAAATAAAAAACTCATCACAAAACGTTAAAAGATGATCATAATATGTTATGTATGTGTCAAAGTTATAGATAAGTCATCGGTGTTCATACTTTTATATGTCATTGTTCATGTTTTTATTCGTCAGTGTTCATACTTTTTATGTCATTGTTCCTGTAAATATTATAAACTATTTTTCTATAAGGCATTTTGCCGAACAGTTGCGTGCACACTAAAAGGAGCATATAGATTATTCAATTGGAGCTATTAGACCAACTCAACATATGTATATATATGTATTTTCTCAATCAAACTTATCAAACACAAAAATAATTTAAACAAATTTGATTTCGAACACAAACATCAATCATGATGATAGCTAAACCTTAAGAAAGAAAATCTAAACAGTGAGAGTAGAAATTCGAAGAAACAAAACCTGAATCCTCTTGTATTCTCTTTGATTTCACAATTTTTTATGTAATCGATCTCTGAATATTATAAATACGATTGGAAAGAAAAGTATAACTTTCAAAAAAATGAGCATCATAATATAAACACGATAACTGTAAAAAAAAAAAATGAATACATACATGTAAAAAAATGAACATCATATTTTATTAACATGATTTGGAAGAATAGTATGATTTTCAAAAAAAATTCAAAAAAATGAATAGTTAGTGTTGGGAAAAAATGAACATTTATTGATAAAATATGAACATTGACTCTTTTAAAAATGAACACATACTTATAAAAATATGAATACCGATTTTTATTTACAAAAAGAAAATCTGGAAAAAAAACGGTGACTTGGCATGCCACATGTCACCACCCCGACTCTCCTCGTTTCTATCTACAAGGGTCCTCCTCATCGGAACTGGACCCTATATATATATCAGACATTATTTTGTGAATTATATACTTTTAACATATATAGTATAATATAGATATTTAAAGAGTAAGTTTGGTAAGTAGATATATATTACATATTATAGGATAGTTATTTTAATAGGTAAGATGTCAACTATATATGTATATTTTTTTTCGAAAAATCAAAATTACGTAGAAATGACATGACAACGAAGAGCTTAATAATGACACATAGGATTAAACGCTTTGGCTTTAATATAGTACTAGTATAGTTCTCGTGCCAAGACACGGTTATAATTTAAATTTTAATAGATAAAAATAAAATTAGAATTTATACATTTGTTGATTTAGTGAGTACTTATTATTTATAAAAAATAGTAATATATTTATAAGGTAAAGTTAGAATGGGAAATTATCTAATCGTTTTATAAATAAAATTGAATTTTTTTTAAAGATATCTTAAAAATTTGTGATAAGATTAAAAAATGGAAACAATATATTTACTATCTATATTAGTAATTTTGTATTTATTTTAGTTAGATAGTAAAATATAAAAATGAAAATTATAAGAAAATGCCATGTATCACAAAGTTAATATATGAATGGCACGTGGTGTGAATGTCTTCCGCTTTAATATAAGTAAATAGATATAGACATAGATTTTTAATAAAATTAAAATACATTAACTTAAATAATTTTTATTTAAAAAGTATGTTTATTATAGATAAATATAGGGGGATACTAATCGCACGGCGCTGGATTTCGTATTAGCACCACGTAGACACGATGCGTGACCGTCACGGTCACGCATTGAGTAACTATGAGCAGTTCACGGTTACTCGATGCGTTACCGTGACGGTCACGCATCCTGTCCACGTGGATTTTTGACCGTTGAGATTCGAACGTTGTAATCCGAACATTGTAATTCGAACGTTATAAAAGTGACCGTTGTAATTTAAACGTTATTGATTTCCTTTGGTTATATATAGATAGTAATAGAAGAGGTGAAAAACGCTCACAACATCTTCGAAAAAACAACACAACATCTTCTGAAGAACAGCTGCGAGAATGTCAACACACGAGGATGATGAGGTGATGATTCCGTTCGACGATACAAAATTTAGTGACTCAGACGAGTTTCTTCGACATTTCGAGGTAAATACTTTATAACCGAAAATATAGAAAAACTAGAAATGTTGTATATAATGTATGTTTACGTTAGATATAGTTGCAAATTATGTTTGAAACATTTGTTATGATTCGTGTTTTTATTATTTGAATATATTGCTTTGCAAAATGTTGTATATAATTTATTGTTTTTATTATTTGAAATTATTAAACCGAAAACTAGAAATTTTATAATTTTTTTTCTATGTGAACTAGGAGCTTCCGAATTATTCTCGTGACGAAGGGACTGATTATGCGCGAATGTTTGAAATTCGCGGTTTTTTCCAAGATCCCGAGACGATGGTGGATTGGACTCAATTCATGGGAGGAACTATGAACATGGTGTTGGTTACTAGTAGGTCGTGGAGAAATTCATGGGGGTTCGTTACGTTTCGTTTGACATGCGAACGTTTTGGAGCCCCTCGTAAGAAGAAAGACGTTGATCCTGATACCGAGTCATCTTCTAGCCGTGCACAGAAATCGAAGAAGGACGGATGCTGTTTTGAGCTTGAGGGCGTACAAAGCGAGGCTGAGAAGTGGACGTTGCATGTTATAAACGGAGTACACAATCATACACTTTCCAAGTAGTTGAAGGGACGCACATATGCCAGAAGATTGACGGGGAAACAATTTCGGAGGGTGGGACGTGAGTTTGGGTTGGGTTTCAAGCCGATAAATATTTTGAAGTCAATAAAGTTAGATGATCCATACAACGTCAGCACAATCGAACAAATATACAATCCTGGCCAACGGACTCGTCGTATATCGCATGTATGTCCTCCATAGTCAGTGAGCCACGGCTAATAATATCCCGTAGGCGGGCCTGAATGATGTGTAACCTCTGCATTGGAAAATAAAGTTGTGAGCGCTAAAGGTAAAGTATAAAACTTTAAAAAGAATCAAATAAATATATCAACACATACCCGAGTATCTGAAACAGGGACCGGAGGAGGACGATCTACCAGTGGAGTATGTATAGCCGAGCCAGGAAGGAGAAATGGATGGCCCCGCTCGCTAAATCAGGACATGTAGTCCTGAGATACTGTCCATGGTAAAGGGGCCCTAGTCTGACCGTGAAGCGCAAATTGATGACATGAATTATGACCTATTTTTAGGCATTTATTTATATAGATTTTCCCTTTATTTTGCATGCATAGACATACATTCATGGCATTTATGGTTATATTCACCTACTTTGCAAGAATAGAGGTCTACACAGAGTTTTATTGCATTTGTAGGTAATTTGGCGAATTATGGAGCAAAAATGGCACATTTAAGGATTAAGCCTTGAAGCGGGACAAAAAGGAGCATAAAAGGAATTTAGGACGGCCCAAAGTATTTTCTGATACCTTCGGACGCGGCCCAAAGTATTTTCTGATACCGTCAGACGCGGTCCACAGTATTTTCTGATACCGTCTGGCGGCCCAAAGTATCTTTTGATACCGCCTGACGCGCCAAAATATTTTCTAATACCTGCTGAAGCGGCCCAGAGTATTTTCTGATACCAGCGGCTCGACTTCTTTTCAGCCCAAATATTTAGGGTTTCATCGTTAAACCCTAGATTGATCCCTACAAATATTCGATAGCCTTCAACATTGAAGGGAGGACGGTGACAGCCCCAGGATTTGGATCCCCAAAGAGAGAGGGAGGGTTGAAGATTTTATTGCGTACAGGGAAGATTCGGAGAAGGACGCGATTTGGATATTGTGTACTTCGAGTATATCTTAGCGTTTACAATTGGAGACGGATTGACGTCCCGTTCTTCATTGTTCCCATAGATTGTTGTGAGGATTTCTATTCCCTTTTTCTGTATTCATTCGATATAAACATTGATTGTTCGGATTTGAGATTGAGTTTTTTATTATTATTGAGTTTTTGAGGTTTTCATCCATTTTCTCTTTAAACATGATTATTGAATTGATGATGATGGTTATTGGCTAGAACCCTTTAGCAATTCTAAGGTGAAGGGTTAATAATTGTGGCTTAGATGATGATAGATCGATCGTAAACAGATTGGACCTTAAGAGTGCGAGAAATATCGTCGACACCCTAAATCACGGCCTGTTCTTAGGTTTCCACGGCCGTGATTCTCAAGATCTAGCCGTGATTTACCTCAGTTTACGAACCTTGCTTTTACTTTAATCTAAAGTAATAGATTTGCTTTAATCTAGTCTTGGCTTGCCCTTTTCTAGGTAGTAGTGAAGCCTCAACAACCTCTACTTCAATTTCGAGTGTCACAACCTTAATCGGTTTAGTTAGTCTTGATCCTTGGGTTACAAGTTTGGGTATTTGAGATTAATTCTTGTCTTTAGATCCTTTCTATACTGAAGCCTCAACAACCTTTATAGAGAGTGCCTTTAGATAAGTCATATAAAGCCTTGGAACTTCACCGTACATTGCTTTACCTTAGCATACCTTGGAACTTCACCGTACTTCGGGTTCGCTTGCTTGATTCTAGTTTTATGAATTTAAAGCTTATTTGCACGCACGCTAAGTGGCGAACACAAATTTGCTCGCCTCCTCGTGTCTAGCAGCCCAACGATCATCTGCGCCATGGAATCTCACCCTATACCCCCTACTGCAAGAAGCGGGGCGCTGCTCCAAATAAGGGAAAATCCTCTGAAGTGGGATCGTCTGAACGTACCCAAACTGGCGGAGGACTCGATCCGGCATGTATGCCTCGACGATATCTCCTATCTGGATCGTCCCCCGGTACGTCGAAACAGCAAACTCGCCCTCAAAATCCAACACTTTATCGTTATATGGCATGAACTTGATGTCCTCCGCTCTCATCTGATCTAACTGTGAGCGCAAGGATCTTAGCCTCTCAAGAGTGGATGATGGTGTCCTCGGGACAGGGAGTCTAGAAGCCCATATGGCTGATCCATGACGTCCTGTATCCTCTGCCGCAGAACAACCCAAGGATGAGAAGTGGGCGTAGATCCAGAACTGTAAATATTAAAATAAATGAAAGATATTATTAATAATAATAACTAATAACTTCCTAAAGTGACTAACAAATGAAAGTTCTTATCTAAAGTGACTAATTACAATAAATGTTCTTACCTGTAGCAGTGATGTACATCCTCCGATCGTCTTCACCTTCAGTTGTGAAGCGTCGCCCAACATACTGTAGGGAAAGTCCAGATTTGTCATTTATCATAACAGTAAAAATAGGAAGTTATTAGTTATTCAAGTAGAGTGATAGTTATACGTATGAGTACAAGTACACTAACACGCCGGTGCCCCAAGCATAGTCTCCAGTCCAACCATGGTCACGTACCAAGCCGATCAACCAAGGTCGAATCTTGTTCGTCGATTTATCGACGAACAAGATTCTAGCCTCCACCTCAATAAGTCAATTGGTAGAGCTGTCTGGTGACTCCTAGCCTCCACCTCTGATATATGAATGTGTCACTTATCCACCTAACCCTCTCTCGTGCCAACATAGGTGTGACCATGGCCTCTCCATCAATCCTAATGCCTAGGATGACGGCTACATCGTGCAGGGTGATGGTCATCTCACCCCAAGGTAGATGAAAGCTGCTAGTCTCTGGATGTCAGCGCTCCACGAATGCATGTATGAGGGCGTGGTCAACTCCTGCAAATGAGACGTCTAGCAAACCCGTCAATCCACTCTGAGATGCAATAGCAAAACAGGAAGTGAGGTCGGCTCGATCAGCGTTTGAAATCCATCTACTCAGCGCGGAAATGTGCTTTATCCGCCGTAAAGCGGTCATCGGCCTCCTGTAATCCTCCTTCATAACACAACGAATATTCAATTAAACGTTTTATTGATTTAGTTTTTGTAACATAATGTGTTATAATTGTGATTAGTTATCTACCTCTCCCATCCAGATACCGCGAGCACGGTGTCCGGCGTAGCAAGTGAGCACATCGCTGATCAATGGTGCCCCTGCATTAGCAACTACACGGCCTCGATCAGCCGGTACAAATGGCTCATGCGACGGCACTAAAGGATCTGCAGCTGGAGCATCAAAATCAAAATCTCGCTGCTCGGTATGATCGTCAACTGGTGGCTCTACCTGCTCCTCAGCAGGAATATTTGTAGTTGTCTCTATGTGCTCGTCAGCAGTAATATCATTAGGTGGCTCAACCTGCTCGTCAGCAGTAGTATCAACACGCTCGCCAGCTGCGGGATCTATCTCCCTTGGCTGTACAGAAGGACCGACCACATTCTGGTCCGAGTTAGATCCGTATGTCGGTGGTGGAAGAACCTCCCGAGGGAGAGCCGGAGAAGCATCTGAGATGCATGGTCTCAGTGGCTGCTGTGGTGGTGGTGTGTCGGCAGCCGAACCAGCTACTTGGGAGCTCCTCTCCATCGTAGCTCTGGTCGTGGCGAGTCCATCTCTACAAGCCGAGGCCGTAGGACGCCTCTGTCTATGTCTCTACATGGCCTGTAATATCTATATTTGATATTACAGGCCAATTTAATTAATTTTCTTTTATGTAGTTTACTTTTACTTTCATTTGAAATGAATTTAAATGAAACTAAAAGAGTTTTTATGAATTATAATTATATTAATAAAATTAATTAAATAGTAAAGGTAGAGATTTTAATTTAATATATTTTTAATCCATTAAAGTAATTGTATGAAATTAATCAGTCCATGTAGACATTTTAATTTAAATTATGAATACAATAATTACAATTAAATTAATTTAAAATATTTTTATTCCATTTTATTTGAATTAATATACATTAATTAAGATTATTTTATATTAATTATTAAAAATCATATTATATATCATTTAATTAAAATTAATTAGGATAAACTATTTTTTTTTATTTAAATAAATTAAATTAATTAATACAAATTATATTATTAATTTATATTTAATATTCTTTAATTAACTTAAATAAATTAAAATTAATTTAATGCATTGGAATGCAGTATAATGCATTCCAATGCATTAAACGATGAACAGTGGCTCCACTGTTTTGCAATGCGTGACCGTGGGCCACTGTTCATCGTCTTCGACAGTCCGCCTTCAATGGCAGACTGTCAAGCCGTTTTCCCCAATTTTTTTTGCATTCTAGTGTTCAATCAACCTAAAACTAACTAATTCAACAACAATCTAACCTATTCTCTTCAGTTTCATACTCAATTACGAACCAAAAAGTGAAAAACAAAAACCGAACAAAAACCAAACGATACCTCTCTCGGGTCGTGTTTCCGCTTTTGACATGGCCTTCCTTCGTTACCGTCTTTATCCATTGCTTGTTTTTGTGTGAAATGGTGAGAAATAATCGATCGGAAATCGGTTTCGTCTTTTCGTCTCTTCGTCCACTGCTTTCGATCTGTTTTTTTGAATGAGAGGCGCTTACGGGATGAGATCCCATAAGCGCTTTTAGGGCTGAAAAGGTCACGCATTCACAATGCGTGACTGTCACGGTCACGCATTGCGAATGAGTGGTGCAATAATGAAATCTTGAATCGTGCGAATACGACTTCCGTAAATATATGTATAACTATATATATATATATATATATATATATATATATATATATATATATATATATATATATAAAGTTTTTTTGGTATACGTTTTTTTTATAGAATAACTATTTCATTAGTATAATTTGAAGTATGTTTAGTATATGTACATATATATAAAGTCATGTTTGGTAAGTAGATAAATATAAATTCTACAATAGGATAATTAAAATATGGTAACTATATATATATTTTTTAAAACTAAAAAACCTATATTGTGTACACAAACATAACATAGTTAATAAAAAAAAAAAAAAGGAACACAATACACCATTTTTATTAACAAAAATAGTTTAGTTGATGAAAGTTTAATAAAATAAGCTCTTGGTTTTTTTAATAAAATTAAAACACATTAACATATATACGTATATTAAAAAAGTATGTTTAGTATAGATATGTAACACCCCGAATTCTCAGAACTCGGAGCATTACTGGTTAGGACCTCACCATGGATCCCGACCTCAGTTTGACAACAATATTACTAGGATCTTGCAACAAGACACAAATAAGAGAAACCGAAATTCATAAAAATGTAATTGAAAAAGGATGAATGCAACAAAGTCTAACAGCCTATCGTACTTAAACAACGGAAAAGACTAACTGTCTTAACAAAAGGGAAAGACAACAAGCGATAACCCAAACCCCCACTCTAAAGAGTATGGAGATCCGGCTGACCACTACTTCCGGATCACTCAGCTGCTGTTCTAACCTGCTGTAAAACTAAAACCACAACAAAACAACCTTTAGCTAGTTATCTAAACATTAGCAGAATAATAATAGCACACACACACACATAAAACAATAAACACTCATCATGCTTTCAAACAATCCGTTTATTATCTTCATTTAAGTCATTCACTCTAATGATACTTATTTTGTGACACGAGGGATTCCCAAACCTCGCCTCCGCCCCCGTGTACCCATCAGGAGTGGATCCGATGCATCTCACCGTGTACTTGTATGGTCTGGGTATAGAGAACTTCCCAGTCTCCTGGCAGAGCTGGGCAGTGATGTCACGGCCCGTTATACATACACTTGGGCCTTAACACATAATAACAACGGTCGTCCTAACAAGTTGTTATTAAAAACACACATCGCACACACCACCATTATCATACAACTAACATCCAGAAACCGGCTAAGTAAGTCGCATGGACTTACCTTGATCAAAAATCGCTTTCTCAAATCTCAACTCGGTCCGAACCCGTGGTAACTCAAACGCCTGTCAAATAAGGCATGTGGATCAAAATCACATCCAGATGTCCAACCTCTTGCGAAGGGATTACGGAAAAAACTCTCTTACGGTAAAAGACCATTTTACCCTTAGGTGAAAACAAGTGGGCCAGTGGAAACAATTAATTAAGGAACGATCCGATAAGGTCACATTGAGGAAACCGGGTCAAGCGGTTTGTATTACAAAGAGCATTAGACACTTAGTAAGGTGCCGACAGAAGTTTAAGATCACTACTTCAGAAAACTTTCGAAAACAAGTGGGCCAATGGAAAAAAAAAACAAAAAAAAAATTTATGGTTTGGTAAAGTCATCAAAAGAGCTGGAAGTAAGCTTAGAAAACCAAACCGTTGAGAGAGTACCTACCGAATCCGAGATACGTCATCAACTATGAAGATCAGAAAATTTAGCCGGTTCATGCTTTTGTGGAGTTCCAGTGGTTTGGACGAAGAACTGATAAGGCCACTTGGGAGACAGAGGAGAGTATTAGACGTAAAAATTCCGAGTTTTATGCGAGTTTAGCTACTACTTTTGTACCGACGAGTTAGTACTCGCATGCTGTATGGTTTGACTTTTTCATGTTTTTCTTTGGTTTGAGTAAATGTGTTTTCTTTGATGTGTGCCTGATTCTGATGATTGAGTAGTTACGTGTTAGAAAACGAGACTTAATGAAACCAAGTTATACAAAGAAAGTCGTTTGAGTAGATACATTATTCTAAGTTTCGGGACGAAACTTCTTTTAAGAGGGCACTGATGTAATACCCGCAAATATTAAACTCCGTTTAATACCGGATCAAATCGGATTCCGATCCGGCAACCTAAACTTTTTTTTTTATTTAAGAATAAAACGATATTAATTTTCTATCATTTTATGTGACCTGAATTCACATAAAATGATAACTTATATAATTCAGTAAATAATTCCGTAAATAATCCCGTAATTTATTTCCGTATCTTTAACGGTTCCGGGGAACTAACTCATTCTTTCAGCCCATTATAATATTTGAGGAGCAGGCCCACTTCTGGCCCAATCACTCAGCCGGCCCAACTCTAACCTAAACCCTAATCAGCCCTTAATCAAGTTTAATTCTAACCTAATATAATTAATTTCTAACCTAATTAGCAGTAGTAATCTTCAGCCGTATCATCTCCTTCCTCTACCTTCTACACGATCGACAGGAGCAGCATCTACCTCCGGCGTTTCCGGACACCTGCAACCGAGTCGAAGACGCTCGTTCACCGACCCTCCTGGACGGTCTCCCTCTCTACCGCACAACCACCTCGCGCAATCTGTAAACCGACACCATCCCCACCTCTCTTCTGCTAAGCCGCCAGTACCACCGAGTCGAAGACACCGCTGTGAACAAACCCTCGCCGCCAGGAATCCAGAAGAGTCAAGCAGCCTTCTGCAAAACGCCGCCTGGTGTTGTGACGCCGCCGCTGCATCTCGCTTTCTACAACCACCGGACACCCCGGGACCGTACTCAACCTTCTGCAATTGACGATGGGATCCTCGCCTTGCGCTCCCGGCCGCTGCACGCCTCCATCAGGACCGAGACATGAGCACATCGGTCCGTCCCGCCTACTGCAGTGGAGGGCCTGCTGTAACAACGACAAGTTGAGATCCAGGCTGGGCTCATCTTTGGAGAGATCAACCGCAAACAAGAACTTCACTGTTGTGGGTAAGTAAACACGTCTTTTAAACCAGTACCTTGCTGCTGTATAAGGTTTTTGCTTGATTTGATGAATAGGGATGAGAGTGATATAGATGATTGTGTAGGCTGGACATAAAACAGGCTAGAGAGTTCAACAGGGAGGAAGTTGGGAGCAGTATAGGAGTGGATAAGGTTCAGGCATGATTAGTGATCAGTGAGTTTCGAACTAGAGACCTGCTGAATGTTAAATGAGAGGGACTGCTGGGAGTAAGACTCGAACTTAGGACCTTCTGCACACTCTACATTTCAGCTTCGACCTGCTGACTTTAGGACCTAATTTCTATAGCTTAAATCGAGAATCCACCGTTGAATTTTTGATATATTGTAGATTGAATTATGCATTTTACTGTGTTAAAATTTGGAAGAAAGTTAACGGTCGGATTAGAACTTATAAGGACTCAAAGTAGGACAGTTGGGATATTTTTATAGCAGAGGAAAATTTGGCTAAGTATGGGAATTTCAGCTTTTATACCAACTTCGGAGAATTATGGGAGAGTTATGAGTAAGTATTTCTGAGAGATCTTTACTCCTAGGTTTAGTATGTATATCATAGAGGATCTAGGATTTTATCTCGGGATTTTATATCCTTATCCAAACCGTGTATATGAACCCAAAGTCGAGCTTTGACGACTTTTGTGTAAACTAAGAATGTTGGGCAACTTTTATAAAACCTTACTAAATCCTTACCAAACTTTTCAATGAGAACTAGATTATGGACATAGGTTCTAAAAGAAAATATTAGAACTAAATTATAAACTTTGAGAATTTTCGGCACTAAGGGTAAAATGGTCTTATACCGTAAGAGAGCTTTTTCCATAATTCCTTCGCATGAGGTTGGACATCTGAATGTGATTTTGATCCGCATGCCATATTTGACAGACATTTGAGTTACCACGGGTTCGGACTGAGTTGAGATTTGAGAAAGCTATTTTTGATCAAGGTAAGTCCTTGCGACTTACTTAGCCAGTTTCTGGATATTAGCTGAGTGATAATGGTTGTGTGTGTGCAATGTGTGTGATAATAATTATAACAACTTGTTAGGACGACCGTTGTTGTTATGTGTTAAGGCCCAAGTGTATGTATAACGGGCCGTGACATCACTGCCCAGCTCTGCCAGGAGACTGAGAGGTTCTCTATACCCAGACCATACAGGTACACGGTGAGATGCATCGGATCCACTCCTGATGGGTACACGGGGGCGGAGGCGAGGTTCGGGAATCCCTCGTGTCACAAAATAAGTATCATTAGAGTGAATGACTTAAATGAAGATAATAAATGGACTGTCTGAAACCATGATGAGTGTTTTTTTTTTATGTGTGTGTGTGCTATTATTATTCTCCTAATGTTTAGATAACTAGCTAATGGTTGTTTTGTTGTGTTTTTAGATTTACCGCAGGTTAGAACAGCAGCTAAGTGATTCGGAAGTAGTGGTCAGCCGGGTCTCCGTACTCCTTAGAATGGGGTTGCGATGTTTCCTTTGTGGTTCTTTCATCTTGTTAAGATGATTAGTCGTTTTCGTTGTTTAAATACGATAGGCTGTTAGTCTTTGTTGCATTCATTCTTTTAAAAATACTATTTTATAAATTTTGGTTTTTCTTATTGTGTCTTGTTGCAAGATCCTAGTAATATTGTTGTCAAACTGAGGTCGGGACCCATTGTAAGGTCCTAACCAGTAATGCTCCGAGTTTTGAGAATTCGGGGTGTTACAGTCGAGTGCAGCAGTCCAGTGGGTCGCGGGTTCAGTCCGGTGGGTAGCGGTTCAGTTGTCCGTGGTAGCCTCCTGACGAGCCGAGAAGGAGAGTCCGTGAAGGCGTGGCTTGTGATGGCCACAGAGCAGTAGATGTCCGTCTTCTGCGGTTGCGAGGACTAGGCGGTTAAGGGTGTACATGAAGGCTAGAGGAGGAAGAGTAGGGAATAGCAGGAGGCCGACTTACCGTCTTCTGCAGCAGGTTGGCAAGGGATGTCTGTGTTCTGCGCCGTAGGTGAGTCGCCTGCGCAGAAGGTCACCGGAGGACTCGACCCTAGATCTGGCGTCGATTCGAAGAAGACGTGCAGAAGGTCGGAAATCTTCAATGGCGGAAAGGAGAAGATGCTGCTTCACTTGTGCGGCTGTGTTGCTGCATAGCAGGGATGGAAACGATATACAACACCAGGGGAGGGAGGTGTCGGCGGCGGTGGGTGAGGCTGAGGCGCTCGCCTCCAGCGGTAACGGCGCGGCTCTTGTGCTGAGGCGGAAGGTGCTGCTGTTCGTTAGATCTTGTCGCGAGAGGGGAGGGAGAAGGAAGCAGGAAGCGGCATAGTCGAAGAAACGTAAAAACAAAATTAGGTTTAAACGTGTTTAGTGAGTGATTAGGGTATAGGGTTAGATTAGGAGGTCTTGGGCCGGCTGAAGTCATCGGCCCGTAAATTGGGCCGGTTCAGTTCATTTATTTACTATGGGATGATCGCTAAAATATTATTCGTACGGAACCGCTCCTCGGTTTTTATTTTTCAAAGCACGGAATTATTTTCCGTATTATATAAGTTTATATTTTATTTAAAAGGTACGTAAATTATTTCCGGATACATCATTTATCATTTTATGTGAATTAACATAAAATGATAGAAATAGAAACTCGTTTTATTTTATTTTCTTTTTTTTTTTTGTATTTATTCATTTACGATTGACGGATCGGAATCCGGTTAGATTCAGCATCATACGGAGTTTAAAATTTTCGGTTATCACATCAGTGCCTCCTTAAAAGAAGTTTCGTCCCGATACTTAGGATAATATCCCTAATCACCTGTTTCTCTACCATGCAACTACTCAATCATCATAATCAGACATGTATCACATAAAACATAATCACTCAATCAAATAAAAACATGAATGGTCAAACAACACAACATCCGAGTACTAACTCATCGATACAGGAGTAACATCCAACCTTGCAAAGAACTCGGGATAGTTACGCCTAATACCCTCCTCGGTCTCCCAAGTGGCCTCATCAGCTCCTCGTCTAGACCACTGGATTCTCAACATAGGTATCTCCTTGGACCGTAGACGTTTGAGACTGCGCTCCAGGACAGTTACTAGGTACTCTACAAATGTATGATCGGGCTCAACTGTCCAATTCTTAGAGTTGATAACGTGACTCTTATCCGGTGAGTACTCTCTCACTGAGACATGGGGAACGGTGGGCGTACAACCTCTAGTATGGGTAATAGTGTCAATCAAACTCAATCAGTTTATATAAAACAACGGTTCCCTTTCTAAACTCACCTCTAAATCTTTTGGCGACTACTAAAATAACAATAAAACTTCCTTCCTTCTATTGAATCCATTTGCCCTCGACTTTTCGGAAGATCCCGCCTATAAATTCTGAATCAAAGATCCGAGACATCTCCCGACATTTTAATAGGTGGTTAATGCTCTTTGTAAGACCACTCACTTGGTCTTTCCTCCCAAATACGACTCCGTTGGACCGTTTCTCAAATAATACCTCCTCACCTATTTCTTGTCAAGCTTCCAAATTTATATAACTCAAAACAAACCACACACACAAGTGGACCTTTTCATACAGACTCTAATTCCTTAACTTGAATTCATAGTTCACCTAACATTGATTTTCTTCATCTGTGGGTTATGGGTCTACCACGCTTCTGGTGTAACACCCATTAGTCACAATGGCGTCTTTCTGAGGGTCGGCATGATTTACTCACTCCCGCATATACTTCCCTTCTAATACTAGCAAGATCCTCTTCAAACATACCCTTACTCTCTTACTCAACCGTAGTCTGTTCTTAATCAACCAGTAAGCAACCTCTAACCCAATTCTCTCCATATCCTTAAAGCATCCCATAAGGTTGTTGTTGCCTACTTGGGAAATCCTTCAAGACATCGGTAAGTTACCTCTTAAATCCGCAGTCACTAATGTCTCTTCTTAATGGTACCTACACGTCAATACCAACCAACACTTACACATCCTCGGCTGACGTCGGTCCGTCTATAATTGACTTATCTCAATATCCCGGACTTACTCTTCTCATACCTATACTGACGTTAAATTCTTCGTGAGTATCATCTGCCCGATTAATCCTTTCATGCTTCGCTAATTCGTTTTATCTTCCACACTTCTGTTTCCTTAGGCTAACTCTACTTCTCGAGCCCAACTGGGTCATTCATTTTGACATAAATAGTCATTCCAAGTCTTCAACGATGGCTGGTAAGTGTCTTGGTAGTTTTGATGACTTTAGTTATCATCCCCTCGCAGTTCCCATTACATGGACTGTCGGTGTTAATGACTTAGGTCCCGTGATAATTAGGGTTACCTTGAACTTTCGAGTCCACCAAGGCCGTTCTCATATATACATTCCTTCGTTGGTATTACCGACAATATTACCTTCATGAAACTCTGTTGTTTCCGCTATAGGGCTTCAACTCTTTGGTACCGGCATTGCGATTTCTTTCAAATTCTTATATCTTTGAGGAGGTCAAAACCTCTCCACACTTGTAAAGTCTACATTTTGCTTCTACACTCCATTGTAGGTATCCATTCCATGCACCTTCGACCCTCATATCCGGATCGACATTTTATCTCTTTTGGTCTCTCAAGCTTGTCTTGTGAACTCTTCTACCAGGTGACTCGTTTTATAACAATTTTCTTCCCCTAAATCGGTCTCAACTTTCAGTTGATCATTATTGCCCATTTCATGTTGGAACCTCAGTTACGTTGTACTCTTGCATAGATTCTACAAAGGCATCCTCATCTCAATACTTTATTCCAATTTAGCAAGACCCGTCATTTGATACATGACTCTTCTTCTTACTGGTTAAGGTATTCTTTTGGGTTTACCCTTATCCATCCTAGCGTCATCGGTCCGATGTGTATGACTTTTATCGAACACCTATCAGTACCATTTGTATAAGCAACCTCAGTTGTATATGATTTCTTCAAAAATCAAAATTCTTGACTCGCATTATGTTGTCCTTATGCTTGTGTCGTTGTACTTTCTATAAATCTTTACTCCCCAGTAGGATAGTTACCCCTTTGAGTTTTCTCGTACTCGCTTTACGAGCTACGTTGGTTGGTCTTATTACTTTATCAACTCTTATGTCATCCGTCGAGCTTGAATTTTCATCGGTGTACCACCATTTCTCATTACTCTTATATAGACACATTACGGTAATTATCTTATTGGGGTAATATCGGATCTATTTAGCAACCTTTAGTCATTCACTTTACTCCTTCTCATGTCTATTCTAGCCAACATGCAGATTCCATCTTCAATCACCTCACCACTCGATGAGACTTATTATCAAGACACTAAGGTCATAATCTCTATGTTTACTGCGTCTCTATAACATTAGTTATTTTGTGTGACATCTTTAGTCAAAAAGGCTTCCTCTGTAAACCTCGGGAGAGTATCGTCAGTCTCATATGTGTGGCATGTTAAGCACCTTCTGTCTTGATTGACGTTGGACATGATTAAAATTATCTACTTCTTCTTACTCCTATGGTTCTCCTTATGCAATCCATTAGTATTACTGTGAACTGTACTTTACCTTAAGAAACTGCTCACAACCATTTCCTTAATCTCTTTAAAGACCTATGGGGTCATTCACGGCCGTCAAAATCTTCTCCTTAAATTCTTAATTAGAGATATTGGTTCGAACTCATTCAATGTTACTATTAAGGGTACTCGTACTTGTATCGGTTTAACTTTACAATTGTCGCCGTTGATCCTTTGTAGAGATTCTCCATATGTCGGTAACATTCTTTAGTAAATCTGATGTTATTCTTCTTATCTACCAACCGGTCATCACTGGTCAACTCAGACGTGTGAATTCTCCGTTATTACTAGTTAGTCTGTAGTTGGTCTTCTACCAGATCGTAGACTTACTTTTCTTCTATCTCTTTCAATGCGGATATATAAGGTGAAAACTTATCCCTTATAGGTTATCCGTTTATACACATTTAGCTTCTTCCACCATTTACACTTTTCTTTCGTGATAACTTGCTTTATTCACCTGCCATCTATGGTTTATCAAATCTTCCGTGATAGCTTGCAAACCCATTTTCGCGGTTCCTTTTTCCTAAGTTATCGTCTACCTGCAGCTCTTTGTAGTGAACCACTAGTATGGTTAACTTAAGTCTCTTGGTGGTTGAGTAGTTATTATGATCCCTCAAGTCCATCATGATCATTCCCGCACATGCTTCTTCCTCAGTGGATGTTGTTTTGTAACATTACCTTCATGGAAATCCATTGTCTCAATTTCAGACTTCTACCATCTTCGATACTTGTGTCGTGCTTTCCTTCAACATTCTCGCGTCTCTAAGGAAGTCAACCCATCTCCATGGTAGCATCCACCTTAGTTGTAGTGTCCTTTAACCCGCCAAGTGTAGTTGTACTATACTTTGTTTGAATGGTGTTTTGATGTTGTCCTCTTCAATCCGCGCTCTTATTAATCCTTACATGCATCTTGAGTTTCACCTCTCGTCGTCATACCGCTAAAATCCTTGTACGGTTTTCTATTACTTCTATTTGAATTGCTTGATATCCTTTTCTCGCCCGATTGTTCTTGTTGTTAACATCCTCTAGTAATCCTCAACTCCTTAACCACTCGTTCTTCGGACAATTGTAGAACTCACCGGACGTCTGCCATAATGTAATGTTCCAATCTGGGATATGAGTCCACTATCTTCTTATAGATACCCTTTAGGATCTCCAACGTTTTATCATGAGGCGATGATCGCATCATGATAACTCAACTAAAGGATATTTCATATCCTCTAGGGTAACAACATGCTACATATATAAAGATATTTATATAACATACATAATTGTACAATACTATAAGTCTAAACTAAGCATACTGAGATCCGCGGTAGTAGTGGTGGTCAGCCGTACTTTTCTATCCCCAACCAGACTATGCATGCATTTAAAAACCAAAAGTCCTTTTTAAAACTCAGATCCCTTTTCGGGTTCTACTCAAGTACTTATTCGGTCTTTCAGAAGATTTCAAGTGCCATTGTTGCCAACCTAGAGCTCTGATACCATGTTGTAACATCCCGAATTCTCAAAACTCGGAGCATTACTGGTTAGGACCTCACCATGGGTCCCGACCTCAGTTTGACAACAATATTACTAGGATCTTGCAACAAGACACAAATAAGAGAAACCAAAATTCATAAAAATGTAATTGAAAAAGGATGAATGCAACAAAGTCTAACAGCCTATCGTACTTAAACAACGGAAAAGACTAACTGTCTTAACAAAAGGGAAAGACAACAAGCGATAACCCAAACCCCCACTCTAAAGAGTACGGAGACCCGGCTGACCACTACTTCCGGATCACTCAACTGCTGTTCTAACCTGCTGTAAAACTAAAACCACAACCTTTAGCTAGTTATCTAAACATTAGCAGAATAATAATAGCACACACACACACATAAAACAATAAACACTCATCATGCTTTCAAACAATCCGTTTATTATCTTCATTTAAGTCATTCACTCTAATGATACTTATTTTGTGACACGAGGGATTCCCAAACCTCGCCTCCGCCCCCGTGTACCCATCAGGAGTGGATCCGATGCATCTCACCGTGTACCTGTATGGTCTGGGTATAGAGAACCTCCCAGTCTCCTGGCAGAGTTGGGCAGTGATGTCACGGCCCGTTATACATACACTTGGGCCTTAACACATAATAACAACGGTCGTCCTAACAAGTTGTTATTATAAACACACATCGCACACACCACCATTATCATACAACTAACATCCAAAAACCGGCTAAGTAAGTCGCATGGACTTACCTTGATCAAAAATCGCTTTCTCAAATCTCAACTCGGTCCGAACCCGTGGTAACTCAAACGCCTGTCAAATAAGGCATCTGGATCAAAATCACATCCAGATGTCCAACCTCTTGCGAAGGGATTACGGAAAAAACTCTCTTACGGTAAAAGACCATTTTACCCTTAGTGCCGAAAATTCTCAAAGTCTATCATTTAGTTCTAATATTTTCTTTTAGAACCTTTGTCCATAATCTAGTTCTCGTTGAAAAGTTTAGTAAGAATTTAGTAAGATTTTATAAGAGTTATCGAACATTCTTTATTTATACCATAGTCGTTAAAGCCTGATTTTGGGTTCATAAACGCCGCTTGGATAAGGTTATAAAAATTCCAAAAATAGAATCTTAGATCCTCTATGATATGCATACTAAATATCGGGGTAAAGATCTCTCAAAAATACTTACTCATAACTCTCCCATAAAATTCTCTAAAGTTGGAATAAAACTAGAATTCTATACTTAGTCAAATTTTCTTCCTCTTTTGCAAAAACAGCCCAACTACTCTACTTCAAGACTTCGTAAGTCTCAATCCGACCGTTAACTTTCTCTCAAACTTTAACACATTAAACTATGTATGTCAATCTACAACATATTAAAAATTCAACGGTGGATGTTCATTTTAAGGCATCGAAACTTATCCTCCAAAAGGTCAGCTTATGAGTACAACTAAAATTCTGGAAATGGGCATATGCAAGAGATCTCTAGTTCGATACCTACTGTCAACATTTCTGGACCAAAACTAAACCCACACATCTACATTACTCTCATTCTTATGCATCAACTCAAACCACACCCCCTATACAACATTATGGTACTAAGATTAAAGGCTAAGCCTACGTACCCACAACAGTGAAGGAGCCGGCTGCTATTGATATCCAAAAGACGAGTCCAGTGGGTCGAGTGCAGCAGTCTAGTGGGTCGAGTGCAGCAGTCCAGTGGGTCGCGGGTTCAGTCCGGTGGGTAGCGGTTCAGTTGTCCGTGGTAGCCTCCTGACGAGGCGAGAAGGAGAGTCCGTGAAGGCGTGGCTTGTGATGGCCACAGAGCAGTAGAGGTCCGTCTTCTGCGGTTGCGAGGACTAGGCGGTTAAGGGTGTACATGAAGGCTAGAGGAGGAAGAGAAGGGAATAGCAGGAGGCCGACTTACCGTCTTCTGCTGCAGGTTGGCAAGGGATGTCTGTGTTCTACGTCGTAGGTGAGTCGCCTGCGCAGAAGGTCACCGGAGGACTCGACCCTGGATCTGGCGTCGATTCGAAGAAGACGTGCAGAAGGTCGGAAATCTTCAATGGCGGAAAGGAGAAGATGCTGCTTCACCTGTGCGGTTGTGTTGCTGCATAGCAGGGATGAAAACGATATACAGCACCAGGGGAGGGAGGTTTTGGCGGCGGTGGGTGAGGCTGAGGCGCTCGCCTCCAACGGTGACGGCGCGGCTCTTGTGCTGAGGCGGAAGGTGCTGCTGTTCGTTAGATCTTGTCGCGAGAGGGGAGGGAGAAGGAAGTAGGAAGCGGCATAGTCGAAGAAACGTAAAAACAAAATTAGGTTTAAACGTGTTTAGTGAGTGATTAGGGTTTAGGGTTAGATTAGGAGGTCTTGGGCCGGCTGAAGTCATGGGCCCGTAAATTGGGCCGGTTCAGTTCATTTATTTACTATGGGATGATCGCTAAAATATTATTCGTACGGAACCGCTCCTCGGTTTTTATTTTTCAAAGCACGGAATTATTTTCCGTATTATATAAGTTTATATTTTATTTAAAAGGTACGTAAATTATTTCCAGTTACATCATTTATCATTTTATGTGAATTAACATAAAATGATAGAAATAGAAACTCGTTTTATTTTATTTTATTTTTTTTTTTTTGTATTTATTCATTTACGATTGACTGATCGGAATCCGGTTAGATTCAGCATCATACGGAGTTTAAAATTTTCGGTTATCACAAGATACATAATTACATAAATGTATAACTATATATAAAGTTATTTTGTGAAACAATTTGGCTTACTAGGCCTTTTTAAGTTTTGTGTTTAGTAAATGTACCCATAATTTTTTACCACTTTCATTTAATGGTAGGTAAAATTAATTAACCCTTATATTAAAAAAAAGAATATTTGATGTTTGTTTTGTAAGTTTTAATTTTAATTACTGAATTTATTTTTTATTTTATTTTATTTTATTTGTCTTTTTATTTTTTTTTATTTTCTGAAATAAATTTATCATATCAGAAATTTTGTCATTCCAGAAATTTATCTTACCAGAATTTTTATCATACCAAAAATTTTATCATACCAGAAATTTTATCATACCAAAAATTTAATCATACTAAAAATTTTATCATACCAGAAATTTTATCATACCAAAAATTTATCATACCAAAAATTTTATCATACCAGAAATTTTATCATACTAAAAATTTTATCATACCATAAATTTTTTCATACCATAAGTTTTTTTTTTGTCTTTTTTATTTTATAATTTTTTGGTATGAGTTTATGGTATGAAATTCGTACCAGAAACTCATACCGGATTCACATACCAGAAAATTATACACTTCGAGTGCACCACGAGAAAACCACGAGGTAAACAACACACAACAAACATGGTCTTCGATACGCCTCAACTTTCTAAGACTCTCTTTCTGAAATCAAGTAGCGTCGCTTTTCCTTGCCTCCGAGTTGTCGAGGTTGACCAATCTGCCTTATGGCTTCTGGTATAAGACATATACACGTCTAGTAAGAGACCCTTACCCATCTAATGTACCTTGGCTTATTACACCTCGATAGATCGATGCACCACGAGAAAATCCACTGCAATTCAATTCAATTCAAATTCAAACCCACGAGAAAACCCATCTAATGTACCTTGGTATGAGACCCTTACCTCTTTCTGCAATTCAATTCAAATTCAATTAGAATAATCCACCAGTGAAGTTATATAAGATCATAACTTCAAATAGTCACCTACAGCACTATCCAACCTTCTTCCCCTCTGATGCATCTTCCACTAGACTAACACAAGGAATGCACTGCAAAGTTGACATTAAAGGGCTTTGTAAGTCATCACAGACATAAATTTGACAGCAAGTCATCACACAAACTAAATTACAACTAGCTATGTTTATGAACGACATGCACACCCTGGGGTACCCTTCTACACTATCTCTTCAAGCACACAATCCACTATAACAATTTGAATTTACCAAGCACATCCAATAAGACATGGATCATAGAGAGATGAAGAAAACCGAAGAAACAAAAAACAAAAACAAAGCGGTATAAACAGGAAAGTTCACCTTAGATGCTGCTGGGGTACCATAAACACCCTAACCTTGTCACCTTGAAAATCATAGGAAACTAGACAATCAGCAAGATGGCACATATATTTGAATAAAACCATAGAAAAGCGCGAGAAAAGGAATTACCATAGATCTAGGCGGCAAGTTGGAGGTGAACTTAGCACAAACAACCCCAGTGTTGATCTTCCTTCGATTGCAACATCCTTTCAACCTTCTCCCCGACCTCCGTCACCGGCGATGAGGATGTGGCGGCCTTAGCAACAGAGAGTGATAGTGGATGTTGTTCTTCAGATGTTGATTGATAGATGGGATGGTGTAATTCCAACGAGCGAAGCCTTGATCCTTAAGCGCTTCCACCGCTCCGATGCTCGCCGCAACTAAGTACGATGTCGCCATCAAATCCGCTCAGCTTTGTTGGTGATGAGAGTAATTCGAATTGGTATGTGAGATTTTTTAGAAGAGAAATTGTAATGTGTTCTAGATATTTTTTAGATTTCTAATTACATTAAGGATCTATATGCTGATGATATTGATTTTGGTGGCATCTATGAGCATTGTGGGACACAAAAATGCCATGGTAAGTTCTATTTCTTTAAAGAATTTTTTTTGTTTTGTATGGATAAAGTGGGCATTCCTAGATGTTCTTAGATTTTTACTTATTGAGGAAGCTCATATGGGAGTTTTAATGGGACATTTTGGAAGGGATAAGACGTTTTATATGTTGCATTCACGCTTTTATTTTCCTCATATGCTTAAAGATATAGAGGGCATGATTAAGAGATATCTTGTGTGTTTAAAAGCTAAGCCTAGATTGAAGCTCCATGTTTTTTATACCCCTCTTCCTACGCCTACCTCACCATGGCTAGATATTAGTATGAACTTTTTTGTAGGATTACCTAAGACTAAGAAGGGAAGAGATTCGATATTTGTGGTTGTAGATCGTTTTTCTAACATGACCCATTTTATTGCTTGTCATAATACCGATGATGCTTATAATGTTGCTAACATGTTCTTTAGGGAAGTCGTTAGATTACATGGAGTACCTAGGACTATTGTGAGTGATAGAGATGTTAAGTTTCTTATTTTCTTTTGGAAAACTCTTTGGGAAAAGGTAGGAACTAGGTTTTTATTTTCAACCTATAGTCACCCTCAAACGGATGGTCAAACGGACGTTACTAATAGGACCTTAACTACCATATTGCGAATTGTTTTGAAAGATAATTTGAATGTTTTGAAAGATGTTTTACCACATGTTGAGTTTTCTTATAATCGAACTTTACATTCATCTACTAACCTAATGCCTTTTGAGTGTGTCTATGTGTTGAATTATTTGGCCCCTTTTGATCTTATGCCATTGCCTATCGAGGAGCGAGTAATTTCTAATGCAAGAAAACAAGTTCAGTTCATCAAGGAGTTGTATGAGAAGACACGCATAAGGATAGAGGAGAAATGAAAGCAAGTTGCGGTCCACGCTAATAAGAATCGCTAAAAATGGCCATTTAGGCTTGGAGATCTAGTTTGGTTGCATCTAAGGAAGGAACGATTCCCGGAGAAGAGGAAGTCGAAGTTGTCTCCATGAGGAGATGGATCATTTAAAGTGATAAGTAAGGTTGGCAACAACGCTTATGTATTGGAGCTTTCAAAAGAATATGATGTGAGTCCTACCTTCAATGCAGGAGACTTGAGTCCTTATGAAACTAGTGATGAGCATGGTGGTGATTCGAGGACGAATCCTTTTCAAGAAGGGGAGTATGATGAGGGACCATCCCCAACACCTCCCATACATGGACCAATCACTAGAGTTTGAGTAAGAGCATTGAAGAAGAAGGAGTCTACATCATCATCATCACATTATATCATGGAAGGATATATCACTAATATAGATCAAGATCAAGATCCATTCAAGAAGAAGTTGCTAGCTTATTGGCATTATGTACATCTAAGGAGACTCTACTTATGTCATAGTCTTATTTAGTTACATTGATATCTAATATGGAGGAGTCATACATTAGTGAAGATGATCAAGGAAGCAAGGGAGGGCAAGTGAAGATCTCATCCCCACCAATGTCCAGCTGAGATAGTTATATCTCTTGAGTCGAGATTAGCACGAATCTTGTTAAGATTTATACAAGATTATAGTTAGTTATTTTTATACCTTTAAAGATCCAAATATTCTAAAGGTTTTTATTTTCTATCCTATATTTTGTAGGATTATTTTATTCTTTATCTTTTATGAAGATCTCGCCTATTAAACCTCTTAGAGGCCGAGATATTTAGTAGTTTTGAAGTGATATTTGATCTCCACATACTTTGTGAGATACTAGTAACTTCGATTATGAATTTTACGTTATATTCATTTCTATCCAATCAAAAAGAGGGTCTTTGATTGGATCGTTGTGAGTCATTGCTAGGTTGTTCTTGTGTGTGTTAATCTTCTTAAAGATTTGTGCTATTAGTCAAACTAGTCCCTCTTTGTGCTTGTCTCAATTTAGGAGGCTTGTGTAAGATTAAAGAAGGAAGTCTTAAGGTAACTTTTTGCTGAGTGTTTTGATTCAATTGGTCAAGGTTTTTTGCAAGTTTATCATGTCATTATCATACATAACATTCACGTTCTCGTTCCGTGAGTTTTCACAAATCTCGGCCCTACCAATACCAAATCTCGCCTGAGATTTGCACCGACATTTTCTTTTGTCGTCGATTTCCCGGACTTCAATCTAGATCGGGAAACTACGGCATCAACCCCGTATCAGTAAGTCTCGGGTTTAGCTTTTCTTATGCATAAACCTAGCACACTCAATCCAATAGAAGTTTTCACACTTCTACTACCTAGAGTTCATCATCATTTGTATCCAAGAAAGGATATTACCGGGTAAGTCTCAATCATAACTTGGTTGCTAACCTAAGACAAGTCTAAGCTAAATTCAACTCAATAAACTCTAGGGCTTGTGCACTCTAACAACCAAACATGCAAACTCATCCATTAGAAACAACAGAAGAAAAAAAGGTGGATAATGTCAAAATCTCGGGTAAGATTTTGTGAGGAACAAGCCAAGATATTCAAATGCTAGGGTTTATGTAGATTATCAACCGAATCTTATCATGTTAGCTCATCTATCACTATCCAAGCCATAACAAATCACCCTATAACACAAGAGAGTAGTCAATAATATATATTTTAAATCCAACAAACAACAAGAAAAGATTCATACAATTCATAGAATAAAAACACAAGAAATATAGGAAAACTTAGTTGGTGATAACTTTCAATCAACAAGAAATTAAACCCAGAATACAACAAAAATCTTCCACTTTGATTCAACCTAGAAAATAGCCCCAAATGTGAGTCTTTTTCTCCCCAAAATTACAAGATGAAGGCGAAAAATAAAAAGTGTCCACAAAATATATAGTCAAAGGTCTCTAAAATGTCTAGGATCTGTAGAATGTCCAAAAAAAGATCTAAACAAAAGTGTCCAACATCTCGACCCGAGATTTAGGTCGAGACTGCTCTCAACATAGCCAATCTCGTTGGAAAATTCCTCTGAAATGCAAATCTCCGCCAAGATGCATACTTGCACACCCGAGATTCCACACAAAAGCCTCCATTGCTCCTTTGCTTGATCCTTAGCCTTACTTCCTTGTCTCCCTCAAGTTCCTAGCATGCTCCACTCCGAGACTTGATCCTCAAATGTCTCGTTTAGGTGCGAAATCCACCGAATATCCTGAAAAACCGAGCAATGTTCGTGTAGACATCCATACTTGTAAAGTAAACACTAACAAGTGCAAATGACACGTACTATGGCTTATTCACGCTAAATAAAGGGGAAATTCTACTTAAATGCATATCTAAACTAAGGTGATAAATTATGTTATCAAAATACCCCACACTTGCTATTTGCTTGTCCCCAAGCAAGAATTAAACCTAAGATACAAGATGACATGATTTATGCATGTAAAAACAAAAACAAAATATTTTTGGTAAGTGCTTCTAGTCATAAATCACTCTCAAAGCCGTGTTTCATGGCCAAGGACATATTTGTTTATGGTCAAATAAAATTTGCCATGAAACAATAATTACATTTTGCATCGGAATTCATGCATATCAAATCAAGTCCAAAGCATCTAGACTATTCATGAAAAAATCAAAGTTAAACCACTAAGTCAATACACACATGCACATAGGTCTTAAGAACTTTATAACAAGAAAGGTTAAGAAACATGATAAGGGTAGAATGAATTTAGATAATGTGGTGTAAATTCGGAAAAAAAAAATCCACATTTTGAATTTCCGCTCAACCTCCACCAAGAGACTTTCACTTCTTTTTTTTATTTTTCTCAACATTTTCATCACATTAACATTCTCCATTTTTCAAAATTCTTCACACCACTCATCGACACACCAAACACATAAACATACGTCCTAATTGCCGGATTGATCAAACGAGACTATATATATAAATTAATGCAAATACTTAAAAATTACATTCTAAAACTAGTGCAAATACTTTACCCCCATACTTCAAAAATTACATTGTCCTCAATGTAAAAAAAAATTAATAAGTGAAAAAAGATACCCACATTATAAAAGCGGTTTTGGTAATCCGGCGTTCACTTGTGTGGAGGTGGATAACGGCGATGCTCCGGATCATAGTGGCTACCGAACATGTGATAATACATATCTCCCCACATGCCCTCGAAGACGGAATGGCGTGCCACCTGTTGCCTTTGGAGATCCTCAATGTCGTCGAGCCTTCTTGATATTGCTGTAAATCTCTCGTCTGTGTAAGCTCGAGTAGAGAAGGCATAGCCATCCCATTGAGTTTCCATACGCTCAAACCGGGTAAGGAGCTCACTATAATCGTTCCAGCGCCGGGGCCCGCGTCGAGGTGCATGTGAGGTGTAAGCTCTCCCACCTGTCAATGGCACCTCAAACTGTCCAGGTCCCACGTCCGCTCTATATTCGGTTGAGTCGTCGTCATCATGCTCGGGACCTCCATGATCGGTCTCGGTATCCATAGCTTGTGCTTCATCATCCTCTTCATCTCTAAAATCCTCCTCCTCTTCTTCCTCTTCCTCATCGGAAAGCTCCTCAAATACCAACTTCCAATTCCTCTTGTCGGTGATGGTGTACTCACTCTTCCACGTGATGCCGCGGTGATTGTGCCAAGGCATGGACACGGTGAAGACGTTGTTTCCCCTTGGAATAAGTATCCCCCGAGAAACAAATTGCGCTATCCCGAGTGGTCGGGGGTGAGCGGCAAGAGTACAACCCGAGAAGTCCACGTCCAACGCCTTAGCAATGGTGGTGATCAACCCACCAACACAAATCACTCCCTTATTCCTATTCTTGATGAACTTCAAGTTATCTGCTAGAAGGGAGGAGGTGTCGGGGCAATGTCCGGTGGACATACACCACAATAGAAAAAGTTCAGCGGCCTTTACCTTTTGAGGACTCTCGTGTCGGGCAAACAGAATTTCACTCATTATCCTATGCACAACCCGAAAGGAGAGGTTGTAGATATGCTTGGCCTTGGAATTACCCGCAGCCCATCTTTCATCTCTACGCTCCACCTTAGCAATTGCTTCCCAAAAGTCACCTGCTTTTATGCTGTTCTTAGGGAAGGTCGAATTTGTATTATCCGGGAACCCAAAGATGTTTCCAAACTGACCCACCGACATCTCATAATCTTTATTCATCAACCTAAAATTTACGGTTCTTTTCTTTGATGAATGTTCAAACGAACTCAAAAATTCTATCGTTATCTCCTCGTATGCCGGTTCCCTAAGACTAACAAAGAAATTCCAGTTGCATCTATCCAACATCAAGTCAATATCACCCCTAATCATCATACGATCACAATCATCCAGCTCTAAATACCAAGGAGCGGCAATTTGAAAATTTTTGATGCGATTATACGTCACCTGATGCTTTGCTTGGATGATGGGAATGTTCCTCGGAGGTGGAGGTGGCTGCTGTGGAGATCTGGAGGAACCGGGGTGGGTCAGCTTGGCACGCCTTGAACGATCCATTTCAAGCTAACAGTGGAAATCTCGGGCGAGTTTGTAGATGAACAGGCGGAGATATTGCAATATTTGAGACTGTTTCGAGTTTTGAGAAGTTTGGGATTTTTGGGTTAGGGTTTGAGTGGGAAGAGTAAATTTCTTGCCGATTCTTGACAGATTGAGGATGGAAACAGGTTAGGAATTAGATTTGTGAGTTTTTGTGACAAGAATGGAAAGATTTGATGTAGAATTGAGTGAGATAGGGTGAAAGGCGAGAAATGGGCGTTAGGGTTGAGTTGAGAAAAGTGGCGAGCTTTGTTAGAAAGAGGGAAAGTGATGCGTCTTTTGTTTACTCTTGCTTCCCAACGTGGAATATTGTGCTGTCATTAAAACGAGAAGCATGCCCTATATTCTTAGGGCTCCGAGCGAGTGTCTGTAAATGCACTACTAACATCTTTATCATTTCTCTTGAATAGCAACTCCAGATTGTAATCTGATATTTGAAAATTCGGACTTTAGAGAGGAAGGTTCTACAGATAACCACAAATAGGGCAGCAATCATCAGTGTTGTCACCTTGTCTGTGTAACAGAAGCTAGAAGACAAATCATGGAAGCCACTGAGAGTTTTTCAAATAATGATGATGCACTTCCTCCCTCGAAGTGCCAGTTAATCGTTTTATAGAATGGTGGCCATGGGTAGAAAAGAGGAAAAGTAGCAAGTAGGACTGATCATATATCACTCACATGCAGTTCGTTCAAAAAACAATTTGTTATCAAGTTGAATTAAGTCTTGAACTTACAAAATGTATGGGTGCCTACATTTGGATATCTGGAATGTAAATACTCAAGAGCCTACACAACTTACAAGACTGCTCATAAATATTACACCTAGGAAAACGTAGCTGATATAAATAAAAAGGTTTTGGTCGTAGAGAGAGCCAAACATAGGGAATGAAAGAGAGAGGAGATGATAACGTGAAGCGACGCATCTTCATCTGATTTTTTGGTTGATCGACACTGAAGCGATTCATCAAGTAATCAATGATCTTGCGACTCACTGTTTATGGGTGACGGTTCTTCGTCTTGTTCGATTAGATTTGTTTGAGCAGTCATCTCCTTGGGCAGATTCGTAGCCTTCATAGTCTTCTTCATCTTCGTACTCTAATCCTTGGCTCAAAGGTTGTGATCCATTTCTAGTGTATCTCGATCTAAAATTAAAATCTTTCTTCATTAACTGCAGCAACTTTCATAAACAATTCCGTCTTCAACATCTTCTGGGGATTTCCCGGTCAGCTAGTAATTTATAAGACTGAAGCTTTAGTTAGTAGTTACCTAAAGTTTCTTCTGTATGAGAGTAGGAGTGAATGGGAGCCATTCTTGTTGGAAAAGTGCACAACTTTACATGCACCAATGAAGTTTAGAGAAAGCAGAAGCAGTTTGCAGAACTTTACATGCACCAATGAAGTTTAGAGAAATCAGAAATCAGAAGCAGTTTGCAGAACGTTACCTAAACTTTGCATGGGTGCTGCACTTTGTTTTGACTGTATATTTGGCATTTGGAAGGCATTTTCTGTGAAATAAGGGCATGTAGCATCATTTTGATAAAGTTGTAGGATTTATAATTAACTTCTCAATCTTTCATTTCATATTTGTTTCTGATCAAAGTCACGTAGACAAGGAGTGCTACTGTTTTCCGTGTAATTATACTCGTGATATTCAAGTTGTCCTTGCGGGTTAATCTGATTTGGTGTTTGCTAGGGTGGATTGTGCTTAGCATTTGCTCACGAGGTCCTTTGTTGGCTATATGGATCAGTCAAAGAGGGTAAGAGCTTGTTTGGTTTAAACTCCGAAAACGGAAACGAATCTAAGTCATACGTATATCTTTGTTCATCAAACTTTTTGGAATCATTTCTTGTGGTTTGAAATAATCTATATATCTATGTATACTTCTAAAATACACTGCACTAATGCTGACGCGGCGCCCCACAATTTTTATCGGATTAAATTTTTGTCTAAATGATGAATGGGCAATTTTAATAATAATTTTGATAACTAGCCCTTTTTAATAAATTAGAGTAGTAACTAGGCTTTTTAATGTTTTAATTAAGTAAATATACCCAAACCTTTTGTATTTATTCTCAAACTTTACACACTATTCTCTTAAGGGGTACATGAACATGAATTAAGCCAATAATGTTTTTTTACTAAAACAAAATCTAAAAAAAACATTTTTTAACTAATCTTTTAAAAAATTAATCAGAAATAAGAAAATTTATAATAAATAAATCTAGAAAACCTAATAATATCTACCGATGACATTGGCTGATTGTAAACCCTAGACTTCTTCTATATGTTTTACATATGCTCTACCTATAAATGTAGATAATATCGCATCCTATTTCATTCAGTTATCTTCTGATTATATTTCTTCTTCTATTTTAGGGTTATCGTCGGATATTTCAAAGTTGCTTTATCTGAATTTCCAAGTTATTCAATACGCGGTTGTTATGGTCCATTCATTCATTTGTTTTCATATTGATTTCTTGCCTGTAACTTCCCACCTCCATCGTCATTCATTGATTTCTTGGCTGTAACTTTCCACTCCGATTTTATATACATATTCGTTAAATTGATTTTCATATTTGTTAAACTCTACCGCTGCTTCCAATCATTTTTTTCCGGAACTGATTTTAACAATCTAAGCATACGGATACTTAGATTTTTGACTGTTTTTACATCCAATCGGTTTCGGTTCTCCTTACTTGTAACTTCCCAGTCGTCTTTTTTGATTTTTCCGGAACTGTTTTTTTTTTTTTCGGGTCTGTGTTTATCATTCTCAGTGGTACCGATCATTGAATGCTTGACCTGGTAAAATTGACAGTCTTTTCGTTTCGGCCTGGGATGTGAAGGCATCTAGACTTGAATTGAGAGGTCCATTAATGGAGGATAAGAGAGAGAATGGGGGAGAGGTAAAGAGGGAGGTTTTTTTCGTTTTTTGCTTTCTAATGGGAGATAGACTATAACTTCTCTCTCCATTTTACCCCTCTCTTAATTTGGATCTTTCCTTTTCATTTTTTTTAAGTATTTTTATTTTCTCTTTTTTTTTTTTAGAGATTTTTATTATTCATACCCGAAATGTTGTACGATAACATGAAATTTACATGAAAACATTTCTGATGTCACAAACAAAGCACATATGAAATTTATGACTTTATGTTATAAAGTAAGTTTTCTTATCCGATGCAAAAATATAAAAAGTTATGAGATTGACACGTGTTTAGTTTTTTTATTTAATTTTTTGTAATATTCCTCAAAATCTATATACTCTATTAAAGTACATTATACTAATGCTGACGTGACGCCCTCACGATTTTTTTCGAATTAAATCTTTTACTAAATCACAAATTAAGTCAATAAATTTTTTTTACTAAAATAAAATTTTTAAAAGCTATTTTCTTTAACTAAATCTAATAATCTCAAAATATACAAAATATCTGAGTTGTTATCCCTTAACACAATTTACGTTGGAATAAAATCTAAACTTCTCCTGCAAGATAAAATAAACAAATCCAAACAAAACAAAATTAAATTAAAATTTTTTAACTAAATCTAATAATATCAAAATCTCTACGTTATTATCCATTGCCACAATTTACATTAGGATAAACCCTAAACTTAAAAATCCAAACAAAACAAAAATATTTTTTTTAACTAAATCTAATAATATCAAAATCTACAAAATCTTTGCGTTCATCCCCTAACACAATTTCCGTTGGTATAAACCCTAAACTTCCCTTCCACGTTAAAAAAACAAATCATTAGTGAACGAAACAAAATTAAAATCAAATATTTTTATAACTAAATTTAATAATATTAAAATCTACAAAATCTCTGCGTTGTTATCTCATAGCATTGATTTACGTTTTGATAAAATCTAAACTTCTCATATACGTTTTATTTCTCACACTATATATACCAATCATATCTCATCTTCTTCCGGTCAGTTTTTATTTCCGCTTTTTTTTATAAATATTTATCACTATGCCGAAAGATCTAAAGGTGAGAACTTAAAAACTATATTCTTTTTTTTTCTTTTCTTTACAGAATTTTTGTTAGTAGTAAATTAAAAGAAATATTTAATTATTTTATTTATAAATATATATTAGTTCCCATGTACACAAATTGATGACATTTTATTCAAAAAACATCAATATTTAAATATACTCGCATATAAGGTGCTGGATATGAAATAGTTGGAGTATAATTTGATTACTTTTGATACTTTATAGGGAAACAAAATAGGGGAAAACAAATGTATTTTGCATGAGATTACAAGGAATGATTCCAAAATAATTCACGAATAAGGTACATGTATTGACTAAATTCATTTCCATTTCATTTCCGTTTTCGGGGTTACAACCAAACAGGGGTAAGTCTCATCTTTTCCATTTGGCTTTTGAACGGGGACTCAGTTTTTAGTAACGACTCATAACCTTGTTGTCTTTTTATGCCTTTTCATTCCTTCGAATTTCTCCACATTGCAGACAAATACTACATTATGCGCTTTGTTCAACCTTTCACTCGTTTAGAGCTTCTCAAAGGGGACTCCTGCCCAGAAGTGATCACCTACCATGTGGAGCAATTGCAGAGCTTATAGAATGCCTACATACCTCCGAGAAAAAGCCTAACCCAAAATTATTTGCTAAGAATGGTGTAATTGTAGCATAAAATTTTCAACTTTGACGGCAATTTTGAGCTTTTTGTGCCAAATGTAAGTTGAAAAGAAATATTTTTGGACTCTCCCGGGTACACGTAAGAGATGCTTCAAGAGTATTGCTAGTTTGATTAGTCTTTTTCTTTCAATTATGTATGGTTAGAAAATAAACTGGATCACGTTCTATAGACTCTCAAACCTAGGACATTCTTTTGGATAAAATCTTCCACATGAGAAGTGGTCGATGATGAAAATTGAGTGTAGTCGTATCCCCATTCTGCGAGCTTATCTGCAATACCATTGATTTCTTTGACCAGTCTATTCCACAAAACAAATTTCTTTAGGCTGGTGGAAACTAGCCATAATGTTAGAAATTTTCGATGTAATAAGGTTTAGTTTTCATTGGGGGTTTCAAATTTTGTTTAATAGAATTGATATGCGCTTCAATTTCAATTTTGTTAATTTTCAAATCACATGCTCTAATTAGACCTTCCCGTAACGCACATGCTTCAACATAGAGGACAAAATATGTTTCAACATTGCCCATAGTCAAATGTAGTCGATGCATGTTGATCTCTAAGATAAACCCGAAGGCTAATTCTCTAGTTCAAGTTTGGAACTATCAAAATTTAGTTTGATAAATTCATTTTCGGGTTTAATCCAATAGATATTTTGAGTTTTCCTATGGTTCTTTGGTGTGTTTGATTTGTTTTGGTTCTTCCTTTTGTTCGCTTCTTACCAATCATTTATTTGAGTTTGTACAACTATATTTTGTGGTTTCTTATTGTTGAAGATGCTTTAATTTGTAGAAAACCAAATATTCCACCAAGTAATAGCCAGTTGTACTAGTCTTTTATCATCTAGTTTATCCCTTAGAAGAGTAAGCATGTTAGAAGTCTTTTGGTTTGTGTTACTTACCATATGAAGTTCGTTTTTTTTCATTTGTTACGTTGTTCATCAAGAAGAAACACCTATAGAATTTATGTTTTGCTGACTCATATGGATGGTTACATAGAGTACATTGCATAGGAACAAAAATCTTTTGTTTCTCAAGGTTTTCCTAAATTGGAAGACCATTTATCAATAGCTTCCAAGAATTTGGATGAAGTGTTAATCCTATTATAGTGTTAATCCTCTTTTATTATGGATAAGGTCCATGACCAATTTTGTGGAGAACCGAAGGTGCCCAATAAAGGTGATCTTGAATAAATGACTTCGGGAGTTGGTAGGACTGAATTGCACTTATTATTTCCAGAGAAAGGAAGCTTCCTAGCTTGTAATGCAGTTTCTGATTATCCATTTATTTTCAATTATGTAATTGCTAATTTGTTCCCTCCTTATCAATATCAATGTTATTCTTAAGTATTTTTATGAGTGGTTGATCTGACACCCATTTTTTTTCAAAACTTAATTGTCTGACTATCCCGACATTCCATCGGAAACCTAACTCAAAATCAGGTCTAAGATTTGTAAGTCTCTTCCATTGCCAAGAAGTATTTTTCACAGTTTTGTTTTCCATAAGAAAAAACCTTTTAAGATAGTTTCATTTGTAGAGCCTTATTCATTTCCTCTTCTTTCCTTATATCAACTTCACCTCTTTGCTTAGACTTACAAATTTTATTTCAACTGATAAGGGGGTGGTATTTAGGTTCTTTGTTCCATAAGAAAGTTCGGTTTATTTGATCTAGTTCCCTATGGATACATGTTGGGAGTATAAAGTTGTGCATGACGAAGCTTGGTTTGACATTGAGGTTTGCCTTGATAACTGTTGTTCTTCCTTCTTGGGAAAGCGTGGATGCATTCCATTTAGTAATTGTTGTCTAGAATTTGTATTACATCTTCAAAGACACTCCTGTTTACTCTACCGTTGATAATTGGACATCTAACGTATTTGTCCAAGTAGTTTGTAGCAGTTATTCTGATATTTAATTGGATTTGTCTTTCCACACTAGCAACATTTTTTTGTATTTTGAAAGGCCGATTTGTGGAAATTAACGTTTTGCCTTGAGATGTGGTAATATCTATTCAAGAGATCAATTACCTTAGTACTTTTCACTATTGAAGCTTTGAAAAATGTTATAATATCATTTGCAAAGGCAAGAAATGGAATAATAGAACCAACCCCCTTGGTTATTGGGACCCAATAATCTTTATTCTGGTTACTTTCTTTTTGGATGTTTCGCGCAAGGAGTTCCGCTCCTAAGTTAAATAACATTGGTGAAATCGGGTCACCCTTGATGTAGACCTCTTTTGGGATATATTAGATTTATAGGTTTATCGTTAATCAGAATGGAGTAAGAAACGGTAGTTATACATTCTCTAATCCAATTAACAAATTTCTTCTCAAAACTAGAATTTTCCAACACAACAATAATAAAGTGCCATTCCACCCTATCATAGGGTTTTTGCATGCCGAGCTTAATGGTCATGCCTCCCTCTTTCCCTTTTTTAGATTCAAACCCATAAAAATTTCATGGGCAAATATTATCATGAATCAATTTGTTTGTGTACATGCACTTTGATCGAAGAGGGTAAATCAAATTTGGAAGCCAAAACTTTCGCAATAGTTTTGTACGTTGTTGAGGCATAGACTGATAGGTCTATAGTGGTTTGTCGAAGTTGGGTTGTTGGTCTTTCGGATTAGTGTTATGAAGGTATGGTTAATTTGTTTAGGATTTTACCCATACGATAGAAGCTTTTCACCGCACGGATAACAGTTGGTCTTATGATATTCCAATATTTTTAGAAGAAGCTGGCATACATTCAATCAGGACCCGGCTATTTGTCGCTGCCAATATCAAAGACATCTTTTTTAATATCATCATTTGAGAATGGTTTACTGAGTTCCTTATTTTCCAGCTCAGTTATTTTGCTCGTGATTACTTATGGGTATTGATTTAGGGCACTCTTGTTAATATGGTTTTCTCGGAAACGGTCTTTATAGCCTTTGGAAAATTCATTGATTATTTTGTCTTTGGTATTTAGAGTTGGACCGTTTAGTCTTTTAATTGAGGTTATTGATTTTCTATTTCTTCTTTGTGTTACTTTCCTATGATGACATTTTGTATTCTTATCGTCATGCTCTAGTGATTTTGATTTTGTTCTTTGCATACAATACTTTTGTTGGAACCCAATTAGGCATTCTCTTTTTTTGTTTAATTTATTCAATTTATCATTTTGTTGGTTAGAAAAATTTCAAAACTATAAATTTGTAGTTTCTTAATTGATGAATCAATATAACGGACTTGCTTGTTGATATTACCAAATTTGAGCTTGCTCCAAACATTGAGTTTTGATTTAGGAGATTAAACTTCTTCACTAGGTTAAACATATGTGTTCCAGGGAACGGGGTTCTCCACGTTTGCTTAATAATGTGCTCACAATCTTCTTTGTCAGTCCGCATTAATTCAAATCGACCGGAAGGGTTTATTTTTAATTTTTTGTTTCGTGTTATTCAAATCAATTGAAGTTAGGCAGTGATATGACGAACTGAAAGCATGATTCCATACATGAATTTGGTTGTAAGCGTTAAGCATTTTAAAGTGGGTCATTGCTCTATTAAGGTTCTTAAATGTATTATTATGTCATTCCTTTCTTTTTTGCCAAATAACTCATTTCCTTTTGAAATAGGATCCACGAGATTACACTTTTGCAAGACATTTTTGTAGTCTTTGAAATCGATTATTGCTTAGAGTTTCTTCACCCATTTTTTTCATATGGGTTGAAAATGTCATTGAAGTCTCCCATAAAGAGAACATGTTTATTTTGCGATTTTATATAATTTGTGGTCTTATTTCAGAGTTCTTCATTAAATCTTTCATTTGGGGAGCGCATAATAGAAATATACTTATAGATAAATTAGTTTCTAAATTATTATGTTCTACTATAACGAATATTTTATCCTTATGACGTATCACAACTTTTTTCATTTGTGAGTAGGTTGTTTTTCCATAATAGACATAGGCCTCCCGCAAGTCCTTCTGACAGGATAAAGAAAATGTTATCGAAACCCGCACCTCGCCAACATGATTCAGTTGGTTATATGTTGGTTTTTATTTCTGCTACCATAATCATATCAATATCCTCATTTTGAATAGTTATTTTAAATCAGTCCAGAAGTTCTTTTTTTTGGATTTCACGACAATTCCAAAAAAAGATCTTCATATAAACCAATCATAAAGGTTGGATGATAGGGGTCCATTTATACTGCCATGACTTTTAATTGATCTATTTAGTACATGTGTTATTCTATTATGAGTTTTGAATGAGATCCTAATTTGGTTTTGTAGATGGACTGCTACTAGTCTAGTGTTTACACGCTTCTTCCATGTGAGAGCTTCCCCATGAATACTTACAGTTATGCGTTTGGTATGGTTGATTCTATGTAGTTTCGCTACTCTTAGCTTCAGTTCATTCTTATCGCTTCTTCTTTTGGCTCTTGTGACTAATGGTATCTTTGGAGTTGTTCTTCTTGGTCTGCAGTATCATATTATAGTGATCTAATTTATGAGAAAGTTGGGTTTCTTTATACGGTGTTTCGTCTTCTTTAGTCTTTCGTTTCACCTTTTTACTCTTGTTGTGAATATATATATATAGGGGGTTGTTCAGGTACGACCTATTATTCAGGCACGGTTGTGCGGCCGGCTGACATGTTGACACGTGTCCCAAAATTTTATTTTTTTTGAAGAAAATATATTCCGGTTGCTTTTAACTATAATGAACTACCATGTTATAAGTTTTGCACTATTCTCTTATAAACTTTGAACTATTATCATATAATTCATGAAATATTTTTTTATAATATATTATATCAAATTATTTATACATTAATCGTTTATATGTTATGAACTATTCTATTATAATTCATGAACTATTATATTTAATATATTATGTCAAATTATTTATAAATTAATCGATTATATGTTATGAATTATTCTATTATAATTCATGAAATATACCTTTATGAGTTATGCACTATCCCTTTACAAATTTTGCACTATCATTTTCATTCATTTTGAAAAAAAATAAAAATAAAATAATAAATAATAAAATAAATTAAAAATTAAAAAAAATTGGGACACGTGTCAGCCGGCCGCACAACCTTACCGGAAATTAAGGGTCTTACGTGAACATTTGCACATATATATATGCATGCGGATAAACATATTGATGCAACAATGTACATATATAGATGTCACCATAATGTAAGCATGTCCACGGGTCGGACCTACTGGGTCATGACGGACCTGCCGGGTCACGGGTCGGACCTGCCGGGTCACGGGTCCGGGAAGGGCAACCCGGATCCTGACCCACCATATTGGCCAACCCGTCGGGTTGGTGACCCGCCGGGTCACGGGTCTGGCAGGTTGGCGTATTTTTTTAAACCCGAATTTAAAAAAAAAGGATCCACGGGTCGGAAACCTGACCGTTGGCGGGTCGACCCGCTAACGGGTTGCCCAACGGCTAAAATAGGCATTGGGTTTGATTTGTTCTTTTTTAATATCTGACCGTTGGCGGGGTCCCGCCGTGTCTACGGGTAAGGATCACCTTGACTCTTACCCGCACCCGTAACCCGGACCCGTCGTGACCCGGATCTGCCGGGTCACGGGTTACCCGTGACCCGTGGACATTTTTACCATAATGCAGTTTTGGTGAATACGCATTCTGGTTTCGATGACTATCAAATTCAAGATAGTAGATTTTCTCTAGTGAATTATTGCGTTCTTCCATTGTTTAGGGGGTCCAGTTTCGTGTTTTGTCCACCCCATAGGTTCTTCCTTGTTATACTAGTAGTTGATATATCGGGTGGTTGTTTTGCCATGTTTTTGTCCCGGCAAGGAATACCAAAGCACAAGTAAATTCTATGCTATTGACATGAATAACATAAGTTAGACCTTCACATTTCTTGTTAAATAGATTACACTGTGTAGAACCTTAAATTTATTATAATATTCATTACCAACAATGGAATGTAGTAATTCTTGATAATATGTACTGTGAATTGCATAAAGAAGAGATTTTGTATGCTCAAATTCAAGGCATTCCAAGTAAGTTGTTAGTTCTCTGTAGATAATAAAATATATGCCACATCAAATATTCATTATTGGATGTATTGGATTCAAATTTCTCATATCCAAGAAACTCATCAAAATGGGACATCATAAGATACTAAGTTCTTGCTGTAAGGAGAAGGAATACAAGAACAAGTATTCACAATTAGCCAATATAGCAACAAAATATTCATAGTTTAAGGCACATTAAAGCCTAGATACTTCTGTAAGCCAAATTACCTTAGATTCCTATGAATAAGCAGCTTTTACGTTCATCATTGATGCGGGGATAAACCGCACTTTCCGATCTAGATTGAAAGTCCTTAACTGGGATAAAAATCGGGATGTTCTAGGGAACAGATCGGTCGATTTTGTTCAAGAACAAGTCAATTTTTTGATAAACTCAGAATGCGGATTAGTGGATGATATGGAAAGATAAGAAGATGAATATGGAATGATAAATGAAAGAGATATTGGAAGATATGAACTAAGATAGTTCCGCAAAAGAACCTTGACCAATGATGTGTCAAAACCCTTAAAGGAGAAGATTACCTTAACTCGCACTTCTTTAACCTTACACAAGTCTTCTAATTAAGACAAGTACAAGGAGGTACTAGAATTGACCAGGAGCACCAACCTTTAATAAGATTAACACACACAAGCACAATCTAGCAAAGACTTCACAACAATTCAACCCTCTCTTTTTGATTGAATGATTAATGAATAAAATATAAACTCCGTAAATGAAGCTGCAAGTCTCACAAAGCTGTGGAAAATATCAAATCTAATCTACTAAACAATCTCACCCACTAAGACTATTTATAAGGGAGATGAAACTACAAAGACTAGGAAAATATACTTAAAGATAATCTTGCAAATATATCTTTAAGATATATAAAAATATAAAAACTATAAAGAAAAGATCTAACTAATAATCCCTTAAGATAGTCTGAGAGCTTTAAGGAATCATAACAAGATACAATTGTCAAAAGATAAAAGATCATGGCCGGATCTTTGCAAAACCCGTTCTAGCGAAGGAAATCGAACCATGAAATCGGTCGAATTTTCCTACTAGAAAATCGGTCAATTTTTCAAGCAAATCGGTCGATTTTCCTTCTTTGAGACTCTTCCTTGCTCTTATCCTTATTCTTTGCTTAGTGGATCTTCTTTGTCATGGCTTGACTCTTCTATAACAACCGGTAACGTCACCAAGGAACTCTTGAGAGTGAGGAGCGTTTCCATGAACGTACATGTCATGAGTATGTCTGTAACTCATCTTGAATCGTCTTTGCTCTTGACCTTGTGATCACTCCATCCATAATTGAATCCGAAGAAGTTGAAGGTGTTGTTGGTTTATCCTTCAATGCCTTAGCATTTGAGCGTGTAACTGGTCCTTATGTTGGAGATGGTCCCACATCAGCCCCTTCTTGAGAAGGATTCGTCCTCAAATCATCGGTATGTTCATCTCTAAACTCATAAGGACTTAAGTCACCAACGTTACAGATGGGACTTACACCATAATCAACTGGAAGCTCCAAGACGTAAGCATTGTCACCAACTTTCCTTTTGGCTCTAAAAGGTCAGTTTCCTCTTGGAGATAACTTAGACTTCCGTTTGTCCGAAAATCGTTCTTTTCTTATATGCAACCACACTAGATCCCCAGGTTTGAATAGCATCTCCTAGCGATTCCAATTTGCTTTGGAAGCAACGGACATTCCCTTTTGTTCCAGCCGTAAGGGTGTCTTCTCATGTAATTCCTTAATGAACTCCACCTGTTTTCCTGTAATGAAATTTACTCGCTCCTCTATCGACAACGGTATAAGATCAAAGGGAGTCAAAGGATTCACTCCATAAACACACTCAAAAAGCGTTATGTTAGTAGATGAATGTAAGGTACGATTATAAGCAAATTCAACATGTGGTAACACATCTTCCCATGCATTCAAATTATCCTTTAAAACAGCTTGTAATATAGTAGTGAAAGTTCGATTAGTTACCTTTGTTTGATCATCCGTTTGAGGATGACTAGAAGTTAAAAACAACAACTTTGGACCTAGCTTTCCCCAAAGTGTCTTCCAAAAGAAACTAAGGAACTTAACATCTCTATCGCTCACAATAGTTCTTGGCACTCCATGCAATCTAACAACTTCCTTGAAAAACAAGTTAGCTACATTATATGCATCATTAATTTTATGGCAAGCAATATAGGTGAGCCATTTTAGAAAAGCGATCAACAACAATAAAGATAGAGTCTCTCCCCTTCTTAGTCCTTGACAATCCTACAACAAAATTCATACTAATGTCAAGCCAAGATAAAGTAGGAATAGGTAGAGGAGTACAAACCGTGTGGTTTCAGTCTTGACTTTGCTTTTAGACAAACAAGACACTTCTTGATCATATGTTCAACATCCTTAAGCACGTGAGGCCAAAATAAATGAGAGTGAAGCATGTGATAAGTCTTATCTCTTCCAAAGTATCCTATTAATCCTCCCATATGAGCCTCCTCAACTAGTAATAATCTCAGAGAACATCTAGGAATACAAACTTTATCCTCGTGGAATAGAAATCCTTCGAAAAGATAGTACTTAACTCTCGACTGAGAGAAATCCATTGTTGTGATCAAAGTATACCTCCTAAAAAGGGCATCCGCTACGACATTATCCTTTCCTTTCTTATACTTGATATTATAAGGAAATGTCTCAATGAACTCCATCCATCTTCCATGTCTCCTGTCCAACTTATCTTGGCTTCAAAATTGCTTCAAAGACTCATGATCAGTTCTAAGGATGAATTCATTAGGCCAAAGATAGTGCTACCATGTTTTGAAAACTCAAAATAAAGCATATAGTTCATTATCATAAGTAAAGTAATTCAAACATGGACCTTTTAACTTTTCACTAAAGTAGGCTAAAGGTTTAGCTTCTTCCTGATAGCATGAAATATGACCATATTTTAGGCACTTGTTTTGGTTGTTTTTCCCCTTTTATTGTGTACATGGATATGAGTTTGAAGCATTTATGAGCACATTCACCTATTTTGTCGATATAGAGATCTACACAAGCTTTGTTGTATTTTTAGGTGAATAAAGGCTTGGATTGAAGCATATATGGAGTGAGTAGGAGTATTTGATCATGCTAGGCATCAAGGAGATGCATTGGAGAAGCTAAGGAAGGAGCATGATTAGAGAGCTTTACGAAACAAAGGCTTTTACAAAGAAATTGGAGTTTCCACGGCCAAACAAGGAGAACCACGACCGTGGTTTATGTATTGAGGTCGTGGAAAACAAGGTCGAGAGCAACAGAAAGGTTCCACGGCTCATTCCACGGGCGTGGAAGTTTGTACTTGGCCGTGATTTCTATAACGGTCGCCACATGTCATATTTGCCACGTCAGCAGCGGTTATTGGGCTTTCGTAACCTTATTTTCCCCTATAAGAAGACTAAAGAAAGGAGGAAAACGGACGGCTTGCATCTAGGGCATTTCGGGAGCATTGCTTAGGAGATTTCTGTTAGCATGAAATATTGTGATATTTTAGGCACGTTTTCTAAGTGTATTTCATCCATATTGATAGTCATTGATTAAGCATTGATGCATTTGTGAGCTAGTTTGTCTATAATGTCGATATAGAGATCTACACAAGCTTTATGTTGATTGTAGGCAATTAAGAGCTATTTCCGAACGGATTGTGCGAGAATGGAGTTTGATTGAGCATGTCCAAGGATTGAGGACATCTCTAGGAGCTAAGGAAGGTGCTAACTTGAAGAATATGCACGAGGAAAGGAAGAATTACGGTTTACCCCTAAACCACGCTCTAAAATACGGCCGTACTACATTCCACGTTCAAGTCCACGGCCGTGGAACCTTGGCAAGGGAAGCGTGGTTCATTCCAGCAACTTCTACGGCCGTGGAAAGATTGAGATAAACCGTGACAATTTCCACGCTCTAAATTACGGTCGTGGAACCCTTCCACGACCGTGATCTTGGCGATCTTTTTCGCCACACTTTAAGCCACGATCTCCTACGCAGTTGGGCCGGGCCAATATTTTATCTTACACTATAAAAGGACGGACGAAGAGAGATTCCGTCACCTTCGCTTACGCTTAGAAGCACTTCCGCTTACACTTGGATTTGCCCTAATTTCGCATTTTGGCGGAGATTGTGATTGAGAGATTTACGCATTGCTAGTGAGATTTCCGGATTGACGGAAGATTGAAGATTCGGAAGATTGTTCGTAAGAAGATTTCGCTTCTTGCTTAGGTTTAATTTAGAAGACGGATTGACAACCCGTTCTTCCTTCTTATCTAAGATTCGTGATTGTTTGTGTTATTCCGAATCTACTGACGATTATTGTTCTCGATTTGTGGATTTGAGATTGATTTGAAAGTTATTGAAGGTTTTCGGAAGTTTTCATCTTTTATTCTCTCAAACCTTGAATTTGATATCAATATGACTGTTGTTGGCTAAAACCCTTTAACAATTCTAAGGTGAAGGGTTGATAGTTGTGGCTTAGATGATGATAGATCGATCGTAAACAGATTGGACCCTGAGAGTTAGAGTGAATCGCCGATGAATCTAAACCACGGTCTGTTCCTGGACGTTCCACGGTCGTGGAACTCAAGAACCCGTAATTTTGTATCAGTTTACGAACTTGCTTTTACTTTAATCCAAAGTTAAAGATTTGCTTTAACTTAGTCTTGGCTTACCCTTTTCTAGGTGGTAGTGAAGCCTCAACAACCTCTACCTCGATTCTGAGTGTCACAACCTTAATCGGTTTAGTTAGTCTTGATCCTTGGATTATAAGTTTGGGTGTTTGACGTTAATTCTTACCTTTAGAACCTTTCTATACTGAAGCCTCAACAACCTTTATAGAGAGTGTCTTCCAGGTGAGTTATATAAGGTGTTTGGAACTTCACCGTACGATTACCTTACATTAGCATACCTTTGCAACCCTCAACTCTGTCCTTATACCTTTAGTATATCTGGAATCGATAGCCACAGCTAGATATCTGGATCTTTAGGATTGTTGTTTTCCCAATATTTGAAAAGCTTCTTACATTTACTCGCTTGATAACCTTTAATTAAATTTGTTCCCCCCAAATCCCTGTGTTCGATACTCTGGAATTCTTGCTTAACTATATCGATCCGTACACTGCGGGTTCGCTTGCTTGATTTCTAGTTTTATAATTAAAGCTTATTTGCACGCACGCTAAGTGGCGAACAATTTCAGAAGATCTTATTGCGTACAGGGAAAATTCGGAGAAGGACGCATTTTTTAGATTGCGTATTTGGAGAAGATCTTAGGATTCCTTTTGAAGACGGATTGACATCCAGTTCTTCATTGTTCCTAGAGATTTTTGTGAGATTTTCTGTTCTTTGATTCTACTTTCATTGGAACACAAACACGCTTTGATTATCTTTGAGATTGATTGTTCGGATATTATTGAGTTTCTGAAGTTTTACTATTTTTCTCTTTTAAACTTGATTATTGATTTGATGATGATGATCGTTGGCTAAAAACCCTAAGCGATTCTAAGGTGAAGGGTTGAAAGTTGTGGCATAGATGATGATAGAGTGAACCAAAACAGATTGGACCCTGAGAGTTGCAAGAAACCTCGTCGTCGAGGCTTTCCACAACATGTTCTTGAGTTCCACGGCCGTGGTTCTTCAAGATCTGACCGTGGTTTTCCTCTGTCGTACGTTCTTTGCTTTTGCTTTGATCCAAAGTTAAAGGTTTGCTTTAACCTAGCCTTGGCTTACCTTTTCTAGGTAGTAGTGAGACTCAACATCCTCTATTTCGGTTTCGAGTGTCACAACCTTAACCGTTTTGGATTATCTTTGATTCCCTTGGGTTTGGGCATGGGTATTTGAGAGTAATTCTTATCCTTAGATCCTTTCTATATTGCAGCCTCAACAACCTTTATAGAGAGAGCCTTTGGGTGAAACATGTGGGTTTTGGAACTTCACCGTACAATTCCCTACCTTAGATATACCTTTTCAATCCCGACTATGTCCTTATATCCTTAGAATATCTTGAATCAATTGCCACAATTGGATATCCAGATCTTTAGAATCGTTGTTTTCCCAATTATTTGCAAAAGCTTTCTATTTTATTGCTTGACAACCTTGCGAACTGAATTTGTTCCTCCCAAATCCATGAGTTTGATACTTTGGAATTCTTGCTTTACTACGCCGATCCGTACACTGCGGGTTCACTTTGATTTAATTTCAGTTTTATAAATTTAAGATTTGCACGCACACTTTCGAGCGAACACTTCCATGAGTACTTCTCCTATACCAATACCTGAAGCGTCACACTCTACTTCAAACGGTTTGGTGAAATCCGGAAGTTCAAGAAGAGGTGCATTTGATAGTCGCCTCTTTAGTTCCGAGAATGCTTTCTCATGCACTTCTCCCCACTCGAACGGTACTTGCTTCTTCGTGAGCTGCGTGAGAGGGGTTGTAATGGTGCTGAAATCCTTCACAAAGCGCCTATAGAACGTTGTCAATCCATGGAAAGAACGCACATGTCCGACGGTGGTAGATGTAGGCCATTCTTGAATGGATTTAATCTTCTCCTTATCCACCTCAAGGCCTCTTAGAAAAACCACTTGATTAGTACTAAACTCACATTTCTTTTTATTGGAATATAGAGATTCAAATCTAAGAGTTGCAAGTACTTCCCTTAAATGTTATACATGCTCCTCAATGGATTTGCTATAAATGAGGATGTCATCAAAGTAAACAACCACAAACTTTCCAATAAAATGGCGTAAGACATGATTCATTAACCCCATAAAAGTACTAGGAGCGTTAGTCAAACCGAAAAGCATAACCAACCACTCATAACGTCCAAAGTTCGTCTTGAAGGTTGTCTTCCATTTGTCTCCCTCCCTCATTCGGATTTGATGATATCCACTCTTAAGATCAATCTTCGAAAACAAAGTGGAACCGCTCAACTCATTCAGCATATCATCCAATCGAAGAATGAGATGTCTATACTTGATAGTGATGTTATTGATGGCTTGACAATCCACATACATCCTCCAAGTGTTGTCCTTATTGGGCACCAACAGAACCGGAAGTGCACAAGAAATTAAACCCTCGCGTACATGGCCTTTGTTCAAAAGGTCTTGTACTTGATCTTTTATTTCTTGACTTTCCTGCGGGCTCATTCTATAAGCATGATGGTTAGGAAGTGAAGAACCTGGAATAAAGTCAATCCGATGCTTAATGCCTCGGAATGGTGGAAGTCTGGCAGGAATCTCATCAGGAAATACATCTTTGTATTCATCCAAAGCCTATAAAATGTTTGAAGGCAAAGCGGCCTTCACATCATCACTTAAAGTCAGTAGGCTCTCATATAAACTCAATAAAGAAAGGTCTAAAGGGATATAATCATCGAGAAACTCCTTTTAGATGAAAGAAGGGCTCGTTGTTTCCCTAGAGAGAAAAATCGGATGAGCTACTGGAAGATCGGTCGACTTTCCCATGAACATCCCGATTTTTTGAAGAATTGCCCGATTTTTCTTCTCTGAGAGTTAATTCTTTGTCCTTTTGCTTGCGTTTCTCCTTCTTATTGTCGTAATGTTCAGGAATCTGCAAAGGAGTCATGGGTTTGAGAGTAAAGGCCTTCCCTTAAACTCAAACGAATGTTTATTAGTATAACCATCATGCACAACCTTTCTATCAAATTGCCAAGAGCGGCATAACGAAATATGACATGCTTGCATAGGCACAATATCATAAACAACAATATCCTCATATTTCTCCAAGGTAAACGCAATGCGAGCCTGCTTATTCACTTTCAATTCCCCCACAATCATTCATCCAATGCAATTTATAGGGTCGAGGATGATAGAAAGTAGTGATTTGCAACTTAGTGATCAATTCCTCACTAGCGATGTTGCAACAGTTGCCTCCATCAATAATCATGTTACAAACTTTTCCTTGAACAAGACATCGAGTATGAAAAAGGTTTTCACGTTAATTATCCTCACATAAATCAATTTTAGCATGCAAAGTACGTCTAGCAATCAAAGAATCACCATGCTCATATTTGTAATCACTATCACTTTGATTATCATGGTCATGTTCATGTAATGCATTAATGTGGGTATGATCATGCTCATTTTCTTCCTTACTTTCATATTGTCCTTGTTGATTAAGAAATAAAACTCGTTTATTAGGACAATCGCGCATGTAATGACCTCTACCTTGACATTTAAAACAAACAATATCTCTAGATCTTAAGGTAGAGTTAGAAGTACTCACTTTATGATCCTTTGAAGGCTCACTCAAAGGACAAGATTGAGTACAAGGTTTGGAAGCTGCTGGATCGGGCAAAGAACGTATTCTATCGTCGTTCTAGGAAGAAAATCGGTTGATTTTTCTTCTCTGGAGCCCAAGAAGTCGTTCCTCGATTCCGTCCTTTGATCTTTTTCTCCACCCTGATAGCCAAATGCAGTAAGTTAGTCATAGAAGCATAGGGATAAAGATCAATTTCATTAGCTAAAGAGGGATGTAAAATTTGTAAAAATCGAGCCATAACAGACTCCTCATCCTCTTGTATGTTGACTTTCACCATAGTTGTTTGTATGGCGGTGTAGACTTTTTCTACGGTCATGGAACCTTGCTTGAGGTTCTTTAAGCGTTGTCTCAACTCCCGACCATAGTGCGGCGGCACAAACTAGCCTTCATCAAGGCTTTCATGCGTTCCCAAGTGTTGATGTCCGGTTCTCTTGCTCTTCTCCGTTCCTTGACGAGGTGATCCCACCAAATGAGAGCCTAGCCTTGGAATTCCAACGCAACAAGTTGGATCTTCCGTTGCTCACTAAAGTTATGGCAAGACCAAAGTTGTTCAATTTTGGTCTCGCACTCCATGTATGCATCATTATCGCATCTACCTTCGAAACTCGGGATTTTGACATTGACTTTCCCAAGTCCGTTATTATCCTGTTGGGGACTATAGTGTTCATTATAGCGTCCCCTTCGTTGATGACATTGTGGGTGATCTCTCCATATCCCTCATCCTCTTCATCACTTATGTCCTGAAATTCGTCACCAAAAAGTGGATTGTGTTTAGCATTAAAGAACTGATTAGGGTGAGTATTACCGGGCATCGGTTGATTATTTATTGCTGATGATGGGGGTGGTGGTGGTGGAGGATTAGCGGAGCTTCAACCAACTTCACAAACAGCCTTCGGATCAAATCTTATGTGAGATTTAGATCGGTAGTCCGAATTGGGCCTTGCTTCCACTTGCTCAAGTCGTTTATCTATATTGGACATCTTTGTCATTATTTGCTTGAACATGTATACTATATCTGGAGTTATAAGAGCCTTAGTCTTCGAGAGATCCCGCACCAGCGCCTCAGCTGGGACGCAGCTGCCTTTCACCTTTGGAGCTGCAGTGAGCCGCCCCTGCGTCCCTGGCTGGCCGCCCCTATGGGCCTATGACCCGCCCCTGCGGCCAGGCCATCCGCCCCTGCGGTTTGTGGTGGGTTGCATCCGTCTTCTTTGACTCGAGCCCTGGCTTTTTGACCCTCCTTCCTTTATATCTTCTCTTTCTCCTTTAGATGAGGGTTTACCCCATTCTCTCTCCTGTTTCTTCTCTCTCACGATCTTCTTCTCCTCTCTACTTCCCTTGGATCTCTTCTTGATCTTTGTTGGAGTTTGAGTGAGTTTGTGTGCTTGTGAGCTTGGCTTTGTTGCTGATTGTGATGGTTGTTGTTGTTGTCCTTGTGATGGAGCCAGCGTTGAGGTGTTGATGGAGTTCTGCTCCTGTTTAGTTTCAGCTTGGTGAGATCTCTCTCCTTCTTCCCTTTCTTTCTTCTTTCCTTCCTTTCTATGCTCTTTCCTTTCTCCTTAGCTTAGAATCCACAAGATTGATCTTGTGGCAGCCTTGGTTGGCTTCCTTTGATGCATATATGTATGTTTATGTATGTGTATGGTTGCTGAATGAACAAGGAGTGAAGAAGATCGAGTGAAGAAGCAAAGGATAGCCGGAGGTGCATCTTCTGCATACCAGCTGCCCCTGCGCCTCTTCTGGACCGCTCCAACGCCGGCCTGAGCCGCCCCTGTGCCACCTGTGAGCCGCCCTGTGCCCACTACATCAGCAAGGTCCTGCACTTGGTTCTGCAGGTGTGTGTTGCTTCTAGGCTTTCCTTAGGATGTCTTTGTTTCCTCCTTTCCTAGTGTGAGTGTATAGGATCATGCCAGGTGTGTGAGGATGAGTTTTGATGAGGTTATGATCAGTTTATTCCTTGTACGGCTTTAAGGACTTAGGTTGATGTTAGTTGAGGTTTGAGGTTGAGTATGATCCCTATGGGTCCCTTTGGGTCTAGGTGTGACCTCTTTGATGAATAGAGGTTGATATCTTTTTGTGCCTTGTTATTAGGCAGTGCCCCTCTTTTAGGATTGGAGGTTGTTTGTGGTTGAGTTGTGTATGAGGTTGAGGTAAGTCCGTAGGACTTACTTAGCTACCATCCTTATATTGGGTGTTTGCATGAATGGTGTGTGCTTTATATGGTTGCTATGATAGCATGAGATGTCGTTTATACCTACCTATGTTTTATTGATTGCCTTGTATGCGTGGCTGTGATAACCTTTCCCTTTCATCCTGTCGTGGAGTCTGGGAGGTTCTTTGACGTCAGGCCATACTGACTTTACAAGAAGGGCGCAATCCACTCTCATGGGGTAAACGGATTATGTGACCGATACTTGTGCAGCTGGCTAGCAGGTTCATAGGCGGGGATGTATCGGTCCTCGTGTCACATACTTTTACACACACACACTCACACACACACACACACACACACACACGCGCGCACACACACACACACACACACACACACACACATATATATATATATATATATATATATATATATATATATATATATATATATATATATATATATATATATATATACGACTTGAGTGAATGACCATTATATTAAGATAATAAAATGGGTAAATGTGTGATATCATGTTGATGTGCTTATCTTTATATGAATGTGTTTGTGCTTATGCATTACTTCGTATATGTATGGTTAGCTAATGGTTTCATACCGTGTTGTAAATGGTTGTAGGTTAGGCGCTGTTGAGTGATCTAGCAGGTGGCAGGCCGAGGACTCTCGTACATTAGGTGGTTGGTTTGGGGTTGTTATGTTTCCCTCCTGCGTGAGGATGATCTTTTGTACCTCCTGTGTGAGGATGTCGTTTTATATACTCGGTTAGGGGTCTGACGTTTTAAAACGTTTTTGGTTTTAAGTGTGGTTTTGGGATAGAATATACGAGAAGTCGTCACCTCTGCCATGGATCTCTACAACGTATATATGTATATATATATATATATACACATATATATATACATACATATATATATATATACATACATATATATATATATATATATATATATAGAGAGAGAGAGAGAGAGAGTGAGAGAGAACAACTCTTACGGTAAGAAATAGGAACAAATGTGTCTCACACGATTAAACAAAATCAACGTCCATGATTCAATTATTTTTTTGCATAATAATTATCATGTTTTTATATTTATATCCGTAATATATGTTGTTACCATATTAATATCAAAATATTTTGCTACCATAATGAGTATACACGTTTTATGAATTACTATATGTTTCACCGACGACATCTTCTTCGTCTGAAATCCCAGTGATCCAAGAACATGGATGAAATTGAATGTATGCATACTTTAATCTTTTCATTTGTGCATGAATTTTATTAATCGCGTGTCAATCACACGTTTAATATATTTTATATTTTTTATTACAATCGTATCATCGTCGTCGGATGTTCCAACCGCCATGGATGGTGAAGGTATGTCTCTAGTTTATTTAATCGTGCATATTTTTATTCTACTTCGCTTCAATTCTATTTCGTTAATCTAATTGATTAACCTAATCGTGCTTATATAAAAAGTAGAAATATTATATTCGTGCTTGCATTTACTTATATCTGCGTGTTTTAAGTAATGCGTGCTTGTTAAATATAATAGTGCTTGTTTTAAGTTGTTTTAAGTAATACGTGCTTATATAATAGTGCTTGTTTGATTAACTACTAGTGCTTGTTAAATATTATACGTGCTTGAATATTTTTTTAATCGTGCATAGTGCATTGTTATATTTTATAATATTTATCAATTTTATTAATTAAGGTGGTTAATCCTGTTGACGTGATTTCAATTATATACGTGTGAATTATGAATAAACGTGTATTAATGTATTTGAATTATTCGTGCTGCCTTTATATATTTGTACTAATGTGATTATTTTTTATACGAGGATAGTCGAAAAGCAAACTTTAAATTTGGAGCAGATGGAGTCGAGAATTGTCGACGAGGATAATGTTCAGAACGACAACGGCGAGTATAATACTGAAAACAATGTCGACTGTACCATGATAATTGGGGAAGATAAAACTAAATCATGGATTCCCATGGTAGATGACCACGACAAGCCCAAAATCGATATGATATTTGCTAATGTGGAAGAAGGGATACATTTTTATGAAAGATATGCTGATTTATCTGGGTTTGTTAGTCGTTTGAGTTTCTGAAAGTAGTTGGTGATACATTAAGGATATGTTGGGTAGTATGCAGTAGAGAAGGTGTTAAAAATAGCTCGAACTCAACCGGCCTAAGATCACGGGTTTCAAATAGAGTTCAATGCAAAATTGTCCACCACCCAATGTGACAATTCTCGGCGCAGCTCGTGTATTGTGATACTCAGCAGTGAACCAAAACCCGAAGATATTATAGCATCCTTCTTCAAATCAGTTAGTTTACTCATCGTGTTGGTGAAAAGAGTAGGTATGGTTCTAGTTGACAATTTCTTCTCATTGTAAACAGTGTTCGTGCGACAAAGTTTTTTCTGGTCCTTTTGATCAACGATGACGTTATCGAAAATCTCACGCTTTCCCTTTCTCTCCGCAATTTGTTTTCTTTTTCTCTCTTTCAATAAACATATGGGAACATTATCATCAGCTTCTTCATAAACAGTTTTAGATGTGTCTTCTTTCACTTTGAAAGTAACCTCGAAATCAGATTTTGAATCACTATTCATTATCTACAAAACTCAAACTAATTTTATAAGCAAGATATATATAAATTGAAATTTGTAAATAACCGGGAAAGCGGCATTCATCGAATAAAAAAAAATCATACATGCACAGAACCATCCTAAATTCACATATAATCATGCACACAGCTAGCTTAAAGCACTAATATAAAAGCACTACACCAATCTCATATCTACACACGTGCATTATACACGTGCACATCTAACAATTCGTGCATACCAGTATGAGAAACACAACTAAGCAAAAAAAATAAATATATGTGCATTATACACAGCTAAAAGCACTACACGAATCTAATGCACACAGCTAAAAGCACTAATTAAAAAAGCACTACACTAATCTCAAATCTACACGTGCATTATACATATGCACAACTAACAATCACTAAACGTGCATTGAGCAAAATAACTAAGCAAAACAAGTCTAATTATACGACGACACAAATTGTGACTGCAAATATCTAATTTATTGAAAAATTAGGCACGATTTATCGAGGTACATACCACGAGAGGTATACAAGACCTAATTGCACACGATTACCACTGCGCATTAAAAAATCAAACTCAAATACAAGTATAAACGTGCTCAATTATAAAAATTTATGTACCTCTTTCACAACTTCGCAGAAATCCCTGGCGTTGGAATAATGATGAATGAAAAACTGATGAAACGAGTTTATTTTCATACGTGCAATAAGTTTCCATATGCAAATAAACTAATATTTTTGTTACCATATAAAATGTTAACCATAAATAATGCACGGATATGTATATTAATAATACCATAACTCCTAATCATAATAAATCATAATATAAATATACCTTATTTAGATATCAAATCTCATCCTTTCGTTATTTAATCCAACGCTCTACAATTGTTCTTATTTCTTACCGTACGAGGTGTTCTTACCGGATCCTGACCCTATATATATATATATCGATACCTATGGCATATATATATCCCTATAAGCTTAGGTGCGTATATGATACATATGGCTCAGACTAGAGCAGTATCAAAAGTGGGATGAGGTAGGGGTACATCCCCTTTTCCTCCAGTAACGCCAAGTTAGGGACCAATTTCCGCTGTTGCTTCGCCTATGGTAGAGAACGAGTTTGAAGAGGCCAATTATGTCTCCATGAGTAGATTCGAGTTTCAAGAATATATGTGTCAAGTATATGAGGCTGTAATAGCGGGTAGACCTACACCAAACTTACCGACATATGTGGGACCAACTGAAGCTTCCAGATCAAAGAAAAAACAACGGGTTGAATCAGTGAAAGATAAAGTAGGGTCTTCAAGTGGTGAACCGAGCCCGATTTGTGGACGTTTGAGTACTTCTCGTTTCACACGGACTTCTAGTAAGACAAGGACCTGTTACAATTGTGAGAAGTCTGGACATATACAACCGCAGTGTCCAAGATCGCCAATGACTTGCTTTACCTGTGGTAGACCAGGTCATAGAGTTGCCTTTTGTATGCAAGTTGGAGTTGCATCACAACAGGGTTTTTCTTCTGCCAATATGATGGGAGGTGGTCAGAAGACACCTCAGCAGCATACATGGGGACAACAGATAATCCCAAATCGTCCTTCTACTCAGGGATCCGTTCCCGGGCCGAGTAGAGGTAGAAGTCGTGGTGGGAGTACAACGGACACCAAAAGAGCTCAGGGTAGAGCCTTTGAGCTGAGCAGTGCAGAGGAGTCACCCGTACTAGTTGCAAAGATGAGACGGTTATGTTTCAACTGTGGCTATCCAGATCATTTGCGCTCTAAGTGCCCCTTGGCACCGATAGCTTGCTTCACCTGTGGCGAACTAGGCCATCTGGCCCCTTTCTGTGTGTTTCTTCTCAGCAAGACCTTCCTTTTTCCGGTGCAGAAAGAGTATAAGTGGAGGTTATGGCGATGACCTCAGTGATACCTGAGGAGCATAGGTCTGAGGTTGAGTGATGATATGCAGTGGAGCTTCTGGCGTTAGTTGTTACAGGTACCATTCTTATTAATGGTTTACCTAGTGGAGTTTTGGTTGGTTGTGAGTGTTATACACTTCTTGTCTTTCGATGCATGCATTAATAGTTGAGTGTGGGCACAGTAGAAGATAGACTTTCTTTTACAAGATTATCAGTTAGGGGTCTAAAGTACCCGCGAGATATGTGATTGTCCCATTTATTCTGGGACTTGTGTATGGCTTGTAGACTTCTTTGTCATGCCTCAGGTGCATGAGAAGGTTATTATATGAATGGTTCGGACGAAAAGTTATCATGTTGTGTTAGTTATCAGTTGGAAGGTTGTTATAGTCTCTACTGAGATCGATTAGATAGAGGTCTTCCCAGGTTACGACCTCAAAGAGGCGAGGCTTGTCACAAGAAGATGATACTTTCTAATGTTATGCCATGAAGGAGAAAGATAGTTCCACGTTGGAGGATTTTTCAGTGGTTTATGAACTTATAGACGTGTTACTGAACCGTCTAGTTTGTTGCTTCAGCGTAGTGTGGACTTGATATCGAGTTGAAGAATGTTATGAGACTGTTTTGGAAGGCCCATATTGTATGGCGTCTGTTGGAATGTTAGAACTGAAGAAGCAACCTAAGGAGTTGGTTGAGATGGGCTTCATTCGCCAGTGTATTTATTGTATGTATTGACGACCTGTTGGGTCAACTTCAGGAAGCAAGTGTGTTTTTCAGGATTTCTTTGCGCTCAGGATATCACCAGTTGAGGGTGAGAGAGCAGGATGTGCATAGGATAGCACTTTGTACCCGTTGTGGACACTACGAGTTGTATTGATGCCATTTGGGTTGACGAATACTTTAACAGTCTATATGGAGTTGATGAATAATATCTTCATTGACTTCCTTGATCAGTTGTGGTGGTCTTCATTGATGACATTTCGGTATACTCTCATGGCAGAGAGGAGCAGACCGATCATTTGAGATCAGTTTTGCAGATTTCGAGAGATAGAGGGTTGTATGCTACACTCTCTAAGTGCGAGTTGAGATGCCTGAGGTAGCCTTCTTAGGCCATATTGTCTCCACTAGTAGGATCATGGTTGATCTAGCGAGGATTGAGTATGTTGCAGCACGGATGATACTGATGAACATTAAGGGAATAAGTAGTTTCTCGGCTCAGCCGATTACTACCAATGCTTTGAGGAATGATTTTATATGAATGTGTATCTAATTACGAGTCCTTTGAGGAAGACCACCAGAACTGTGTAATTAAAGCAGTATGCCAGAGCTTTGAAGAGTGAAAGAGGCCCTTAACCTCTACTGCTATTCGGTTATAGGCAGAAGGTTCTGGGAATCCCGTGATTTACGGTGGTGCACCCCAGCTAAGCTTAAGATGTGTATTAATACATAGGAGTAGAATTATTAATACGTGTGTCTACAGCTGAAGATGTACGAGGGGAACTACCGGACTCATAATCTAGAGTTAGTAGTAGTAGTTCAAGCCTTCAAGATTTGAAGACATTACCTGTAAGATAGTTCATGTCAGACTTCCACAGATCATTGGAGTCTGAAGTACGTTTTATGCAGCATGAGTTGAGATACCGTCAACGTCAATGACTTGAGTTGATCAAGGATCTTTAACCTGGAGATTCCATATCATGTAGAGAAATTGAATGTTGTCACCGACAACGTGAACAAGAAGACGCCTCAAGAGCAGACTATTGCGAGACTGATTATTCAACCTCAGCTTCAGAAGAATCTAGCTTGGCTAGAGCTGGACATCCAGCTCCCTGATGAGGATACCCAGTGATACGCTTTAGAGGTTCTACCTGGTCTATTGGATGAGATCCAGCAGAAGCAGGGGACCTGCCCGACCTTGATAAGGTTTAGAGAGAGGATGTCTCATGGTGAGGCACCATAGTTCCCCAATGGAGTAAATGGGATGATGAGATGCCGTGACCGCATTTGTGTACCTGCTGATATAGAGTTGAGACAAAGAATCTTACAATACACTCATTGTACACTCTACTCAGTACATCCAGGTACGAGTAAGATGTACCACGATGTGAGACGAGTATATTGATGAAGAAGATTGAAACCGATGTAATCAGATTTATGACACAATGCGTGACTAGTCAGCAGATCAAGATACATCATTACCGACCTGGAGATGAGCTCCATCTACTACCAATGTAGTAGTGGAGGCAAGAGGACATTTCTATAGACCTTGTGACGGGATTGAGGCCCAGTAGGAGTTTTGATGTTATCTGGATTGTTGGCGACAGACTAACAGAGCCGACACGTTTCATTCCTATATGAGAAACGTGGCAAGTGAGTGGATTGGCGGAGGAGTATACTAGACAGATAGTGAGACTCCATGGTATATCGAGGACAATCGTCTCTGATCAAGATGGGTGATTTACCTCGAGATTTAGCAGCAGATACCGACTACTTTGGGGACGAGTTTACACTTCATGACTGTGTTTCACCCCCAGACTGATGGTCAGTCAGAGAGGACCATCTAGACCCTTGAGAACATACTATAAGTTTGTGTGTTGGATTGGAAACATGGATGGTTAGATTACCTTCCATTAATAAGTTTATTATATTACAATGATTGACGTGCATCTATTGGGATGGCCTCTATGAGGCATTATATAGACATAAATGCCGTATACCTTTATGCTAGAATTGACCTAGCCGTATTAGTGGAATAACCCCTGATCAGATTCGGGATTTTATAGCTCAAGTAACGCTGATTAGAGGAAGAATGTTGGCTATACAAAGTCGCCGGCGTCGACCTCTAAAGTTCAGAGTGAGAGCTCATGCCTAACTGAGAGTATCTCCGATGGGAGACGTCAGACGTGTTGACATAGAAGGGAAACTGAGTTCCCAATATGTCGGTTTACTAGAGATCTTGAACAGAATTGTGAAGGTAGCATAACGGTTAGCTTTGCCTACGAGGTTAGAGGGTGTTCACCCTGTGTTCCATGTGTCTCAACTGAGAGAGTATATACCAGATCCAAGACGTCTTGTGAGTTATGATGATCTGGTGGTTAAGCCGAATCACACCTTTGTTGAGCATCCGATTACATTCCTAGAATGAGATATGAGACGCTTGCATTCGAAAGACATTTCCACATTGAGGACGTAGTGGTCGAGATGAGAACCTGAAGAGGCCACGTGAGAGGTTGAGAATGGTATCTTGAGGAACTATCCAGAGTTTATGTCAGGACAGATTCATCTGTGGGAGCACGAGTAGATCTTAGTGCTATCTTGATGAATGATGTGCTTATGTGCTTATATGTCTTGAGGTGTTTATTCCATGCTAGCTATGATGTGATTTATGATCTTAGTAGATCTTGATGTGCTAGCATGATGTATGTCATAGCTGGAGATGACTATTTCCTCCGTGCTATCTGAGTATGATTTATATTTATGGCTGGAGATGGTTCTTTCCTCCATGCTATCTAAGTGTGATTAGGATATAGCTGGAGATGGTTCTTTTCTCCATGCTACTATGATGGACATAGTTTCAGTGGAGATGTTATTCCTCCATGCGATGTTTATGAGTATGTTTTGGCTAGAGATGTACTTCCTTTATTCCTTGTGATGTGGTATGGCGAGAGATGTGATTCCTCTACGTCTTTGGGTAGCGTAATGACCCTATTTTTTGGAGATGATGATTCCTCCATGTTGGTGTTTGAGGTTATAGATTGTTATAGGTTGTGATCTTTTGAACGGAGATGTGATACCTCCGATAGAGAGAGTGAGAGTTATACCTCGGCTTATGGGTCCGAGAGACTTTGAGATTTTGCAAGTTTCGGGACGAAACTTGTTTTTAGGGGGATGAGATGTAAGAGCCTTAGTCTTCGAGAGATCCCGCACCTGTGCCGTAGCTGGGACGCAGCTGCCTTTCACCTTTGGAGCTGCAGTGAGCCGCCCCTACGCCCCTGGCTGGCCGCCCCTGCGGGCCTGTGAGTCGCCCTTGCGGCCAGGCCATCCACCCCAGCGGTTTGTGGTGGGCTGCAGCCGTCTTCTTTGACTCGAGCCCTTGCTTTTTGACCCTCCTTCCTTTATATCTTCTCCTTCTCCTTCAGATGAGGGTTTACCCCATTCTCTCTCCTGTTTCATCTCTCTCACGATGTTCTTCTCCTCTCTTCTTCCCTTGGATCTCTTCTTGATCTTTGTTGGAGTTTGAGTGTGTTTGTGTGCTTGTGAGCATGGCTTTGTTGCTGATAGTGATGGTTGTTGTTGTTGTGCTTGTGATGGAGCCAGCCATGAGATGTTGATGGAGTTTTGCTCCTGTTTAGGATCAGCTTGGTGAGATCTCTCTCCTTCTTCCTTTTCTTTTTTCTTTCCTTCCTTTCTATGCTCTTTCCTTTCTCCTTAGCTTAGGATCCACAAGATTGATCTTGTGGCAGCCTTGGTCGGCTTTCTTTGATGCATATATGTATGTTTATGTATGTGTATGGTTACGGAATGAAGAAGGAGTGAAGAAGATCGAGTGAAGAAGCAAAGGACAGTCGGAGGTGCATCTTCTGCACACCAGCCGCCCCTGCGCCTCTTCTGGACCGCCCTAGCGCCGGCCTGAGCCGCCCCTGGGCCAACTGTGAGCCGCCCCTACACCCACTTGCATCAGCAAGGTCTTGCACTTGGTTCTGCAGGTGTGTGTTGCTTCTAGTCTTTCCTTAGGATGCCTTTGTTCCCTCCTTTCCTAGTGTGAGTGTATACGATCATGCTAGGTGTGTGAGGATGAGTTTTGATGAGGTTATGATCGGTTTATGCCTTGTACGGCTTTAAGGACTTAGGTTAATGTTAGTTGAGGTTTGAGGTTGAGTATGATCTCTATGGATCCCTTTGGGTCTAGGTGTGACACTTTTGATGAATAGAGGTTGATATCTTTATGTGCCTTGTTTTTAGGCAGTGCCCCTCTTTCAAGATTGGAGGTTGTTTGTGGTTGAGCTGTGTACGAGCTTGAGGTAAGTCCGTAGGACTTACTTAGCTACCATCCTTATATTGGGTGTTTGCATGAGTGGTGTGTGCTTTATATGGTTGCTATGATAGCATGAGATGTCATTTATACCGACCTATGTTTTATTGATTGCCCCTTATGCGTGCTGTGATAACCTTTCCCTTTCATCCCGCCGTGGAGTTTGGGAGGTTCTTTGACGTCAAGTCAGGCTGACTTTACAGGAAGAGCGCAATCCACTCCCATAGGGTACACGGATTGTGTGACTGATACTTGTGCAGCTGGCTAGCAGGCTTAGAGGCGGGGATGTATCGGTCCTCGTGTCATATTAATTTTGGATTCGAAAGAGAACCCTTTCATTTTGAGAAAACACTCAGTTGGAGTTTTGAAGGCATATCTCATCAAAAATGGAATCCCATGGAATCTTGAATGCCCTTTTCACCAAAACCGACACCAAGCCTCACACATTGTAATACTCCCGTCCAACAGAAAGAAGATTCATTCATAAAGCTTTACTTGTACTTGATTAAACTTTACTTTTGATCTTTAATTACAAACCCAAAGGAGGTCGCTTGTGGTTCCTTTTGGCAGATCCAACGAGTAAAGACTTCCCCCATTTCATCCGGAGTTTTTTGTTGGTTTTGTGCTCTTTGATACTTTTGATGAGGAGAACCCATTATTACATGGATTTTGACATAGGTCTCGAATTTGGGTTTAAGGGATATGGGAAGAAATTTCAATGTAGTGTTTGAAGGTTTCAAGATTAGGTTTTTGGGGGTTTGCAGGCGCGTGTAGAGACTCATGCTCTTTGTGTTTGGGGGGTTTTGGGATTTGAGTAGCCAGTCTTTGATGGGCCATATTATTCTTTTATTAGGTTGATCGAAAATGAATCTTAATTTCATTAGGTAAAGGAAAAAATGAAATTTGTAGTTACAAGCTAGGAGTATATTATAATAATCAAGAATTTAAGCAAAAAACGAGGACGCAATTGAAAAATATCAACACTTTGGACGTCAACCTAATAGAAGAATAATACAAACTTTCATAACATACATCAAGACTTGAAATGAATTACACACAACTGCTACTCCAACTACAAGAAGACAAAGAATGATAGCTTTTAGAGTCTTCATTGCTCCTTTCAAAACACTAGAATGATCCTTTTCCGTAGCAATTACTCGAATAGTTGTCCAAAACACTACAAGAAGACAAAGAGTGATAAGTTTTATATCACCAAACACGAGGGCTGATCATGTTGTGGTTCGGTTCACTAAACCGCAACCGAACCGCAAATTGCGGTCCAAACTACAACCGAACCGCAGTTAATCGGTTCGGTTTGCGGTTTGCAACTTTTTGTTTTGCGGTTTGGTTCATCAACCAAACCGCAAACCGTGCGGTTCAAACCGCAAAAAAAAACCCGCAAACCGCAAAAAAAAAAAAGCAAAACCGTAACCAAACCGAAAAAAACGGCAAAACCGCAACCAAACTGCAAAAAAAAACACAAAACCGTAAAAAAAAACGCAAAACCGCAAACCGTGCGATTTTGCGTTTTTTTTCGGTTTTGTGTTTTTTTGGGATTGCGGTTTGCGGTTCGGTTCGGTTTGCGGTTTTGAATCGATGCTCAGCCCTAACAAACACAATAAGGTCGTCCTTTGCCTCGTCCATAGGCACCACACTAGGACACCATCATGTATTATCTCCATCACGACCGCTTTGTAAATTCCAATATATCTCCATACAAAACCATGCACAATTGATTCAAAAATTACTCGAATCATATTTTGATGGTCACAATTGTTATTGAATGTCATATTACCTAAAGTCATCTAGTGGTTAGACATCTCTTATATTTATTAGTATGTCATATTGCTTATATTCCCTAGAATGCTCGGAGTGAAATCCCATGAGCATCAACTCCCCCCCTAAATCAATAAAACCTTAAATTTTCAACTTCGATCTATAAAACCTTAAAGTTTCAACTCCGTAATGTCAATCCTTATACTACTAAATTATTATAAAATCTATATCTATATCTATATCTATACTATACTAAAAATGAGAGTTAGCCTAATGAATAGTCCCTTTCCTATCTTGACCTTATAGTTACTTATTTGACCCTTAACATTTTGTGTAATTACATACTTTAGAATTTGTCACCTCACCCGTACCCGTTTGTTTCACCGCCTCTTTACATATTCACCGCCTCCTCTTCCCATCTCCTCTCAGTTCGGATGTTTGTCTCACACCACCAAATACGAGCCACCACCAGATCTAATCTTTCACCGTCGCCGTCCATATCTCTTGGCCTCAAAGCCTTCAAATACGTCTTTGGCTTCAAATACAGATATAATCTTTCACTTGAGGTAATGCCGCTTCTTCATCCGCTATAATTTCCCCCCTCTTTGATCCAGAGGAGGTAAGCTACACCATTATCTATCAAGTTATAATGAAATCAATACATGCAATATCTCTAGAAGCTGTTTCCAAAATATAGAGATGATGATGTCACTAATAACATATAATTTTCCCCCTCTTTGATGGTGCTCTACCCTAATTTATTTTTAATAACAACTCATGCTACTTTACTGGTTTTTCTGGTTTTTATTTTGTTCTTTTTATTGTGCAGGTTGGGCTTCACGAACTTACTTCTCGGATAATTTCTACAGCAATTAAGATTGCCATAAAATTTGCTTTTCGAAAATTCGTATCTGAATGTGGTATCTTATTGGATTATGTTCAGAGCAACAAAACAAGGACATGCTTGAAACTCAAGGTCGGTCTTACTACTATACCACATCAAGCATATTGTTAATATTTGTTTTACTTGACACCTGCATTTTATTGCCTTACATACTTCATTTTAGCGGTTCAAATTCTAAATAGAATATTATCTTGGTTTCATTGTTTTATAAAGGGACAATGTCCGTTCTAGAGCCTACATGTTCCATTTACTTTGGGAGCATTTGACAGCTTTGTCTAACATATAGATAGATTAATGCAAAATTAGAATCTAATATGGTCATAACAACTGTTTCTAAATATTTGTTGTTTTATTTTCATATGTTCATTACTGTGTTTTTGCTTGAATCCAAGGAAACAGAAAATTATTGCTAGAAAATTAGACGGTTGATAATTTAATACTGATGCAAAGAGTGATAATCAGTTGATTGACAATATTAACATCTTGATTCTCTGTTATATTATTTGCTTTGGTGCTCTATCGATCTAATTTTGATTGACCAAATTAACATCTTGATTCTCATCTTCTTCTTTTTTTTCTTGACTGCATGTAAAGGTTTGTATGGGAGAAAATCCCTTCTCGCCTCTTGCTTCAGACTAAATGAGATCAAATTAACATCTTGATTCTCATCTTCTTCTTTTTTTCTCGACTGCAGGTAAAAGTTTGTATGAGAGAAAACCCCTTCTCGCCTCTTGCTTCAGACCAAATTAGATCAAATTAACATCTTGATTCTCATCTTCTTCTTTTTTTCTCGACTGCAGGTAAAAGTTTGTATGGGAGGAAACCCCTTCTCGCCTCTTGCTTCAGACTCACCGCTTTGCTTGTAGTGAGTTCATTTGTTCAATCAAGCTTTGAAGAAGACGACGGCGGGGTATCAATCGAGTTGAGCTCAGTTTGAACTGGAGCTAGGTATTTTCCAATCTCCATTCTTCAGATCGTGATCTTAGATTTTCACCTCTTTAACGAGTTTCTTTTTATGAATTGTGTTATTTAAGCTAGGGATTGTCGATCACTGGAATTCTGTGGAGATTGATTTATTTCTATGCTTAGCTAGTTTAATGTGAGCAGGATGCATCCATTGCTAAGGTTTTCATTACTTTGTTGTATTTGACTTGATAGCACTACTTAACATATTGATACAAGTACAAACCGAATTCACTAGAAGTCTGAGAAAATAATGGTTTCCACTAATGACATTAGAGGAACAATTGATATGTTGTCGTATGAATCATATAGATATACAGTACCATATCATGCCACAATTGTATTTCTTTGTCGTCCTGTTTTTTTTACTTGTAGTGAATTAACTTACTAGCTTGCATCCTTGATCTGAACTGGAAATGATTTCTAATCACTTCATCTAGAGATGAACTTATTCATCAAATAAGGAGAGAAGGGAAAACCCAGTTGCCAGAATGGCATTTATGATAACTATTGATGTGTTGGAATCATCATTTATGACCCAGTTGAATTGCTTTCTACTGTTGATTTTTGAATTTTTTATCTCTAGATTAAGATATTGTGTTGATCAACTTTGTAGTTTGTACTGTAAGTATCTATTATGAGTTATTTCTTGGTATGAGCAGCAACTGCTCAAAGGCTTAGCAGTTTGTGGGAAATCATTTGAACAATTATAACCTCTCAAACATTAATATAATATTTCCATGGGTATTTCAGATCACAAAAGTGGGTTGAATAATTTAGGCTCAACAGTTTGTGAAAAATCGTTTGTATGAGAGTCTTCTATGTTAGCATAGAAGACTCCGTTTTTATGATAGAAGAATTGCATCATATGATTGTTGGGGCTAAGTAGTGAACATTGAACCTGCTGACGTCTCATTTAGGGGTTTTTATTGGACAATGCAGGAGGAAATTGGCAACCAAGACCTTGAGTGGATATTGATATCAAAGCCTAGAGTAGAAGCTTCTGCATAAGATGCAGGGAAGGTGTTGTATGTATCAGGTCATGTTTGTTTTGCTTAAGCATATACTTTTGCACAGGGAATAGATTACTTAGGGACTTTTTTTATGAAGCCAATGTTGTATTCTTTGCCAAAATTTTGCAAGAACCTAAGGTCCAACTAGTGTCCAAAATATTTCACCAAAATTCTGCTACGAATAGCCCACCACTTTCATCTTTTTTTTGGATAAGCTTGTGAACATCTCGCCTTTTCTTTTCTTTTTTATAACGTTATAATGAAAATTGTAGTCTATGCTATTTATTTTCCTTGGTAATAATCTTTTGGCGAGATATAACAATATTTTTCTTTGTCAAGCTAAATTTCTTATTCATAAAGGATTATAATCAGCATGTTATTTTATATATTATACGTTTTAAATTCCGGCGCGCGTGCTACGCACGCGCGTCCAACCTAGTATTATTCAAATGAGGGAGATGCGAGATTGAGAAACTGACCCTTATGCAAGATTTAACATCGAGTAAAAATAATTTAAAATGAATGCATAGGTCTGTAGGACCAAAATCCCGCAATTTTGTTATTTTGAAAAGAGGGAATTAGATGAAATGCACCAAATGATAAATTTGGTTTAGTAGATAATATAGGCTTATAAATTATTAGGTGAATAAAATTATTAAACAAACAATGACATATTTGCGCTTATCTATTATAATAAATTTTATTTTATCCTACTTAATACGTTTCTCTTGTAACTTTACATCACTAATATTTATGTAAATGAGACATACTTTCTTGTAATTTTATAATATATTCTTTCTTGTAATTTTATATTTCTTACAAGAACTATGAAAAATTAAGGGAAATTCTAGATGAAACCCATGTGATTTGGGGTATTCCGGATTTTGTCCAAAGGTTTTTTTTAGTTGGAATGGTGTCCTTGTGCTTTAATATTTTTCGGAAAATTCCCAATTCTATTTAAATTATAAAGGGATGTCAACTTAAAATACTTTTAAAAAAAAGCAAAATGTTTAGCCTTTTTTATTATTTTTAAAAAAATAAGTTTTTCTCATTTAAAAATTTTATTTTAGGTGGCATCCCTTTACAATTTGAAAAAGAATTGGACATTTTTCGAAAAATATTAAAACACAAGGGCACCGTCCTAACTAAAAAAACCTATGGGTAAAATCCGGAAAATCCCAAACCACAGGGGTACCATCCGAAATTTCCCAAAAATTAATAATCGGATGTCATGAAGAATTGATCTTTGGTTGGTAGTCCCTCCCAGCCTAATACCAAACGGACAAGTTGGATCCCACGATTATTTCTTGTTTTGAAAATTATAAATACACCTTAATTATGATAATTGAATTTTCACTTGTACACTAATTTTCTTGTACCAAAATTATTGTAAATTTTCTTGTACATATATCATATATAAGTAACTCAAAAATATTATTAGATAATTTTTTGTACTCAAATAATTTGATTATTTTCTTGTACCTGAAACTCATATATAAAAATTAAATACAAAATTTTGTAATATATTAAGAAAAATTGATATATTAAATCAGAGCAAATTATTCTATTCATTAAAAAAAATACTTTAAGTCGGTTTGGCACATACAATAGATTATTTCGAGGGACATAAATTTTTAATAAGCTTCCAATAATCTGATAATTTACTTCTATTTATATTTTTTTTAATCAAAATAAATAATCCCATAAATCTAAGGGACCAAACACACCCTATAATATACTTAATTACTTATAAACAATATTAGTAACGTAACGTTACATAGTAGCCCTTTTGAACATAACAATGTCCGTCGCTCAACTTGCCCAAAAGTAATAAACCGGATTTTTTTTCATTCAAAATAAACTCCATTAATGATCGATAGTTGGAAGGAGTAGCTCCAGCTTCGATTCTATGGCCGCAACTTCTTCTCCTTCAACCTCACTCTCCAATGGTCCTTTTTTGGGCCTTGTAATTTGCGTCACCGGATTTTCTAAAGGTATTCCTCATTGATTCTATCCACAGTTCTTTTTCTTGGATTTTCAATCTCGGTTTAGTTTCAAGACGAGAAGCATGCCCTATATTCTGAGGGTTCCGATCGTGTGTTTGTAAATGTGATACTACGTCTTTATCATTTCCCTCAATTTCGCTTGAAAAGCAACTCCAGGTTGTAATCTGATATATGAAAATTCGGACTTAGAGAGGAAGGTTCTACAGACGATTTCAAAGATAACCACAATTAGGGCAGGAATCACGTGTTCATCAAATTTCCCGAGGCTTTTCTTTCTACTTAGCTGGATAAACGGTTTATTTTACATGCTATTGAGATCGTGCTTATGGTTTATTAATATATGAAAAACCCACAATGTGCATATATTTTCTCTTTCAAATTTTCAGTTTTTGGATTTCGGTTATGAAGAATAACTCAAGCAATCAACCGTGTTCTCATCTTTTCTGTGTAACAGAAGCTAGAAGACAAATCATGGAAGCCACCGAGAGTTTAGGTGGTGAATACAGCCCAAATTTGCATTCTCGGTGCACCCATTTACTGGTCAAGATATCCTCAATATCTAATCTGTTATTCTTTAGTTGTTTCGGTTTCCATTATTTTTCAAATAACGATGACTGCACTTCCTCCCTCGAAGTGCCAGTTAATCATTTTGTATCGGCCAAGTTTGTCCTATTGTATTTTGGAATGGTCTAATGGAGTCAGGGTAAAGTGACTGCATAGGGTGATAGGGATTGTTGAGCTGTCTAATTGTCTGTCCTCTGTTCAGTACTTAACTCTCTAGTTCACAGCTTAGGAGGGCGCAAGTTACAACATGCTTTCAAGTTCAGATACAGACCTGGCCTTTTCATTGTTACATTCCAGTGGTTTGTCGACTGTATAATGAGGAATAGTAAGAACTTGCTTTTTTGCCACCATTTTCCTGTTAGTTTAATTTTTATTTTTATACTTGGCTTGCATTAGCTGCATTACAGCACTGTTGCACTTAATATCCATGCTAATATTTACTACACTTTCAATTACTCAGAAGCTTTTATTTCCTTTTTACATTGTCTAAAGACCAAATTTCATGACTAAAAGCTGTTACATGTGTCTCTTGCAGCAAGGTTGAGGGAATCACTATATAGTGTTGAGGCGGTGAGAAACTCGAGTCATAAAGTTGCTGAGTCCTGTGATACTGTAGGCTTTAACAATTTGTTAAAGCCTGCTGAGTTGATTGAAGAATGTATTCAGTCTTCTGATATGGCCTTGCAAGAAAGTACAGGTTCTTGTCTGTTTGGTCAAAAGATGTATATTGATTCAGATGTTTCAGCTGAATTAAGGAGCAAGGTGGATACTTTTAGCATGGGTTATCTTGTGACACTCGGTTTTCTTTCCACTAGTTGCTCTTGACCACTATACAGAAATATCCTTTCTCAACATATTATATCACTGCATATTTTATGCGAGGCAATTTACCCTATTCTTCTATCTTTACTAGGTTATGGAAGCAGCAAACCAAATGGGAGCTATATTCATGGATCAGTGGCTTGTTGGTTGTGGTGCAAGCTATGTAGTTTGTGAGGGGTCTTCTATTCTAAGATACCTTGGGCATGCTGATAATATTGTCACGGTATGTTCCACTAATCACTTTTCTTTTTTATCGGACTGTATGTTCTTGCGAAAATGATTCAAGGTATAAACAATATATGCAAGATTAGAAAACTGAAGCAAGGACCTTTATTTTGCTATGATGTCACAGCGGAAACAGTTTCAAAGATCTTGAAGGTGAAAGCCTCACAATAAGGACTGTTGTCGTTGAGGCATCTTATAATAAGACTTCCTAATAAATAAAAAAATACAAGACTAGCACAATGGTGGAGATCCTTCCATTTTTTTTCTTTTTGAAGGTTTAGAAATGGTTGTAATGGCCTGCAAGCTGTTTTACTTACATTGGAAACCATCAAGCCTGAATAATGAGAGAAAATAGGTGTTCCATTGATTTTAGGCATGTAATTGGACACAACAAATACATGAATGGCCTTGTTGTAATGATTTTGGTGTAGTAGTAATAAGTTCCAAAGGAAGATTTATCATTTATTATATATGGGACAGTGAAGGTTTTGTTTCCCTATAAATCATAGCAAGTCCATTAAAAGTCTAATTTGGTGCCATGAGACGGTAGGCAATTCGTTCCTAGAAAAGTAGTATCAGCTCACAGACCTAGAAAGCATGCCACCCTCTAGATATGTCTTTAAAGTGAGATGTACGTAGATAGTATATGAATGTTTTGTTTACAAAGAGCCACTCCCCTCGTCTTCCCCAAATAGTTTGTCACCTCTCTCACTTGTTCTGGGACATACTGCTTCTCTTCCCTTCTCATTTAAATGATGACATATAAACAACTAGTGCTTGTGTGGTTATAGATGTCGTCAGTTTGGGGTTTGCATGGTTTAGGTTTTGGTACAGTTATGGCTTTTATTAGGTTTGGAGCATTGGTTTATCATCACGTTGGCTTTGGTTTTGTAGTTTTGTCTTGCAAGGTCATTTAAATATTTTTCACTTGATTTCTTCTATTACTTGAATTTTGATTGTGATGCTTTGTCATTTGCAATAGAGAATATATTGATGCTCAAGTTGGCCTTATTAAGAGAATGACCCTACGGAAACAATTACAAATTAAGGATCATGAACTAAAAGGAGGGGAAAAGATTAAGTCAATGACATGCTGACAACATTGAATCGGTAGAAGCTAGTTTAAACAAACAAATTAGGTGTCCGCAGGTGGACATTGGACTTAACATAGAAGAGTTGTGTCTGTGTCCATAAAAATAAGGAAATAATTGTGGATAAGGAACATATTGACAACAGTGGAGTGGAAGAAGCTAGAGTATGTCAAGCAAGATAGGGCATCTGGGAATGGATGGAGGTTTAATCTAGTGTATCAGAGTTGTGCAATAAGGCTGGTTGCTTTTGCATTAAATGCAAACGAGTTGTGTTTAACAGGTTGTATATATGTATGGCAGTGGGTAGCTACTATTTCTTGGATTTTTTGTTGTGTGCATACCTTCTTTATTGCACACACTTGTATTTCTTTTCTCTCCTTCAATTCATATACTCTCCTCAATTGCAGTAGTGCACATCGGCGTTTAGACATTTAGTGCTTCCTATGACGATATTCCTAACTCTGAATTTGTTCTGCCATTCTTCTGTAAATTTACCAACATTCAACATTCCACCAAAAAGGATCTTGGTATTCAAGCTTATTGTGCTCCTATCTGTTTCTAGTAATCTGTAATCTTAAATTACATGTAACAATAATTGTTTATAATGAGCTGATATAACCCGAACCGTCCGACTCTGACCCCCGGCCAAACCCGGCGTGCTTGGTGTAACCTGAAATGACCCATGAGTAACCCGAGGCGATGGACTTGATCTTGAAAGTAAATGGTAAATTTATTATATTCTTGTTAAAATTTTAAAAAATAATTATAATATTTTTCCAATGGGATGGTAATATTTTAGCTTTATATGTATTATAATATTTGATTGATTTAAAGAATATATAATAAATAATTAATATGATCATTCTTAATTATCATTATTAATACATTTGTCTTATTATATTAACACATTGCAGCCTGTTTGGGTTCTGAAAACTGCTAAAAGAAGATGCATGCAACGGTTCATTCGATTCTCTGCTGATTTGGCCAGGGAGGTAGGAATGCTGCTTGAGAATCTTCGAGAAGGGAATACCGCTGGGCAGGTGCTTTATAATGCTTTTAGTTTATAATGTTCATTAAATTCTTTGAATTAGAAGACGTATTATAGACCACATAAAAATTGGGCAGTCCACCTTGCCATCATTCTTAATGGTGGGTATGACAACAAAAATATGTAAATTTACAAAGACCCGTTCATGGAAGCCCATCCCAAACGTTTTATAGGCATGTGCCTGTGGACTGATGAAAAGTGAGTCAGGTCCGAACCCGTTTTTATCGGTTCTTGTGTGTATAGTTACTCTCCACAGTCCACAATAGGCATCTGATTATAACTTCTCATATGTGCAAGTATTGATTGTCTTGTAGATTGTAGAAAACATTTGAGGCCGAGAATTACACTACTCTGGATTATATTAGGGCACTAGCTCCAAGTAATCTTATGTAGATAATCAATTTTTTTTGTGTGTAGACAATTAATAATGATAGTTGCATGGGCCAAGTTTTTAACTTCTTATTTCAAGAAATATGCTGTAGAGAGAAAATACTAGAACAAGGGAGTTTGAGGGGCCACTTTCAGAGTCTCGATTGCTCCTTGCAAAACACTAGAATGATCCTTGTCCTTAACAATTACTCGAATCTTTGTCCAAAACACTACAAGAAGACGAAGAGTGATAGCCGTTCCCTGTAATTTCTTGTACAAACTTACTAGCCGTTCCCTGTACCACAGGTATTTAATTGAAAACTAAGGTTGGATATCCGTAAGTTCTTAGCGATCATTTAAGTCTTTGATGTTGTGTTGACTATCGCTGGTTAGATAAACAATTATAACATCGGAAACAAACACTGATCTTCATCAAATAATGAGTCGTTGATTTTTTTTCATCGTAGGAGAACTTATCAGAAAAACGCCCTCGAGATATGTTGGTTTCTAACATGAGTGAGGCAGATGCTGAGCAAAGACAGCAAATTGTGCATTCTGCAAAACTTAGCATTAGAAATCGCCGGAATCATGGCATGCAGGTGTGTAGTTCTTACTTATTCTTTAAGTGATCAGTTTTATGCTTATTGACTGATATATAGTGCTGAACCCTCAGTATTATGTTGGAAAATTGGTATAAAGTTATTTTGGAAGTTCATTTATGTTAAAACTATACGTGATTGGGATTCTGTACATTATAATCTGATGATTGTAGAATTTTGTGTTTTACACATTTCGGTCATTGGTGGAAGAATTTTATGAGGATTATTCAGTTGGAAAAGTAAATTAACTGACTTAATGAACCGGAACTTGTATACAAAATAAAATTCTAAAATTTATCCTACTCTTGTCCAAACAAAAAAAAATGCATCTAAAAACTGGAAATTGATTGATATTTTCCCTATTTATATTTAGACCTAGGGTCTGGTTGGCACTTGGCAGTAGCCTAAGGTCCTCAAGTTATAAGCTGCTGGCATGCTGCCAAAAATCCCTTCCCCGTCCCCCTCTCTGTCTCCCTCTCCCGCTCCCTCCCTCTCCCTCCCTCTCTGTGGTTCAGTAGGTTATGAAAAGAAGTGATACTTCCGGTTTGAATTGAGTATGGGTAGGTGATCAAACGTTTCTTCAGCTCAACTCAATGAGCTGACAGAACCATTGTTTGTAAGAAAAAAAACAAAAACAAATTGTTGATCATCACAGTAGTTTTAACAGTTGTGCAATTTTTGTAATGATATTGAGTCTATAGACCGATCCATCCAACCTTGTGCCAAAAAATCGGGTTTCAGGTCTTGTAATTTAAACCTTAAAGTTTGAAGGTTGGTTGAGTTCCTCTATGGACTTTTCCTTTCCCCAGTGAATCGATCTGTGTAGAGCTCCTCCTGTTCGTGTAGGTGATACATTAATAATTGGTATAAACATTTGTGTTAGTGCGCATGACCTGTAGTCAGATGAACAAGTATGGAGAGAGGGCAAGTGTTATTAAAATATAGAAACAAGTTGTATAAATTGAAAAGCAGAAAGCTTTTTAGGCCAATTGTTAGCGAAGTCTATATATGCTGCTTCTGCTGGTTGATCCTTCCAGATGAATCCTGTTAAAGCAATAATATTACCCATGTTAACCTGGAGAGAATGTGACTCGTTAATGTCTTTTGAGGTATCAGGTGTCTTTACATGCAACTTCGCCCAGCACTCTTTTAGATTCAGTTTGCTGGTCAATATCAGAGCCACCTTCCACAGCCACTATTTATAATGATGCTTCAGTTGCTGAGAATGCGGAAGCCCAGGTATCTGGGTTCCCTGATGCAAAAGATGATGGAAAGCCATTGGACACAGCATTCTCAAATCTCTCTCGGCCCCTTAGCGAAAGGTCTTTAACAACACTAAAATAGTGTGGAGTTTACACAAGACATTTTACATTGATCTTTTGTATGTTTTCAGTTTTATAGACCATAATCAGGGAACACTAAATGGTCTACTTACATTCTTGGCTTTTTTATGCAGTGAGAAAACGGAATTGATGTTTCGACACCATTTCATTACCATACTCTTTCCAGTTGACCGGTTCAGTGAGATGGGCTTATCCTCAAGAACTTTCTACAGTGAAAAAGGTTTTGAACGTTTGCAGATGTTAGACCTTATTTACGTCTTTTATCAGGTATGAATAACTTAAGTATAAGCATATCTAACTATACCATGTCTGTAAACAGAATACGCTTATCTCCTTGCATCTCTCCATCTTATCCAATCATTGGGTTTTTTTTTTTAATTAGATAATCTATTTGATATATCTACATAACCTTTATGTATTAATAATAATATAAATTCTTATTATTATTAAACAATAGTTTCATAATCATATCCGATTATTATTACATAGTATTATTCTTACATAATCCTCATCTTAATAATATTAGAACTTATCTAAAATAGCTCTGCTCACCTACTTGTTTCTTGCATATTTCATCAAATAATTTATCTTATCCATTTTCTTTCTTGTTTTATAAATAATTGCCCCTAGTCTTCACTTTTCAACAATGGATCCTCTGTTGTACAGGAAAATATGTCGGACCACGAAATAGAAGCTGCAATTCACACTGATTCGAGGCATGCTGATAAGCTTCGCGCAATCTATTCTGCTAAGCGAACAGAAGAACTCGTGTACAAACGTATCGATTTCATGGGAAGCCGAAGGTTTTTTGAAATGCTGAAGCGGATTAGTGGGTATAACACGGGAAATGTGTACGAGTTGGTGATCAGTGCATGAGAGGTTATTATGTTGTTAGCTAGGCTCAAATATGAAGTAATACATTTCATAGCCCCATCATAAGGGAAGAAGATGTAATTTTGTTAACTTAAATTGAAAATATTGCACCTAAGAGCTACACAACATTGGGGGCCAGTTCAAACCAAACCGGCGGTTTGTGAACCGGCGCAAACCGCCGGTTTGACCAAACCGGCGGTTTGCGGTTTAGGTTTGGTTCTAGACCAAACCTAAACCGACGGTTCAAACCGGAGGTTAACCGTCGGTTTGAACCATTTTTTTATTTTTTTTAAAATTTTTTTTTACCAAACCGGCGGTTTGGCTTGCCGGTGGGCCCCACATCCCAACGGCTATTAGAGCCGTTGGATGTGTTTTTTTTTTTTTTTTTTTTTTTTTGTAATATTAGTTTAATTAAAAAAAAATTAATACCCATAATTCCTATAAATACCATACAATTCTTCCATTTATCTCACACCAACATTCTCATCTATCTACTACTACTCTCAATCTCCATCTCGTATTCTCTTTCTCGTATTCTCGAATCTCGATCTTTCGAAATGGCAAACCCGGATTACCCAAGCGACTACGACTTCACTCCAACTCCCGCTTTCTTTCCTAGCACACAAGAAAGCGAGACTCAACCGCCGGATTCGGAAATGCCACAACCACAAGTTCCACAAGGTGAAGGGCCATTCCGACAAGCCCCTCCACCGAAAATGCTCACCTCCGACATATTCACCAAGCATTACAAGAAGGGTCCGGTGATGGACGATTATTGTCAAGTTTCGTGCAATTATTGTCCGAAGGTGTACAAGTGGAAGTCGAAGGGCGGATACGAGACTTTGCAAACCCACATGCAAAAAACTCATTCGGAGAAACTCGGAATAACACGGGGACAAACTCAATTGTCCCACGGGTTTGCATCCTCTTCCTCTCAATCTTCTTTATTTAATTATAATCATGTTGATGAATCTTTAGGATTAGCCAACTTAATTGCATCCGAAGCTTTTCCATTTTCTTATGCGGAATCTATTAATGTAAGAGAATATAACACTACTTATCTTCAACCGGCTTATAAACCAACTTCTCGTAAACAAGTTTCGAAATTAATTTCTCAATCTTATGAACAAAAGAAACAAAAAATTCTTACGGTTTTACAATCTTTTTCGCATCAAGTTTCAATTTGTAGTGATATTTGGAGTACTTTATCACAAAAACATTTTTACGTGGGCATCACTTTACATTTTATCGATAATGATATGTACTTGCATAAATTTGTTATTGCATTTCGACATTTTAATGAAAGACATAGTGCCGCCAACATTGCTAATTTAATAAGAACGGTTTTACAAGAATTTAATTTACAAAATCGTGTTTTTTCATACTCATTTGATAATGCTTCCGGTAACACCCGCGCCGTTAACCATTTAGTGGAAAATGCGGGTCAACTTATAAAAACTTCTTTTACTCACCAAAGATGTGCATGTCATATTTTAAATTTATGTGTTCAAGATGGCCTAAAAGTTTTACATGAAATGTTAGAACCTATAACCGATGTAATTGAACATATTTGGCATTCAACCGAATTAAGAAGAAAATGGAGATCAACTTGTATAGAAAAAAATGTTCCTCCGATTGCTTTTTCGAAAGATATTGGAACTCGGTGGAACTCAACCTATAAACTACTTACTCAAGCTATTCGTTATAAAGATGTTTTACAAGAATTTTCTTCACAATTTATTTCTTGGTCTATTTTAGATGATGAAATTATTTGACAAACTTGTTTTGATATTTGTAGTGTTTTAAAAGTTTTTAGTGATGCTACTAATACGTTGACTTATGTTTACATTCCTACTTCTTGTTGTTTTTTAAAAATAGCCGTAAATGTTGCCGAGGCTTTACAAACCGGTTTAGGTTTAGAATCACTTAAATATGCTACGGCCGAAATGAAAACAAAATGGCTAAAATATTATGATGACGTTCCCCTAGTTTATCTTATTGCCGCCGTTTTCGATCCTAGACTTAAAATTGATGGTGTTACGGAATTTTTAAATGCTTATTATGAATGTTTATGTTTATCTACTATTAAGAACGTTAATTCTATTATTAGTAATGTTCGTCTTGAAATTGCTAAATTACTTCCTTTATTTGAAACTAGTGCTAGTGCTAGTGCTTCTACCCAAACAACTCCTCCACCCACTTCTTCTTCTTCTTCTATTGTTTCTAAAGTTAGACAAATTTTATCTAAAAAAAAAAACACCTAGACATTCATCCGCAAGTGCGGAATTTGAAGATTATCTAACTACTCCTTTTAGTTTTGATGGTGATATTGATAGTTTTGAAGTTTTACAATATTGGAAGAAGATGGTCCCAAAGTATCCAACATTAGCCAAGATTGTGCAACAAATTATGGCCGTTCCCGCATCAACGGTGGCCGTGGAGCAAACTTTTAGTCAAGGAGGAAACATGCTAAGCTACAAGAGGAGTCAATTGAAACCCGATAAATTGGAGGCTCAAGTTTGTGTTCAAGATTGGATAAGGGCGGAGAGGAGGCAACAACGGAATGCACCCGCTTAGGTTTGGCGAAAGGCCAAACCTAAACCGGCGGTTCGCAAACCTAGCCAAACCTAAACCGGCGGTTCGCAAACCTAAACCAGCGGTTTAGGTTTGCGACCCACCTCTAGCCCCTAACGCCTCTACCGGTAACATGTTCCATAATTGTCTGTCATCTCTATTGATGCAAATGTGATATATATGTGGTTAATAAAAGTGGTAAACTCATCAAGTGTTATATTTTGAACTTGGGTTCGGGTCACCTAGATATGAATTAGTTTATTAGTTTATGGTATTAAACCGTTTTAACTTTTAACTCTGAATCATGAGTAACTACACAATCTCCATACTCTCTCCTTTTCATTAAAAAAAACATCTACTACTAGTATACACACAAAGCTATGCTATATTAGGAGTAGATTAAATAAAGTACGAATAGTATGTGTACTTTTACTATTTTTTTTTTTTTGATAATGGAAAGCGGTTCGATCCCATAGACGGCGCGCCGACTATTGGATCGAAAGGCCGAAAAGGATCGGCAGACGGACTAACCGTCATGAAGGACCACAACAAAGAAGAAAAAGAAAACACAAAAATACATCATAAAAACCCGAAGGCAGAGACGTCTTCAGGGGAAAACAGAATGATCCAGTCAGCCGAAAGCGACGAGCATGAACGTTCATCTACGAAGGAAGTACACAGGTAGGAAGCCTGGGGAACAACTGTGGACACCTCAGATTTGGACTACAATAGAGCCGTCAGGAGTCGATCACACATCCACGCCCCCTTCTCGACAAACACTCGAACCGCCACCAGGACAGCATCAAAACAGAGAAGACGAAGCTGCAACACACGGGTATCGTGATATAAAAATGTGTACAACTTTGATGGTTTAAAGAGTAGTGATTTACAAGAGGGTCATTGTTCGAAAAGAGTTGGTTTACAACAAGAGATTTTGTTTTGATTGATTTGAAAATGATCGATTTTGTTTAAAATCAATTATTGTCTCGGACAATAAAGATTTGAGTCAAAAATCAATAAACATAAATTTTTATTATTCTTTATCATTTTTGATGTTTGAAAAGTGGGGTTGGATTGCAAATTAGAGAGAAAAAAACCACAAGAACTTGTAGAAAGAAACCCATTAGGCCGAGATCGATGTCGTTAGACTGCGATATTGGACAATAAAAGCTGTTTTAAATAGAGAATTTTAATCCCGGGAAATTTGTTAGATATTTTGTTTTACTTTATTTTGCTTTATTATTATTTTATTTTTGTAGGGTTCCAGTGCAGCTCGAAATCAAGCAAGGGAAAGAGGTGGCGCCGATGAAGGCCGCATAAAAAATTGTGGATGCCGCCGCAGTGCATCTGATCTAGAAACACGTTTTGTTGGTCGCAGTGGTTGAGGGCGGAAATTGCAGAACCCGTTCAGAGACTTTACACCGCTTCGGTGTGTAGATCGGAGAAGGAGATGGCCATTTGGAATGATTTTTTTTTTGTGGTGAGCTGGTAGCCGGTGTGTAGATCGGAGGAGGAGATTCCTTTGGCGGTGAGCTGGTAGCCGGTAGGCCGAGATCTAAGCTTGGTTGTTTGAAAGTTCAGAGCCGGTGGTGAAACTGGTGGTGTTCCGGCAAGATCTAGAAGGCCGTTAGGCCGAGTCGTGGTGGCCGGTAGGCCGAGAGTGGTGACGGAGGTCACGAACCCTTGTTGTTCGTGTGGTGTTCTATGGAGAAAGAGTCCTAATGTTGACGGAGTTGAAGCTCGACTCGTAACTTTTTCTTGATTAACTTTGATAAGAAGAGAAGTGAAGCCAAACGAGCACCACCATTGATAGTATTTGTTTAGGATTTTGTTGAGCTTTAGTAATGATAGATCAGTTGTTGGACTGAATTTTGGAAGAAAATCAATTTTTAGAAGATTTCTTCGTAGACTGGGGAATTTTGGGGAGTATGCAAGAAGGCGTGTGGTAGCGCGTTCTCCTTGGCCCCTTTTCTTCTTTTTACATTTAGAGGTGTAAGTTTGTTGAGTTGCCTACTTACTCTCTCTCTTTCCTTTCGAGTTTCCCTCTGGCCGTCTCAACTTTGTCCTTTTGACCATCTATGTGTACTTTTACTATTGATATTCATGCATAGTATATTATTTATAGGTGCATTCAAACACCAAATTTAGTCCCTGTTTAGTATGAGATTAGTATGAGATGAGGATTTTTTTTTTAAATTGTGGTAGATGGAAATTGTTGAGATTGTTGGAAATTATGATAGATCGTTAAATATTATAAATTTTTGGTGTTTGGTAAAGGTTTACTCATTGAGATTGTTTATGGATAGATTACAAATATGCTCTTTAATGAAGCATGTGTTTTCCACGTGACTTTCATCCATATCATTTGTGTCCTAACGTAAAGCATTGGAGAGGACGAACTAGTTTGATGAATAGGGTCGAATGTTTGTGACGAAGAAGAGGGTCAAACGAAGAGGTTAACATTTAACAATCACTCCTCTGCAATCTAATCTTTAATGATTATGCATTCTATCCTTCAATTTTGCTAGCAACGTCTCGATTTCAGTAGTAATGTATCAATTTTCATTACCAATTTAACAAAGGTTGAATGTCCGCGTTGTTTTAGTAGCAATGAATCGATTTCCAGTACCAATTTAACAATTTCTAGTACGAAATTAGGCATAAAAACTCTTCGTTCGACCCTTTGTGTTTTTAGTAGCAATGTATGATTGAATATATAGCCTTAAAACAGAAGAAAATTCACTTTGCATTACAATAGTTATGCTCGAAATGTCTGCGTTTTTAGCAATTAGAATGATAGTATATATAGGCATAAAACTAAATAGCAATCAAAATGTATGCGTTTTTAGTTATTCTTAAAATGTCATGGCTTATGAATATTGTAAATTTGGAATAGATTGACATGTAAAACTCAATCCATATTTTTGTTTTATGTGTTGTTTTATCTGGTGAGGATTGTTGCTTTTATGTGTTGTTTATTTTGGTAAACCTTGCTGATTTTTCTGCTGAACCTTGGTGTTAATTGTGTATTTTTTTGCTGAATCTTATTATTTTTCTATTGTTTTATGTGGTGAATGTTGTTGATGCTTGTTGTATGTTAACTCAATCTTGCAATACCGGATTGAGTTTTGTTTTGTGTTGTTATATGTTGGTTGCTATTGGAACATAGGAAGTGACCGACACGAATGAGAGACTGATGCAAGAGACTATGAATAAATCTTATTATGCGTGGAATGATGCACTAACAAGAACATTCTTAGATATTTTATGTGATTTTCAAAGAATAATGGACAAAAGAATGGTTTAAGTTGGAAAGTTTTGACAAAACAATTTGATTTGAAGACTTCAACAAAATGTCTAAAAATTACATAGAATAACAAGTACAATAACTTGAGATGTTTTTAGAAATTATGGTTAAAACTTGAGGATAGTGATACGAGTCTTGACATAGACTATGAGCGAAACTATATTGATGTAAATCTCGATTGGTGGTCAAAGAAGCTCCTGATATGTATATTCCATATGGACCCAATTGATTACTATCACTCAAACACAAGTAATAACAAATGTCCTACATGTTAGAAAATCAACCACCTCCATGCCCTACATGGTCCCGTGGAAAGGGAAAAAGACATACAGTATTGGTTCACAAGGAGTAAACAAGTGCAGTGTTAGGAGGAAGAGTGTTGGGAATTCAGCATAACTCGATCATTTAACTTTATCATCAGAAGCTAATAGAAAGATGATCGCTTTATGTGATGTTGAAGAGCATAGGCCCACTGCAAAAGAAACATCTAACAATCCCTGCTCTACAACAAGTGACTCAATGGTTGTGCTTGGTACGATGGTGAACGAGAGATTACTCAATTGGTGGGCAAAGAAGCTCCTGATATGTAAAAATTCTATATGAACCCAATTGATTACTATCATTCAAACACAAGTAATAACAAATTTCCTACATGTTAGAGAACAATGATTACCGTGTTTTTTTTTTAAAAAATGGTCTTCATCCAGACGTTCAGTCTATGATGGAGATTATGTTCGAGGGCACGATGACGACCGGTTCACATTATGTTGCTCCATCAATGGGCCCCTGTCGTCCAACACTGCAATTGAAGTGAATGACGAAGATGTAGACCCGATTGATTGAGATGATTTGACATAGCAGTTGATCTTACTTATGATCAAGAAACAAATAATATGCCTATTCCTAAAGAAGAAAATCAACCACCTCCATGCCCTACCCGGTCCCTTGGAAAGGGGAAAAAGACATACGGTACTGGTCACAAGGAGTAAACAAGCGCAGTGTTAGGAGGAAGAGTGGTGAGAATTCAACATAACTCGATCATTTAACTTTATCATCAGAAGGTAATAGAAATATGATCGCTTTATGTGATAATGAAGAGCATAGGTCCACTGCAAAAGAAACATCTAACAATCCCTGCTCTACAACAGGTGACTCAATGGTCGTGTTTGGTACGATGGTGAACGAGGGATTAATATCACCAGGTTCACATGTTTCGTGTTTTTCTGTCTATCTTTTAATGTCTGAAGTAGCATGTACGATGTTTATATTGATTCTTGGAAATGAGGAGAGACTTCATTGACTTGAATGGGAGTACAAGAAAGAGGAGAAAAAGGGTACCTTGTCTGATGTGTGATTGTAGTGTCATGTATGAACTTTATGAACTTGTTTCATGTGAACCTTGTTTGTTTGTTGTGTTGTGTAACAACTTGATCACTCACCTTTCATTTGACATTTAATGAACTTATGTAAGTTTGACTGTCATTAAATTACTGAAATGTTGGTGGTTGTTTATTTAGTTACACCGTTTGTGTTTGGATAATGTCTTCACGAGGAATCATTACCGCAAGGCATAGAGGGGGAGGTCATAAGCGTCTATACCGTAAAATCCATTTTCGACAGAATGAAAAAGACATATATGGTAGAATCATAACCATAGAATACGACCCTAATCGAAATGCATACATTTGTCTCATACACTATGGGGATGGTGAGAAGAGATATATTTTACATCCTAGAGGGACTATAATTGGAGATACCATTGTTTCTGGTACAGAAGTTCCTATAAAAATGGGAAATGCCCTACCTTTGAGTGCGGTTTGAACTATGGATTTACGTAATTGGAAGTAACCAATTAGGTTTACGACGAAACCTAGAAATCGATCACGGATCCAATTTGAGTACCTCTAGAGGATAGACCTCAATAGAAAACTGTAGAGTAATGGCAGCAAGTGATTGAGTTTAGTAGTTCCTCATATAAAATTATTGACTCTAGAGATATAGTAATATGGGGAAGACAAAATTGTTTCAAGCACCGACAGAACCGGAACCGCCCCTTCTTTCAAAGAGAGGGGGATGGGTTATTCACATTTCATTTGATGGTCAGAGGCGAATTGAAAGCTAAGCAGTGTCTAAAGATTCCCCGGGGAAAAATAGAGATGTCTCCTACGTTACCCATAATATGTATATGTGAGAGTATCGACGTAATTTCATAGGGTCATTCGGTTTGAATGCTACATGAAGAACATAAGCCAGATGACGGAATGGGAAGACCTAGGATGTAGAAGATCATAACATGAGTGATTCGGCAGATTGGGATTCCTATATAGCTGCTGATGTGGTACTTCATTGTATGATAAATAGAAGATCCATTTGTATAGATATCATCATCTACATCCAAAAAGTTGTATGCTTTGGAAGAAGCTTGTACAGTTTGGGAAGGGATTTTAATTGATCAAAAAGAAGAATCTGCTTCAACCGATATGCCCTTAGGCACGGCCATACATAACATAGAAATCACACTTGGAAAGGGTGGACAATTAGCTAGAGCAGTGGGTGGTGTAGCGAAACTTATTGCAAAAGAAGGGAAATCAACCACATTAAAATGACCTTCTGGGGAGGTCCGTTTGATATCTAAAAACTGCTCAGCAACAGTCGGACAAGTGGAGAATATTGGAGTGAACCAGAAAAGTTTGGGTAGAGTCAGATCTATGCGTTGGCTAGGTAAACGTCCTGTAGTAAGAGGAATCGTTATGAACCCAATAGACCAGGCCCGACCCTAGGAGAAGGCCCAATAGGCACTTGCCTAGAGCCCCACTTTGAGGAGGGCCCATGTAAAAAATAAAAGCCCATATTCCATATACTAAAAAAAATCCATCTATTATAAAATCCAAAAATAAATTAGGTTTTCTTTTAGGAATTTGACGGGACCACTTTTTCATCTCTACCAAAACTCAGAGAGAGTTGTAGAGATTTCCATAGCCTTTGAAAGTTCAATCTCAAGCAGTCAAGTTGAAGGTTAGCTTTTTTACTTTTATTTTTTTTCTTGTATTTTCTTTTCTTCTATGTAATTTCTGTTTGGTTTGATTTAAGGCTTGAATTAAAAGGTCCGATTTTTTTCCATTTTTTATTTATCTTCTCCATGATTATAATTTATAAGTTGATAATGTTGATTAACTATCAACTTGTTTTTTTCAGTTGTGATTCAGTGATTGTGTGAAAGTAAAAGTGTAAATTGTGATGAAAATGATGTTTAGGACCATTGATTAAGTATATTTCTAATTTTTTTTACCACATACCACTGTTATATATTATATTGAAATGAAAAGAATGTGTGATTGAAAGTTGAAACTATCTTTGTTGGTTTAGACTGTTTAGATCATCGAGATGGCTCCAGGAGGTAGGACTTATCCTTCTGGTGCTCAAAAGAAGAAAATTAGGCAAAGGAGAGATGCATTAACCAAACAAATTGCTCCTATTACCAAGTTCTACAGCAAAAAGAGTAACCAATCACAAGCTTCAAATGATACAATTGTACCAGAAGCAAACACAGACATGGATTCTAGTGAACATTCTAAACATGGTGAATCTGAGAAAGAAGAAATTCTGGTAGTGAACGAAGAAGAAGAAATGGTTGTTGAAGTTAGTGGTGATCATGTGAAACAAATTCCTATACTGGATGAGGAAGAAGAAATTTTGCTGGATTTGATCAAAATAGAGATTTCAATAGAGGATGCAATTTTTCATTCGATGTTGATGACCCTGGAAATTGGGATGAGATTAAACAGAACATTAGAGACTTTTTGGTTGAAAGAGGTCCTAAAAGAGAGAATGATATGGTCTTTCCAATTGATGACTCAGGAAGACATTTTAGCGCAAGACACTACTTTCGTATCTATCCTAATGGTGAAAAGAATAACAGGAGGTGGTTAGTTTACTCAGTTTTTTTGAATAAGGTGTTCTGCTTTTGCTGTAAATTGTTCAAACAAGACCACAACAAGACTTTGTTGGGCCAATTAGCTGATGGAGGGTTGAACGGCTGGAAAAATGTAAGTGCAAGGCTTGCAACTCATGAAAGAAATATTCAACACATTAGTTGCTTTACTAGTTGGATTGAATTAGAAAAAAGGTTGAAACAAGAGTCGACAATTGATCAAGCTTTGGAGGAACAAATAAAGAAGGAAAAGGAGCATTGGAGGCAAATGCTCTTCAGGATCCTGACTGTTGTGAAAAGACTTGCGAAAAATAATATAGCATTTCGTGGGGATAAGGAAAAATTATATGAGGAAAATAATGGCATTTTCTTACAAGTAATAGAGATGATTGCTGAATTTGATCCGGTGATGCAAGCACATGCTCGGCGTATTTTAAAAAAAGAAACTCACTACCATTATTTGAGTCACAAGATTCAGAATGAAGTGATAGAGTTACTAGCACATGATATGAAGGCATCGATCATTGCAACAATTAAAGAGGCAAAGTATTTTTCAGTGATACTTGATTGTACTCCAGATGCAAGTCATGAGGAACAAATGTCTTTTATAGGTCGTTGTGTTGATGTTACAACAAGTCCGATTGTTGTAAAAGAATTCTTTTTGGGATTTCTAAAAGTGAATGACACCTCAGGACTTGGGTTGTTTAACGAGCTTACTAAGGCATTAGATTCTCTCACACTTGATGTTGATGACATACGAGGCCAAGGTTATGATAACGGAGCAAATATGAGAGGTAAACACAAAGGTGTGCAAAAAAGGCTTCTTGAGGTAAATCCTAGAGCTTTGTTTACGCCTTGTGGTTGTCATAGTTTGAATCTTGCAATTTGTGATATGGCTAATTGTACCCCTAAAGCTGATTATTTTTTTAGGGTGGTACAACGGTAATATTCATTCTTTTCATCTTCTACTAAGCGATGGACATTTTTTAGGGATCATGTAGATGGTCTTACTCTTAAGCCACTATCTGAAACACGATGGGAGAGTCGTGTAGAAAGTGTGAAGACATTTAGATACCAAACTTGTAAAATAAGAGATGCCCTAGCTTACTTGGCCAACCATGGTGATGATTCCAAAACAAGGAGTGAAGCTGAGTGCATGGCTACGTATGAAATGGACAATTTTGAGTTCTTGTTCGGCATGGTTATTTGGTATGATCTCTTGTTTGCCATCAATGTTGTCAGTAAGATTTTACAGACTGAAGATATGCATATTGATGTTGCTATTGGGGAGTTGGAAAATTTAATTTCTTTTATGCAAAGTTATAGAGAAACGGGATTTGATGAGGCGTTGATCATAGCAAAAGGCATCGCATCTGAGATGAACATTGAAGCAATATTCCGTGAAAAGAGAACCATTAGGAAAAAAAGGCACTTTGATGATAGCGACAACGAAGAAGAATCAACACAATCAGGTTTGGAGTCATTTGAAGTTGATTACTTTCTTTATATAATTGACCAAGCTCTTACCTCACTTCAAAGTAGGTTTGAACAATTCAAGAAATATGAGGAAGATTTCGGATTTTTATTTAAGGTTGATAAGCTAAGGTCTACAAATGATGAATTTTTGATGAAGTATTGTATGAATCTTGAAGATTTGTTGAAGTGTGGTGAGGTTTCCGACATTAATGGAAGTGATTTGTTTACTGAGTTGCGATACATGAGAGGAGCTATACCAAATGAAGCAAAAAGGGCCGTTGATGTAATGAATTACTTGAAGAAATTGGATGGGTGCTATCCAAATGCTTGGATTGCTTACAAAATTTTGCTAACCATACCTGTCACTGTTGCTTCAGCTGAGAGAAGCTTCTCAAAATTAAAATTGATCAAGTCTTATCATCGATCAACCATGTTAGAAGATAGATTGAGTAATTTAGCGATGTTATCTATTGAAAATGACTTGGTTGCAAAGCTAGACTATGCAAGCTTAATAGAAACTTTTGCATCCAAGAATGCAAGAAGGTGATTTTTAAGTAACAAAGTTACTGTTGTATTTTGTTTGTGTGGATTTATGAATGTTATATGATTATGTGCTAGTAGTTTATGTTGTTTAACCTACTTATATTATCTTACGTTTGTACCATAATTTTTTTTAAGTATTCTCTTACAAAAGGCCCCTATTTTCACTTCGCCTATAGCCTTAAAATTCTCAGGGCCGGCCCTGCAATAGACCATCCCCATGGGAGTGGTGAAGGGAGGGCCTCAATTGGTAGAAAAAGCCCAACAAATAAATGGGGCTTCCTACACTTGGAAGAAGAAGTAGAAAAAGGAATAAATATAGTGATAATTTTATTATTCGTCGACGTAGTAAATAGGAGATCAATTTGAATTAGTTTCTTCGTCTTTTTTATTAAAATAGGAGTAATTAACCGTGACACGTTCACTAAAAAAAAAAAAATCCTTTTGTAGCGAAACATTTATTAAGAAAACTTGATAAGCTTAACACAAAGGAGGAAAAAGAAATAATAGTAACTTGGTCCCGGACATCTACCATTATTCCCACAATGATTGGCCATACTATTGTTATCCATAACGGCAGAGAACATTTACCAATTTATATAACGAATTGGATGATAGGCCACAAATTAGGAGAATTTGCACCTACTCTAAATTTCTGAGGACATGCAAAAAACTATAATAGATCTCGTCGTTAATAATTAATAAATAGAGAGTCTTATCCTTCATTAATGCAGAGGTAAAACTTATGAGAAAATAAAAAAAAAGTAGCTGACTGAAGTATCTACTTTAGGCCAATATATGCATATGTCTGTTCACAAAGCGAGACGCGTAATTGATCAAATCCGTGGACGTTCCTATAAGAAAACGCCTATGATACTCGAACTCATGCCTTATCGAGCATGTTATCCCATTTTTAAAATTCTTTATTCCGCCGCAACAAACACCAAACACAATAAAGGTTTCGAAAAATAAGATTTACTTGTTTGAAAAGCGGAAGTCAACAAAGGACCTACCCGAAAAAAATGAAAACCTCGAGCTCGAGGGCGTAGTTATCTCATAAAAAAACCCTACTTGTCATATAAGTGTTGTATTGAAAGATATATCCTACTATGAAGCATATGAAACATTATATAATCGAGAAAAGTATTTACCTAGCAATTTCCGTTTAAAATCTAGTGGGGTAATACGCGACAAAAAATAAATCCACTTGGTTTCAGACTTGGTACAAGCCAAAGTCATTATTCCATTTGGTTTGCACAACCAAAAAATAATTCGGAGGGTTGACACGAAGATAAAAAAAATACGGGATTGTATCAAGAATTATGCTCAACAAAATGTGCGAGCATCCTCCGGTGTCGAGGGAATTGCCCATATAGAAATAAAAAAAAAAAAGAATTGATCTAATCCAGGTCATAATCTATATGGGATTACCCGAGTTATTAATAGAAAATAAACCACGAGGTATCGAAGAACTACAGATGAATGTAAAAAAATGGAATTCGGTAAACCGAAAACTCAACATTGCTATTACAAGAATTGCAAAATCTTACAGGCACCCTAGTATTCTTGTAGAATATTAGGGTGCCTGTGTTTGGATAATGTCTTCACGAGGAAGACGCCGTTTTCAATGTCTTCAGTCCTTGTTCAATGGTTCTCGGTGGATGGATGAGGTCCTTAATCTAGTACGAAGACAAGATGTTTCAACACATTTTGAATGGAGAAGCAAGTCTTCTATGATCTATGCAATCTTTTGATCAACAAGTATGGGCTATGTGGATCCAAAAATATGTTGCATGTAGAAAAGGATAGCATATTTGTGTACAGAGTGGATCAATGTCTTAATTATCAAACCTGTTTTGAGAGGTTTCAACGTTCTACATCAAGTCATCAACTATTTTGACCACTATTCACGAGGTAGTAGATGCAATTATGGGTCGCCGTAAAGGATTCCAAGGTATGGCTAAAGATCTCATAAAACCAAGTGGTCCATTGTTTTCACAAGTCCCAAATTACATTAAGAATGAGACTCGATATTCTGAACAAATCAAGGGAGCTATTGGTTGTATATACGGCACACATATTAATGCATATATACCAGAAGGTGATCAAATACCATACCGAGGGAAGAAAGGGATTTGCACATTCAATGTTATGGCGGTATGTGACTTTGACACGTGTTTCACATTTGTGCCCGCTGGTTGGGAGGGTTCTGCTCATGATGCAAAGGTTTTGAGGAAGTAGTCTGTTCGCTCCAAACGGTGTGTGCAAGCTTTAAATTTATAACCCTAGACTTAAGCTTAAAACAAGGATGCGAACCCGCAGTGTACGGGTCAATCGTAGTAAAAAGCAAGAAAATTCTAGGGGTCGATCACAGGGACTCGGTGAAACAAAGTCAATAACGGTAAGCTTCGTGAATACTAACCACAAGAGCAATTAACCGAACGAGATGCTTAGGGTTAAGGATAAAGACTCGAACTTTCAGGATCCTACTGGAATCTAAGATTATTCTATCATTGTTTTTCCCACAACCTTCAGCCAATCACCCTAGAATCACACAAGGAAATTAGCCACTCATCATCATTATGAAAGTATTAAATATATGGGAAGAAGGTGAATATTTGAACAAGAAGAATTTAATGAAAAAGGCTTCAATAACTGAATCAAATATCACAACAAAAGCGTTCCTTGGATAGCAATCCAACAAGACAAGACAACAAGTGAGGGAATTGAAGACAATCTTACAAAACCCTTCAAAAAGCTATAAAAGCTATAGACTTCAATCTTCCTTCAACCTTCAAAAAGGTTCTTCGAAATCTCTCCCAACTGGAGTAGGCTGCTGCTGCGTGCTACAAAAGAGGGGGTGATAGCGGATTTTTCGGTGTACGCGGGATTCTCCGTCGTAAGCGAGATTATGGATTTGTGGAAATCCAACCCTTTTTATAGGAAAATAACCCTCCAAAGATAAAATATCTTAGAAAGATCTTTTCCCATAAAAATAGGTAAAATATTAGGTCTTCTTCCTTCCAGGAGCTAAGCCCAAAAATATAAGATCACCTTCCAAAGATAAAAGATCTCAGCCAAGAATAAAATATTCTCGCCGCGTCCTAGGTGTTCGCCTCGGTCGAGTCGGCGTCTCTGGATCACCTCGGTCGAGATGAATCTCTGGTCAACCGAGGTGAGTCATAACTGAATGTGAAATCTCTCAAAACTGGTCCAAAGTAAATCTTTAATCCATGGCTATGCTCCCTGGATGTAGCTCCAAATGACTCATGACTCCTTTTGCTCCTTTTTGATGCGAAACGTGCCATTTTACCTACGATTACAACAAAGCTAGGTGTAGACCTCGATTCTCGCAAAGGTAGATGAAATGGTAGTAAAATCACATAATATACATACAAACATGCAGATTATGAAAGATAAAACGTCCAAACAAACCTCAAAATATAGACTATAATTCATGCTATCAAAATACCCCATACTTAGCCCTTGCTTGTCCCAAGCAAGTTCCTCATATAGAAGTCAAGATAGAATGGATTATAAGTCATGAAAATCAATGAAAAAGTCTTTCAAAATTATTTTATGGTGTGCAACTATCATAGATCACTCTAAGAGCATACTTCATGGAATTTAAAAACTCAATATGCTCAAAACATTTTATAAATATAGGAAAGTTGTTCATCTTTGCATATAACCATAGAATGCATAATAAATCATAATTATCAAAATTAATCATGTATAATCCAGTTTAAACCACTAAGTCAATCAACAAGCTCAAGTTCTCAAGGGCTTCCCAAAAGAAAGGTCAAGAAACGTGTAGGGTAGGGATGTGTGTAAGGTAATGTGGTGCTAGAATCCGGGAAAAGGATGAACTTCACTTTCACTTTGACTTGCAACATCTCCCACTAATAAGCTTTGCTTATTTCACACTTTTTTCTTTTTACTTTACTTTTTGGGATGCATGGACAGAGGTGCACAATAACCGAAGCCTAGGAAATCTGCAATCATCAATTTCTCGAGATGCATCAAACCCTTGATGCACATACCATGACCTGTTAGGAATATCGCTCAATCCGACTTTGGCAAGACACAAACACCCGGCTATGTGAATGGTGCCGAGTTACTCATCTTCATGATTGACTTCCCCAAACCTAAAATTGCTTTCTAACACTTTCACTTCCAGCCACTTCTCAACTTTAACTCCACTTGCTTTCACCACTTCGCTTGCTTCCAAATTCCCGGATAGGTAAAGGGAGGCAAAATGTATGTGAGGGGCTAAGCATGATCAAGAAGAAGAAAGAAGAAGAGAATGAATTGCCTTGGTCTTTCCAAGAAGAAAGTGAGAGAACTTAACCTGCGGTGTCAACCTTCAAATTCAACATAATTTGGATAAAAACAAAGTATTAAACATGCCGATAATTTCAAACAAAGCATTTAGCAACTTAAACATATTATAAAACCTTTCAAACACATAAAGAATTGAAACCAGTCAGTAAACAAGATCTTCACTGAGGTCATATCCAGATAAGTAACACAAAATCAGTTTCGAAAAACTCTCAGTTAACCCACCTCGGTCGAGATGTTCTTGGTTCAACCGAGGTGAAATGCCTCGTTTGGCCAGAACTGACTCGGTCGAGGTCAAAAAAAAATTTTTAAAACCATTTTTTTATTTCAGTTTCGACGTTTTTCTCAATCAAATAACCTGTAGATATGCATGTAATATCAGATAAACATATAGAGGCACTGAAGCATAAATATGAAATATCCGATCAAATGTCATACATCAAAAGTAGTCAAATAACAACAAGTAGTCATAATAATACAAACACCCCATACTTGGGACACACTGTCCCAGTGGGTCAAATATAAGTCTAGAAATGAGAGTACTCACCGGATAAATAGCTGAACTGCATAAAAAATATAATAAGAAAATCCTGCAACTCCTCAATAGTCTCGATCCGGCGGTGGTGGTGGTGGTACGTACGGATACTGAGTCGGATCGAAAGGATAGCCCATGACACGCTTGAACTGAAGCTGGGCCATGATGTGCTGATAGTGCTGCCGCTCCTGCATCTCGCGGATATCCAGCGATAATGCAGCATACGTGTCAATAACCTGATCCGTCAGGTCATCGATCCGTCTGTGAGCAGCTCGATCTCTCACTCCATGCCTCCTGCGTCTAGCAGGTCTGACTGGAGAAGTCTCAGCTGGTGCAGGCTCTCTCTCCTCCTCATCATCCAAGTCGATGATCGGTGGCGCGCTCGTACCTGCAGTATCCGTCCCTGTATCCATCGGGACTCCACCATCTCTCTCATCTACCGTCTCCTCGTCGTCGTCATCCTCCTCCTCCTCAGCCTCAGCTGGGGCAGCTGCTGCCTCCCTATGATCCTCCATCAGCGGGGCCCAAGCTGTCTGCCAATAATGCGGATCGAAAACTGTGAACTGTCCAGACCAGCGGATCCCCTGTGGCGCAGTCCGCTCCCATGGCATAGCAACAAATGGAGTGGTCAAACCACGGGGAACTAGAATCCTCCGTGTGATCATCTCCTGTAATCCAAGCGGCTTCGGAGCCGCCACCATCGTACATACACTGAGGTCCATCCCGTGATAAGCAGCTATATGGGTGACTAGACCTCCGCAGCAAATGTCTCCCTTCGCTTTAGCCTTGATCTTGTGCAGGTCCTCTGCCAAGATCAAGCCAAAGTCTGGGAAACCCCCCGTGACCATACAGTAAAGGCTGAAGAGCTCGCCCTGTCGGATCTTCTGGGGCGTCTCAGTACGTGCCAGAAGTGTCTCGCTGAATATCCTATGGGCTAATCTGAAGGCCGGGTGGAAGATGACCTTTTCCCTGGAATCTCCAAGGCGCCATCTGTCTGCATGCTCGGTAATATGGGCAATCTGCCCCCAGAACTCCCTAGCTACAGATCGGGAGGGGAAATCGGTGGCGGTGGGCTCAGAGAAGCCGAAAATCTCTCTCCAAACCTCTAAGGGAACTATGAAGTTCCGGTTCATCAACCGGTACTTCACAGACTGGTCTGTGGGGAGGTAGGAGAAGGAGCTAACAAACTCTAAGGTCGGCTCCAAATAAGCTGGGGCTCGGATCTCAGTAAACTGATCCAGCCCTACAGTGGCAATCATCCTCCTAAGGTCAGCATCTAACCCTAGGCAATCGAAAGCTGACACGTCCAGAAAACGTGGTGCGATAACTGGACGGCTAGCTATGCGCTCATAGTCTACCCGGCATCTCTCGTGGATAACCGGGCGGTAAGGACGGGAAGAAGAAGAAGAAGGAAGGGAAGGTGAGGATCTGTCTCTGAGGGCTAGGCGACGATCGGAACTCATTTTCTCTCAACACTGTCAGACCACCTCGGTCACTAACAAGACTCAGAAATCACCTCGGTCGAGATGCAGTTCGACCGGACCGAGGCGCAGCAGTTACGATTCCAATTCTCAGAAATTCAGTTCTTTTCCCCCAAAAATCACTACAATTGCTTCCTAAGGGGTACTTAAGCCTTTTCTCAGCAGAATCAGGGACAACCAAAGCCCAAATCGAAGCGAATGGACGAGTTAGGGTTTCGACTGTTTTTACCTCGTTTCGGTCGATTCGTTAGATTTCTTTGCAGATCTGTTGTTGCAATAGGTTCCTCTACCCTTCAATCGCAGTTTGAAAGCGGAAATCTTCGAAAACGAGCAAGAAAAGAGAGAGAGAGAGAGAGAGAAGTGGACTGTCGCCGCGGTCGAGATGAATAAGGTAAAAAGTGAAAAAATAAATTTTTCCCCTTTTTATGCTGTTCTTGGATCTACTGTCACCTCGGTCGAGATGGTCTCGACTGGACCGAGGTGGTACGGATCGAGGTGGTTCTGCAGAAAACCCTAGTCGCCTCGGTTGCTCAAGAATCAACTCGGTCGAGGTGCTCTGACAGTAACCGAGATGCTTCTGTCTTCTCAAAATCTCGAACTTCTGTCCTTCCAGTTATGCTCCTTCCTTAGATATTCCCTGTTGTCTGTCCAGAACGCCAAAAACAAAGCAAAGCAAAGCAAAAACAAAAACTATCTAAGCTAGACTAGAAAACGGGAAAAGAAAGCAATACCTTGGGTTGCCTCCCAAGAAGCGCTTGGTTTAAGGTCGCTAGCTGGACCATGATGCGTCTCAAACGAGGTGGGAGGTGCCCTCACCCCATACTTCACCTCCATTGTGGGGTGAAGTAAGTAAATCCATCAAACGCTCCAACAAGTGTAAGTGCTCATCGGGGAATGAATCGTCTATGGGTGGGTCATCCGTCTCGCGGGAAGATTCCGGTAGCCGGCTGAGGTGGTCCGCAACTGAGTTCTCGGATCCCTTCTTATCGCGGATCTCTAGGTCAAACTCTTGAAACAAGAGAATCCATCGAATAAGGCGCGGCTTGGCATCTTTCTTAGCCAACAAGTAACGAATGGCTGCATGGTCGGTGTAGACAATGACCTTCACCCCTACTAGATAGGAACGAAACTTCTCGAAAGCATATACAACCGCCAATAACTCCTTCTCGGTGGTAGCGTAGTTGCGTTGTGCTTCATCTAGCGTCTTGCTAGCATAATAAATGGCGGTGGTCCGTCCATCCTTCTTCTGTCCAAGCACCGCTCCTACGGCTACATCACTAGCGTCACACATGACCTCAAAGGGTAAGGTCCAATCAGGAGGTTGGATAATAGGAGCGGAGATCAACGCTTCCTTAATCCTGTAAAAAGCATCAAGACACTCCTGCGAAAACTCAAAAACAACATCTTTATTCAAGAGGTTAGTTAGAGGTTTAGAAATCTTAGAGAAGTCCTTGATGAATCTCCTGTAGAAACCTGCATGCCCGAGAAAACTCCTCACACCTTTAACAGAACAAGGAGGAGGGAGCTTCTCAATAGTCTCGATCTTAGCTCGATCGACCTCAATACCTCGATTAGAAACGAGGTGTCCTAGTACAATGCCTTCATTAACCATAAAATGACACTTTTCCCAATTCAGAACAAGGTTAGTGTCTTCACATCTCTTAAGCACTAGAGAAAGGTTAGATAGGCAATCATCAAAAGAGGAACCATATACAGAAAAATCATCCATGAATACCTCCATGATCTCCTCTATGTACTCGGAAAAGATAGCCATCATGCATCGCTGGAAGGTAGCGGGTGCATTGCACAACCCGAATGGCATCCTCCGATAAGCAAATGTCCCCCATGGACAAGTGAAAGTGGTCTTCTCCTGATCATCCGGATGGATAGGAATCTGGAAGAATCCACTATAGCCGTCCAAGTAACAAAAGTGCGAATGCTGGGCCAGCCGCTCGAGCATCTGATCGATGAAGGGAAGTGGAAAATGGTCCTTCCGTGTGGCCGTGTTCAGCTTCCTGTAATCGATGCAAACCCTCCAGCCCGTAACGGTCCTAGTTGGGATCAACTCGTTGTTCTTATTCGTCACAACGGTCATCCCTCCTTTCTTCGGAACGACATGCACCGGGCTAACCCACTTGCTATCCGAGATAGGATAAATAATACCTGCATCCAACAACTTAAGAACTTCCTTCTTCACAACCTCTTTCATGATCGGATTTAACCGTCTTTGAGGTTCCCGTGAAGTCTTATGATTATCTTCCATTAGAATTCTATGCATGCAGAAAGAAGGTTTAATGCCAATAAGATAATCCGTGGTATAACCTATAGCCTTTCGATGCTTTCTCAGGACATGCATTAATTTAGACAATTCAGATTCGGTAAGGGAAGCACTAACAATAACGGGATAAGTAGAATCCGGTCTAAGAAAGATATACCTCAAGTGACTAGGGAGTTGCTTAAGCTCCACAACTGGGGGTGCTTTCTGAGAGGGATCCTTGCTTCCTCTTTCCAGTGGAGTGGTGTCAGAAACTGGACTCGATGAAGTCTCAGTTAGAATCGTCTCGCCATCGACCTCGGTCGAGGCGCAGAGGCGTTGACCGAGGTGTTCTTCAGTCGCTTCGCTTAGTCCAGAAAGTGTCTCGGTCGAGGTACTTCTGCTGGAACCGAGGCTGGAGATCTTCGTCTCCTGGATTAGCTTCTCAGTTTTAGCTCCTGGATCCTCTTCTAGTGCCTTCAAGCTCCGTATATCTGCATCACAAGAAGCATCTATACCTTCCTCCATTAAACTGAAGCTAATAACTCTTTCGAGTGGATCGTTAATAAGGATAGAGCTCACCAATTCTCTTGATTCTTCTTCATCGTAGATGTTGAAGATATCATCAGTTAGTTGCTCTCCTTTCATGGCTGCAAGTAGTGCGAACTCCACCTCATCGCCACCAACGTTGAATTTCAACTTGGCGTTCTTGCAATCCACGTTGCAACCCGAAGTTGCCAGAAATGGCCTCCCGAGAATAATAGGAACATGATAATCTACGGGAATGTCAAGTACAACAAAATCTATAGGTAGATAGAAGTTACCTAACTTGACCGGAACGTCCTCCAAGATGCCCACGGGATGGGTAATGGAGCGATCCGCCATATAAAGTCGAATCTTGACCGGCTTGGGCTCTCCAAGTCCGATCCTCGTACATAGCTCCAGCGGGATGATGCTCACGTTGGCTCCTAGATCACAAAGGGCTTCGCAAGTGACATCCCCAACTTGAATGGGAATGCAAAACGAACCGGGATCTCTCAACTTAGGTGGCATCTTTTCCTTCATGATCTTGATAAGCTCCGAAGATTTAGATGTCATCCTAACTTCACCAACATCCTCCAGTTTCCTCTTCCTTGATAAGATTTCTTTTAAGAACTTCCCATAGGCGGGCATACCTAAAATAGCATCAAGGAAAGGAATATTAATATGTAGCTTATTCATCAAGTCAAGAAACTTACCAAAGTGCTTGTCTAGATGTGCTCTGGCTCTGGACTGAGGGAATGGAAGTGGTGGTTTGTATGCAGGAGGTGGAATATAAGTTTCAGTCGTCCCTCCTGCTTTCTGCTGCTCCACCTCGGTTGGCATCTCGGTCGAGGTGTTCTTCGACTGGATCTGGACCGAGGTGGTCTGCGTCGAACGAGGTACTGGATCTGCAGTTTTAAGTCTACTCCTCGTCGTTATGGCCATGTACTGACCCTTAGGGTTAGTTTCAGTCTTTGCTGGAAGCTTCTCTGGATCTCTTGGCGCTTCATTCGCCCTACTAACAAGTTGTTGTTCGAAGGACTTTTGGGCCCTCGAAAATGAAGTCATAGAATTCTCCATAGCGCTAAGCTTGATTAAGATAGCCTCCAGAACTGCGTCTTTCTTTTCTGGTTGAGACGAACTTGACCCTTGCCCTTGACTCTTTAATGGAGTAGAAGAAGAAGGGGAAGAGAGGAAAGGATTAGAGGAATCGTTAGAGTTGGAGTTTGAATGATTGTTACCGTGATTTTGGTTATTCGCCCTCCAGTTGTTGCTATTGGATCCTCTATTGTTGTTGTTGTAGTTGTTGTTTCGGGGACCGTTGTTGTTGTTACGGTACCCGTTGTTGTTGTTGTTCCTTTGACCTTGCTCTTCCTTCTTAGTTTGAGCCATCAAGAGTTCCTTCAATTGCTTCACGTCATTCTTCAAAGACGTGAGTTGATTGTTGTTGGATTGAGTCTCTTGAAAGTTGACTCTTTTAACTCCACCTTCAGCTCCTTGGTGGGTATATTTCTCCATGTGCAAGGCTTGCTTCTCAATGAAGTCCCAAGCCTCATCAATCGCCATGTCCATGAAGGTGCCGGCGGAGAGTAGTTGGAGATTGAACTGGGTGCTTCCGTCCAGTCCCTTGAAGTAGATCTCCAACAACTCGATCTTTGGAATCCCATGATGTGGGCAATCCAAAAGGATATCCTTGAACCGCTCCCAAGATTTGGACAAGCTCTCCTTGTCCTTCATGATGAAAGCATTGATCTTCCCTCTCATTTCAGCGGTCTTTGAGGGGGGAAAGAATTTGGTCAAGAATTCCGTAGTCATCTCCTCCCATGTGCTAATTTTTCCTGGAGGAAGAGATTGATACCAAGTAAGAGCTCTATCTTTTAAAGAAAAGTAAAAAGGTCTTAGCTTGTAGTTGTTATTTTCAATTCTGGAAGGTCGCAAGGTTTCCATCAAGATCTCGTAGTTTTGAAGATGTTGATGTGGCGACTCCTTCTCTAGCCCTCCGAATTGGCATTGGCGAATCATGGCTAGAACTTGCGGTCGAAGTTCGTAGTCATGATCCGCTGGATCTCCTAGGTTCACTCCTGGACGCCTCAGTTGTTGATTAGGGTCCATCCTTTGACCTAGGGTTTGTGGGATTCCTGCAAGAAGAACATCTCGGACTGGCCTCCGAGGTGGAAGTACATCGGCCGGGGCGTCAGGTACTGGAACCTGCCTCGGTCGAGGATCAGCTACTGGATCCTGCATCGGTCGAGGATCAACAGGGGGATCTTCCCTCGGTCGAAGTAGAATCTGGTCTCGTATGACTGCTATCTCAGCTTCGATTGCTGCAGTCTTGGTGCGATTCTCTTCTTTCTCTTGCCTTAGTTCTTCCTTGCTGAGGCGTAGCAGCTCTAGCGCCTCTTTCAATTCGGCCGCAAGATCGCGATCGTCTTGTTGGGCCATCTTCGCTTCTCTTAAGCGTCGCTTGTACGTCTTTTTGGGTTCGGGATCGTAGGGAACGATTTCCTTCCCAGTGCGGGTTCTTCGCATATACCTAAGAAAGAACCTGCAAAAGTCACTCAAGTAGAGTGGTTAGATGACACGGGGTAAGCGCCCCAAGAGCAAACCGTACCGGCTCGGTCTAGACCAAGTCCCCGGCAACAGCGCCAAAAACTTGTTCGCTCCAAACGGTGTGTGCAAGCTTTAAATTTATAACCCTAGACTTAAGCTTAAAACAAGGATGCGAACCCGCAGTGTACGGGTCAATCGTAGTAAAAAGCAAGAAAATTTCAGGGGTCGATCACATGGACTCGGTGAAACAAAGTCAATAACGGTAAGCTTCGTGAATACTAACCACAAGAGCAATTAACACAGTCAAAGATGAATAAGAAGTCAATAAAGCAAACATGCAATTCTAGGGATTAAAGCATCTAGTTGTGGTTCCAACTCAAGATCTATAGATAAGCGGACAAAGCTGAGATTTTTGCGTGGGGAAGGTGTTACTAAAGTGGAGTAGATCACCGGGTAAGTCTCACCACTCACTAATCCAAAATCGTAACTCCTATTACCGGGTAAGTCTCAAGGAATCAAGATAAAGAACTATAATCTCAAACTAACACACCATCTAAGGGAATAGAATCAACCTTTACCGGGTAAGTCTCAGGCTAACTCACAAAGATGGGATGGAAGCACACTCAAACCCCAATAAAGGATAAACCTGTATTACCTACACTTATGATCGTTGGTACACGAACTAAGGAATTACCGGGTAAGTCTCATCCTAAGCTTGCATTGAACCAGAAAGGTGTAATAAGAATAGGATTTGGCAAACTCTAACACTTAACTCTCAGTTATGGATCAGATAAGTCACCTCGGTCAGAAGAATTCCACCCCGGCCGAGATGTTCATCAACCGAACGAGATGCTTAGGGTTAAGCATAAAGACTCGAACTTTCAGGATCCTACTGGAATCTAAGATTATTCTATCATTGTTTTTCCCACAACCTTCAGCCAATCACCCTAGAATCACACAAGGAAATTAGCCACTCATCATCATTATGAAAGTATTAAATATATGGGAAGAAGGTGAATATTTGAACAAGAAGAATTTAATGAAAAAGGCTTCAATAACTGAATCAAATATCACAACAAAAGCGTTCCTTGGATAGCAATCCAACAAGACAAGACAACAAGTGAGGGAATTGAAGACAATCTTACAAAACCCTTCAAAAAGCTATAAAAGCTATAGACTTCAATCTTCCTTCAACCTTCAAAAAGGTTCTTCGAAATCTCTCCCAACTGGAGTAGGCTGCTGCTGCTGCGTGCTACAAAAGAGGGGGTGATAGCGGATTTTTCGGTGTAAGCGGGATTCTCCGTCGTAAGCGAGATTATGGATTTGTGTAAATCCAACCCTTTTTATAGGAAAATAACCCTCCAAAGATAAAATATCTTAGAAAGATCTTTTCCCATAAACATAGGTAAAATATTAGGTCTTCTTCCTTCCAGGAGCTAAGCCCAAAAATATAAGATCACCTTCCAAAGATAAAAGATCTCAGCCAAGAATAAAATATTCTCGCCGCGTCCTAGGTGTTCGCCTCGGTCGAGTCGGCGTCTCTGGATCACCTCGGTCGAGATGAATCTTTGGTCAACCGAGGTGAGTCATAACTGAATGTGAAATCTCTCAAAACTGGTCCAAAGTAAATCTTTAATCCATGGCTATGCTCCCTGGATGTAGCTCCAAATGACTCATGACTCCTTTTGCTCCTTTTTGATGCGAAACGTGCCATTTTACCTACGATTACAACAAAACTAGGTGTAGACCTCGATTCTCGCAAAGGTAGATGAAATGGTAGTAAAATCACATAATATACATACAAACATGCAGATTATGAAAGATAAAACGTCCAAACAAACCTCAAAATATAGACTATAATTCATGCTATCAAAATACCCCATACTTAGCCCTTGCTTGTCCCCAAGCAAGTTCCTCATATAGAAGTCAAGATAGAATGGATTATAAGTCATGAAAATCAATGAAAAAGTCTTTCAAAATTATTTTATGGTGTGCAACTATCATAGATCACTCTAAGAGCATACTTCATGGAATTTAAAAACTCAATATGCTCAAAACATTTTATAAATATAGGAAAGTTGTTCATCTTTGCATATAACCATAGAATGCATAATAAATCATAATTATCAAAATTAATCATGTATAATCCAGTTTAAACCACTAAGTCAATCAACAAGCTCAAGTTCTCAAGGGCTTCCCAAAAGAAAGGTCAAGAAACGTGTAGGGTAGGGATGTGTGTAAGGTAATGTGGTGCTAGAATCCGGGAAAAGGATGAACTTCACTTTCACTTTGACTTGCAACATCTCCCACTAATAAGCTTTGCTTATTTCACACTTTTTTCTTTTTACTTTACTTTTTGGGATGCATGGACAGAGGTGCACAATAACCGAAGCCTAGGAAATCTGCAATCATCAATTTCTCGAGATGCATCAAACCCTTGATGCACATACCATGACCTGTTAGGAATATCGCTCAATCCGACTTTGGCAAGACACAAACACCCGGCTATGTGAATGGTGCCGAGTTACTCATCTTCATGATTGACTTCCCCAAACCTAAAATTGCTTTCTAACACTTTCACTTCCAGCCACTTCTCAACTTTAACTCCACTTGCTTTCACCACTTCGCTTGCTTCCAAATTCCCGGATAGGTAAAGGGAGGCAAAATGTATGTGAGGGGCTAAGCATGATCAAGAAGAAGAAAGAAGAAGAGAATGAATTGCCTTGGTCTTTCCAAGAAGAAAGTGAGAGAACTTAACCTGCGGTGTCAACCTTCAAATTCAACATAATTTGGATAAAAATAAAGTATTAAACATGCCGATAATTTCAAACAAAGCATTTAGCAACTTAAACATATTATAAAACCTTTCAAACACATAAAGAATTGAAACCAGTCAGTAAACAAGATCTTCACTGAGGTCATATCCAGATAAGTAACACAAAATCAGTTTCGAAAAACTCTCAGTTAACCCACCTCGGTCGAGATGTTCTTGGTTCAACCGAGGTGAAATGCCTCGTTTGGCCAGAACTGACTCGGTCGAGGTCAAAAAAAAATTTTTAAAACCATTTTTTTATTTCAGTTTTGACGTTTTTCTCAATCAAATAACTTGTAGATATGCATGTAATATCAGATAAACATATAGAGGCACTGAAGCATAAATATGAAATATCCGATCAAATGTCATACATCAAAAGTAGTCAAATAACAACAAGTAGTCATAATAATACAAACACCCCATACTTGGGACACACTGTCCCAGTGGGTCAAATATAAGTCTAGAAATGAGAGTACTCACCGGATAAATAGCTGAACTGCATAAAAAATATAATAAGAAAATCCTGCAACTCCTCAATAGTCTCGATCCGGCGGTGGTGGTGGTGGTACGTACGGATACTGAGTCGGATCGAAAGGATAGCCCATGACACGCTTGAACTGAAGCTGGGCCATGATGTGCTGATAGTGCTGCCGCTCCTGCATCTCGCGGATATCCAGCGATAATGCAGCATACGTGTCAATAACCTGATCCGTCAGGTCATCGATCCGTCTGTGAGCAGCTCGATCTCTCACTCCATGCCTCCTGCGTCTAGCAGGTCTGACTGGAGAAGTCTCAGCTGGTGCAGGCTCTCTCTCCTCCTCATCATCCAAGTCGATGATCGGTGGCGCGCTCGTACCTGCAGTATCCGTCCCTGTATCCATCGGGACTCCACCATCTCTCTCATCTACCGTCTCCTCGTCGTCGTCATCCTCCTCCTCCTCAGCCTCAGCTGGGGCAGCTGCTGCCTCCCTATGATCCTCCATCAGCGGGGCCCAAGCTGTCTGCCAATAATGCGGATCGAAAACTGTGAACTGTGCAGACCAGCGGATCCCCCGTGGCGCAGTCCGCTCCCATGGCATAGCAACAAATGGAGTGGTCAAACCACGGGGAACTAGAATCCTCCGTGTGATCATCTCCTGTAATCCAAGCGGCTTCGGAGCCGCCACCATCGTACATACACTGAGGTCCATCCCGTGATAAGCAGCTATATGGGTGACTAGACCTCCGCAGCAAATGTCTCCCTTCGCTTTAGCCTTGATCTTGTACAGGTCCTCTGCCAAGATCAAGCCAAAGTCTGGGAAACCCCCCGTGACCATACAGTAAAGGCTGAAGAGCTCGCCCTGTCGGATCTTCTAGGGCGTCTCAGTACGTGCCAGAAGTGTCTCGCTGAATATCCTATGGGCTAATCTGAAGGCCGGGTGGAAGATGACCTTCTCCCTGGAATCTCCAGGGCGCCATCTGTCTGCATGCTCGGTAATATGGGCAATCTGCCCCTAGAACTCCCTAGCTACAGATCGGGAGGGGAAATCGGTGGCGGTGGGCTCAGAGAAGCCGAAAATCTCTCTCCAAACCTCTAAGGGAACTATGAAGTTCCGGTTCATCAACTGGTACTTCACAGACTGGTTTGTGGGGAGGTAGGAGAAGGAGCTAACAAACTCTAAGGTCGGCTCCAAATAAGCTGGGGCTCGGATCTCAGTAAACTGATCCAGCCCTACAGTGGCAATCATCCTCCTAAGGTCAGCATCTAACCCTAGGCAATCGAAAGCTGACACGTCCAGAAAACGTGGTGCGATAACTGGACGGCTAGCTATGCGCTCATAGTCTACCCGGCATCTCTCGTGGATAACCGGGCGGTAAGGACGGGAAGAAGAAGAAGAAGGAGGGGAAGGTGAGGATCTGTCTCTGAGGGCTAGGCGACGATCGGAACTCATTTTCTCTCAACACTGTCAGACCACCTCGGTCACTAACAAGACTCAGAAATCACCTCGGTCGAGATGCAGTTCGACCGGACCGAGGCGCAGCAGTTACGATTCCAATTCTCAGAAATTCAGTTCTTTTCCCCCAAAAATCACTACAATTGCTTCATAAGGGGTACTAAAGCCTTTTCTCAGCAGAATCAGGGGCAACCAAAGCCCAAATCGAAGCAAATGGACGAGTTAGGGTTTCGACTGTTTTTACCTCGTTTCGGTCGATTCGTTCGATTTCTTTGCAGATCTGTTGTTGCAATAGGTTCCTCTACCCTTCAATCGCAGTTTGGAAGCGGAAATCTTCGAAAACGAGCAACAAAAGAGAGAGAGAGAAGTGGACTGTCGCCGTGGTCGAGATGAATAAGGTAAAAAGTGAAAAAATAATTTTTTCCCCTTTTTATGCTGTTCTTGGATCTGCTGTCACATCGGTCGAGATGGTCTCGACTGGACCGAGGTGGTACGGACCGAGGTGGTTCTGCAGAAAACCCTAGTCGCCTCGGTTTCTCAAGAATCAACTCGGTCGAGGTGCTCTGACAGTAACCGAGATGCTTCTGTCTTCTCAAAATCTCGAACTTCTGTCCTTCCAGTTATGCTCCTTCCTTAGATATTCCCTGTTGTCTGTCCAGAACGCCAAAAACAAAGCAAAGCAAAGCAAAAACAAAAACTATCTAAGCTAGACTAGAAAACGGGAAAAGAAAGCAATACCTTGGGTTGCCTCCCAAGAAGCGCTTGGTTTAAGGTCGCTAGCTGGACCATGATGCGTCTCAAACGAGGTGGGAGGTGCCCTCACCCCATACTTCACCTCCATCGTGGGGTGAAGTAAGTAAATCCATCAAACGCTCCAACAAGTGTAAGTGCTCATCGGGGAATGAATCGTCTATGGGTGGGTCATCCGTCTCGTGGGAAGATTCTGGTAGCCGGCTGAGGTGGTCCGAACCTGAGTTCTCGGATCCCTTCTTATCGCGGATCTCTAGGTCAAACTCTTGAAGCAAGAGAATCCATCGAATAAGGCGCGGCTTGGCATCTTTCTTAGCCAACAAGTAACGAATGGCTGCGTGGTCGGTGTAGACAATGACCTTCGCCCCTACTAGATAGGAACGAAACTTCTCGAAAGCATATACAACCGCCAATAACTCCTTCTCGGTGGTAGCGTAGTTGCGTTGTGCTTCATCTAGCGTCATGCTAGCATAATAAATGGCGGTGGTCCGTCCATCCTTCTTCTGTCCAAGCACCGCTCCTACGGCTACATCACTAGCGTCACACATGACCTCAAAGGGTAAGGTCCAATCAGGAGGTTGGATAATGGGAGCGGAGATCAACGCTTCCTTAATCCTGTAAAAAGCATCAAGACACTCCTGCGAAAACTCAAAAACAACATCTTTATTCAAGAGGTTAGTTAGAGGTTTAGAAATCTTAGAGAAGTCCTTGATGAATCTCCTGTAGAAACCTGCATGCCCGAGAAAACTCCTCACACCTTTAACAGAACAAGGAGGAGGGAGCTTCTCAATAGTCTCGATCTTAGCTCGATCGACCTCAATACCTCGATTAGAAACGAGGTGTCCTAGTACAATGCCTTCATTAACCATAAAATGACACTTTTCCCAATTCAGAACAAGGTTAGTGTCTTCACATCTCTTAAGCACTAGAGAAAGGTTAGATAGGCAATCATCAAAAGAGGAACCATATACAGAAAAATCATCCATGAATACCTCCATGATCTCCTCTATGTACTCGGAAAAGATAGCCATCATGCATCGCTGGAAGGTAGCGGGTGCATTGCACAACCCGAATGGCATCCTCCGATAAGCAAATGTCCCCCATGGACAAGTGAAAGTGGTCTTCTCCTGATCATCCGGATGGATAGGAATCTGGAAGAATCCACTATAGCCGTCCAAGTAACAAAAGTGCGAATGCTGGGCCAGCCGCTCGAGCATCTGATCGATGAAGGGAAGTGGAAAATGGTCCTTCCGTGTGGCCGTGTTCAGCTTCCTGTAATCGATGCAAACCCTCCAGCCCGTAACGGTCCTAGTTGGGATCAACTCGTTGTTCTTATTCGTCACAACGGTCATCCCTCCTTTCTTCGGAACGACATGCACCGGGCTAACCCACTTGCTATCCGAGATAGGATAAATAATACCTGCATCCAACAACTTAAGAACTTCCTTCTTCACAACCTCTTTCATGATCGGATTTAACCGTCTTTGAGGTTCCCGTGAAGTCTTATGATTATCTTCCATTAGAATTCTATGCATGCAGAAAGAAGGTTTAATGCCAATAAGATAATCCGTGGTATAACCTATAGCCTTTCGATGCTTTCTCAGGACATGCATTAATTTAGACAATTCAGATTCGGTAAGGGAAGCACTAACAATAACGGGATAAGTAGAATCCGGTCCAAGAAAGATATACCTCAAGTGACTAGGGAGTTGCTTAAGCTCCACAACTGGGGGTGCTTTCTGAGAGGGATCCTTGCTTCCTCTTTCCAGTGGAGTGGTGTCAGAAACTGGACTCGATGAAGTCTCAGTTAGAATCGTCTCACCATCGACCTCGGTCGAGGCGCAGAGGCGTTGACCGAGGTGTTCTTCAGTCGCCTCGCTTAGTCCAGAAAGTGTCTCGGTCGAGGTACTTCTGCTGGAACCGAGGCTGGAGATCTTCGTCTCCTGGATTAGCTTCTCAGTTTTAGCTCCTGGATCCTCTTCTAGTGCCTTCAAGCTCCGTATATCTGCATCACAAGAAGCATCTATACCTTCCTCCGTTAAACTGAAGCTAATAACTCTTTCGAGTGGATCGTTAATAAGGATAGAGCTCACCAATTCTCTTGATTCTTCTTCATCGTATATGTTGAAGATATCATCAGTTAGCTTCTCTCCTTTCATGGATGCAAGTAGTGCGAACTCCACCTCATCGCCACCAACGTTGAATTTTAACTTGGCGTTCTTGCAATCCACGTTGCAACCCGAAGTTGCCAGAAATGGCCTCCCGAGAATAATAGGAACAGGATAATCTCCGGGAATGTCAAGTACAACAAAATCTATAGGTAGATAGAAGTTACCTAACTTGACCGGAACGTCCTCCAAGATGCCCACGGGATGGGTAATGGAGCGATCCGCCATATAAAGTCGAATCTTGACCGGCTTGGGCTCTCCAAGTCCGATCCTCGTACATAGCTCCAGCGGGATGATGCTCACGCTGGCTCCTAGATCACAAAGGGCTTCGCAAGTGACATCCCCAACTTGAATGGGAATGCAAAACGAACCGGGATCTCTCAACTTAGGTGGCATCTTTTCCTTCATGATCTTGATAAGCTCCGAAGATTTAGATGTCATCCTAACTTCACCAACATCCTCCAGTTTCCTCTTCCTTGATAAGATTTCTTTTAAGAACTTCCCATAGGCGGGCATACCTAAAATAGCATCAAGGAAAGGAATATTAATATGTAGCTTATTCATCAAGTCAAGAAACTTACCAAAGTGCTTGTCTAGATGTGCTCTGGCTCTGGACTGAGGGAATGGAAGTGGTGGTTTGTATGCAGGAGGTGGAATATAAGTTTCAGTCGTCCCTCCTGCTTTCTGCTGCTCCACCTCGGTTGGCATCTCGGTCGAGGTGTTCTTCGACTAGATCTGGACCGAGGTGGTTTGCGTCGAACGAGGTACTGGATCTGCAGTTTTAAGTCTACTCCTCGTCGTTATGGCCATGCACTGACCCTTAGGGTTAGTTTCCGTCTTTGCTGGAAGCTTCCCTGGATCTCTTGGCGCTTCATTCGCCCTACTAACAAGTTTTTGTTCGAAGGACTTTTGGGCCCTCGAAAATGAAGTCATAGAATTCTCCATAGCGCTAAGCTTGATCAAGATAGCCTCCAGAACTGCGTCTTTCTTTTCTGGTTGAGACGAACTTGACCCTTGCCCTTGGCTCTTTAATGGAGTAGAAGAAGAAGAAGAAGGGGAAGAGAGGAAAGGGTTAGAGGAATCGTTAGAGTTGGAGTTTGAATGATTGTTACCGTGATTTTGGTTATTCGTCCTCCAGTTGTTGCTATTGGATCCTCTATTGTTGTTGTTGTAGTTGTTGTTTCGGGGACCGTTGTTGTTGTTACGGTACCCGTTGTTGTTGTTGTTCCTTTGACCTTGCTCTTCCTTCTTAGTTTGAGCCATCAAGAGTTCCTTCAATTGCTTCACGTCATTCTTCAAAGACGTGAGTTGATTGTTGTTGGATTGAGTCTCTTGAAAGTTGACTCTTTTAACTCCACCTTCAGCTCCTTGGTGGGTATATTTCTCCATGTGCAAGGCTTGCTTCTCAATGAAGTCCCAAGCCTCATCAATCGCCATGTCCATGAAGGTGCCGGCGGAGATTAGTTGGAGATTGAACTGGGTGCTTCCGTCCAGTCCCTTGAAGTAGATCTCCAACAACTCGATCTTTGGAATCCCATGATGTGGGCAATCCAAAAGGATATCCTTGAACCGCTCCCAAGATTTGGACAAGCTCTCCTTGTCCTTCATGATGAAAGCATTGATCTTTCCTCTCATTTCAGCGGTCTTTGAGGGGGGAAAGAATTTGGTCAAGAATTCCGTAGTCATCTCCTCCCATGTGCTAATTTTTCCTGGAGGAAGAGATTGATACCAAGTAAGAGCTCTATCTTTTAAAGAAAAGTAAAAAGGTCTTAGCTTGTAGTTGTTATTTTCAATTCTGGAAGGTCGCAAGGTTTCCATCAAGATCTCGTAGTTTTAAAGATGTTGATGTGGCGACTCCTTCTCTAGCCCTCCGAATTGGCATTGGCGAATCATGGCTAGAACTTGCGGTCGAAGTTCGTAGTCATGATCCGCTGGATCTCCTAGGTTCACTCCTGGACACCTCAGTTGTTGATTAGGGTCCATCCTTTGACCTAGGGTTTGTGGGATTCCTGCAAGAAGAACATCTCGGACTGGCCTCCGAGGTGGAAGTACATCGGCCGGGGCGTCAGGTACTGGAACCTGCCTCGGTCGAGGATCAGCTACTGGATCCTGCATCGGTCGAGGATCAACAGGGGGATCTTCCCTCGGTCGAAGTAGAATCTGGTCTCGTATGACTGCTATCTCAGCTTCGATTGCTGCAGTCTTGGTGCGATTCTCTTCTTTCTCTTGCCTTAGTTCTTCCTTGCTGAGGCGTAGCAGCTCTAGCGCCTCTTTCAATTCGGCCGCAAGATCGCGATCGTCTTGTTGGGCCATCTTCGCTTCTCTTAAGCGTCGCTTGTACGTCTTTTCGGGTTCGGGATCGTAGGGAACGATTTCCTTCCCAGTGCGGGTTCTTCGCATATACCTAAGAAAGAACCTGCAAAAGTCACTCAAGTAGAGTGGTTAGATGACACGGGGCAAGCGCCCCAAGAGCAAACCGTACCGGCTCGGTCTAGACCAAGTCCCCGGCAACGGCGCCAAAAACTTGTTCGCTCCAAACGGTGTGTGCAAGCTTTAAATTTATAACCCTAGACTTAAGCTTAAAACAAGGATGCGAACCCGCAGTGTACGGGTCAATCGTAGTAAAAAGCAAGAAAATTCCAGGGGTCGATCACAGGGACTCGGTGAAACAAAGTCAATAACGGTAAGCTTCGTGAATACTAACCACAAGAGCAATTAACACAGTCAAAGATGAATAAGAAGTCAATAAAGCAAACATGCAATTCTAGGGATTAAAGCATCTAGTTGTGGTTCCAACTCAAGATCTATAGATAAGCGGACAAAGCTGAGATTTTTGCGTGGGGAAGGTGTTACTAAAGTGGAGTAGATCACCGGGTAAGTCTCACCACTCACTAATCCAAAATCGTAACTCCTATTACCGGGTAAGTCTCAAGGAATCAAGATAAAGAACTATAATCTCAAACTAACACACCATCTAAGGGAATAGAATCAATCTTTACCGGGTAAGTCTCAGGCTAACTCACAAAGATGGGATGGAAGCACACTCAAACCTCAATAAAGGATAAACCTTTATTACCTACACTTATGATCGTTGGTACACAAACTAAGGAATTACCGGGTAAGTCTCATCCTAAGCTTGCATTGAACCAGAAAGGTGTAATAAGAATAGGATTTGGCAAACTCTAATACTTAACTCTCAGTTATGGATCAGATAAGTCACCTCGGTCAGAAGAATTCCACCCCGGCCGAGATGTTCATCAACCGAACGAGATGCTTAGGGTTAAGGATAAAGACTCGAACTTTCAGGATCCTACTGGAATCTAAGATTATTCTATCATTGTTTTTCCCACAACCTTCAGCCAATCACCCTAGAATCACACAAGGAAATTAGCCACTCATCATCATTATGAAAGTATTAAATATATGGGAAGAAGGTGAATATTTGAACAAGAAGAATTTAATAAAAAAGACTTCAATAACTGAATCAAATATCACAACAAAAGCGTTCCTTGGATAGCAATCCAACAAGACAAGACAACAAGTGAGGGAATTGAAGACAATCTTACAAAACCCTTCAAAAAGCTATAAAAGCTATAGACTTCAATCTTCCTTCAACCTTCAAAAAGGTTCTTCGAAATCTCTCCCAACTGGAGTAGGCTGCTGCTGCTGCGTGCTACAAAAGAGGGGGTGATAGCGGATTTTTCGGTGTAAGCGGGATTCTCCGTCGTAAGCGAGATTATGGATTTGTGGAAATCCAACCCTTTTTATAGGAAAATAACCCTCCAAAGATAAAATATCTTAGAAAGATCTTTTCCCATAAAAATAGGTAAAATATTAGGTCTTCTTCCTTCCAGGAGCTAAGCCCAAAAATATAAGATCACCTTCCAAAGATAAAAGATCTCAGCCAAGAATAAAATATTCTCGCCGCGTCCTAGGTGTTCGCCTCGGTCGAGTCGGCGTCTCTGGATCACCTCGGTCGAGATGAATCTCTGGTCAACCGAGGTGAGTCATAACTGAATGTGAAATCTCTCAAAACTGGTCCAAAGTAAATCTTTAATCCATGGCTATGCTCCCTGGATGTAGCTCCAAATGACTCATGACTCCTTTTGCTCCTTTTTTATGCGAAACGTGCCATTTTACCTACGATTACAACAAAACTAGGTGTAGACCTCGATTCTCGCAAAGGTAGATGAAATGGTAGTAAAATCACATAATATACATACAAACATGCAGATTATGAAAGATAAAACGTCCAAACAAACCTCAAAATATAGACTATAATTCATGCTATCATAGTCTATACACCATCTATGATTTTTCAACATCCTCTACCACATACTATTTGATAAAGTCAATACACTATCTTCTTAGCTAAAACTTATTTTTGTCAATCTAATTTGAATACTTTGTCTTTAGGCCGTTATTATTTAATAGACAAGGGTTACCTAGACAAGGAAGGTTACATGGTTCCCTATCCAAAGATACGATACCATCTATCACAATTTGAGAGTGTAGCACCGGACAATACAAATGAGGCATTCAACAAATGACACTCTTCACTACGTAGTTGTATAGAGAGGTTGTTTGGAGTTTTCAAGGCATGTTGGAAGAAACTAAAAGTAATGTCAAGTTATAGTGTAGATACACAAGTTGACATCATTTTGTCATGTTTTGTGTTGCAAAACTTTGTAAGAAAATCTCATAGTACAACAATTTGTGCAGAGGATGATATGTTCACGGGGGTGCATGGTGAAGATGAATTGGATGAAGATAGTGATGACAACGTTCTAGAAGATGATAGTGATTGTGAGGGATCTGAAAGTGACACAAAATGATCCAATTCATGGTTAGGAGACAAGAAAGATACGAGACAATATTGTTTTCATGTGGTGGCATGGAATTTGAGGATTTCTACCTCCAAGTTTTCACCATTTTGTACAATCAATATTGTTGGCCGGTGGAAACATTGTTTTTGTAAAATTAGAATATAAAATGGCTTGTTTTTAGCCATTTTGCTAAATTGCTTTGTTACATTCTTGTCAATTTTGTGCAATCAACATTTCCACTTCAATTTTATGATCATTTAAGTTGATCATGACATGTTTTGGTCATTCAAAGTGTTTTTGATTGATCTAGTTGTGGTTTAGTTGAAGATATCAACTTACATAACATGTTGTATGTACCTTTGATTGTAGGTTCTTGATTTGTTTTATATACCTGCACATTTGCAACCGATTGTAGTAGATAATCATGTACAAAATCATCATTTACTAATCTTGAATGCATGATCTTATATAATTTCCAGGGATGTATGATCTTATATAGACTTTTCACCTACACACCTTTGACTGTCATACCTCAGGTCATCCGCCTTCAGTCCCAAGTCCAAAAATTGCTTCATGCTCTTGACATTAGCAAGAAAGCTAAAATCAGAGTATTTTTCAGGGATGTATAATTTTATCTAGGTACTGAAAATCTTGTGATTGTCTATTATCAAGAGCTAATACGGGCACATTAAAGGAAGAAAAAGTGTAGATTGTCCAAAACCAAATTAGATATTTAGTCACTTGATGATGCCTTCAAATGGAGGAAATATGGGAAAAAGATGGTCAAGAACAATCCAAATTCAAAGTACCACTTCATATAGTTAAATCAAGCAAGTCAATGAAATTCTAATAGAATTTGTCAATAATGCATAATCATTTTACATGAGCAGTTTGTCTATGATCAAACTGAATTTTTGCTTTTATTTGTCTATAATTTTAATACAAATACTAAATTAGTACAGTGATAGTGAATATATTTTTACTTCCATTTCTTTTTTCAAGTCAAGTTTAGTGGTATTAATTACATGGACTCCACCTCCCATGTATGTAAATAATAAACTTTGTGTCATATATGCTCTCAATTTATATGTGATAATATTTTGTTAAGAGTGTTTGTAGAATTGAAACAAATGGATATCGGCCTTTCTACTTGTTTTGTGGATGCGTTAAATTACACAAGTCCATTTTTCAAATGCTAGTGAGAGAAAGAGAAGGAGACAAACTCTTTACATAATTTACTTGTATTGATTCAAAAAATACAATGAGTTTATTTTTTTCAATAACACTGAACCTTTTTGACAATCTATTTTGCAGTGGAGAGATATCTGATATTGGAACTAAAACTCATGCTAATGTCAATCAAGAGTTATATTACCATTTACTGGACACTAATCGATCTCAAGATACATTGTGCTGGAAAGATCTTGAGAACCCAAAACACTCATTCAGTGATAATGTGATTGATGATGGAAAGGTGATTACTATAATGTTAAATGAGTAATTGCTTTATATAGGTTGTAATATTGATCATATATTATGTTTGTTGGTACCATATACCTTATCATTCATTGTGAAATTTAATGTAAAATTTTCTTTTCCTTGGCCTCTCTTCCTGCATTGTCAGAAGTGAACTATTCATTTTTTGACGAACAATCTTAATACTTCTACGCTCTTTGTGAAATACTTAATTTATGCAATACACCGATATTTGCACTTTTAGTGATTTAATCATGTTATGATGTTTCAGTATCTTCTCCTCTATACTTCCGAGAGCTATGATATCACGGATAAATTTTACTATCTGGATTTGTCTGCATTACCAAACGGGCTGGAAGATTTTCATGGTGCAGTGGAGTTGCTTCCTTTTAACAAAGTTATTGATACATTTGAAGCAAGTTATGAAGTTGTTGCAAATGATGATACCTCATTCATTTTTTGAACTAACAAGGATGCTCCCATGTACAAGTTAGTTCGAGTTGACTTGAAGAAGCCAAATGTATGGACCGATGTTCTAGAATGTGCTTGAATATGCTTTTGTTGTTAACAAAAAACAACTTTTGGTTTGTTACATGCATGATGTTAAGCACAATCTACAATTAAAGGACTTTGGAACTGGTTATATGCAACATCAATGGCCCCTTGATATTTGTTTCTTCTTCTTTTAAGTTTTTGTTTCAAGTAAGTATGACACCAAGATACCTATGTTCATAGTGTCCAAAACGGGTATTATTTTGGATGGATCGCATCCTTGCTTACTCTATGGATATGGTGGATTTAACATTAGTATTTCTCATCTTTTAGTATCTATCGTAATGTCCTTTTGCAACACTTGGGTGATATATTTTGCATAGCCAACATTCGTGGCGGTGGAGAATATGGAGAAGGATGGCATAAGGTTGGTTCTTTATCCAAGAAGTAGAACTGCTTCGATGATATTATTGCTTCAGTTGGGTGACTCGTACTATTTACTAAACCTTTTTAAAATTCATAACCACATCCCTTAGAAATTTTAATCCACCGAGTCAAAACAGAAAAGATACTCCCAATATGCCCCCCCCCCAATACCGAACAAATCAAGATCAAACACCAACCTATATGAAAACGGTGGTGTCGCTTGGTTTATTGAAGTTCTTTCGCTTCCAAATGGTTTAGGATCAAACACCTGAGTCAGATGCAAGTAGCGAGTTTTTTTTTAAAGAAGTTGTTGGTTAAAGATTCTCATACAAGGTTCACAGATGCTCAAACTCTCTATATGTTTTCACCTTGGTTTCAATCTAAAGTGGTTACAATGAGCAAGTATGTAGTCAATGAGCAAGTATGCAGTCAATGAGATCTACACAACACTGCAACATCAGGGAAAAAACTGAGCAAGTATGTAGTCCAAGAGAACAACTAACAACAACGTAGTTTAAATTACAAACCGCAACATAGTTTAAAGTAGCAGTCATAATGACTGAGAGATACGCATACTTACAACATACTTTCTTAAACAAAAGGTCGAATCACATCATACCAATTTGTTTGTCTATGCTTGATGTTCTACATCCATTTAACAACTATGGACCACAATTTTTACACACATAACCAACTACAACAACAGCAAAAATTAAAGAAAATGCAAATATCACCACCCAATACTTCTTGATTAAAGACCCCGCTTCCAAATAATGAGTGTTGTGCCTTGCTAGTAGATTCGTTATCTCATATTTTTTTCAGTGGTTGTTCATTTCATCCTCCACACCCATGAACAATCTCTCATTGAGGTCATCATTTTGAGCTTTGAGTACTTCATTTTGAGTTTTGACAACATCATATTGAGCTTTATTACGTTTGTTAATCACTACGAGCCTTTGGACGTAACATCATTCTTAAACAAGATGGTTTGGGTTATTTGAATCTTCAAGGAATGTTTTCATTTCCTCCACAGGTTGGGTTGGTTTGGGGAACTGAAAAACACAATCATAGAGTGTTAGTAGTTGTGTTCACATATAAAATTACAAAAAAATGTGTATGTAATCTATTACGAGCGGGACTGCACACATAATCCTTGACATGGGAACGTCCACAAAATTTCGTGGCTCTTCAATCTCCACAGTACACTTGTTTAAGGACATAAAAAACACAAGCTATAATAATTACATATCTAACAAAACTAGAACCTTTCTTAACTTTACTATGAAGTAATAAAAATTCAATTGTGTAATATATCAACACTATACACTCAAGCATTTCTTATTAAATGGCATATCAGATTCATGAAAGTATCAGTAAGTTGAATTTATATTCAAGAAATTTTTACTATTTGTGGCATGATCTATACAAATATGACTATTCAGAAAATTATTTTATGTACTGAGCAATATTGCAGGATCATAAATTGTTGATGAAACCTTTTAATTTGTAGTCCTTTTATTTTTGTAAATCTGCCCAAATTATTTGCTTTCTTCTTCATTGTATATTTGAGCATTATTTCTTGTTTAACCTTTGTAGAACTAGACTACTATATAGATACATTACAACTTTACCAGATGTGCTATGAAGAACAACAACATTGAATGAATTGGAACCTCTAATAGGCATAAGCTTCCTCTTTGTCAACACATATATCCAACTGAAAAACACCCTTACAGATTTATAGCTAGTTCCTACATGTCATTTTACTTATTGGAACCCCTAATTTTCACACATTTTCTCTCAACGAGATTTCTACAACTCCTAGTCCTACTAGTAATGAAAATGTGAGTGTTTATAAGTTCATGGATACATATTTACTTATTATCTTAATACAAAATGTTTATAAGAGATCAATCACTAATAGTATAAACCAAAAGTCGCATGTAAGAGAGAAAAATAGCCTGGGAATCAAAACGGAATAATAATCAATGAATAATGACCAACACAATATGGAATAGAATCAAAGTGGAATAAAATCAGGATCTGGAATTGTCAAATTAACATCGTTAATCAAGTATAAACAACTTCGATTCAACAAGTATGTAAGTAGTATTGACGAAAATTTAGAGAAGAATGACCAAACCCTAATCCTCTACACCGTTTTATCAAGTTCAGAATTTCAATAAACAACCCCTAACCGTGGAATCTCAACAATCACTAAAAACAACAACATTGAGAGAATAATCGGCTGAAATCAGAAAATAGATGATGAACCCTAACCTCTTCATCACGGCTCGAATCGGGACTTGTTTCTTCCTTCTTCCAACCGGTGTGGCATCAATAGAAGGAATAGGAACATCCATTCTTCTTCAAACCGAGAGGCAATATTAGAAGAGGAGAAGGGAGGAGATGAGAGGCCAACAACAACGTTCGAGCGAGGAGAAGAGTATTCAGCAAGAGGATAGGTAAATTGTGTGAAATATCGTAACTGGAGAGGAGGGTATGAAGGGCAGAAAAATAATGCATTTCCATACCATCTCCGATAATCTTGTATTCCTAAGATTATTTTTTAGGGATTATTTGTCAAAATTAATCCCCTAAAAGAATACAATCCACAATCTCAATCTCATACCAAATGCCTCTCAAATTTTCATCCCCAACAATCCCCAAAAAAAATCTAAATAATTTCCGATGAATCTCTTACCAAACAGGGTCTTAGTATAAGTCATATCACTTGTATATAAAAGAACTCACGTCAACCGTTGGTGAATCTGTTACTTCACCTAACAATTCGCCATATCCATTAGGTTTGAAATTGTCATGGAAGAAGGTTTCCACAAGTGATGACATTCGGGCCAACAACGGATTCCATAAATGTCTGGAATATCTTTCGCTAGATACATGACTAATAAAGTCGTCAAATTCATTTTGTGTTATATTTTGAACTTAAAGTTTAAGCCACTTGGATTTTAAGGTCTAGTAATATTTCTATCCATATTCAATAGATGGCTTGAACTCAAAGTTTAGCCCACCTATTGAATATGGCTAGATTTTTTTTATAAAGGGAAACAACTCGATGCACTAGACGACACACCCTTTTAATGGATCAAAAGGCCGAAAAAATTGACTAACGGACATACCGTCATGAAGAAACAAAATAAAGAAAAATCAAAGAAACTGCAAAAGTACATCAAGTATACCAGGTAGCAAAGAGATCTTTAAGGGAGAAGAGAACGAGTCAGTCACTAGATATCAATGTAGACGGAGCATCAGGAACAATTGTGAACACCTTTGCTACCTGGTATACTTGATGTACTTTTGCATGTCAAGAAGGTTTCCACTCGTTCTCCTCTCCCTTAAAGATTTGTGGACACCTTCATGGATATCAATGTAGACGGAGCAACGAACAGTTTGATGGTATTGATTTCTTATGTCTTTTGGGATTTTTGATTAAAATGGGGCACATATATTGTTCGATAGATGTCGGCAAATGAGGTCACAATGGCCTAGATCCATGAGACTAACTCTGGTGGTTCAATTTTTCAATATCAACATCTTTTTAGTATTGAACTTTCTATCGTATGACTAACTACAAAATATATTGGGATAAAATAGAGTGTGAATATATATGTGTACTACTTAATATCTCATTTCTTCTAATGTTGTTAAAGGTGAAACGAACTTTGGTGGTTCAATTTCTCAATATCAACATTTGTTTATCTTCTTAATATCATGAAGATTAATGTCAATTTTACTTGTATGCTTCCTAATACGTCAAGCTTGTTCTTTCCTTATTTGAGTTTATCAAATCATACATCTCATTTCAAACATGAATGGATTATTGATTAAGGTACAAATAAACATGGATGAGTTGGGTAAGTAGGCAACTTATGTAATGGTGTGTACAAACTAGGCCCTTTTTGTTTCTTGTTTACAAACTAGGCCCCTCTATAATTTACAAAAAAGATTAATCAAATAAATATGTAGGATTCTATAGATTTGCTGAATAATCCTCTTTCCTAATTATCCGTATTAATTAGCCTAATTTAAGTCATTAAAATTTATTTCAGCCGTTAAATAAGGGAATAGGCATTTTGATAATTACCATTCATTAATTGAATATCCATTAGACGATCGTTTGCAGAAGCTTTCTGGACGCCATTGCTGCTTCATCCGAGTTTGTGCTATTGTCGTCTTCTACATTGAATCTATGATTTCTCATATGCATTCATCCTTAATCGTTCGATAGGATTCGATCGTATACATAAGGCGCTCATAATCAAAAACATATTGCTTGTTTTCTACCGTTTTTTTCATCCGAAAATCTGGACGCCATTGTTGGTCCTTCTGATCTACTCAGTATCGTCAGAAGATAACGAGTGTATACACAAGACGGTGGGAGTCGACTACATATGTTTGGTATTAATCAATAGATTGCGTATGTACCAAGTAATATGTATTTGTGTGTCGTTTTGTGTGTTTTGTTTGAATGTAAACCTAATTGTTATTGGTCGTTGTGCAATGAAAAACTAATATATGTGGGTATGATATGTATGTGTCTTGTGTATTGAATATGTCTTTACGTTATGTGGTGTGTATATAATGTAACATGTTATTGTTATTTGTGTATTAGGTATGAGTACTGTATTTGCGACATTCTATTACGGTGGTGCTTGGGAGTTGAACACTAATGTATGGGAATACATTGGTGATGTTACAAGCAAGCCTCTTGCTGTAGATGGATCTTGCACATTTGAGGAATTAATAGATAAGGTTTCAACGCAGTTTGGGATATGTAAGTCCGACTTTGATATCAAATTATCGTACAAGAATCCATTCAATCCTTCACTCAAGCCATTCAACGTCACCACAACGGTTGATTTGGAAACATTCCTCCAAATAAATGGTTTGCAGCAGTTCATGTGGTGTGTGCCAATGTGTGTGACGACAGTAAGTGTTCATAAACCTAACAATGTTGTGACACTGGATGCGTTACATAATGCAGAACAAAATAGGAACGAGTATCTGCAGCTTGATTTAAGTACATATTCATCAAATATGTCGTTGACAGTAGAAGAAGATCTTACGCCGGGTGACACACTAGCGATAGTGCCTCGTGTAGATACATATGTACCAGATGTGCATGATTATGAGCTTGCATTGGGCAAAACATATTCTTCGAAGGTAGGGTTAAAGAATGCTTTGTGTTTGCATTCAATATCCGAATGTTCCCAATATAAGATTGTTAAGTAAAAAATGAATGCAGTAACAACAAGATGTATTGACGAAGAGTGTACATGGAGGGTTCGTTTCACTAAGCTTGGGGGATCAAGTTATTTTACAACAACAAGGTATGTGTCCACACACACATGTTCGTATCACATGAGGAGAGTTGGGAACAGGGGAGCTTCCTATCAAGTAATTGCAGAGAAAGTGAAATCAATGTATGTTGTATATTATAGCTCAACTTTATGTTCTTGAATGTAAGTTGTGTACTAATTTGTATACACAATGTTTATGTAGGTACGGCAACTCGAAGAAGTTACATTCGGTTAATCAGATAATCACTGTTATGAAGAGTTTACATCGAATAGATGCTAGTTATTGGAAGTGTTGGAAAGCACAGGAGGCCGTTAAGGATATGATTAGAGGAACTTCAGAAGATAATTATAGTTCCATCCCCGCATATTTGTATATGTTAGAGGAAGTGAACAATGGTACCATTTCTGCCCTTGTACTTGATGAGGAGAATCGTTTCAGATATGTATTTGTCGCGTTTGGTTAGTCTATCAGAGGATTTGGTGCAATGCGAAAGGTACAATACCTTTTTTCTTAACAATATGTAGTACTTTGTAATTTATTATGTATTTCAATGTGTACATTTTTTAAAAATATGTAGGTTATAACGGTAGATGGCACACATTTAAGTAGAAAATATGGAGGGGTGTTGCTCGTTGCAACTGCGCAAGATGAAAATCAACAAATCTACCCAATTGCTTTCAGTATTGTTGATAGTGAGAATGATGCGTCCTGGGATTTCTTTTTTAATAATTTGAGTCGTATAATTCCGGATAACAAGGAACTTGTGTTTGTTTCTGATCGACATAATTCAATAAAGAAGGGTATTTCAGCGAACTATCGGTTGGCATTTCATGGTTACTGTATTTGGCATCTTAAGGGGAACCTGCGAAAGAGGACAAGATCGAACCGTATCCTACAAATGTTTATTGAAGGGGCGAAGAAATGCAGAGAATTTGACTACATTGAACTACTTAGGCAAATATCTCTGGTATGTGTTGTTACTTCATGGATTCATCTGTTCGGTATGTATATAATATGTATACTTATGTATAAAAATATGTATAGGAAAAGCCGAAGGTGGGAGAGTTGCTTACTGAGATGGGGATATCAACGTGGGCTCGTTCATTATATCCTGGAAAAAGGTATAACATAATGACTAGCAACAACGCCGAGTGTGTTAATGGCATAATGAAAGAAGGGAGGGAATATTCAGTGTTAGCAATGCTGAATGAAATCAGATAGTTTATGTCACGGTGGTGTGCGGAACGCCGTCAAAAATCGCAATCTTGTGTGGATGTTTCCACACCAAAAGTTGAGGCTATCATTCAAAAAAGGTTTGATGAAGCAGGTACTTACTTTGTGTACACACTTGACGCAGAGAGGATGGAATTTGAGGTAAAAAGGGCGGATGAACATGTAATTGTTTGTTTGCAAATGAAGACTTGTGCCTGCAAAGAGTTTGATATAGAAGAAATACCATGCATACATGCAGTAGCTGCAGCGAAACATGTAGGTATGAGTCCTTCTTATCTTGTAAGTAAATATTATTCCACAGAATATTGGAGGTCTAGATATGCAGAGGTTATTTACCCGGTGCCGAGCAAGTCAGATTGGGATATACCGATATACGTTTCAGATATTGCTTGTGAGCCCCCATTGAAGCGTAAGAGGTGTGGAAGAATGCCAAAGTCCAGGTTTAGTGCATCTTGGGAACAAGGATCTAAGAGAAAATGTAGTTGTTGTGGCTTTAGTGGACACACTAAGAAAACTTGTGTAAATCAGCCGAAATAGCCAAGTTTATTTGATAATTAATTCAATATTTTTATCCGTACATATAATGTGTTAGTTTATTATCAACTTTATAAAAATTGCCTTTATTATATATATACAAACGTCGTTTTTTTAAAATATGTATATCACACATACATATATAACTCGTATACTCTATTGTGTTAATAAATGTATAATGTACGTAAATTTCAATTGATATGTGTGCTTTATTTTAATATAAAAGTTTATCGATTATGTACAAATATATAGCATAAGTTAATAATCTGAATAATTGTAACTTTCTATGTTGTTTATCTTACTTTATTATGTCAGACGAACATGTGCAATGAACATCAAACCGTTATACACAACCATGTGTATAGTAGCTACGGGTCATACTAAAAACAAGGAGTAACATTGGGGTCTAAGTGTTTCGGTTACATAAACAGAAGTTTTTCAATTCTCATCAACCCATTCGAGCAACTTAAAACACAAAGCAGTAAAATGGAAGTCTTAGTGTTTGAGTTACATAAACCATTACATAATTGGATGTTTTTCAGTCCTCATTGAACCAGTCGCGCCATTCCCGGGTGAACACAACATTTGCCAATTTCTCTCTACTTGCTTGAACAAATTCATCGCTGATAGCACTCAAATCTTTACGTCCAGACGCTAAGTATTGTATGTACTTTAGAGTGAATATGCCACAGCTTCCCCTGTGTTCAAAAAAGTGTACATAATTACAAAGTATGTAGTATTATATGAAAACTACATAATTGAAGTACACAGCACGTACCCATCAGCGTTGATGTTCAACCCAGTCTTCCTGATCACCTTTAGTGGACCCTTTAGTCGATCTCCAAGCCTTTTGTGCTTGCCATGTACTCCAAGCAGTTTAGGGAGCATAACAGCCATGGGCTCAAGAAGGTTATGCAGTTTGTCATCCTTTGTGTAGTGTATCTGTGGATCATAAACATATATGCACCACGTACGGAAATCAATTTCAAGAGCAACCCAATGGGATTCTTGGAGGTTGAATGGTGAATATATGACATCAACATCATATAACGCCTTTCGGAACATCTGTGGACTGTCCCCAGAAATAACCTCGTGCATGCTTTGATTGAAACTTTGCTTCGATTCTTTCATAGTAATATGCTTTTCAAATACTGTACGGTTGTATGCCCTAGACCAAACAGTTGAAAGCACAGCAATCTTGGCGAATCGTTCAGGGTTTTCAACAATGCTCTTCCGCATGTTCATAATGATCTCATCAATAGCCTGTGGAAAACAAATTTACGGGGTCAAACATAACTACACATATTCTGTATATATATATATAATTAAGTTGTACATATGAGCATTTACATGTTGATTCAAGGCAACAGCAGTTACATATTGACCACATCAAGAGCAGTTACAATATGAAAATATGAAGAGTTACATAATGAACTCAGTAAGAGCATTGACATAATGATATAATCAATAAACATGTGATAAAATATACTTACAGGATCAACATACTAATACATATTCTATATGAAAAAGTAAAAAATATGTACATATTAGCAGTTACATATTGATCTATTCAATAATCTACGGCAAAACATAAATATTGGAATCACATTATTTATACATTTTCTGTGTATAAATGTGAGCAACTTGTACATCCTGCGCATGTACATATCTGAATGATTCAATACGTATCGACTGTGTATATATATGTATTGATTATGTGTACATACCTCGTCTTTAATCCAACCGCTTTGTTTCAGTATGTCCTGTATTGATTCTCTGGATATGTTCTTAATATAACCCCGAATCATACCTTGATCGTCTTTGTTCTTCACCCAGTTATATAGTTTTTGACGCTCAGTTGTTTGTAACAAGCTCATTGGTGGTTCTTTCGGAAGTTTCACATTTTTCCTGAACGGGGTACGCTTGTATTTACTATCTTTTGGGACCCTAAGTCTAACCCTTCGAACAGGCTCTATTACATTGACGCCCTGTTTTAACAAAATGATAAACAGACATTACATATTTTTTTAATATGTCATATGTAGAGTACCATATTCAATTACATAAACATACATATATATTACATATTCTACGATGTTTTTGTATTATAGGCTACACACTTGTGTTGTTTCATACCTCGCTCGACCCAGCACCTATTTCTTGAACAGAAACATCATATGCAGTCTGTTTTGGAGAAGCAGCATCACTCTTTTCAGTTGGGGCATTCCCTCTTGTATCAGCTGATTGGGCTATAAGTTCTTTGACAAGAATTTTGATTTTGTTCTCGGTCCTCTTGCTTGCCATGTAAACAGTTGTGTCTATCTTATCATATAGCGTTCCAAGATCCTTTGAATATGTTGTCAAATCATCAATCATAATTCCTTGCTGTTCAACCTTGTCTGCAAGATCTTTCTGATCCCGTTCAATTGATTTCAATTTCTCCATTATTTTTGCAACCCACTCCGGCTGAGTTGCTTCCATTCTGAGAGTTCAAAAAATAAAGTATTTACATCCTTGATAAACACGGTAAATATTCTTTACAATTTGAATCATATATATATATATATATATTGACATGTTTCTAGTTTATGTATTAAATTATGTACATTGTAATACTGACCTTGGGCTATCCGGAATCTTTTCCTCTGTTTTTTCAACAAAGTTCTCCTTCTTTCCTTCGGGTTCTTTATCAGGAGCTGCATCTATCGTTTCTGCAGATAGGGATTCCTTGTTCTTGTTCGTCCTCTTGGACGATCTACATGACGTTTAACATATGTATTATCAACTACATATATTCTGGATTTATAAAAAAAAACTTGTTTTAATTAAAGTGATAACCTGAGATTCTTGATGATTGGGCTAGTGTTTTCTGCTTTCCTTTTCCCCTTCATCTTTTCCACAGCTTTCGCCTCCAATTTTTGTTTTTCTGTGTACACAAATTATATGTTCAGTACATCTCATTTAATATGTAATCAATAAGTAAATTCTTTAACTTACTAGGTGGATCAACAAAGTCATCAGCATCTTCATCATCCTTCGTATTTGATATGCTCCTAATCTTTATTTCTGGTACAATTGGACTACACAACCAAAACTTATCAATAAATATGTCTAACTGTTATCTACATAAAACAATATAATGTACAAAACAGTACATAACGTACCTAAATTCCTTTTCCTTCTCGTGCACAATATTTGGCCTTGTAATTATTAAGTCAAACTTTTCAAATTCAGCTTCAAACAAGAAATTAATCCTCTCATCTTCTTCCTCTTTTGTCACCCACCTATCGATGTCATCCGATTCACTGAGACCTTGGACTATTTTTATTTCCTTCTTTTCAAGGGTATTTATAATACCCTTAATGTCTGCATACCCAGGGAACGGCTTACCCCCTTTACCAGACTTTGATACCCAACGTAGGCACAAAGGTGATGCATTTTCATTTATTAAGCTTGCGAAAACCCTTGCAAGCTTTGGAATTGAGTGGAAAGCAAATATCTGTATAATATGTCATACAAACATAAAATATTTATGCACACTTATATATTTTATGATTATGTATTAATATATGTGGATATGCCCTACATAAACATTGTATTTTCAATGCACAGTTTCTGGTTGCTTAACTGGAAACATCAATTGCAAATAAACACCAATCATATTTACACATACCTGCAGCGCAAGTGGGAACCCTCCAATGTTGTAGCCACCGCTGTTCCTATCTTTACCAGCCTCACAGGATTGAAGGAACTTCTTAGTCTGTACGAAAGCTAATCTACCCCATGGAAACGAGTTAAAAAGGTCCATATCATTTACCATGTTGATCGTTTGCTGGTTGATTTGGGTTTTCCTGTCTTTGGACACAACAACACATTCGATGAAAAGGATGAGGGTCATTCTGTATTTGAATGGGGATTCCTTGGGTTCTTTCATGTAGATTTCTTCCAGATCTTTAGTTGAGCATCGTTCTACCCCAACAACAGCTTTCATTTCGACATCGGGTGTTTCATCGTATGATTCAAAGAAATCCTCCTCGCAGTTGAGCCCCGTTATTTCTTCAAACTCCTTGATTCCAAACCTTAGCAGTACATCTTTTACTCCAAACCACATAGAGTGTTGTCTCCTTGTCTGAACCTCCCTCATCAACATGACGTGTATGATCTGGTTTGACATTTTCAGTCGTGTGCTCATTTCAATTATTGGCCAAAAACCCCATTCTTCATTCTTTTATTGTCTAAATCAGACAGCCCGTCAAGTATCAATGGTATAAGTTGGAGTCGACTAAAGCTGTTAATACGAGCCATCCGAGGGGATTCATTTTCCACCCATCGGTAGGTGAACTGTAAAGGTAAATTTAATATGTTGTAATATATCAGTACATTAAAAAAAAATAATGAATATTATGTAGTCTACAATATTTTTACCAACCTTCAGTTGAGGATTGTCCTCCCTATTCATTGTTGCGACATCCTGAGTGTATGTACCTTCCATTCCCTGTTCATTTTTTGACTTATCAGCACATTTGTATGTGTATATGTAATACATATAATGATATACTCATAAATATGTGCTGCCTATTACATATTGAAGTACATTACCTGTGTAAAATCAACTGTTTTCGAAAACCTGTACATATGCTATCATAATATCTGTATATATTTATACATATTGCATTTTTTCATCAACTTGTGTATATTATTAATACATATGATGTCAGTTACATAAATATGTACTTACTCATGTACTAATCAGTATCTTTTTTTTGTTTATGAAAAACATATGATTTTAACAACATATGCATGACAGTTACATAAATATATGCTTACTGAAGTGTGTTATGCATATGATGTATGATAGTCTCATGCTTATTTACTAATACATGATTACAATTAGACCATTATATTTTACTACTTATAAATCTGTACATTTATCTAATGAGCTACAACTTATTAATAACTACATAATGAAGACATTTGGATACTTGCTTGGAAGGACCAGCCCTAGAAGTAGGATGATCTTTCCTCATGTGGGGCTTAATGGCCATTTGCTTTTTTCTTGTCATAGTGTTTGTACTATCAATGAACTAGTACGATTAGTTGATTTTGTAACTTACATTGAATGTTATATGTACATATTGTAAATACATAATTTGTATGCCTATTACGAGTTATAAACGTAACACATTCATGTATGATATTTCATAAACATCTGCACTTATATGTACCAAATATGATGCTTGTCTACATATTCTACATGTATGATATTTCAATTCATAATCAATTTGCCTTTTTTGATATGTATACATATTCTATATGTATCCAGTATAAATTTTCTAAATACTATGTATGTATTTGCTATTGTTCAGTACAATAACCGACATGCATCAACAAATAATCACCAATTACTCATTTCCGCATCAAATTCTCTATAATATATGAGGCACATATTAGACAGAATTGGTATAATCTGGTACACATTCACCATTCATTCATTTTGATATAAACATGTATCACATTTGTGTGTATCATAACAGTATAACATGATATGTAGATTTTCTCTATATATACGAACATCTAACTGACCATGCAACTTCGTCAATACATTTGGATTATCATAACAAGATATCACAATAACAGATCTGGGCATATACTGAGTACTTAGATGAAGGAATGAAACAGATGGAAGACGATAGAAACAGAACATAATCAGTCTACATAGAAACAGAACATTTTCACAAAATACTTTCACTGTTAACCTTTGTGTGATTTATGGAAGACGATAGTCAAATTAGTGTTCGATTTGTAATAATCTGGTACATAATCGACGAATAGGTTGCAATAAACTTCATTTCGAACCAAAAAATGTACCTATTGTTTATTTATGGAAGACAATACTCTGAACAGTTCTTCAGCTATCTTCAACGGTCTGCAATGGCGATATGCGTATACTTTCCTTCAATGGAGCATGAAATAAACGATTATAAGTATCGCCTTAACTGTATAAGTATTAGTACAAGAAACGAAAAATATATGTGAAGACGATACCTTGAATCGAGTATGCTGAGAGTTCTCCAGAGAAGATTTGGACCTGGAATCGCCTAAAATGGAGAAGAAAGAGTAAAGTAACCGGCGATTGGAATATGTGCTGATGTGTTTGATTGATGGATGTACTCTCTCTCATAGAGGTTGCAGATGGCGCGATATTCTTGGTGATTACGGTTGCCTTTTTTTAAAAAAATTTATTGTTTAATTAAGGCACGTTTTGATTACGGTTTTATTTAACTGCTCATCCGACTCTCCTATTTTATGTCCTCTTCATTTTTGTTTATCTTTATTTATTTGGTTAATAATCCTAGGGGCCTAGTTAATCTACACTAATCAAAAAGGGCCCTAAATCACCAATTTTCTCAATAAACATCTACCTAAGTCCGTCCATTGGGTTGTTTAAACAATCCAACGGAACGGGTCCTGGTATATAAATGACCATTGTATTTTTCTTAGTGTGTATTTATATAGGCCGTGAATCAAAAGTTTTCATTCTCATAATTCTCTTCAAAATTGCAAATGATTATATCTCCATCTTCTCCAAAGATCGATTTGCTTCTATGAACATGAAAACTTCCAAATTCTCTTATATTAATCGTCATTTTTCAAATTTTATTTTTATAGCATCTTTTGTTCCTTGACCCGACATTAAAATCCTTACAAACTACTTCATTTTTCGCACTTGCTTAATAAATGGATAAGAATAATGGTGAAAAAGACGCTAAAATGAATATCAACTTTTTTTTCTTCTCTCATGTTGTTCAATTACTTTGGTTTTAATTCAATCTAACCTTGCCATAAAATCCACTATGAGGGTGTGTGTAATGAACAATGAGTTTTCTACTCTTGATGGTAATCACACTTGGACTCTTTTCATTTCACCTACTATCAAAAAATTTGTTGACGACAAAATGAATTTAAAGGATAAAGTATTGGGCAAATGGTGAAGTGTAACAATGTAATGTTAGTTTGGTTGGTAAAGGTAACACACAATCTTACCCGATAATTTGCTTAATAAGGTTCATATAATTTACCTCTAGGTTATTCTCCTCCTACCATTTCTATTGGTTCTCATTCTTCTCCCATTTTATTTTAATAAGCTTCAAAAATCTCTTTATGAATTGAAGTAATCTTCTCTTAGGTGGTATTTCAACGGTTATTCTTAAATAACAATGGCTATACTTTTTTATGTCAAATTCAACCCTTCTCCTATTTATGTCATTGTTTATGTTGATGTTCTTTTCACAATTAAGGATTTGAGTACTTTATATTTTATTTTTTTTTAGTATGATTACTTTTTTTTCTTAGAATGAAATTTTTTTTAATAAGCAACACACTTACATCATGAACACAATTTGTTTTGGAATCGCTTCATAAGATTAGTTGTGATGGTTACAAACGTGTCTCTAGTTCTTTGGATCTTCATTAGAATCTTCATCGAAGTTAGCAGGGTCAACCTTAAGCATGTGCAAAGCGAACCAGCTCACGACCTCAAATTTTTAAGGGGTCTCTATAATATAAAGCCCAATAAATAACAATTATAAATTTAAAGTTCACTAGAGTTCAAGTGGCCTAGTGGTAAAGTACAATGTTTTAATTTCCTCACTAATACTCTGTCAAGTCTCGCATTTATTGTGCAATTCTTCAGGACTCCTATGATACCTCATTGCCATGCTCTTCGATACCTCAAAGGATGCCCTTGTTTGGGTTTGGTTATGATTATGAACACCCCATCTAACTTTCCTCGCAGGGCAATATTCTTGGGGAGTTTGTCATTTCACTCATCACTTTCTTAGTGGTTTCTTAGTTTCTCTTAGTGTTCGAGGTGACTTGGTTGTCTCACCTTTTCCATGAGATGTTAGTACCTAACGTGCAACTTATTACTCTTCATTGTGATAATCAAGTTGTCATTTCATTCTAGTCGCTATACAAACAAGATTTTTGATTGACTCGATCAGTAATATTCAGTTTCCAAAAACTATTCTTAACACTCCAAACGGACCCTTAAAGTTTTCAAAATAATAAATGAGATAACCTTTTCAATGATAATTTTATGATTATGTATATTCATTCACACAAGATCATTATTGATGATGGAGTAGTGTCATCGTTGAGGACAATGTTACATTATCGTAAATGATTGAAAACTCATAATCGACATCACATGCATTAGTTGTCACAAGACACACATAGTTAAGGCTATAATCTACAATATACCCAACATTTTATGTGACCCAAAGATTTCGAATTATAGATAACTAAAATTTGGACCAACCCAACCGAAATATAAGTCATTCGACGTGGCTGAAGGATGTACATGAAAACCCTTGAATTTGATAGTCGGTTTGGAAAACGAAATGAGGAAGCAAACACGACTTAGCTGAGTCATAAAGAAAGTGAAAGGTAGGTTTGCTTGAAAAATGGAAGGCCACAAGCAGGTAGAAAGGAGGCATGGATGATGGAGAGCCACAGACACGCAATGAATTGAAGGGCCCTCTTGTTGCTCAATTTGCTGCTACAAAACAATCACTAATCTTGTCTTGTTGAGAAAGCTGACCAGGATACACGATCATTCATCCATCGACCTCTTCTTTCTCTTTACCTATTTGGCTTCTTTTGCTTGACAACGAATTCCTAAAACCAAAGTTGATGCCAACTCTTCAACAAGCCTGGGAGATTACAAGTATCAGATGTTGGCTACAGATCATGGATGTGCTTCAATTTCACTTTTTATCTCTTAAAAAAGCTTTAGCAAATTTGTACCACTCGCTTATAGGGAGGAGAAGGTTTTTAAAAATGGTATTGATTGTATAACACTTCACCTATATGATGTATTATTGTAGTGTTTAATGAATAAGTTTTTTCATTAGTAAGGGATTTTGATAGATTGTTGGAAGAGATTGTTGGGTGTTTAGAAAAACCACATTGAGTAGTTTTTTAGTTAACATTTTATAATTTAAACCATTTTTTATCCTTATTTGTATTGGCAAAATTGCTTCATTTATGTAAATGGGTTTTTTTTTTGTTAGTTTCACTTCGAAATCTCCTTAACAAACATCAATTGAGTTTTTGATTAAAAAATTACAAAATATCATAACAAATCTATATTAGAACCGATAGTATATAAAATGTTGGGTATATTAAGTTTTTTTTATTAAGAGATTAGAACCGATAGTAAAATGTTGGGTAATACCAAATATATTACTACACAAGCCTCGTAAACAAAATAATACACGAACTAATTATAGAAAGTAACAATAATATATATATTTTGTACGAATTGAACTAAAATTTTGTATTGCCAAAATAACGTGGCAGGAAAATTAAAAAATTCCACCGCATCCATCCTTTTTTCAAAACAAATTTTAAAATGTAAAATTACCCACTAAACCTCTAAATATTGAAAAATTACCACCATATTATTCATAAGTTATTAACAGATTAAGTAATAGATCAAGTCAATCAACAACCATACATCAAGTCAATCAACAAGCCAAATTACTTCATTATGCCACAATCCACACTGTAACAAAGCTTCTTACCTGAACTGTACTGTTCCTTATTTTGTACCATTAACCCACATATTATACACACTTTAAAATTTTAAAGCCTAATATACCAATTTTAGATTCATCTTGACTTTTTTAAATAAATTTATTTTCTCCCTAATTTGGAATTTGGAGAAAAGTTTGAATATTCAACTCAATTACAATTCAAACAAATACTGTTCAGATTGGGCAACATTGGAGGTACAAGGCTGAGTCACCAAAGGATAAGGTTAAACACACTCCACAAAAATCAAAATATTATATGCGTGGAAAATAATATATTGTCAGATCAATTGCATATAATTTTCAAACAAAACCCCAAATACATCAGTATCTGACACCAAAAGGGAATTGTTCTCACTTGTAATTGTTGACCCACTTGTTTTTTCACCTCCTGCATTCATAGTAAAGGCCAAACAAGAAGGCTTACCATACCTAAACCTAATATTTAAATCACCATCACATGTGTTTCTCATTCATCTTTGGTGAGTAATTTAATCTAACGAGGCAATATGAGATAAGTCTAAATAAATGGTAATAGAAAACCCCCCCAACAAGTCAGCCCTAAAAAAGGGCCATGGATATGGTAGATGCAGCTAACAGTTTTACTTGATATATACAACTCATGTGAATGCTAAGCTAAATGGTAGAATGGTAGATGCACAACCAAAATAGAGATAGGGCTATAATGCAAACAATCAAGATCTTTGTGCATGATTTCATGAAGTTGCATGCACATGGGCTCATATCTAGGTAGAAGGAACATATAAATATCTACAGAAATCGTCGATTTTTTCGATACACAATGGGAAACAATAGAAGTTGCCCATACCAAGAGGCCAAGAGGTTGATATTTTGCACCAGAATGGCTAAGCACCTGCAAAAGTCATTTTCCAATGAATTGTAGGTAGCATTTGTCATCTAGGCATCTGATGAGGGTGCCACCACAAATGTAGCTATCAGATTGATAGAATAGTAAGCCTTTTCGACTTACATAACGAAAAAGTATGCAATAGACAAAGAAAAACAGGGAATTGTGATATTAGCCACATGCTTCAGAATGAACCCCTCAGAATCACCTTATCTGAAAAGCACAAGGGAAAGCCAATAAAACATGAACAGTACCAAGTCTTTTTCCCTCCACATAAATGCTTTAATAGAACTGAAACAAGGAAAATCAGCATAGTTTATGAGAGGTTTAGAAGACTGTGGAAAAGAAAGCCACCCAATAATTATCATGCAAGAAAATCTCTCAGGCAAAAAAAATAGAAAATATGATGCAGCAGATAAAGATGAAGTAAGCTGAAACTAAGACCAGTAATATGTAAAATTGAAAAGAATTCTATCAAGCTATGAAAAAAATATGTATAAACAAAGTCCCAACAGAAAGTTACTTTGGGTAGATAAAGAATATTCAGATTCAGGTTAATTCTTAGAGATGAGAGTTTACTGCAAACACACATTTTCAGGTAATTTGTAGAAGATATTGTACTAGACATGGTTACATAGGTAAAGTTTATTGGATACTTCTTACCCGGGTAGCGCTCTAAAGATGATGTTGTACATGAGAAATGGCATTGGGTGGCTGTTATTGCTGCTGTACTATTTTGGATGAGCAGTGAATTGAAAAAAGACATGAAAACGTGTTGTTAATTAGGCTATCTCAAGAGATTGAAACATAAAGATACATGAACTGGAATTAATGGAGTCGATATGGACACAAAGACTCCAACCCATAGAAAGGGATAATGCATCAGAGAAGTTGTATCTTTTATACCAGTGGAATGAAACTCCATTACTTTCTTATTGTTTTACCGTTCTCCTTCGACAGCATCAAACAATGAATATTTCAACTCATCAAAACAAACCTTCAAATGACACGTTCTGTTAACATCCACTTTTTCAACTTAGAAAACCCCTAAAGTTTGATAAGAATGAAAGGGCATCCACGTGTATAGACAGTGAGATTGAAAAGGTAAGAAGGCCAACTTTGTTTGAACCATTCAGTACACTTTTCCTCATTTTAAACCAGCACCCACCAAACTTGTCTCTTTCCCAAACACCAATGAGATCTCTCCATAAATACCATATCCAACTCCTTATTTCATCAACACTTTCCACCTCTCAACAACACCAAATTCAAAAAATGACATTAACTCTACGTTCATCTACTTCTTTCACAAATCTGAGAGATCACAAAAGCCTCAGAACCCCAGAAGAATCCCACAACATAATATGCTTTGCACCAACCAAATCTCCTTACCGGGTTCGGGCATTTGCTCCCATCCGGGCAGAAAAGCTGCAAGAACATGAAAGAATTTTGGTTTCAGAAAACTACAGCAGAAACCAAAAGTGGGAGAAGCTTCATGAGATAACAATACCACACCAAACAAGCGACTCAAGGGTGCCAGTGTTCGTGATGCTTCCGCTTGATACCATCTCGATTGGAGGAAGCTTGAATAAGCCAAAGGCTATGAATGCTAGTTTGATGGCTCTAAGAAGTGCAGGCGTCGAGGGAGTCATGGTTGACGTCTGGTGGGGCCTGGTTGAGAAAGATGGGCCTCTTAAGTACAACTGGGAAGGCTATAATGAGCTCATCCAGATGGTGCAGAAGCATGGCTTGAAGCTCCAAGTTGTCATGTCGTTTCACCAATGTGGAGGAAATGTTGGGGATTCTTGCAGGTTAGACAAAACTCTGCTTTTTCTACTACTTCCGTGTCTGTCTATTGTAATTGTAGGAGTTAACAACCAAGGAGCTGCTACCTATAGTTCTAAGAGTCATAAAATTCTCTCCTTTCTGTGATCTGCAGCATTCCACTACCCCCATGGGTGCTTGAAGAGATCAGCAAGAACCCTGATCTTGTTTACACGGACAGATCAGGAAGAAGGAATCCAGAGTACATCACCTTAGGATGTGATTCATTGCCTGTACTTAGAGGAAGAACACCAATTCAAGTATATTCTGACTACATGAGGAGCTTCAGGGAGAGGTTCAAGGATTACCTAGGCAGGGTTATTGTGGTATGTATGATGTACCTTTCTAAGCTTTCTAATTTTCTATTAGCCATCTTCTAACAAGAACGCAACTAATTAGCAAATATAAGCAAACCTGAACCATATATGGGTATATATGCTGGTTTCTCGATCTGAAACAAGATGGATGATATACCTTACAGATGAAAACAGGAAACCCTTTTTTTTTACAGCAGGGAACAGTGTAAGCTATCCAGGATAACATTTTCCTGCAGTTAATCCACAGTAAAGAATAGTTATTACATACAGTGAAAACTAATAAATTGATTTCTACATCAGATAAGGATGGAAATTAAATTTCATTATGGATAGACAGCATAATAACATCATCGGAAATTACTAGTTGAGGTTTGGGAAGGGAAGGTACGATCCGCTGAATATCCTAAGTTTTGGCTATTTATGTGTCAAGTAATGTTTGATACTGGGTCAAAAGTATTTTAATCATAAGTCAGTTACTGGTAAGCTTCACAATCAATTGTAACCCAAATCTCCTTAAATTAAATGGTTTAGGTTAATGGTTTGGATAGTACAACATAAGAGCTATAAAGTGTATGATGTGTTTAGAAAAGGGGGGAAAGTCAACATCCAACATAAGGAAAATATCACGAGAATCATTTAGAAAAAATCAATTGTCCAGGAAAAGGTAGAGTAATTGTGCAAAGGCTCATCCAAAAACCAGCTGTCTTTATATTTGGCTTACTTGCAAGTTGCAACTAATGGGAAACATACAATACTTCTATCACAGGAAATTCAAGTGGGGATGGGCCCTTGTGGAGAGCTAAGGTATCCATCTTATCCAGAGAGCAATGGAACTTGGAGGTTTCCAGGAATTGGAGAATTTCAATGCTATGACAAGGTAAATTTACCAGCATGCAATGTGTCACATGCATTGCGTATAATTTGCTTCCCTTTTAACAAAAAAACCTAGATAGCTTCAGCAGTGACATCTGAGATTTAAGGAAAGACAATATACCCATCAAGATGATACTATAAGCATTCTTGATTGTTCTTTTTAGTTGAGATTTCCATCGATTTCTCAAAAAGCTTCTTTTATATCAACAGTACATGAAGGCTTCCTTGCAAGGAGCAGCAGTGTCAATGGGAAAGCCAGAATGGGGAAGCGGAGGGCCTCATGATTCTGGCCAATACAATCAATTCCCTGATGACACGGGTTTTTTCCAGAGAGATGGAACATGGGATAAAGAGTATGGCCAATTCTTTCTAGCATGGTATTCTGGGTTGCTCATCGAGCATGGAGACAATATTTTGGAAGCTGCAAAAAAGATATTTCACGCAACAGGGGCAAAACTATCAGGAAAGATAGCGGGAATTCACTGGCATTACAAAACCAGATCTCACGCAGCTGAACTAACTGCTGGATATTACAACACTAGACACCGTGATGGTTACCTGGACTTGGCCAAAATGTTCAGCAAACACGGAGTTGTGTTCAACTTTACATGCATGGAAATGAAAGACGGTGAGCAACCAAGTAGTGCAAACTGTTCTCCAGAAGGGTTAGTTCGACAAGTAAAGATGGTGACTAAGACTGCTGGAATTGAACTTGCTGGAGAAAACGCACTTGAGAGATATGATTCAGCTGCATATGAACAAGTTCTTGCAACAAGTAGATCTGATTCAGGAAACGGATTAAGCGCATTCACATATTTACGGATGAACAGAAAGTTGTTTGAAGGTGAAAACTGGCGACATCTAGTGGAGTTCGTCAAGAACATGTCTGAAGGCGGACGAAACAAGAGACACAGCATAGACGACGTGAGCGGGTCTGACCTTTATGTAAGATTCGTTGAGAAGAAGCTAAAGGAGAACAAGGAGGCTGCTCTTGTGTAAAATGTACATGGTTCAACGTTTATACTATTTTTTTTTATTTATGTATTCTACTCTAGAAAGAGGGACTAATAGAACCCTCATATACAGTATATATTCTATAGGCCGTTTGATGCAAACACAAGTTCCGAATATACACTTGAAAAGGGAGAGTTTTGTCATTGCTTAAATCTCTACTTTACGAATTACAAGACAAATTGTATCTCATGAGTTACATTGGTTTCAGATAATCAGAATTCTGGCTCAGACATCACGTTAAACTTATTCCTATTGTGAAAGCTTTGGCACATGAATCAGATAGGTAGTCAATCATTTAGGGGGTCAGATAAGTCATGTGAACTCATTTAATTTTGTTACACATCTGGGTAATTCAGCTACTGTGACTATATGCTCGTGTTGAGTTTCAAGTTGGCAAGATTTCAATTTGAATCAAGCCAAGTAAGCTCATGTTTTGACTCATAAGACAGACTTTATTTGAGAATTTGTTACGCACACATGCATGGATAATTTTGCAAGGACCAAGGCTGGGAGCAGGAATGGTCAAGAGGAATTAGTTAGGCTGTGAGATTGGCTCTGTAGTCTGTAGGTGACCTAAGAGCTGGGTATGGTTACAAATATATTCTAGACCTGAGAAAAATCCTCTTGGTAGCTTACTGGAATTTAGCCCAGGGATCCTAGGGTTTCCCGAAGTGAGAATTAATGTGTGAACTTGTATGTGAGTTCTGTGATTCCACTCTTTGCTCCATCAAAATCTAGGGGGGGAATGTGGAGTCGGTTGAGTGGATGGGAGGGAGATTCACTAATATGCTTTTTTCATATGAATCAATCTCACACCAGAACATACAATTGACAGATTTATAAGTACATCATCCTGTGTGATATATAATTAAATCTCATACCTCATATATCTGGGATCTGATGGCAGATTTAACTAAATTGATGAAAGGACATCTGTCACCAGAAGTGGGACTAAGGCTCCTTTCTCACTTCAAATCAATACAAGCTATATAAGTGCAAACAATGTGATGAACATGAAGCATAGCAGAAATTCACTACCTGAAACCCTGAACATATGAATACAGCTCATGCGAAAAAAAGAACTAGAAAGGAAATGACAGTCAGTCACTCGCTCGCTCCACAAAGACTCTCCAGAGCTTAAATCTTAATCGATCAAGTACCCAACAAAAAACCTCAAAGCTCACTCCAATTCAGTGGGACACAATGCTAATACGGATATCTTATGTACCGACCTCCAATGATGAAGTCTGCCTGATGAACAAGTTGAAAATCCCTCACCTAATTGCTGACTAATTCCTTCACTAAAACAAGCCCCTACACATCAACTATGCAGTACTTGAGTTGTACTTCAGCCATATTGCATCGTTAACTCCTAAAAGCCCAAACTAAACTTCAAGCGGAAGCAATCATAAGTAACTTCAGAAGTATATACTGAGACAAAAAACAATAAAAGGTAGCAGCTTCTATGTTAAGCAGAAACAACCAAAAGTACAGAATATTTCACAACTTGAGCAACTAAAAGAAGTACTCAAGAAGCATTCCACGCACTACTTGTACTGCGTAATCTTTATTTGGAAAAACTATTATAACAAATCAAAATTTTAATGTTAATTCCAGCTTCTTCACCTAATTGAACAAGAGCATCGCCATTAGAGACCTTCAATATCTGGCATTTCTTTTGTGATATAAATCACAATGATTACAACTTTAAAAACTCTCAAACCATTAAAAAAACATAAACTTCAATCCTTCCTAAACTTGAAAATTGAAATCAAAGAGTAAAGTTTGCTAATAGATCATAATGAGAGAATACAGAATCACGAGTGAGGAGAAGAGGAGTCATTCCCACGGCGGAGATCCTCGATCAAATCACCAAGCTCCTTGCGAGCAGATTCTCTTCCAAACATGAATCCGTACCTTACAGGAATAAACAATTTCGTCCGAATGAACAAAAAGGGGGAAATCAGGAACATCGAAACCCTAGCTGTAACGGGAAGTGGAAGATGATAAAGAAGATTTACCAATAGGATACGGCAGAGAAGATGCCAGCAGCAGCGACGGTGTGAATGAGAGTGAACTTCTTCTCCATTGATGATTTCGTTGCCAGAGATTTGCCAACAATATGGGTTTGCCGCACAAACGGCGGGAACAAGGCTTCGCTCAGTTTAATAACATGCCTAGTTAGTACTTAGTAGTTACACTTTAGTTGAGATTTGTGAAGATTGCATTTTTATTTTGTATCTAAGGGCCCGTTTAGTTGGAGGGTTGGGGCTTTCTTTTAGTTTTGTGGTTGGAGTTGTAAATAATTAGAGATGTTTAGGGCGTGTTTACCTTGCGGGTTTATAAACTAAATGATAGTTTATAAACCTTTGCTGATTTTTGTGTAACCGTTTACCTTGCGGGTTTATAAACTAAATGATAGTTTATAAACCTTTGCTGATTTTGTGTAACCGTTTACCTTGCGGGTTTATAAACTAAATGATAGTTTATTTGGATTTTTAAACCCGTAAAAAATAACCTTCTCAAGATGAGGTTATTTTTATTTGGGTTTTTAAACTCGTTAGTTTATAAACCCGAATAAACTCAAACCCTTAGTAAACAGGCCCTTAGTTTTCAATAATTTTTGTTGTTTTGTGTTTTTTTTTTTCATAATCTAGCTAATCAAGGTTTTTGAAAATTTATGGTTGTTGTTGGAAATTTTATGTCCACTATCCTCTTCAAATCATTCATAATTCTCCATGAAATTGAATTCGATAGATCGGAAGAGACAATGAACTAAACACGCTTTATTCTTCTTCTCCGGCCTTGTCCGTTCTTCTTCTTCGGCTCCGGCACTCTCCATTCTTATTCTCCATATTCTTGCTTCAATTTTTCTCTTCAATCGAGGGTCGACAATTTCTCCATCAAATGACCCAAATTTACACAATGAATTGCAAAACACGTATAACCAAGCACTGGTTCTTCTCTTCTTCAATTGTTTCACCAATGTCTTCATCATGTGTGCTAAATAGGCATTTATGAAAGCCAGGCATCCATTCACCGCCAAAACAAGCAGATCGGGAAACGGCCTTCTTCCAGGGGCATCGACCTCTCCTTCCGGCAGCTCCCTTCTTTGACTTGCTAGCACCGTCCATTTTTTAAGCACTCCCGGCCGATCCCTCGTTGCTCAGGGACGGGGAGGCCGTAGATCTGTTGAAGCTTTTTTTCCACGTGAAGAAGAGAGGTGCCCATCTCCAAGGATGGATTGTGGGAGAAAGTATGCGAAGACCAAGGACACCAATTCTTGGGTCTCAGTTCGGCTACTAACCTTCTGCAATGTCAAAAGAGGGTGATTATGGTGACTAGGTTTAAATAAAGTTGATTTGTGGTGCTTTGCTGCTAAAAGAACGAAAGAGAAGAAGAAGATTCATGAGGGGAGCTAATTTGGTGTTGATTACTAAAAATTAGCAATCGGGGTGATTTCGTATAGATCCACAATTGAAACTAATTTCAAACTCTTTAACTAAACACCTCTACGGAGTTTTTATATAAACCATAAATCTCGTAATAACCCTCCTTAAAACAACAATCGCAACCACAACAATAACCGCAACCACAACTGCAAAACCTCCACTAATTTCAAACTATTTGTAAAGTAGATTTTAGATATCTAATATTCATATTTTAGGGGATTGGAATTTGTTAAAAACAACTCTATCCTTCTCCTATATCCTAGCATATATGAATTGACGTCCTAATCTCTTTCCTCCTTCAACAAACTCCAAAACCTCCACTAAAATTAGGGCGTGTTTAGTAAAATCAGATCTGTTGTTATGGTTAGGGTCGTGGTTAAGTTTATGGTTGTAACCGTGGTTGTAAACCGGAGTTTTTAAAGATTTGTGGTTTATATAAAAACTATTTCTACGTGTTTAGTTAAAGGGTTCGGAATTATTTTTATTTTAATAAAAGACCAAAATACCCTTGTCATTAATGTCTTTAATTTCTATATCAGCCCTCAAGTTATCCATTAATGGCGATGGAAGATTCTCACATTCACTAGTTCCTTTCTTCACACTTTCTACCTTCAACTCTTCAAAAATCAGAAGCAAAGACATAAGTTTAGCCCCAGATCGGTATCAAAATTCGGCGGAAGGTAGAAGTTTAGGCTTTGGTCGGTATCGAAATCTGGCGGAAAATTGCATCGCTAGTGAGAATCGAAGATTTTAAAGTCAATAACCACCATCCATGCTCCTCTGCTTCCTTTGTTTTTAGAGAAAAAATTGTACACAAAGGTAGGAGAAAATAATAAATTGTTCACAAAGGTAGGAGACAATGAGAACAAATGGAAGAAAAACCCTAATTTTGGGAGAGTAGTATTGAGAGGAAGGAAAGGGCACAAACCAGAGATGAATGAGAGAAGAGTATTTGCAGAGAAGATAAGAGGGCAATAGGGGAATCAAATTTTACAAACCACCTTGAAATCTCCCAAAAGCTTCACCAAGGAGTTTTCGAAAATCTTATTTTTAAAGCTTTTAAACCACAAGCACAAATACCATATTGAAATCTGGATATGTAACTAACACCATTAAAAAAAAATACATTCTGAAACTGAATCTAAATATTACTCCAAAAACTCTAACTAAACAGGCCCTCACTTTCTTTCTTTGGCTTTAGTTATGGGCCATCAAAATCATTGATTGAGGCTTTCTTCATCACGTTCTCTACAAACGAATCAGCAAGTCAAACTTTAGATTTGTACAAAAGAAATTGATTATCTTACTTCTTCTTCCTCTTTCTTTGGATGAGCGTTGATCTAAGAAAACAAGAATCCCCACTATAATGAATGAGGTTGATAGACGTACCGGCGTAGTCACCATAACTACACACTTCGCGTACGTAGTTGAGGTTGATAGAGTCCTCAACTACGCATATGGGATGCATAGTTGGAGTTCATGGGAAAAAAAATAAAATAAATAAAAATTTCAACTACACATATGAAGAGTGTAATAGTAGTTCCCAAAAAAAGTAATGAATTAAAGATATATTGCATATATGAGACTCATAAGCATTGATATGTGAACATTGCAAGTAATTATCTAATGTACCATTTGATATAGACAAACAAAGACCGTGTCTTCTAACTTGATTACGCCCTCAATTTGGCGGTTGTGTCAAATAAATAGGCAACTCTTTTTAAGAACTTCAAATTGAGAATAGACCATGAAAAAACTTGCTAGATTCCGCAAGTTAAAAAAAGGTACAAAACCGGAGCTTTCTACGGTAGCTAGAAATCTTCGAAATGAAATGTAGGATTCAATCTCTTAGACCAGTTTTTCAATAAATCCAATAAAATAATTTCGCCGGTTAGCGGCATCTTTTATCTAAACCAGTTATAAATGTCACAACAACAATACACAGTAAAATATCAAATCTCAACCTTAGAAATTGTGCCTCTCTCTTCGCACAAAAAATAATATGATTGACGCTAAATGGGGAGAGTCTGGCTCCCACAATTCAAGAAAGTTGAGGAGGAAAACGGTGAAATAACATGCAACAAAATCGCCGTCTGAAATCGCCACGGAAACCCAGACTCTAACTTATGTTAGGAGATATTTAAGTGTTGTTTTGTGGGTTTGATTGAACAATCAATTTGTCGTATGGAGGATGGATGATAAGGGTAGAGTTGTTTTCATCATATATAAATCTCCTAAAATGTGAAATTATTAGACATCTAAAATACATAATATAATCTCAACTTATAACTAAAATATCCAATATTAAGTAAGTCATGTTATGAAGGGAACATTCATAAGTAACTCTTGCATCTTGAAAATATTACCTTGAAGTACAAATAAACCCCAAAACCATCTACGCACAACTTCGCAACTTGTTTTGAAAGATTACCATAACATATAAATTAAGACAACATTCCAAAGTACATAAATAATCACAAACATTATAGATTATTATGCAAAGTCAGGCTCTCAAAGCCCTAAAACAGTAACAAATTAGCAAGACCTACTAATGTAAAAACTGGATAGTGAAACTAATGATTAAAAGACGTTGTTTATATGATTTTGGCTAGAGTTGTAAAAAGTTGACCCGACCCGATGAACCCGTATCCGAACCCGACTTGCCACAAAAATTTTGAAAAAAGAATGTGCGGAACCGACCCACTTGAAACCGAGTCAACCCGAAGTAATAAATGACCCGAAGTAGGCCGGCCCAAATGACCCAATTGCCCGAATAACCCTACCTGAAGTAACCCGATAGCCCGAAGTGGCCCGACCCGAGTGACCCGATAGTCCGAAATAACCCGACATGAAGTAACCCGGTCCAAAGTAACCCTACCCGAAGTGATCCAATAGCCCAAAGTAACCCGATAGCCCGAAGTAACCTGACCCAAAGTAATCCGACCCGAAGTAACCCGATAAGTCAATAATGGCATAATCCATACTATAAGTTTATATTAGAGTCTATAATGACATATTAAATACATATTACATAATCCATTCTATAAGATATCCAAATCTGGTTAAAGATCATTTCGATCAACAAATCACCAAAATATTTGCGGATAATTATTCAAACCGACTAAAATCGTTTTTTACATAAATACATAATCCTTATTATAACTTTCAAGAATTGGAATTTTAGAGATAATTTTATTTATTTAATATATTGTCTATGTATACATAAATACATATTACATAGTACATATTACATACTATAACTATAAGTCTATAATGACATTATGCAACAATGTTTTTTACTCATTAAAATAAATTTTGATTTTAACTTATGGTTTACTGATTACTTATTAGAAATATTTTCCAACTTTAATTTTTGATTTCCTATACAAGTATTAAAATAGATATATATTATATAATACGGACAATGTTCAGGTACAATTCACCTTTGCGGTACGGTTGTGCGGCTGCGTGTGCGGTTGACACCATACAACCTTGTGTATGGGAAGTCTTGTCACTTGCCGGTAGAGCTAGAACACAAGGCGTATTGGGCAGTAAAGTGGTTGAACTTCAGCATGAAAGAAGCAGGCGAGAAGCGCCTCTTGGACCTTAACGAGCTTGAAGAACTTCGCTTAAACGCCTATGAGAACGCCAAGATATACAAGGAGAGAGCGAAGCGTTGGCATGATAAGCATATCATTCCAAAGGACCTCAAGGAAGGAGATCAAGTTCTCCTCTTCAATTCGAGACTTCGGCTCTTTCCAGGTAAGCTTAAATCTCGTTGGACCAGACCTTATGTAATCAAACATATTTTTCCCCATGGTGTAGTTGAAGTATGGGGTGAAAAGGGCAGAAGTTTTAAGGTGAACGGTCAACGACTAAAGAAATATTCACCGGAGCTCCAAGCTGAGGAGTTCGTGCCTACCGCACTCGAATAGATACAGGTACGGTCTAGCTACGGACCTTAAACAAGCGCTACTTGGGAGGCAACCCAAGCTATTGCACTTTTGTTTTTTCATTCTTAGTTTAGAGTAGATTAGATGTTTTTGCTTTGTTTTGCCCTCGATATCTCCTGGTATGTTGTGTTTTTGGATGTAGGAGCAAGGAATAAGGATTGGAAGAAGGAAAAGTCGGAAGAATTGACGAAACTTGAGCTTTAGCACAATGCAGAGAGTTTCACGGCCAGTTCCACGGTCGTGGAAGCTACAGTGACCGTGATTCTTTAAAAACTGAGAAAAATCACAAAAACCACGGGTCCGTACATTTCCACGGCCGTGGAACACCCCGAGTGACCGTGATTTTCAAAATTTTTTACGGCCACTATATAAACCACTTTCCTTCACAAAAACACCCCTTATCCCTCTTCCACGACCCAAAACGCCGAAAAGCTTCTCACCCTCTCAAATCTTCGTTTTGAGTTCAAATTGAATGATTCTTGGTGCTAAAGTGGAGCATTTTTAATCATCTACAAGATCCAATCAACAAAACAAGTGAACAATCCCTACATAAGACGGAATTTGGATTTAAAGATCCAAAAACCTAGGTTTTTCTTCTATTTCTCTTCTTTGTCAATTCGGGTTAAATTTTCGCAAGAACTTAGAGGAATTGCATAGGATTGAGATTGAAATTAGTCTAGGACATGTTCTGTTGAGTTTGGTGTTGATTTGTTGAGATTTGAGCAAAACAGAGACGAACCATGGTCTCTGGGTATTCCACGGCCGTGGAAAGGGAAGAACAGACCGTGGTTTTTACTAGAATTGAGAAAATGTCCACAAGGAGATCTGGAAGGAATAAAAAGAGAAAGGATGATAGTTCCTCCTCTTCCCAAGCCCCACCACATCCTAGAATCCCAACCATACATGCAAACTATCTCGATGCTTTAACAAAGATCGAGAAGAGATCGATCATTGGACCTAGGTACCTCTTGCTTGAGGAGTTGGAGCCACTGAACGTGGTGAATGACTTGACATGGCTCTTGGATAGAGCCGGACTGATTGTTTTCTCCGTTATTCGAGTGGATGCTTATGAGGAAATTACGAGGGAGTTTGTTACTTCCTTCGAGCACAGTGTCGTCGATAGGACGGTGTCTTTTAGATTGATGGAGACTGATTATGAGTTCTCGATCCTATAGTTTGGAGCCTTCTTTGGGTTCCATGAGATCTTTAATGGTCGTTTCCCTAGCGGTGTATACGCTAAGGACTTTTGGAGAGAGATCGCAATGGTCAATGCTAGTGAGGATCGTTGGCAACCGGTCGACACCAAGGCTAAGCTCATCTACCACTTAGCCTTGAAAATAGCTCATAGGGTCCTTTCCGAGTGCCTATTCCCTAGGACCGAGACCCCACAAAAGATAAAGACCGATGAGTTATTCCTTCTCTATTGCATGCGCCACGGTAGACCTGCTGACTGTGCCACCCTCTTAGCCTCCACCATGAGTAAACTGAAAAACAAGAGGGCCGGGAACATTGGGTATGGTGGGATGGTTACCCACATTGCTACGCAGCTCGGGATTGATTACTCCACTTGCACTAGGATAGCGGCGAGACCTTTGGGTCTCAACAACCTTATGACTAGGGGTATTATCTTTCCTAGACACCGAGGTCCACCTACCGTTGGTATGCCATGGGAGGATAGAGGAGGTAGGGGCATTTCTTGGATTCCCGAGTATTCCATTATGGTCGGGCGCCATAATTGGAAGGATACATTTGCTGCTATGCATGCGAATAGGCTAGCACCGCCTCCATACGTTCCGGATGAGCCTCCAGTTGCGGGTGTTGAGGAGGAGATTGGAGGAGGAGAGGATTATGAGGGAGGAGGAGGTGATGAGCAGGACTTTGGCACTTTTCCGGATCAGCCGGACATCTTCCCGGACTTACCTAGACAGTCTCCCCGCCCTTCTAGACTGTCTAGGTAAGTCCGGGAAAATAATTGCCTCAATTATTTCCAAAAGTAATTGCCTCCTTTATCTATCCGGGAATTAGGAAGAGTTGAGTTTTGGCATGTTTGATGTCGGAGGGCCATGAAAGCAAAATTTTGCATTCAAAGAATAGAAAAAATTTGTAGGTTTGGGGAAGTTAATCATGACGATGAGTAACTCGGCACCATTCACATAGCCGGGTGTTTGTGTCTTGCCAAAGTCGGATTGAGCGATATTTCTAACGGATTATGGTATGTGCATCAAGGGTTTGAGACATCTCGAATTTGAGAAACGCCAATCTCCTAGGCTTTGGTTTTTGTGCACCGCTGTCCATATTTCCAAAAGTAAAGCCGAAAAATAATGTGAAAAAGAAAAGAGTAAATCTCTAAGTTGATGTTGTTGCAAAATCAAAAGAAAAAGTAAAAGAGTTAGGTTATTCCTTTTCCCGGATTCATGCACCACATCCCTTATAAGTTTCCCTCCTTTCCGCATTCTAGACCTTACTTGGAAGTCCTTAAGATCAAAAAAGTGTTATTTGACTTGGTGATCTAAATTGAAGTTTCTTATTCTTGATTTTGACAATACTTGAAGGTTATGATGTTTGTCTTGATGTTTGAGCAACTTGTGATGTTTCTTTACTCTACATCCTTTAGTTTATGTAAGTGAGCGTTTTCAAAGATGAATGAAGCAAGGTTTGAGGATGATCTATTGACTAGAAGCACATTCACCTAAAAAGATGTTTTGTTTTGAGTTTGCATGCATATTTCATCCTAACTATGTTCTAAGCTTTTGGAAACCTTGCTTGGGGACAAGCAAGTGACAAGTATGGGTATTTTGTTAGCATGAAATATTGCGATATTATAGGCACATATTTTAGTTGTTTTTCACTCATTATTGTGTTCATGGATAAGGTATAGAAGCAATTGTTAGCTTGTTCATCTATATTTTTGATATGGAGGTCTACATTAGTTTTGTGTTGATTATAGGTGAATAAGAGCTGGAATCGGATCGTTTGATGGCAAACAAGGAGCAATTGATCGTGTTCGGAGATGAGGAGATACATTGAGAGGCTAAGGAAGGAGCAAGGATGAAGAATGACACGAAACAATGGCAACAAAAGGGACTAGGCACTTCCACGCCCTATTTCCACGGCCGTGGAACTACCATTATGAACGTGAACTTGATCTTTGAGCAATCCAGTAAGTTACACGGTATAAATTACGGTCGTGGAAGGCTAAAGACACCGTAATCATTTCCACGGCCTACTTCCACGGTCGTGGAACCCCATGAGACTGTGATTTGGGCAATCTTTTGGCGAATCATTAATTGCCACATCATCTACGCATTGGTCCTTGAAGATATCTTTTTCTCACCTTATAAAAAGGCTGAAAAGAGAGTTTTCGGGACCGGCGCTTAACCTTCGCTTGGACGCTGCTTGGACGATCGCTTAGGGTTTGCGAAAGCATAATGGATTTGAAGATTCGGAGTTGCTTGTGGCGGAAGTTACGCCCTTTTTCTTAGATTTGATATTGAAGGTGGATTGACATCCCGTTCTTCGTTCTTATCTAAGATTTTTGTGAGGTTTTTGTGTTGATTTCTGAATCTATTATACATTACTCTTTGTGTTTGGATTTCGAGATTGATTTTGAGTTATATTTGAGTTTTCAAGGGTTTCCATCTTTCATTCTTCTTAATTTGATTTTTGATATCATGACAATGGTTATTGGCTAAAACCCTTTAGCAATTCTTAGGTGAAGGGTTGATAGTTGTGGCTTAGATGATGATAGATCGATCGTAAACAGATTGGACCCTGAGGGTTAGAGAAACTTCATCGACAACCAAGATCACGGTCTGTTCTTGGACTTCCACGGCCGTGGAACTTAAGATCTAGCTGTGATTTACCCCAGTTTACGAACTTTGCTTTTACTTTAATCCAAAGTTATAGATTTGCTTTAACCTAGCCTTGACTTGCCTTTTCTAGGTAGTAGTGAGACTCAATATCCTCTATTTCGGTTTTGAGTGTCACAACCTTAACCGTTTGAGCCTATCTTGATCCTTGGGTTACAAGTTTGGGTATTTGAGATCAATTCTTACCTTTAGATCCTTTCTATACTGAAGCCTCAACAACCTTTATAGAGAGCGTCTTTTGGTTAGACATATAGGGTTTTGGAACTTCACCGTACATTACCTTACTTTCGTATACCTTTGCAATCCTCGACTCTGTCCTTATATCTTTAATATATCTTGAATCGATTGCCACAATTAGATACCTGGATCTTTAGGGTTGCTGTTTTCCCCAATATTTGCAAAGCTTATTACTTTTACTTGCTTGACAATTTACAAACTGAATATGTTCTCCCCAAATCCCTGAGTTCGACACGCTGCAATTCTTGCTTTACTACGCCGATCCGTACACTGCGGGTTCGCTTGCTTAGATTTCAGTTTTATAAATTTAAGACTTGATTTCACGCACGCTTCGAGGCGAACAACATGTTGAGAGCCTGCGTGTTTGACTGGGGACAAGTGTGGACAGATCACCTTCCCTTGGTGGAGTTTTCGTATAACTACAATTGGCACGCTTCGATCAGGATGGCTCCTTATGAGGCATTATACGGAGAGAGATGTCATACACCGTTGTGCTGGGACGAGCCGAGTAGTGCTAGCGGTGTAGCACTTGAGCAGATTCAAGATGACATGGCTCGAGTAGCATTGATCCGTGAGCGGATGTTAGCAGCACATAGTCGACAAAAGTCTTATGCAGATAAGAGACGCATACCTCTGGAGTTCAGAGGTTTGGTTGGGAGTATCCCCAACACGAGGCATTAGACGTTTCGGTTTCAAGGGGAACCTGAGTCCCAAACATGTTGGACCTTTCAAGATTTTGGAGCGAGTTGGAGAGGCAACATACAAAATTGCTTTGCCACCGAGGCTTGAGGTTGTTCACCTTGTCTTCCATGTGTCTCAGTTACAGGATTACGTATCGAACCCGAGACTCATCGTCAGTCATGAGGATCTAGTGGTCGACCCAGACCACACGTTCATTAAGCACCCGGTAGCTATCTTAGAGCATAGTACGAGACGTTTGCGTTCGAAGCACATACCGATGATGAAGATACAGTGGTCGATGCGAGGAGCTGATGAGGCAACTTGGGATACAGAGGATAGCATTCAGAGGAACTATCCGGAGTTTTACGCTGAGCTTGATGCACCTTTAACGTAGTTGTTATGTTTCAGTTTCTTTTGTTGAGTTGCGTACGCTTTTGTGACGTTTTGAGTTACGTGCCCCGAGTGGGAATATATGAGTTGTGTTCAGTATTTCCGTGTTGTTGTTGTGTGACCTTTTAGCTGTTGCAAGTTTCGGGACAAAACTTGTTTTTAGGGAGATCTGATGTAAGACCCTAGTTTTGTCTTCACCGCACCAGCGGCCTTCTGTGTTTGTCACTGCCCCCGCGGTGACAAAGAGCCGCCCCTGCGGCACAAGCAATCCGCCCCTGCGGATTTGCTGCAGATCGCGTCCGATCTGTTTTCGTTCGTTTGATCTTTCTTCCATAGATAGAATATCCGATCTTCTATCTTATGGGCTGACTTCCTTATCTTTTTCCAAACCCTAGAATGCCCTTTCCATCCCTTCTCTATATATTCCCATCTTTTCTTCTTTTCCCCGTTTCTTGCTTATGCTTTCTTTAACCCTCGAGTGTTGCAGCCTTACTTCCTGTGATCTTGTTGAACGTATAAGCTCTTTCTCCCTTTTTTTCCATCATGTTCATATGCTGCTACACCTTGCTTCCTTTCTGTTTCGTTTCTCCCTTCGATTTCTCTTTTCTTCTTCTCCAAGAATCAAGTTTGATCCTTGATTCTTGTGGAGCGTTTCATTGATGATCCTTTGATGTTCACAAGCTCCCTTGGTTGAGTTGTGAAGTGTGTGAGTGTTGGAAGAGCAAGCTTTGGCCTTTGTCGTGGTTCTGCTGTCGTCGAGAAGTCGACAAACGCTTCTGTCGAGGATCCGCCCTCGCACCTGCACAAAGCCACCCTTGCGCCTCTATCGCGTGCCACCCCTATGCCTTTCCCAAGCCGCCCCTGCGGTTTCTCTGCAATCTTCCCGTCTTTGGTGAGCTGCTTTCCTTCCTTGCTTTCATCGTTCCTTTCTTTGGCTCTTTTGGATGTTGTTGCCCCTTAGTGTTCTGTAAGAATAGGGTTTGTGACCCTAGCTTGTGTAGATCTCTTAGAGATCATGGAGATTAGAGTATAGACTTCTAGCATTCGTTTCGGTTCCTGATTCGTGATGCCTTGTTGTATAGGCTTCCATTTGCTCATTTCCTGAGGCTTTTCAAAGTGTTCGCTGAGTGTTTAGATTACCTTCGAGTGAGGTAAGTCCCTTGGACTTAGCTTCATTCCGCATATTGGTTTGATTGTATTGACTTGTTTGTGTTGTTTATCATATTATAACTAATAACCGGAAATAAGATTGACATTGTTATACCTTAATTGGCCCAAGTGTATTATAATTGGGCGGTTACCGCTTGTCCAGTACAAAATGGGGAAACTGGGAGGTGCTCTCGCGACCAGTCCAACATGTGACAGAAGGATGCACACGTTCTATTCCTGTTGGTGAAATGGGACGGAGGCGAGATCGTATTGACTCTCGTGTAACAACCTTAAGTTGAATTAGTAATTGAATAACCTAGTCAAAGATAATAACCGGCTGTTTGTGAGCATGTTGATGTGTTTTTTTTACCTTATGTGTGTTTTTGCCTTTACCGTCATTCTGATATCTAGAATGTTAGTTAACGGTTGATACCGATGTTGTAGATGTTCCACAGATTTAGGATGCTGCTATCCGGATGGTGTGGTCATCCATGGTTCCCGTAGATTATAGGATGGGAGCGGGTTTATATTTCTGTTGTCGCTTTTCTCTTTGAACTCGGTTGCGAGTCTTTTACGCTTCCCTTTGTTTAAACCTTTGGTTGTATATTGAGTTTTGGTTTTCCATTTGTCTATACCTTGTTGTAAGATCCGTTGTGTCGTTGCTACTCTGAGGGTCGGGACCCATTGTGTGGTCCTAGCTCGTAACGCTTCGAGTTCTCAGAATTTGGGGTATTACAATATGGTATCAGAGCTCTACGTTGGCAACAATGACACTCGAATTCTTCTAAAGGTCATATAGATAAATAAACAGAACCCGCAAGGGATCTACATTTTCAAAAAGGAATTTTGTTTTAAACTTGTCGGTCTGGGATAGATGTACGGGCGACCACCACTATTTCGCGGATCTCAATATATTGTAGTTCTTTTATGTTTGGCCTTTATGTGCTTTTTCTGGATTTTTCTTTAGTTGTAGCGTGACCTTATACATAGTCTTATATATATCTAAATATCCCTATCGCATATGGCGCGTACTAGAGTTATATCTGTTATGGGGCGAGGAAGGGGTCGACCAAAATGTTTACTTTTTAAGAGTCAAAAATTAAATTTTTATTAAGATTAAAATGTTTACTTTTACTTTAGTATTATCACTTTCTTATTTTATTGTAGTTTATGAAGTAGTTATAAAGTGTAAAGAAAAAGATATCTATAATTTATAACCTGAATTTTATTTTATCATAATAATTTACTTTAATACTCTCGATTTCTTATATATACTATTGTTACTTTTATTTGAATTTGTGACATGACTTTGCTTTCTTTTACATTTTATGATAATCAAAGTAGAAGAGACATATCCAGATCAAACAAATATCCGGTTTATTCATATATCGGATCCAGATAGTCATATTTGGATCAAACAAATCAAAGTATCAAACAAAAGTCATTCTCATCAAACGGATATCACTAGAAATGTAACACCTCAAGTTTTGGAACTCGAAGCATTACGGGCTAGTACCTCACAATGGGTCCTGATCCTCAGAGTAGCAACGACACAAGAGATCTTACAACAAGGTACAAACAAATGAAAGCCAAAACTTATAATAAAACCAAATGTTTAAACAAAGGAAGCGTAAAAGACTCGTAGCCGAGTTCAAAACAAAGGAAAAACAACAACAAAAATATAAACCCGATCCCGTCCTATAATGTACGGGAACCCCGACTGACCACACCGTCCGGACCACTCAACTGTACCTATATCCTGCAAGGCATATACAATGTCGGTGTAAACCGTTAGCTAACATTCTAGATATTAGAAAGACTATAAAGGCACAAACACACATAAGGTAAGATAAACACATAACATGCTCGCACTCAGCCGGTTATTATCTTTCATTAAGATTAATCTCTTTACTAATTCAACTTATGGTTGTTATACGAGAATCGCTACGATCACACCTCTGTCCCCTTTCACCAAAAGGAATAGAACATATGCATCCTTTTGTCACCTGCTGGACTGGTTGCGAGAGCACCTCCCAGTTTTCCCACTCTGAATTGGACAAGCGGCAACCCCACATTTATAATACACTTGGGCCAATTAAGGTATAAACTATTCCGGTTATCAATTATATCAATAAACAACAACACAACAAGCCAAAAGAATCAATCTAATAAACGGAACGCAACTAAGTAAGTCCAAGGGATTTACCTCACTTAGATAACTCAACAACAACTCAAATCTCAAAGGAAGGGAAGGAATGCCAAGAATGGGAGTTACAGCAAAAGAACCGCGGGGGCGGCAAGACAAAGGCGCGGGGCGGCAGAACAGACAACCGCAGGGGCGGCTTTGTGTAGGCGCGGGGCGGCGGTGTGACAACAAGCGCTGTCGAATCCTTCGACAACAAGGAACACAACAAGACACCAAGGCTTGTTTCTCTCAATCTACACACACGTCAAGACTCAACTATAAGAGCACATTCAGCAAGGGAATGAGGGAAAACGGTTGTAGCTCTCAGGGTTGAAGAGACGTATGCAAGAAGCGGGAAAGACGGGAGGAAGGCGGGATTTTATAGAGAAGGATGAAAAGATAGAAGGAAAAGCGTTATAGGGTTTAGAAGATCTAGGAAAGCCGTCCAAAGATAAGAAAATGGGATCTTCTAAGATAAGGACAAGATAGAAACGAAAAAGGAAAGAAGATCTTCGCGATCTGAGGCAACACTGCAGGGGCGGTTTGCTCTTGCCGCAGAGGCGGCTACTGTCACAACGGGGCGGTGATAGATGCCAGCTTGCCGCAGGAGTGGTCACTGTCACCGCGGGGGCGGTGACAACCAAAAACTGGATGTTACAAGATATATATCCGATCCGGCTAAAGTCATTTTCGAGTACCATATTTTAGAACTCAGGTCGAATAGATTAGTCTGATATCCGTGAATAATTATTCAATATGAGGAAAAATGTTTGATATCTGGAAAGATATGTATCAAATACATATCAAATTTTTATAAAAAACTTGTATTTGGATATCTAGATTTGATCGATACATTGTCATCCCCTAAATATGTTGTTGTTGTCAACAACACAAAAGTAGTGGTGTTAACAATCCCACAAACACCAAACACATGATGTGTTGTTATTATCAATGACACCGCATATACAAAATATATCCTTGATGTGGTCAACAAGACCACAAACACCAAAACAATTGTGTTGTTGATGTCAATAACACAACAAACACTAACATACGATGCATTATTGATATCAATAAAACCAAAAACACCAAAATAGGGTGCGTTGGTGTTATCAACAACACTAGTAAATAACTAGAAAATAATGTTGTCAACAAACCATAAACACTAGAAAATAACTCTAAATGTTGTCAACAACATCACACACACTAAATAAATTGTACTAAATTAATTGTGTTAAAATTGTCAAGTACACTACAAACACTAAAAATATTGATGTTGCCTTTACCAACTACACCGATCACAAGTAACCAACACAAATGTGTCAATATTATTAACAATAGCAGGAGCATCACAAACACTAGAAAACATAGTGTTCTTTTTGTCAAAACACAAACTTCAATAAAATATACACTATTCAAAAAAAACGAAAACACACAATATTAAATATTTATTAACAACACAAACTAATGTATTGTTACCAATTAACCATAATCACAAGTCAAACATGACCAAAAGCTAAATTATTACGTCAAACCCTACAATCGAACTTGAGCTATTTGCCATTGTTGATCTTGTTTTGTTCGTGTTCTTTGATTCGAAAGACTAATATATCTGTTTTATGTACAATCAATGCGAATTATTGTGAAAAAGTTGGCAAAAACGGTTTTGATTGATTTATTTTATGTTGATTTGAATTTTTTTATTATTGTGAACGGTTAATTGAAGTTGCATGATACCCTCACCCCATCTCCTTTGCATCTTGTTGTGTGTATTTGCTTCATGTGAATGACTACGTTTTAAAATTAACATTGACACAATTGTGATCGATCCCTGGTCGAGCCCGGATGTGGTCTTCGTATATGAGACTGGCTCCCTCCTTGGCGTCATGGTGAGGAGGCTAGAGGGTGTCCGAGACCCTCTATTTACTGAAACCCTTGCTATTCTCTTCGCCATGTAAAAAGCGCAACACATAAACCATTCCCACATCAAAATCAAAAGCGATTCGAAAGCGGTCATCGACCTGCTCCAGAATCCAACATTGTTATCCCCGTCTGACCTCCTCATGGATGACATTTTATGTTTGACCTCCTCCTTTACTTCATGCATGTTTAGCTTTATTTCTCGGAACGGTAATAACCGTCGGTCATCTTCTTGCTAGGCTTCGTCTTGATTCCGACGATACTATACGTTTTGGTATTCACCTAGTATTGTTTCCCTTATTTTGATTGGTTTAATATAAGCCACATATTGACATTTCAAAAAAATATAAATGTTTTCTAATAGTGTTCGAATGATTTTTAGAGAAGAGGAAAAAAAATTATAATTTATGATATTTAACGGTTCTTTTACAAATATTGAAATTTTAGTAGTCACTTTTATAATTTTATAGTTTGTTGTCTAATTTTTTTTTGGATTTTTCCTCTTGGTGCCCTTAAGGTTTAGACTTTTCCTCTTGGTATCCACTAAGTTTCAAAATTCCTCTTGGTACTCTTATGGTTCTATTTGATTCCTCTTTATACCCATTCTTAATTTATTACATTAAAAATTCATTATTAAATAATAAAAAATCAGAAAAATAAATTTAAAACAAATTATGACCTTATTAAATTTAAATTAATAAATTCATAATATAAATAGTATTTGTATATATATTTTTTGAAATAAAAACATTTTTATTTTTGAATTAAAATAGTTTTTACTTTTTTATTTTGATTTTAAAAATGCATATATAAAATTAAATTAAAAATGTATTTATTAAGAGTCAAGAAATTTAAAAATATAATAAAATTTTGTTTCTTTTTGAATTTAATTTTATATAATTTATCTTAATTCGATTTTTTTAAAAAAGTTTATATGAATTCGAAAAAAATAATCTTTTCTAAATTCAAAAAGCATTAAAAAAAAATTCAAATTAATAAAAACATATTTTTTCGATTTAATATAAATTATATAAAATTAAATTCAAAAATAGGTAAAATTTTATTAATATTTTAAATTTCTATACTCTTATATTATTTTAATTTAATTTTTTATATTTTTAAAATCAAAAGTAAAAAGTAAAAAAAAAAACATTTTTAGTGGGACAAAAAAAATTTAATTCAAAAATAAATAAATCATTATTTCAAAAAAAAAAACTATTTCTATTATTAATTTATTAATTTAAAATTAATAAGGTTATAATTTTATTTAAAATTTTTTTTTGATTTTTTTTTATCATTTTATAATAAATTTTTAATGTAATATATTAAGAATGGGTATAAAGAGGAACTAAATTAAACCATAAGAGTACCAAGAGGAATTTTGAAACTTGGTGGATACCGAAAAGTCCAAACCTTGAGGGTACCAAGAGGAAAAATCTTTTTTTTTTGGAAAAGCAAGTACTCTATCAAAAGAATTTGTCTTTTTTTATGAGAAAAATGTAAGTTACGGATCTTTAGAATGGAAAACATAAGAAAAGATTCTAGTATAAACTATAAACCATATCGTGTTGTTCGGCTACACGTGGCGCGTCACATGACGGGCACGTGAATAACGCTATCGTGCAGGGCAAGTAGAATCCTCCATCGGGCCATCTCTTTCCTCACCGCCCTCTTCTTACCCCTCTTTCCTTCTCTCTGCCCTCTGTTAAGATTAGTTAAAAAAATACAAATAAATTAAAGACGAAATAGCAAAATTGCGACCGGTTGGATCAGTTGATCAGTTCTCAGATTTTGAATAGCTGGTGATACTTCGACCAAAAGCCAGGCCCCAGTGAGCACCTTCTCGTCTCCCATTGAAGCCTAGCAAACTTTCTCTCTATTCTCTTCGACCCCCTCTCCTCTAATGAGACGCCTGCGTTAGTGCTTTCTGTGTGTGTGCGGTTCTTCTTCGGTTTTTGTCGAATATCGCTGTTGATTTTCGGTCTTCAGAAGATGATCGGTTGCCATAACTGTTCAATTGAGTGATATCGTTTTTTTCTTTTCGAATATTTCTTTCTTTGTTTGTTTTTGCTGATTTTTGATCAGGAAAGCCGACAAGATGTTGGAGGACCAAGTAGCCTACCTGTTGCAAAGGTATTTGGGCAACTATGTCCGAGGGCTCAATAAAGAAGCTCTCAAGATCAGCGTCTGGAAAGGTTGTTTCAATTGTATTTAAAGTTTTTAATGATTGATGTCAAATTGAACGTATAAATTTCCTTCGGGGTAGTGTATGCATTATATTAGGTTGAGTTTGGAAAATGTCCGAGTTTGATAGATTGTTGCTGCTAAGTTTTGGATTCTGTTTGGTTAGTTGAATGTTAGAAGTGAAATTGCTTCTGGAAGTAATGCAAATCATCAAACAATTTCTTTGATTTAGATAGGAATTCAAATGATGGAGATCCTTTCATCTAAAGCGCTTTGTTTAAATGGAATATGTACTTGTGGAAACCAAATGTTTTTAGAGAAGATTGGCCTAATAAGGCCTTTTTTGTTGAAGTAGTGAGATAATCACTTATTTTTTCCACTGCTTTTAAACACGAGTTTTCTTTGGTTTCTTGAATGCTCTTTGGTCGGGGTCTTATTGCTTCAAATGTAACTAGTGGAAGTGACCAAGTGATATTTCTCAGGGATGGTTCTGGTAGCTAGCTGCTAGATCGTGGATTCTCATGTATATCTGTCATTTGATTTTCCTGCTATGTGATTTTCATTCTTGCAACAATATAACAGGTGATGTGGAGCTAACAAATATGCAGCTGAAGCCAGAGGCATTAAATGCATTGAAGTTGCCCGTCAAGGTTAAAGCAGGATTTCTTGGATCTGTCAAGCTCAAGGTTTGTGCATTTATACTAGTACCAATATCATCTATAGGAGACCGTCCTTGCAGAATATGAGGAAGCTATCAAATATAACACATGAAATTTCCCCCCACTACTTTTATGCATCTTGCTTATCAGTTTCACAAATTTGTCTCCATTCAACACTATTTCCCCCGTAAGTTGTTTGCATTGTAACCACTTTTGCAGACTAAGCATTGTAGGTTAGCCTACCATTTTCCTAGAATGATGGTCATGGTCGGAAACTCCCTCCCAATCTCAATCAACTAGTTCTAACCCTGTTTCCCACCAAATAAACACATAAAAGACCTTGAAATTTTAGGAGATAGGTTATCTCTGGAAAAAAGAAGAAAATTTGATTCTAATTGAGTGTTGCTTGCAGGCATGATAAAAAAATCCATAACTGAAGTGTTTTGGTCATCTAACTAGTAAATCCATTGATCACCAATGATGGACACACCAATAATTTGACAAAAAAATATTTTGCTGAAGTCCGTAAGTTGCATAAGGAAACAGGATTGTCCCCACTATCTGAGGAGATCCTTAATCAATGGAACACCATCATGTGCAGGGAAGCTCATAGCATTGTAAAAGCTCAGTCAGAGTTGCTTGACAATCAAGCCAATAGGAACAAACTGATTGTATCAAGGGAGGCTATTTAGTCTGCCGACATACTTATTTTTCATGAGTTGATGATTTCTTTTCAGTGCCACTATATATTTTTTGCAGCTGATAACCTCCATGGTCTTACCTGTTGTTTTGACATGTTACTGTTTCTTCCGGTAATTTATTGCAAACTTGATAGTGCTTCTGTAATTCATTGTTATTTGGTCCGATAATTCAATGCATATACTTGTATGATGATAAGAAATATCACTGTTCTCTTTTACTAGCTTTGGACCCTGGTTTAATTGAAATTTGAGTTTTTATCTTCAGTTCTTTACTGTTAAACCTTGCTTACTTTCTGTCAAAAAGGAAAACCTCGTAAAAGAAACTGGTTCAAAAAATGTGGAATGAATCAGCCACATAGTGCTGGTTCAAGAAAGCACATCGTTGTTGCCATCCTTTCTTTGCCCAAGGTTATTGCAACTAGATTATGTGATTATTCAGCCGCACCTGTTTTCAGGTTCCATGGAGCAGGCTTGGTCAAGATCCTGTATTAGTTTACCTGGACCGAATTTTTATATTAGCTGAACCTGCAACCCATGTAGAAGGTAGCAGTGAAGATGCTGTACAAGATGTAAAGAGAAGTCGAATTAGGGTGTGTGCTTGCCACTTTCTTATTGCCTCTGCAGTTCATCACATTATTGACCTGATGAATGAGATGTTTCTAATAGGATATGGAGATCAAGTTGCTTGAGACAACACAATACCTGAACGCTGAAGTGGTATGTAATCTCTTTCTATTTTTGAATTTTGTTTTCAATACATAGTAACAGCAGGATTAAGCTATAGTAAGGTTTCATTCTGTGAGGATGATAGTAAGATTGATTATCCAGAAGTTGGCTTTGGAGTGGGACTATTTCGATGTGTGGAAAGCATAAAGAGCACAAATATTGAATCACCGTTATCAGACAAAAAGTTCTCTCTTAAAAAATAATGACATTTGTGTTTACCCTGGTATTTGTTACTCTTTCTACTTCAAAAATTTGTCACCACAATCTCTAAGATGAAATTAAATGGAAGGTGCAAAATTTCTTTTGCTTCCTCGTTAGAGCGGCGAGAAGAAACGACACTAAAGGAGCTACTGGTCACACAGATATGATTTTAACGAGATAATGATGCTACAGGAAGTTAAGGTTGCAATAAAATAGGGTGCTATTGTCGGTGACAGCCTAAAATAGCGAGTGACGAAGGAGATGTGGTGTATATCTTGGATTCTGAGATGAAATTTAAAGGAAGGTGGTAAAAATTCTTTTGCAACTTTTTTAGAACGGCGAGAAGAAACAGCACAAAGAGAGCTACTGGTCACACAAATATGATTTTAACGAGATAATGATGCTACAGGAAGTTACGGTTGCAATAAAATAGGGTGCCATCGTCAGGGACAACCTAAAATAGCGAGTGACGGTGATGAAGGAGATGTGGTGTATAATCTTGGATTCTTGGCTGCATTAATGCTATTTAGGGGATGCTGTAGGGCATATGCAAGTGATTTATTAGTATGATATCATATCATATCATATCAGATATTGATAAATGGTAGATCTGGATATATTGTTAACATTCGGTTTCCTATGGTGATTTCTCATGTAAATTTGGTTTATCTTACTGGATAGAGATTGGGTGAGCAGTATAGATTGTAGTCTATAGGCAAACTATTCATAAGCTGTTTTGATCTATATATTAGTAATTTCTACTTGTTGAGGTTGAGTCTTTGTGTATATTATGTTTTCTTGGATGATTCTGCTCATTTATGCAGTCTTCTGCGATCATATCTATAAGATTTTCTGTTGGTTATTTTTGTAGGGGTTTAAATAGCTTAGTTACGTGGCGGGGAGTCGAGTTATGTTGCTGTTTTTTTTTATAACTAGTGAATCGAACCTTTTTTCCCTTCTGTCTTGGAAATATTGGTAATATTGGTTTACACAAAATAACTAATTGGATGTCTTTCTCTTTGATTTACCAATGTCAGAACCAATCTTGGTTGGGATCATTGATTAACACCATTATAGGAAATCTAAAGCTTTCCATTTCCAATATCCACATTAGATACGAGGATCATGAGAGGTAAGTGACTTATTAATTTAGTTTCTTTCTATCTTTTCTGTATTAGAAGATACTAAAGGACCACTACTGTGCAGCAATCCTGGCCATTCATTTGCAGCTGGTGTAACCTTAGAAAAATTGTCAGCCTTCACTGTTGATGATAGTGGGAAGGAAACTTTTGCCACAGGTGGAGCACTTGATCAGATTCAGAAGGTTGTGCTTTTAAGTTCAATAGTTCAATTTTGAGAAATGAACAGAACATCCGTTTGATACTTTGAGATCTTTTGTATGTTCATTTACTATGGAAAAGTTGGTATATGGGGATAAAAAAGGATGCAGCTAAAGGATCCACATATTTTCATGTTCAGCAGTGCATTGGGGCTGTTCTTGGAACAGATGTATGGGCTCTGCTTAAAAGGCCTAAGATAATTCATTGTCCTGCTTTTGTTAGCTAAGAATCTAAAAGCCTATTTTTGATATCCCATGTCCTTGTACCTAATCCAGAGACAAAACTTCTACAAATTTTGAATTCCCAATGTTTAGTCAAATTTCCAAAAATGATCACACCTCAAACTTGTTCAACTATCCTGCATAAATGATTTTGGAGAAAAAGCAAACTGACTGTTTGAATTGATCAATGTAATAGAGAATGGGAATGATGGCCTCAAATTCACAAAGCTGCTTATGTACTACATTTTATATATCACTAGGAATGATGGCCGCACCAAACCTTCTATAGCTCAAGAATAACGTACTTAGCTTGTCATGATCCATTGTCACCTAATTATTAGTTTCTATAATATATTTCCAATGAATTGCTTCTTCCTAGCTACTAGCCTAATGTTGAGATCTCATCTGTTTATACATTTGTAAATAAAGTATAGATAATGTAATGCAATTCCACTGTAATTGCTTCTTCCATGGAACTGTTGAGCTTTGATCTTTAGTTACATTTGGGAAACTAATGGAAGGGGAAAAAGTTTTTCCTTTAATATTGAATCTTTTTTTATTTGTGAAAGAGGTAAATGTTTGTATGGTATTACCATGTATTTCTCTAACATTGTGTTTTCTGGCACTTCCTGATTTGCAGTCAGTGGAACTTGAGTCTTTGGCTCTATATTTTGATTCCGATATATCTCCCTGGTATATTGATAAACCATGGGAGGATTTGCTTCCTTCTGAGTGGTCTCAGGTATGTTATATTGGCTTCTTGTGGTAACAAAGTATGGGCAGCTTGGTCTTCTTTGGCTGAATGCTAGACTATCTTGCATGAGGTTTTAGGTTTTCAAATTTGGCACCAAGGGTGGTAAACCAGCTGCCAGCAATCTTGGGGAGATGCATACTTATATTCTACAGCCAGTAACTGGGAACGCAAAATACATAAAACTGCAGCAAAAGGAATCTGCTGCTAGTGTACAACCTTTACAGAAAGCAGCAGTGCACTTGGATGATGTGACAATATGTTTGTCGAAGGTCACCCTTGTTTCCTTCTGCTTTATTGCTTCAGTAGGATATGATTATATATGACCTTGAGAATTTGTCTTTGCAGGATGGTTACCGGGACTTAATGAAGTTGGCTGATAATTTTGCGGGTTTTAATCAACGCTTGAAATATGCTCATCACCGCCCATCCGTCCCTGTGAGATCCAATCCTAGGTCGTGGTGGAAGTATGCATATAGAGCTGTCAGAGATGAAATGAAGAAAGCTAGGTATATGAAATACTTAATCTGTTATACTTTGCCTCTTTTGTATGCAGTGTTTCTAGAGAGAAACAAAGGCATGAGAACAGGCATATTGATGTCGTTAATATGTTCAATCAGAGAGAGGATTTAGAAATGTGAGCAAAGGAAAAAACCTTTCTTATTAATTACAGAAGACTATCAAGTCTGTAAATATACATGAGGATTATCCTAGAAGGACTTTAAAGTAAATTATAAGAAAGTACATGGCTCTCAAATCTAGAGGTAGAAAGTCAAAGTATATATTATTTAGAGTATACACTAAAAGCTATAGCATTAAATGTGTGCAGACTATTAGCTAACACTCCCCCTCAAGCTGGATTGTAAAGATCTATCAAACCAAGCTTGGAAATTAAATTCATAAATATGGAGCAATGGATTCCTTTTGTTAGTATATCTGCAATTTGATTTTGTGATCCGACAAAGGATATCCTAACAATCCCTTCTTCCAACTTTTCTTTGATGAAGTACCTATCAATCTCCACATTTAGTTCTATCATGCTGAACTGGGTTATGTCCAATACTGATAGCCGACTTGTTGTGACAATGTAGAACCATAGGTTCCTGCCATTTGATCTTACAATCTGTCAAAATGATTTTTAACCACGACATCTCACACAAACCTTATGCTAGAGCCCTAAATTCAGCTTAACATACCTGATTAGGAGACAAGGTAGAGTAAAATTCCGGAGGGATCAACATGTAGATCCCTTTGTCAAGATTGTCATTGAGGAAGGCATTTTGCACATCAAACTACCAAAGTGGCCAGCTGAAATGGGCAGCCAACAATAGCTAAATCCTTAAAGTGTCATGCTTTTCAAGTATACACATCAGCCTTGTATTTGATGGTGAAGATACATTTGCAATTAATAATCTTCATGCCAAATGGTTTCTTAACAAGTTCCCAGGTGTCATTCTTTTCAAGTTTACACATTTCCTTTCTCATTGCTTCCTTCCATTTCTTTTTCTTAAGAGCCTCTAACACATTCATTCCTTTATCTTTAGAGCCTCTAACACATTCCTAGGAACGGGGATGTGGTTTAGGTCTTGTAAGAATTTTATGAGGACAAAATAGGATACATGATTGGCTAAAGGATAAAAAGGGATGATTTGTGCCGGAGCGGGAAGCCTTCTGAGAGCAATGGGCAACTCTAACTCAGGTAATTCAGGACAATTGGAAGAAGAATTAGATCGACTTCCGAATAGAGTACCTTCTTGTCATGTGCTCTTAGGGTCCAAGATCTAAAAGATGAGACTAATCTGGCCGCTGGATTAGAACTGGTCTTTGTTTCCTTGTGATGTTGCTTGCTCCTGGACATGTGGAAAGGTAATGAGTCCGATGTAGGCAAGAGAATGTTGGTGTAATAAATCATGGGAATGTTGGTGTATTATTTTAGCATAGAAAGGGCATTAAAGTAAATTACAAAAAAGTAAGTACAAGGTTGTTAAAACTGGAGCCTTGCGAGTTGCGCCCATGCCTCAGTTGGAGGATCGCGCCTCATGTAGGTTGAGGTAAAAGATTAGTGTATTTAGGCATTTATGTTGCTAGTTACAATCCTTTGTAAAACACACAGGTCATTTTCACTGTTTTTGTGAAATGTGTACCGACTTGGTTTTTGTTATGTTTAATTTCTATTGTATGTCATTGTCATTGCTATTCTGAATTATTTTTACTGATGTTGTTTTTGTTATACTAAAGTTTCAGTTCTTCCTTGAAAGCTGAGTATGATGCGACTCTTCTGTTCCTACTATGATAGTTCTCAATTGTGCAAATTGTTTTCATGCAGTGGGAGGTTATCATGGGAGCATGTCCTGAAATATGCAAGACTACGGAAAAAATACATATCCCTGTATGCTTCACTTCTGAAAGCTGATCCAAGCCGTGCAGTTGTGGATGATAACAAAGAAATCGGGGAAATAGATCGTGAGCTTGACATTGAACTTATAGTCCAATGGAGGTGTTTTTCTGTGCTGGAGTTTCCGACCTTATTTCTTAATTCAATATTATATATCAGCTCTTATAAACATAAGGCAATTGCAACACATTATAGAATGGTTACTTCTTTTTTTTTTTTTTTTGAAGTTTTGATTTTGACGTAGTATTATAGCTAATAGCTGCTTGCATCTTGTTCTGGAGCTGGATCCAAGATATCCATGATTGTCATAGGGCTAAGAGTGAACCAGCCTACTTAGAGATAGTTCTCCATAAAAACTAGATAAAAGCAGTTGGCTGTCATTATATTTAATTATATTAGCATCTAATTTGGGGTTTCCACTTTCAAGTGAATAAGGGAGGAGAATTGTCAAAATTGAACTCAAATTTTTTAGTCAATAGAAACGTTGATATTACTAGTATGATTCTTAAGCATGCAACGTTGAGTCAACTGGATAATGACTGCTAGCAATTGTAGGAGTAGGTTAAGGTCATTGCTCAAGTATATTAGTACGTCATTGCCAACTCTTTTTCTCCTTGTGCTATACTGAACAATCGTCATAATAGTTGATAGCATTGATAATATGAGAAGGGTTCTGTACCAGCAAATTTTATCTGTGGAGGTTTAATTGATATATGATATATCTTTTGGTCTGCATTCTAGAAAAAAGTCCCATTCGGTGCAGGTAACTTTCTGTTAGTGTTGGGTTGTAATGACCAAATCAAATTATGAGGTTTATATCTCTAAGAAGGACAAGAAGAGTACAGAACGATTACTTTAGTGATCAACATGGAATGAAAATGAATTTTATTGTTTTGAATCTTCATTTCCTTCAGTATCAATTAGGTAATGGTATCATGCAGGATGGTCGCTCACAAGTTTGTGGAGCGGTCATTGGAATTAGACTTGAGGAAACAGCAACCAAAGAAATCATGGTGGTCATTTGGTGGATGGTCGGTAAATTTGTAGTCTCCTATTTTTACAAATGTGCTACGTTATGTTTTTAATGGTGCTTAGCTTTTGTTGTTTGTTTCCTTCAGGAGTTCTCAGTCATCTAAGGATGATGTCGAGGCACTAGATTTCAGTGATGCGGATTGGGAGCAGTTGAACAAAATTATAGGGTACAAGGAAGGTGATGAAGAGCAGTTAGTTGAGTCCAAAAAGGATGTCGTGCATACGTGTTTTGACATTTACATGGGACATAATGCTTCCAAGCTTATGGATGGGCACAGATGTCTTGCTGAGCTGTCCTGTAAGGGTCTTGGTTGCTCTATGAGGCTGTATCCAGAGGCAAAGGTTTTTGACTTGAAACTAGGTTCTTATTATTTGTCATCACCAAATGGGCATCTGGTTGTGGTATGTATGTTCTGCTCATCTCCTTTTGTGTTATATATAGTCTTCATTAAGTAATGGTGAACTGATGTTTTCGTCTTCCATTCTTGTAGAGTGCAACTGCACAGGATTCTCTTGTTGGAACTTTCTGGTACAAACCGTTTGACATGGAGGTGGACTGGAGTATGGTTGCCAAAGCTTCTCCATGTTACATGACTGTGAGATTGCTGTTCCTGTTCTTCATTAAGTTGGCCGTCTCTGTTATGATATTTGGGAATCGGTTTAATGTTCGTTTTTTTTTGTTTCCAGTACCTAAAAGACTCGTTCGATCAGATCATAAAGTTTTTTGACAACAATGCTGTTGTCAGTCAAACAATAGCTCTTGAGACTGCAGCTGCTGTGCAGGTATATCTTCTATTTTCTGGGTATAGAGAAACAGTGCTGTTAGCACTTTGGTCTTTAGTAGCTTGAAGAATTTTCTGGAAGGTGGCAATCAAACAGAATATTAACACATGTTGTTCATCTTATGCAAATTCCCCTCCTTTCACCCTTACGTTTCTTGTCAGCAACAATTCTGTCGAATTTTAGAAGTTGGTTGGCATATTACTGTGCTGCAGTATATTCATGGCAATCTAAATGTCTGTCTCTCTGTTCAAGATGACCATCGATGGAGTCAAGCGAACTGCTCAGGAACAAATGAATCGGGCATTGAAGGATCAAACCAGGTAATTTGTCTTCTATTTTCTGGATGAAGTAACCAAATAGCGTTGTTGGTGGTGTAGACCATATTTCTTCTTAACAAGAAGACCAAACTTCGTTCCCAATCCTGTAAAACACAGTCAATGAGTGAAGAAAACCTTGAAGTCAATGTCCTCAACCAACTTATAGACAAAAATCAGTTTGGATGAGAGGGCCGGAACAAAAAGGACATTACTGAGATTGATGTAATTGGAAATTTTTATGGTGCCTTGGCCAAGAACTTGGGCATCTGAACCATTTAGCTAGAACAGGTTCAAAATTGTGAAATAATTTTGAAGAGTTGGTCATATGTTCAGTTGCGCGGCTTGTGCCTGTGTCTAAATCCACTGAACATGATGAAAATACTTAGAAGTCTTCAAGCATAAAGGAATAGAAAGCTTACCTGCTAGAGGACGAGTGTAGTAACTAAAGGAATTACCACTTGATGGTCTCTCAAGAGAGCTGAGAGGACTTCAAAATTTTCTAGTTCAGCAACACTAATCTCTGCTAACATGATTTAGTTGGCTTCATCAAAGGGCTCTGGGGCAGCTGCAGCGGGTGGTTCAGTAAAGGGTTTTGGGTGATTGGGCTTGTGTGCGTCCAAGTACGCAAAATTTTCAGAAGTGAGAATTGGGTGTGGATACAGGGTAAGATTGTAGTCTCAACTAATGGGTCATTTTGAGCCGAGTGAGGCTTAAGGCAAGGAATATTCTGGAAGGGTACTTAGTACTAAGAGAAATATCTTAATAGGGAGGGAAATAAAGAAAATATCTAGAAACTAATGGATAATATAGAGGCTGTAATCTCATTTGCACTTGACGACTTAAATTTCTTCCCACAGTAAGTTAAGCAGGGCTGTGGTTATGCATCCGTTTATAATCAATTGTTGCAAGCAACTGAGCATTTTCCATCTCAAGGAGGAACTGAGGAGGTGCTGATACAGGACTTGTTTGATGCATTTATAGATTCAAGAATGTCTCTAATTGCAATTAAACGGATTTCCATATGGCCCATATTCATTGTAGTTTGGCCTAAACCTTTCCATTGGTTTTCAGCTGTGCCTTTCCTGTATTTGCCTACTTTTTGGTTGGGGCCCAACTTGTTAGTCGGCTCTCATCCAACTTCGTGTAATTTATTTTTCCTACGTAGTAATAATAATAACAATAACAATAACAATAACAATAACAATAACAATAACAATAACAATAACAATAACAATACAACACTAATTATATAATAGTTCGTTAAAGCTATATACAACAAAATAAAGCATTAAATGTTGTAAAATGATGACATTTTGAAACAAGAGTTTTGAGCTAAGTGACCCTAATATGAAATGGAGGTAGTATAAGTTATATAAAAAATTCTAAGATTTAACTCTTTTTTTTTTTTTTTTTGTATTATTATTATAGGTTTTTCCTGGATTTGGATATTGCAGCTCCCAAGATAACTATTCCTACTGACTTCTGTCCTGACAATACACATCCCACAAAGCTTATGCTTGATTTGGGAAATTTGGTGATACGTACCGAGGTCAGTTGCTAGATTTGATTAATTTGTAGTGAACCAACCTCTACTGAAGGTTTGTACATTGATATTTTATGCAGGATAATGATAACTTCACATCAAGTAAGGATGAGATTCTGTACGTGAAGTTTGATTTGGTACTCAGTGATGTATCAGCTTTCCTCGTCGATGGTGATTACCATTGGGGTAAAACCCGTCTGACTGGAGCTTCTAAATTAAATGGCGTCAACTTCTTGCCTGTTATTGATAGATGTGGAGTTGTTGTCAAATTTCAGCAGGTAAAATCTTACGGATTTACCTTTATCTTGATTGTTGGAATCAGAAGTGCTTTCCACACGTTGACCCTTTATATCTGTTAAATAAAATGCACAGAAAGATGACCCATCCAATTGTATTTGTTTCCCATTTCAGATAAGAGTAGATAACCCATTGTATCCTTCAACAAGATTAGCTGTGTGGATTCCCTCTTTGGCTTTCCATTTTTCTCCAGCTCGCTACCATCGCTTGATGCAAATTGCGAAGATATTTTCGGAGGAGGATAGCAGAAACATCGAACCATTGCGTCCATGGGTTCAAGCTGATTTTGAAGGGTGGTTGTCTCTTCTCACTTGGAAGGTCCATCTTCCCTAATTTTCTTACTTGCTTTTACTTGTTTTCTGCCTTTGTGTTGCGGGAAACATATCTGATTTTTTAATATTTTTTTGATGAATTAACTTACAGGGAGTTGCAAATAGAGAAGCTGTATGGCAGCGGAGATACTTGTGTTTAGTTGGCCCCTTCCTTTACATACTTGAAAGCCCGGACTCTAAATCTTACAAGCAGTACATAAGGTTTTTTCTCTTTCATATGCCTTTCAAATTTACATTATATATATTTTCTTCATGTACATATTCCATCGTAGCGTTTAGATGCATGGGTATTATTTTGCTTCTGTTCTGCAAGAAGATTTATGTGACTTTAGGAATCTAACACTTCTTTTGGCTTTTATCTTGTGGCACGACTAATCTTTTCTATCCAAAAATTTGAAAAATAGAATTATATTTCTTCTCTCTACATTTTGTAGAATCAAGCTGATGATTGGTTCACAATAGTTCATTTGTGTATAGTTGGTTTGCATTGACAATTGGAATAAAGCTCTCCGAGATATATTCTTTCACTTATTAGTAGAGGTGTAGAGCTGGGGCTAGTTGAAAATAGTGGAGGGAGAGAGGGTCGCCAAATGAGCTAGTGAGGGAAATTTTCCTTTTAACATATTGAAGAAGCCTAGTTGTTGTTACACCCTTCTTTGAAGTGTTTGCTATGTTAGATCAGTGAAAACCTCAAATCTAATTACTAGAATATTTTTGAAAATCAGTGTTTTCTTTTGCGGATTTTGTTGCAGGTCAGTCCTCTTGTATGTAACACCATAGATGGAGTTACCTAATAAAAGAATAAAAGCCTCTTTAAGACAACATTGTTTTTACATATCTTTTTCCGATCAGTTTCGAGGTAAATAGGCTTAGTATGATCCGATATCCATTGCTGTCTTATATGGTTCAAAGCTATTTGCATCTTTAAGTTATTCATTGCCTTCATATATGGCTTTTACTATTATTCAATGAAGATAAGCAGAATTATCATCAGATATTTGGGTAATTAATTTAAAAGATATTATTTAAATAGTGGAGCACTATGTAGGCAGCTAAAAGTTGCGACTCTCTTGGGTCATGTATAAACTGACCAGATACACTCACAAAGTGAGCACTGTTTGGTGTAGTATGAGATAATAGATGCACCGACTAATTACACTCCCGAGTGAGCAAATTTGGTCTAGTACGAGATAAATAGGATAAACTTCCGGAAAATAACCCAAAATAATACCAACTATTATCATTGAACCCAAAATAATACCAACTTTGAAAATTACTAGGATACTATCACCATATTTACTTTTGCGACAAAAAATCTAACTCCGGCGATGACGTGGCAACCGAAATCTTACATGTCATAAAAAAAAATGGATTAATTTGTGATGTGAATTTTATTTCTTTAAATCAAGTTAATAACATAAAAATGTAAAAAATATAAATTTAGTTCTTTTTAAAAAATAAATATTTAAATTATCAATTTTTATAACTATATTTTTTTTAGAAGTTTTAAAAAAAATTTGTAAAAAAAATATAATTTTTATAAAAAAAATTAATTTTTGCATATTTTTTTGTTAAAAATAAATCGTTTTCTTGTGAATTTTTTAGACTGTTTAGGAAAATTTTAAATTTGTATATAATTTAACTAATTTTTAATTTTAAAAAATGGTTTGAAAAAATTCAATTTTTTATTTAAGGATTAGGTAGAATATATAAAAAAAATGAACTTCCAAAAAAAGTTTTCTAAAAAATTAAAAAGATTTTTCTTAGAAGTACAAAAAATATTTCTACAAAAAAAAATTTTAATTTAACTTTTTTTTAAATTTTAAAAAATATTTTGTATTGCTCATAGTAATTTTCAAAGTAGGTATTATGTTGGGTTCATTGTTGATAGTTGATATTATTTTTGGTTGTTATAAATTATCCATTATATTAATGTTAGTTGTAATCTAGATGTTTTCGGGTTAGTTTCTTTAATTTCCCACTTCCTAGTTTAAGCAGTGTTCTAAAAATCGGAATAGACAGCTGTCTAAATGGTGGATGGCCCCTAGCTGTATCCACTTTGGGCTAGACGGTGAAGGTTATTTGCATTTAACTTTACACATACTAAAGATTCAAATTTGATTAAACTTTATACAATAAAAACGGTGAAGGTTATATGCATAACGTCATTATAGATCTCGACATCTCGTAGAACTCCAGATCGTCGACTATGAAGCTCAAATCAGCCTCAAGTTGATGAAAATGGCACCGGCATTATTATGCCCCCAAATTACCCAACAAGAGAATAAGGGGAAAGATGGAGAGGGAAATGAGTAACTGAGAGATTGAGGGTGTGTTTTGCAATCACCTGAAATTTGAGGTTAGGTTATCGCTCTAGGTGGGGCACGACATACATGAGCCACAATTTACTAGGACTTGGAAACCCAAGTCTGAAGTCTATAAAGTTGTGTAGAGGGAGAATATAAAAAAGTGCTAAGAGGCTTAATGAAAGTACTGGAATAAGATCCCTTCATAAAAAAATATCACTGGAGTAAGAAACATTCATTAATTCTTCGGTAACTGTGCATGCCTTGGCCCTTTGGGAGAACATATTGTGATTGATTTTGTGGTATGATACTCAAATAATTCATCTTTTACCTATCAGTTTATGTTGGAGGTACTTAAATAAGAAATTTGGACCAATTAGATCTAATTGGTCACTTATGGTTGTTGAACCAAGCTTAAAAAAAAAACATATGAGGTGTCCACTTATGGATGAATTGAGCTTAACACAATAACTAGGGAATTACTTTTGCTAATTTCTGTTGGGTTTTATTGAAGGTTTCTTGCTGTTGAATTCAGTTACGATTTGTAATGTAATCTTCTTTTCAGTTGCATTCTTTCATAGCTATCAAATTCAGCTTTCATTTCTAGTGGAGCTGTGTCAAAGTAAGCATAATTACTGGGACAAATTGACCTACAATACTGTTTCTTTTTGCAGCTTGAGAGGGAAAAACGTCTACAAAGTCCCTGCTGAGAGTATTGGGAGTGAAGAGAATGTCTTGGCCCTTTGTGATCCTGGGCGCTCAAATAACAATGTAGCTTTATTCTTTTGCTTTTAGTAGCATGCTAAACTTTATCTTATTCTTTTGGTGGCTAATTCGTAGATATTTGCAGGTTGTGGAAGATGCAAATGCTTTTGTGTTAAGATGTGATTCTAATGACTCGAGAGAAGTTTGGCAAAGCCGTCTTCAGGGTGCTGTTTACCGTGCATCGGTACATCTTTGCCTCATCATTATTAAGAAAAGCTTGTTTTACAGGTGACCATATCAGTTTGGGGGCAAGCTGATATGGCCACCTGTAAACATATCACTTTGTTTACTAAGAAAAGCTTGTTTTGCTTATCTAACATTTCTTTTTAGTCAGACAGATTAAATCCCTAGCTGTAACTTTATTCAGTTGATTGTAATGAAAACATACAAAAGGATATTTCTGTATAAAGCATGTAATGTTAAGCATGCAGCTCAACTGCTGTAGGTTTTTATTTTTACTAATGTACTTTAGGTTTTCATTGAATTAAGCAGGCTAAGAATTTCTTCATTGGTTTCAATGCTTTTTGCCTACTTTGTTAGGATTCTAGTTATTGAAGACAATATTAGGCTAAGAATTTCTTCACTGGTAAAATGGATTAGAGTTTTTTTTTTTGTTTTTTTTTTCCCTGTCAACAATGCGTTTATTTGAGGGCACTGTATCTCTTCTATGTGCAAAATAACTTCAACGCTCCATGAGTTGGGTAATAGCAACATCTATTGCATATCTGGGTTTACTATATTTGACACTTTCCTGCAACCAGCGCTCCACCTGCTCCAGGGTTCATTAATGTCTTCTCTTTCGCTGGCGTGTGTAGGGTTCTGCTCCTATAACCACTCTCTCTGAAACCTCTTCCGATGGTGATGAGTCTGACAAAGAAAGTGATATTCGAGATGGGGAAATAGATTTCTCAAAGATAGAGAAGGTGTTCATAGCTGGTGTTCTAGATGAATTGAAGATTTGCTTTGATTATGTTCCCCAAGTAAGTCACGATCCTTTGCATATTTTTTTTCTGAAAATGAAGTGGAAGCTGATATGTCTTATGTTGTTATCTTTTCAGCATGAACAGAAATTCATGAAGGTTCTGCTTTCTGAAGAAAAGCACTTGTTTGAATTCCGAGCAATTGGCGGCCGGGTATGCTCAAAGTTCAAATGATTCTATTGCTGTTTTTATTGTACATTCATTATGCCTTTCTTTTATTTGTATATTATATATTTCCATGTGATCATTCTTTCCAAAGAGTTTGTTGTCTTGGGAAGTTGATAATGAACTTGTTAAATCAGGTAGAGACTTCTATCAAGGGCAATGACATGTTCATAGGCACAGTGTTGAAGTCTTTAGAGATTGAAGATTTGGTTTGTGGTCGTGCGTCAAGGCGTTGCTATTTAGCAAAATCTTTCATAGGAGGTCCAGATAATCCTCCAGTAAATGATGATAATATAATTCAAAGCTATGAGAGCAGTGATTTGACTGGTGACGGAGATGACCAATTTTATGAGGCACCAGAGAATCTAGAGACCGATTCCTCAACCCATAATAACTTTTCCGAGTGTGTGAGCACACCTTGTTCTATGCCGGCTGAACTATCTCCATCAAAAGCTCCTACCTTTAGCAGAGTTTCTCATCTTCTGCCAGATGATACCATTCAATCTACTAGTGAAGCAGTAGGGCACATGGATGGTTTGGATAGTTTTGTAAAAGCTCAGATTGCCATATACGATCAGAACTCTCCTCTATATGATAAGATAGATAAGCGGGTACATTTTTTTCCTTATATGTATGTGTAGAATACTCATTTGTTTTAAACATAATTGTTTATCACATTTATTTAATAAAATGATGAATGGATGACGTGTACTCGGCAGGTAGCAGTAACCCTTGCCACTTTGTCTTTCTTCTGTCGTCGTCCAACTGTTGTTGCCATCATGGAATTTGGAAATTCTATCAATATTGAGGACGAGAGCTGTGAATCATTCAGTGATAACTCGTCAACTACCATGACACGTCACAACTCGAGGGAAGATTTTGCTGAGAAGGAACTACCTGTTGGCGGTGCTATTGCTGAGCCTGTTGTCAAAGGATTGCTTGGAACAGGCAAATCCCGAGTGATATTTTGCTTGACTTTAAATATGTCCCGCACTCAAATATTATTGTTGAAGGAAGATGAATCTAAACTGGCTACGCTTTCACAACACAATCTGCTTACTGAAATTAAGGTAGTCTTTTGCACACTAGATGACTTATAAATAGCTTATTTCTCGAGTTATGTTGATGATTGTTTTGTTCTGAATTTTTGATGATTCCATATTGTTGAGATGTTGGGCAAAAATAATTACACCACAGATCACACCTTGAAATCAAGGCTAGTTTATAAGATTTGGGCTATTCCTCATATTGTCATTTGGTTTTAGTATGAAATCTTAATGGAGTTATATGTTGGGCTTGTCATATGTGGACCCCATGTTGTTAGCTGAAAATTTAACATGATATCAGAGCTTCGGGGCCCGTTTTCACGAGTTTGGGTTGGACTTAGCGATATGTTATCCGCCCATTCTCTGGGCTAACTATAAAGGGATTAATACATTTTGGAGAAGAATAATCATCTCACATCAATAATGCATCGAAATCAAGCCTAGGATATAAGGTTCCGAAAATTGCCAACTTGTTTTATGTTGGATCCCCATCAACTTACGTGTTGCTATGTGTGAGCCCCACATTTTTTGCCTAACCTACATTTTGAACATATTTCTTTCCTGCAGGTCTTTCCTTCTTCTTTCAGTATAAATGCAGCTTTGGGAAATCTTAGAATTAGTGATGACAGCCTTCCTGAAGATCATATGTACTTCTGGGCCTGCGATATGAGGAACCCAGGAGGCAGTTCATTTGTTGAGGTACAGGAAATGTTCTTTTACTTTTTCTTGCTTTTAGTGATGAATTTCATGTATAAAAATTATCTGGTTCTCATTTTATCAACAGAAATTTAAAGCTTCAGTGGCTCTATGATTTGTAAAGTCCTAGACAATTTCTAAAAGAGAAGGAAAAAGCCTTTTTTTACTTTAGGTGAAGTAATTCAATATTTGGAGGAGGAATTTCCTTAACGCCTGATAAGATTTTTCTGAGCGCCCTTTATTGCTTAAGCAAGGACCAACTATTTGAAACATATGGACCTGCTTCTCCCAAACTAGAGATAGACCATTCTGTAAGAAATGGAAGAAAACCCTGTCATTCCTTGATAGAGAATTAGTGTATAAATACAAGAGAGTTGGAGAGAGGGATGATCCTAGGGTAGAAAAGAACTAATAACTCCACCTAGGAAGGCGGAAAACAAATAACTACTACACATAATAATAATTACAGCATTAATCTCATATTTATTTCTCAAGGGAACGAAGAAGACCTTGCAGTCTAGAAATGTCGGCTGAACTGAGGGAAGAAGCATCAAAAGTAGTTGCACCAGAAGATTCCATGAGATTTGCTTGGGGACGAGGGTGTTTTTTGTTTCCCCACTCACGGTTGGGAGGTTTTCCATGTAGTTTCCAGGATCTTTCCTTCATGTGGCGAGGTTTATTGTAGTGAGTACACCAGAGGGTAGGACGATTGTCTTTATTTTCAACTTGGGCAGCAAGAGCTATAGTCTCTGTAGGTTTGGATGAAAGCATCACACTACGCCTATTTTTTCAGCCCTCATAGTAGAATAATCTCTTCAAGAGATGGTAGTTCATTGAACCACTCAAGGACTTGAACCCTCATGGGATCAAAGTCGGATTAAGACCAGCCAAGAAAAATACTATCTGTGTTTCTAAACAGATTGTTTGAGATTAACAGCATCATCCTTGCACTTCATCTCAAGGGTCTGATATTGGTCAAGTTCTTGCCAAATACTTTGCAAAATAGCATATTCAGTAATAGGTCTTTCTCCCTGTTGGGTTAGAGTATGCTGTAACTGTGAGATCAAAAGTCAGAGCTTCATCCTTGGCTATATCAAGGAACATGCAATTGATGCTGATGGAGGGATCCATTGAATCCCAAAGCCACGACATTATCATTGAATCTGCAGCTTTCCATTCTGCCATTTTTTCTGCATAACCATTTGTTGGGTTGATAGAAGTGAGATGATGAAATTTCCCTTTACCCTGGAGATAGGTTTTGACAACTTGAGACCAAATGATATAATTTTTTTCCTGTAAAATTTGTGAAGCTGGCTGAATGTTAACCAAATCAGTTTTCTGAGTTTTGCTGAGATCAACCATGAGGAAAGACAAAATGAGAGAGGGTGATTAAGGCTGAGAAAGAGTAGAAATGAAGGCTACAACAGAAAAACAAAGATCAATTCTGCTCTGATACCATGTAAGAAATGGAAGAAAATTCTGTCATTCCTTGGCAGAGAATAAGGGTATACTTACAGGAGAGTTGGAGAGAGGGATGAATCTAGAGAAGAAAAGAACTAATAACTACACCTAGGAAAGGAGGAAAACAATAACTACAACACATAATAATAATAATTACAGTATGCTCACACAACTTACATCACTCATAATTAATATAATAATAATAAGATAATATGGAGTATCTTATTCAACACATTCCTGTTGTATATTGATGTTCTTCTAAAATGCCTAAATGATTGGATCGAGAACTTTAAGTAGGAATTTTCTTTTTACTTTTAGGTGAAGGTATTTAACATTGTAAGTAGGAATTTCCTGAATCTTGCTAATATTTTTCTGTGCATGCTATATTGCTTAAGCTAGGACCAAGTGTTTGAAACATATGAACCTGATTCTCCCAAAGTAGAGGTGGACTATAATGTTATATATTGCTGCTCTTCCAAAATGCCGTTTGAATCGAAAATTTCACACTTTTTCCTTTCACCAACTGAAAGCCTATACAAATCTTTGCATTATGCAAAAATGCCATTTCCTTCTTAAACATGTCCTTCAAACTTTAGAGGGGGGTGTGAAGCCCAATACAAATCTTTGCATTATGCAAGAATAGAGCGGGCAAAAACTGACCCGACCCGTGAACCCGACCCTACGAACCCGAATCTGATCTGGCCCCGAAAATTTTAAAAAACAGATAATATCCGGAACCAACCCGCTTGAAATCGATTTAACCCGATATATTAATAACCCGAACGGGCGAACCCTGGAATGACCCGGACCCAATAAAACCCGGGTAGAAACTAGCTAATGACCCGATGGCTTAAAGTAACCCGACCCGAAACGACATGTTAACCCGAAGTAGCCTGACCCGATATGACCCGATAAACTGAAGTAACCCAACCCAAAATGATCCGACAACCAAAAGTAACCCGACCCGAAATGCCCCAAAAGACTAAAGTAACCCAACCCAAAATGAATCGATAGCCCGAATTAATTCGACCCAAAATTACCTGACTTATAATAAATAAAAAACTATTATAAATATTTGTTCATTTAAACAAGACCAACTTATATGAAAAGATTATTATCAACATTTATCTATTTAAACAAGACCAACTTATAATAATAAAAAATTATTATAAACATTTGTTCATTTATACAAGACCAATTTATTTGAATAGATAACTATGAACATTTGTTTATTTAAACGATATCAACTTACAATAAAATGTTATTATAAAAATTTGTTCATTTAAATGTACCGTACTTATAGCAAAAGATTATTATAAACATTTTTTCACTTATATATAAGTGAAATATGAAAAGATCAGTATAAATATTTGTTTATTTAAACGATACCAACTTATAATAAAAGAAAATTATAAATATTTGTTCATTTAAACATTTATTCTCTTTCCTAAAAAAATATCTTACAAAAGATATTGTCTTAATATGAGGGTGTTAAAGTATAAAAAAATGTATTTGTAGTATTATAATAAAGAGTTAATTTATCTAAAAAAATAAAATAATGTATTTTAAACAAAATAGCAACCTATAATCACATTTATAAAAATCAATGTCTTAACGATGAACGATAATTATCACTTGTTTATATAATTTTCAGCTTTAATATCTAATAGACCCGTCCGAAATTACCCGACTTCCAACCCGAACGTAAGTTGACTCGACTTTCAACCCGATTAACCCATCCCAATTGACATCTATACCAAAACGATTGAACACCGAAGTAATCCGATCCAAAATGACCCGAGAACCAAATTAAACTGATCCGTTGTGAATAAAGAACTGAGACTACTTGAAACACATTCCAACCCGAACAATTCGTACCCGACCCGAACCGAGCCGACCCGAGACAAACCGCTTTAAAAACAAGCCTGTTTTGAACCCGACCCGATTCAAACCCAGGCATATTATTACCCAACCTGGTCTCGACCCGTTAGCCCGTTTGACACCACCTTGAAGAATCAAAGATACCCAATAACCCGTTTCAACCCGATCAATTGGTACCCGACCCAAACCGACCCGACCCGAGACAACCCGCTTTAAAACTAAGCCTGTTTTGAACCCGATCCGGTTTCAACCCGACTTGTTATGACCCGAACCCAACTTGTTAGTCCCGTTTGACACCTCTATGCAAGAATGACATTCCTTCTTAATCTTGCTAATATATTTCTGAAGCTGATTGGCGACGGCCTTTACATCCACTCACGTGAAATTCTTGAATCTTCCTTGCACACGATTCTATGCTTGAATTTAAAGCCTTGCTATTTCAATTCCGCAGCTGCTTTTTTGTTCATATGGTGTTGATGATGATGACTATGAAGGTTATGATTATAGCTTGTATGGACAACTTTCAGAAGTACGCATTGTGTATCTGAATCGTTTCATCCAGGAGGTAACCTGATATGAGCTTCAAGTTCACAAGATATCAGTTGTCCTTGATTACCTCAGACTAATGCTTCTGAATACAGGTTGTGAGTTACTTTGTTGGTCTTGCTCCTCAAACTTCAAAAGGGGTTGTGAAATTGAGGGATCAAGTTACAAACTCAGAGAAATGGTTCACTAAAAGTGAAATAGAAGGTTCACCTGCGTTGAAGTTAGATCTTTCACTGACCAAGCCTATAATATTAATGCCACGGAGGACAGACAGCCCAGAGTAAGTTTCTGCAACATATCGTTCCTCTTTTTCTTCCTCACATTTGTAATCCCTAAGGAGATTGACAGGTGGGGTAGGAAGTTTTTTCAGTTACATAGTTTTTCAAATTCTAATCTATTCATTCTTCTGCAGTTACCTTAAACTTGACGTTGTTCATATAACAATTCGGAATACATTTCAGTGGTTTGGTGGAAATAAAGATGAGATTAATGCTGTCCACCTGGAGTTGCTAACAGTGCTGGTAAGATTCCTACATGCCCCCCCCCCCCCCCCCCACAACACACACACGCAAAAAGGCATGTTCCTCGAGAATTGAGACTAAAATGACTTTTTCTATTATTTCTTTTTGTGGATCTGCTATACTCAATCTGAGTTTTAGAGTCTTCATTTGGACAAGTCTATGTTCCCATTTATGCCGGATCTGCTTCCATTTTTACTGAAATGTTCTCTTGATGACTTCCAGTTGATATCTAATTCATAGCGTCTTCCACGACTTGATTTACTTAGATATAAACTTGATTGTGTTGCTGCAGGTTGAAGACATCAACTTAAATGTTGGCACTGGAACACAATTGGGTGACAGTATCATTCATGAGGTTAATGGGGTTTCTGTTGCCATCCAGCGTTCCCTTCGAGACTTGTTACATCAAGTACCTAGCATGGAAGCTAAAATTGAGGTATTGTGTTACTTTTATGTATTTTCAATTGTGATAAATGCTTGTGAGTATGTCCTTCCAAAAGTTTCTTCAATATGGTTCCCCCTTGGGAATTGATGACATTATTGCACTGCAGGTTAATGTGCTGAAAGCAGCTTTATCTAACAGAGAGTTTGAGATAACCTCAGAATGTGCACTGTCTAATATCTCTGAGACTGCAAATATTGTGCCTCCTCTGAATCCATTAGTTAGTCATGTAGTGGAGCCTACTGTTGGACCGGAGACCAGCATTCTGAACTCAGAAGATCAGAACGTGAAGCCCTGGATCAGCTTGAAAGTCATTGTTGCCATTGAACTAGTGGAACTAAGTTTGCATCCTGGGGTTACAAGAGACGCGTCTTTGGCTACAGTGCAGGTAACAAATAAAGTTTGGAACTTGTTTTGGCTTTCTGTTTTGATTTATTTATGGATGCAAAACATATTAAATGAAATATACATTGGTTTGTAGTGCTTTGCATGGACATGGCATCACTATGATCATAAACTGCACCACCTGGTGTGACCTATGAACTGGGTTGACAGGTTGTGTTCGAGTTGATAGCCTTTGGGTTGAGATGTTTTATATTGGTTGAAGGCTAGTCTACTAGAACCTGTAATTGTTGGGTTTTGACAATTCTAAATCATAAGTCATTCTGGGTTCTATTTTCTTCAGGTTTAGGTAATTTATAATCACGTTTAAGTTTATAGGTCAGGTGTATTTGCTATGGGTTAGAAAGTGTTAAGCCTACACCTAAGTTTTCAGGTTGGTTAATCCGTTCTTTGAGCTAAATACACTTACGAAGAGAAAAGAAGCTACTTAAATCTCCAAATAAGTTAATCGAGTCATCTTATTATGTGACAACTTGCAATTGTTCTCATTGCCATTTCATCTTTCTTTCCTTGTCCTGTTCTACTTTTTGTTAACACTGAAAGCTAGCAGTCCTGATCAGTGGTTATGGCCGCTATTGATTGTCTTTTTCCCATCTTGGAAAAACTGTACCTCCCTTCCCCCCGGTAATTCTAATATTTTTCTACTACAATAATCTGCAAGAGTTTTGAATACTAATATTTTTCTACTAGAAAATAGATAATGAATGGTATAATAATGTTTGATAAACGTAATATAAATGTGTAAATTAGAAGTTGACAAATCACAAATGATAGTATGTTGTACAGCAAATGAATATGAAAGCATGAAATCACTCTTCAGTTATCTTGATACGGTTTCATTATCATCTTGTTTTTCATAGACGATATCTTGATTTCAGGTGAGCAAAGCTTGGATTTTGTTCAAGTCAAATACAGTTGGAGACTCATTTCTGTCTGGCACCCTGAAGAGTTTTAATGTCTTTGATGATCGCGAAGGTATTGAGGAACAATTTCGGTTGGCTATAGGAAAACCCAAAGGTATTGCATACAGCTCTTTGCAGGCAGATGATGAAAATCAGCAGATTGTTGAAATAGATGTTCCAGTTGACAATGGTATGAATTTGGGTCCAACAATGCTGATCTTTGATATGAAGTCTAGTCAAGTATCGACGTCTGTTTCCTTGTGCATCCAAAGACCGCAGCTGCTTGTTGCCCTTGATTTCCTTCTAGCCGTAGTTGAGTTTTTTGTCCCATCAGTTCGTGGTTTGATGTCTAGTGAGGAAGATGAGGCATCAAATTATTTGATGGATGCAATTATTTTGGATAAACCAACTTTTTTGCAACCTTCACCAGAATATTCACTTTCTCCCAAGTGTCCTTTGGTTTTTGATGATGAAAGATTTGATCATTTTATTTATGATGGTAATGGTGGAACGTTACTGCTTAAAGATAGTCAGGGCTTAAATCTTTGCTCTTCTAGCTCAGAACCTATAATTTATGTTGGAAGTGGGAAGAAATTACAGTTCAAGAATGTTGTCATTAAGGTAATGCTGTTATTTTTTTCCTTCTTATTTTTGTACACGAGTCTGTATAGTTCTATATCTCGCATTAGTCAATGGTTAGCCCAGGAATTTATCACTAAGTTGGCGTATTGATGACTTAATATTTGGGATTACGTTTAAGCAGTAAATTATAAACCCTCTGTTCAGGATGGAAGATTTTTGGATTCTTGCATCACACTGGGAACTGATAGTAGCTATTCAGCTGGTGAAGATGACGAGGTCTTGTTGGAGGTTGTTAGTACAGGTGGTTTAACGTACTCAGGGGAAAATGCTGAATCTCCCCCACCCCAAAATGTTCAAGCTGACAAATCTATGGAGTATGTCATTGAAATGCAGGTTTGTACCTTTATTATTTGAATTTTGTTTTGTTTGCGGAGAGGGCCGTAAAATCTTGAAACCTATACAATGGAAGTTAGAACTGAACATCTAGATTAACAGAGAATATAAAAGCAGGTCCAATGTGACTTACCAGGGCAAAACCGATTAGGACCAAACCGACTTTATTCAGTTAGGCCTGGCTCAATTTTGGACTGTGGACTGGTTGGAGGTTGTGGTTGAGACTTGCATGTCTTCTGATCCAAGATAAAAAAAAAAAAAAAAAATCAAAGCTCCTCTTTTGAAATGAATCTAGGATATTGGTTAAAACTTAATAGGGATGCCTGTGTTTTGCTTGGGTTTCATTTTATGTCTCTGTCCGACATGTTCTGAGCAGTTTATCTGAGTATTTTCATTTTTTCCATTTGGAGAAGAGATTGTAATATTTAAGTAACATAAACAGAAATGGACTGGTCATTAAAGTCAATTTTATGAAGGAAAATTTTGTATAATTCGGTCTTTTGCCATATAGGTTTCTATTAGTGGTAAACAGGATCATTATATTTTGTTAGACAGGGGAATTTGTAATTTTTATGCTCTTTTAATTGTTCACTAAGCAGCCTTATATTTAGCGATAGGATAACACTTCCATCAATATATAAGTTCCCACTTCATATTTTCATACATCTTAAGGTCCAATATCCGATCCTTGTTAGACATTTTTTTCTTTCTTTTCTACAGCTATTGTGGTCCTTAAGTGAGCCCTCGATTTTTGCAAAGTCTAGCAAACCAAATCTAGGCTTCACATAGTTGGATTACCTGAGCCATCCTTTCCGTTTTGCTGGAGTGTCTTCATCTTGAAACCTACCTTTGTGGTTTTTTGTTCATTCACCGCAGGATTCTCGGTTCGAGTTACATGGCCATTCCCTTGTACAAGTCATTGGTACAACGTTATAAGAACTTAAGTGTGAAATTTTTAGGTCGCTGATTAAAGGCTACCTAATATAACTAGGTGAAACAACATGCTCATGTAAAGAAGTTGGAAATTATGATGCTGTCATTTTCTTAACACCTTAGGAATTCTGAAATCTAATATCTATTTGCAGTATTTTTAAGAGAGAATTGGATGAAATGCACCCAATGATAAATTTTGTTTAGTAAATAACCTAGGCCTATATATTTTTAAGTGAATAGCCTTATTAAACAAATAATGACAAATTTATCCTTATTTATTATAATAAATTTTATCCTAATTTAGACGTTCTCTTATAACTTTACTGTAACTTATTCTTGTAAATGTGACGTATTTTCTTGTAAATTTATAATTTATTCTTGTAAATGGTACTTATTTTCTTGTAATTTATATTTCTTGAATTTTCTTGTAATTTTATAATTCTTACAAGAAATATGAAAAATTAATGAACGAATGTAGTCACAAAAAATTGATCTTTGGTTGGTTGTCCCTCCCTCCCATCCTAATACCAATTGGACAAGTTGGATCTCACGATTTATCTTCTTTTGAAAATTATAAATATACGTTAACTATGATACTTGAACTTCCGCTTGTACGAGAATTATTGTAACTAATTTTCTTGTACACGATTATTGTATAAAAAAAATGAATGTTCAAGCTGAAAAGTTGTAAACGATGAACATCTAGAGAGGAATCTTGTAATTGCTTGTATGAGGATAATCCAAATTTATTTATTACGTTAATTCAAATTATTAACCATTAACGATTCACTTTCTACAATTAGAGTGTATCTTGATTTAAAAGGCAACAATAAATACACAAATCTTGTAATTGCATGTATGAGGGTAATTTAGTCTTAAAATTTCAAATGATGTCATATTCTAATAATATTAGTGAGGTGAATATATACTAAACAATATTAATGACATAATGCTACATAGCAAATTCACCCTATTTTTAATGCAAAAAGAGTACGAAAGAACCGGGTCACCTCATTTAGTACAACGCCAGTAGTTTGAGTACTTGGAAGTTTAAATGAAGCATCCACAAGACAAGTTATAACCTTGTTCAAACAGTAAGGGGTCGTTTGGCATCATGCATCAGGTATCGAGTCGCATGCATCAGGTATCGAGTCGGTATCAGTATGAAATCAGCAAACCTGAAATGTGGTGTTTGGAGCGGCTAGGTATCACTGTAGGAAGAGGTGATTGGCATATCTTGATACCATCCCTTTTATTCTGGTAGGAATCTCCCGGTTGTCTTATGACTATACCAAACGTCATACTGCACGTTTATGAAACACCCATCATCAAAACTCTAAATCTATACCTAAACCAAAGTGAAACTTCATACCAATACCAACTCTAATCAACAACCCCATGATGTTTCCTGCACTACTATACATTCCAAGTAGTCTGTGAATGCGTGCGAACTACTAAATTGATGAGGAAGGAATCTATCATTGCATAGCTGATCTTGGTTTTGGATCAAGTGCACTTGGACCTTTTTGCAAGCTTGAACTTACAGAACTTCACCCAGAAACTTTGTTGTGATATGATGTATTCTCATTCTAGTTGATCACATTATCCCTGCATTATCATTGGGCCTCAAGTCTTCTGATATTTGTGGCCTGTTAGCAGTTAGCCTACTCATTCTCATTTGAGCCCGGTGTTTCTGTAATATAATTAGCTGTGCTAACTTGCTTGCAGGCAATTGGTCCAGAGCTTACCTTCTACAATACATCAAAGGATGTGGGCAACTCACTAGCCCTCTCTAATAAACTTCTACATGCACAGTTGGATGCCTTTTCAAGGTAAAAAATTGTCATTATGTATGTGCATTTGCTTCCTTGTTTTGCATGTCTGGCACAAATTGAAATTGGTCCTCATCATTCTGTATTATTTTCCGACAGAATGAACTGTTTTATACTTATTTGTATACTTTATGCTGAATATTAATCACGCATAACTGAATGATGATGATGATCCTTGTTGTTTGCAGTAAAATATTTGCTAACCTGATTATAAGTCATGTGCTTGATGATCTACCATTGACTTCTTTCTTGTTTGACTTTAGTGTTGCTTAATCTTTTATAATCCGAAACAAGTCACCGTGCTTAATTTGCTGATTTGAGATTTATTAAGCAAGGTTTTTAATTGGAAGTATGAGAAAGTGAGCAACTGTTGTTGCTACTCAAATTTCTTTTTGCGTCAGATGGAGGGATTCTTATAGCAACATCTTCTGAACTTGTTGATCTTTGATATGATCAAGCATTTATTAACTTCAACAGAAGTCACTCGTGTACTCATATATTTTCTTACATGGAAATTGCCATCTCCTATCTTTCAGAATTCTTTGGGATGTTAGTAATCTTGCTATTTTTTATGGCAGCTGTGCGTTTGTTGTTCAAAAAGCCTTAATATTTAACTAATTTTTTCTTCTTTGGCTTTATTGTGATGCACATAATTTCAGTTCTACGGCCTTCCATATTCGAATTCTTCTTAAGTCTTAATGATGATGTATGTGAGAGTTGATGAGTATTCACTATAAATGAAACATATTTGATTTGTCTGTGCAATTTCAGGATTGTTTTGAAGGGTGATACTCTTGAAATGTCTGCAAATGCTCTTGGCTTTACAATGGAAAGCAATGGCATCAGAATTTTGGAGCCATTTGACACTTCTATTAAGTTTTCGCGAGTGTCAGGGAAAACAAATATACACATATCAGTTTCAGATATTTTTTTGAACTTTTCATTCAGCATCATGCGTCTTTTTCTAGCTGTTGAAGAAGACATGTTAGCATTTTTAAGGACATCATCGAAAAAGATGACAATGAATTGTTCGGAGTTTGATAAAGTTGGCAAAGTTGAAAGTGCGTATTTGAAGTACCCTCTATTCTGCTATGATTTAGTTGTTCTTGATGTCATACTAAACCTGTTTCACTTGCTCCCTTCTTTGTAGGTCGTGATGGGGAACAAGTATATGTCTTCTGGAGACCTCGCGCACCACCTGGTTTTGCTATACTTGGTGACTATCTGACTCCACTGTGAGTACCTCACAATATTATTTAATTTATTTCTACGATTGTTTGTCGTAGAAAATTGTAGTTTCTGATTACTGTTATTATTCTTTTGAAGTGACAAGCCGCCAACAAAAGGTGTTCTTGCGGTGAACATGAACCTTGTAAGAGTCAAGAGACCAGTTTCTTTCAAATTAGTATGGCCAATTATTCCAGGAGGATCCTCTGTCTCTGAAGCTATGACTCGGAGCAAATACAATGCTGGTTGCTCTGTTTGGTTTCCTGTTGCTCCAAATGGTTACTTAGCAATGGGCTGTGTGGTTTCTCCAGGGTTGAGCCAACCACCTTTATCATCTGCCTTCTGCATATTAGCTTCCTTGGTTTCTCCTTGTCCATTAAGGGATTGCATTCAGATCTCTTCTAAAGAGTAAGATAATTTTATGCTTATTTATTACAGCTGATTTACTGTCGGTTAGCAGAGAGTGACTAGAGCTCTGTCCTGGAAACCATGTAAGCACAAACGAGCTAATGAATAGTTTTCTTGAATAGTAATTTGTTGTATGTTCGGTTTCATGCAGGGATTCAACAACTTCAGCATTTTGGCGTGTGGATAATTCTCTAGGTACATTCTTGCCAGCAGAACCGTCTTCTAGAAACTGTTTAAGTGGGGCTTATGAACTACGTCACCTATACTTTGGGCCATCTGAGGCCTCAGTTGAATCTAGTAACAATGATACCCAATCACCTCCAAATGTGCGTCCAACAACACAAGCAGAAATTTTGAACTCGGGACGACGTTTTGAACCTGTAGCCAGCTTTCAGCTGGTGTGGTGGAATCAAAATTCCAATTCAAGAAAGAAATTGTCCATCTGGCGTCCTGTGGTACCTCAGGACATGATCTATTTCGGTGACGTTGCTGCTAAAGGGTATAGATTCCCTTACTCTAGCTTTGGGATCATAATACGTTTCTATATTTATTGAAAAGATGGCTATTTGCCGATTTCTATTTGGATTCAGGTTTGAGCCTCCAAATACGTGCATTGTTCTTCAAGATCTAGGAGAAGAAATTTTTAAGATGCCACTGGATTTCCTATTGGTTGGGCAGATCAAGAAACAACGTGGAATTGAACCTATATCTTTTTGGTTGCCTCAAGCTCCTCCTGGTTTTGTTGCTTTGGGTTGTGTTGCTTGCAAGGGATCTCCAAAGAATTCAGATTTCAACTCGTTAAGATGCATTCGCAGTGATATGGTTACTGGGGATCAGTTTTCTGACGAAAGCATATGGGATTCATCAGATGCTAGGGTGAGGGGCTCACCTTTCAGTATATGGACAGTTGGAAAAGAGTTGGGTACATTTCTGATACGGAATGGTTACCGTAAACCCCCCAAAAGATTTGCTTTGAAGCTTGCAGATCAAAGGATTACAGGTGGTCCGGATGATACCGTCATTGATGCAGAGATTAGTACATTCTCTGTGGCACTATTTGATGATTTTGGAGGCTTGGTGAGTAAATATCCTTTTCTTTAATCATCGTATTTAGTGTTCTCTTTGACATCATATTTTTTAAGCCAGAGTAAGCTTTAACTAATGTATAACTCTGTTGGAAGTTGGGGGTACGAACCTTGAAAGCTCCCAAAACACCTATTGCTTTGATACTGTTGAAGCGAAAAATATATCTTGAAATGAAATTCACAAACAAAGATCTCTCTTTTATCATTAAAGACAGATTAGAGATGATTATTTCACACTGGAATAGTGTATTATTATGACTTATGAGCCATCTTCTATTAGTTTCCTTCTAAGATGTCCATCCCCTCTATTTCCCTTCCGTTGGAACATATAATCTTTACCAATTTTCTTCTCGAACTTCTTGAAAGTCTCAAGTTTCCCTCCAAAATAGTGTTTCTGGCTGTTGACTACTTTTTCTTGAGATACGGTTAATTATATAATACTTCATCTTTAACAAGTGAAGTATTATACAATCTTACCACTCAGCAGGAAAATCTTTGACATGTGCCAGCAGTGTAGAAGATCTGTGTGCCACAATAATCTTCATTGCATCAATATAATCTATTGTAAAGCTCAATTGGTGTTGTTGAAATACTGGGATAGTCATCTAATGTCATAAGCATCAGGATCTCAATTCTCAAGTACTCCTGTCATTGAACGGAATGGGGTGGTGGAAGAAGGCTAAACTTGTACAGCAAATGCTGTCTTTTTCTACCTTTCGTTTCTGACTTGAAAATAGGTCTTGTTTTCTCTGGTTTGTGCCTTATTTTGAATCTGATTTATCACTTTTATTTCTACTCTAACCAAATATTTCTTGGATGGTATAGCTTTTAAGTCTCAGTTCATGTACTTCTTGTTGTTTGTCTTTACAGATGGTTCCATTGTGCAACTTGTCTCTGAGTGGCATTGGTTTCAGTTTACATGGAAGACCAGACTACTTGAATGCTACAGTTGGTTTTTCTTTGGCTGCAAGATCTTATAATGATAAGAATGAGTGTTGGGAACCTGTTGTGGAGCCAGTTGATGGATTCTTAAGGTGAAAGTTCACCCTGACATTGACATCTTTTCTTTTTATTGTGCAGTAGCATGATGATATAATGAAATGCACATTTTTAATACTTCTATACATGCATAATCATGCTGCTACAGATGGATCTGGTTCAGTCAGTTCATGTATGATGTCATTCAGTTATATTGGTTTACTGGACGATTATTAAATAAACCTTTAACTGCTGAATACATTATTCTGCATCTACTTTTTCATAATTAAGATTTTCAGGCAAAACACATCTTTCTTGATGATGTTATGTAGTGAATTTTCAGTTCTTTAAGCATCTTCTATCTGTTATTTATGGTTTTAGAGTTCTTAGTTCCATCTGATTGTAGCTCAATTGACAAGTTTTGCATACCTTGCTATATTTTAACGCCAATTGTAATTAATACCTTGTATCTTTGACCTTTATCTGGATCTGATTGCCAGAAAATTTATCGTCGTTAGCTTCCCTAGTTTGGGGGAATGATAAAGCAACAGTAGAAGCTGAATGAAAAGTGTAGCCAAATCAAAAGTGGGTTTCTAAAAGTATCTAAATTGGATTAGAGCTTAGCTGAGAGAACTGCTTAGCTATTGAATCTTACAGTTTATGTAGCTTCATAATTGGAGATAACAACGGCTTTGATGATGGGTGGATGAACCAGTTCCGTCATCTACTCGTTAAGCTTATGGGGTGGGGTGCATCCACCCAGGCGGATTGAGTTCATCCACGGGTGATTGAAGTATTTTCACACCTAGTAATCGATAAGATATAAAACGATTTATAATGAGTTATTAATTTATTGTATCATGAAAACAACACACTTTTATAAGGATTATGAATAAATGTACAAATTTTTAAGATATCGACATTCCCCATCGTCGGTTCATTGCCCAATTTTTCAGGTTTTTACCCGCTTTTTCAGGTTGGGTGATTCAAGTGTCCATCAGATGCATGTGAAAATGTCATCCCTATTCATTATAAAAAAAATAGATTGCTATTTTCTCAAATTATCTATTCTTCTTCTCTGTATTAATCTTTCCTTTTGGGGGGGATTGGTGGTTGGGTGGAGGGGGGAGAGTGTGGGCTGCGGATGTGTAGTATTTTAGCTTCACGGTCCATTCACCTATTCTTCTCACTTGGAATTTATGAGCTACATCTTAATACAATTACTGTAGCAGTATTATATGTAGCAGCAGCATCTCACTCCTCTCTGTAGAGAGGGAGAAAACTTAACTGCATACAAAAAGCTATTCATAAAGTAGTAACCAAACACACTCTTAGTGTATAGATGAAACTTTTATCATGGTCATTTTTCTATTTTTTCACCTTGTATAGAGTGAATTATTAATATGTCCGGGACTTCCTTTAATATATAATCTGAAGAAACCTACTCCCCCAAGCAAAAATTTCCAGTTTTAGACTTTTTTCATTTACTGTGAAATTATTATTGTCTAAATATAAAAAATTGCAGGTACCAATATGATTTCAATTCACCTGGTGCTGCTTCTCAATTACGTCTCACCTCTACAAGAGATCTCAACATGAATATTTCAGTCTCTAATGTTAACATGATTCTTCAAGCTTATTCGAGCTGGAATAATCTTACTCAAGTTCATCAATCTTGTATCAAACAAGTAAGTCTTCTATTTTTATGTGACTATAAATAAATTGTGGAAATGGAAAATTTTTCATTTCTGAAGGGAAAAACTATATTTTTTGACATATAACTCAACCTATTAGTTCAGTTACAGAGTACAAACAAACTTAGCTAGCTGGTCTCCACGTTTCTCTTTCATATCTTACCTGCATTTGGTTTAGAAGTATTATCAATGCATCTGCAAATAGTGTTTCTGACTTTTTTGGGATCTTGTGGTCCCTAGATGATGATATTGTCACATCATTAGACTTGTACAAAACCGCCCCACCTGAAGATAACCACGGGTGTGGGAAACCATTTCGGTTATCCCATTATTAAACGGGACAGGTTTAGGCTAGAATTTTAGCTCGTGTGCTAACCCTGCCCGGCCTGAATATATGTTTAATTAACATATGTAATATAGTTGTTTTTATCAAAATTTAAATTTTACCCTGCAAGTCAGCCGTCAATTTCCAAGTTCCATCCTCACAAAATCAATTTGAAATCAAAGAACCTTATCACATAACGTCCTCCTCTTCTCTCATAGTCTCGATCTCGCACGGGTCACAAACTGTCAAACTCATAGAGTCACAAACGGAAAACCTTCTTGACTTTCGGTCGCACAAACCCTCTCGTTTGTAACATAAGGATAATTATTTTGCAGTTTTACGTTGAATTAGTGTATATTTTTTAAAATGTACAAATCTAGACATAAAATAAAATCAAGCACATACCCACCGGCAGTCCATCCGAATTTAGTTGCAGGCAGGTGGGCACAACACTCGAGGCCCGAGCTAGCCCAGTCGTTTCGGACAGAATTTTTGTTTTAGCTCAACTCTAACCCAGCCCGAGCCGGGATTGTACATGTCTACATGGTGCAGTTGACTATGTATCACCCTTTATCAACAAATTGTGTTACCTATAAGTGGGCATGTCACTATTCATTAACAAATTGTGTCAATTATAATGATCATATGTTTGAAACTGAGTTTGTAGTGGCTTATTTGACTCTGTTTTCTTCTTTTTCACGGCCGTTGTTTGTATACTCATCAATCATGCAGGAAGCCACGGCTCCGGAGGATGGTGCAAGCTCAGTTGTTGATATCCATCATAGGAGGAACTATTTTATTATTCCACAAAACAAACTAGGTCAAGATATTTTCATACGTGCAACAGAAATCAAGGGCCTTCCTCGAATAATCAGGATGCCAACAGGAAACATGAAAGCACTTAAGGTTCCTGTGTCCAAAAACATGTTGGATTCTCATTTGAGGGGAGATGCTGGTCGAAAGATCCGCACAATGGTTACCCTTTTAATAGCTGAAGCAGAGGTACGATTTCACTTCCAATTAAAAAAGATAAAAAATATTACTTACCGTCATCAAATTTTTCATTTTCACAATTTTCATGTTTCAAGTAACAGTTCTGCTGCCAGAACTAATTCAATGTTTGATCATTAGCTCTAAAAAAACACAGTAGCTTTGAATTATTTTTTTTGTTGGTTGTTTCAAGAGCGGTAATCACAAATAATGTTGTTTTAGCTATTGACACAGTTCTAAAGGGTATTATACAACCTCAGTTTTATGAAGTTTTTCTTAATTTTACCACATAGTAAATATTCACCACCCTTTTAAACAATTGACTGGAAATTTTGATGTTGAAAGTAGTCAATAAGCACAATTCCATAACTGTATCTTCATAAATGCCCTAAAAATAGAACAACATAAAAAATTGATCAAATTTAGATGCTAAAACGACAATTATTTGCGATCGGACGGAGAATCAAATATTTTTGCTGTTGTACTTGTATATCACTTTCTTCACCGAGATTGGCATTTTTTTTCGGAAATTTGAAAAGGAAAGTACATCAAAGACAATTGAATAGTATCACACAGCAAGAAATCCATTTTGGCATATACCTATAATGCTCTTTATTATTGCAGACCTCAGAAGTTGAGTTATAACAGAGTAGTCTATTTGTTTTCCAGCTATTGAGTCAGTTCTTTTTGGTTTTTGTTCCTTGATGCCTGCTCCTATACAAAATGTTGGGCATCCTGCTTGTGCTGATATGGAACATTTGAATGTCTTGTTTTTATCAAAGACAGACTACTCATTTGTTGACCCTTCCCTATCTCTTAAATTTCAGTTCCAGAGATTGGAGGGTTTATCATCCCGACAGTATGCGGTGGCAGTCCGTCTTAGTCCAGAACTGGGCCTTTCAGATGAGACAATTCTGAGTCAGCAAAGTGCACGCACTTGTGGGAGCAGTTCAGTAGTTTCTTCTCAGTCTGGGCTCGAGTCGGTGAAGTGGAGTGAAGCCTTTTTCTTCAAAGTTGATTCTGTGGTATGTAGAAGTTGAATAGTAAGATGATCATCATGCATCTCATTACTCTGTACCTGTACTTCACAGCTAATCTCTGACTATACGTTTTCTTCGTTTTTCTTCTTTATTTTTTATTTCGATTCCCCTCCCCCATTGATGAGAATAATTTCATGCATCTTTCGTGTTTATAAAACTAAAACAAGTTTTTTTTTTAAATGAGCAGGAGTATTACACAGTGGAGCTGCTTCTGATTGACATGGGAAAAGGTATTCCAATTTTTTCTGTTGATTATTGTTTTTGTGTATTCTTTTCTGAAGAATTGAATGTTGGGAGTCATATGATACATTTTCCATTTTTTCTGTTGCTTTATTTACTACTGCGTATTCATGTCACGAAGTAGTCAATTTTGAGCTTTCATTTGACTTGCACACAAACTTGTGTTATTCTTGTTTTCTTCATCCCTTTTCATTTGATAGCCCACCCTACCCTAATAGGTAGCACCATATTAGCCAGAGCACGTCAGAACCAATGACTTAAAAGGCTATCACTCCTATCAGTTGACTATTATGTGCGATCATACAAAAAAGTAGCATTTTCGGACCGGGCACAATACTTGCTTACCATGCAAAAGTAACTCTTGATTACAGATATCATGATGGTTGATATTTAGAGATTCATTGAGTATATAATGTGAAATGGTTGGCCATCAGTTTTCTCAGGACATACTCCAAATTGGTGATTGTCTAGACATTTGGTTTTACAGTAACGTGCAGGACATTCTGCTTCGATAAATGATGGATTTAAGATTTATGCATCTACACTGAGTTTGTTAAACTGTGATGAAGAGAAGTGAAATCTGTATTTATGCATATTGTATATTCAGTGCTCGCATTGAGTTTTGATGAAATTTATGATGCACTTTTATGAGTGCTTGATGGTATTTTAGTATCTTCTACAGACTGAAATGATTGGATATATTTTCTAGTGCAAGAAAAAATATTGATAATAACTGACACTTTTGACCCTTTTTATTTCAACTGCTACTACTGAATATTCTGGTCCTCAATTGCTCACAGACAAACAAAATGCAAGTCTGTACCATTTTGAGTTCGATGACTGAATTTGGTTTATTGACCTGCTATACCCAATCCTTTCTCTTATCATAGAATTTAGTGGCTTTTCCGTGACCACAATCTTAGGAAGTTGTCAAAATGGTAATTTGGCTTGTTATGTGTGAGATTGAATATAAGAAGTAATTTCTGTGTATATCTATTTCCATAGAAAAAGCCTGAATACTACAAAACAAAGTTAATAAAAGAAGCAGCCTAAGATGAGCTAAGGAATGATAGTATCTACAAGTAGACTAGAGAAGCTACATGTTAACCTAGTTCATGATTTTCTTTCTTTGATCAGCATTTTTTTTACTATATGTAAGATCAGAAATTACGGATAATGGAAGTTCATGATTTTCTTTCTTTGATCAGCGGGTCTAAATCTAGATGGTGAGGGAGTTCCCTTTGTGCAACATTGATTGTGGAAGTGTGGCCTTTCTCTGTGCTTCGGCTTTTGAATTCTTGTCTAGGAACTTTAACTCTGTTGATATAAAGTTTCTTTTCTGGAACTTATATCCATGAATTAGGAAAACTGAGAGTGAATGAAGAGACTTGATTCTATTGATGGGTAATAAGCCTCTGTTTATAATTACAAAAAGAACTACTCCTAGGAACTTACATAACAATAAATCTTCTAGGGAAACAACATCTCAAATTGGCCGGGATGAAGCTCCTTGGCTAGAAGATCAGCCAATTGATATTGAGAGGGTACATGAGGGATCTGAATGATAGGGCTGGGCTCGACTTATTAACGGCTTGAGCTCGTTCATTTTTCAAAACAAGTCGAATATGAACACTTTTTTATGTTCCGCTAAATTTAGGCTAGGCTTGCTTGGCTCGAATAGCAACTCTCTAGGGTGCTCTGATACCTTGAGAATGAGTGAAGAAGAATAAATTCTATTGAGCCTATTTTACAAAACAAAAAGAGCTATTCCTGGGATATTTCATTAACTTTGCAATGCTTCTTTTTTATATACTCTGCCTTTAGCATGAAAACATCAGAATATCCCCTTGTGATATTGTTCTGTTTTACAGGTGATCCAGTTGGATTCTATTCTGCACCCTTAAATCAGGTAGCACTCCAGGAAGCTTCATCTTCCGATGGTATAGTGAAACAATTTAACTGGATAGAGTTGTCTGCTCCGGCAACTGTGGTAAACATGTTTCCTCCATGAGTGTAATGATCTGTAGTATTACTGTTTAATCTGTATCTAAATCCTGAAGGGTTTTATCTTATAACGATGCAGAGTTTACCCGGAGATGTCATCAGTAAATACATTGGGAGACTAAGGTGTGCTATTCTCTTCTCAACAAGATGTGAATTAGAAGACAATAAACAGCCCCGTAGTCTTTCTAGGAAACCTGGATTTATTCAGATCAGTCCTACAAGAGAGGGTCCTTGGACTACTGTAAGGCTAAACTATGCTGCACCTGCTGCTTGCTGGAGGTTGGGAAACAATGTTGTTGCAAGTGAAGTTAATATCAAGGATGGAAACAGATATGTGAATATAAGATCTCTGGTGTCAGTGCGCAACGTTACCGACTTTACCCTTGATTTGTGCTTGAAGCTTAGGAGTGTTTCCAAATATAGAAGACCGTCAGACGATGTTTGTACATCTGACAAATCTATAGCAAATGGTGAAACCTCCGAAACAGATGAGTATTTTGAAGTGGAGAAGTACAATACTGAAACTGGATGGATTGGTTTGGACAACTCTAGCACGAGTCATTCATTAGGTGGACTTTCTAAGCAGGTACTCTATAATTTCTTGATCATTGACTCTTGGTTTTTACTATGCTTGCATATTAAAAGGAATTATTCAATATTTCAATGAGTCCACATTTTGTGTTGTCGTTTCCTTTGAGACCCTGATTTGTTGCACCTTTCCTATCCAATGACAAAGACGGTGCATTTTCACTTAATTACCTACACATATCTGTTTGTTGAGAAATAGCTAATTGATGGGAATGAAGATTACCTTTCGGACAGAAACTTAAGAAGTGGCTGATCACCTTAATTCTTTGTTACCTGTCAGTCATTCTCGTTCAATTTACAATTCATTACCAATCACCAAATAGGTCCTAAGGCATTATGTCCTTTGAGTTTATACCATTTACTCATAAATGTGATACTAAAGTTGTTGATGTCTTCCTTTATTCTTTGATGTAGAAAGCTATTGCCGCATAAGCTTTTGTGTTTGTATTCATTTTGAAATTATTTGTTGGTGTTCTCATGCTGGTTTTGTCTGTATTACCATCTTCTATCTGAAGCATCAAGTCACCTTTCTTTTAGTTTTTAAAGCAAAACAATCTTATTTTTGTAGTGTTTTCCTGTTCCCTTAGTATGCATTTACAAACTGACATTTTTTTCGATTTCATGGAATTATCAGCCCAAAGAGGGAAAAAATGGAGTCCAGCTTCCACCAGGTTGGGAGTGGGTTGGTGACTGGCATGTAGATAGGGCTTCTGTCAAAACTTCAGATGGATGGGTTTATGCACCAGACTATGAAGGTTTGAAGTGGCCAGAATCTTATCCTCCAGAAAACTCTGAAAATTGCGTGAGGAAAAGGAAATGGATCAGGAAGAGGAAGCGGACATTAGATTCTTTGCAGGATATCTCCATTGGGCTACTGAAACCTGGAGACACTATCCCACTTCCTCTTTCAGGCTTGACAGCAAATGGAGCATATAGTTTGCATTTAAGACCCATCAACATTGGCATCCCAGATGAGTATTCTTGGAGTTCAGTGATGGGAAAGCCTGCTATACCAGAGGGTTCTGGTCAATTTGAGAAGACTGATATATGTTTATCTTCTTTAGAGGAGTCCGATAACCTGTTGTACTGTGCCCAGACCAGTGGTACATCCTCAAGTAGTCCCCGCGGAGTATGGTTTTGTTTGCGTGTTCAAGCTACGGAGATTGTAAAAGATATCCATGGAGATCCTATACAGGACTGGAATCTTGTGTTTAAGTCACCGCTGTCGATTGCAAACTATCTCCCATTGAAGTCTGAATATTCAATTCTCGAGATGCAAGAAAATGGACATTTTACTGCCCGGGCACGCGGAATCTTCTGTACTGGAAAAACTGTGAATGTATATTCAGCTGACATTACAAAATCATTGTTGTTGTCATTGTTTCCACAGAAAGGGTGGCTGCCATCACATGTAAGATGTGACTACAATTTGTAATTTGAAGTTCAATGACATTGGTACCAACTTTCTATTGCATTTCTCTTGCAGGAAGCCGTTGTGATATCTACTCCTCATGGATCTCCAGTCAAGGCTCTAAGTTTGAGAAGTTCTGTCTCTGGAAGGTGAGACATGAGATCATCCTTGTGCTTCTTCTATCCCTTAATTTTCTTTCCTTTTTGTATCTGTAAGATAACTGAGGTGCTTAAACTTTTCCCTATAGGAATGTCAAAGTTATTCTTGAGCAGAACCATGACAAAGAACGACCCTTGATGCCCAAAGCTGTGAGAGTTTATGCTCCGTTTTGGTTCTCCATTGCTAGGTGTCCTGCACTTAAGTATAGGATTATTAGTAAGGGTGGGAAACGACAGGCTCAAAAATTACTTCCATATAAATCAAGACAGAATGATGAAGAAATCCTCGCAGAAATTACAGGGGAGGAATTTTATGAAGGATACACAATGGCTTCAACACTGAATTTTAAGTTCTTAGGACTCTCAGTTTCTATTGCTAATTCGGAGGGGGATTTCTTTGGGCCTGTTCAAGATCTTTCTCCACTTGGTGATATGGTAATTTTTATCCATTACTTCTGACAAACATGTGAATAAAATGTATCCACTAATATATCAATTTTGTACTTCCATTACTATTGTACACTGTTCTTTGATGTTAATTTTTCACCAATTAGGATGGATCGGTGGAGCTATCTGCTTATGACTCTGATGGTAACTGCATGCGACTCTTTGTTTCCTCAAAGCCATGCCCCTACCCATCGGTTCCAACAAAGGTACTTACGCTTCACTTTTACTCTATCTCATACTTGGAACACACGAGTAAATTTCTTGTTCTGCAGGTTATCTCTATCAGGCCATTCACGACTTTTACGAACAGAGTTGGTGAAGATGTTTTTATTAAGCTCGGTGCTGAAGATTCTCCAAAGACTTTGTATGCATCTGATTCTAGGGTAGCTTTGGTTTATCGTGAAACTACCGAAGCTAACAAACTTCAGGTATTGTAACCAACTTTAGTGCATCCATGATTTTTAGAACCCATTTAAACCACTTCACTTGGTATCGAAGTTACAAATCTTATTCTCAAGAAATGATCTTGATTTTCTTTGAAAATTTTAGCCACGGAATCCTTTTTTGAGTGAGTTGGATGCCAAAAACATTGTATCTATGTACTTCTTGGATACGCTACGCATTAATCTTGGAATATATGTTCTGAAGGAATTAAATAAGCACATAGGTGAGACAGTAGGGGAAACAAAAAGAGTGGACAACCCTAGAAAACTTCTAGACAAGTTACCGATTTTGGAGAAGAAGAAATGGATGAGATACCATAAAGGTTTATTTAGGTTTGTTATAAGCAGAACATATAGCTCCTATTACAAAACTGGTACTTTATCTAACAGGATTTTAATCTATTGAAAGGAAACATTTAGCTTGTCTTTTTATTCTGGAAGCTTCTCAAAAAGTACATTCCTTTTTTTTCTTCGTCAAGAAGCTAGCTTTCTTGACCTTGATGAGTGTAGGTCATGTAATTATAAATGAATAATTCTATAACTAAGTTGAAAAACTTAACCCTTAACTATCACTATCTGAGGTTATCCTTGAAAAATCTAGTCAAGTGCACGATTTAGAAGAAGATTATATGGTCGGGATATTTTGTTTTCAGAGCTATAGGTTTTATTTAATATTTAATCTTATGGTTATGAATTATGATGGCTTAGTAATTCTGTAAGGATAATATTTATATTATGAATACCAGCACTACTTTTCTTGGATACTCACCTCTTTGTCATAATATGCGGAAGCTTGCAAGTTGCAACAGATATTCTCTGAAAAAGCTTTACCTGTAATTCTAACCTGGACACATGTATTTCAGGTTCGTTTGGAGGATACCAAGTGGTCATATCCTGTTGAAATTACTAAAGAAGATACCTTCTGTCTAGTTTTGCGAGATGATAATGGTAATAGAAGAATTCTGAAGACAGAAGTTCGAGGCTACGAGGAAGGATCTCGCTTCATTGTTGTTTTTCGTCTTGGTTCAGCCAGGAGCTCTATGAGGTATATCTATTAATGATACAAACCAATATTAGTATTGCATTTCTGAACCTATTTAAATTTATGTACACGTACTCACCCAAAATTAAACTTCATCTATATAGTCTTTTTACTTCACTATCTATTTTTTTCAAGCTCCTGCCCTGTGGTTTTATAACTAGTGTCAATTTTGATGAGGAGACTACATCTTTTATTTTAATCACAGGTTTGAGAATAGGACAAGAAAGAAGAATATTAGTATTCGACAATCTGGTTTTGGTGATGAGTATTGGATTGAGTTAGCACCTCTATCTACGACAAGTTTTTCTTGGGAAGATCCGTATGGCTCAAGAGTCATTGATATTAAGGTCTGCACTGAAAATGACACCGCACTCTCAGAAATAAATTTGGAGATGACAAATCAATGTCCACTTGAAGGAGAAGTTCAGTTTCTTATGGTGGATGCTGGTGATGTAAAAGTTGCTCGATTTACAGATGTTTACACTTTAGATGCAACTTCAGGGGTAGAGGGTACCCTCACAAGGCCATCTGGCAATTGGGGTGTCCATCAGATGCATAGAAAAGCTCAGAATTCGACTTCACCTTTAGAGCTGATTGTTGAGTTTGGAGTGGTCGGTGTCTCTATCGTTGACCACCGACCAAGAGAGCTTTCATATTTGTATTTGGAGAGAGTCTTTATATCATACTCCAGTGGCTATGATGGTGGGACTACGAGTAGGTGAGACAGTTAATTTCCTAGTTTTTAGCTTAGCTATTCAATTGTTATGTTGTTAGGCTTTCATTATGAATCAGTTCATCCTATGTGTACTGACATTTGATAACCTTTTGGGCATCTCTTTAATTTTGTTTTAATGAGTTTGATTGAATGATAGCTCATTCTTCTTGTTCTTCCAGGTTCAAACTCATATTGGGTAATCTGCAGCTTGACAACCAGCTACCTCTAGCACTGATGCCAGTATTGTTGGCACCTGAGCAAGCAACTGACCTCCAACATCCAGTATTCAAAATGACATTGACAATACGTAATGAAAACACTGATGGAATCCAAGTATATCCATATGTTTATATACGGGTAATATGTTTTGCTTATAATCCGACCTCAGCTTGTAGCTTCCATGATCTTCTGCTTATCCTTAGCTTGACATTACTTGTAGGTAACTGAAAAATGCTGGAAGTTAAGTATTCATGAGCCAATTATTTGGGCTGCAGTGGATTTCTACAATAATCTTCAGCTAGATCGCCTATCCGGAAGTTCAAATGTTACACAAGTTGATCCGGAAATACGTATAGAGTATGAATTATTAATTTATCGCATTCTAAGCTGCATGTACGTTTTGATGATTTGCATAACTTGGTTGGCACTATTTACCTTGAAGGAAAACCCTTGGGAACATAGTTTCACTGGACAATAAAATAGTTCCTTCGATTTAGTAAAGAGGATAACTAACTATGTCATTAATTCGTGATATCCTTTGATCCCATCTCTTATCTTTTTACACTGACAAAATAGAAAATCCTCAAAAGCTTCCTTTTTTGGCTTACCCTTCTAGTCTCTGGAAAATATGGTAGTGAATAAATCAAGACGCTATTGGAACCATATCCAATGACTAAGGTAGAGAAGATTAGGATATGATAGGATAACCTCGGTTGAAATCATCTGTAATCAAAATGGGAGAAAGACTGCACTTACGCCCAAAATAAATTTAAAAATGACCGTAATCATCCAAAGAAACTAAGGGTTCTTATTTTAATTATATATCCGTGGTTTTGTGCATATGAAAGTAATACAATTTGAAGGGTGGGTGAAACTTCTACGTACTGATCCTAACTTAAGAAACTTAAGAAACCTCTTGATGTATCTCAATATTTGTTATAGCCAAGTTCCTTTCCTCTTGAACTACCTGCTTCTGAAACTTAGATATGGGTTTTGCTCTCCGTTTTTCAAATGACTTTGAAATAGGCTCGTGCATTGAGCTAAAAGTTTGAGGCTGATTAGGGCTTGTAAAGTTTTATATTGAAGAGATTTATAAATTTATATTGTACTTGAGTACCTTTCTTTTTAATTCCTATAAAGTTAAGCTTTCTCCTGATTTGATTTAATTCTGTTAGTTTCAGACGTGTTTTTGTCTGATATTTTGTGCTGTTGCTCAAGTTGTTGTTTGACCAGCTGTTTTTGTAACTGTATGTATCATTCATATAACCCAAGCTCATTTAAGTAGTATTTAATATATATAGTATATCTTGTATTTTCTTACCCTTGCAAAATTTTGTGTTGTATGCTTCTGCGTACCTACATTCATGCTGTTAACTTTGACATTTGCAGTCTCATAGATGTCTCTGAGGTCCGGCTAAAAATTTCATTTGAGACAGCACCAGCTCAAAGGCCACATGGAGTTTTGGGGGTGTGGAGTCCAGTAATGTCAGCAATTGGCAATGCTTTTAAGATTCAGGTTATAGTGCTAAACGATAATTATGATATTTGAATGGGGCATGTTTGTTTTCTTCGTACTCTTTGTATTTGTCTAGGTCTGATCATATGACTTGGTGGTTTTTTGGTTGCTGCTCTTATTGTCTTAATGTTCAAGGCATCATGTTTGGTTGATTGACCTTGCATACTACCTGCCTAATGTTCAAGTCCTTTTGCAGGTGCACCTAAGGAAGGTTATGCACAAGGGCAGATTCATGCGGAAAAGTTCTGTTGTTCCTGCAATTACAAATCGTATCTGGAGAGATTTAATTCACAATCCTTTACACTTGTTATTCTCAGTTGATGTTCTAGGCATGACAAGTTCAACACTGGCTTCCCTTAGTAAAGGGTTTGCTGAACTCTCAACAGATGGACAGTTTCTTCAGTTGCGTTCAAAGCAGGTATTTTGCTATTCTTTTTATTTCACTGCATTATTCAAGTTATTTTACAAGCCAGCATAACATTTGTGCTTATTTTAGGTATGGTCCAGAAGAATCACAGGTGTAGGCGATGGACTTATTCAAGGAACGGAAGCTTTTGCACAGGGTGTTGCCTTTGGTTTGTCTGGCGTAGTGAGAAAACCTGTAGAGAATGCTCGTCAGAATGGTGTCTTAGGACTTGCTAATGGCCTAGGGCGGGCTTTTGTGGGCTTCATTGTGCAGCCTGTAAGTGGAGCATTGGATTTTCTCTCACTTACAGTTGATGGAATTGGTGCAAGTTGCGCAAGATGTTTTGAGGTGTTAAATAACAGAAGTGTGCTGCAAAGAATCAGAAACCCCCGTGCGATACATTCAGATGGTATTCTTCGAGAGTACAGTGAAAGAGAAGCATCTGGCCAGGTATGCTCTTATATTTTTTCTCAGTTACGCTCAAAGACTTTCTTTCAATTTGCTTGCCATTCGTTTCTATAATGAGTCATATGTCCATCCAGAGTGAACATTATCTTGCTTTTATCTTGTCTATTGCAGTAGGCCTGACAGATGAAAGGGGATAAGCTAATGGTAACCCATTAGCCCGACCCCTTTGTGATTCTTTTCCCCCTTCCATTTAGATATGCTCCTAGATTGTGATTTTCTGATAATTATATATATGAGATAAACTGAATGGCTTAGTCAACCAGTATCAAGCATAATACATGAGATACTGTCGTTGCTGGCAAAAGGTTGACCTCTTTGACTTGACATAGGTATTATCAAATTCATACCACAGGAGGTCGGTTTGGTTATTAGTTAATTCTTGATACATAATAGCATTTTTGGCATGACTTCTCCACTTTCCTCATTCTCTCTTTCTAATCTCTGAAACTTGAGATCAAAGGTTGCCGTCATCTTGTACTACTCTCTGGTCTCTAGCCTTCATTGTGCTTTTTATTTTTGACACTGAAAGTAGTGGCCTCGTCCTGCTTTTCTTTTCCTTTCAGATGGTTCTTCATCTCGCTGAGGCAAGTCATCATTTTGGTTGCACTGAAATTTTTAAAGAACCGTCAAAGTTCGCGTTGTCTGATTACTATGAAGAGCACTTTATGCTTCCACAGCAAAGGATAGCATTGGTTACTAATAAGCGAATTATGTTACTCCAGGTACCAGGGGAAATGGCCGAGATACTGTATAGTGTAAAATTTTAGAACCAGACAATTTCCTTCCATGTTATACTGTGTCTGATTAAACTCTCTTTCATTTGTTAATGACAGCGATCAGATCCACATAAGGTAGACAAAAAACCCTGCAAGATCATGTGGGATGTACCCTGGGAAGAGCTGCTGGCGGTGGAGTTGGCAAAAGCTGGACATCCTCATCCTTGTCACTTGATCCTTCATCTGAAGAATTTCAAGAGGTCAGAAGTTTTTGCTCGGGTTATCAAGTGCAATACCGAAGAAGATGCCGACTCTGGTGAGCTACAAGCTGTAAAGATGTGTTCAGTGGTGCGGAAGATGTGGAAAGGGTACCAGTCTAACATGAAAAGTCTCCTTCTCAAGGTTAGGCTTGTGTATATTAAGTTAGTGCTTCTACCGTCATAGTGAGTTTGCACTATGCAGCATTATTTAAATTTTGCTTTTTGCAGGTACCTTCTAGTCAGAGACAAGTACATTTCTCTTGGAATGAACCTGAAACAAGAGGTCCACGTCGCCAGAATAGATCTGTTATCATGTCAAGAGAGCTGTCTTCATCTAGTACTCTATCAGATGATAGCAGATTTGTCGAGCACAGCATTAACTTCACAAAGATTTGGAGTAGTGAGCCGGAGCCTAAAGGCCGATGCACGTTATGTCAGAAGAAGGTGATATATGTTTTATGTCTCCCCTCTAAACTCGTAGTTTCTTTTGCAGACATTTATAAACTATTTCTCAACTGTCTATAAATTGTCTTGTCTTAACTTCACCTCTGCTCTTTAGGTTTTAAGTGGTGATATATGTAGCATCTGGAGACCAACATGTCCCCCTGGGTATGTTTCAGCATATGCTTCTTTATTATACCTCCATAGAAATTGCTTGTTGAGCAAAATGGTGTCTACAATTTTAATCTGAATCAGTGAATTAACTCATTACTTTGTTTCTTAGGTACGTATCTGTTGGTGATATAGCACGCGTTGGCACTCATCCTCCAAATGTTGCTGCTGTATATCGCTATAATGAGCAACAATTCGCTCAACCTGTTGGATTTGACTTGGTAAGGATTTATCTTAAAACTGGTTGTAATATGCTGGCAAAGTCATTGGTTAACTCCATTTACAAACATGTAGGTCTGGAGGAACTGTGTTGACGATTACAAGACCCCTGCTTCCATTTGGCTTCCGCGTGCTCCTGAGGGGTACGCTGCTCTCGGCTGCGTTGCTGTGGCCAGTTTTGCAGAGCCAGAGCCCGGGGTAGTTTACTGTGTTTCGGAATCATTGGCGGGGGAGTCAGACTTTGAAGAACAAGAAATTTGGTTCGCGCCCGAATCTTACCCATGGGGATGTCACATTTACCAGGTGCAAAGCGATGCTCTTCATTTTGTAGCCTTGAGACAACCTAAGGAAGAGTTGGAATGGAAGCCCAAGAGAGTTCTCGAGGAGCACGGGTCGAGGTCAGATGGACCGCGGTAATCTAAACTGAGGATCAGTTTTTGCTTTCCTGGAAATTTCTTATTTTTGTGGTGTGATTATATGTATCAAAATTAAGGGTTTCAAGTTGCTATGTATTATCTGATTTTGAAAAGATTAAACATGAATGCTTTATACTCATGTATATACGAATAAGGCACATTCAGTTTATTGATGAGCCAAAATTTACCACAACTCTCTTGGGCTTTACGTGTTTCAAGAATTGTGATTAGAGAATGCTTTTCATGTTCGCATTTAAGAACTATTCGTAGATAAAGACCTGATTGTAAGTTTAGAACCGATATTATATAAATTATATACAAGCATTCCATACGTATAATCATTACACTTCAATCGGGTATTCCTCCTCTTAGAAAGAAAAGAACTAAAATATTAATAGCACAGTGAAACACTTAGACAAAACTCCTACCCCGGAGAATAATTTGATCTATGGACAGCATCGTGGTAAAGGTCATAATGCCAGAGGAATCATTACCGCAATGCGTAGAGGGGGATACAAACACACAACTCTCGGTATTTCCATACCCAAAGAACTACGTCTATTTTTTGTCTAACTTTTAGACCTCTCCTGCGCCACCGTAGAAATAAATGGCAAGTTGTTTCATGTACACCTCTACAATACACTCGAACACAAGCCGAGATAAGATAGACTAGTTCTTTCATGACAGGATATGTTATCTTTAGAAACTTCTGTACAGGCTTTGTATATCAATAAGCAAGCAAGCAGATTTCATAAATGCCAGAAATATATTTTAACTGTTGCTGTCAAATCATCAATACACCCACAAGACAGTGTTTGTGTGCACAAGAAGATACTATTGTCCGTCCAGCGTTGTAAGTGCTTCCTTCAGGAGTTTCTGAGCCTCTTCTCTCCTACTGTAGGAAGTAAAGCATATGAAAGTCAAAAAACTGTAATTTATATTCTCCAAATGAATGCAAGGATGAAGCACCCTTGAAAAACCAGGGCTTCTTTAAACTATATCGTTCATTATGAACATGTTTTCAGGTTCCTTCTCTTACACATCAAACACAGCGGAAGTAAAAAAAAGAATCTACTGGTTCTTCTGTCCACTCAATTCTCAAAGGTACTAGTTGCTAAAGTGGGATACAAACTCAAAAACATATAATCATTGGAGGTTTCAGGAAAGGGGCCATCATAAAATTTTAACTCTACTAGTATTCATAAAGCTATACCAGAGTTTTAGCATCAAAGCCATCGAGAAATCGACAATGTTTAGCACAAATCCAAAGTAGCAATAGTTTTAACTAGTAAAAAGATAGCATACCTTTTGATATTCTCCACAGCTTCCCGGCGACGTTGTATTTGGAGTTCTAAAATGTGTATCAGGGTTGCTCTAGCCTAGCCACAATTTATGTATAGCAGAACATTAAGTCATCAACATCACAGAAAATGAAAATTGGAAACTGAAACACTGGAAGAAGGGTAGTGGGAAATGATAGCTTTTTCAAGTTGAAAAACAAAGAGAAAGATGGTGTTGTAACACCTTCCCTCATTCTTGATTCCTGGCTAAGTTGTTACCAAACATATTACACGGATTGAAATCTTACTTGGTGAGGGCGCAAAGAATTGAGAAGATGGTGCAAGTTTTTGAATATAAGTGAGATCTCTTCTACTCTCCTTGCGTATTGTGATGGCCTCTCAACAAGAATATCAGCAAGCTCTAGTAGATGTAGTTGCAACTCCCTGTTAAGTGACTTCAGTTCCTTCTTGAAATCTGGAAATAACAAAAAGACAACAAAAAACCTAAATTTCGACCAGAAATGAAAGCAAAAAAACAACCTTACAAGATGACAATACCAATCCACGAACGGGGGGGACTACCAAGTAGAAACTCAAATTCACGTATATTGTGCAAAGAGCATGAGTTCAGCTTATTTTCCTTCAGATATCAAAGTATCAGAGAAATTTTCCTCCTATTCTTTTGTTTTTCCCCTTCCACGCAACACAGAACTAGCAACAAGATAACAACACATAAAGCGAACCTAAATTCGCAAGGAACTTCGAAATCAGGATGATGTAATATCACAGCTCCAAACACAAAATTATCATACCAATATTTGGCCCTTTGGGATACAATTGTTTAACCCCTTGCTCTTCCAAGTTTGGTAGTGCATCATCAGTCTGCAGGAAAACGAGAAACAACCAAAACAAAGAACCCTACATTCACTAATCAAGATCAAATAATGATAATGGAATATTAAATATATATATATATATATATATATATATATATATATATAGGAGAGATATTACAGTGTAATTAGCCCCGAAGCAAACGTAGGTTCCTTCGATCGGTGGAGGAGGCTCGGGCGCCGATTTAGGATCTTCGATGTAATCTTTGTAGAGCCTGTAGTACGGCGGTGGCGGTGGATAAGTTGCCGTTGCCATTTTTATACTCTTACTGCTTCTAAATCGCTTCCTCTTTTAAATCCTTCTTACCCTCAAAAAAACTCGGTCACGAATCCCTGAAACAAATCGGGTACAAAAGTAATTTATCCATACATGATAAAAATATTCATGAAACATGCTTATTTTCATAAGACCAGAGATTTAAACTGCACACAACACAATTTTAGGGTTAATACGAACAACCAAAATTGAATTGTCCATGCTTCAACAAATTGCAAAAACCGAATTGCAAAGGTAAAAAGACAAAAGTCCAATCCGAAAAAAGATAGCACGTGAGATTTGGAAAGAATAAGGGGTCGTTTGGTATCGATACCTGATATCAGAACAAAAACATCAGTATAAAGAAGATTTTTCTAGCAAGATGTCAAAATGGTCAGGTAATTGATTGCTAAATAATAGACGTGGACAAGATTTTTCTAGCAACCCTTAATTTGTTTGCTTGTGCAAATTGACAATGTTAATTAGTAGCTCTTTTCCACTTGTTACATGTGTGACACAGGCCATAGTTGTTAGGAACCTAACCTACTGCAGAGAAACAGGCCATAGCTGACCAGCCAAATGAAGAGGAATAAAATATAGGTACTGAGCAGTGGGCTGATACAGATTTGCTTATAATTGCTGATGTTCAGGTGGAATCGGAAAACCAGATCGACATAAGCAACAATTAGACACTGGTCAGCAATGTTGTTTTAGGATCGAAATCTGGCAGTAAAACATGGCCAGATGTTCCAGACTTGCCTAAGCCATTTAGGAAGTCGGCAGCTGAAGTCAGACCGGTTACACAGAGAATTAAAAGATATTTCCTTTTTCACTTCTTGAAAGTATAGAAGATGCAATCTGTTAAATCCAGAAAAAAAATCTTTGCTTTAGAAATCTATTGCTGAAATATGAATCAAAAATCCTAAAATTGACTCTTTGCTTCAAAAATTGAAAACAGAAAAACTCCTTGCTTCAGACATCATAGACAAAAAAGAAAATTATTCAAAGTGGAAACTACAAAGCAAGTAATCATGTGGATGAAAGCAAAAGCAAAGCAAAAATAGGGATCAAGAAAAGCAAGCATATAATTGCAGTGAAAGCAAAAACAAAGTGAAAACTACAGAGAAGGAAATTTTCAACATAATTGCAGTGAAATCGAAAGCAAAGCAAAAAAATCGAAAGCAAAAGTAGATGACCTAGACCACCCATGATCTTGGAGAGAAGACTAATTCCTGATATGTGATGCTCATCCTAAGTGCCTAAACAACTCTTAACCATTAGCCCCTAAAAAGAAGCAGCAAACGATGACTTCTTAAGCCTTATCCTAAGTAATTTTTAGTTTCTAGAATTTTTCCTATTATCCTCATGCCTAAACAACTCTTAATCATTAGCCCCTAGGAAGTTCCCTGTTTTAAGGACTTAATATTGCCATCCATAAACAAGTTAATAAAGCTATTATAAATTGATCTTTTTGGCAATTAATGAAATTTCAAAACTGAAATATCCTTCAATTTCACAGATAGTTGTGAGATACCTATAATTCAGCCACTACATCCTAACACAATATCTACACGTTGATGATAAATTACAGCTTCAAGATCAAATCAAACTACTCTTGCAGATAAACAAATTGAAAACATGAAGGGGGACGATTGAAAGATTAATGAAACTATACTTAGGCTTATGTTCATCCTAGCACAGTAAGCTGATTTTGCAAAATGAATCAGCTTATGTTCATCCTAGCACAAATATGACCTACCTACAGATGAGAGATTAAATGAAACTATAATTCAGCTTATGTCCCCAAAATGAATCAGCTTATGTTCATCCTAGCACAAATATGACCTACCTACAGATTTTACAATAACCGACCCCTATGAAAAGTATATAGTTGTATGTCCCCAAAAGTACAAGCGTCAGCTTAATTCTTATAGTTCTACTTTTGGGCTCCACAAATCAAGAACTTGTACTTCAGACAGTAACCACAGTTCAGCTCCACAGAAGAATAACCCAATATATTCAGCCCCAAATTCAATGAATACAAGTAACAAAGTGCACGTATTCAATCAATTTCAATTCAGCCCCAAATTCGTATTCAATCAATTTCAATTCAGCCCCAAATTCCTATAGAAAGAAAGAGCCCTAGAAACAACAGTGAAGGATATATACCTTTGGCACTAAACAGCAGAAAGGTGGCTGCTTGCTCCGGTCAGCTACTCCGGTCGACGACAGTAGCAGCAGGCTCGGCGGTGGATAGCACGGTGGGCGGTGGCTACGGTGGGCGTCGGCTGGAGAAGGGAAGTAAGAGCCACTCACGAAGAAAGGAAATGTCGAGGAGAGGGGAAAAGAAATGTTGATTGCCTCAAAAAAAGGATAACCTAAAATCAGTCCGGCTTGAAATTAATTTGAAATTAATTTTAATTAAACAAAAGGAAAGCATATCTCTCCACGTTTAGTTCATATCTCTCCAAAGCGAAAAAGTAAGGAGGAAGCAGACGGATGCATATCGCTCCAAAGCGAAAGAGGAACGAGGAACTCAAGTTACATAAATTATGTGGCGCCATGCAGTTTGATGAAGAAGTCATTAACACTATTGGTAAGCATATCTCTCCAAATAAACATCTTCTTCCCCTCTTTTTATGAATTCTAAATTCGAATTAGGTTTAGTTGCAACATCCTCTTCTTTCCTCCTTCTAAACTCGATTTATAAAGCTTTATCTGGTTGATTTGAACTGATATGGAGGAACAAAGGGTGTCAAACTGATTGTAGTTTACATTGAGCATGATGCATATCAACTGTTCGATATAATGTCTAATAGAACTAAAAAGTCTATCTTTATATTCATTAGTTATAATTTTTTTGCTATGTGATCTTCGATCTTTGTCTCATCCTTGTTTCTTGTAGGCAATAATTCATCGTGTAACAGAAGTAATTATCCCTCATAAGTTGTTCCTTTGAATTCTGTATAAACAGATGAAATGCAAATATATGATATGCACATTATCTGCCAATGGCGACCCATTTCTTCCCTTCTTTATTGTTTCATATGATGTTTTTTTTTACCTTGTTAACATCTAAAAAAGAAGAACAAAACTTCTCATTTCTACCATTGAGAAGTTCTAATGCAACTTGAGTTACAAGAGCCGATACTCTTTTGTTGGTTCTGTCTTAGGCACGTGGATGGTGATTGCTAGAAGAATCAACACTATATTTGAAATTCTGAATAGTCTAGAATTAAATGGTTAGGGTGTGTTAAGAGTCTAACGGAATTGTCAAGTTGGTGACCTAAGCAAGTAGCAATAAAGGCATTAGGCCATCTCTCATTATCCAATTTCCAGTTTGTGAATTAGACTGATGCCTTAGGCGCTTAGGAAGTGTTCTCCTTCTCTGATGCTGGTCTTTGGATTGTTGTTCTCGTTAGGATCATTATTCTATCTTTTTTTCAGCAGCTAATTCCATTATCTTTTGTGAGATTAGATTGTCTATTAATATTGTTGACCATGTGTGTGATCAGTTTGTGGTTGTGCTTGAGAGACTAATGTCTTTGGAGTGTTGTTCTCGTTATTATGTATGTTTTTCATTGCATATACACGAGTAAATTATTTTTTTTTAGCCTATTAGCTCAAATGGAAGAGCAATGTGCTTACGCACAAAGATATAGGTTCGAATCCTATATAGGCTAATTTTTGTGATGTTATGTGTCTTTAGTTCAATTTTGCAGCCTTGAGTACACTACTATACGTGATGAGAAGGCATCGGTAAATACATTTAAGAGAGCATAAACAGTATCTACAGAGCATTCACTCCAGCTACTGTGTTGAGCCTCCCATGAAATTGAACACATAAATTGTAAAAATCACTATTATTACAACATAGAGAAAATGATGGTAGAGGAATGACCCTAAATTGTAACAATCATTGTTCAGTTTCAAACAAAAAAATTCCTAAAGGGAACATAACACCTAAAAGCCATGGAGCAATCCGTTCTTCAAATGCCTAGTCAGTATCAATCCATCTTTAATACTTTAAGTTGGGCATAGACAGTCAACAACTCATCTATTTAGGAAAGGGACACCAGAACTAAAGAAGTAAATACACAACCTGTATTTGTGATCCTGGGAATGGTTTTTTTTCTTCTTCTCCTATACAGAAATAACAATCACAGTTGACTAACCACACAATATCCATCTATGGACTCGCTTTCTACATGTTTTCACATGAATATATAGATTAACATGAATATTTAATTATTGTTTCCATCAATATTCATGTGAAAACATCTAGAAAGCGAGTCCATAGATGGATATTGTGTGGTTAGTCAACTGTGATTGTTATTTCTGTATAGGAGAAGAAGAAAAAAAAACCATTCTCAGGATCACAAATACAGGTTGTGTATTTACTTCTTTAGTTCTGGTGTCCCTTTCCTAAATAGATGAGTTGTTGACTGTCTATGCCCAACTTAAAGTATTAAAGATGGATTGATACTGACTAGGCATTTGAAGAACGGATTGCTCCATGGCTTTTAGGTGTTATGTTCCCTTTAGGAATTTTTTTGTTTGAAACTGAACAATGATTGTTACAATTTAGGGTCATTCCTCTACCATCATTTTCTCTATGTTGTAATAATAGTGATTTTTACAATTTATGTGTTCAATTTCATGGGAGGCTCAACACAGTAGTTGGAGTGAATGCTCTGTAGATACTGTTTATGCTCTCTTAAATGTATTTACCGATGCCTTCTCATCACGTATAGTAGTGTACTCAAGGCTGCAAAATTGAACTAAAGACACATAACATCACAAAAATTAGCCTATATAGGATTCGAACCTATATCTTTGTGCGTAAGCACATTGCTCTTCCATTTGAGCTAATAGGCTAAAAAAAATAATTTACTTGTGTATATGCAATGAAATTAACATACATAATAACGAGAACAACACTCCAAAGACATTAGTCTCTCAAGCACAACCACAAACTGATCACACACATGGTCAACAATATTAATAGACAATTTAATCTCACAAAAGATAATGGAATTAGCTGCTGAAAAAAAGATAGAATAATGATCCTAACGAGAACAACAATCCAAAGACCAGCATCAGAGAAGGAGAACACTTCCTAAGCGCCTAAGGCATCAGTCTAATTCACAAACTGGAAATTGGATAATGAGAGATGGCCTAATGCCTTTATTGCTACTTGCTTAGGTCACCAACTTGACAATTCCGTTAGACTCTTAACACACCCTAACCATTTAATTCTAGACTATTTAGAATTTCAAATATAGTGTTGATTCTTCTAGCAATCACCATCCATGTGCCTAAGACAGAACCAACAAAAGAGTATTGGCTCTTGTAACTCAAGTTGCATTAGAACTTCTCAATGGTAGAAATGAGAAGTTTTGTTCTTCTTTTTTAGATGTTAACAAGGTAAAAAAAAAACATCATATGAAACAATAAAGAAGGGAAGAAATGGATCGCCATTGGCGAATAATGTGCATATCATATATTTGCATTTCATCTGTTTATACAGAATTCAAAGGAACAACTTATGAGGGATAATTACTTCTGTTACACGATGAATTGTTGCCTACAAGAAACAAGGATGAGACAAAGATCGAAGATCACATAGCAAAAAAATTATAACTAATGAATATAAAGATAGACTTTTTAGTTCTATTAGATATTATATCGAACAGTTGATATGCATCATGCTCAATGTAAACCACAATCAGTTTGACACCCTTTGTTCCTCCATATCAGTTCAAATCAACCAGATAAAGCTTTATAAATCGAGTTCAGAAGGAGGAAAGAAGAGGATGTTGCAACTAAACCTAATTCGAATTTAGAATTCATAAAAAGAGGGGAAGAAGATGTTTATTTGGAGAGATATGCTTACCAATAGTGTTAATGACTTCTTCATCAAACTGCATGGCGCCACATAATTTGTGTAACTTGAGTTCCTCGTTCCTCTTTCGCTTTGGAGCGATATGCACCCGTCTGCTTCCTCCTTCCTTTTTCGCTTTGGAGAGATATGAACTAAACGTGGAGAGATATGTTTTCCTTTTGTTTAATTAAAATTAATTTCAAATTAATCTCAACCCTCTATTTTAATTAAGGGTGGAGATTGGTTGAACTTCACCATGAAGTTGAATTTCAACTTCATGGGAGCCGGACTGACCTATGTATGGATTGCTTTCCTTTTTTGATAAATATATTGTCCCGTAGGAGAAAGGTTCAGTTGAAATTATGTTCAAGGCCATGGTGAGAGTTATCTGCAAGATAATGACAATTATTGAGTTGATTAAGGAATGATTTATTTATTTACCATTTAACTCTAAACACATTGTTATCTTTGTATTGCAGAGAAAGGTCATTGGTCTTCACCAGGGTGCATCAATTCAAAGAGTATGTTGTTGTAAGAATGTCATCTTTGTCAGCTACAACACGCATATTAGAAAATATTCGTGCTTCCGGCAGAGTATTCTTTATACTACCAGCAAAATTGTCTGTATTCAGGTTCAACATTCTTCCAAGATGAAACTATTTAATGACTATGAAGAAGATTCTATGATAACAGATCAACTCATCACTCCTTGAACCCTCAATTATTTGAGGCCACATTTACTTGTTATAACATGTGTAGATATAGCGAATTTTGAAGCCCATTTATATGCTTACATTGTCTACAAGTTACATTGTCTACCTTTGCTCCTAATTTTTAGGGTCAAGACAAACTAATTTATACTACGTATTTGTGTACTTTTCTTGCTTTCACTTCAATTTATCGTTTGTATACAGCTATTTTTGTACCACCTTTCTTTTACATCGCATTTGCTCTATTGTACTGTAACTTATGCTCACCACACATATGAAATGAAAATAAATCACGACGCGCGCGCAAGGCGCGCGGGTTCTCGAATAGTGTGTGTGTGTGTATATATATATATATATCTCGATTCGTGCATTATCTAGTTGTTTCGTCCAATTTTTTACTAAATATTTTCTTCCAATTCAACCTTAAGGGAGAAATTTGTTGCTCAATCACATATATAATTCGTGTCCGAATGTAAACTTTCGTATCATTGGCTATTTCCCTCAAGAATATCTAACTTGATCCATCATCAGCGGTGCTTTGAGCTTCGTCCCATTGTGATAAATCTTCATAATTGACATATGTATCACATTCATCTTCATGATCATTTAATACGATATGATGCATGCTTTCATTAATTTTCCAATAAGATGCGGATTCCATAATTTACATGGTCTACGTACTAATCGGGCTTGTAGAACTTCAAAAGCTCCCGATGCTTAATAAATAATTGTGCTTTAAGGCATTGGACAACTAATTGATTGAATAAATGTATCCCATGGTGGATAAATTTCATCAACTAATAGTAACACATATCATACTCATGATTGTTGACAGTAAAGTGATCGGGTGAAGCTCTACCTTATACTATGTCATCAAATACTAGAGTACGTTCAAAAATATTTAGGGTTGTTTGATATCGATATCCCAATTAAAGGTATCATGTATGAGTATCACTGTATCAGATATGAGTATCAAGATATGAGTATCAGATTGATATCTGATATCCCTATTTGGTATCAAGATATGGGTATCAAACAACCCCAATTGTCAAGTTAGGTCAGAACAAGAACGATCAATCAACCTCAATTGCCAAATTAGGTCAAGACAAGGACCCTCAAGGGGAGGTTTCTAGCAAGAGTTAAGCATGGGAGGATCACGTGGAATGGAGAATTGCATGGATTACACAAATCTCGGTTGCCATTTGATCAATCTCTGCCGAGATTTACATATTGAGACCGAGATTCCTTCTCTTAAGTTGTTCGAGTGGAATCTCGTCCAAATCAGTTAGGATATTGATAGTTATCTTTTATTATTTTAATATCTTTAAGTTCTCAAACATTCTAAAGGTATTTGCTGGTTTTTGATAATTTCTTTTATAATTATTTTAGTATTTATCTTTAGAGAAATATCCCCTACAATTAGCCTTAGAGGGTGAGATTGTTAGGTAGATTTGATTTCATTAATATTTCCACATATTTGTGTAAACTCGCAGCTTCACTTACAAAGTTTGTGTTTTATTCATTCCTATTCAATCAAAAGAGAGAGTCTTTAATTAGGTCTGTTCATCACAAATCTCGTGTGAGATGTACTTATATTGACCGAGATTCTCTTTTGTTGTTCAATTCGTGGACTTTCAATTTAGATCGAAAAATGCGGCTTCAACCCCGCATCACCTAGCTTTTAACAATATCCGATTTTAAGCTCATTTAGGTCTAGTTATGGTGACCCTTGTCAACCCCAATGTTGCCTCGGCCATAGAACCCATCGTCAGCCCCCGTCGTTAAGCCGCTATTACGTCTTCGTTCGAGACGATTGAGATATTAAGCAAGTGAGTCAGAATAACAACCCTCTGTCGCCGCCGCAACCCTCCGATGCCGTTTGTAGTATCGGAATAAAAACCGGCTTACTATATTTCCCCTACAAATCCAACTTGATATCGATTGAGGTATTGAGCAAGTGAATCGGGCAAGCGTTTATCGAATTGAAACTCATCATGAAAATAAAAAACAACCGTCTTACAATATCTCCCCTACAAATCCAGCTCTAAAGTTTATCAATATATAAACTAAAGTCAAATGGAAATACTGCAATACATTCGGGTTTAATTATGTGCATATTTGTTTAATAATTCATACGTAAGGATAAAAACGTTATTAAAACCAACCATATTTTTAATCAATGTCTAATAATTGAGGAAATACACCGCTTATCATATAGAAGTATATGTATAATCTAATTATAAATGTATTTTTCTTTAGTAGTCATTTTATTTTAGCATTATTAATGTATTAGTAGTAGTGTATAAATAAATATGGGTTAAACCAGGATGAAAATCTACAAAAGATGTAGGATAAAAGGCTAAAGATCTAAACGTCATTAAAACATTATTTTATTTGACTTTAATTAATTAATTATTAAGATAAAAGACAAATGAGAGAGGGAGGGGAGGAGAGTCAAAAGTGGAAAGAACTCGTATCACTTTGATTAAAATAAGGGCAATTTGGTAACTAGGCATTTTTGAAAAACTAGAGTAGTAAATAGGCTTTTTAATATTTCAATTAAGTAAATATACCCCAACCTTTTGTATTTATTCTCAAACTCTACACACTATTCTCTCAAGGTGTACATTTACTAAACACAAAACTAATATAAGCCTAGTAAACCAAATTGTTTCTTAAAATAATGAAAGGTTGTGATTTGTTTAAATTAATTAACACTTGTCATATACTTAAATAAAAATTTAGTTGAACAAATGAATATATAAATTAACATTTGAACGATTAATTATATAGTTGAACAATTTCAAATATAGTCGAACAATTAACATATTTGAACTATTATGAATACATTTGAACAATTTTTAGTTGAACAAAAAACGTTATATTTGAACAATTGTTATTTGATTTAATAGTTGTGAATTCTTCCTACTTTTGATGCTAAGACTCCTTTTCACTTAAACCTAACACTATATATGAACCACATCATAAATCTTACGATCCAAACACTCCCTAAGAACTACACTTTTACAAATTTCATAAATTATATGTACTTATTTTCAAATAAACTTTTAAGCAAAATTACTAGTTTTGATATAAGTTAATACAATCATTTAAATAATGGTGAGTGATTTCTTACTTTCAATTTGAAATTAGTTATATGCATACATTTATATGGTAATTGTTTCGCATTAAAGAAAGGAATGGTAGGTGATTTCCTTTCTTTAATTTAAAATTAGTTAAGTTAATTAATTAAATATTAATGACGAATAGATCCATAGAAAGTTTCAATAGAAAAGGCTACATATTGAGGCAATAGGTGATCTGACTCTTTTCTACATACTTCCTTCGATGCAAACCTTGTGAGTTTTCAACACAATTTGTGACGTACTCCTTAAGTAAGCTAAATAGCTAAGTATAACTCCATCACAACTGATACGCCCCTGGATGGCGAGGTCATCCGTACCTCCGGCTTGATATACCCTTGACTACCACTATCAAATGGAAGACTTTTCCATTATATTTATTTGAATTATATTTTCATATTATATTCTTAATAATTAAAGGAGATATTCTTGTGAATATGTTTTTTTAAGAAGACATTGAATGCTTGAGATAATTCTTGGAAGATTCCATCAAATCCCTTCTTTAATGTCTAAAATATTTACTTTTAATGTCTAGAATATTTGCTTTTAATTCTGTATTTAAGTCTTAGGATTTGTCACCATCTTTCCTATATAAAGGATGCTTTTGCTCATTTGTAAGACATGTCTAATTTCAATCATGTATATTGAGAAGTATTTCCTCATACTTGGTTTGGGCATCACCTCCTCTTCCACCCTCTTAAAGTTCTATCTTGGATCTAGCCTTTGATTCAAGTCTTTCGTACTCTAGGATCCTTTTTAAGGATCAACTCTATCTACTCCACTACATGGATGATTCGATCTAACTAGATCGGATCGAACGTACGTTTTCGCAACCATCTCAAAGCTTCTGCAAATTCATATTCTATACTTTGATCCACCCACAAGGAGTAGTTGAAGCTAAGCTCGATCTAGATCTGCACTTTGTCCTTGATCGTAATCAAGGACCACATCATTGGTATCAAAGCTCAAGATCAAGGTTACGTTTCTTTACTCTTATTTATCTTCATCGTGTTCTTCGTGTTCTCGAACGTTTATCATCGTGCGTCATAAATTCATCATGTTCTATGATAATGATGACCCGTTTGATTTGTATGGAGAATGATTGCCTTCTCCTCAAGAGTTAAAGCTAAAAGCAGTCACACACCGACAGTATCAACAAAGCCGTTGGCGTTCCCATGTTGATGTCGATGAGTGGTTGCCGCCTCCGGAGCCACCAAGGACAACTTATACCATCAACGGGCACCAACGGTATCCTCACCGACAACGACAAGCTTATTACACCGAAGATACCTATATTGCTCCAATACGACGTGCCAATCATGAGAAATTTGACAATGTTGCCCCACAACTGCGTGTTAGTCTCCAAGAGGAGTATGTTATGCTCAAAGAAACAAGTGATGCTCTAAGGCACGAGTTAGAAATTGTGAGGCACAAGTTCTTGGACTAAAGATGGTTGCCTAACCCGAGGAACCATTATATGACAAAGTCGAAGACATGGGCAGTGTCGTCATTGAAGATTGCTCACAAGTACTTCCAACTCAAGTTGACAATCCGTTTATGACGTTGGCAAAGACGAAGATGAAAAAGATGTCGTTATCATTGAAAAATTCACCCCGACACTTCCACTTTACCTTGCCAACCCGTTGTATGATGAGTCTTTTGAAGAGGACAAGGAAGAAACCGTCATCGACAAAGTTGAAGCCATATTCGACATATTTGAAGCCTTCATTGAAAAAGACAAAGACGTCAACTCCGACACTGACACCATAATGTTGATGGACAACAAATTTGAGCCGCCCGATCCGAGGTTTGTCTTTGTTATGTCAAATTACTTACCACCCAATTTTCTCTCCCATCTTTCTAGAATGCCGTCGGTGTTCACCATCAAGAGCCTTGACGACATGGTAGACAAACTCATTGGCAACACCATCTACATGCAACACAAGGTTGAGCTGCCCGATCTAAAGTTTGTCATTGATATGTCCGTGTGTTTAACACCCAGGTTGTCACCCATGTAAGGCTTTGTTTACAAGTTCCAAGAGTACCGGTGCAATCAACCGTCATCAAACCATTACCAGTACTCATTCTCGTGCCTTGACGGAATATTCAACAGGTTCGGAGGCACCGTTCTTTTGAATGAATACAAGTCCAAGCCTCCCGATTCCTATGGTATGCACCATCTAACCACGGTGAAACGGGGACGTTTCACAGCCAAGAGGAAGAGAATGATACGCCCCTGGATGGCGATGTCATCCGTACCTCCGACTTGATATGCGGATATGCCCTTGACTACCACTATCAAATGGAAGACTTTTCCATTATATTTATTTGAATTATATTTTCAAAATTTATATTCTTAATAATTAAAGGATATATTCTTGTAATATCTTTCTTTAAAAAGACATTGAATGCTTGGGATAATTCTTGGAAGATTCCATCAAATTCCTTCTTTAATGTCTAAAATATTTACTTTTAATGCCTAGAATATTTGCTTTTAATTCAAGTATATTCAGAAGTATGTCCTTCTACTTAGTTTGGAAATCACCTCCTTTTCCACCCTCAAAGTTCTATCTTGGATCTAGTCTTTGATCCAAGTCTTTCGTACTCGAGAATCCTTTTTAAGGATCAACTCTATCTACTCCACTTCGTGGATGATTTGATCTAACTAGATCGGATCGACCGCATCCATCTCAAAGCTTCTGCAAACTCATATTCTATACTTTGATCCACCCGCAAGGAGTAGTTGAAGTTAAGCTCGATCTAGATCCTCACTTTGTCCTTGATCGTAACTAAGGACCACATCATTGGCATCAGAGCTCGGGATCGAGGTTACGTTTCTTTACTCTTGTTTATCTTCATCCTGTTCTCCACCGTTTAACATCGTGCGTCATAAGTTCCCAAATATTTTTTTTATCTCAATTGTGGACTTTATGAAATTTGGTTTGTGGTGTTTCATATACTTGAGTATCAAATGTATATATAGGTGAACATATGGCATTTAAATGAAGTTCATTTGACAAAATATATATTCCCAGTGCATGTACAAGAGGAAAAACTCTCAATACATGTGTGCATGGAGAAGATCTCCCAATGCACAAAAACATTGGGACTCTAATGGTATTTTTATATATATTTGATATAATTTATTATTGTATAATTGTTATTTAGCTTGTAAATGATTCGAAAACAATATAAGCAATATCATTAATCACCTTGAAAAAAATGGTGGAACCCAAACTCCTCTCTACTGAAGCAAAACCCTAAACGAGAAGAGGTCACCCCTCAGGATGAACATATAATCTGTTTGGAATTTTTCGACAACCCTTGTACTTCACCAAGGAAACCATCTCTTCGTTACTTCTCCAAGAAAACCATCTCGTCTCCGACATTCATCGATTCTCTCTTCTTGAAAATAAAGCAAGGTTTCTCATGTTCTTCGTTGATTTTTAGTCTTAGATTTGCCTTCTTCAAACCAACCATTGCAAGCCGAATCTTGTTGTTCACTGATTTTTCGTCTGGATCAACCTTAAACAAATCAGATTTGCCTTCTTAAAACCAAATCAAAGAAATCAAACGTCCTTCTTAGAAAACCAAAGTATGTAGTCTCACTGACCTTCAACAAATCTTAGATATGCCTTTTTCCCTTGAAGCCAAGTGTCTTTCCTCTCTCCTATGTGATGTTCTTCCGCTCTTGTTCTTCGTTGTTTTATTTCCTGGCTTACAAATTAAAACAAATCAAAGTTTTATGCTCTTTATTAACAATCGGGATAAAAACTCACTCACTTACAAGCAAACTCTTGTTCTGGTTTAGAAATTGGTAACTTATTTGCATCTCCCAAGACCATTCATGAAAAAGGAGGGAAAAAAGAAGCTTTTAAAAACAAAGTTTAACAAAATATTACAATCCATTTCAAATAAAGTAAAATAAAATTTATTGCGTAACCCGAAATTTAATATGCCATATATAGTGATCGAATAGTTTATTTTCTATGGCATAACCTACCACGAGGGTATAAAACTTCCGATATAACTCATGGTATAACTTGTCATGTCCTCTAAATGATTTGTATATATTTTACTTTTTATCATTAAAAGAGATCCTTTGTTTCACTTTGTTTGGTCTGATGGACTGGTTTTCGATGTGATGTGGTGAACTTCTCTTGGAAGAAGGTGTGATTTTGTTCGTGGAAAGGAGTCGAGGACAGATGATCGAAATCTGAAAGCTTAGAAGAGGAGTCCAAATCTGATATTTCCACCGGTGGTCCCTGGAATTTGTACTATGCATTGCTTCCACTTTCATTGTCTCGTTGTTCATCCTCTCTGTGCTTGCCTTGCTCTTCTTCAGATCCTCCTCCATCGGCTCGTTGTGATCTAAGCTTTCTTTTGATGTTTTTTTCCTTCTTCTTTTCTTCTTTTTCCTTTTTGCTTGGTTGGCTTCTCTCACGACGGTTAATCCGTCTGCCGATTTATTCGGCCTTTCGATCCATTAGATGACGTGTCGTCTAATGCATCGAACCGCTTTCCTTTTTTCAAAAAAAGATAAATAATATCATTATAACATAAATATTTCATACATAGTACATGCTTTACAAACAAAAATAATATGTACAATGCCTTATAAAATACAAAAATTTTAACATAACATAATTAGACAAATGTAACTAGTAGATATTAAAAACACTTTTGATCATGATAAAACGCCTTTACCTTTTTCCTCACTAGGTTCCTAGGTTCTTCATTTCTTCTTTAGGTAATAGCCTATAATATGATACTCTATTTCAATTATATTATCCTTGTTCCAAAGCATTGAGAGCTTAATGATATGTTTTCTTCACCTTCACACTTTGAAATTTTATTTGTAACTACGTTATTTATTTATCACGAATTACTATTTCATTTAGATCTTTCTTTGTTGTCTTTTATGATTGTTCAAGTTACGAATTTTTTTCCATGCATTTCACTCCCAATTTCATTTGCCTTATCCTTACTCGTTCTCTTTCTCCTCGTACCTTTTGAAGTTGAAGGAGTCCACTTTCAGAACCAATACTTATTGATGTGGTAGGATTATACTCGAAACTAGAGGAGTATTGCCCTCTCCCACCCTCGTCCTTTTAACAAAGTTATGTGTATCATCAATTGTAAAAACATCAGATTATCTTCCTTTTTCGTGTCAATGTTATGAATTTTGATTCTTCACGTAGTAGGCGTCATACATGCTCCATAGTAAAGCACTTCCTATATAGATTACATGAACTTTCAACATGACATTATCTTCACTTTGCCCACTTTTTCCTATTACAAGCATTCTCACAACAAGCTATAAACTTCGACACCACACTATAAACTTTTGAGCACCTTTCTTTACGTGCACAATTGCTCATACATACCCATTATGGGTGACACTCATCTACCTTCTCATTATAGTACTCACTGATATGTTCCCAAATACTGAAAGATTTTTACATGTTCCCATTCATAAGATTTTTACTAACATTTAGCCACCAACTAATAAGACACTCATCCTCCTCAACACTCCAATGTATCCTTCAATTGTTCACCGATGTTGGAGGCCGCGTTTAGATTTGTTTAAAGTGGATCCAAATCAATTAGTGTGTTATATTGTGGATATTCTAAGGGATTTGTGTATTTTGAAATCGGTAGTCTAGAAGGTCGGTGTAGGGGATGTTGTGAGAGATATTGAATTTTCAAAAGATAGCCAGGTAGATTGTCCATAATGACCTAAATCCATAACTTGAAATGGTCCATAACTTGCTATGAAGGTTGGTTACCTTGAAATGTAGGTCGACCACCTTAATCGGAGATGGTTCACCTTAAAACGGAGGTTGGTTACTTTGAATCGGAGATCGATTACCTTGAAATGGAGGATTGTTGATATTCTCCTTGTAACTAAAAAAATCCATCTATGAATTATTACCATAAGGAAGTTGATTATTTGAAAACGGAAATTTATTTGGATCCATGGTAGATGATGATGATGAGGTTGACCATATTTTAAAAAATGTTACACTAATGACCGGTAAAAAAGTTTGATAAAAGCAAACGAAACCTTGTTGAGCGGACATTACTTTCAAACAATTAGACAAAGAATCACCACCTATCGGCTACCGCAAGAAATATGTATTCATATGAGGAGATAAAATGATTTTTGTATGCTTTAAATGTAACAAATATGATTTTTTTTCAAGAAAAAAAATATATATTCAAAAAAATTATAAAAATATTTTCATTAAATATTTTTAAATTTATTTTATGTCCACTAATAGTTCATTTTTTATTCATTTTCAATAAATTTGAATTTTTAATTTACATTCTATAACAACGGTTGCTATTTAAACCTCTGGTATGTAGTTATAAATGAAATTCTTACAAAGAAGATAAAATTGCCTAAACAACACCTCATCTTTTAAACTAACTAAACTTTAGTACTTAGTTGTTTAAACTATCAGAATGATACCTATTAAGCCTGACAAAAGATATAGTACTTACTTAGATTACTGTTCACACGTTAAGTTAACACAACAACTTTGCTCCAAGAACTTTTTCCTATGTTTCTTGTTGAATATGTATGTCTTGTAGATCTCCTTGCAACCGTTATAACCCTTTTACTTAACGTGTAAACAATAATTCATGTACTAATTTTTGATCGGGCTCAATATGTAAGATATCGTTCTAATAATTTAAAGGAAGGAACACTAAAGTTTAGTCGGTCCAAAAAATAGGACTATTTAGACAATTTTTTCTGAAAAGAATAAACTATAAACTAAACTAAAATTTTTAGAAAATTAAGCGGCCAAGTGACCGCGATCCGTGTCTATAGTTCCCCCGAAACAATTGCTTTCCTTATAGCCGTTGATTTCCCAATTCCTGGTCGATAATCGGACGAACTGTAATCCCCCACGTAATCGATCCGTGAACCCTTACACTGTCCAATGAAATTGAAACTCCTTTGCAAATAAATAGAAAGCTCAACCAAATTCCCATTCATTCATCTCAAGTGCCCAATTCAACTTTCAACTCTCTATTTTCCCGCTTAACTCAAAACCCAATCTCGATTCTAATGGCGCCCAAGGCAGAGAAGAAGCCAGCAGAGAAGAAGCCAGCGGAGGAGAAAAAGGCTGCCGAGAAGACTCCGGCGGAGAAGAAGCCTAAGGCAGGGAAGAAGCTCCCGAAGGAAGGCGGCGCCGCTGCCGGAGACAAGAAAAAGAAGAGGACGAAGAAGAGCGTCGAGACTTACAAGATCTACATCTTCAAGGTTCTCAAGCAGGTTCATCCTGACATCGGGATCTCTAGCAAGGCTATGGGAATCATGAATAGCTTCATCAACGACATCTTCGAGAAGCTTGCTCACGAATCTTCAAAACTTGCTCGTTATAACAAGAAGCCGACGATCACCTCCCGGGAGATTCAGACTGCTGTTCGCCTTGTTCTTCCCGGTGAGCTTGCTAAACACGCTGTTTCTGAGGGTACCAAGGCTGTCACCAAGTTCACCAGCTCTTAGATTTTCACCATACATTTTGCTTCGGTTATGCATCATGGAAGGCGTCGAGCTTAGTGTTTTGGTATCAAGTTAGTCTAGGTAATTGAAAGCATTAGGAAACCCTCTGTTGATGCAATTGCTTAGATATTCGTAGATGGCTCAAATCTGTGATGTAAATTAGCTTTTACCAATGGATAATCAACCGATTGACCTAATTGCTCTCCATCTTCTCTCTATCTATGTTCATGTGGTCTCGATTAAAAATTGCTTCGAAATTTGAATTTATATTGATATGGTAATTTAGGTTTCTGTTCATTTAACAACTGCTTTCTTATACATTCAATTGTTTTTTTTTTGCTTCTGTTCATTCACAACATTTACAATTTGATTTTATTGAATAAGATGATATTCAATTTTTTTAATAAGATAATTCAGTTTTTCTATAGTATTAAATGATGTTATTTGATTACTTTTATAATAAATATAATTACATCACACACTGTATCAAACGTAAGAAACTAGTAACTTAAAAATATGTTGATGATTTGTATTATTGTCAATAGTTATTAGAGCATCCAACAGATTTCCTGAACGCTTCTCCAAAATAGAGAATTAAAAGTAAAAATCTACCTTTATATTTTTATTAAATCCAACAGATTCTCTATCTTGGAAAATTCTTCATTTATTTGGAGAATGTCTTCAAATTTAGGGAAGACTTCCCACTTTTTTCCATTATTCTCCATTTTGGAGAACGAAATGGAGAATCTGTTGAACCAAATTTTTTTTAAAATTCTCCAAATATTTTAAAATGAAGAAGCTGTTGGGATGCTTTTATTAACCAAATATTTTTCACGATAAATGTAAAACATTAACTTATAATGACAAACTTAAAAATAATGTCAAAAAAAATATATAATTTATAATAAATTCAAATATTAAAATAGACAAAAAGATGTTATATATGTCTAAACAATATTAGTAATTGTTTTTGTTTTTCCTACAACACATTCTTTTCAATCTAAACCTAAATCAATAGTCACAATAAAACATGATCAATTTCACACCTATGAACATATCATAACTACTCCAATTCTAGTCGGGCATGAACATGTAAATTTTTCAATCTAGAAAAAAGACCCAAATGAATATGAGCAGCCACAATTGGAATTTGGTTGCAACTTGCAAGATCACATAATGATCTGCAAAAGAATACAAGGTATACTACTATGAATAATGGGTCTTTTTTGAGGGTGAAGTTTTAAAAATTATATAAAATCAGTGTAATTCTCGTGCTTTACAAATTACGGTGAAATATATTTTTATGAGAAAATTGTTTAAACAATATCCCATCTTTTAGGCTGACTAAACTTTAGTACTCGTCGTTTAAACTATTAGAACGGTACCTCATCTATTGAGCCCAGCCAAAGATTAGTATCTGGATTAATGTTCACACGTTAAGTTAAAAGGTCGGGGTTAAATATTTAAGGTAGGTGGACAATTTTGCCCCTTATATTTAACACCGATATGTTAACTTAACGTGTGAACAGTAATCTAGGTACTAATCTTTGGTCGGACTCAATAGGTGGTACCGTTCTGATAGTTTAAATGACGGGTACTAAAGTTTAGTCAGCCTAAAAGATGGGGTGCTGTCTAGGTAATTTTCTCTATTTTTTATAATTAATAGGTGAAATATATTTTTATAATTAAATATCCTAATAATTATAATTAAAAATATTTTTTAAAGCTTATTATGGCGTAATATATTGTAATTTTCAGTAATTTAAAAATTAAGTTTGAAAAAAATCTACCAAATCATGTATATTAGGAAATGAATACATGAGAAACAATTTATTTATCAAAATTAAAATATATTTAGAAGGTAAAAATATCAATTAGGTCATCTTGATTCATATGGTAAAAACGTAAACATCTAGATTTTAGTTAATGAAAGATATAATAACAATAAACAAATAAAAATAGTGAAAATTAAATTGTGCTAAAATAACACGTGTCATCCGATGTATAAATGAATGACACATGGATTGTAATTCAATGATCAAAATTCACTCAATTCTACGTAGGATAGGACATGATCGAGACGAGATAAGATGGATTGAGGTCGTCCCATGTCTCATCCCAACTATCATATATTAGTCAAGATCGGGATAGACCTTATGTTTTGAGACCAAAAACCGTCGACCCTATCCTAATTGGGATCGGGACGGAATGTGACTAATCCCGCTTCACCTATGTATAATGTGTTTATAGTTTACCATTAACGGTTTAAACAAGAAAATATTTGTTGATTTCATGCTTATAAAGAAAGAAAATCAAATTTTCAATGATATGTAATAACTTCTTAGGTAATCTCCACAAAACATAATTAGTTTTTGTCTAAACATCCAACATAAAACTATAAGACCTAGCTAGGATTTTTGTAATCCTCGTTAATCACAATAGTTTATATTTGATCATGATTAGCTAACCTTAAATTGTAATATAATCTTAGATCTATTCCGGAGTCGTTTCATCGTAAAACTATTTTCATTTTTTCTTATGTTTTTTTTAAAACGTCGGAATATGTTATTTTGTAAAGATGTTTTAAACATTCAATTTCAATTTGAAACTTCTTGCAGGCGATTATAGTGTGTATATGTATATGGGGGTATATATATATATATATATATATATATATATATATATATATATATATATATATATAGATGATGTGATACTTAAATTTATCGTCTATTTGAAAATAGACCTAGCTCCTATCAATTTGCAATTTGAATTGGCAAGAACAATGTCTCCTTGCAGTAAAATATCGATTCTTTCGTTCTGACTAAATTCGGATAGCACGTGTGTTGTAAATTGAGTACGAACATTTGATTTGGTTATAAGACTATTGCCATTTATATTGATTGATGGAAATATTGGAAAAAGAAATCCAACTTTTTGCCATATTGTTACACTTGCATTTACAACCTTGGCTGTGTTTGGCAAGATAGAAAAACTAGTGTTTATGAGTGTTTGTAGAGTGTTTATAAATTATGAGTGTTTATGAGTGTTTGTAAAATAACTACAAGAGACCTAAAAAAAGCAACTTAATTACCCAAAAAAGGATATAGTTTCAGCTCTTCATTTCTTTCTTCTTTCCTACTCAAATCAAGGGGTTCACAACCTTCCAATGTTGGTGAAAATAATCTGTTGAGATTGTCTGTAAAATGAATGTTCTCAAGGCATCAAACTAAAAAATATAAAAGATTACCATTTCAAAAAAATGGACACCATGCTAAGAAGTAAGACCATGATTATACAAAGATAACAAAGTTTATGAAAAAAATCAAATTGCTTTTATATCTCTTTCTTGATCAGCTAGAACAACCAAAACCCCTCATGGTTGTCCAGACGGGTCCGGCGGGGAGGTAAGTAAGCGGAATCAGATCTGGACATGGCTTGAGCTGAGTAAGGAGAGATGAAGAACAATGGCTTCGTCATGCTAGAGAGGGGCAAAATAGAGTTGGACCTAGCCAAGTTCATTATAAAAACTATAGATTATAAAGCATGAACCTGTGGGTGTGTTACTGCAGAATGGCAAGATCAAACCCTATTTAGATTCCTTGAATCTTGAAACTTCTCGTAAAATTTCTCCATCATTTAGATTTGGCCACTACTTTCATATGCTCTTGTTGGAGTATAATTCATATTTAAATTATTAAGTACTGGACTCAATTAATACATGGCTAATTGGTTTAAGCCCATGCTCGAATGCTCCAATTCATGTCAGGAGGACATGGAGAGATAACTAGAGAAAGAAAGCATGCTAATATAGATTAGTGGAAGAATCTAAATTATGATAGAAATGCTTAGATTAATAGAAAGATCTAGATTAGGATAATGATCAAGCAAAATATCAACTTTGGAAAAAGTGATTGTCGGTTGAATCTTATCTTTATGAACCGAGTTTGATCCATATATATTATATGTAAGCATAATGTGTAATAGGATGAATGTAATACATTTTGTGATGATTTTTATTTTTATTTTTTTGTGATTATATATTGTAAATGAACATCTATGCATTATAAAATGAACACAAAAGAATAAGTGAACATGACACTTTGATGAATAAAAACACTATCAACACCGATGAATAAACATGAACAATGACATATAAAAGTATGAACACTAATGACTTATCTATAATTTTTCGTGGTTATATAATTTTTGAACACCGATGTTCATTTACAATATGTTATGTATGTGTAAAAGTTATAGATAAGTCATCGGTGTTCATACTTTTATACGTCATTGTTCATATTTTTATTCATCGGTGTTCAGACTTTTATACGTCATTGTTCATGTTTTTATTCATCGGTGTATGACTTTTTTTATCAAGGACATATATTCTTAATTTATGAAGCTATCTAGTTTCTTCACCGAATTAACATTCTAAAAAAAAACGTGGCCACCAAGGGCGGGTTAACGTTTTCTTGTATGGATTCGGAGATGACGAACTTTCGTCCTTCCTGCGTTCACTTCTTCACATTAGAAGAACCGAGAAGCATTGTTTCTCGCAAGTGTGAAACGCGAAGAATCTCATTCTCTTCCAACTGCTTAGCTAACAACGTCGTCTCTAAAACACGTTTGTTTTCAGCCAGGAGATGAGACAACCAGAGAAACCGTGCAACAACCAATCCATTTGCCTACGGAGCAGACCATATCCATTAGAGGTAATACACGTACAATCTTGAGTTTGTGCATAGAGTTTCTTCTACAAATTGCTCTCCAATTGCAGCCAAATATGTACATGCAAAACCCCTCCATCCATTACCAACCAAGCATTGCCACCGGCATCTCCACCGACACCCTCAGATCGGCGGGCATAGGAAATTTATAGAATTAGCTTAATTGAGAGGAGAGGGAGATGTAACAAAGAAAATTAGCCTCTAGACCTCATAATAATATGATTATGGGCCATAAAATATCCAGTGTTTATAATACGTGACATATTATTGAATCTAGGGTTTAAAATAATAGTACATCATCAACACCGCCTCTCTCGGCTAGACGAGTGTGTCAAAATCCTTATGGTGTTCAAATTTCCGATCAAAATTCCTCCCTATCTTAACATCTCAGATACTGTAACCAAAATGGCCGCCTCGGATACATGAAGTCAGACAAGGACGAGTCAATGTTTTCTTGTCTGGATTCATGGGGAGATATCTTGTGAGAGCCCTTGATTTAGAACTCATCCGATGGCTCACAATGCTCCTTGATCCTATTTGGAAGCCTCCTCCTCACCGGAACCAGACTATATATATTTGTTATCCTTGTCATCTCACTAGGAGAGTCACACATGCATTGCTTGCATGCTAACCCTTCTCAACTCAATTCATTAGTGAGCTATCTCTTCCACGTTATCTTGCTTTCCGTTTCTCATCTACCAATATCACTTCATCTCTTACTTCACTCTGTATATTATATACGGTAACTAGACTTTCCTTATTGTATTTACACCTAAACAATTGTCAAGGAGAAACCGAACAAGGAACATCAAGATTTCCTTTTAGTTTCACTGAAGTTTTTTGTTTCTCTGAGTCACAACCGGATATGAGAGTTGGTCTAATCATCTTCAAGGATCAGCAGACCACTATCAGCCACCAACTTCATAATTTGGTGTTGGTTGATTGTAACTTTTTTCACTCAAAGACCGTAGTTTCTTTCGGTTCGTACAACTTCTAACGAGTAAGTTATGGGCTTATTATTATTTATTATTATTTATGTTGTTATATTGTAGGAGCGCTGATGAGCCAACAACACCGGCAACTACAAGTACCATCTGTATTAAAGGTTTACTTGTTAGAGTGTTGTTTGATACGGGTGATACACATTCTTTTATTTCTGCTGCTTGTGTAGAGTGGTTGGTCTTATGTATAGTAGAGGGAACATTTCATTATAGGGTTACCTGATGGGGGTAAGGTTAGAGGTACCAAGGAGATTCATGATTGTCCCATTCGTTTGGGAAATCGTGATTGGTTAGTGGACTTCTTTGGCATGTACTTAGTACATGAGGAGGTCATTTTAAGAATGGATTGGATGGATAGGCACGAAGCAGTTCTAGATATTGGTAGAAGGACCGTGACATTCACTACCGAGGCAGGTCATGTGGAGATATTCCGAGGTTGGGACCTTGGAATGTCAGGTGCAGTCATCAGTGCAGTGAGATCACCCAAACTGATCGAACAAGGGGTTTGAGGCCTTCTTGTGTTATGCCATGAAGGAGAATAAGGGTCTAGTGTTAGAGGAGATTCCGGTAGTATGCGAGTTCACCGACGTGTTTGGTGACCTACCAAGCTTACCTCCATAGAGGAGCATCAATTTTAACATTGAGTTGGAGCCTGGTACGAGACCGATCTCGAAGGTTCCCTACCGCATGACGGCTATTGAGCTGCCGAAATTGAAGAAGCAGTTGGGGGATTTAGCTGAGAAGGGCTTCATACGCCCTAGCGTTTCCCCGTGGGGTGCACCAGTATTATTTGTGAGGAAGAAGGACGGGTCAATGAGGTTGTGCATTGATTACAGAGAGTTGAATAAGATGACCATGAAGAATACGTACCCATTACCCCGTATGGACGACTTGCTTGATCAACTGCATGGAGCGATAATGTTCTCCAGGATCGACTTGAGGCCAAGGTATCACCAACTGAGGGTGAGAGAGTAGGATATACCTAAGGCAGCATTTCACACCAGATATGGCCACTATGAGTTTGTAGTGATTCTATTTGGGCTCACGAATGTGCCCGCCGTGTTTTTGGAGTTGAAGGATGGTATATTCATCGACTTTCTACATCAGTTTGTGGTGTTGTTTATCGATGACATTCTGGTCTACTCTCGTAGGCGAGAGGAGCACGAGGGGCACTTGAGGACAATGTTACAAGTTCTTGAGGATAAGGAGTTATATGTTAAGTTATTCAAGTGTGAGTTTTGGATGTTTGAGGTGAATTTTCTAGGTCAAGTAGTTACAACTGAGGGGATCAAGGTTGATCCAACGAAGATCGAGTCGGTATTTTCATGGCTACCTGTGAGAAATGTTAAGGAGGTACGCAACTTTCTAGGTTTGGTGGGCTATTACCACCGGTTTGTGGAAGGGTTTTCAATGATCGTCCGACCACTTACTTGACTATTGAGAAAGGCTACCCGATTTGTGTGGTCCGATCCGTGTCAACAAAACTTTGAGGAGTTGAAAAGGATATTGACTTCCACTCCGATTCTAGCACATCCGGAGGGTATTGAGGACTTTGTAGTCTACAATGACCCATCCAAGCTGGGCTTGAGATATGTTTTATTGCAGCAATGTAGGTTCATTGCATACGCGTCTAGACAACTGAAGATGTATGAGGAGAACTACCCGACCCATGATATTGAGTTAGCTGCAGCGGTACATGCCCTTAAGATGTGGCGTCATTATCTTTATGGAGCTAAGTGCCGAATCTTCACAGACCATAAGAGTGTGAAGTATATATTCACTCAACGGAAGTTGAATAACCGCTGAAGGAGGTGGTTGGAGCTGATCAAGAACTTTGATCTAGAGATTTTGTATCACCCAGGAAAGGCGAATGTGGTTGCCGATGCCCTTAGTAGGAAGACACCTCGAGAGAAGGCAATAACTCGTCTGATGGCACAACCTCAGTTACAGAGGGATCTAGCTTGGATAGATATGAATATTCAGTTTTCCGACACAGACAATCACTTGTCCACTTTAGAGCTGTTATCTGATATGTTGGGAGAGATCCGACAGAAGCATAAGAGTTGTCTGACGTTGACTAGGACCAGAGATAAGATGTCTCGAGGTGAGGCACCGCAGTTTACTGTAGGCGCCGACAGAGTGATGAGATGCCAGAAGCGTATATGTGTGTCATCTAAAAGAGAGTAGAGACAAAGGTGCTAGTAAGATGTATCAGGATGTGAGATGCTCTTTTTGGTGGGAAGGGTTGAAGCCCGATGTGGCTAGATATGTAGCTTAGTATGCGACCTGTCAGCAGGTCAAGATTGAGCATCACAAATAAGGAGGAGAGCTCCACCCACTACCGGTACCACAATGGAAGTGAGAGGACATCTTTGTGGACTTCGTTAAGGGTTTAGACCTAACAGAAGCTTTGATGCTATTTGGGTGGTAGTAGACCGACTGACAAAGACCACACGCTTCATACCTATTAAGGAAACGTTGCCGGTGAGTTGACTAGCAAAGGAGTTCACTAGACAAATAGTGAGACTCCATGGGGTACCGATGACCATCTTCTCCATCAGAGATGGACGGTTTACCTCGAGGTTCTGAGACTAGGTGCATGTAACTTTGGGGACGAGTCTTCACTTCATGACAGAGCATCACCTTCAGACCGAAGGTCAGTCTGAGAGGACCATACAAACATGCTGAGAGCTTGTGTCTTGGATTGTGGATACGTTTGGCCAAATCACCTTCCCTTGGTTGAGTTTTCATATAATAACAACTGACATGCATCGATGAGGATGGTTCCTTATGAGGCGTTATATGGACGGAGGTGCCGTACACCTCTATGTTGGGATGAGCCGAGCAAGGCAAATGGAGTAGCTCCTGAGCAGTACAAGATGACATTGCCCGAGTAGCTCTGATCTGAGAGCGTATGTTGGTAGCGTAGAGTCGTCAAAAGTCTTACGCCGACAAGAGGCACCGGTCTCTAGAGTTTAGAGTAGGCGTCTAAGTTTGGTTGAGAGTATCACCAACACAAGGCGTCCGGCATTTCCGCATCAAGTGGAACTTGAGTCCTTGATATATCGACCTTTCGAGATCTTGGAGCGAGTTGGAGAGGTTGCATACAGACTCACGCTACCATCGAGACCGGAGGGTGTTCACCCAGTCTTCCACGTGTCTCAACTACGAGAGTATATACCAGATCCGAGACACGTCATCAGGTATGAGGATCTGGTATTTGATCTTGATCATACCTTTGTAGAGCATCCGATAGCGGTGTTAGAGAGGGGTACTAGATGCTTACGGTCTAAGGACATACCGATGCTACAGATTTAATGGTCTAGATGGGGAGCCGATGAGGCTACATGGGAGATGGAGGATAGTATCAAGAGGAACTATCCGGAATTCTATGCAGAGCAAGCTACAAATGTAGGACCGACGGGTTAGTTCTCGGTTCTGTTATTATGTGTTTTTTATGTGTTAATTGTGTGTTTTCCATGCATGAATGAGATGTTATAATCTTGATAGATCTTGATGTGTTGTTTTATGTGGAATGTTTGAGTAGTGTTAGAAGGGGTAACGCCTTCTTGTGATACGGTCGAATGCTTTGGTTTTAAACCGAAGTGACCTGTCCTTATTTAAGTTTTGGGACGAAACTTATTTTTAGGGGAAACTAATGTAAGAACTCGAATTTATTCCGATTTGTTGGTGTGAGTCACCACGGCCACGCCCCGCGGTCGTGTATGTTTGTCTACCCGCGGGTGCGCCCCGCTGTCGCGCCGCCGCGGTCGCGGCCAGACCTTGTCGTGGTCGTGGTAAATTGCTAGATCGTGACATATCTTTTTGTAGCCGTTTCTAATAAGTTGCCTCTCGATTAAAAGTCGATCTTTTTCCTTCCTTAGGCTTTTGGTTGGTTTCTTCTCTTTAACCAAAACCCTAATGGTCTCTTCCTTTCTTTCACGTAACTACCTTCCCTCTTCCTATTCTTTCTTTCCTCGTTTCCCTCCTTTGATTTCTCTTCTACGACCCTCTAATGCCATCCGTCTTTGTTGCATCCTATCTACACATCATGGAAGCATGCCAAAGGAACAAAGATCCGAATTATGTAGCTGTAGTATCTCCCCAAACCAAGGTAACATTCCATAGAGTTTTGTGTAGATTTCGTAGTCTTCATGTGATTGGTGAAGGAGAGAATTGTCTAATCCATCATATTTAAACTACAGTGTGTGTTGGTCGTGGCATGGAATTGAGAGGGAGTAAATCCTTCAAGTTTATGCGCGATAACATAAACAAACGATTGCCCTGACGTTCTCTCGTGGCCACACCTTCTCAAACCGCGGTCGAGCATGTGCCTAGGTTACCGCGGTCACGACTTTCTGTAATCGCGGCCGCATCGTCCTTGATCTTGTCGCCGTGGTTGCGCCTTCTTGGTGTCGCGATCGCGTCATTCCTCCAAAAAGTACCAAGTTTGGTACGTTGATCCTCTCTCGTAGTTTTATGTTGTTAGTAGTTAGTATCATATTAGGTTGGAACATAGCAGAACTAGAGTGAATCTCAGTTAGTGGGTTGGATATATGAATCTTGAGGAATTAAGGCTTTAGGCTTTTCCATGGATGTTGATGAGATATTTTAAGGATGGAAAACTGCCTTAGTGCAGTTTTCGTATATTGTTAAGGATGGTTGCTAATGGACTTACGTTGTGGTTTAGACTGATGTAGTCATGGTTGAGGTAGGAGTTAGAGACTTCTAGTTTTCGAATAGTTGATTGATCCACGTGTCATTTTTATTAGGCGGTGGAGTGTATTCATGCAGGAACTGAGAGTGTGGATAAATGTGATTACCTTGATACAAGTAAGTCTCTTGGGCTTACATAGCTGACATCTGCGTATTAACATGATTGTGATAATGGTGTTTGCTTTGAGTGTTTAATAACGATAACCTGAGTAATATTGTAATGTGGTCCATGTATAATGGGTGGTGACATCACTTGAAACTGGGAGGTTCTCTGTGACTAGCCCCGACAGGTACACGGTGAGGTGCATCGGATCCAGTCCTGTTGGTACACGGGGACAAAGGCGGGATTCAGGAGTCCTCGTGTCACAGAATAAGTTGAATTAGAAAGTGTATGACTTAACAAAGATAATAAATGAACTTATGTGTAATCATGTTATGTGTTTCTTTTCCGTCTTGTGTGTGTGTTGTTATGGTTATTCTAATACGTAGGTTGTTAGCTAACGGTTTTATTCGTTGCTGTAGATACCTTGCAGGATAGGGATGTTGTCGAGTGATCCGGTCGGAGTGGTCAGTCGGGTCCCGTACATTATAGGGTGGGATGTTGGGTTTTCTTATTTATTTTTTATTTTCAGTTTGACATTATAGATTTTAGTACTCGGTTGAGAGTCTTCTCCTTGGTTTTTGGTTTTGACATCTTTATCAATTTGGTTTTATTTTTATGTGTGTCCTGTTGCAAGATCCGGTGAACTTGATGTTAGGCTAGGGTCAGGACCCATTGTGAGGTCCTAACCTGTAGCTCCCCGAGTTTTGAGAATTTTGGGCGTTACAAGCAACGTTCCAAAATAAGTAAGACGAAAGAGCATTGTCTAACGTCTAGGCGAAAAAGAAGTTTTTTTTGATAAAAGACATTAAATTTGCGATCTTATGGAAAAGTAATAATAAATTTAGGGTATTATTTTGTAAATAATTAGGGTGATTTATGTATATTTAGTTTTGTTTACGATATTATGAAATTTTTTAAAAATTATGGAATTACTTTGTAATTAAACTAAAATTCTAAAATCCAATTTTATACTCATCGCTCATCTACCTCCCAATTTTTCTGCCGTCGCTTTGGTGATTTTCTACGAACAATAAGAGGTTGACCGAAGGAGAATAACTAAAAATGAGGAGGCAATCATAACTCACAAAAGAAGAAGCAAACAAAGGGGGTGTAGTAGTCTGAATGTTTGAGCAAGAGTCGGGGACTATCGGGGGAGAACCGAAGAAGTAAAAGCAATCAAAACTCGCCGGAGGGACCACACTGTCTGAGTGAGGGTTGCCGGAGGGATTGAGCGAGACTAGAGAAGAGAGCCACCGAGTCAGGATTGTTGGTTTTCCACTGAAACCCTAAACTCGGGGAGAGGGGAATGGAAAAAAGCAAACATATATAATGGCCGTCCTAAACCCGTCTTTTGTAAAACCTGTCCAGACATCACCGTTTTTGACTAAAACGGGACGGCCGACCGCCGTCCCGACAGCCCTAAACGGCGTGTTTTGAAAACTAGATATGAGTTTGTTATTTATCCGATATCTACAAAAATAACTTAGGTGTATTTAACTCGATATGTGACTTCACTAAATTGCGGCATGTGATTGATGACCGAGGTATGTGGCATAAGAATGATGTGTTGTACGATTTAACATTAAGTGTCGGTTCAGGGTCAGATTAGTATATAATATAGATGATAGAGATACTTAAAAATAGAAGAATATTAATTTACGGTTAATCGACATGCACTTAGAATATTTTTAATGTTCTTAAATATAACTTTTCATAAATTTACATAAAATTTAATATAAAACCATCATAAAAATTATACATAATCAACATATATACAATAAAAAAATATATATTTTGAGTGAACACATATACTTATATATTTTCATTAAACATCTTCCTAGTTAGACACCGAAATGCAATACGTCAAGTCAAAATGTATCGGATGCAAGATGGAACGTATGAATTGAACTTCCTTTTGAATGGTCCAAGAAGCAATATAAAAAGGATATACCCCCACATACTGAAGAATGAGCCCAGTCCAAAAATGTCTGAAGCTTATGCCCAAAGCACTTTAATAATTATAAGATCTTCATTTCACTCTCAAAAGACACAAATTTACAATGTACGAAACAATAAATGCTAGCAGGATGAAGGACAGTCTCATTGGGATCCTCTAAGATCTTAAGACTAAACTCTAAGAAAGAGTTGTCTTGTAGCAATTGCGAACACATTGCTTCCATCCTAATAAATCATACTCCCATCTTAACTTAACCCTAAACTTTAAGAAAGAGTTGTCCTTTAGCAATTTGCAAACACATTGCTTGATGATCCTTGATTAGATCGAATGACTAAATTCTAAGAATAGACCAAGTGCATGCAAATATCAAGTTCTCATTTGATTTGAGTTGTACTTACCAAGAAATCCTACTTTCCGATAAGATTAAGAAAAAGTAAATGAAAAGGAATGAAAACGGTTAAGAATAGTCCAATTTTTATTGATTCGAAATTATTTCGTTAACATGAATAATTCTTAGCGCTTACAACCGAGCCTTTAGTTGTACTTTCCGAGGTTATTAGGGTTTATTTTTAGCGTGAATCACATTGGCTCACACTAATATGAGCTAGAATCAACATGTTAAATATTTTGACATTTTAAACTTTCTCCATTTGGTGCATTTCAATTATCTATCGACTAAATTTATTTTTCAAATAACATCAATTCATTTCTAATATGATTAAAACTCCAATTCATGTATGTCCACTATTTAAACCAGTAAGATTAAACCATAAATTTGCAAACACATTGCTTGATCCTTGATTGTTTTTGCTTTTTGATAATATAGTACATTGACAACATTTTAGGTTAGTTTGAACCAAACAGATCATACTATTTCTTGAACAACTTTTTAACCATAACTTCTGTATCCGTATCAATATGTTTACAAGAGTTTTAACAATATGATGCAATGACTTGTACAACTCAACTTGAATATGCATGAATCATATCACAAGTAAAACACATACAAGTGTGGGAGATAACCGAAACCATACCAAACACTAGTTGTTACTTGTTTACATACAACAAGAACATGGTAACAAAGAGGTGATTTTTTTGGCTTATAAGTGGTTCATTTGTTCTACAGCTTACAAGCCTTGCTAAATGCAAAGGTCAGTTCAATGAGAAAGGTGGGACAGAAATAGATTATACCCAATGTCAGGACTGTTGGGTTTCAGTAACCTTTGAATTCAACACAGTTTGCAGTCTCTGTCTCTCTATTCGTACAACAACATTCAAGTATTGTCCAGAGGATTCATTCAACATCAGAAAACCAGAATCATGGACCCCTGTTTGAAATTGAAACAAGAACACGTCTCCCTCGTGAATTTCTGACCATTACAATCAAAGTGAACCCCAAATCACCAGAACAGTAAATTCATGTTGATTTTCATACATTTTGTACCAGAGTAGACTATCGGTACATTTCAAGAATCACAAGATCCAAAAGAATACAAAGTAAGACGGATCATACAAGCAAAATTTACTCATTTGTATTAATAATAATGATCGGTACAATTGATGAATATTTATATAGATCGCTTTGTTGATCATCTTACTTCACCAAAGTACAACAGAAATGGACGGTAAATAGATACTTTTACCAAAATAAATCTACAAAATTAGTAAAAAGAGCCATTCATAGAGCAAAAAGCTTCTTCAACACTGAACACAAAAAATCCGATATGGCCAACCAAATTCTCTCCTGGGCTCTTTTTGTTGAAAATACTTCTCTTCCATTATTTATCCCAAAACTTTCAAGCTCTCATAGCAAGTGTTCCTTCTTTTTTCTTTTTTTTTTGGTTTTAAATTTCTTCATCCCAATCTTGCAGATCCAACAAACTTCATACAGATTATGATTTGATCTCTGCAATACCAGTAAGTGGGTAGAAAGGCAGAACAGGAAGTTAGTAAGTAGTAGTAGTACCGCTATGCAGCAGCCACCGTCCCAGCGCGGAAACGGTATTTTTGAGATTTGTCAGGCGAAGAAGTGGCGTTTTCCTGAGCAGAAGTGGAATCCTTCTGTACACTCCTCATCGCTTTCATGGAAGCTGATAAAGAGAGGCTCTTCTCTCTCGCCTCGTCCATTTCAATCTGTTCTGTCCTGCACTCTTCGCTACAAAAAGGAGTGTCGCCTCTGCCAAAACATAAAATTAACAAGCAGATCATCAGTATTTTTGATTCGGAGAACATTTAACTTGCTCCGATTCACAGATTTTTGAACAAACCTGTACATGAAGATATCTCGGTTACCGCCTAGAGGCTTCTTGCAAAGGAAGCAAGCCTCGAGGAAGTGAGGCATGCGATAAACTTCATCGAATCGAGAATCGGAGATTCGACCCGATCTCGGTGACAAACAGTGAGAAACCGGGGCGGTTGAGAGCAAGGCTAGGTTCTTAAGGCTTCCCGTACGACGAGGCACCACGGTCGAAGAAGAAAGCGCACTGTAGCATCCATTCCTGGAGAAAAAAGGACGACGGCGTTGGTGGAGGTTGTGGTGGTGAGTGCCGGCGCCGGAGAACTCGGCGATAGAGGCTAAGCCGTCATCTTCCTCTATAAAACAGGGCCTTCTTACAGAAGATGTAGATGAATCCATTGGAGAGGAAACTTTGTACTGAATTGGAAGGTCGATTGTATGTAGATTATTCGATTCGATTTGAGAGAGACGGTGGGAAGAGAGAAATGGGTTTCTGTGGGGAAGAAGAAAGTGGTTATAAAGAGAGGTTTGGTAAGAGAGAGAGAGACTGAAGCCTTTTTTTAATGATTTCTTATTTCTAAGAAAGGACGTGTAACGGATGGACGAGAGTGCCACTGATATTCAGATAAATTACAATTATGAACCCACTGAAAGTAATGGCACTGATGTAAATAAAGGAGAAGGGTGGGGTTTGAATAGGAAGTGGGGGGAACAGAATCTAAAATGGGGTGGGTCAAGTGGGATGCACCACTTTTGTCGAGTATTCAGGAGCGACCAAAAAAGAGGGAATCAGTTAATGTACTTTAAAGACGAGAGTAAGGCACACGCTCCTTGTCAAAATGCCAGCAAAATTTACATACAGGATTGTTTATATTATTTTTATTGTAAATACACTGTTCTTTTTCGATTAAAAAAAAAGCAAAATATTGTAACTTTGATTAGATTTTCCCTTATTAACAGGCAAAAAGTCAGCAAAATTCCTCGCAATTATGAAAATATCTTAAATTTATGAATTTTAAAAAGTTTTTTTATTGATGGAATCGATAGTTTTAATTTTTCAATGTTTTTTTGTATAGTGTACTTTTTTTTATCGTAGTATTTTTCAAATTAAAATTAGATAACCTGCAAATGAATCAGTTTTCGTCGGTTATAGTGTTGATATGGTATGTTTTGGAGAACAAAAAAAACTTTACAACAAAATTACTTTTTTGAAAAGAAGATTATCACTGATTCAACAAGATAAATCTATAGAACAGTAAAATGTTTTGAAACAAGTTACTTTAAAAAAATTATTTTTACGAATTAATAGACATCATGTAAGATGGATTCGACCGATAAATAATACGCCTCTCCTTGAATAAAAAGTTATATTAAAATTACTAACATTGATTGATTGTAGTAACTTGTTCCTACTAACCTTGACTATAGTAACTCATTCCAAGCTTGATATCCCTATTTGGCAGGTTTGGTGAATTCGAATGATCATATTAATGTCAACAGGACGAGTTACAATGGCAAATCTAACTCTAAATGAAGAAAGCTTATGGTTTGTAAGTAAAATGTTGGGGTGTTATAGAGAAAATAAAGCTTGCTTGAAAGTTAAGAGGGTGACACCTAAATATACTTAGACCGAAAATAATGCGCAATTTATGTGAAAGGCTACATACGTTACCAACTCTTAAAATCATTTTTTTTTTTCAAATTTAAAAGGACAACACTTTCAATTTAATTATCAATATCAATATATTTTCTATTAAAAAATTTAAAGATCTTTGAGCAGGCAGCATCATGACTGTAGTACGTGAATGCAACATACCGGACCACTCGGTAACCAAACCGAACTTTAACGTAAGAACGTAACGCTTTTCCACGAATAGTATTCTCTCGTATTAACGGCGTTGTCCTTTTTCCCCTCTTTACCGTCATCATATTACGGTGACGTCACTGTCACTCCCTATTTTTGTCGTCTTGTGTCTTCTTTTTCAACCCAAACTCCCCACCACGGTAACTTCCAATTCTTGTGGGTCCCGCCGCTTGATGGGGCCAAGCACCAACTAAAACGCTCACCAAAAGGGCACATTCTATTTTCCTTTTCTACCCTTCTGGTCCCCACTTAGTGTAATGACGTGGGCTAAGCCAAATGGAAACAGATACCAAATAAAAAAAAAAAAGTTTTACAAAAACTTCCTCATATTGTACTTATTTTGCACTAACCCTCCCTAATTTCCAGAACTATAAAAGACATCGTGCACTTATCTACGAATACTTAATTTGAATATAACTACGTGCTTTATAATCTAATATAATAGTTTTACACTCTTGACATTACGGGAGTAGGGCCGGCTCGATGGGGTCTATAAGGTCCCATCGACCAGGGCCCCCAAAATTTTGGGCCCCAATATATAAAAAAGTTGAATATACGTTACAAAAATCACTTAGTCTAGATGTAGCGTATCACTCTTTTTCTTGTTTTTTTCCCTATGTTTGAGCCTCACTCGTCATTTTTTAATTTTCATTTTACTTATATGTCTCCCTCTTTTGAAATTTTTTTCTTTTTCAAATCAAATTTGGACGATTTCTTCATGGATTAAAAAAAATATAAATGACTTACTTTGTATAGATAATTTTTAATTTTTTTTCTTGCTCTTTAAGGTGCCTAATATTATTTTTTGAGAAGGGCCCGGAAATCATTGAGACGGCCCTGGTAGGGAGGGTGACAAACTGAGCATGTTTTTATATAAAGGAAAAAGGACATGCTGTATAACTTTAGAATATGAGGCTATTTTATGCAAATGAGGTGAAATAAAGAGTATTTAGAAAAATAGAGCATGCGCTAGTTACGAGGTTGGCGTATCCCACGAAAGAGGCCGGCCTGCCCGAGGATTGCGGGTAGGTAGCCAGAAGCTGCCCGGAGGATGGGGTTATGGTTAATGAGGGGTACGCGTGTCTCTAGATGAGCGTAGAGACAGACCACGTAGCTCTGCCTTTTGACGCCACGTGTAAGTGCATTATAGCATCCTCATCAGGGTGCCACATGGCCCACATTTATACCACATTATTTTTGAACAAGTCGTAAAATTTTATGGGTCTTTAATTGTACTTTGATGTTCCAGATCTTTCTGTTTTCAAATGTTTTTAGGCCGTTGATTTGTTTATGATAAAGCCGTCGAAAATTGGAATGAAAAATATAAGCTTCATTAAAAAGAAAAAGTGTATGTTTTTAATTAGCTAATACAGTTATTTATTGAGCTAGTGTTGCAAGTGCTCTAATTTGGAAGGATGATAAATGATAACGTAGTTGAGATTAAGGCGATGGTATTTTCAAAATTAAATTTATTTAGGAAAATATCACCACATCTGAACATAAAAAATCAGTTCAAAATATAAGCAAAAATCATTTCATGTATTCACATTCAAAAATCAACTATATAGTAGAGTCTATATAACCAATTTATAAAGTTTTTTACACCAAATTAGGGCATTGGTATTTTTTAACTAGCTATCGTAGAAACCTATAACACGTTAGTTAAACCGCATACATAATAATAATGGGGTCGAAAATTTATACCACTTATGTGCGTATGTTGAGTTGAGTCGAGATTTGAATCTCTTTCCATAATTCTAAAAACACCTCGTATTACGACGGTTATCGGTGTTTAAGAATCCCATGGTACAACTGTTGTTCGAATCCGGCCTTCGTAGTTTACCGGAAGCCTATGAACCAATAGTAGTGCAAAGCACTCTCGAGAAGATAGTGAGCTAGTGGGTTGAGGAAGAGAAGAGAAGATGGGAGCAAGAAAATGAAGGAGGGTTGTATTTATAGGAGCATATGGGAGCCTTGTTAAAGATCTGGAGTAGGATTTTCGGAGCCCAAATCATGAGTCAAACTGGCCCAACTATTGCCCCCAATTTCGGAGTCAACAAATCCCCCTTTTCCGGATCCGTTGGACTAGATACTGGATATCCATTTGACTCGACTGTGAAGATGGACCTAGCCCAAGCCTACCTCATCCCATCCAACTGATGATCCGTTGGAATGTTAGAGCCGGCCCAAAAACATAACATAGGTGGTCAGCCCACATTACATCTCGGTCGGCCCGTCTCGTCTCAACGCAACTCGGCTCGGCTCGGCCGTTCTCTCATTGAAAATGGGTAGTGACCCAAAGACCACGACCTTTAGTGCATTACTCATGTATATATCCTATTGGATTTTTCTCGATATAGTCGATGTGGGATTGCCCCATTTTTGACTATTTTCCCAAGTTATTACCTATCAAACAACCAGCTTTGGGTCTCCATTTCTCATTCAAACGGAACTCAAATTTAACGTATGAATATACCACGAGCAAGAGCTTGCGGAGACGAAGCCAAAGCTCCCACTTTCCGGTGTTGACAATGGCCGGAGCCCACCGGAAATATGCCCGGAAAGTGCCCAGCGCACCATGTGTTAAAAACATGTATTATTCATAATTTAGTTCCAACAATCCCCCACATGAATAGAAATGATACTAAACATATGCTTCTCCGTTTTGTAAAAAACAGACAGAATTTTCGAGAGTATAGTAAAAAAATCACTACATTTGGACTGGTGCCATATTTCAAGCTTGAACCATCCGTAGTGAATAGCTATCGGATTTATTCGAATAGGTAGTGACCATGATGTCTTGAACAACCCGGACTTTTATGTAAACCGAGACAACAACTATCACACAATTTCATTTTCTCGCAAAACATTGGTTCTCTAGTTGTGTTTATTTTGGCCTTGACCATAAAGAGTATCTTTCATACCCCCTTTGTTTCACGACGATTGAATCATTAAAGGACAAACTTAACCTTAACTCATACAATTTGCACTGTTTTGTAACATCCGGAATTTCTATTCCGGCCTTGGAGCGTTTTGTCGATCTTCCGGCGTTAGCGGCTCAGTTTTCCCGCAGGCACGAGGTGTTGAGTGCCGGGATTTATTCCCAAAATCCCGCGCCGACCCTTCGTTTTTCCCTTTTGCTTTCCGACCCCTCGGTTTCTTGAGTGAGGAGACATATGGGACAACTGACCCTTGGGTCTCCCCACCCCTTTTTCCAGCTCACTTTCCCTCCCTCTCTCTTCACTCTTCCTCATTCACGCTTGTGTTTTCCCCCTCTTCTCTTTTGTGCTTTCTCCCTCTCTTCTCTTGGAGATCTTGCTTGTGTGTGAGCTGCAGTGGAGAAGAATCAGAGTTGGTTTGGTAAGCTTCTTCATCTTCCTCCCTTCTCCTTCATTGCTGGTTATCCTTTCTTCCCCTCCCCTTCATCCATTGCCATTGATGAAGCTCTTGAGGAAGCTTTTCCTTAGATCCATTGCATGTGATTGTTCTTAGCTCTATTAGGTCGTGGAAAGGAGTCTAAGGTCAGATGTTGGTGTTTGGAGAAGAACCAGAAAGAAGAGAAGGAATTTGGAGCCAAGGATCCACAATCAAAGACGAAGAAGACGACGTTCTGCTGCTCAAACCGCGTGGGCAGATCATCTGAGGCTCGGGGGCGGATCAGGGCCACCGTAGGGGCGGCTTAAGCCATTCATTAATAATTCAACTTCTTTTGTGACACAAGAGTCTCCCGTAACTCGTCCCTGTTTCCGTTACCGACACGAATAGATAAGATGCATTTAATTGTTACCCGCGGGCCTGGTCGCAAGAGCACCTTCCAGTCTCTTGTAGAATTGGACAAGTGGTCACAACCCGGTTATAATACACATGGGCCAATTACGGTATCAGTGTTGTCCTAGTCCGGTTTTCCGTTATAACGACAAGGTAAACAAACACCACCAGTACAGTCAAACTAATACACGGAATGTGGCTAAGTAAGTCCAAGGGACTTACTTGTATCAAGGTAAATTCGAATCAGCTAAACTGCTCAACTTCCCGCAGGAAAAGATCTATGCCTGCTCAGACAAGGCATCCCAAGTCAGAAGTTATCCCAAATGCTAGAAGTCTACACTTCTAGTCTCATTGACATCTACAAGGTCTTTATCAACGTGCTAGAAATTTCCTACTTCTAGTCTTCATGATCTCTAAAAGATCTCTCACCTGCTAGGAAGTAATACTCCTAGCCTCAAGATCCTCAAGGATCAATGTCAACAATGCAAGCTTGAAGGTTCCCAAACCATAACCAATCCACAAACCACCAACTAACATTCACCCTAGTTCATCTAGGTCCAGCCTAGACATGGGTCCGAAACCTAAACCTCCGGTTTAGGATTTGGAACCTACGGCCTACACCGGACAAAGTCTAAACCGGCGATTTAGGCGGTTTATATAATAAAAGGGGGGGGGGGGGGGAGTGGACCAAACCGGCGGTTAACCGCCGGTTTGGTCCATTGTTTTTTAAAAAAATAAAAGTTACCCAAACCGGCTGTTAAATCGCCGGTTTGGAATAAACATAAATCGGTAACCCACGGTTTGGTCAAACCTAAACCGCCGGTTTGGGGCGATTTAGCCCAAACCGGACCCATGTCTAGTCCAACCTAGCATGATCTAACACCAGGAAAGGATAAAGAAGCAATGAGGAAGTGACTTACCAAAAGACGATAGTCGGTGGAGGTAAGGCGCGACTGCGGGTCACAGGAGGCGCAAGCGCGGCAACAAAGAGCTGAAGCTGCGACCGCGGTGACAAGAAGCCGCAGGGGTGGGGCGTCTGGGGTTAAACTACGGGGACGGTTGTTTGCAGCCGCGGGGGCGGTAAGACGATGGAGGTGTATGTCGGGCTTCTACGAGAGTAGAACCACAACAGACTGGCTTAACTTTCCTTTGTGATTCTTCACACGACACACTCAACCACAAGAGCCTTGATATACACATACAACAATCAAACCACGACCAACTAGAATCAAGACTCGATCTTGATTCTTGCCAAGAAGAATAATAGGAAGAATGATGCAACAGGATTACACAAGAGGGAAAGGAGAACGTAAAGGAGAAGAACTTACAAGGATTCTACAGATCTTACGGAACAAAGACTGTAGCTTGGCTCACGGTTGAAGAAGACAAGGAAGCAAGAAGAAGAGAGCAAGAGAGAACACGTGAATAAGAAAGAGGTACGGCTGGAGAAGAGGAAGGTATAAAATTAGGTTAAAAGATAGAGGAAAGACGGCCCAAGATTAGAAGATCGGATCTTCTAAGAAAGGAAAGAAGATAAAAACAGATCGTACGCGATATCGGTCAGCCGCACCCGCGGCTAGACCACGCCGCGACCGCGGGCCATCGCCACCGCGGGGCGGTGACGTGAAAATTCAAGTGTTAAATATATAAATTAGGAAATCGGAGGCTCTCCAATCAATGTTCATGTTTAAGACACTCATCGTACTTTTCTTCCAAAAGTTTAGGACATCTTCTCGATTTCTTACTCCATCTAGATCAAGTGTACTTACAGTCTCACTAATGGGTTCAAGTAAAAGTATTTTGTTAGGTCTATGATTTTGCATAACACTAACTCCAAATTTAGCTTTTTTCCCTAAAAAATCTTTGGGCTTAAAATTAGGTGTTTATTGACCCGTAGATCATTGTTCATGTTCAAGATAACAAGATCTCGTGACCTTATTGACCTTTTGTCCACGTTCACAATAACAAGGTCTTTATTGACCTTTTGTTCTTAAACTATTTCTTCTTTCACTTTATTAACATCTAAAACTTTTTTTCTCATTTTTTTGTATCTAATTTTCGTTTAACTTTACTTAAGGGTATGATTTTCAGGTATTTTAGCTTAATTAATCTCATTGGTTGAGACATTTCTTCTTCGTCGGTGTGATAACCAGAGTCGTCACTACTAAACAAATTCATTTTTTTTGCCACACATATCAAGTGTCTCCTTGACTTTTTAGCTCCCTTTCTTCTTTTTTTCTTTTGTTTTCCTAGTTTTTCTCATAAAGCTTGATACTGAAAAATTATTTTGGGGATTTTCATTTTAAAATCGAAATTTACTCTAGTTGTTGCACCAAAGTGTCATATTTTGCTGATAATTTTAAGAACTAATCTTTGATTTTGTTATTTGATGGCTAGTAAAGTAGAAGATATTTTCTAAGACTGAATTACAAGTTGCTTAATCCAATTTTTAGATCTGCAATATCGTCGATTGTAGTATTTAGGATAGCTTCATGATAATTTTTTTGTTCAATGTTTAAATGTTTTGCATGTGGTGTTTGATTATGTGGACAATTTTCAAAAATCTTCAATTTTACTTAACTTTTTGAGTTTTTTTAGTTAATTTATAAGTTTACATAACTACCAGGATTTGATACCAAAGTACAAGATCACACAAAATTACATAATTCGACTAAAGTTTATAAACAAGGATAAAACTACAACTTATTAGAAACTAGATACCTTTAATATAAATTACAGAAAGTTGGGGTAAAAATAAATTGGTAGAAAAATAAGATATTGTTTAAGAGGTGTATTGATGTGACTGTTTGTGGGCGTAAATAATACGTGCGATAAGATTCTATCTATAATTATGTTTAAAAGATATTTTCCATTAACTTATACAACAGAAAAAAATAACATTATGTTTGTAAAATAACACTTTTGTCGTCCTAGAGTTACGAACTCCGGTTGATTGTCAAACAACTACCTCCCCCTACCCTTTTACCAAGTTATATCTTATGATTGCTAAAGTAAAAACCCCTCTCGGGTTGAGCACTTTAGGCCGATTTCGTGTTGTAACGTGGTGTACAAGATCATCACCAAGCTCATGGTGAACCGTCTTGGATCTTGCCTTGATTATCTGATTGACCCTGCACAGTCTGCTTTTGTGCCGGGGAGATTAGTATTTGTCAATATCTTCCTTGTCCAAGAGCTCCTTCGGAAGTACAATGTCAAGAGAGATACTAGAAAGTGCTTTATGAAGATTGATTTGGCTAAAGCGTATATGACACCATATCTTGAGACTTTTTGAGATATGCCATGACGGAGCTCTTGTTCCCGACCAGGTTCATTGATTGGGTGATGGAGTGTGTCACCACGACTTCTTACTCCATTCGGGTTAACAAGACTTCTCATGGCCATTTCCAAGGTCGACGGGGTCTCCGTCAGGGATGTCCCCTTTCCTCCCTTTTGTTTATGATATGCATGAAGTTCTTGTCTAGGATGATCCGTCTCGAGACTGCCAGACCGGAGTTCCGGTTCCATCAGCATTGTCGTGGCCTCCGTATCGCCCGCTTAATGTATGTTGATGACGTCGTACTCTTCTGTCATGGAGACGCAGCTTTGGTTGATATCTTGTTGAGTTGCCTTCGTAGATTTGAGAGGATCTCGGGGCTTGTGCTTATTCTGCCCAAGTCCTCCATTTACCTTGCCTCCGTCCCTAATACTGAAGTCATTGACCTGATTCAAACTTCTGGCTTTGCTGTTGGAGAGTTTCCTTTTCGTTATATGGGCATCCCGATTGCTCCCCATCACCTCCGGGCGGTGGACTATTCTCCCCTTATTGAGCGTATCGGGAGCCACATTAGTGCCTGGAACAAGAGACTCCTCTCATTTGCTGGTCGGCTTGAGCTTATCCGAGCTGTCCTCCATGGAAATGTTTGTTTCTGGTTATCCCTTCTCCAAATCCCCAGATTGGTTCTTGATTGTCTGATTGGGATGTGTAGGAGGTTCTTGTGGAGTTGGCCAAGAGTTGCTTGGAATAAGGTTTGCATGCCAAAGAGAGAAGGTGATCTTGGTCTCTTTGATCTTCGAGCCAGGAACTTGACATTTATGTGCAGACATTACCATCACATCCCCGTCAGTTGGGATAGTCTTTGGGTGAGGTGGATACACCACCGCTATCTTCAGGTTACTGAGCCTTGGGAATGGGTTGCTCACACACGTGACTCACCCTTAATCAAGGCTATTATTGGAGCGAGAGATGAGATTCTGAGATGTAACGATCCGACTTTGAATCTAACTGAGACATTGGACTTTTGCTGCCATGAGGAGAAGTTCCTTGTGACTCGGGCCTATGATTTGTTCAAAGAGCACGAATAGGATGTTGACTGGTACAGACTGGTATGGGATTCGGGGAATACACCAAAACATAGTTTCATTCTCTGGGTGGCCATTATGGGACGTCTTTCCACTAAAGATAGACTTTCTTTCCTTGACATTGACCCGACATGCCGATGGTGTAGAGGAGCTAGTGAGTCTCATGACCACTTATTTTTTGGATGCACGTATGCAAGAGAGGTTTGGAGACAGATTTGTGAGGGATTCGATATGTCCGACAATTTGACCTCTATTTCGATGTCTATAGTATGGCTAAGGCAGTCAACCTTTGGGAGAGGTGTAGAGGAGCTACTACTTATGGCATTCTAGGAATGATATGGTCTTCAACGGCAATAGGATTCCTATTGACGTTCTTGCTAGACTTATCAGATCTCATGTCTTCCGGCTTCTTCATGAGATGTTCCCCTCCAATATTGGGATTTGATACCTTTCCCAAGTTAGACCTCTCCCTTGCTGATGGTCATGCCAAAGTCGGGGGGTGTCTTATCCCGATGTTGCTGGCCTCTCTTGGCTCATTTGGTTCCCATGTGCTGATGGCTTTGCCGAAAGTGGATGGGCCTCTTAAGTTTGATCCAGCGGGTTTTGATTGTGTGAGAATTATATATCATTTTATTGTTGGTATGTGGTTATGCTCGGGGACTTGCATCACCTTGAGACCTTGGTTGTTCAGATCACACTGTTTTGCGCCTTAGACGTCATATCTTGGCACCCTGTACGTTGACTATGTTTTCAGTATTCATAAAGTCTATTGGGTTTATGAGTACTTTTATTTTTATATAAATTAACCTTAAAACAAAAAAAAAGTTATATCTTATGATTGTTTTCTTCTTTTCGTAAACAATAAGTATCTTACGTTCCCCCTCAATTGAGTCCATTTGTGTAATTGATATTTCATGTACTCAAAATAAAAATAATTTGTGCAAATGAATTCGTGTAATTCAAATTATTCGAATAATTAAAATAACTTGTGTATTTCGGATTTATTTTTTCTTTTCATTTTATGTATGTGAGATTTTTTTTCTCGTATTATTGAATGAAGTTCAATAATCCGTGTATCTTTTTTATATCATACATAGACTCAATAAATATACTATAAATTGTTTAAATATTTTCATATGTTTATGTAGTTAAAGTTAAACTTCGTGCAAATATCAGTATGTTAGTATTTTGAAAATATTTTGTTTAGCTGTGCTTAAGTTTGTGTATCTTAAATTTTTAATATAAGTAATTCACGCGGACAAATTATTGGATCCATTTTTATTGGAAAGTTATTTCGATAAAAAACTACACCTAACAAAAGTTGGCAATTTTGGTAACTAGACCTTTTTGAAAAACTATAGTAGTAACTAGGCTTTTTAATGTTTCAATTAAGTAAATATACCCCAACTTTTTGTATTTATTTTCAAACTCTATACATTCTTCTCTCAAGGAGTACATTTACTTAGGGCTGGGTAAAATGAGCCAAACGGAACCGTACCGAGGCTTACCAACCGAACCAATTAAATTGGTTACCAATATGTTGGTTACCAATTTAATTGGTACGGTACTACCGAACCAACTACAAAGAGTTGGTTGGTAGGTGGTAACAATATCCGCGTATCACGGGATTACCGTACCAACCGAGTTTTTTTTATAAAAAAATAAAATAACATATACATACTAATCTTAATATAGTACTTCATATAAAATTATATATGCAATTTTTTTGTACCATTAGATGTAAATTCATATATAATTATACACTTTACTCCCTGTAGGGCTTCCGAAATCCCAAATTGAAACAGAACTTCAAGCTCTCTACTATTCTTGCTTTCCGCCACAGCCGAAACCTAATAGGCTAATACTCATCCCTTTCTCATGATTTTCATCTCTTGTTCTCTTGATTCTCTTACATAATATATTCTCTTTACTCTTGATTCTCTTCAGATCAATCAACCCGTTAGAAGTTTAGAACCCTAGAAGAGAATCAATCAACTCGTTCAATACTACAAGAAGTTTTGCAATCGATAGAGAACTTTCAGGTATTTTTTTTCTTTGCGAATGAATCGACTTGCTCAAGTGGTACGAATTTTGAACTTGAATAATCTGCTGGATAAGGACTTGTTGAATCGATTGATTAGGGTATTGTACTTGTGTATCATATATCCCTTTGTAACTAGTATCTCACGAATCGATTGATTTGGGTAGGGTAGTGTATCATGAATCAGATGATGGGGATGCTTATGTACTATAACATCTATTTCTGTTGTTTCTGTTGTAGTCAAGTTACTAAACCTAAACTTTAGCTTATTATCGTAACAATATTTGTTCTGTATTAATTTTTTTTACTATTACAATATTTGTTCTATCATCTAATCTTCATTCTTTTGGAAAAGAATGCTTTCAATCAAGGCTATGAGGCATGAAGGAATGCAACAAGCTCTACCTCGATTCAAATATGATATCACGTGGAGCACAAGTCGAGATTAGACTATTGAACTCCCTAACTTATAACTTGGGATGATGATTGCATATTTAATTATTGGGAGAATTTGACATACTAGGCTTTTTTGAGTTTTTGTTTAAGAAAGTGTACCCCAAATTTTTTACCACTTTCATTTAATAATAGGTAAAAATTATTAACCCTTCTATTTAGAAAGAAAGGAATAAATGATGTTTGTTATTTGTTATATAAATATAAGTTTTAATTTTAAATACTGAATTTATTTATTTATTTATTATTTTTCTTATCTATTTTTTATTTTTTTTATTATTTTTTTATTTTCTGAACTTAATTTCTCATACCGGAATTTATCATACCAGAATTTATCATACCAGAATTTTTATACCAGAAATTTCATACCAGAAATTTCATACCAGAAATTATCATACGAAAAGTTCATACCAGAATTTTTTCATACAAGAATTTGTCATACTAGAATTTTTTACACCAAATTTTCATACCATAAATTTACATACCAGAAATTTACATGTCGGAAATAAAACTCATACCAGAAATTTACATACCAAAGATAAAACTCATTCTAGAATTTCTCATACTAGGATTTTTATACCAGAAATTTCAGACCAGAAATTTCATACCAGAAATTATCATACGAAAAGTTCATACCAGAAATTTCATACCAGAAATTATCATACGAAAAGTTCATACCAGAATTTTTTCATACAAGAATTTTGTCATACTAGAATTTTTTACACCAAATTTTCATACCATAAATTTACATACCGGAAATAAAACTCATACCAGAAATTTACATACCAAAAATAAAACTCATACCAGAAATTTACATATCGAACATTTACATACCAGAAATAAAAACTCATACCAGAAATTTAAAAAAGTTAATAAATAAAACTCATACCCCATAATCTACATGACGTTCCTTCCGATATATTGCTAGTGCGCAAGGTCTAAATCTACAATACAGTTGGTCGGTGGACAGGTTTGTCTTTGATCTCTCCAACTTTGGATTGAAATTGATTATGTGTTTTGGCCATAGAAATGGTGAAATTGCAAATTAGATCTAGTCGTCGAGAATAAATCGAACAAGTGCCTATGTATATGCAAATACCTCCACTGCAGGAGCAAGAGAAAACAATTTTTTTCTTCTACAGAAGGTCAAAGAAAGCAAATGATACGGTGTTGATCTGTGACAATTTGAATGTTGGGGATGGTTTTGAAAGAGGGTGGGGCCTCAATTGACACGTGTCACATGGGAGGATAGGGTTTGGAGGGTAAAAAATGTGGGAGGGGTATATTTACTAATTGAAAAACTAATAAAAGCCTACTTAGTGTACAATTAAAAAAAAAAGCCTACTTACCTAATTAGCCCTTAATTATTTGTGTTTGGTTTGTAATGAAGTTCTATAAACTTGTTAAACATATTATACTTGAATTTGCGAATTGTTGAATTGATGAAGTTCTTGTCTTATTTAAATTTAATTTTTAGCAAACATATAAGTTGGTAAAATGTCATTACCAACCGAACCAACCGAAAAAGTTGGTATACCAAAGAGTTGGTAAATGGGTTTTGGTGGTTGGTAATGGTACAAGATTTCTCATTACTAATTATAGTTGGTTGGTAGGTTGTAAGGGTAAAAATAAGTTGGTAATGTACCGAACCTAACCCTACATTTACTAAACACAAAACTAGAAAAAGCCTTGTAAACTAAATTATTTCAACAAAAATTCAAAGTTGTACACAAAATGACACAATACATTGAATCTAAACAGAATTATTGTATTTTTTTTCGAAATGTAGGTAATATTTTAGAAAAATATCTCTAGTATTTAAATTTTTTTAATTTATGTCGTTATTTTTTAAAACACATTTGGCTATATTTTTTTTTTCTATATTCATTGTATCTCTACTAATTTAGTTTTATAAATAAATACATAAATGTTATATTATTTATAACATTATCAATTAAATAAATTACAATTTAATCATCTATATTTTAAAATCAAAAAAATTTAATTAGATTACATGCACAGGGATACTGCACTAGTTTTTTAGTCTTTTAAAAGGAAATAAAGTGGTGCAATTTTTGAAATAATAAAAATATGTAGATTGTCAATGTAAAAAGACACCAAAAATAATAAAATATCGTTGAGAATAAAAATCCCACTTTGTAGTTTGTAGAGGCCATTCTCTTCCGTCAGTTGCATGCTTGCCTTGATTTTATGCCATACAAGATTTAAATATTACAGAGATCGTCTAATTATTCTCCTAATCAACAAAAAAAATCAGGTTTGATTTTTCTGTCTCAAAAGTGATTAGTTCGTATATTTAAATTGGTAATGTGTTAAAATATTTAGAGAGGCTGGAAATTGTGAATTATAACCCAAATATAGTATTATAGTTTATGCCAATTATATGATGGTTTTTTAAAACTTATATATTCTAATTCGTCTAATAAAAAATGTTATTATTAACTGGATGATTTATGAGTGTGCCTAAATATACTATCGTTGTATTTAATATGATTAAAAAAATTGTGTAGAAAAAAAATTATATTTTATTTACATAAAACTTGATAACACCTCAAATAAATCTTTAATCAACTTTCTTTCAATAAAAAAACAACAATAATTATGTTCATATCCGTTGTATTAATTTATTTTGTTCCGTCTATATATATAGAGGTTGACTCCCACGTAAACAGCTCTTACCATAAAAAATAAGAACAAATTATATTCGTTAGATCGTTAAATAGATGGCTGAGATTAGGCGATATTAAAGGAAAAAAATCGTGTTATTAGTGGAAGAAATATTCGCCGGACCTGACTCTATATATTCGACGGTATAGTCACATATATTCGGTGTTTACTTGTTTATATGGTAATAGTTATTTACATATGAATCAATATATATATATATATATATATATATATATATATGATGTGCAAAATAAATTATTATTAATTTAGGTTGTCTTTAAAAATAATAATTTATGACATTAAATGTGTAACCGGACTTGACAGGTAAACTTTAAATTCCTTTTAATAAATGTATAAATGATTTTTATTTTTTGGTAAAAAGGAGTAAAACTCCTGTTCGATACTTTCATTAATCAATAAAACGGGACAAACGAGGCAAAGCGACACCTCTCAAATCGTTCGTAATAAGCGGAATGGCATCAGCAGGAGGGGACTCGAGCTCATGTATTCCCACCGGAAACAAGAAAGCATAAGAAGCTAAAAAATCCGCAACGGCATTAGCCTCACGGTAAATATGTCGAAATCGGATTAACCAATTCCTACGTATGAAGCCTTGGCAACGGATTACCAGACTAGCAAGGGGGTGCGAGTGTGCAACCCCTCTCTCAATCATCTTCACCACAATCTCTGAATCTGCCTCCAATTCAACTTGTCTGTAACCCATCCTCCAACAAGTTTCTAATCCAAGCAAGACACCCCAGAGTTCAGCTGCCGGAACTGAACAAACACCAATATGATGTAACCCACCATGGAGCCATTGACCGTCATCATCTCGAATAACCCCTCCTGCCGCTGCCTCTCCACACCCTTGCTTAACTGCCCCATCGGAATTCCACTTTACCCAATTTGAACGAGGCCTAACCCATTGAATATACTTGACAGTTTTCGATTGAAATTGTTCCTGCACCCTCCTTTGTTCATGTACTGCAGTATATTCTCGGGCCTGATTGATGATGAATTGGTCTCTCCTTGGAGTAATGTTATTATTCCCAAATGCTCGGTTGCATCTCCACTTCCACAACCACCACACTGAATAGGCGTAAAATATGTTCCATGGTGTTCCTTCCATACTGTGTCTTGTGTAATTGATGTTATTAATGAACCAATCAGGAGCTTGATTCTGATAGAAACCTTCCGGCTTGTCTGCGTGGGCAATGTGCTCCCAAAAAGCTTTGGCACCAGTGCAGTCCCGACAGACATGGAGTAGTGTCTCTTCTTGATCTGGGCATAGATCACAATTAGGAGAGTTCGCAAGGTGCCGGCGAAACCGTTCTGCATTTGTAAGAGGTTTTCCAAGAGCTGCAAGCCATAGAAAAGTTTTGACTCTCTCCGGAATGTGTAATCTCCAGATGTCTGAGTAGGTGGTCCTCGTCGGGAGAATAGCATTACCATGCCGGAGCAGAAAGTAACCTGACTTCATGGAGTACGACCCAGAGTTGCTTAGAGGCCAACATGGGGTATCATCCATTTCATGATCTTCGAAGATTCTGATTGAGGCCAGTTTCAGAAGAGTAGCGGCAGGTAACAGAGAGTGTAACACTCCCCAATTCCATCCTTGGTTATCAATCCATAGATCCCGAACCTTGGCATTAAGAATGTTGTCACCAATGTTCTGAGTAGACATGTTCAGCAGTGGAGCCTCGCATAGCCATTTATCCCTCCAAAAATCTACTGTCCTCCCGTTGTGAGCCTTCCAAGCAAACCCATGATAGATTACCTCATTCATTCCCCAACTAATACTCCTTAAAATAGCCGATCCTTTTCTAGAGCGGGTTAAGTTAAGCGCCTCAACGCCACTACCCAGATTGTATTTTGCATACATAATTCCAGCCCAAAGGGTCGTCCTATCCAAAACTAATCTCCAGGCCAGTTTCCCCAAGGCTGCAGTATTCCGGCTTTTGAGGTCCATCATGTTAGCTCCTCCTAGGATTTTAGGTTGGCATAAGGTTTCCCAGCTCACCAAATGCATTCTCTTTCCTCCATCAGTACCATTCCAAATAAAAGATCGACACAGGCGCTCAAATCTTTTAACGAATGTAACAGGTAATTTTATGGTCTTTATAGCATAACTCGGAAGTGTGGATAGGACTGAACGTGTGAGGGTGAGTCTCCCTGCCAGGCTGAGTGATCTTCCTTTCCAGCTGGCTAACTTTGATTGTGCTCTCTGGAGAATGAACTCAAAATCATCAGCCCATACCTTTTTATTCCAAATTGGCATCCCTAGAGAGTTGCCGAACTCTTCCTTACATTTCAGTCCACTTATTACTTCAAGTCTGGATTTCAACCTGGAATCAACGTTTGGGCTCACTACAATATTCGACTTGCTGAGGCTAACTTTCAAGCCGGAAGCTCCCCAGAATTTTTCAATGCAATCCTTGATCAGTCTAATTTGATTACAAGAAGCTTCAGCAAATAACACAATATCATCAGCGAAGAAGAGGTGTGAGAGGGGAGGTGCTTCCCTGACAAGCTTAATCGGTTTCCATCTTCCATCCTCGACTGCCAGATTAATGCAATGACTAAGTCTTTCAAGACAGAGAACAAAAAGGTACGGAGATATTGGATCACCTTGTCTCACACCCCTAGTAGGCTTGAATTCTGGAAGCATTTCTCCATTCCAAAGCAACCTCATCGAAGTTAACGAGACACATGACATAATTCTTTCAATCCAAACCTCAGGCAGGCTCATACTTTGAAGAGTTTCCTCTATAAAGCTCCATTTTAATATGTCGTATGCCTTTTCTAAATCAATCTTTATGGTCATCCATCTCTTGCCGGATTTCTTTCTGCTCATTGATTCAATAACTTCCTGCACAATAATAACGTTATCCTCAATGAGTCTGCTTGGGATGAAGCTAGATTGAGTCGGTCCAACACAATTACAGACAATTTGTTGTAATCTGTTTACCATAATTTTCGTGATCACTTTGTATGCTACATTACATAAACTAATGGGTCTGAATTGAGAGATCAATTCTGGTGCAGGCACTTTAGGTAAAAGTACCACCAGTGTCTCATTCAGTGTTTTCTCCAACCTTCCCGTTGTCCAGAAGTTCCAAATGCATTGCTTGACATCAATTCCTACCTTATCCCAACAACTTTGGAAGAATATTGGTTGAAAACCATCTGGTCCTGGAGCTTTCCATGGACCCATAGATTTAACAACATTACTGATTTCCTCTTCATTAATCTCCTTTGACAACAACTGCAGATCCTCTTGCTTCAGTGGGGGGAAATTGTGCGGATGATAGATGCTCAGACTCGGAGTATACTGGTCAAGAGCATATAGATTCTTATAGAAATTTTGAGCATGTTGTTCAATGAGATTAGCATCTGACATCCAAGAGCCTTCTTCATTCTTGATTACCTCTACTCGATTTTTGCGACGTCTGATTATAGTAGAGGTGTGGAAAAAGCTCGTGTTTCGATCTCCATGACATATCCAATTCTCCCTGGATTTTTGGAACCATATAAGTTCCTCCTGGGTTAACACCTGTTCAAATTCGGCCTGTAAATTACTCAGAACATCCAGATTCTCCTGAGTTACTGAACCATCAATTTCCATTTGGACAGTAAGCATACGGGTCATAAGATCTTCTTTTTTTGCTGACACGCGTCCAAAGGTTCGCTTATTCCATTTTATTAGGCAATCCTTCAGAATATTGAGAGAAGTGGGGAGATCTCTACTACTGATCCATTTATGTTGCAGAAGATCCTTGAATGTCTGGTGGTGAAGCCACGCAGCTTCAAATCTGAAAGGGCGCATGTCTTTTCAAAATTGTCGAGGCGGATTAAGTGTAAGCAGGATAGGGTTGTGATCTGAAGATAAAGCGGGGAGATGTCTCACACTGGCTTTCGGCCAATCAACTCTACCTTGATTATTAGTAAAACACCTGTCAAGACGTTTAGCAATACGAGAGTTCAGATCTTTCCCTCTTGTCCAAGTGTAAGCAGGTCCGGAGAAACCCATATCGATTAGCCTTGTCTCTTCCACCCAGAGACGGAACTTGTTTGTGTCTTATGAGAGCACCCCTTTCGAATGATCTTCCCTTGATAGCGTAGAGTTAAAATCCCCACCAATGAACATAGGTCCATGGATAGAAATGATTGTAGTGCAAAGGCTCGCCCAGGCTTCGGTTCTCCTGTCAGGAGTTGGGGGGTTATAAACAACAATAATATCAAGAGTTTTATTGTTGTTACCTGTACTGACGTGAATAAAGTGATTTGAGACTAGTTTAATTGTCACACTAGTCGCCGGTTCGTTCCAAAGTAACCAAATACCCCCAGAAAACCCGACTGCATCGATTTTAGTGTGGTTTGTGAACCCAAGTTTCCTGCAAGAAGTAGTCGCAAGCTCCCCAGAGAGTTTGGTTTCTACTAACGCAAGTACGTCCAGTTGATGACGGTTGATAATGTATTTTATCGCTTTGCGAAAGCGACGGTTGGCTGCTCCCCTACAATTCCAGAAGAGTATATTCATAATAACATTCATGGGGAGGGAGAATGTACCATCATTCAATGGTGGTAAGGAGATGTAAATTACACTCCCCAACCATCATTAGATCTTCATGGGTCTCTTTATTCTGATTAGTGGGCATGCCATCCAGAATTAAGCCTTTTCCTTTGTCAACCGGTATTGGATTGTCAACCTCCATTGATGTGCGATGGGTAGATTCAATACCCTCCTCTGTGCAAGACACTACCTTCAGACTAGTTCCTGATCCCTCAGGCCTGCCTCTCTTCAGGGATTTGGAATTTACCTCTTTCGCCATCTTATCCGATACTAGAGCAACATGTGCACTTGGCCTACTATCCTCCTGACTAGGGCTCCCTTTTTCACGTGGAATGGCCATATTATCATGGTTCGGGCTACTCTCTCCAGTGGGAACATCTGTCTCATTAGATTTTCTAGGGTTTGCATGGGGTATGGGATGAAGAGTTGCATGCCCAGGGTTTAACCGTTCCCCTTTGTCTGTATTCTCCTCCATAAGTCCAGCATATTTGTTATCCACTCTTATCTGATTGGTAGGCTTTACAGTTATGCGTCCTTGGTTCCGGTTTTGCCTTCTTTGTCTTGTGACAGTCATCCAAGGGCCAAGATTAGGTTATGAAGGGTTAGGTAGCAGGGTTTCTGTATTGGTTTGATGATCTTGTGTATGAGAATTAGAGCCAGCAACTGTCTCCTCAGGCGCAGGATTGGCGTTTACTGGAGCATGTGATGGTCTCGGTGGGGAGCAACATCTATCCACAGTATGACCATATTTACCACATCTATAGCAAATAGCGTTTAATCCTTCATATTCCACATGGATCCTCCTTCCTCTGATCATGATTGTCCCTGTGAGAGGTTTCTCTAAGTCAACCTCTACACAAACTCTAGCAAAACGGCCCCTAGTCGCATAAAGTGTATTTAAATCTACTTTCAATGGTTTTCCAATTGGTGATGCTAACCCAAACAACACGCCCTCATCATAAAGCTGAAGTGGCAGATTGGATAGGCGAGCCGAGACGAACAGCGATTGGATGTTATCGATGAATGGGTCGAAATCTGGATGCCAAGGCCTGACTGTTATATAGAACCCGAATATCTCCCATGGACCTTCCGATAGTGCTCTCAGAAAGTCTGCTTCAAGCTCGAACTTGACACAATAGTTATCATTAGGTAGGTCAATTATTGTGATCTTACCTTTTGGTCCCCAAAGTTGATAAAGGCGGCGTTCTAATGTCAGAAAAGGTATGACCTTGCCCAGAACCTTAACGATAACTGCCGAACGCCATCTAGCATTCAATTCAGTCATAACGTCTTTATCGATTTTTACAAAGGCCAGACCTTTCTCGTCGGTAGGGACTTCGATTCTCATTCTTCTTGTTTCTAACAACGAGCTCTTAACCAAGGGGGCTGCTTTGGGTATTTGTCTTCCAGCCGCAATGTGGGCATAAGAGGCGGCTGGATGAGGAGGGTCGCCAGGGATTCCTGGGTCTGGTGATGGTGGAATTGCAGGAGGGTGAGGGATCGGCGGCGATGATTGGAGCGTCATAGGGTTTTCGGCTTTAGGGCTTTATAGATTTGTGTTACCATTGTATAAATGATTTTTTTTGTTTGGTTTTTTTCCCGTTGATGAACACTATTTTTTTTTTATCATTTGATGTATTTAAATTTTTTTAGTATCCTTCAAGTTTGGTAATTTTCTATTGTTAATTTATTTTCAATTAACCAATTAAAATAGAATAGTAAAAAAAAAACTTTTTATCTATATATTTTTTTATTATTGTTTATGATTATACATTAAAATCTAAAGTTGTAAATTCATATTCTTACCCGTTGTCAATGTACTTTTTTTTTTGTTTTTGTATGAAAAAAGACACCCAACGTTACTTCTTGGATTTTGTTGAAGATAATAAGTTACATCTAAAGTGAGAACATTCTATTCCTAATATATAAGATCGATGAACTAATTATCTTATTGATAATTGATTTTAATATGGAACATTGTCGGACTTATGTGATGGGGTTGGGCTTAACGTGCATGTGTGCTCATATGCACAAGATTCTGCGCTTACAATTCATCTATATTGAACTTTCACATGATATCAGAGTGGTTAGTTTATATTCGGCTCGCAATCCTAACTTGTTTGCAAATGTCAACTCCGTATGTATCATAGTTGCACATGCGGGGACATGTTGAAGATAATAAGTTCTCACATTCAAAGTGAGGATATTCCGAACCTAGTATATAAGGTCGATGGAATAATCCTATTTTCAATTGATTTTTAGGATGAAACCTTGTTTGACTTATGTGATGAGCTTTGACTTAACTCGCATGTGTGTTCGTATGCACATAACTTAATTAGACTAACATTCACTTGACGAGTTCCAAACAAAAATGCCAAATTTGGAAACACTAACTGAAAAGACGGACACTAAATAAAAAAAATTCAAACCTAAAGAACACTGAATAAAAAAAAAACTAATAGTAACCGACCGAAAAAGATCAAGCTTGAGAATATATATATATATATATATATATATATATATATATATATATATATATATATATATATATATAAAGAGAGAGAGAAGGATCAAGAGAGCGTACTTTATGCTAAGAAATAAGCAATTATGGATCCTCAAATTAATGCACGGATAATTTAGATTTAATATCAAAATAGCCAGCATTATATTCTAATTTATTATAGTCTCATGCTTATGGTAACAGGAATATACACAATATGTTTATATGAAAATAAATTTCTTATTCTCTAACTAATTTTGTACAGATAACGAAATATATGTTTATGTACACATATATAGTCTCGTGCATATGAAAGTTCTTGTATATTGTTATGTTGTCTTATATACTGGAAATGTAGTCGTGCATGCTTTACTTAGTTGTGCATCAATTAATTTGTGCATGTAATTTGATTGTGCATGCACTACTAACTAACACAACTAATGTAAACTTAAATGTGCATTTTTTAACATGGACTAACTACTATCCCTACTAACACTACTAACACTACTTAAACGTGTGTATTGTGTAATTTGAGCGTGTACTAGCGCTACTAACTTAAAACGTGTATATGTATATGAAGTAGTGTATATTAAAGAATAAGTCGTGCATGTATATATATTACTTCTAATACCGGAACATGAAAAAAAAATAATAACAAATATGTTAATCTGTGTACTTAATTGACAATAAACACATTTATTTCTTACATGATAACCGTAGATATATATCCAAAAATACATATGTAGTTAATTAGTATAAAAATAAGAATAAATCACGTCAATTGTGTTTAATAATGTGAACGAGATTTGTTCTCTTTTTTACCGTAAGTTACGTTATTAATTGATCCTAACTCTCTATATATATATATATATATATTAGCAATGACTTGACATTCTGAATGAGTTAAATTGTCCAATTTATGATTCACCTACAATAATGTGCAATCTTCCATCATTAAATAATCAACCATTCCACTATGTTCATTATTAATACCATGTTTCGTCAAATCCATCCCTAACCCACTAATTAAGCTCATATTAACAACTATTCCACTATACTATTCTCTACTTTTTCTTCTTGTGCACCAAAAGTTTCATTTGGACAAAATATTGATATGGACTTTTTTCTAAAGTAGTCTTACAAATTTAATTATTGATTTCTTTGAATCATATTCATCTATAAGTATTATTATGATATAATAGTCTATTATTTTCCTATTTCAAAAATAATGGATAAAAATATGTAACAAAGATTTTCACATTTCCAATGATTTTTTTTATGACATATTGATTTGTTCAACTATAACATATGAGATTTTTATAAGTGAATTGGTGAGTTTCTTTAAAGGAGGTTTAATATTTTTATTTCTAAAACTGATATACTATTTATTAAAAGTAGGGTAAGTAATGATCACTCATTCACACACATTTTATCACAACGTACAAGATTGAGTACATCTTTGAAGTGGTCAAACAATACAAGATTGAGTACATCTTTAAAGTGGTCAAACAATACATTAAGTTCAGTACCAAAAGTGGAAGTAGAATTAGTGGGCCTTAATATTTCCACCATTTTGATGTGACATTTTCAAGGGTGGAAGAGATATATGGGTTTATATGAGTATATGGGTGGAAGGATGTGACTTTTAGGGGGGAACTGATTGATTGATTTGTATTTAAATGGGTGGAAGTAAGATGTGTGTTAGTTAAATAGGTCGTGATTTAGCTTATCTCACAATAAACATGACACAACTAGATATTTCAGTATCTTCTTAAAATATCTTGTCACTTAAATACTAGATTAGAGATGGTGATGACCTCTAGGAGGATATATTTTTTTAAGGAGAGTGGAAGTCAATTCAGAATTTATTTTCATGATTATATTATAATGGAAAGTTGTGCTAAATAGCATCAACTTTAGTTATGCTTACGTTCGGCGACATGAATTTTCAAAAACTCGCAATAAATCATTAAATTTAGGAATATGTTATCTTTTGCAACACAAGTCTAATACCGATGAAATATTATGATTAGTTTTTTTGTCATCCAAAAGTTGTAAGTTGGCATTTAATTATCTCTTACTTTAATCAAACTTTGTATAACTAAAAGTTTGTAATATGTTAAAAGGTAAGTAAACAATTTCAAGTCTATGTACCTTAACTAGGTGATTTATTTCAAATTTATAAGTTCATATTACCGAACGTAATTTTACCTAACAATGGTGTATTTAGTACCATTTTACATATAGTAAAAGAAGTTTATACTATTGAGAAGATTGTTAACATACATAATTTCGAAGGGACATAGAAGTTTCAACCCATTAAAAACGAAAGTTAGAACCCATCTTTTATCTTGATTGCAAATAGACTTTAAAATTTTTCATTTATATATTTTTTAGTTTCTCATCATATCTCCTCTTTTCTCCTAAATTTCTCTCAATCTTCAATTGAATTATTTTGGTTGAAGAGACGGGGAGACCTTGATCCCACCGTATGCTTATGTTAAGCTCATTTTAATAAAAATGAACGATGCCCTTCTTTTTGCCACCAAGTTCTATGTCCAAGAAAGAAAAGGAACGTGGGAAAGAATCAATAAAGAAAATAGAAACAAAATAAAAGGCTAACTTGAGACAAGCCGTTGGCTTGCCACGACTCTGACATTGTTTTTCAATATAGCAACAAGACCAAACAGAGGGTCCTCAATAACATGAAAACCAAAAGGAAAATCTAAAGCAAGAGAAACGATAAAATATGTAGCCACATTCACTTCTTTGTAAATATGATGAAACTGGATGTCCTAGTCTCTACGGATGAATCTTTGACATTTAGATACTAGGCTAAACAGTGTAACACCCCAAATTCTCAGAACTCAGGGAGCTACGGGTTAGAACCTTAAAACGGTTCTGACCTTAGTTTGACAACAACTTTACCGGATCTTATAACAAGACACATATATAAAAGGTAATAACCAAATCAATAATATGCAATGTCATGATAAAAGTAAAGGACTCTTAGCCCTATGCTACATCAATGGTCTGAACTACTAATGTCAAAATAAAAGTGCATAAATAACAACAATCTCAACCCCATCCTATAACGTACAGGAACCCGACGGACCACTCCGTCCGGATCACTCTACAGCTACCCTAATCTGCAAAGAATCTACAGCACCGGATAAACCGTTAGCTAACAACCTACATATTAGAAAAATTAGAAAAGCACACACACACACACACAACAACAACAATTCGTAATTGAAACACATAGCATGCTTACACAAAAACCCATTTATTGTCTTTATTAGGTTGTACACTTCTAATTCAATTTATGCTTGTGGCACAAGAAGTCCCTTGACTCTCGCCTCCGTACTTGTATACCAACATGAGTGGTTCGATGCATCTCCCCATATATCATTATATGGAATAGTCGCGGAGAACCTTCCAGTCTCACGTCGGAGATGGGCAATGATGCCACTGCCCGTTACACATACACTTGGGTCAAATTATTAATAATTGAGTTTTTGATCAACAAGTAACAGACTAAGAGAGCCTCTAAGATTTTAGGTTTCTATTATATTAAGGATCTATACGTGGATGCCATTAATTTTGGTAATATTTATGCGCAGTGTAAATCTCGGCCTTATGCCATAAATCTAGCCCGAGATATTAACCGAGATTTGCCTCTGCATGATAAATTTTATATTTTTGAAGGTTTCATGTTCTATGAGGATAAAGTGTGTATCGCTAGATGCTCTCTTAAACTGTTACTTGTTGAAGAAGCTCATATGGGTGATTTAATGGGACATTTTGGTAGAGATAAAACTTATCACATGTTACATTCACACTTTTATTGGCCTCATATGCTTATAGATGTTTAGAACCTACTTAAGAGATACATTATGTGCTTGAAAGCTAAGGCTAGATTGAAACCACATGGTTTGTATACTCCCTTACCTACACCTAATTCACCATGGCTTATATTTATTATGGATTTTGTTGTAGGATTACCTAAGTCTAAGAAGGGGAGAGATTCTATTTTTGTTGTTGTTGTTGATCGTTTTTCTAAAATGACTTACTTTATTGCTTGTCATAAGACCGATGATGCTTATAATGTCATTAACTTATTCTATAGGGAAGTTGTTAGGTTGCATGGAGTACCTAGAACTATTGTGAGTGATAGGGATGTAAAATTGCTTATTTTCTTTTGGAAGACTCTTTGGGGAAATCTAGGTATAAGGTTGCTATTTCAAACCTTTAGTCATCCTCAAACGGATGGACAAACAAAAGTCACTAATAGCATTTTAACTACTATTTTGAGGGTTGTTTTGAAGGACAATTTGAATGCTTGGGAGGATGTCTTACCTCATGTGTAATTTGCTTATAATTGTACCTTGCATTCATCTACTAACCTAATGCCTTTTGAGTGTGTCTATGGGTTAAATCCTTTGACCCATTTTGCAGAAAAATAGGTTGAGTTTATCGAGGAGTTACATGAAAAGACACGCATAAGGCTTGAAAAAAAGAGAGGGGAAAACGTGGCAACTAAAATGAATCAGAATCGCAAGGAAATGTTATTCAAGCCAAGAGATCTAGTTTGGTTGCATCTAAGGAAAGAACGATTTCCGGAGAAGAGGATGTCTGATAGCATGAATTATTGTCTATATTTTGGGGCCTGTTTAGACGTTTTATCTTCGATAATCTGCATGTTTGGATGTATATTATGTGATTATATTGTCGTTTCATCTACCTTTGCGGGAATCGAGGTCTACACCTAGTTTCGTTGTAATCGTAGGTAAAATGACACGTTTTGCATCAAAAAAGAGCTAAGGAGTCATTGGAGCTACATCCAGGAGCTTAAGGAATAATCCAAGAATCATGGAATTGGATTAAAGATTCACTTTGGACCAGATTTGAGAGATTTCACATTCAGTTGTGATTCACCTCGGTTGACTACAGAGTCACCTCGACCGAGGTGATCCAGAGGAGCCGACTCGACCGAGGCGAACACCTTGGACGCGGCAAGGATATTTTATTTTTGGCTGAGATCTTTTATTTTTGGAAGGAGGATCTTATCTTTTTGGGCTGGATTCCTGGAAGGAAGAAGATAATTTAGCCTATATATTTTACCTATTTTTATGGGAAAAGATCTTTCTAAGATATCTTATCTTTGGAGGGTAATTTTCCTATAAAAAGGGTTGAATTTTCCACAAATCCACAATCCGCTAACGGCTGAACATCTCGCATACACCCGCTAACGGCTGAGCATCTCGCATACATCCCGCTTACACCGAAGAACGTCACGCAATACAACCATACTCCAGTTGGGAGATTTGAAGAACCTTTTTGAAGGTTGAAGGAAGAAAGTCTATAGCTTTTATAGCTTTTTGAAGGGTTTTTGTAAGATTCTCTTAGATTCCCTTCTTGTTGTTTGTCTTGTTGGATTTTGATCCAAGGAACGCTTGTTGTTTTGATAATTGATTCAGTTATTGAAGCCTTTCTCCTAAAGTTTTCTTGTTCAATTATTCTCTTTCTTCCCATATACTTGATTATTGCTTTCATGATGATGAGTGGCTAATTTCTTTGTGCGATTCTAGGGTGATTGGCTGAAGGTTGTGGGAAAAACAATGATAGAATAATTTTAATCACAGTAGGACCCTAAAAGTTCGAGTCTTTATCCTTAACCCTAGAACATCTCGCTCAGTCGATGAACATCTCGGCCGGGGTGGAATTCTTCTGACCGAGGTGACCTTTCTGATCCGAAACTGAGAGTTAAGTGTTAGAGTTTGCCAAATCCTATTCTTATTATACCTTTCCTGGTTCAATGCAAGCCTAGGATGAGACTTACCCGGTAATTCCTTTGTTTGTTTACCCAAGATCATAAGTATAGGTATAAAGGTTTATCCTTTATTGGGGTTTGAATGTGCTTTCATTCCATCTTTGTGAGTTAGCCTGAGACTTACCCGGTAAAGGTTGATTCTATTCCCTTAGTTGGAGTCTTAGTTTGAGATTATAGTTCTTTTCCTTAATTCCTTGAGACTTACCCGGTAATAGGAGTTACGGTTTGGGATTAGTGAGTAGTGAGACTTACCCGGTGATATATTCCACTTTAGTAACACCTTCCCTACGCAAAAAGCTCAGCTTTGTCCGCTTATCTTTAGATCTTGAGTTGGAACCACAACTAGATGCTTTAATCCCTAGAATTGCATATTTCCTTTATTGACTTTTCATCATCTTTGATTGTTTTAATTGCTTTTGTGGTTAGTGATTACATAGCTTACCTATTCCGACTTTGTTTCACTAAGTCCCTGTGATCGACCCCTGGAATTCCTTGCTTTTACTACGATTGACCCGTACACTGCGGGTTCACATCCTTGTTTTAAGCTTACATCTAGGGTTATAAATTTAAAGCTTGCACACACCGTTTGGAGCGAACAAGTTTGTGGCGCCGTTGCCGGGGACTTGGTCTAGACCGAGCCGGTTGCGGTACGCTTTTGGGGCACTTGCCCCCGTTTCTACTAACCACTCTACTTGAGTGACTTTCGCAGGTTCTTTTTCTTAGGTTTATGCGAAGAACCCGCGCTGGGAAGGAAATCGTTCCTTACGATCCCGAACCAGAAAAGACATATAAACGACGCTTAAGAGAAGCGAAGATGGCCAATCACGACGATCGCGATCTTGAGGCCGAATTGAAGGAGGCGTTAGAACAACTACGCCTCAGGAAAGAAGAATTACGACTGGAAAAGGAGGAAACTCGCGCAAGGACTAAAGCGATCGAAGCAGATATGGCAGCTCTACGAGATTAGTATCTACCTCGACCAAACCCAGATCCTTGACCGAGGCAAGATCCAGTTCCAGACCCTCGACCGAGGCAGGTCACAGCACCTGTTGCCCCGGCCGATGTACTTCCACCTCGGATACCAGTCCGAGGCGCTCTTTTTGCAGGAATCCCACAAACCCTAGGGCAAAGTATGGACCCCAATCAACAACTGAGGCATCCTGGAGTTAACCTAGGAGATCCGGCGGACCATGACTACGAACTTCGACCGCAAGTTCTTTCCATGATTCGCCAATGCTAGTTTGGAGGGCTAGAGAAGGAATCTCCGCATCAACATCTGCAAAACTATGAGATCTTGATGGAGACCTTGAGACCCTCATGAATAGAAAACAACAATTACAAGCTAAGACCTTTTTACTTTTCTTTAAAAGATAGAGCTCTTACTTGGTATCAATCTCTTCCTCCAGGAAAAATCAGTACTTGGGAGGAGATGACTACGGAATTCTTGACTAAATTCTTTCCCCCCTCTAAAATCGCTGAAATGAGAGAGAAGATTAATGCATTCATTATGAAGGACAAGGAGAGCTTGTCCAAGTCATGGGAGAGGTTTAAAGACATTCTTTTGGATTGCCCACATCATGGGATTCCAAAGATAGAGTTGTTGGAGATATACTTCAAGGGACTGGACGGAAGCACCCAGTTCAACCTTCAACTACTATCCGCCGGCACGTTCATGGACATGCCGATCGACGAAGCTTGGGAGTTCATAGAAAAGCAAGCTTTGCACATGGAGAAATACTCTCACCAAGGAGCTGAAGGTGGAGTTAAAAAAAGTCAACTTTCAAGAGGAGCCATCAAACACTAATCAACTCATCTCTTTGAAGAATGACGTGAAACAATTGAAGGAGCTCTTGGTCGCTCAAACCAAGAAGGAAGATCAAGGATCAAGGAACAACAATGGATACCGTAATAACAACAACAAGAACGGTTCCCGGAACAACAACTACAACAACAATAGAGGATCCAATAGCAATAATTGGAGGGCAAACAACCAAAATTCGGGTAACCCTTACTCTAATTCTAATACGAATGATTCCTCTAATCCTTTCCTCTCTTTCTCTTCTTCTCCTTCTACTCCATTAAAGAGCCAGGAGCAAGGATCAAGCTCATCCCAGCCGGAGAAGAAAGATGCGGTGCTGGAGGCTATCTTGATCAAGATTAGTGCTATGGAGACATCCATGACTTCATTTTCGAAGGCACAAAAAGCCTTTGAACAACAACTTGCTAGTAGGGCGAATGAAACGCCAAGAGATCCAGGGAAGCTTCCAGCAAGAACGGAAAGCAACCCTAAGGGCCAGATTATGGCCATAACGACGAGGAGTGGACTGAAGACTGTAGATCCAGCGCCTCGGTTGGTGCTAGTACCGACGAAGACCACCTCGGTCCAGGTTCAGTCGAAGAACACTTCGGCCGAGATGCCAACCGAGGTGGAGCCACATAAAGCGGAGGAGAAAACTGAAGTTTATATTCCACCTCCTGCATATAAACCACCACTTCCATTCCCCCAGTCAAGGGCCATAGCACATCTAGACAAGCACTTTGGTAAGTTCCTTGACTTGATGAATAAACTACACATTAACATTCCTTTCGTTGATGCTATTTTAGGGATGCCCGCCTATGAGAAGTTCTTGAAAGAGAACCTATCAGGGAAGAGGAAGCTGGAAGACTTTGGTGAAGTAAGGATGACATCTAAATCCTCGGAGCTTATTCAAATCATGAAGGAGAAGATGTCACCTAAGTTGAGAGATCCCGGCTCATTTTGCATTCCCATTCAAGTTGGGGATGTCACTTGTGAAGCCTTATGTGATCTAGGAGCCAGCGTGAGCATCATTCCGCTGGAGCTATGTGTGAAAATCGGACTTGGAGAGCCCAAGCCGGTTAAGATAAGGTTGTACATGGCGGACCGCTCCATTACCCATCCCGTGGGCATTTTGGAAGACGTTCCGGTTAAGTTAGGTAACTTCTATTTACCTATAGACTTTGTTGTGCTTGATATTCCTGCAGATTATCCTGTTCCTATCATTCTCGGGAGGCCATTTCTAACAACTTCGGGTTGCAATGTGGATTGTAAGAACGCCAAGTTGAAATTCAATATTGGCGGAGACGAAGTGGAATTCGCATTACTTGCGGCCATGAAGGGAGAGCAGCTAGGAGATGATATCTTCAACATCTATGATGAAGAAGAATCAAGAGAATTGGTGAGCTCTATCCTTATTAACGATCCACTTGAAAGAGTTATTAGTTTTAGTTTAATGGAGGAAGGTATAGATGCTTCTTGTGATGCAGATATACGGAGCTTAAAGGCGCTGGAAGAAGATCCAGGAGCTAAAACTGAGAAACTAACCCAGGAGACGAAGATCTCCAGTTTCGGTTCCAGTTACAGTACCTCGACCGAGGCACTTTCTGGACCAAGCGAGGCGACTGAAGAACATCTCGGTCAACGCCTCTACGCCTCGACCGAGGTCGAAGGCGAGATGATGTCAACTGAGACTACTGAAAATAACAAACTTCTTACTCCCTTCTCTGACATTCATCCTCAGTTGGTGGAACATTCTCTCCACCAACTTTCTGATAATAAAGGACCTTGGTATGCTGATATTATTAATTATCTTGTTTGCCAGGAAATACCACCCGGATTGATGTACGCTCAAAGGAAGAAATTCTTCAAGGACGTATGCCATTACTACTGGGATGAACCGCTGCTATTCAAGCGCGGGCCGGATGGGATGCTTCGAAGATGCATTCCGGAAGATAAAGTTAATAGCGTCTGACGGCATTGTCACTCACTTCCTTGTGGAGGACATGCTAGCGCCAACAAGACATGCGCTAAGGTATTACGTTCTGGTTTCTTTTGGCCTATATTATTTAAAGATGTACAATCGTTTGTTGTCTCTTGTGATGCATGCCAAAGAACAGGGAATTTATCTAGGAGGAACGAAATGCCACTTAATAACATTCAAGAGGTGGAAATCTTTGATGTATGGGGATAGACTTCATGGGACCTTTCCCATCCTCCGGAGGAAACCTCTATATTCTTCTAGCAGTTGATTACGTCTCTAGATGGGTTGAAGCTATTGCTTCTCCCACTAATGACGCCAAGGTGGTTGTGAAGTTCTTTAACAGGACTATCTTTCCACGTTTTGGAACTCCACGTATCATCATCAGCGATGGAGGGACGCATTTCATCAACCGGAAGTTTAAGGCACTTCTATCGAAGTATGGGGTGACCCAAAAAGTAGCAACCCCTTATCACCCTCAAACTAGTGGACAGGTCGAGATCTCGAATAGAGAAATAAAAGCAATCTTGGAGAAGACCGTCTCTAGGACGAGGAAGGATTGGTCCATGAAATTGGACGACGTTCTTTGGGCCTACAGGACCGCATTTAAGACTCCCATTGGTACCACCCCTTATGATTTGGTATATGGGAAGTCTTGTCACTTGCCCGTTGAATTAGAACACAAAGCATAATGGGCGATCAAATGGTTGAACTTCGACATCAAGGAAGCCGGCGAGAAGCGGCTACTGGATATCAACGAGCTGGAGGAGCTGCGTTTGAACGCTTATGAGAATGCCAAAATATATAAAGAAAGGACGAAGAAATGGCATGACAAGCGCATCATCCCTAAGGAGCTTGAAGAAGGAGACTTAGTTCAACTCTTCAACTCCCGTCTCCGCCTCTTTCCAGGTAAGTTGAAATCTAGATGGACCGGACCTTATGTTGTGAAACATGTTTTTCCTCATGGTGCAGTTGAGATTTGCACCAATATACCTCGTTTAAGAGACGCCGTACGGTCCAGCTAGCGACCTTAAATCAAGCGCTTCTTGGGAGGCAACGAAGGTATTGTTTTCTTTTCCCTTTTTCTAGTCTAGCTTAGATAGTTTGCTTTTGCTTTGCTTTGTTTTGTTTTGGCGTCCTAGACAGACAACGGATGACATCTAAGAAAGGAATACAACCCAGGAGCACAACTAGAAGGACAGAAGTTCGAGAATCTGAGAAGACGGAGTTTGAATGAGACACATCTCGGTTGCTGTCACAACACCTCGACCGAGATGATTCTTAAGCAACCGAGGCGACTAGGGTTTCCGAAGATCCACCTCGGTCCGTACCACCTTGGTCCAGTCGAGACCACCTCGACCGAGGTGACAGCAGTTCCAGAAAAGGGTATAAAAGGGGGCTGAGATTTCTCTCCCCTCTCTTTACCTTCTCTTCGACTGCGGCACGTCTTTCGCCTTGCTTCGCCATTCTTCGCTCGTTTTCGACGATTCTTGCTTCCAAACTACTAAGAAAGGGTAGAGGATCACAGTGCAAGTGCTAATCTGCAAGAAAAACAAGCCAATCGACCGAATCGGGGTAAATATCGAAAAAACCCTAACCTCGTCTTTCTCCACTGTTTTCCTTCGATTTGGGCTTTGGTTGCCCCTGCATTTGCTGAGAAACAGATTAAGTACCCCATAGGAACCTGTTGTAGTGATTTCGGGGGAAAAGAACTGGATTTTTGAGGGAATCGTTCGCACAGTTTTTCGCCTCGGTCCAATCGGCCTATGCCTCGGCCGAGGTGTTCTACAGAATTGTCAGGCCGACCGAGGTGACCTGACAGATTACAGAAAACATGAGTTCAGATAGACAGCTGGTCCTGAGAGAAAGATCTTCTCCTTCCCCTTCTTCTTCTTCCCGCCGTACGAGACCGGTGATCCACGAGAGACACCAGGTTGATTATGACCGCATAGCGGCCCGTCTAGTGATTGCACTTCGCTTCCTGGACATTTCTGCCTTTTACTGCCTCCATGTGGATGGAGATCTGAGACGTATGATCTCTATGGTGGGGCTAGATCAGTTCACTGAGATCCGTGCTCCTGCTTACTTAGAGCCTACCTTGGAGTTTGTCAGCTCCTTCACCTACCTTCCCACTGAGTGCGCCATGAAGTACCGGTTGATGAACCGGAATTATTTAGTTCCTCTAGACCACTGGCGGGACATCTTTGGTTTCCCGGCCCCGACTGCAGCTGATTTTCCCTCCCGAGCTGTAGCTAGGGAGTTCTGGGGACAAATTGCTCACGTAGTTGAGCATGTAGATAGATGGCGCCCTAGAGACTCCAGGGAGCGTATTATATTTCATCTTGCCTTCAGACTAGCTCACAGGATATTCAGTGAGACTCTTTTGGCGCGTGCTGAGACGCCCCAGAAGGTCAGACAGGGTGAGCTGTTTAGCCTATACTGCATGGTGACTGGAGGGATTCTAGATTTTGGACTTATGCTGGCGGAGGATCTACATAGGATCAAGGCCAAGGCGAAGGGCGACACCTGTTGTGGAGGCATTGTGACTCACATAGCGAGTTACCAGGATATGGACCTCAGCGCTTGTACCATGATGGCGGCTGCCAAGCCGCTTGGGCTTCAGGAGATGATCACTCGGAGGATACTGGTTCCCCGAGGACTCACTACACCATATGTGGCTATGCCATGGGAGCCGACTGCACCGCAAGGGATTAGATGGTCGGCCCAGTTCTCCGTATTTGATCCACATTACTGGCAAACTGCGTGGATCCTATTTATGGAGGATGCTAGAGAGGCAGCAGCTGCACCAGCTGAGGATGATGAGGTTGAGGAGGCTGCTGATGATGATAATGATGATAGGGATGGTGGAGTTCCTATGGATACGGGCACTGATACTGCTGGGACGAGTGTGCCGGTCATCGATTTGGATGACGACGAGACTGAGACCGAGCCGGTTGAATCACCAGTACGTCCTGCTAGGCGTAGGGTACGCCGACAGAGGGATCCAGATGCTCACCGTCGGATTGATGATCTGAAGGATCAGATGATCGATTCATATGCTGCCCTGTCCCTGGATATCCGTGAGATGCAGGAGAGATTACACTACCAGCACACGATGGCTGAGATTCAGTTTCAGCATGTCATGGGCTACCCTTTCGACCCATCTCAGTATCCGTACGTGCCACCACCACCACCGGATCGGGATTATTGAGAGCTTGCAGGATTTTATTTATTTATTTATTATGCAGCTCGACTATGTCCGGTGAGTACTTTATTTCTTTAGACTTATTTGACCCATTGGGACAATGTGTCCCAAGTATGGGGTATTGATGTATTATTTGACTTATGTGACGTATGACTCGACTTTATCGGATATTTATGCTTTATTTAGCACTATGTGCTTATCTGAGATTGCATGCATGCATACAGGTTATTTGATTGAGAAAAACGTCAAAAACTGGTTTAGAAAAAAAAATTTTTACCTCGACCGGGATGATTCTGGTCAAACGAGGTACTTCACCTCGGTTGACTTAGAACATCTCGACCGAGGCGTTTTTACTGAAAGTTTTCGAAACAATTTTTTGTGCTTCTTATCTGGATATGATCTCAGTGAAGATCTTGTTTGCTGACTGGTTTTGAAATCTTTATATGTTTGAAAGGTTTTATGATATGTTTAAGTTGCTAAATGCTTTGTTTGAAATTTTGGCATGTTTAATACTTTGTTTTTATCCAAATTATGTTGAATTTGAAGGTTGACACCACATTATGAGTTCTCTCACTTTCTTCCTGGAAAGACCAAGGCAATTCATTCTCTTCTCTTCTTCTTCTTGATCATGCTTTAGCCCCTCATATACAGATTTGCCTCCCTTTACCTATCCGGGAATTTGGAAGCAAGAAAGTGAAAAGTAGGTGAAAGAAAAGTTGAGAAGTTGGCTGGAAGTGAAAGTGTTAGAAAGTAATAAATAGGTTTGGGAAAGTCAATCATAATGATGAGTAACTCAGCACCATTCACATAGCCGGGTGTTTGTGTCTTGCCAAAATCGGATTGAGCGATATTCCTAACGGGTCATGGTATGTGCATCAAGGGTTTGAAGCATCTCGAGAAATTGATGATTGCTAATCTCCTAGGCTTCGGTTATTGTGCACCTCTGTCCATGCATCCCAAAAAGTAAAGTAAAAAAGGAAAAGTGTGAAATAAGCAAAGCTTATTGGTGGATGATGTTGAAAGTCAAGTGAAAGTGAAGTGATATCCTTTTCCCGGATTCTAGCACCACATTACCTTCTATACATCCCTACCCTACACGTTTCTTGACCTTTCTTTTGGGAAGCCCTTGAGACCTCGAGCTTGTTGATTGACTTAGTGGTTTAAACCGGATTATACATGATTAATTTCAATGATTATAATTTATTATGCATTCTATGGTTTTATGCAAAGATGAACAACTTTCTTATATTTATAAAATGTTTTAAGCATATTTTGATTTTAAATTCCATGAAGTATTCTCTTAGAGTGATCTATGATTGTAGCACACCATTAAAATGTTTTGAAAAACTTTTTCATTGATCTTTATGACTTATAATCCATTCTATCTTGTATTTTAGATTTGGAACTTGCTTGGGGACAAGCAAGGGCATGGGGTATTTTGATAGGATGAATTATTGTCTATATTTTGGGACCTGTTTAGACGTTTTATCTTCGATAATCTGCATGTTTGGATGTATATTATGTGATTATATTGTCTTTTCATCTACCTTTGCGGGGATCGAGGTCTACACCTAGTTTCGTTGTAATCGTAGGTAAAATGGCACGTTTTGCATCAAAAAGGAGCTAAGGAGTCATTGGAGCTACATCCAGGAGCTTAAAGAATAATCCAGAAATCATGGAATTGGATTAAAGATTTACTTTGGACCAGATTTGAGAGATTTCACATTCAGTTGTGATTCACCTCGGTTGACTACAGAGTCACCTCGACCGAGGTGATCCAGAGGAGCCGACTCGACCGAGGCGAACACCTTGGACGCGGCAAGGATATTTTATTCTTGGCTGAGATCTTTTATTTTTGGAAGGAGGATCTTATCTTTTTGGGCTGGATTCCTGGAAGGAAGAAGATAATTTAGCCCATATATTTTACCTATTTTTATGGGAAAAGATCTTTCTAAGATATCTTATCTTTGGAGGGTAATTTTCCTAAAAAAAGGGTTGGATTTTCCACAAATCCACAATCCGCTAACGGCTGAACATCTCGCATACACCCCGCTAACGGCTGAACATCTCGCATACATCCCGCTTACACCGAAGAACGTCACGCAATACAGCCATACTCCAGTTGGGAGATTTGAAGAACCTTTTTGAAGGTTGAAGGAAGAAAGTCTATAGCTTTTATAGCTTTTTGAAGGGTTTTTGTAAGATTCTCTTAGATTCCCTTCTTGTTGTTTGTCTTGTTGGATTTTGATCCAAGGAACGCTTGTTGTTTTGATAATTGATTCAGTTATTGAAGCCTTTCTCTTAAGGTTTTCTTGTTCAATTATTATCTTTCTTCCCATATACTTGATTATTGCTTTCATGATGATGAGTGGCTAATTTCTTTGTGCGATTCTAGGATGATTGGCTGAAGGTTATGGGAAAAACAATGATAGAATAATTTTAATCACAGTAGGACCCTGAAAGTTCGAGTCTTTATCCTTAACCCTAGAACATCTCGCTCAGTCGATGAACATCTCGGCCGGGGTGGAATTCTTCTGACTGAGGTGACCTTTCTGATCCGAAACTGAGAGTTAAGTGTTAGAGTTTGCCAAATCCTATTCTTATTATACCTTTCCTGGTTTAATGCAAGCCTAGGATGAGACTTACCCGGTAATTCCTTTGTTTGTTTACCCAAGATCATAAGTATAGGTAATAAAGGTTTATCCTTTATTGGGGTTTGAGTGTGCTTTCATTCCATCTTTGTGAGTTAGCCTGAGACTTACCCAGTAAAGGTTGATTCTATTCCCTTAGTTGGAGTGTTAGTTTGAGATTATAGTTCTTTTCCTTAATTCCTTGAGACTTACCCGGTAATAGGAGTTACGGTTTGGGATTAGTGAGTAGTGAGACTTACTCGGTGATCTATTCCACTTTAGTAACACCTTCCCTATGCAAAAATCTCAGCTTTGTCCGCTTATCTTTAGATCTTGAGTTGAAACCACAACTAGATGCTTTAATCCCTAGAATTGCATATTTCCTTTATTGACTTTTCATCATCTTTGATTGATTTAATTGCTTTTGTGGTTAGTGATTACATAGCTTACCTATTCCGACTTTGTTTCACTAAGTCCCTGTGATCGACCCCTGGAATTCCTTGCTTTTACTACGATTGACCCGTACACTGCGGGTTCGCATCCTTGTTTTAAGCTTACATCTAGGGTTATAAATTTAAAGCTTGCACACACCGTTTGGAGCGAACAATGTCTAAGTTGTCTTCAAGAGGTGATGGACCATTTTGCGTGAATCGTAAGGTTGGAAACAACGCTTATGTCTTCAAGCTCCCAATTGAGTATAGACTAAGCAAGACCTTCAATGTTGGAGACTTGAGTCCTTTTGAGTCTAATGATGAGCATGTTGGTGATTCGAGGACGAATCTTTTTCAAGAAGGGGAGTATGATGAGGGGCCATCCTCAACACCAACTCAAGGACCAATCACAAGATCAAGGGTCAAGACATTGAAGGAGAACACAACGACATCATCTTTGAGTCCCATCATGAAGTGAGCTATCACTAGAGTAAGAGCAAAGAGCATCCATGAAGAAGTTGCTAGCTTGTTGACAACATGTGCACTTAAAGAGACATCACTCATATCTATGTCTTCTTTAGTGACATTGTTTGGCGTATGTCGAGATTCACAAGATCCGATTGCGATCTTATTAGTAGTAGTTATCTTTAATTATTTTAATACCTTTAAAGCTCTAAACATTCTAAAGATATTTGTTGATTTTTGATCCTATCTTTTAGGATTATCTTTAAGTTAAAAATCTTATCTTTTTAGGAGAATCTCTCCTATAAATAGTCTTAGAGGGTGAGATTATTCGGTAGATTTGATTTAATTTGATCTCCAAAATATTGTGAGATACTCGTTGCTTCACTTACGAAGTTTGTGTTTTATTCATTTCATTCAGTCAAAAAGAGAGCATTTGGTTGATCGTTGTGAGTCCTTGCTAGGTTGTGCTTGTGTGTGTTAATCTCCTTAAGGTTGGTGATCCTGGTCAATTTCAGTCCCTCTTTGTGCTTGTTTATTAAGAAGGTTTGTGTAATGTTAAAAAGGGAGGGTTAAGGTAAGCTCTTCGCTAAGGGGTTTTGATCTAATTGGTCAAGGTTCTTTGAGAGAATACCTTGGTTCGTATCTTCCTATACTTCCATTAATTTTATTCTATATTATCATCTTCTTATCTATCCATTATCATTCCATCAAACTCACGTTCTTTGTCCGAGTATTCCAAAATCTTGGCCCGTAACATAAATCTCGCCCAAGATTTATAGATCGAGATTTGTTCTCTGAGGTAGTTCGTGGACTTTCAATCCAGATCGGAAACTGCGGAATCAACCTCGCATCATACTCGCTCAGATAAGGCATGCACACATCTTCCTAAACTAAGAAACATGAAGTTAGGGATCTTTTTGATACCCTCATTTAAACATATTACACCTCCTCGTCCATGACCACGCCTGGAACCAGGTGGAGACCATGTGGATTGTTACATGAAGTCAAGGTTTTAAGTGGACGGCCACATGATAATGTGCTCACCACTTGTTATTCTTTTCACAGTATCAATGCTCACGATCGATGTTGCATTTTATACGAAATGTTCATAACATATGCTTCACTTCCGGAAACATTACATTCAAGGCTCTGATAAATTACAACTCTCAATCGATAACAACCACCCTCGGTACTTTGTTATTGCATAAATATTGAAGCCTCGATAAAGCCCACTCAAATGCTTAGAGTTCTTCTTTGCCATGTATACAATTATGCAATTTCAAACTTCATATTTGTATATGTTCAGACAACGACATTTTATACCTATAAACATAAACCACAAGTAAAAAAAATACAAGAGTACTAAACATGGCGTAAATATAATGTCACGTTTTTACTAAGGAGTGCTTGTTGGTCTAGTATATTGTGCCCATGATGGCTTAAGGAGATAATCTCAACAAATTCCTAGAGTTCGGATGCGTGAGAAAAAAAATTGTAACCTCATTTAAATCCGTAGATCTGCTTATATTCACAGACTATCCTCGTTCTCTCATGTATGAAGTGCTTATTGGAGTGACCCTTGTCCTTCAGTATCTTCCATCATCATCATTAACTCGGTAATGTGTATTTGTCACATAAAGGTGACATTGTCCAAGTCATCCAAATACAAGGATGTTAAAATATATTTTGATTTGATCCTAGACCGATTTACCCCACCTTCCCATACTTTGTGGAAGTCAATCGCTTTGCATATCATGTCTTTTCAAGTGTTCACAAAGTGTGTGGTTGTGAACTCACCATATCACCCTTCATGCCCATTTCAAGATTATTTGACGACACCTCGAGTTCAAACTTACATTCGTCTTTCTCCGACCTCTTATTACATCTAGTTGATGGTTCAATATCAGAATAATGTGTTTCTTCTTTATAGGGTCTTTGTACCTTCCACGTGTCAAATGAAAGTTATATAACTTGTGTTTGTTTAACCATGATCTATTTGTGACCGACACCATATTCTTTTGTCTCCTCATAAAATGTGTCAATCCACTAGTGGAATAATATAGTGGAATAAACCATACCAAAATCGCGCAGACAATCCCTTAGAGGCCCTAATTGAAAAACATTCGATTGGTATGAATACATTTTAACAATAATTCTACATCATTTTGAGAAGTCGCATCATATTACAAGTGAAACTCGCATCATAACTTTTATCGTAATTACGTAAAATTACCCAAATTGACACTTGATGTAAAGAAGTGTTACTCACATTGAGTAATAACAAGAGATAATTTATACATGTTGGTTGCAAAAACAACTAATCCACTCATGTTGCGTCTCAATGTAGTTAAGAGTTGTTCACACTAGGATCCAAGGTAGTTATATACCACATTTGTATTCGGGAACGGAGTATAAAGTAGTTGGTCCAAACGTTAAAAAGTCCGTTATTCACGTAAAACCTAGATCATGTAGTACCTATATAAACTTGAACATGTTTGAGTCTTAAAATATCATGTTCATAAACCGTGAGTTATTGAAACTATGTACGTAATATCGGATATACATAACACTCCTTTCGGATGTACGTTATATTGCAATTGTGATATCGTGTAAAGGGATAAAAACTCCGAGAGCGAATTTTTTATTGGTGATCGCAAGTTTTTACATTCATGGAAAGTTTTTGGTCAGTGATCCCTCAATGCAATATGTCGTTCGTTGTATCTAATCACGTTGAGCCTCAACGTGAGTAAATTTTGATCAAAATTTAATTCCTTAATTTCAATTTAAAGATTATTAAGAAATAATTAAGAGTACATAAGGATTTGAGTAAGAAAATAAATAACATAAAAAATAAAATTTTCATACTAATATTTCGTAAATTAGGAAAAAAGTTGAATGAGATTTCCCAGTTGATGGAAAGAGTCAAAAGAGACATTCCTATCCGCACATCACGGCAAACTGCTTCATGGTTACACTTCCTTCCTATTTTTGACCCAGCTAATCTCAATTTCGTAGTTAATTCAGTTGCATTCCATTTCCTATTTAAAACATCAATCACACATATTTCAAGCCTTACTTACATGTGATAATTTACAAATTTAGATCTTAAACACTTTTGAATCTACAAGTTTTTTGTCATGCCCGCTTCCAAAAGGTAATTTCATCATAACTATCAGCCAAACCAACATATTTCATCACTCATATGTTTCTTGATCACAGGCTTGAAGAACAAAGACAGCAAGAACTGAAATACAGCTCTGAACGCAGGAGGTTGAAGAAGATGGTATGGATCCGAGCTTGTTACAGACTATTCTATAATCATCCTCTTCTATTCTTCATCCTTTTGTTCCTCATTTACCTACGAATCTCGTTTCCGTACGTCTTCTTTCTCTTCATCTCGGCCTCTCCTGTGATCATCTGCACCGCGTTTCTGCTAGTCGCGTTGATATCTCTTGGACAAAAGCATTCACAAGGAACCGAAAATGATGCCCTAAAAGGACATAAGCTTTCTTCCACTAGCCATGGCGATTCCGCAACAACTAGACAGAAAGGAGACGATAGTAGTGGCGGCGGCGGTGGTGGGTCATTTAGGGATAAGTTCGCGGAAGTGAGGAAAGACATTGTTGAGAAAGAAATGAAGGAGTCTAGGTTTATGGAAAATGATAACAAGTTTCCGAAAGCCGAGTTTAAGAAGCATTTGAATGGAGAAGCTATGGTGGAAGAGATCAAAGCTCAAAGCAAGGATATAATGGGTGGTCGTAAAAATGGTGGTCAAGTGAGAACGGTTAGGTTTATGGAGCCGGTGAAGGAGAAGGATGTTGATATGGATCATTCATCTTCGTTATCGCCGTCGACAGCGTCTTCTATATCCGAGGAGGATTGTGATGTGGCGCCTCCGTCGTATCATCCATTGCACGATGAATCTCCAATGGCGATGAAGTTGAATGAAGTGAAAGACGACGATGAAGTGTCGACGATTGTTCGTGAGGAGCTCGAAGAGATACTCGAGGCGAGTAGCTCCGATAATGAACATAAACAACAATTGGAGGAGTTGATAGAGGCAAGAAGCCGAAATTACGATAGTGATGTGAATGATGAAGAGGAAGAAGGTGAAAACAAAGAAATATTAGATGAGGATGATGACGAGGACGACGAGACGGGTAAAGGGATAAAATCAATGGTGAATTGGACAGAAGAAGATGAGAAGAATCTGAATGATCTAAGTAGATTAGAATTGGAAAGGAATCAACAACTAGAAAAGATCATTGCGAAGAGGAAAGCTAGGAAAACGCTTTCGACGATCACGGAAAATAGCTTGATGGATCTTGATCGTCCCTTTCATGTTGCACCTATCTTAACTGCTAAAACGAACCCTTTTGACGTTGCTTCACCGGCAAGTCACCCGTCGGAAACGTATCCGATCCCGGGATCAGCTCCAGCTTTCTTGCCGAGACGAAACCCGTTTGATGACATTGAAGATTCTCATGAAAACAAGCCGAGCTTCGGCACTCCTAGACATAATAGCTCTAACAGATCGAAGCAAGATGGGGATGAATCCAACAGTAAAGAAGCATTGTTCCGAAGATATCGGAGTTTTGGAGTTGTCGGATCTTCGTTCTATGGATTCCTATGGCAAGAGAACGAAGAGTCTACTTATCCATTTAAGCCTTATTTCAATCCAGAAGAAGGTGATGTTCCGGAAAATGTGAATGCGCAAGATTCTGTTGAGCATGAATCGACGTCGTCGAGTTCCGAAGCTGTAATGAAAGATGAAGAAGAAGAGCACGAGGGTGAGTTGGTTGCATCGGCGTCGGCATCGGCGGTTAAAGAGCATAGAAGGAAGGAAGTGGAGGATACGGCGGCGGTAGAGCCTAAGTATGATTCTTACGAGACAAGTCCAACAGATGGGGAGAAGAAGAACATATTTTCGAGATCTGATTTATCTGAGATGGAAGATGATAAGCCTGATGGTATGTAGGCTCTTATAAGAGGGTTGGAGAAGAAGTATTGTTTGTGTCATGCTGTTTAGATTAATTTAGTATGTAGGTTCTTAATCATAAGTTGTTTGTGTGAATTAAGTAGATCACCTTCAACGATGACATCTCTAAGAATTGGCCTTGTAATGCTTCTACTAAATAAAAAGATCCTCCAAGCCACTACGCTTATTTAGAATACCACCGATGGTACATATCTAACCAAAGCTTCTTTATTTATACTTTATGATTTTTATCATTTCATAAATATGACACACGATACTTATATAATATTACAAAATGACACACTATCAAAATAAAACACCAAATAGTTATACGAAATAGTTTAATAAAATTTACACAAACTTTGACACCAAAAATGAATTACACATAAAAAAAAAAGAAGCAAAAACTAATTAATTTAGATGATACTGAGAATAAAAATACATATCATAATTTGGTTTATCTAAACAGAACCAAGTTTTCATCCCAAACCCCAGATGCCACATAACACAACAGAGTAGAGCCACACATGCCATCAGAGGGAGGGCTCAAAGCACTCAAAAATACACATCAAACATTGCTATATACTTCTACTTCTCTACATCCAAAAGGCTTAGGTTCACAAATACGATAGATTGCATTCCCAAAGGACAAAATAATACCAAAAAAATGAACCCTTAAAGAGATCACACCAAAGGCGATAATGCCTTGAATTAGAATTTTAATTCTTGATAAGTACAATTACATGTCAAGGAATAGCTGAAAGGGGGTTTTCTGGTCACGTGTATACCTCATTCCTGTACAGAGATTCTCGGACCAATCGATTGATCCTCTTAGTGTATCCTATAGCATTTAGAATCTTTTACCAAAGCTATTTGCTTCCATCGGATCCTAACCCTTTCTGACAAGACCAAGCCATGAAACTGCTCTTTCTCTTCCACAGACTACACAGCCCTTGTCAAGACACTATCTTAAGATGATTTACTAGGGTTATCCTTTCTCATTCACAGCCTAAGTATATATACTGCCCATGGCACACATGTATACCGGAGCATAACCGAATCTTGTATGCCAATTTCGGACACAGGGTCTCCTACTGCCCTGTATTGGACGTGGCAAGGATCCAAACTGACACTTGCAAGCAGAAAACACTTCCAACTTATTGTTTTCCACCAATCGCACACGGAGCAACAAAAACCAAATTGCTGGACGGTAAGGCTATAACCCATCTTCATCAAATCACTTTATTATGCTACTTCTAACCAGAATAGTGCCCTTTCTGGTTCTGAGAGCTCTGGCCTTGCTGGGGAACCTGCGGGACTTGCTGCTGATGAGCACTAGTCTGCATATTCATGGGTGGGGTATAGTGGCTCAAGGGCTGAGAGTAGAGAGGATTCAATGGTCCCTACAAACAATTAAGTACATATCATTTTATGATCAAGAAGCTAAACAAAGACCAACACTTGACACCAAGCTGCACATTGTGACAACTTTAACAATTATTTTTTTCATTTTTCTTATTTACAAATACTTTTTTCAATTTCCCCATTTCCCCTTTTTTTCTATGGTTCCCAACAAAGTTGCTGAATTTCTTGAATCAATTCTTTTATATTTATTTATTAAGAGTTACTTCTGCCTGTCCTATTTAAAAGCTACAATACAGTCAGGATTCAGACTTGATTACTATACAAAGAATTCCTCTAATACTGTGCGAGATCCTTGCCTCCGGTGGGTTTTAACAAAAGTCCCACACTTCATTTCTTTCTTTGTTACACATTTTAAAACTTTTGGGTGCTTGATGGAGATCCATGTTACGTGTAAAATTATTGAATACCAATTGTTGGGTAAAACCATACCTGAGATTGAAGTGCATTGGCAACACCGAAGTGTCCATGTGAACCATCCTCTTGAGATGGGTCACTGAAACCAACTTGTGTAAATAAGCCCTGAGATCCTTGTCCCATGTAATCCTGCATATTGAATAAATTCAAATTTAGCAAGTAGCCAACAAAACCAACAAAAAGCCAACAAAGCAAAAAGCTAGAGTACAAAATTGTTACCTGTGACAGGAAATCATTCCCACTCCCGAAACGAGAATAACCTGCCTGCGAATTTTGGTTTAAGAAGCTTCCAGGAAAGCCTGACTGCAGACTTTGTGAGCCAAAATCAACTGAATATCCATTTTGTGATGCCTGCATATCAACAAAATGTATCATCAACTTCACATCAGACTATTTTGAGACGATCAAGGTTGAAAATTTAATCCATATAATAATCCAAGCATTCTAATGAACGGATAATGCTATCCATCAATAAGCGGAACAACTAAATGGTGTTAAATTGCAATACCAGTGTTGAGAAGTCTGCAATGTTGTAAGGAACATGTGATCCCTGACTTTTGAAATCATCACCCAAGAAGTCCTGGCAAGGATAATAAACTTGCAAGTTTAAAATGGATCACACTAATATTGTCAAGCATGGAGTATTTGCACGGTAATGAACAACCTGTGACATGCCACTCATGGAGAAGCCATCACGAAATCCTTGGCTTGGCCCTTGGACAGACATCTGTTTCCGGTAAATGAGCAAAAAATTATTCAAGAAGTTGAGGAAAGAGAATAAGTTAGCCACAGAGAAGCATAAGATACAAACATTTGAAACAAATCCAGGTTGAGATAATGGAGCAGCGACAGATGGCTGGCTATTGGGACTTTCAAGAGGAGGAAAATTGAAATTAGGACCAAGATTATCAACTCCCTGCTGTGTTCCCTGCTGATGAGGAAGATGACTCCCAATAGGTGTTGTGCTACCACGACCAGCTCCAAAACCACGGTTGCCAGCTTGAGGAACTTGAGGAACAGCTCCAACGGGACCATGAATAGCTCCTCGAGTTGGAATAGCATAAGGCTGAGAAGGTGGAGCACCATGATAAGGTTGCATTGGAACTCGAGGCACTGGGAAGCCAGAAGGATTGAGTCCAGGCTTATGTGTACCATTGGGTGGGCCAGGAGGCATGTAAGAACCTTATAACAGAAATCCATATTAGCATTTATAACAGATACACTTTAGTTAGGACCAAGATTTTGAAACTCCAATGACAATAAAATCCCATCATAATAAATGGAACAAATATAAACTTACCCCGGGGCCGACTGCCTTTCCTGTCTGCTCCACTACCAGCTGCAGGTCCAAAACTATCATTGATCCCGAGGCCAGGTGTAGCATTATAAAACACCCTGCGGTCGTTGTAGATCTGTGACACAGAAAATCCATACTGTCAGCTGAAAATGGCACTCAAAAACCCAATATATAATGAATTTCAGCCATGCTACCTTCTTTGGTTTCTGAAACTGAACCATACTTTGCTTCAGGTTACTTAGGGGTCCTTCCACCAAACACTCATGTTCCTTGTAAATATAAATGGGAAGATAGAAATCCGTATAAATAATAGCAAACAAACTGACAACAGTCAACAAATTGGCTTGCAAAAACTTGTGGAGTATTTTCATTAGACAGCACTAGGTAAGAAAAAAATTAATGCAAGACCAGGTATGAAATGTAAGAAGGGTCAAAGAAAAAAAGGAAAACACATCAAAAAATTAAATTCGGAACAAAATAGCTACATGTACAACAATTTGATATATACCTTATAATGTGTTAATAAACTATTCCACAAAGGTTGCTTGCTCAGAACTTTAGGATTACCCAGGATAACAATCCCATAGCGAGCTCTTGTAAGTGCAACATTCAACCGACGGGGATCATTCAGAAACCCAATACCCTGATTAACAGAGGTAAGTGATTGATTAACATAATAATACTATGAGTACCAAAAAGGAGGTCGAGAGAAAGACTGGACACCTGATCAAATATTCATACAATCACTATGCATAGAAATAGTAAAAATAGCAATCAATTAATTTTAAATCTTTAAAACTTTAAGTTGACTGTTTCAGGAATGGGGGAGAATCAATTTACCATAGGAAATTGAAGAGTACTGCTTGGAAGCAAAGAAAACATTATTGTAATGAAAGGTTACTACACTTGAGTGTCTGACAAACACATTAGGAGGCAAAAAGCTCTTCATATCATTCTAAAATTCAATCCACACTTTGAACTACTCGTCTAAAGCTCCAGTAATTTATTTTTTGCATTTGTTTTCAAGGCAGAGGAACCTTGTTTTAGGAGTGGCAATGCCTTAGTGAAGCATGCAGTGTCATCTACATAACTTGATACAAAAAAAGGTTTTAACTTGTAAAATTTAAGTCATAGGAGGCAGTGAAACTGGAATTAAGAGGAGGGAAACACGCTTGAAAAGCATGAACAAAGACAGAGACATTCATTTATTTAGTTTTAATAAAAAAAATCAGATTTTATTTTACTTTTACATTAAAAATATAAAAAGAAAATACTAACCCTAAATGAAAATTCCTCTCATTCTTCCCTTGTCATCCCCAGCCTCACCACCATGACATCAAGCCTAATTGTCTGGTGACTCGTGTTACTCTCTGCAAATTTCACTCCTCTTTCCTCTCTCATTTCTCTAAATGTGGAATTGAAGGAACTGAAACAGATTTGAGTGTTTGATTGTTGACTACAGAAATTGAAACTTCGACCAAACCATTAAAGAATGGAGACTGATGAGAAACAGGGAGAAGAAAAGAAGTAGCAAGTAGAGAGCACTTTGTTTTTTGTTGTTTTTATTTTCATTATACAGTATATCATAGTAATTCATTAACATGCAGGGTTTAGATTTAAGAAACTCTAGGACATCTACGAAGAGTTTGTAACAACTCCGGTAAAAAAAAATTAATCGTTTTTATTCTGTTTCATAAATGCTGTTCTACTGGAGTTCAACTTTTTAATGTAGTTCGTTCTAATTATCTTTAGGTGATGTATGTGTTTGCCTCATTTCGATCTTTAAAAATAATAATAATTTGCATTGATGTTTCCCTCACATTTCTTTGCCTTTTGAAATTTTGGAACTGCCGTTCAAAAAATTCAATTGTTTTCGCGTTGATGTTTCCAGTATCTGTTTCTGTGCAACCTAGGAGTGCAGAGCACAGGATGAAAAAAATAAGGAAAAGAATAAAACCACAAAGAACCTTTGGTCATGTCTCTACAGCCAGCCATCGTGAACCCACTTTAGTTGAAAGAAAAAAGGAAAAGGAAAATGCAAGGAAACTCACTTGGTGTTCATTACTCCTAACACAAGACAAAATTATGTAATCCTTTTCTCTCCCCTGGAATGAATCAACACTTGCAACCTACAAAATCCAGCATAAGCTAATACACTAGAACCAGAAGATGAAACATTAATAATATGCAGGGATAGTGAACTCAGATCACCTCAATTTCCTTGTACAGTTGCTGTCTAAGGGCGCCATTCCTTGACATATAATTGACAATATAAGCCCTTTGCCCTTCATAGGGAGTAATCACCCCAATCTGCAAAGGTAGTATAGTTTTGTCCAAATAGGAAATCAATGTTCTACAGAATTTTTGTAGACCAATTATATCCAAAGCTGTTCAAATTGCATGGATGTGATAAGAGATAAAGTGACTCACTTGACTAGGTACCACACCACTTCTTAGGAATGTGGTTACAATCTTTTCAACATTTGCAGCCTCTGTACGATTAAGATATGAAGTTCCACTAGCACTTATCTCTTCTTGTCCCATCTGAGAAATATGCAGGTGGTTAACCACAAAATGTCAAAACCACATCAACTGAAGCAGAAACCTAAGATACAAAGATAAAAATTAAGGCACAGATAGGTTTTTGAAGAGCAAGGAGCAATTAGACAAGAGTTTGAATAGTGAAGAAAAGGGAAACGATGACAATGGGTTCCATTATTTGCAGAATTATTTGGGAAGGAAGAAATAAATAATGGAGGGAAGTTCAAATCACTATTCACAACTATTGAAAAGTTCACAGATCTTTACCTGGACATAAAATACATGGTCCAGCAGGATTCATTTGGAGTAAAAAAAACAGTCCACAAGTACATGGTTGCCCGCAGTTTAAATTGCATATAATATACATTGACAATCCACAACTATTGAAAAGTTCCCAATTCTTTACCTGAACATAAAAGAACATGGGACGATTTGGCACTGGCCAAGGAAAATCAATGCCGGTTGATTGTCTTTCATTTATAGTGACTCCATTCTGAAGTGTACCCTCATAGAAATTGTTTGATGGAAACTCGGACAAAGATGGATGCATACGATATTGAACCTAAGCCAAAGTCACACGTTCAATCATAAACAATATATATCTGTTAATATTGAAGTCGCTCGCTGTACGAGAAAAAGAAGCATTATTCAAGTCCGGTAACAAAAGATGCATTATAGAAGTCCGGTGAATCCATTTAGGATTACAAAATATAGATGTATAATGTATGTTGAACATAATGTTTATTAAAGTCGCTTTACGGAAAAAAAGAAATAAAAAAATAAAAGGGAAGAATTATTGATGTCTAGCAACAGTTACATGATCGAGTGGTAAAACTAGGATGTGCAACAGCCATTTGGAGTATCATTTCATACAGTTGAAGTCACTTCTACAATTTGTTTTGCTTTTTATTCATCATTATTTGCTCAGAAGAAGTTTGAGAAAATCCTGCAATAGTTAAAATCACAAACCTGCAATCTAATAGGCTTTACACCCAGCAACACCAAACGTTCAAAAAGGGACTGAGCCAATCCAGCACGAGCAGCTTTTTTGCACATTATAACAGGACCAAGTTGACAATGATCTCCGACAAGAACAGCCTAATGCAGAATTTACAATGACATACATAAGTAGAATCGAGCAAATTACACCAATATAAACACACAATTTTATACCTGCTTTGCCCCAAGAACCAACGGGATAAGACATTCAGGCTCTGTTGCTTGAGTAGATTCATCAATAAGAACCTAAATCACAAAAATGATGAGCGGCTGAAAAAGATGAAAGATTGATTAATAGTAACTATTATAATCAGCTTAAAAACCTGTCGGAATCTAAAGTTTGCCAGTCTAGGATCACCAGCACCAACACAGGTACAACAGATAACATCAGCACTCTGAGCTATTTCGCGCTCCGTTGCTCGTTTCAGTGCTTTGTACTTTTTTTCATCAGTGCTAGATAACTCTCCTGCATGAATTGTCACTTGTCAGGCATCATGAGACACTGTAAAACTAAATAATTCAATGTTCAAACAAAAGAAAAGCAGTTAGCCAACAATAAGTCAGAAAGCTTAGCAGCTGGTCAATTAATCAGATAAATTAATACTTAAAAACTTTGTAGGTAAACAAAGGATGTGTGATAGTATAAAAGTAAATTACAAATTCAATATAGTACATTGTATCTTCCAAAATAAACAGTTCAACATAATTTTTTTTTTAAAGAATTCTAAATATCTTTGACTAAACCTTTGTGTAAGATCTGGATGCAAAGATAAAAAATCACAACTACATTTTCAATAAAAAAAAAAAAACAGTAACCTATAAGACATGTATTGGAATTTACAAAGGAAGAGAAAAGTCTTAATACAGCCCCAAGGCCAAAAACATTCTAGTTCAACTAAAATATAGCTACATTTATATATGACGTTTAGCAGTCATATCTATCAACTGAAGGACGGGAATTCTTTCAAAGTTTCACATCTTCATATGTGAAAATACAATATGTGCATGACCTCGCAACCGATAAAATAATGACACGTGCAGTTGAGAATTATGCCGGACAAATCAAAGAAGCAAAGGAACACACAGATGTTTGCTAACGGTGTTGAAGTAGGCTAATTATGTACCAATAGATGCAAAATCGGAACCGAAAATACTATGGGAGCAAAAAATAATCATTGAAAGGCAGGAGAAAAGAGGTAAATAATAGTGACAGAAGAGCAAATTGACCTTGCTCATCTTTCAATAGTTGCAACTTGTGAAGTTCGCTCTTATCAGAATTATCAAGATGGCGAACCTAAGAAAGACAGAAAACGTGAACATGAATACCATTGTACAACTGGTAACAAAGAGCATAAATAAAGGAGCTAAAAGAACAGACCTGATAGTGAAGAGTAAGATGCTCAACAGGGGAACTAACAGCTTCCCTTGATTTAGCACATAGTCTTACAACCTAAGATAAATGCAAGGATAAATTACATTCACAAGAAACAATACGTATAACGATGCAATAAAAGCAAAATTTAAGGAGGCAGATGCAGATGTACAGATACCTTCCAAAAAAAATAATAAAACACATGCCATATAACCATGTAAACCTCGATAACTAACATGATTCAAATCACCATTGATAAATGCAGAAAAAACGTATATCCTCACCTTTAACCCTGTTGCGCTTATCTTTTCGGCAAGTTGGTCAACAGCTACATTACTTGGGGCACATACCAACACCTTAAAAGGAAAACAAGATGCAAACTGTGAGATGAGCACAATCATGACATAAATGCTAAACAAAGGCATAGACAGGGAGTATTTAAAGCAACAAAGAAGCACAAAAAACCTGTCCTTGTCCTTGCTTGGCCATGTGATATACGATAGCTGCAGAAGTCACAGTCTTCCCAGTACCAGGGGGACCCTGAATCAAGCTTAGAGGCTTCTGAAGGACACTCTTAACGGCAAAAACCTGGGATGCATACAGTAGAAACAATTACCAGATTGACAGGGTAGAAATAAAGGTTACAGGATATACTTGAACTCCTGTTAGAAAGAGAAATCAAAACCCTACTTAATTAGAACAAGTCCTAGTTATACAAACAAGTAAGATTCATAAAGCACTAAACCATGGTAAAGAGCATTGAGGATGTCAACTTTTACCAAGAGGATCCTCCTCCTGCTGGAAACAGCTCGAAACAACGTTACTGAAGTTCAATTCAAATTGAACAACCACCCAAGATGTCAGCACATCCAACCAGCATATTCAAAAATAAATTCACATCATGCTAGCATTTTAAAGGCCATAACATAACCCCACAAAACATACTTAGTGGAGAAGACCCAGCCCGCTTGATTATTAAAAGCCGTGAAACTAGAAAACAAAATCCAGAATTTTAGTTCTCATTCCAAAAGACAATGATAAGTAAAGCAATAGAAAATAAGATAATATCAAAAAGATAAGGGATAGGAGAGCCAGAAAAATACTTGAGATGCATTAAGTTCTGGAAGACCTGGAGCACCAAACCGGCGTGGCAGTGTATTACGGACCATCTGCATTTCAACTTGATGCCCCAACAAGTGATGGTAAATATACCTGGCAGTAAAGTAACAATTCAGGCCACTGTTTGTTTTAACAACCCACAAATGTCATACCATATCCTTCAAAGCTTACTCAGCCACTAAAGTAAATAGCATATGGAACTTGGAATCTAGGAGCAGAATGGAAGGCAAACCTACTTTTATCCTTCATCACACAGGAACAAAAAGGCTCACCTAGTAACCCTAACCAGGGATCTAATATTGCTTTATAGTATTATAGAACTTAAACTGTAGGAGGAGGGCATGCAGTTTTCCCTTCATCATACAGGTTAAGGCAATGACTCACCCACTAACACTAGTTTCATCCACAGCAAAAGTTTTCATTGCACTCTGCATCCGATCAAAGCTAGTACTCTTCCAAACAAAATCAACAATGAATCCATGGTTGACATCAACAGGAACTCCCTGAAATCAAAATAAACTTCTAATAAGCCAAGACCTTGAATAGTAAAATGGAAATAATCATAAAACTGAAAATTCTCTATATAATTAATCACCTGACTAGCTCGCAGCTCCAGTGCCACCTCCTCCTGTGCAGTAAGCTTAATCTAGAGCAAAAATTTTTGAAATAAAAACACTTCTAAGTTAACCACTCTTGCTTTAAGACATAATTTTTAAAGACATTTGGTTTCTTATCCAATTGGAAAATTTTGGAACAGAAATTATAGTATGTTGTTGACACTTTTTAAAAAAAAGGAATATATGAACAAATTTACGTCAAACATACCACATGCCCAACAGACTGCCACGCAGGATGCGCAGCATCTCCTGAGTAACGTAACCGTAATTCATCACCAGGAACAAGCCGCAACTCGTTATCCTCCTGCATTACAGATATACACAATTCAAATAAAAGGTATTAAAATGAGAAGAAAAAAAACACTCAGCCAGAGAGACTACAAAGAAAAAGTAACAAAAACAATAATAATAGCAAAAAAGGATGTTTGGAACTGAAGCACGCACCTTAGGGAAAATGAAGTATGCAACACGTTTCTTATTTAGGCCAATGTCCCACCGTATTGTTAAATTGTCCTTGCTCTGTGACTCCTTCATCATCTATACATACAATAGAGACATATATAGAGTAACTTCAAAAATTAGAAGCATTAATCATTTTGCAAAAGAAGAAAAAAAATGAAAGAACCACACTCCTTGAAGAGCATATAAGAAAAAAAAAATCAAACATGTAAATGTATTATGTAAGCATGTGTGACTAGAGAGAGAAGAAGGGAGCTAGAACCTACTTTATCATAGTCCGCTTCCAGCTTGATGAGTGGGGCAAATACATTTTGATACTGCAAAATAGATTCATAAAAAAGTGACTCCATCAGTTTTTTTTACTCTACAGTTCCAAATATCTGAAAAAGAGGATAAGTTGAGTATCATAAGATGATAAAACAGCATATGCTTAGGATTGATTTCCTTAGAAGGAAAGAGAAATTCTCAAAAGATTTGCAAATAAAATGAAAAGGAGCTAGAGAACGTTGAGAGGAAGACATATAAGGAAAATACAAATCTGAAAGTTATTATATCACAAATTCTACCTGGTAGGCATCTTCATACTTCGGAGCCACAGATTGCGGTTCATCGTCTACACCAGGTTTCTCAAGGTCCTCTAAAGAAGCATCTGGATTTGTTTTCCAAAGTTCTTCTATCTTATTTATTTGTTGTGCACTAATCTGTCGAGCCCTCAACTGCTCTGGCTCAGATGGGACCTAAACATGCAACCGACAAGTTGCCAGGATGTCAAATATCTTCAAGTTCTTGTATTTTAAATATCTTTAAGCAAATGAGAGGTGTCAAAGAAAACAAGAAAGAAAGAAACCTAGTGGCATAAAGCCAGAATTACCTTAACGAGCCAGGGAAGGAAACACCTATCGTCAATCAGCGGGCACCACAGAGTGAGGTCCCAATTCATGTCTTTCAAGGCATTAACACTTAAGCATGGCTCCCTACAAAGGAGGACAACAACGCTTTCTGTCTTGGCAGAGATGAATCCAAGCAAAAACACATTCCGGCAACCACAGTTGTAGCACTCAAGAATAGTCTCTCCAAGAGGACTATCTTTATGTAGACAAACTTCTTTATGCTTAGCACGGACCTGAAAATAGTGCCAGATCAAATCAGAATCGATAATGAAGATCCTGGCAGAGCAAATATCAAGCCTAACCATATCTATGTAACTGGTCAATACAAAAGCCTTCTACTTTTGTGGTTGTATGATTCATGCAAATTATTAGCATACCGTTCTTATCAGAAAAAGATGTGGATTTATGCCTAAAAAGAAAAATATAAATGCAAATAAAAGATAGTTGAATGACCATTTGTTTATTGGCCAATACAAAAGCCTACTATCTTTATGCATAAAGAAGTTTGTCTGCAGGTTTAAAATCAAAACCATAATATGCCAGCAAGAAAGCCTAGGAGGTAACTCAATTTAGCCTTAAAGAGAGCTAAGTTTTGCACATTAGTACTAATCTATGTTGAACAAGGATAACGATTCATACCCATCTTTTCGTTCCTTTATTTTTACTTTTCATTTGGATTATTTAAGGCCTTCCTGGATAATCCAGGACAGCAAGCAAAGAGAAAATTTTGTGACAGAAAATGCAAGCATGCACATTTGTGGACAGAGGAGTACACCACCCACACTTGTAAATACACAAGTCAGAAAAGGTTTAAAGGGCTGACCATCATCATAGCAACTAGCCAACAGAGATGGTAACAATATTGCATCCAATAAGATAAAACAGCTTGAAGCACTTGCAGTTAAGTACAGTAATTAAACAAGGTTCATGTAAGCTATGGATGCTTAGCTGTATAACATAAAGACAGCATTTTTTAACTAGTAGCGGACAAAGCAGAAGTCAGTGTCAACGAAAGGCAGATGACTTTAAGGACAATCTCACTCAAAAAGTGGCCAACTCACTCCAGTACATTTAAAAATTACAATGTTTGTTATGCCCCCAAGAGAAAAAAAAAAGTTCCTAGCAGGGAGTTAAGTGCGTGCTTTTTATGGACAAAAGCGAGTTTTCTACATTTTCATAATATCTATCTTTTACATGCCATTATGTGTTTTATCATAGTTCCAGAACCATCTGTTCATGCCGTTTATCCTTCGTGCTTCTTAAATAAAAAAATTGTAACATTGAATCTATGTGCTAGGCTGAGTATTTGAGCTGACATACTCTGCTATTTTATAGAACTAACATTGTGGATTTCTTAATCCATCTATAATTGCATAGAATTATTTCAGAAACATGAAACAAATTCTGTAGAAGCGTTCGCTTCTCGCTTTGAATTATGCGTAGGCAGCTGAAATACTCAGCCTAGGACATACAATTAAGTGACTACCTCACTCCAGTACAGTTAATAAAATACAATGTTGTTTACATTCCCTAAGAGACGAAAGTAATTCCTGACAACATACCAGGATAAATTCTACACTCTGCAGGCAAAAACTATATAAACTCATTGTCTGACAAGCTCAATATCATAAATAACCAACAAGAAGCAATAAATTTACGTATTATTTACATCATTAACTAGATTCTACATCTCCATGGAAGGCATTTTCTCCTACAGCAATCAGAAGAAGTATTTCTATAAACAGAACATTCACAGTCAACGCAATGGATTGAGTTGACAATATACCAGGATAAATTCTACATCTGTATATTAATCCATATTAAGATTCATCTGTAATAACAATGCATTTCAATTCCAAGGACCGAAGTCTCCATACTAAAACCTCAACTCTAAGACAGTTACATCAGGATTCTGTAGTTTCAACTTTTGGCATCGGTTGCAACTCTGCCACCAGGGAAATCTAGGAATCCTTTATGTAGTAGAGAGAGACTTCATTCGTCATTTGTGCAAAAATAATTTACCTAAACCTCAAAGAAACATTTGCCTAGTTCAATACCTAAACTAATATCTTTCTGAAGTGGTTTGTCTCTTCCGACCCGATCCCTTAAAAGGTCCACAATAAATTTTATTTTTAAAAAAAACAATAAGTTATAGCTCTAAGATACGACAAAGGAAGGCTCACCAAATGATTAACTATATGCGACCCGGATGTGTTTCCTCTAGAATTGCAAAACCATTTCCGACAAGAAGGCACATTGCATCTCACAACGCATGCGGGGTTCTGCACACCACAATACCGACAAGCATGCTCTGCAAAATCCGCTTTTCCATACTGATCATAATTTTCATCGTCCCCAGTCTCTTCAAAGTTGAGGCCGCTCATTCCTGCAGCCAACGCATCCACAGCCGCATGACTACTACTCGCAGCAGAACTGCCGCCTCCACCACCAGCGCGACCTTTAGAAACACCAGTTGGGGTCGCGGATGATACAGGGGAGGCATCTGAATGATGATCTGATCCAGCACCGCCACTTCCAGTGCTTCCACGGTCCTTAATGTCGACAATGGAGATAGAATCGGAAGGCGTAGGCCATGCAGAGGCACGCATCGGCTGGGAGAGTTCATCGAATTCAGGATAACCAAAATCCTCCACCTGAGTATTGAATTCGAGGAAAGTGTACGCGTCGGTGCCTGTATCAGGCTGTGAAGCCGTTTCGTAGAGATTGTTTGCCTGAGAATCCATTGGAACGAACTCTCAATCCGAAGCTCTCAGAGGTCGCAATTAGATTATGGTTTAGAAATGGAGGAAAGGATGATGATCAACGATATGGTGAATGTAGATGATGAGAGGAGTGGAGGTGATTTTGATAGGAGGGGAATGAGGACAGTTGGGGGTTAGGGTTAGGGTTTGGTGGAAGGGGAAATCTATGTTTTCTCAGACGAGGAAGAGAAGAAAGAGGGAGGAGGGAGGAGGAGGAAGGACAGCATGATGATGTAAGTGATAGACGTCATTGGTTGAGAAACGAAAGGGCAAATCGCAATTCAAGGAAGTCGAAGGGCTCTGTGTTTTCGCGTGCTTCTCACGTGTTATTATCCTAGAAGAAGAGCAATAGAAAATGTTGTGTCATTGCTAATCTAATGTTGAACCTAAAGAAGAGCACGCTATATAAACTCTTTAGCTAGAACCCGTATGCAAGGTGAACTTATGTGTCAGTTTGAGAAAGAAAAAGCTAGTCTCCATGTCACATTCTCAACCTTCTCTTGATAGAACTTTCCTAACTTACATCCTCAACCTTCTCTCGACAGAAAGAGTATTAATATCATGGAATCCCACAATTTGCAACCCATAGGAAGCACCTCATCCTCAAAATCACCGGTATCGGACACTCAAGCCTTACCAAACACGAGGTATTGGTATGACTCATTCTAATTCCGATTCCTGATTCCGTAGGAATTGTACCAAACGAGCCCTAACTTCATTCGATATATTAGACGACCTTCTCTTTTTGGAGTGATGTTATTCGGAAGTGGAAAAAAATGCAAACGGCACGGCGGAGTCGAAGACCGAATGCGTCCGGGGTGGGACGCATTTGGAGTCCGACTCCACCCAATGGAACGCATTGCAAATGCGTCCAGGCTGGGACGCAGGCGGAGTCCACCTACACGCCAATGCCCTATATAGGGCACGCGCAGCGGACACCCTTCTTTCTTCTTTCTTCTTCCTCTTCCGCAACCGCCGCCTCCCCTTCTTCATTCAAATTCGCCCAAACCCGCAAAAATCGCGCAAATTTGTTAGAAATAACACGGAATCGAAATTCAACAATAGTTCGAGATTCAAATGTCGGAGGTTCAAGTAAAAGACAACTTTTGTGGATCGATTTCAGGTTACTTGTTATCGTTTATGTAATTTTTGTGTTTTATGATGATTTTAGTCTTGAAATTAGTTAGTTTAGTAAGATTCGGTTAGTTTAAGAATAATTGGAATTGGATCATCTACGAGATTTAGTTTTTTTTTTGCGTTTTTATGAGTTTTTTTTTTCAAGCATTGAAACGGGTTCTATAATGATGACTCCGACGAAGAAGATGACCAAAAAATATAATAATATAATAATTTCACAAATTGCAATATTTTTTTTTTAAATCAGATTGTGACGAAAAATATTAAAGAGAAGAAGAAGCGAGAAGCTAGAAGCTAGACTTGTCACAGCATCCGCCCGTCGAGAGGCTAAAGCTCGACAGGATAGACTTGCCACGACATCCATTCAGGCACCCTTTGAGGCAGTTCTTGATGCATCACTTGTTGCATCTGTTGATGCATCCGTTGAGGCTCATGATCATATCATCGCCAAGGAGGATGTGGGACCATCATCACTTATTCGGGATTACGATACATAGGACTTCTTGCATGGTATTCTGCATCTAGATGACATTTTGGATGGTGAGTATGAGCAGATACCTGTTCAGCCGGAGGAGGTACATGTGGAGCACAAGCATGTACTTGTTGAGCCGGAGCATGTACTTGTTGTGTAGGAGCATGTACATGTTGAGCAAGAGCAGGAGGAGGTACCTGTGTTATTGACATGTTACGTTGACCATAGAGCTAGCGTTATATGGGCCTTGAGGGTATAATAATTTCCTTCAAATGTTTAATAAAAAATTTTCTAAATGTTCGTTTATCTATGATAATGCCACTTTTCTAAACCATCGTAGGAAGATCCCGGAGTGGTAAAAGACGTTAGGAGACTGGATGCGATTAGTAGATTACGCGAGTAGCGTCGAGATTTAGACGAGCCCTATTCTTGGTTTGGTTTGGCTAGACGCAATAGGCTAAGTTCAAATTTTCTAGGACAAGATGTTTGAGTGTAGGGAAGAAAGTAAAAATGTGTCTTACTTACTTGTTGGTCTTATATGCCGAGTCCATCACATTAACATAGGGAAACATACTGAGCAAATGCCTCGAATCTGGATGTGAGATAAAGAAATCAACCACCTCATCGGAGTCCGGACTTTTACTCGTGTTCACATAATATCCACGTTCCGTCAACGCATGAAGTATTTGTTGTAATGATCGTCTTCCTTCAGCTTGTTCCATTCTAATTTTCAAACCGGTGTTGTAAACTTGTCGGATGGTAGTGACATTGTCACGATCCTCCAATTGCACGGATTTTAAAGTATGTCTCGGTTTTAACCCGGAACCCAATTCACGCTCCACCTTTCGGCTCTACTTGGGAGTCAAGCGTCTTGCATATGCATGACCCCTTAACATCAAGAGAATTACGTGGTTATGGATTCCACATACAACCCTCACTGTCCATTTTTCCTCTTCAATTTGTGTTCCTCAAGTTGAAACAAACGCATGCACTTCTTGGAGTTTTTTTCCGGCTAGAACTTGGAACATGTTAGGGATCAACATCTTTCTCTTTTTTAGGTCCTCCATGTCTATCACATGTCAATTGTAACATACGGAACCCCCTTCTATCTAACCATGATTTTTTAATGACCAACACTATATTCATTGAGTTTGCCACATACTGAGCCCAACCCAATAAGTTTTCTCCATCCGAAAAATATCCATAGAGCTCAAATTTTGACGATCAATTGGTACCGATTGCATGAGAATATTCCATAAGATTCTAAATAAAATAAGATAGAGTATTATTTCTAAAATTCACATATTATATTATTAAGTGAGTAAAAGTAATCCAACTAATTCAACAATTATGGTTCTCTATTCTAACATGTCTAAAACTACTCCGACTAATTCAACAATTCCGGTTCGCTATTCTAACACATCTAAAACTAATCCGACTAATTCAACAACTCCGGTTCTCTACTCAAACACGTCTAAAACTATTCCGACTATTTCTACAATTCCGACTCTCTATTCTAACATTGTCTAAAAGTAATTAGATAAAATATAAATTGTACACTTACTTCAAGTTGTGCGAGAAGTTCTTCCGAATCACTATATTTATCCACTTCGAACTGTAGAATAGAACTTTCACCATCGGATTCTACATCGCCTTCTTCTGAAAACGTCGACATTTTAACGAGTTTTTATGGACTTGTTTTTATACGTTGTGGTGATTTCGGATGTGAATAGTAAAATGATTTGACATGTAATATATAAGCTCGTAAATTTACAACGGCTAGTTTTCAACGACTACTTTTCAACGGCTCTCTAACGGCTCTATTTCAAATGTATAACAACCACCTTGGGACGCAGGCAGAGTCCGGATGCGCCCCAAGGTGGGGCGGAGGCGCAATCCGCTTGTGCCTGGCATTAGGGGTGTTCAAAAAATATCCGATCCGTCAATAATCCGAGAATCCGACTTGTGCATATCCGAATTTTCATCGATCCGAGGAAAATATATACGTATCCGCTCCGCTCCGCCTAAAATTTTCTGATTTACATATCAGATACGGATCAGTGATTTTTAAAACCCGGATATCTAATATCGATATATATATATATATGATATGTTGCCGAAAATTATAATCACGTTGTAATAGTAGAGTTGGTAGGAGTTGATTGTTTTTAGTGGCTTAGACCATAAGGTCTTGGGTTCGAGCTTCCGCTCTCTCAAAATAGTGATCTTTGTTAGAAAATAAATCCCTCAATCCACTAAGGTATATAAACTATTAACCTACAAATTAACCTACAAAGATTGTGAGAGTTGTGTCGCCGCTTTCTCAAGTTCTCAAAGAGTGGTGCCGCCGTGAGGGGACTAGAGTGGTGCCGCCGGAGAAACTCTTCCTTTTCATGAAACTCAAACCCGTCTTCACTCGGCGCCCAAGCAATATCGCTCGGATCTTCCTTCGTTTGTCGCCCCTGGTAAAATTATCACCTTCTCGATCTCTTCATCTTCTCTCGGCATCCCGGCACAATCACTATCATATCCCTTCGTTTTTGTCATTCCTTCAGATCTGCAACAAACTCCCCTTCATCCTCTTCAAGGGTTAGTTTACAAAACATTTTCTTCTTACTTGTAAGATCGTTTTCTTCCTTTAATATTTAACTAGTTTAGTGCTCGCACCTTGTGCGGGTTTTGTTTAAATAAAAAAATATTATATTTTTAATTTTATACATTATGTATTGGATTAATAAAAATTATGTTAATAAATCATAAATGACAAATTTATAAATAAATTGAAAAAATGCTAATTGATGACTTTAGAAATTGACACGTGGGCAAAATGAGGTTGTTTTATTATAGTATATAAATTTACTGAAAAATTCAAAATTAAAAAAGAATAATTTTTAAAGATTAAAATTAAAATTTTTTTAAAAAATAAATAAGAAAAAAAATTGTGAAATAAATTTCGAAATTAAAAATTAAATACGATAATTAACTTAAAAAATTATAATTTGAAAATAAAAAATAAGGTGAAGAAAATGAAATAAAATTTTAAAATGTGTATATATTATTTTTTTTTTGAAAAATTATAAAAATTGAATTTAAAAAATATGAAGAAGATTTCAAAATCTTGTTTGTTAAAAATTTGAACATAAATATCTTATGTTTTTTTATTTTAAAATTTTGTTAGATATATTTAATAAATTTGTTAATAAGCCAAACAAATTCTTACGTGGCAGTTTTAAAATGTGATGTGGCATTGCTGATTGTTTATTAGTATTTTTAAAATTTATTTTATAAAATAAAAAATGGCAAATTTGTAAATATCTTGGGCGTATCTGTAAATATATTGAAAAAAGTCCTAGGTGGCATACCTTAGTGATCGACATGTGGCCTTAAGGGTTCTGTTTTAGTATGTTATATAGATTTGAATTATTTGTACAACAATTTAATGTTGTTTACTTATTTACAAATTAATGATTTCTAATTGTTAGTTTGTTGTTATTTACTTGTTTATAAGGAATGAACAAGGGATGTGATAAAAGAGTGGAGTACCAACCCAACTACCACCCATCACTCCATCAGCGGACCTTTGGTGGTGTATTTTGAGGCTTTTGGTGTTGTTTGTTGTGATTCGTAAACTTTCAAACTTATGTTGAACATATTGTGTTGTTTGTTGGGATTTGTAAACTTTCGACTTATGTTAAACACAATTGGTATGTTAAATTATTTTATTACTACTTTATTTTGTTTGAATTTTTATCTTAATAACTAAACATATTTTGTAAAAAAAACAACCCAAATTCTTAAACCAATTGAACATTTTTAGTGTAATCGGATATTTCGGATATCCGGTACCGGATATCCGAATCCTTTAATACTTTTCAAACCGGATATCCGGCATTTTTTGGATTGGATTCGGATAGCAGTTTTGCCCTAAAAATGCTCGGATATCATAATGAGGATATCCGAACGGATAGGATATCCGAGAATGAACAACCTTACCTGGCATGGTGCGGGGGCAGACTCCGCATGTGTTAGCCGGATGTCCGCCCCATTAGTTACCCTGTTTTTTTTGGTAAGGTCGGTATATTAGCCCTTCACAGTGGAGGGTCGGTTCAAGTCATTTAATCACAGCGAATACGAGGGTTATTACGAGTTTAGAGCATCCACTTTGCAGAGATTTAAAAGTCGTTCCATTTTAATATAAGAAATTTTGTTATTTTGTGTCATTTTGGTACAAAGATCTCATTTTTGGATGAATAAATATATTTGTTACGGTATGTTTTATTTGCTTGCGTAACTCTCAAAAAAGTAAGGTCCACTTAGCAAGACTTCGTTTGTTTTTTGATATTTTTTGTGCCGATCAATGTCACGGATTTTTTTTAAATATGGTGGAGTCAAACAAGTCATGCATTCACACAACAAATGTGCATTTTTTTTGCATAGTTTCATTTACTTTTGAAAGAAGCTCCAACGGGAAGAATTATGAATGTATAAACAATTAACACTTAAACTGGTGGTTCTGTTTGATTTTTACTAATATCATTTATAAAAATAGTGTGTTTATACATGCAAATTTACAATAAATATTAATACTATTTATATTTACCATGATTTATTTGTTTTGATATACTGATAATCCAACCTACTAGTAAGATGAAGTTTTTTTTGCAATAAGTTCAGCTTTATACCTATTATCTAAACAGTTCCAGCACTCTTTCTTGCTTCCTCATATTCGAAGTAAAGAATGAATTTTGAAAGCAATTAATGCATACAATTAATGTAGAATCAATGTTATTATCGCCTAATATAAAAAAAACTGAAAACTAATTAACCCAAACAGCTCCGGCACACGGCTCTTTCTTGCTTCCTCATATTCCCTAAAGTAAAGAATGAATACAAGTAAGAGGGAGAGAAAAAAAAAACTGATAATCTCATTAAGCATTACATTAAATACAAATGAAGTTTTTTTTGCAATAAGTTCATCTTTATCACTTATTACCTAAACAACTCCAGCACTCGGCTCTTTCTTGCTTCCTCATATTCCCTAAAGTAAAGAATGAATTTTAAAGGCAATTAATGCATACAGTTAATGTGGAATCAATGTTATTATCACCTAATATGAAAAATCTGAAAACTAATTAACCCAAACAGCTCTAGCGCTCGGCTCTTTCTTGCTTCCTCATATTCCCTAAAGTAAAGACTGATGAATACAGGTAAGAGGGAGAGAGAAAAAAAACTGATAATTTCATTAAACATTACATTAAATACATTCTATTCGGCCTATAAAAATGGAATGCAGCAATGTGAAGACCAAATTCGAACAACACAATTATTTTGTCAACAAAGCAAGTTGCAATGAAAGGAAGTTCATCCGGTTCCCACAAAAGTGCAGATGAAGAAAGCTATGGCTGCATTGCAGAATTGAAAAACGGAACTCAGACTAAGATCAAGCTCATGATATGCAGAAAATGGGATGCCATAAATCCATTTGGGAGATACCTTAGCACCGATTTCATTGCTTCGGATGACAAGGTATGGTGCTACTTTGACCAAAACACAACTATGTATTCTCTCACCATATATAATTTCTTACAAATAGCACTCTTTTTCTTATAATAAAATCTCTTATAATTACTCTAATATACCTGTTCATTCTTAATCGACTTTAAAAAGGGAGGTGTTGTACAATGTACAGCAAAGAGCAACATTGCTCATTGCTTCATATCAAAGCTACAAGAAGGGAACATATACATCATGAAAAATTTCAATGTCATGCCAAATAGAGAAATTTTTCGTGTTTGTAAAGACAATGCTCATGTTATCGAGTTGGAAGGAAACACTATTGTTAGTAAAGTTGAAGGCGATCCTGAAGGCTTTATCCGCTACCCCTTTCACCTCATTGAATTTGAAGATATCAACTTAAACGGAAACCAATTTCTTATTGGTAAGCTACTATTACATATTTTCCATAACATTCTACAACATTTATCGCCATTGCATAATAATGAAAACCTTACTATAATCTTATATGATGAAAAATTCAGATGTCATAGGTTGTGTTACCAATATCGGCACAATTAAAGAGACAAAGGGAGGCTCTAAACATCTAGATTTATATCTTATAAATCAAAGGTAAGCATATGCCATGTACATTCAAATTTTCCCCCTTTGTTTGATTAGTAACTATGTGCGTTCAATTGACTTACTACTTTTTATAAATCATTTATACACAATGCAGGAGCAAAACTATTAGAGTGACATTATGGGGTGCTTTATGCAGTAATATCCTTGAAAGAAACTATGCAGATGATTTGAAGCAAAGTATTATATTGCCGGGCATGAACGTTAAGGAATTCAGAAGTTTGACACTAATTCCTCCATTTATTTATCAAATCATTGTATTTTTGATTTCAGATTGCAGTTTTATTCTTAAATACAAAAATATTTATCTTCATGCATCTTTATTATACTCAGACCAGCTATATCTTTCAAGCACCTCAGCTACGGTGATATTTGACACATCGGACATCCCTCAGCTAATAGCATTCAGAGACCTTATCAAGTATGTACTTTAAGTTTCTTATGACGATTATAACAGACACAAACTTACCTTCTCTAAGTTGATTTCATCATAAGATCGATGTCTCCATGTCATGCAGAAATGTTAATCTCCAAAACACCTATAAGTCTCCTGAAGAGATTGAAGGAATTGAATGTTCAATCTTACAGGTGTTGGAATGGGGTAGGCAAGAATATGCTAATAAGAAAAAATCAACAGGAAAAGAGGTTTGTACTATTTAATTTGCAAACATTCAAACAACTACACATTGTATGTCACATGTAAACCTCCAATTTTAAATACAGGAATCTAGAGTATTCAACTGTAAAGTAAAGATAACAAATATTCGAACTAGAAACAGTTGGTATTATTTATCTTGCAATGGTGGACAATGCAAAAAGGGAATTTCTAGGCAAGGAGGGAATTTTTGGTGTGAGTCATGCGATAAAGTGATTGAATTTCCAAAAATCAGGTAATACTTTTACATTGTTGTTTTTGATAATTTTCTATAGCAAAATGAGAGAACAGGTGAAAAATTAAGCCTTCTTTTCAATTTTAATATTTATTCAGGTTTAGGATAGAGTTGGATGTCAAAGATGAAAGTGCTGCAATTGTTGTTACACTGTTTGATGATGTAGCTGAGAATTTGATCAAAAAAACTGCGGAGAAGTTGATGCAAGAAGTTGGTGTAAGAATATACAACTATCAAATTATGCAGTTTTTGTCAGTTTGTTTCCTAATATTTTTCTAAGCATAAATGTTTCTTTCTTGGTTTTAATTTTTTAGGATGATGCCGATGAAACCGTATTGCCACATGAAATCCTAAAATTGATCAATATTTGCCCCATACTAGAGCTCAAGACACACACTTACTATGATCATCGTGAATATGAAAGTTTCACTTGCAGCAAATTAAAGTTGTGGTGTGTGACTCTTCAGAAAAGGTGAATCCCCATTGACTACTGATTTCAATTCTATATATTAAAAAAACAACAATTTCTAGCCACTAATTAGATTGAGGTCTTACAAGTGTAAGGATGCTGAAATTTCTCCAAGCAAACGCCCACGTGACGACTCAATATTGATCAGCGCTGCAACTGCAAAAAACATGAAAAAAGGACTAAAGATGTAAGTTGCCTGCTCATAAACTCATTTTATATTAAAAAAAATGGTGATAAATTAATGGTTGTTCTATGTGTGCAGATGTCTCGAGAAAGTGAATGTGGAAAGCAGTTGCACAGGGTAGTTTATTGTCTAAACTGAGCCACGATGCACCTTTGTCAGAGTCAAATAAGTATTTAGACAACATTTGTCGAAGGTCTTAGTTTAGTTTTCCAGCAGTTGTCCTAAGTCTTTGTTTCAGTAAGGTCTTAGTTTAAGTTTTCCAACAGTTGTCCTAAGTCTTTGTTTCAGTTTTTATAAGTTTTAGTTGACTGTTATTTACTATGTTTGTTATAAGACTGGAAGGATGCATTGTTTATTCTACATTTGATCGGATCAAATCTATATCGTTACTCAATATAATCAATTCACCACAATGAACCACCTAAACGTAGATGTAAAATACATGCTGATTTTCAGTATTACCTTCTCAAGCAATGATTTGATTTCAACACACCTTGGAACCGAGGAACCTCCTGGATGGGGGAATACTCTTCACAATATGCTCAAACTTAGTAGCAGCCAAAGTAGCTCGAATCTGCAAACCACAAATTTTAGCGTTACTGTGACAAATCACAATAATTCATATGCTCAAGTCTCCATCTGCCTTAAAAAAAACCCAATAGGAGACAAGAAAGACCTTCAAAATGTGCTTGGTGGTAAGGGAAAATCACAGCTGACACATTAGTGACATAGCAAAACTAAACAAATAAATAAATAAAATATATGTTGAGGGCTATTCACTTTAAAACAGTCTAAAATTTAAAAAGAAAATAGTAAAAAAATTACTGAAAAGGTATTAAACTTCTACATAGTGTAGAGTCACTTTACAATAGCACTATCAAAAAAATTCTGTTCTACTGGATAGAGATATTTGATTATTTCAAAAAAGTACTATACCAACTACCAAGTTTTTACATGTGAACTTTAAAACAATCTAAAATTAGAATTTTATCAACTAAGTTAGATAAATAGACCAGTGAGGCACACATACAGCAGGTCTTCGTATCAAAACAGAAGGGGTCTTCGTATCAAAACAGAAGGTCCTTACCTGTTCAATATGGTCAAATTACTCAGGCCACAATAATTCGACTTATATTTATCATTTTTACTCAAATAATCAGCTGCACTTATGCTAACAACATGCCTCTCATCAATCTGAGTAAAATAGATAAAAATGTAAGGTTGTCAATATCCTTTAATTCATATTGTCTAATTTTCTGAAATTTATTTAATAAAATTTGTCTGTAACACACAGTTACAGAAAAATGAGCTGAATGGCCCTTAGGAGCAACAACTTAAGAATTAGAGTTCATATAAGTTGAAAGGGGAATTATTGACATAAATAGTCAGTGTCTAACTGTTTTGGAAGGTGAAAATTTTCAGACTCAATTAAAACCATTTACTACGGCATTAACTTACAGAATTAAAAATCATTCCTATTTAAAAAACCCTACCATCCCTAATCGAATAATCTACAATTTGCAAGCAAAAAGTCACTGTCAGAAAAATTACAGCAAAGTATTCAAGCACATAAATCAAGAAAGACAAAAATGAATGAAGGTACACGACTTCTCATCTCAGATTCAAATCTTCTCTTTATAATATATGGTCATTCCAGGCTTTTTACAAATGGGTGCATCCTTCAATACATCAATATCAATTTCAACAAGAACCCAAATCAGACAAGACGGGAAAGTGCAAAGTTTGTGTTGTCTAGCAATCACGAACACAGGTATTCTCTTTTTACATTCTATTTTTAATCTCAGATTTTCAACTTAGTATAAGGTGTAAGTAAAATAGCTTCTCATATCTTCAAAATAGTAATACTAATAATAGCTAACCTTGAGTTTTATAGGACCTGATGCAGTGCAGCATATAGCGCCTAATGTTCATGTAGTACCATCCCTTGCTCAAACAACGCGTATTGTGCCTGCAGCATATAGCTCAAATCGTAAGCCATTTCCTAAATTTAAATATAATCAAAAGAATCATAACATAATTTAAATGCTATGAATGACTAGATGCACATGTGACATACAACAAGCTTGGTTCCCCAACATACAAATGTCCATTTTGTGGTGCAACAATGTGGTTTGAAGAGAGAATTGTCAAGTCAGCACGGGAAGAAAATGTTAGTTTTTCCATATGTTGCCAAGAAGGAAAAGTCAGCTTGGAAAAGTTACAAGAAACACCTACATCACTAAAGGAGCTGCTGGAAAATAACGGTCCAATTGGAACAAAATTCAGGCAGAAAATTCGAGTGTACAATAGCATGTTTTGTTTTACATCATTTGGAGCACGGATAGATGACACAATAAATCGTTCTCAAGGGCCCTATACATTCAGAATTTCAGGCCAAAATTACCACTTATTTGGTGCACTTTTGCCGCAGGAAGGAAGTCCCCCAACATTTGCCCAACTGTACTTCTTTGACACGGAAAATGAGGTGAAAAACAGAATCACGTGTATTCATCATGATGGGGACGAGTTTGAGGAAACAATAGTATACAATTTAATTCATATGTTAGATTCTTATAGTTGTGTGGCTAAAGCATTCAGAATGGCAAGAGATTGGTGTACAGTTAACAACTCTACTGAGGTCAAGATAAAACTCATAGGAGAAAGACAAACAACAAAAAGACAATATAACACGCCAACTGTTTCTGAAGTTGCAGCTTTGATTGTGGGAGATTTTGGTCAAAGCAATGCACCTAGAGATGTTTTGATACATAGCAAAACAAGTGGATTGCAAAAAATATCAGATTTGCACCCACTTTATATGGCTCTGCAGTATCCTTTACTGTTTCCTTATGGGGAGGATGGATATCATGAAAAGATTCCGTATCAGTCAAATACAGGAAGGAGGAAAACTCACAGGGGTTTTGTTACAATGAAAGAGTTCTACGCTTACAAAATTCAACAAAGAACATGTGAAGGCACAACTTTAATACAAGGAGGCAGGTTATTTCAACAATATTTGGTTGATGCTTATAGTGCAATAGAAGAGCAAAGATTACGGTGGGTACAACTTCACCAAGATGACGTGCGTGCAGATTTGTACAATAACATATGTGATGCAGTAACAAGAGGGGACACCCAAGCAAATCAGATTGGTAAGAGAATTGTCTTACCTTCCAGTTTTACAGGTGGACCAAGGTACATGATCCAGAATTACCAAGATGCAATGGCAATCTGTCGAGCACTCAGAAACCCGTCACTTTTCATCACCTTCACAGCTAACCCGAAATGGCCAGAAGTATTAGAAATGTTGTCAGAAATACCCGGGCAAGCTGCACCGGATCGACCTGATATCATGACTAGAATATTCAGGCTCAAACTCGCACAACTTATGCAGGACATACAACATAATAACGTATTTGGAAAACAAAGTGCAGGTCAGTTGAAATAACCAATGTTATCTTTTTACTTTGTTTACATGATTACTTTAACAATCATTATACTCACAACACTATATTTCATACATTTCTACAGTTGTATCTACAATAGAATTTCAGAAAAGGGGTCTCCCTCATGTGCATATTTTAGTCTGGCTAGAAGAAAACAGCAAGGCTAAAACAGCAGAGGAAATTGATGAGATCATATCAGCAGAAATACCATCTCAAGAACAAGATCCAATAGGCTATAAAGTTGTTGTTGAACATATGCTACATGGGCCATGTGGTGAAGCAAACAAAAATGCACCATGCATGAATCAAGGTTTGTGCAGCAAACATTTTCCAAAACGCTTTTATGTAAACACAACAATTGACGACGATGGATTTGCAGTTTATCAGCGTAGAGACAATGGCATCCATGTGAAAAAGGGGAAAACAAAGTTAGATAACAGATTTGTGGTACCATATAATCGTTATTTATTGGTAAAGTATCAAGCCCATATTAACGTTGAGTGGTGCAACAGATCAAAGGCAATCAAGTACTTATTCAAATACTTAAGCAAGGGTCCTGATAGAGCAACGACACTAATCCAAAGAAATACCAACTCAACAAATAGTTCGGGACAAAGGCAGAATATTGAGGTTGATGAGATTAAGGTATATTTAGAATGCCGTTATCTATCTCCATGTGAAGCAGCTTGGCGTATATTTTCATTTCCCATTCACCATTCCACTCCGTCAATTATGAGGTTGACATTCCATTTGCCTGACCAGAATTCTATAACACTCCGAGATGCCCACAGTTTACCAACATTATTGGGAAGAGAAGGGATAAAAGATACAATGTTCACTGAGTGGTTCACATTAAATAGGCTTGATGTTGAAGCAAGGAAATACACATATGCAGAACTGCCAAAAAAATATGTATGGGACGCAAGGACGAAAGCTTGGAAAAGGCGAAAGCAAGGAAATAGTATTGGCAGAATAGTATATTCGCATCCCGCATCAGGTGAACGCTATTATTTGCGAATGCTGTTGAATATTGTCAAAGGTCCAAGATCATTTACAGAGATCAGAACTGTTAATGGGAAGTTGTACGCCACCTTTAGAGAAGCATGCTATGCTCTTGGTATGCTGAACGAGGACAAAGAATGGACAGATGCGATAGTGGAGGCTAGGTTGTGGGCAACAGGAGGTCAACTTAGAGAATTATTTGTTACAATTCTGTTGTTCTGTGATGTGAGCAACCCGAGAAACTTATGGGAACAAAATTGGGAGGCCCTTTCAGAAGATATTGAATATCAGAAAAGAAAGCAGTTCAAGTTCCCAACTTTGCAACTAACAGAAAATCAAGTTAAGAACTATTGCCTTCTGCATATTCAGGAAATTCTAAACAGGAATGGAAAGTCTTTATCAGATTATCCTGATTTACCCATGCCAGATAAGAGTTTGTTGACGAACATGGACAATCGTTTGATACAAGAAGAGATGAGCTATAATTGTGCACAGTTGGTTGTGGAACACGGAAATCTCTACAAATCACTAAACATAGACCAACGAGTAGTCTATGACAGAGTAATTAACTCGGTCAAACAACAAGATGGAGGGTTTTTTTTCGTTTACGGTCCAGGAGGAACTGGTAAAACATTCCTCTACAAAACGATACTAGCTCGGTTAAGATCTGAAAGACATATAGCTCTTGCAGTTGCATCATCAGGTATTTTATTTCTTATTATTTTAGCATTAAAATTTTCAGAACATGTCAAACAAATATTACATATTACTTCTTAGCTTATTTCTATACTAAATTCTAATGTTCAATTCATAATAGGTATTGCTTCATTGTTATTACCGGGTGGTAGAACCGCACACAGCAGATTTGTTATTCCATTAGAATTAATGGAAAACAGCACATGTGGAATAACCCAAAACACCCATTTAGCACAATTGATGAATGAGGTTGCATTGATAATTTGGGATGAAGCTCCGATGACACAAAGATTTGCCTTTGAAGCATTAGATAAGACATTGCGAGATATACGTGGTTTGAAACAAGAGGCCAACCGCCACAAAATATTTGGGGGTCTATCGGTTCTTTTAGTTTAGAAGTATCAGTCCATGTATGTGCCTAAGAATAGTCATGATGCTCTTTACTTCTCAGGTATGCCACCTCATGTGTTAAAGCTAAAGGAAGGGTTGCCGGTTATGCTACTCAGAAATATAAACCCAACCCAAGGACTATGTAATGGAACACGACTAATTATTACACATTTGGGTGAGTGGGTAATAGAGGCTGAAATCATCACAGGCACCAACGTGGGAAACAAGGTCCTCATCCCAAGAATAACACTAACTTCTACTAAAACCAAGTGGCCTTTTATAATGAAGAGGAGACAATTCCCTGTTAGATCTTGCTTTGCGATGACCATCAACAAAAGCCAAGGACAATCTTTGAATTATGTTGGCATATATTTGCCAAAGCCAGTTTTTTGTCATGGTCAATTATATGTAGCAATATCAAGAGTGACAGACCCTAAAGGCCTAAAAATCATGATGCTTGAAGGAGGTAGTCAATGCAAGAATCGCACAAGAAATATTGTTTATAAGGAAGCTTTCAACAAGTTGGCAGCACATCATCAGGTAACCAATAAAATCTCAGCAAATTTCAAGTTTTCAAAATTAGAATTTTGGACAGTAGATCACATATTCATAAATTATACATGTTACTTGCAGGAACAAGGTCAAATACACCAATAGCCTGTTCTAAAACTAGAGTAGGTAAATTTTAAATTCAGATCCTACATTGTCTACTTAGCTTTATTGTACTTTACTAAAACAATAAGACCAAATGTGTATTAAGGAAGTTAATAACATTGAAAAGAGGACAGGAAACATAGAACAAACCTGATCACATAAAGTTAACCAGCGAACCCCATTAAGACCCAAAGTAGACGGGGAAGAACCGAATAAAAATTCTTGAATTTCTTTCTTCACCTGCAAGATGTTTAATGTCACTCTATCAAAAATCCCATTTTCCCTTCCATACCAGAATTAAGTGCCTTCACAAAGAATATAAAAAAGACAGGAATCTCACAAGAAACCTAGGAATTCGGCTCTTCAAGCATTTCTGTACAAACAAAATATATCAAAACATTACAAAATCAGCTAAATTCCAGTTTGCTGTTGATAGTATCATAGAAAACTAAAAAGTTAATATCAAGAACTTGCTCAAAAAAAGCCTTAAACAAGATTCATACCTCATCAACTAAGGATAACTTCTTTGAAAGCATGAGATTGAAGTTTGGCCACATTTCAGTCAACAGTATGTTCAGCCACTCGCAATGTTATAATGATGTAACTGGTTGTACAAAAGCAACAAAACACACACTAAGCAATCAGGCAAGTACTGCACATAAAAAAACAAATAAAAAGAGAAGAGGAAATGGTAAGGAAGTGCAAATACCAACTCACAATGATTTGAAACCTGCTCAAAGATGGAGTAGAGAAGGAACAACACAAAACAGCATATTCATTCAGCATATACACCCTACAACAAGCATCAATCAATCAAATATAAACGCAAGAACAAAAAAGTTTTCCCCCACATGGTGAATCAGATAGCCAACAGATATGAAAAAAGTCAGAAATTTATCTATACCCTTCATGTTCGACTTTGTTTAGCTTCGATACTTTCAAACGATTTAACAATTTCTTCTTGCTCTGCAACGTTAAGAAACAAACGAAAAAACACAGATTAATGTCAATGAACAGAGAAAACCCTAAATTGATGATTGATGTAGGAGGAGAACCTTGAGTATCGATTGGGCGAGTATCAACTGTAGTCGGGAGAGAAAAGTTGTCATTATCTCCGTCGATTTGAAAATTTGTTGAAGATTGCTTGAATTTCTTGGCAAGCTTCTTCATCGTCGACATTGTCCCTCTTTCGGATCTAACTTTCTTGCTCCCGAGTTTCATTCTATCTTCCACTGTCCACCCTAATTTTCTTCCTATTTTCCTATCTAAAATATTAAAATATCACAATCTTCCTATTTTCTCTACAATTTTGGTCTTCAAAATTATTTTTACTTCTTTCTATTTCGGTGTAGTAGGAAATTTTAGTGATTTATTACTGATCGATTGTTAAACTTCCAATATTTATGGCTATTAAATAGGTATAAAAAATTATTCTAGATGTTATATAATAAAAAATCATTCACAAAAAATCTTCCTATTGTCTGCACAACTTAGCCTTCATTTACAAATGAAGTTTATTAAAATATAGATTTTATAAATTTATTTTATTAGTGGTGAAATTTAAATTAAGTATTTGTGTCTTACTTTTTACAAGTTAGACTATATGATATTTTTTTATTTATTAATAAGTTTGTCTAATTTCTTATGACATAAATTTATGTATCATTAAGTATAATTTTAGTTAGTATTAATATAATATAAGACCTATATTTATATTTAAAAATTAAAATTATAAAATGTAGGTTCAAACCCGTGCGTAGCACGGGCCTACCATTCTAGTTAAACAAGTAATGTTATCATTATGTTACCACGAATAATGTATTTATTATTGTTGTTGTTATTTCTATTAATTTATTTTTTTTCCCTTTTATGTGATCATTTTTATCTAGTAGTCGGATCTTATTTCTTCTCTCTCTATAAATGATTAAGAAAGAATTAGGTAGGATAACTAATCTAACATAGCTAATTGAGAAACTAACCACCAACTTTTCAAGTTTTGGTTTCTAACCACGTCATTATTATTTTTCGGAAAAAAAATGATTGTCAATAATTGTTGGCAGTCAATATTGTTGACGGTCTAGGTCGTCAACACTTGTTACAGTCGAGATTGTCAACATTTGTTGACAATACTTGTTGATAGTCTAGAGGTTGTCAAATAGGGTTTTTTGACATCTTTTGGAATATCAACAAGGCTTTTTGACAGTCAAGAGGGTGTCAACAAGGTTTCATGACCATTTTGGACTGTCAACAAAGCTTTTTGATGGTCCAAAGACTGTCAACAAGGCTTTTTGACAATCAAGAGGTTGTCAACAAGGCTTCTTGACAGTCTAGAGCCTATCAACAAGATTTTTTTAATGTCAACAAGTTGTCAACAATTAAGGTCTTTTGACATCAAGATATAACATCAATAACATTTGTATCAATTGAAAATGCCAACTGAATGAGCTAGGAGAATCGAGACAAATTTTGGCGGTACCGTCTTGACGAGCGATCCTGGAGATCGGAGAAGGGAATCGACAAAGAGTTTAAGTCTAGGGTTTGGGAAGGGTATAAGGAGAGAAGAAAGAAAAGACATAATAGAGAAAAAGAGATCGAGGTTTGAGGTGTAGGTGGTGGCACGACAATGAGTGCCGGTGGGTTAACTACAACTCTAGCTTCTCTCTCTTTCTTCATTTATCCGCCGAACGGATTGTCGTAGTTCGGCCATGTCGGCTAGAAGTTGCTCTTGACTAGCAAGCACTTCGGCTCTCTCTCTAATTAGAGCATCATCTCGTAAATTTAAATAGTCTAGAGCATCTTCCAACTCAGCTTTGTAATCTCTTTCTTCTTCATTATTTCAAGCCATCTTAGATTCTCTTAATCTCCTTTTGTATGTCTTTTCTGGTTCAAGATCGTAAAGAATAATTTCAGGGATTCAGTGAGAACAAAAACAGTAAGGTAATCCAACTCAGCAAGCATGCAATAGCAAAGATCAACAATAATGATAAGAATATGTAAAATAATTGGGGGAACACAGATTCTAGAGATCAAAGCATCCAATTGTGGTTTTCGATGCAAGATGTCTATAGATATGTAAAGGGCAGAGCTGTGATTGCAAAGGTAAGGTGTTTCGAAAGTGGTATAGATCACGGGGGAGGTCTCACTATCCGCTATTCCAATTCAAAGAAGTTTATCACCGGGTAAGTCTCAAAGCTTCAAAGGAAAGGAATGATAACCTAAAACCAATCACTCAACCTAAGGGAATAGAATTAACCATCACCGAGTAAGTTTCAAGTTAACTCACAAAGGCAAGAGGAAGGCACACTCAACCTTAATAGAGGGTTTTGAATCCTTTGTTACTTAGAACTTGTAATCGTTGGCAACCAAGCAAGGGAATCACTGGGTAAGTCTCTTCCCAAGCAAGGATATAGGTTAGAAAGGTTCAACAAGGCTAGGGTTGAGGCAATATTTAACCTTGGTTAAAGATCAAAGCAAAACGTGTACGACAGAGGAAACCACGGGTGGATCTTGAGAAATCTCGGTCGAGATTCTCAAGAACACTCCAAGATTCGTCTTTGCGGCAATAAAACACAACTCTCAGGGTCCAATCTATTTGTAATGATCAATCTATCATCATTTAAACCACAACCATCAACTTATCACCCTAGAATCGCAGAGGGTTTAGCCAGCAATCATCATAATCATATCAATAATCACAAAAGAAGTTAAGAATGGGATAAAGCCAATAGAACTTAGAGAAACACAATAATCTCCAAATATCATAAAATAAATCAATCCACAAACAATCTCCGTTCTTGTGTTCAAAAGAAGGGAAAATTAAAAATCCAAAATATCTCTAATCTCCAAGTACGGGTTGTCAGTCCGTTTCCAAGTTGCGAATCCGATGCTCTTCAATGCCATTTTCCGTATTGTGAATTCCGTAAACGGTGTGATCAACCATATAACTCACCCTAATATGCAGTGTAAATCGTTGTGCTTAGTCTCGTAGCAGCTTCCCTATTTTATAGAATAAAACTAGGGTTTAAAAGATCTTCTTTCGAGTTGATGATGTGACAATGACGGTTCGGATCGACCCGAGGAAAATCTCGGGTGACGTCACCAAATCTCGCCCGAGATTTATACTGTGGCGAATCTCGACATGACATTTTCATGGGCTTTAATCGGTGAGTAAGAAAATCTCGTCCGAGGTAATTTGTACCTGCCCGAGATTTCTATAATTTCTCCTCGTTCTTCATTGTAACTTACGAAACCTGACTTCTTATTCCTCCTTAAGTTCTTCAATGCCTTCCCTTGAGGTCCACCTTGATCAACTGTCCAAGAATGCTCCATTTTCGCTCCAAATCAGCACCAATACACCTACAATTCATCACAAAGCTTGTGTAGATCTCGATTCTAATATAATAGATGAATATGGTCATAATGCTACGAATATACGTCCATGTACACAAAAGAAGGGGGGGAAACTACCTATATGCACATCTAAACTAACGTCATATTTCATGTTATTAATATGCTAGGGTGGATGAAGCCCTTCTCAGCCAACTCCTCGAGTTTCTTCTTCAGCTCTAACAACTCGATGGGCGTCATACGGTATGGGGCCTTCGAGATCGGTCTCGTACCAGGCTCCAACTCGATGCCGAAGTCCACACTCCTCTGAGGCAGCAAACTGGACGGCTCGACAAGCACATTTGTAAACTCGCAAACCATAGGAATGTCCTCTAACGCTAGACTCTCGCCCTTCTTCATGGCATAACACTAGAAGGACTCGCAACCTTGTGCTATTAGTATCGCTACTCGTACTACGCTAATAACCATGCCCATCTTTCCAAGGTCCTAACCTCAGAAAACCTCTATCTGACCCGACTCGGTAGAGACCGTCACGGTCCTCCTACCTACATCTAACACAACACGATGTCTATCCATCCAATCCATACCTAGAATGACTTCCTCATGCACCAATGGCATGACAAAGAAGTCTACAACCAAATCACGGTTTCCTAAACATATAGGACAACCATGAACCTCTCGGGCTCTCGGGTACCTCTCACTTGACCCCATCGAGTAGCCCTATAATAAAGGGTCTCACCTCTACTGTATCTAAGGTCAGTCTATCAACACATACATAAAAAATGAAAGAGTGTATGACACCCGTATCAAACAAAACTCTAGCAGGTAAACCATTAATTAGAATGGTACCTGTAGCAGCTGGCGTTGGTGGCTCCTCAGCTCAAAAACTCGACCCCGAGCTCCTGGGTATCAATAGTACCTCCATCACAACTTCTGTTTCTACTCAGTCCTAGAGCGGAACCCTGAGTAGCAGGATAGTCTGAGACTCTTTGTTGTCCCTCTGTCTAATATTGAGGCGGCCTCTGCCCACCTCCTGTTGCACCGACAAGGGAATCCCTGCTGCGACGATGCCTTGTCCTGATGGCAAAAAGTGGCCTATGTCCTGGATTCCCGCAAGAGAAGCAAGTCACTAGTGCTCTTGGGCAATCCAACCTCAAATGCCCAGATCCTCTGTAGTTGTAACACTATTAGCCTCTATCAGAAGTTTGTGCAGACAGTAGGTAAATCGAGCAGCCCTGAGTCTAGCCTCGTCCGTACCCATATGCTCTTGCACCAGTATGCCTAGTACGTGTTGTCTCTTCTCAGACCTACCTGTCTGAGAAGTCCTCCTCTGGCTAGCCCGCTCACACTTGAAGGCTGAGGCTCTGTTCTGGTAGTTTGTCAAAGACTCGCAATGAAAACCGGCCATGTAGGAACGTGTACTCTCCCTCAGTCGACGGGAGAACATATACACATGTTGATCCTCTAGAGGTGCAGCTGGACCCAGTAATGTCAGCTCCTCCTGGAATCGACTAATGGCATATGCTATCGGCACATCCTCAAAGCCAACCTCGACAAAGTTTTGTAGTTTCTCTCTCCTCGGTGAGGCAAGACAAGAACGCTCTCTGATCATGCTCCTCATTTGCTCATAACCGGTGGCTCGGATCCGCATGGTCCTCCACCAGTGTTGGGCCAGGTCAAGGAATAGAGTATGTACTAACTCTATCTGTATGTCCTCTGGACATCTGATAGACTCAAGGGCTGAGTCCACATGTCCAATCCATACCTCAACCTCTAACCCCACCTTTCTAGAGAAAGGGGGTACTCCCATGTGATGAAATACCTTCAAGCAAGTGTTTGGTCGGGGCCCTCTCGACTCCTTTGGAGCTCTAGCAACCTCAATAGCGCGTGCTGACAGCGCCTGCATCAACAAGGCACACACAATATCAAACATTGCCATAGTTATGAGATACACCTCCTATACCCCATAATGATAATCATCTCATAACCCGAGTCTAAACCCCTCAACATACTCACAAATGCCTAAGGCATTACCTCAATATATAACTCATCAAGCTCATCATAAAGAACACTAGCCTAGCCTCACACTCAAGCTAAGCCAAAAGGGAAAGGAAAGACACATACCAATCTTGGTATGTCATAGACACGCACCCGCGGAAAGAAAAAGGCACGGGGGCCACACTGCAAGGGCGGTGACACTCAGCCGCAGGGGCGACGACATAGGCTCAACCGCAGGGGCAACAGTGTCAAGGTGCGGGGGTGGCTAACGTAGAAGAGGGTGAATCCCTGCTTCTCTTCGACCCTTCTCTCGATCCTCTTCACTTCTTCATTGCCTCAAAGACAATCAATACCACATATACATACATATGGATGTCAACAATGGTCCAGAAAGATCATACACAAGCATAGCTTGTGGGATTCTCTAAACTAAAGAGGAAGAAGGAAAAAAAGAAGAAGGCTTACCACAACAGATAAGGAAGGGAAGAACGTTTCCACATCTAGATAACCAAAGCACAATATCGGCAACACAACCTTAGATGCATCATCTCACAGAATCAACATCAAACACACAACCAACTTTCCAATCTAGATGGAAAACCAAGAAGAAAAGATGGAGAACCAAGAGAAGAGAAGAAAGAGAAGAAGAATGTGGGAGATGAAGCTGAAGAAAGGAAACCCTCATCTGAAGAGAGGGTAGGAAACTTAAAGAAGAAGAGAAGCAAAAGAGGAAAGCAAGACGGTCAACAAAACCGGCGCCCACCCTGCATAACCGCAGGGGCGGGTCACCAGAACCGCGAGGGCAGCACCGCACCTGTAGTGAACAAGACTGCGGGGGCGGTTCCCCTAAAGAAATTAAGGTTCTTACAACCATGATTTGTTTTAGCATGTCTATGGCCTCCGGATATAAGGAATCACTTTTATGTGACCTTGAGGGCTATTTTGCTTAGCCATCTACACAAACACGAAAAGTAACAGCAAAATCATGAAGTTAGTAACAACGAAGGTACCTTACTTGTTTTCTCTCACACTCACGCTCTGTTGTGATATCGCAAGTTAATTTGATGTAATTGTCTTGGATGGATTAATACTCTTTTAAAATTGATGACTAGCTTCAGCTAGAACCCCTTGGTTGACTTAGGTAGTTGACTTGGCTTGGAAGATGGTTCTTGTGTTGAAGTATAGTTATAGTGTTCTTGCTGGAGGTCTCTTCACACAATTGACACAAAGTAGAAAGAGTATTAAAAGAGACAAGAAATAGGCACACAAGAGATTAAGAAAAGAGTTTTATGTACCTTGAACTTATGCAACTAGAGAGAGAGAAAGCCGGGTAGGTTTAATCTCGACAGAAAGGTAATTTCGGTTTGGATCTTGGGCGAGATTTCCGTATTAGGGTCGAGATTGATCAAAAGTGAGGTGTTTTGGCTATTAACTGGATCAAGGATGGTATGAAACTTCTTCTCTTGACGACCTCTTGAATTTCTCAACTTTTACCTCAAAACGTTTCGATAAATCGCAACAATAGCGAATCTCAACCTAAATCTCGGGCGACATTTTGGACTAGGGGTCGAGATTGTCGAATTGTCGATTGCTTGACAAAAACCAATGATTATTCTTGGATTATACTCTTCCCTTGTTGTCTTGATGATACCTTCTTAGTTAGATTGCAACAATTCTCGCTCGAAAGGCTCTTCCCAAACCTTAGGGTATAATTGATGATATGAAACGGCGTTGAAAATATGGTGTGGAACTTTTGTATTGGCCTTTTTTTGAGTTATGGATGAGTGGATCGAAAATATGCGGTTGTTGTAGGTGGTTGTAGGAAGAGATTTGAGATAGATATTCGGTTAAATTTGAAAGATATCGTAAGATCTCACCTATTAGATATCTCAACAATAAGATTACTTGTAAATCTTTTTCCTCCTTGGATAGCAGTTGTATAGAATTAGATTTGACTCAAATCTAATTTGGATCTCGATTGGATATGAAGAAAATCACGAAACTTGTTTGCCAAGTAATGTAAAAATCTCGTCTTTATGGACACAATCTCGAGTGAGGTTTCCTTGGAGCTGAAGCAAGATTCAATTAGGGTTGGTTGACTTGTGTTTGGATATGGCGCCTCTCCCTTATCTAATAGACACAAGACAACACACGTTAAACTCGAATAATCTCACAAAGAATAGCAACAAAGAAAAAAACTCGGTTTTTATATGACTCAAAGAATACTCAAATAAAAAAACTCAATGTGTATGGTGTTGGTTGAGTTGAACTTCAATCGATTAGCTCTGATACCACTTTGATATGGGATTGATGCCGCAGTTTCCCGATCTAGATTGAAGTCCATGAAAGTGACGACAAGAGGAATCTCGGTGGCAAATCTAGGGCGAGATTTGTATGGAAGGCCGAGATTCTCGAAACTCAAAGAATAAGAACGTGAATATAATGGATGACAATGGAAAGATAAGAAGATGATTATATAGAACTCATGGAAAATTTAGGAAGATAAGACTTAAGGTTATACTTGCAAAGAACCCTGACCAATTGGATCAAAACTCTCAACAAAGAATCACCTTAACCATTCTTTCTTCAAACTTGCACAAGCCTTCTAATTAAGACAAGTACAAAGAGGGACTAGTTTGATTAGTAGCACCAATCTTTAAGAAGATTAACATACATTAGAACAACCTAGCAAGGACTCACAATAATTCAATCAAAGACTCTCTTTTTTATTGAATAGGAATGAATAAAACACATTTTGTAAATGAAGTAACGAGTAGTCCACAATGTATGTGGAAAAATATCAAAACAAATCTATCTAATAATCTCGTCCTCTTAAGGATATTTATAGTCGAGATTCCACTAAAAAAAATTAAATAAAAGATATCTTAAAAGATAGGATCAAAACCAAAATATACATTTAGAATGTTTAGAGCTTATATTAAAAAAAAATAACTAACAACTAATAAGGTCTCGACTAGATCTTGTGGATCTTGACGGAAGCAAATCTTGACGGGGATCTCGGGCGAGATTTCAACTGGCTTGCTCAAATCTCGATTTATCTACATTTCTTGTCTCCTTGATCATCTTCACTCTTGTAAGATCCTCCCACAACACACTATTTTAATGATTTAGGAAATGTGTAGTGGCAATATTACAATTTTTAGAAGGTGTGGGGATAATTTTGTCCTTTTGAAAATTTGTTTAAAAAAGGGGATGCATTGACATTTTTGTAATTTTTGTGAAAAAACGTAACAATTATTATCTCATTTCATAATTTTAATTCAATACCTTCAAATTTTATATACTATCATTTTTAATATCTTCTATAGTTAGTTAATGTATTGATTTGTTAATTTATTAATTATATTTTTAGGTCTTTTTTTATTTGTACATGTTTGAACTAATAAAACACAAGACACAATTAACGAACTAATGATATCCAAAATTTGAATTAATATTATAAAATTTAAATTTTTATAGTTTTGGTTATTATAATACTTTATTTTTTTTTGGTAAGGTTATTATAATACTTTATTTTTTTTGATAAGGTTATTATAATACTTTATTATAATATTTTTTCGACATGTGTGTAACTCGTACGACATTCCGTATTGCCGCACCAATAAAACCACTCCATACCTGAACCAAAAACTTTAATAAAAGACTCATCTTATTATTAGTACATGATAGATATTGCATATACATTGAACGGTCTAATTGTGAAGCTTGGTTTTATAAAGTTTGGCATGTTATCAATGAGATATGTAAGTGAGAACATGGAGATTCCCGGTAAATAAAACCAACCCAATTAACAATGCCAAATTACCTAACTTAACAAGATTCTTCAAGCAACACTACAACACTATTGAAAGACGTTGAGTTTGGTCGAGAGTTCAAATCGAAATTCCTATCTCCCTAAAAATATCGTAAACCATTTTATCTGAGATAAAGTTCATACTCTTTTTCGTAGTTTTATCAAATACTCATTTCACTATCATAGGTAAATAATTCTCTTCAACATCAACTTATACAATATACACTATCTATCAAAATATCCTCCTTCCATTATTTATTTTTTCGGTTTATTTGTGTTGTATGTTTTTAACAAAAACAATTTATGAACTACTTACCGAATAAAGTACTACATAAGTCTATATTATATATAATTTCAGGTAATACATTTATCGAGAACTTATATTACGGAGAGAACTAAAAAATAATCGTAGTTACTCATTTTCTATTTATTATTTAGAATACATACATAATTAATATAAAAATATGTGTTTGATACGTTTTTTTTTTAATTCAGATATTTTAAATATTCTGCTACTATTTATGCGGACAAAGGAACCATAAATGTAGAGTTCGTATGCGCTCCATTATTCCCTTTGCGTTTTTAACTATGTCGACGGCCGCACAACTTAACAAGAACCAAAGAGAAAGGGACGTCGCACGATACCTAATATAAGGGTTTGGGGCGCATGCGTATATTACAAAAGTTTATAGTTGCACATATTGATATACAACAATGTATTTATGACATTAAAACTCTAAAAAAAAAAGGAAAAAAGATTTTGGAAAAAAAAAACTAGATGCATGATCCTTAATAACGCACTTATGAAACTAAAGTGCAACAAAAAGTTTAGATTTTTTTTTTTCTGAAATAAGTTTTTTTTTGAAAAAAAGAGTGAAAAAAAAAGTGGTAAATAATGAAGAGGAGAATGGATGATGACTTATATTTAAAAAACAAGCGAAATAAAAACAATGGGTGGATACCATTTTTAGCCTACATTTCACATTATCTGCAGCTGGGAATATTGAATGTCAAATTGACCAAGTTTTTCAAAGATGACCAACATCATTCTTTGCTTATAAATTATGACAAAGAATGCACAAACATCTCCTTTGAAGAAAACGAATCCTAGTGTTAGAATGGCAAATTACGACGTCGTTTGCCTCATTGCATTAGTTGTAGTAATTCTGGCGGGGAACTATGCCAATGCCGATACATGCAAAGACTGTAGCTTTGTTCAGTCCCGGGCAACCTTCTACTCTACTTCCGACAACAACGGAACCCAAAGTAAGAACATGCTCCAATTTTCTCCAATTCTAATATAAATAAGGATAAATTTGTCTAAAAATAGTTTTGGAACACTAATAAAAAAAATCGTTTATATTGGCGATGGGTGCAGGCGGAGCTTGTGGTTTCGGTTCATTTGGAGCCACCGTGAACGGCGGCGATGTCTCGGCTGCATCAAATTTGTACAGGGATGGCGTTGGCTGTGGCGCTTGCTACCAGGTGAGATCAGGATTGTTTAGTATCATGTATTATACGTAAATCAAGATATTAGATATGAGTAAATTTGTGACGTAGCATTATGTCACTAATATATCATTTTTTTTATAAATAGACAAATTATTTGTGTTTAGGAAAAATAATCTAATAATATTAATTGATAATTTTGAGTTTAATTATTGTATATGAATTTCAGATAAAAAAATATTAGTGAAGTAAAGTTATAAGAGAATAAATCGTGGGATCCACCTTATCCGGTTGATATTAGGACGGTAGACGTTTCATTTAAAAAAAATATTAGTAAAGTAAAGTTACAAGAAAAACGTCTAAATTATGATTTATTATAACATATAAGAGCATATCCGTTAGTATTTATTTAATAACGATATTTAATTTACAAGCATAAGTTATCTATAAAATTTATCATATTGAGTACATTTCATCCAATTTCGTCGGAAGATATTAGTATCATAGAATTGTTTGATCCTAATGTTACGATTCAGGTAAGGTGCGTCAATAGCAGCGGTTGCTCCGACCAAGGGGTGACTGTAGTTGTTACAGACAGTGGATCAAGTGACCGTACTGCTTTCATTCTCAACAAGCATGCTTTCGTTAAGATGGCTCAGTCACCCTATGCAGCTCAATCCCTAGTTTCCCTTGGCGTCGTCGATGTCGAATACAGACGGTAATTACGTTCTTATTAGTACTCATACTTCACTTCGGATTCATTCAATTGATTACTGATAAGATTTAACTGTTTTAGCGTCTCCTGCAACTATCCAAGCAAGAACATAACATTCAAGATTGACGAGAGCAGCAGTAACCCTTCTTACATTGCATTCGCTATTTACTATCAGCAAGGAACCAAAGACATTACTACTGTACAATTATGTGAGGTACAATCAAACATTATCACCAACATATATCTATATATATATATATATATATAGATATATAAACGTGTTCATATCTAGCTCGGACCGGGCTTTATAATATATTAAATCCGTTTATCCGGATTTGGGTCGGGTCGAGCCCGGCAATCGGGCCAACACGTACTTTTTTTAAAATTTATTTTTTGTAATATGATTTTTTTAAAAATAAAATATATTCGAGATATTGTACGTAAAATATATCAAATATATTACAATTATACTAAACATTTAAGATTTATACTTAAATATAATAAATACAATATTTTTTTTACCCGGTCCGTCGGGTAAGACGGGTCAAACTTTTCGCTCCGATCGGGCTTCTTCCTCAATTCATATCCGTTGTTTCGGATGTGGATATGTAGACAAACTTGTCAATATTGACCCTTAACTGGTTAGTGGTCAACATTAATGAGACAAAATTTGACTTATTTCATTAACCAATCTTTCTTACTTTTGTTTATAAGTTCATTCTTTTTGAAAAAAACTATAAGGGTGATTCTCCTTCGAGACTAAACTGATCTCATATATATATAGCATTTAAATTGACATGATTTTCATATAACGTATAACAGACACAAAGTTTCAGTTGCAAGTTACTGGTTCGTGATCACGGAGCAGTTTGGGCGGCAGCTTCTCCTCCTAAAGGACCCTTATCTGTAAGGATGTTGATGGGTAATGACGATGACGACGACGACGAAAACTGGATTGTACCGCTGAACGATATTCCACATGATTGGAAACCTGGGGATTTATATGACTCTGGAGTACAAGTTAATTAATCGTTTTATAATTCATCACGTCATCTTCTTCATTGATATAAATGAATATGATATACATAATTGTTGATTGTATTCGCCTTCACAATTCCGGTATGCATAGTATCATAAGAATTGGTTTATGTATTATAAATTGTTGTGAAATTTGGACTTGCTTAAATTTAAGTTGTATTGTTTACTATGACATTTTGCTCCTTAGATCAAAATAGCATAAATTCTAAAATCCATGTTAAATTAAAGTTATGGTTTTAGATAATAAAAGAATTTAATGGTAGGTAAAAGTAATTAATTTTTTTATTTTAAAAAAAGAAATATGCATAAGTTTGGTCAAATTTATTAGGTAAAATGAATCTGACAGTAACATTTTGAACCAAATCTTTATCAAAATTAAAGTTATGGCACTTGACGTAACATTTTGAACCAAATCCTTATCAAAATAATACAACCTCACAAAGTTCCCTACATCGCTAAAAAGTCAAAGTTGACGCCAGCAGAAGCTATTCTACATCAAGGATCGTGAAAATTAATACACAAAGCAAAGATCGTTCCAATATAACACAGTGGTGCCCAATGCCTTCAATTTCCCTAGTCGTTACCTTCGATTTCTTGTGCAAAACAACTGTAGATGTCCAAACAAACCACATATTTCAATGTTTATACCCCTAATGAAATTAAATTATAAATTCATAAACGAATCAGTTCATTGTTGGAATAAACATATTCCCTAAACCGTAAACGCAAGAATCGATATCATGCTGGGTTATTAAGGAATCTAGAATTTACATACTGGTTCCATATTAGCAATCGGATGAACCCGTAACAATCGGATCAAAACTTTAGTGGCCGCAAGTATACAGTCTTCCTCAGTCATACCTCCTTAGGGTTTCTTTAGGTTTTCTGATGGGTAGAGAATGGAAAACGGCTGATTGATTTGACGTATTGGGAACCATAACCTAATAACGTTTATATAATAACCTAATAGAATCCCATTAAGCCTATTGGGCCAAAGTCTGGTATCCACCCATTAAGCCCATACCGCTTAATTAAAGTCTACGGGCTTTACTTGATTGAATCACTTTTATTAGCCCGTTAATATATTTAGTCATATAATATAATTGGTTACTATAATATGTAAGCCTACTAATAATAATAAGATTAATAAAAAATCTTACAATCTCCCACTTGGGCTACATATTAAATAAACAACTATATTATCCAAAATTCTTTATGTGTACACGTAATGACTAATTTTATGTAGACTTATCCTTTAATCAATCTGGTCCACCTCATATATTAATATGAGATCACGGCGGCTTTCGTCACATCATCGTGACTAAACCTTCCGTGTTCACCACATTAGTATATTCGATGACATAGATCAAGTATGGATGAGTGGCATGAAAATTACATGAAATGTGATCTCATAAACATGTCTATTTTCAACTGGTTCTTCTTTATTCGGAGATCAATCCAAAACAACCTTTAGTTCAAAATGTAAATGACGGCAACTTTATTATGCATAAACTATAAACATAGAACATATAATCAAACTCCCACTAAGTCAATGGATTGTAAAACTGTCAAGCCCCATACGAGCAGTGTGCTCATGAAAAACCTTAGGAGGCAACCCCTTAGTTAACGGATCCGCAATCATGGAGTTTGTGCTTATGTGTTCTATACAAATCTGCCCACTTTGAACTTTTTCCTTCAATGACAAGAACTTGATGTCAATGTGCTTCTCCTTTACAGAGCTTCTGTTGTTATTGGAGAACAAAACTGCAGCCTTATTGTCACAAAATAACTTCAATGGTCTTTCAATTCCAGTAACCACACGTAGGCCTGTGACAAAATTACGCAACCATATCCCATGAATTGATGCTCCGAAGCAAGCCATGAACTCTGCAACCATAGTGGAGGTAGCTACAAGTGTTTGTTTGACACTTTTCCAAGATATAGCTCCTTCAGCCAACATGAAGACATAGCCTGAGGTGGATCGTCTACTGTCAATACAACCGGCAAAATCAGAATCAGAATATCCAACGATCTCCAATCTGTCTGATTTCTTGTAAGTCAGCATGTAGTTCTTCGTTCTTTGCAAATACCGGAGAACTCTTTTTGCTGCTTTCCAATGATCCGATCCAGGATTACTTAAGTATCTGCCCAAAAGTCCCACAATAAATGCTATGTCGGGACAGGTACAAACTTGAGCATACATTAGACTCCCTACCACTGAGGAATAGGGAACCTTTTGCATCTCCTTTATTTCAAGATCTGTTTTGGGGCACTGTTTGAGACTAAACTTGTCTCCTTTAGCTATTGGTGTATCTCCAGCTGAGCAATCTTTCATGTTAAACCTGCTTAGTACCTTTTCGATATAGCCCTTTTGTGATAACCTGAGGATACCTTGAGATCGATCTCTTAGTATCTGAATTCCTAAGACAAAAGAGGCGTCCCCAAGATCTTTCATCTCAAAATTCCTAATGAGAAATTTCTTGGTTTCGTACAATAAGCCTATATCATTACAAGCCAATAGTATGTCATCAACATACAATACCAGAAAGATAGATTTGCTCCCACTAAATTTGTGATACACACAATCTTCAACCTTATTCACCTCAAATCCAAAGGAGGTGATCACTTGATGAAATTTATGATTCTATTGCCTTGATGCCTGTTTAAGCCCATAGATGGATTTCTTTAATTTACAAACCATAGATTTTGAATCTTTGGATTCAAAATGTTCTGGTTGAACCATATAAATGGTTTCATCAATGTTTCCATTGAGAAACGCTGTTTTCACATCCATCTGATGTAACTCTAAATCAAAATGAGCTACTAGTACCATTATTGTCCTAAAAGAGTCCTTAGATGAAACCGGAGAAAAGGTCTCTTTAAAGTCAATACCTTCCTTTTAAGTGAATCCTTTTGCAACTAGACGAGCCTTATATCTTTCGATATTGCCTTTTGCATCCCTTTTGGTTTTAAATATCCATTTACAACCAATGGGTTTTGCACCTTTTGGCAACTCGACAAGATCCCATACGTCATTGTCCTTCATGGATTTCATCTCCTCTTGCATGGCTTTAATCCAGTATTGAGAGCTAGAACTTTGAAGGGCCTCAAGAAGATTGATTGGATCATCCTCTGCAATGCCTGCAGAATCTTCTTGTTCCATAAGATACGCGATGTAATCATCTGGTATCTCTCCCACAGGATCTTCTTGTTCTACTAGATATACAATGTAGTCATCCGGAATTGCATATCTTCTTTCTCTACCGGATCTCCTTAAAGGCACTTCTTGAGGTGGTTGAATTTGCTCTATGGAAGGAACTTCATTGTTGTCTAAAACCGGAGTTGTTTCTTGAAGAGTGTTAAGAGTTGTATCTTGATCACTTTCAATAACAATATTGGGAAGAGAGATAAATTCCTCTTCCTCAAGGACAACTTCGTCAAGAGTGACGTTCCTTAATCCTTCCCCTCCAAATTCTACATCCTCAAGAAATCTGGCATTTCCCGACTCAAAAAATGATCGGGTAGCGGGATCATAAAATTTAAACCCACGAGAGCGTTCAGCATATCCAACAAAGTAGCAGCTAGTTGTCTTAGAGTCCAACTTTCTTTCGTTAGGCTTGTAAGGCCTTGCTTCAGCTGGACATCCCCAAATGTGTAAGTGCTTTATGCTGGGCTTTTTCCCAGTCCACATTTCATATGGGGTTTTAGCTACCGATTTGCTAGGTACTCTATTAAGGATATATATACTGCAGTTTTTAGCACTTCTCCCCAAAGTGATTCAGGTAAAGAAGAATGATTAATCATACTCCTCACCATATCCAATAGTGTTCTATTTCGCCTCTCAGCAACACCATTCATGCTGGGTTTGCCCGGCATAGTATACTGAGGGACAATTCCACACTCCTTTAGGAAGTTAGTAAAGGGTCCTGGACGTTGTTCTCCTGATCCATCATATCTGCCATAGTATTCTCCACCACGGTCAGATTTAACGGCTTTAATCTTCTTACCAAGTTGAAGTTCAACTTCAGCTTTGTAAGCCTTAAAAACATCCAAAGATTGTGATTTCTCACGTATCAAGTAAAGGTACCCATATCTGGAGTAGTCATCTATGAACGTAATAAAGTATTGTTGACCATTCCACGCAGCTGTAGGGAATGGACCACAAATATCCGTATGTATTAGTTCTAAGACTTTTGTACTTCTGTTAGCACCTAACTTTCTTATGTTTGTTAATTTTCCCTTGACGCACTCAACACAAACTTGAAAGTTTGTTAAATCAAGGGAATCAAGAATTCCTTCTGACACAAGCCTTTGAATTCTCTGTTTAGAGATGTGGCCTAAGCGCTTATGCCATAAGAATCCAGAATCTTCATCCAATTTTCGCTTTGTACCTCTAGAACCTGTGTGTAGGATTTCATTATGGGAAGCAACCGTTTCTAGCATATAAAGACGATCAATTAAAATACCGGTACCAACAAGATTCGAATTAAAGGAAATACTGAATTTTCCATTTCCAAAACTACAAAGGTATCCACCTTTGTCCAATCAGGAAGTAGAAATCAAATTCCGTTTAAATAACGGAGAAACAAAAGTATCCTTTAAATCCAAATGACATCCAGTACTTAAATTTAATCTAAAATGCCCTATTGCTTCCACAGGAACTTTATTGCCATCGCCAACATAGATGAATCTTTCAGCATCACTTGGTGGTCGACTCCAAAGGCAACCCTGCATTGACACACAAATGTGAGTAGTAGCACCAGAATCTACCCACCACGTATCAATAGGTACAGAAGCTAAATTAGCCTCAGAACAAACTAGAGTGAGAACTTTACCCTTCTTTTCACGCCAAGCAGCGTACTTAGGACATGCTTTCTTCATATGTCCTTCCCTTTTGCAGAAAAAACAAGTGAGTTCATCACTTTGCTTCTTCGCCTTTTTCTACACATGTGTACCAGCTGTAGTATCCTTAGCCCTCTTCTTTGATTTGTTTTGAGAGCTTGATGCAAAGTGAGCACTTTCTGTCTTATCTCTTTTTATCCTGTCCTCTTCTTGCACACATTGCGAAATGAGCTCATTAAGAGTCCATTTCTCCTTCTGAGTATTATAACTCACCTTAAAATGACTGAATTGTGTGGGAAGAGACAGGAGAACTAAATGCACGAGTAAATCATCATTTATCTCTAACTTTAGTGCCTTTAGTTTTCCCGCAAGATTTGACATTTCCATAATGTACTCCCTTATGTTTCCTTTTCCTTTGTACCTCATAGAAATCAGAGCAGCCAAATGGTTGCTTGTTTCAGCTTTCTCATTCTTGGCAAAATATTTCTGAATTGCCTCAAAGGATTCCTTAACATCTTTGCTCTCAGAAATAGAGCCCCGAAACGCTTCCGGAATGGAACGTTTCATGATCATAAGACACATGCGGTTAGAGCGATCCCACTTCTCTACTTTCGCTTCATTGGAGTTATCCTCAGCCAAAGTGGGTCGTTCAGTCCTTAGCGCAAGGTCTAGATCCATACATCCGAGAACGATTTCCACATTCTCCTTCCAGACCTTAAAATTTGTCCCATTGAGCATTGGAATGGAACCGACTTGAGCAGAAACATTAGTAGTAGTTGCTGAAACTAAACATAAAAGCAAAGAAATAAAACAATTAATCAATTAATTTTAAAACAAGATACTCAACACAACTTGATATTCAGTGTTTGCACAAAACATCAATTGTAAATAGTACTCTCAATGCAACAATCAAATATTGATAATAAATCCGGTCAAGCAATAGCCTTTCTTTGGACCGACTATCATTCACATGGATAACCTTTATATTTATCTCTATTCATTGTCGCATGCGCTTTCATTATTTGGCCAAACATTGACCTTCCTTTAGGCCGATCAATATCCGCATAATTAATGAAAGCACAATTGATTAATCAATATATTATCCTTAATGTGATTTTGTTTGGCCAAATATTAATCTTCCTTTGGGCCGATCCATATTCGCATAAACAAGTATAATCACTAGTATATTTAATGTTTGGCCAAATATCAATCTTCCTTTGGGTCGATTGATATCCGCATAAACAAACGATACACTAACCCTTATAATTTCAAATTAAAATAATTTACACAACATAGACTACTTTAGTAGCATATTGTTTCAATCAAATTAATTTAAAATAACCTTAAATATATAGATCCTTAAATATATCTCGTGTAAATAAAATCTAAATATTACACTCGATAATCTTTAATCGATACAAAATATAGTGGAAAAGCCGAATTTTTAAGTTCGAATAACTAACCACCAAACTCCATAACCAGCCACATATATATACGGCATTTGAAAAAAAAATAAAATAAAAGCATGCAGCCTTTTAAAACAAAAAAAAATACAGAACTATGAAATCATGCCACTAAGCAATATATATATATATATATATATATATATATATATATATATATATATATATATATATATATATATATGCATATTTATAAAGCATCGGCTAGTTACTGTATTTCAAAGAGACTGAAGGGTACTCAGAAAACTGACAAATTTCACACATAGCCATATCCTTTTATATACATATAATAGATATATAATAGAAAAGGTTTTCAAAATAATTATCTGAGGTGCCTTTCAAAAGTACTTTTATAAAAAGCAACTTGACAAACCGCTCAATATGCATATTCCCTAAACCGTAAACGCAAGAATCGATATCATGCTAAGGTTATTAAGGAATCTAGAATTTTCATGCCACTCATCCATACTTGATCTATGTCATCGAATATACTAATGTGGTGAACACGGAAGGTTTAGTCACGATGATGTGACGAAAGCCGCCGTGATCTCATATTAATATATGAGGTGGACCAGATTGATTAAAGGATAAGTCTACATAAAATTAGTCATTACGTGTACACATAAAAAATTTTGGATAATATAGTTGTTTATTTAATATGTAGCCCAAGTGGGAGATTGTAAGATTTTTTATTAATCTTATTATTATTAGTGGGCTTACATATTATAGTAACCAATTATATTATATGACTAAATATATTAACGGGCTAATAAAAGTGATTCAATCAAGTAAAGCCCGTAGACTTTAATTAAGCGGTATGGGCTTAATGGGTGGATACCAGACTTTGGCCCAATAGGCTTAATGGGATTCTATTAGGTCATTATATAAACGTTATTAGGTTATGGTTCCCAATACGTCAAATCAATCAGCCGTTTTCCATTCTCTACCCATCAGAGAGAAAACCTAAAGAAACCCTAAGGAGGTTTGACTGAGGAAGACTGTATACCTGCGGCGCTCATTCGGATCGTAGATTCCGCACTAAAGTTTTGATCCGATTGTTACGGGTTCATCCGATTGCTAATATGGAACCAGGTATGTAAATTCTAGATTCCTTAATAACCCTAGCATGATATCGATTCTTGTGTTTACGGTTTAGGGAATATGTTTATTCCAACAGTTTTTTTAAAGAAAAACAAAAGCGTACTGTTTGCATTGCAGCGGCGCAGAAGATCGTCATTCGTCAACCATATACGAGAAAAAAAAAACAATTTTTTTTTTTTTGTAGAAACATGTGCGTACGGAAGACGTATGTTATTTTATAAAGCTGTAAGCTTTTCAAATAACATCCAAAGAAACGAACACGAGCGACACGTATTATTTATGTAAATCTGCGTGTAAAACTGAAGTACATCGAACAATGTAACCTAACAACCTAACATGATAACTGCTTTGATACCACTGTTGGAATAAACATATTCCCTAAACCGTAAACGCAAGAATCGATATCATGCTAGGGTTATTAAGGAATCTAGAATTTACATACCTGGTTCCATATTAGCAATCGGATGAACCCGTAACAATCGGATCAAAACTTTAGTGCGGAATCTACGATCTGAATGAGCGCCGCAGGTATACAGTCTTCCTCAGTCAAACCTCCTTAGGGTTTCTTTAGGTTTTCTGATGGGTAGAGAATGGAAAACGGCTGATTGATTTGACGTATTGGGAACCATAACCTAATAACGTTTATATAATGACCTAATAGAATCCCATTAAGCCTATTGGGCCAAAGTCTGGTATCCACCCATTAAGCCCATACCGCTTAATTAAAGTCTACGGGCTTTACTTGATTGAATCACTTTTATTAGCCCGTTAATATATTTAGTCATATAATATAATTGGTTACTATAATATGTAAGCCCACTAATAATAATAAGATTAATAAAAAATCTTACATTCATTGCCAATGAGATTTCATGAAATTCTTACCTTTGAAATTTGGAATTAGAATCACTCCAAAACAAAAAGGGGGGGGCAGAGAGGACCGATGATCTGGTGTGTACAAATAGGGAGATTGATATAACAACAACGACGGGGGAGAGGATTGGGGAGGCAACGACGATGGTCGAGAGGACCGGAAGTAGACAAGGTTCGCGGGCGCCGCAAATAGGTTGTGAGAAATGGAATGGAGGGAAAATTGGGAAAAACATAGAGCGAATAGGTTGTGAGAAATGTGTAATTCTGGTTCAAAATGAGAGTTCCAGGTCTCCGGTGTCTTGCTAGCGGTCCCAACGAGAATCACACGAGGAGGAGAGGAACCGAGAAGCTCGAAGGAGAGGGCAAAGATTGCAGTTGGTGGTGGTGGTCTTTGATCCGACGCCGGCGAGGAGTTGTAAGGAGTCAGAGAAGAAACAAAGGTGGAAGTTGGGTGGTGTTGAAGCGAGAGAGAGAATGTAGAGGTTGGTTAATGTGTGACCATCTCCAACACAAGGACCAACTACACGTTCAAAGGCCGAGGCATTGAAGGACAAACCAGCAACCCCTTCACCTTCTTCGGATTCAATCATGGATGGAACAATCACAAGGTCAAGAGCAAAGACGATTCAAGAGGAAGTTATGAGCATACTGACGACATGTACGCTCAAGGAAACTCTCCTCACTCTCAAGGGTTCATTGGTGACGTTAATGACTGTTATAGAAATGTCAAGTCATGACCAAGAAGATCCACCAAGAAAAGAAGAGGGATATGAGCAAGAAAGAGCTTCACAACGGATAAATCAACCTATTAAATTGGCCGATTTTCTTGTAGGATTACTCAACTTATTTCCTTGATCCGATTTTCTTCCCTGAAACGAGTTTTGCAAAGATCCGGCCATGAACTTCTATCTTTTGGCAATTATATCTTTTTATGATTTCTTAAAGCTATCAGACTATCTTAAGGGATTTGTTAGTTAAATTTTATCTTTATAGTTTTTATATTTTATATGTCTTAAAGATATCCTTGCAATATTATCTTTAAGTATATATTTCCTAGTTTTCATATGTTAATCTCCCTTATAAATAGCCTTAGTGGGGGAGATTGTTTAGCAGATTAGATTTGATATTTTTCACAGATTTGTGAGACTTGCAGCTTCACTTACGGAGTTTGTATTTTATTCATTAATCATTCAATAAAAAAGAGAGTTGTTAGTTGAATTGTTGTGAAATTTCTTATCATTTCATATTCATCTTCTTATCTTTCCATATCATTCACTAATCCGTATTTTGAGTTTCCAGAAAAATCGACATGTTCTTCACAATAAATCGACCGATTTTTCCATAGAACAGTCCGATTTTTATCCCAGTTAAGGACTTTCAATCTAGATCGGGAACTGCAGCTTATCCTCGCATCACTGTTGGTAATTGTTGTTGCGTTGTTGCTTCAGAAGGCGTTGCTGCTCAGCTACCTTGGGGGAAATTAGGGTTTGAAAGAGGGTTAACAGTAAAAAAAAGTTTCGGGTACACTTAGTTAATAGGAAAATACCATGGGTCTACTTACTATAATAAAAACTGAAAAAGGTCTACTTACTAAAATCACCATTAGATAATTAGAGCTACAAAATCGTATTGGTAAGAAATGACAAGAACAATGTGATTGTGAGGATTTTTTTTTATTAACTTTTTAAAATAATAAGTTAAAACCGGTTTCGAGTTCTTTTCACGGCAATGAATTTACTAAATTTTAAGACGACATTCATGAGATTGTACGTCACAAACTCAACGAGAATGAGCATCGTTTTGCCCTGACACTAATTGGGACTACGTGTCGCATACTCGATGAGACTAAGCGTAATAGATGTTGTGTCATCGTAATGAATTTAAAAGTTTTTTATAATTGTTATTCGAACGTTTTACTTGTTCGGTTATATAGTTATATATATAGAGAGAGAGGGGTTGACTCTCATGTAAACAACTCTTACTATGTAAAATGAGAACAAATTGTATTCATTAAATTTTTAAATAGATGGCTGAGATTAGGAGATTTTAAAGGGAAAAAAATCCTGTAATTAGTGGAAGAAATATTCGCCGAACCTGACTCGTATATTCGGCGGTATAATCACATATATTCGGTGTTTATATTTTCACATGGTAGGAGTTGTTTATATATATATATATATATACTGTCTATATCTATAAATATAGACAGAGAGGTCTTTGTGAGAAGGATTCTTACGGAGATGATGAGTTAAAGAAGATTGTGGGTTGAAGGGTTAAATTAGATCTAAAAGTTGTGGCTCCTTCCTCCTCTTTCTTTCTTCTCCCAAATCTCATTTAAAAGTCTCACAATAAATTTTATTTTGTCCCTCTTTCACTCATCCATTCAATTTAATTAAGAACAATGAAATTTCCTTTATAAGTTTTTTTTTCCAATTTTATTTTAGGAATTATAATTGAAAGCTAAATCAAATGGTTGGTTCTTTATAAGACTCCTTAATGACAATTTCATAATGTAATTTTAGTTCTTCATATAGAATAGGTAAAAATGATGCATAATACATGCTTGCTAAAATGCCTTAATGAAATTGTGAGTTTGAAATATCATATAGCATCAAATTTTGAGTTCAAAACATGATATTGTATGAAAATGAATATAATGTATATGAAAAATGAACATAAAGTAAATGAACCAAAACACAACTAAAAAATAACTATTCAAGACTGATTTTTAAAATATTTTATGTAGTAAGTGAGGTTAGATATTGCATATTCACAAATAAACACAATGTATATGAAAATGTACTAGATAGAACTAAGAAAATTAGTCAACACTAATTTTTAAGCTACTTTACATAGGAAAACAAAGATATACATGGATATCCCTATTTATATTTGAAGCTCGAGGGCGAGTTCGAAGAAGGGGTTGTAGAGAGGAACCGTGCTTCCGGTGGAGAGAATGTTGAGGAGAGATTGAGCTTGTTGTTGTCGGATGGACGATATAGACGGAAAGGTGAAGAGAGGATAATGAAGTTGGTTGTGTGTCGAGGTTTTAGAAAGGTGAGGGAAAGAGTACAGGTTGCACGAGGGAGGGAGCTGTTGCAGTCTTGCTTGCGTGAAGAAGGGGATGAGATCAAGAGGTCGGGTAACTACATCTAGTAGAATGAGATGAAGACAAGAGGGTAAAAATGAAGAAAAAGAGTTTAGAAGGATTCGGGCTAGAAACAAGCTAAGGAACAAGAGGTCAAAACAGGGAGCCGGAGAGGGTTGTAGGCTAGAGGCTAGCTTGGTGTGGACACGGCTAAGAGCTACAGATGACACGAGGAGAGGAGGGAGTGTAGGGTAGCTGCATAACTAAGGCTGGGAGAATAAGGAGACGGCTAGGCAGGGGAGTAACTTGGGGGGCTAGGAAGAAGAAGAAGTTGTTGGCGCTAGGCGGTGTCACCGGAGCCCAAGGAGGAAAGCTAACGGCGGCAGGTGATGTGGAGGTGTCGGGGGTGTCAGGCGGCACCAAATGGCGAGGTGGGAGAGTCGATGGTGCCAAGTTGCACCAGATGGCGAGGCGGAAGAGTCCGACGGCACCAAATGACGTGAGACTAGGCAAACGGCATCGGATGGTGCTGGGTGGTGAGGAAAGAAGAAAGAAAGAAAAACAAAATTAAATAGGAAAAAATAAAATAAAACTCTATAAAAAAATATTCGGAACGGATGTTTCGGATCGGGAAATTTTCCGTAAAATAGTGACAGAAAAAAAATATACTCGTAAAGAAACTTTTACGATCTAAAATACTCTTGTAATATTCATAATATTAAAATATTAATAAAAATAAAAAAATATAAAACACACCTTATATTATATTGTTGGGAGAATTTGACATACTAGGCTTTTTTGAGTTTTTGTTTAAGAAAATGTACCCCAAATTTTTTACTACTTTCATTTAATAGTAGGTAAAAATTATTAACCCTTCTATTTATAAAGAAAGGAATAAATGATGTTTGTTAGTTGTTATATAAGTATAATTTTTAATTTTTAATTACTAAATTTATTTTCTTTTATTATTTTTCTTTCCTTTTTTATTTATTTATTTTTTATTTTCTTTTTTATTTTCTGGACTGAATTTCTATACCGGAATTTCTCATACCAGAATTTTCATACCAGAATTTTTTCATACCAAAATTTCTCATACCAGTTTTTTTTTTATACCAGAATTTTTTTTCCATACCAGAATTTGTCATACCAGAAAATTTTCTACTAAAAGTTCATACCAAAATTTCTCATACCAGAATTTTTTTTATACCAGAATTTTTTTTCCATACTAGAAGTTTCTCATACCAGAATTATCATACCAGAAAATTTTTCATACCAGAATTTTACATACCAAAATTTACATACCAGAATTTTATATACCAGAATTACATACCAGAATGTTACACACTAGAATTTCTCATACCAGAATTTTATAATAACAGAATTTTATAATACCAAAATTTTTTCATACTAGAATTTTTTCATACCAGAAGTTCATACCAGAATTTATTCATACAATAATTTTGTTTTATCCTTTTTTATTTTTTTTATAATTTTCTGGTATGAAATTCATACCAGAAACTAATACCAGAATTTTATTTTTCACATACCAGAATTGTATTTTTTCACCTACCAGAATTTTTTACTATCAAAATTACATACCAGAATTTTACATACCATAAGTTTACACACCATAATTTTTTCAACCAAAATTTCATACCAGAATTTTTTATACCAGAATTTTTTTACTATCAAAATTACATACCAGAATTTAAAAAATTCAAGGTTTCACTCCACAAATCAATCTCATTCACAGCTGAAGTTTAATTCTAACATCACTGGCCAAAGTTTCAAATAGAAGGGCACTCCAATGATATTTAAAGCCCATCCCCCATGCAGATAGCCAACACTTGCAGATGCAAGCTAGAGCAGGAGGCCTCTCCTTCTGTTTGGACCAAGTGGTAGATAAAGTAATATTTCTGCAAAACAGTAAGGTGTAAAAGGTTCAAGCAACTAACAAGAACAGTTATCTCATGACGGCGGCGATAAGCTTCAACAGACAAAGTACTTCCAGCATCAGGAAATCCAAATCCACCAGCAAGTCCACCACCATCTGGTCCATTTGAGACATTCTGTAAATGCATGCTTGTCCCTCCTGCATTCTAATAAAAGACAAAGGGACTCAACAAAAGCTTTAAGAATTCATCCTAATTTTGATATTTTCAACCAAAAACATCACTCCCAATTTTTTTATACCATAACTAACTAGATCTGGATCTAGATCCAGATCGCCACCAGCTCCGCCGACGACCCTGGTCACAGCCCCACCGAATCCGGTGACTAATCCTCCTCTTCTGCCACCGATGACGCCGGTGACTAAGCCTCCTCCTCTAGCACCTCCGACGCTGCCCAGTAAGCCTCCTTCTCCGCCTGTTGTTGGGCCGCCACCAATTCCGGCCCCTTACCGGCCATCGAAAAAGAAAGAAGGGACGAGTGAAAAAAGGGGCTGATGTAGTAGCTCTTTGATGGGAGAAGCGGCATAAGCGAGAAGGTAGAGAGGATAAAGAAGAAAACCTAATGTTGAAGAGTTGGACGGTAATAAATTAATTTGGGGTACATTTACTAACTCAAAAATACTAAAAGGCCTATTTACTAATCTAATTCTCAAAACAGCCTACTTACCTAATTAGCCCTAGATTGTTTCATACATTTTGCATTTTAATTCATTTCGAGGAATAATTAATGATTTTTAAAATGTTTTTAAATAATGAAGGACAATTTTTGTAACTAGACCTTTCTGAAATACTATAATAGTAAATAAGCTTTTTAATGTTTCAATTAAGTAAATATACCCCAACCTTTTGTATTTATTCTCAAACTCTACGCACTCTTCTCTCAAGGGGTACATTTACTAAACCCAAAACTAGAAAAAGCCTAGTAAACCAAATTGTTTCAATAATGAATTGAGCTTGAAAAAAATATATTTTGTCCGACTATATCGCATCAATTATAGAGACTATATCTCACCCCAACATCACCCGGTAAGGCTCAAGGTCTTGAAGGATTGCTCCATGTAAAATTGTCCGCTTTTATCAAACACTATAGAGTTATTCGGGTCAGTTAAGTACTCAAGTTATTCAAGGTGCGTGTGGCTCTATCTTCTTTATGTACTCTTTTCATGGTTGTATGGGCTCATCCTCACGTGTGAATGACTCTATCTCTACGTCTCCATGGGTTGGAAAACTCACCATTATGACTAGGATGACTTGCACGGATTGGTGGTTCAATCACTTCCATAACCCACCCATTAACCTTACTAGGTGTAACCACCTATCACCCTTCAGATGACAAGGTGGTTTGGATCATCCCAGTTGATTACAAGTTATGAATATTGTCAATTTTATAATGTATTTTCAAAGTATTTATGCACGTATAATACAAAATTAGTATTTTCAAAACCAATAATATCTATAATGAAAATAAAAACTAGAGAAAATTGTATAAACATTACCCCATTTTTTGGGATGACTAAACTTTAGGACCCCATCCTTTTAACTATCAAAACGATACCTCATCTTCTGAGTCCGATCAAAGATTAGTACATAGGTTACTGTTCATCCGTTAAATTAAAAGAATGGCGTTAATTCTCAGGGGCAAAATTGTCCACTCCAAAATAAACCCTAATTTATGTCCCCTTTCTCCCCTTTCTCTCTCAAATCTCTGTGTTCTTCCACCATGGAATTCACATCCAGAACAACTCACTCATTTCGAATCCAAAAGATGGGGTGTTACTAGTGTTAATTCACAACCAGATCATAGATGCTAATGTGATAGTAGAATCAATCATGGAAATACTAAAGCAAAAGAGTTCAAGGATGGTTTTCAATGGTTGCTGGTGTTTTTTTGCTGTCCGAGTCAATAGACTATGTCACATATGATCTCCATAAGCTCATTTTCAATAGATCAATTGTGCTAGTGGTTTTTTGTTGTTCGATGCTTTGATCAATCACTCCTAACCAGCGGAGACATCAAGCTTGACAGCAACCGCTCGAACCGGCGAATCGTTCGTTGTCTTGTTGATTTCATCACAGACAGTAGTGAGGCGCTCGATTCGGCGAGCAGTGGCAATGAGCTTGCAACCGACGAATCGTTCGTTGTCTTGTTGATTTCATCACAAACAGTAGTGAGGCGCTCGATTTGGCGAGCAGCGGCAATGAGCTTGCAACCGGCTTTAGCGAGGTCAAGACAAAGCTCAAGGCCAATTCCAGAGGAAGCTCCAGTGACCCTTACAACCTTCCCGTCCAGACTCTGCCATGGCTCCGCCATCTGCAGTTACCGAGGTCCCCAAACTACACCAGCCAGAATGAAGCAGTTCAACATCATGGAAAAAAAGATGCAAAGAATAAATAGTATGTAAGAGATCAAAGGAATCAACGGAACGATTACACAGATCTGTGAAGGCGAGAGATGATGGTGAATTTTTTTTTAGAAATTTGGGGCTTAGGTTTATTTTGGAGTGGACAATCTTGCCCCTGAGAATTAACGCCGTTCTTTGAATTTAACGGATGAACACTAACCTATGTACTAATCTTTGGTCGGGCTCATGAGATGAGATACCGTTCTGATAGTTAAAAGGATGGGGTACTAAAGTTTAGTCAGCCCAAAGATGGGGTATTGTTTAGATAATTTTCTCTAAAAACTATTCAAAACGTGTTATTATAAAATAACTAACACTAAATTTGTCATATTCTTTGTGAATTTTAGGACTAAATATACAAAATTCAAGATACTGCAGGTGTATTGGGTCGGGTAATGAGTAAAAGACCTTCAACCATCATCCACCCATCACCAGTTTTTTTTTCGGATTTTCACCCGCTTTTATAGTTCGGGTGATTCGGATACCCATCGGATACGGGTGAAATTGTCACCCCTACCTGCACAGGTTTGTTCCCATGAAAATATCCTTAGAATTTAAGGATATAAGCATATTGTCACTTCTTGTTAGAGTTTTTTAACCCTTGCTCTAATGACGTATCTTTCAACTTTAGGAGGATCGGTAGGGCATGTTCGATGGTCCCTCGTCAAAACTGTGAGTCCCCTAATGAATTGTTACTATTCCTCCGTTTCTTCCCACTTATTTAGGGTGTATGCCGGAAATCCCTTCCCGATCATTGTTTGTGATGCATTTTTACTTGCCTAGCTCGTCAATTACCACTTTTGCCAAAGACCGCTAATATGATTGTTTGCTTATAAATTACGACAAACAAGTTTGACCTTCATGCACAAACAACACCCTCCCTTAGAGAAATGAATCCTAGTGTTAAAATGGCAATTTCTCCACATTACGACGTCGTTTAGGTTAATGATCCATTAAGTCCAGTGGAGTGCCTCATTCGTCCGTCAGAATGACGATTACATTTTGAATTAGATTAAATCAGCTATTTTAATGTATTAAATGTTCCTTTCCCATTTTGAAGCATTAGGAGTCAACCCAGTCAAGTATTGGACACTAAGTGGAATTATAACTAAGAAAAGGTCAAACTAAGTTAGCGTAGTTGGAGTGATCTCCACTTTGTAAATTGTGTATATAAGCGTCCAACATAATTCACACTTCCCACAACTCAAACAGCAAAGCCACAATCTGAGAATATACCAACCCAAGAAATCAAACTTCAATGGGGTTGAATAGGGCAAGTTTGATTGTCGCCATATGTTTTGCTGTCATAGCAGCATACTCCTTGATGGAAGTGAGCTGCAGTCCAGTGGGACCTTCCAACTTCAACTCCTCGGGCGGGTGGGGGTGGGGATGGGGAGGCCCCGGATTCAACCACAGCGGCGGCAGCGGCTGCCCCACCTCCCGCGGCAGTGGCCCTAACAAGATCACCGTTGGAGGCTCTCAGTTGTGGAACTTCGGGTTTAACTACTCCGACTGGGCCATGAAAAATGGTCCCTTTTACCTCAATGATGTTCTTGGTACGTACGTAAATGATCAGAATCATGCAATTTGAATAATGAGATTAAACAAAGATCTAATTGTTGGGAAACTCGCACGTTTCCGACTCTCACTGAATATGTATACACGGGTATTTTGTTGAAAACTCACACTCGTACAACAAACTCACCTACAAGCAATGAAATCGATTTTCTTAGGTCATTCCGGAACCATTTCACTCTATTGTCCTATACAAATATTAAACTCTTCCTAGGTTTCTAGTCTATTGTACGAGGTTCCACCACATTCCGAAATATTCCCGCCTTCTACAGACATATTCTGTATACATGAAAATATAAATTAGCTTAAGACTAATGATATATGTTTGTTTGGAAGTGTTCAAGTACGAAGCGCCACATAACGGGTCGCATCCCCACAGCGTGTACTTGCTGCCGGACTGGACTAGTTACCAAAACTGCGATCTTCGAAGGGCTAAACAAATTGCTAAGCCTACACAGGGAAATGGGAAAGGATTTGAGTATAAGCTGAAGAGATGGCAACCATACTACTTTGCGTGTGGAGAAAGTAACGGCTTTCATTGTAGCGTCGGCATGATGAAGTTCTTCGTCGTCCCGGTCTTCCACTGGAGCCGCTGAATAAGATAAGCTTCTGCTGAATAAGATGTCCGCATTTTGAGTCCATTTTTCTTTTTACAACCGCAGCTTCACAAATTCATTACTGTTTGCACCTTCCATTTTGTGTACCAATGTTGTTTAATATAATGCAAAACCTTTGAGAGTTCTTTATAAATAATTATACGACGATATACAGTGATATATATATATATATATATATATATATATATATATATATATATATATATATATATTAGTTAATCGTAACGTTTTACTAGTTGAATCATGTATTTTATATGGTAACATAGGTGGTTAAAGGGTTATCTTTTTAATAAATATGAAAATATTTATTTATTAGATGATAAAGTGTTATCTTCTAATAAATATTAATCGTAAAAGCTATTGTTATTTATGAAACAATTATATCCGTAAGAAATATAAAACTTTGATTTTACGAGAGAAACATGAACCAGAACTAGCAACTCTTATTAGATTTATTTACGTCGTCTTTGACCGAATTTATTCGATCGGATTCATTCGACCGAATTTATTCGATCGGATTCATTCGACCGAATTTATTCGATCGAATTAAACGTTGAATTGCAAGGTCAAACTTTGGGCTATTGAATTACAAATTTTTAATTTGACCAATACGATGACAAATAAAGGCAAAGAAGCTATTCAATATACATGTTAATATAATATTAATATTCATAGTGACTAGTGCTCCTATATAAATAGGAGCAAGTGGATTGCCAATTTAGAACTTATACAACGTTGTAGTACGGGCCATTGCTGGCATACATTTCTCACGAGTTCATCAATTCTGAAAATGCTTCTTCACTCAACTTAAGAGTTATTTATTCTCACGTAACCACTATAAAAAGAATTATTATTAATATAAAAATCTAATTACATTAGGTTAATCATAAATCCTCAATCAAATTATGAGCGATAATTTTGTTATAACTAGGTTCAAGAACCGTTCATGAACACTTTAGGAGCGTGAATGTCAAACACTTTATATAGCTATTAAGATGACGCCCTTTTGAAGTGAAATCGTTGTATATTAATTCTTATTTTATGAGTCGTTTCTAGTTTATGTTGTTCTTCTAAAAAGTCTGAATGAATTTTTGTATGAATTTATGGCGTTGTAGAGATCCCATTTTGGGGCGTTACATCCGTTCTCTATTATTCGCATTCGATCCTTGCACCAACATTCAAGTACCAAAGCCGATTCAGATCTATACTCAAGTGGGCCAAATAGAAGAGTCGCATTCGAGACTCTTAATCTCTAATTCAAAGTAGCGCTTCACTCATCAAGAGGTAATCATATTATATATTGTATCTAATCGATTATGCATTCAATCCTAATTGAGGTGTTTTGGAAAACTCGTTTTCTAAAATTTCACTTTTACGCATCTAAAATCTCAACAATGGTATTAGACGTTTCTTGCATAAATTGATTATATGAAATAAAAATGCCATATTTTGATACATATTTTGATACATATTTCGATTGTTTTAATTTCATTTATGAAAGATATTATTTTATGGATTAATTTGCATGATTAAACTTACAAATTCGATTTGTTATATGCCGAAATTTTGAAATAAATATGACAAATAACACTATGATTTTTTATTGAGTTTTTAATCAGATTAAAATTCTATAACTAAAATCGAATAAACCAAATGTAACAGGAAAAATAGGTGATTTTTATTGTTTGCATGTGTTTGATACAATTCCTCATACGAGTAGGTGACTTCAATAAAGTTAATTAATAAAATGTTGTTTTTTATTATTAAGTTTTAATCGGATTAAAACTCTATAATTAAAATCAAATAAACTAGAGGCAACCGCGGCCACATCCGCGTGAAAGACGTTATCGAAAAATTGTTTCCAGCAAAGGTCTGTTGGCGGCTCCGCCAGCTAGGATTTTGCATGTTTTAGGTGATTATCTAAATATCCCATACTTAGCCAAAATTGTTTAGTACTATTCAATGTGAAGTGCTTCCCTTTTTGGGGTCCCTCAAGTCTTGGTGAGGGTATTATGTTAAATTGTATTTTATATATATACTAGTTCGTATCCCGCACCTTGTGCGGGTATATATTTAAATATTGATGTTTTTAGAATAAAATGTCATCAACATGTGTATGTGGAAACTAATGATATATTTATGAAAATAAATTAAATTATTTTCTTTCGGCATGAAGATACTCGTTTGTGGCCGATTTCCTTTCGGCAACTTGTGACCGGTGACTTGCACAGATGGTTTACTGTCTTAGTTTTGCCATTGATGATGATGAAAGTGAGGGTGCGAGGAATTTGACTAAATTGAGTGGATATGTGTTAGATTAAATGATTTACAAAATATAATTGATGGATCTTCAAAGGCGGATCTCGGAAGATCTGTGTGTGAGTGGCACGGGCCGCATTCCGGAACGTTCGGGACGCTCGTAGAAGATTCCGAACATGACAGGAAGGTGCGAGAAAGATGCGGAACCATCTAGGCTTGGCTAGAGCCTTATGGAATATTCTAGATAAATAGAGAGACTTGTAATTAATTCAAGTCAAGAAGGATCCGGATTGTCCAAGACTTGTCCAAATCCGGAACCTTCCTAGGAGGGGAGGTCTTGCCTTCCCCTCATTTCCATCATCCAAGTTCCAAACTCTCAACAAGGATTGTAAAGCTCTCTTGTAATACAAAGCTTTCATTCCCACACACAAAGTCTTCAAAGTTCTCTTAGCCATCAATCTTAAGCTTTTCCGTTGGCAACATCGGGGATAGGCTGATTTTAGCACGACAAGGGGTCGAGACAAGCTAAGAGCCGCACGGTTTGGAGTTAGGGAAAACTCAGCCCGTGACAAGTGGTATCAGAGCAACATCGTTCCAAAGGGAGGCTTTGATGGCAAGCCAAGGAGGTGTGTCGGAAATCTTGGACGCAGACAACCAAGCCAAGAAAGGCAAGAAGGTAAGAGACCCATCAAGGGACATGGTGTCAAGCACGGAGGCTAGGCTGGAGAAAGTCGAGTTAGCCGGTGGCGAGATGCGGAACTCCATCGAAGACGCCAACAAGCGGGCTGATGATGTCGAATCCACGATGGAATCCTCAATTGAGGAACTCAATGGGGAGTTCCAAGGGGCCATTAACGCGTCCTACAAGACCGTTTCCGCTGAACATGAAGTCCTTAAGACCCAATATGAGGCGTTGGCCGACAAGATGGAGGCCGTCTTAAGGGAATTGGCGGCGTGCAGGGCAGCCATGGGGGCTGGCCTAGTTGGAGTTGCCCCACTGCAGAAGGTGGATGCACCCAAACCGACGACGTTCAAGGGAAGTCGTTCCGCCAAAGACGTCGAGAAATTCTTATGGGGCATGGAGCAATACTTCCGTGTCATGGGGATCGCGGACGAGGAAAGGAAGGTAAGTACCGCTTCCTTATATCTTGTTGACATAGCTTTATTATGGTGGCGAAGGATGACCTGCGAAAGGACTGGAGGGACCCCATTAACGACTTGGGCTGAGTTCTCGGCTGAGCTGAAGAAACAATTCTACTCCATCTATGCCGACGACGAAGCCCGGGCCAAGCTTCGCAGGCTCACCCAAAGAGGGACCGCCTGAGAATACATAAAGGAGTTCTCGGAGATAATGTTGCAGATTCAGACATGAATGAGAAGGAAGCCTTCTTCCAATTCATGGACAGACTTAAGCCGTGGGTAAGACAAGAGCTTCACCGGCAGAAAGTCCAGACCCTTACCGAAGCCATTACTGAGGCGGATTCCCTCATCGAGTTCCGAAGCCAAGACTGAGGTAACTCCTCCCGAGACAAGGGCAAAAGTGGGGGAGACCAAGGACGGGGCAAGCCACCAAGAAGGGACACTGAAGAGTCTTCCAAGGACTCATTTAAGCCAAAAGACAAGGAGAGATACTCCAGGGCCGACAACGGAAAGAGGCTAGCTGAGAGGCAACCCTTGAGTTGCTTCTTGTGCGGGGAGAAGCACTTGATGCACGACTGCCCATCAAGGAACAAGTTAAGCGCCATCATTACAGGGGAAGATCCACCCAAGACCGAGAAGTTGCGACTCGGGGCCATGATGCTTAGTTCCATCAAGACTAAGCGGTTCACCAACCAAAAGGGCCTTATGTTCATTGATGCCATCATCGGTGGGACAAAAGTAAGCGCGTTGGTGGACACCGGGTCTTCGGACATCTTCATGTCTGAGGAAACATCGAAGAAGTTTGGGCCAGAGGTCACTAAGAGCACCGGCTGGATCAAGACGGTAAACTCTAAGGAAGTTCCAACACTCGGGGTAGCACAAGAAGTGGAATTATCATTGGGAGACTGGTCAGGAAAGGCCACAATCGAGGTAATCCCCCTAGACGACTATGACTTAGTCATTGGCATAGCATTCCTCGATCGTATCAATGCTCTCCTTGTGCCATTTGCAAATTGTATTTGCATCTTGGACCCCCATCACCGTTGCATCGTGCCGGTATACCGGGAGAAGGCGCCAAGTGCTAAGGTCGTCTCGGGGATCCAACTCTCGAAGGGACTGAGACGAGAGGAGCCAACATTCTTGGCAACTCTCAAGTTAGACGAGGCGCCAAAGGAGGGATGCCCGACACCAACCGAAATTTGCCATTTCTTGGAAGACTTCAAGGACGTCATGCCACCCGAGCTTCCAACGAAACTCCCACCTAAGAGGGAGGTGGATCATAAGATTGAGCTCGTGTCCGATGCTCGACCATCCGCACGAGCATCCTACCGCATGTCTCCACCGGAACTAGAGGAGCTAAGGAGCCAACTCAAGGAGTTATAGGAGGCCGGTTACATAAGACCATCTAAGGCACCATATGGAGCGCCCGTGTTGTTCCAACGGAAACACGACGGGAGTCTACGCATGTGCATTGACTATCGGGCGCTCAACAAGTTGACGATAAAAAACAAGTACCCGATCCCGCTCATCGCCGACCTATTTGACAGACTTGGAGAAGCCCGGTGGTTCACCAAGCTTGACTTAAGATCGGGATATTATCAAGTCAGGATCGCGGAAGGAGACGAGGAGAAGACCGTGTGCGTCACAAGATATGGGTCATATGAGTTCTTAGTCATGCCATTCTGCTTGACAAACGCGCCGGCAACATTTTGCACCCTCATGAATAAGGTACTCCAGCCCTTCCTTGATCACTTTGTTGTAGTCTATTTGGACGAAATTGTTATCTATAGCCGCACATTGGAGGAGCACGTTGAACACTTACGACAAGTCTTCCAAGTACTACGCGAGTACGAGCTCTATGTCAAAAGGGAAAAATGCTCGTTTGCTCAACAAGAGGTGTAATTTCTGGGGCATATAGTCGGCAAAGGACGGATACGGATGGATGCCGTTCAGATCAAGGCAATTGCCGATTGGGAGCCGCCGACTAAGGTGACCGAGCTTCGTTCTTTTCTTGGGCTAGCCAACTACTACCGTCGCTTCATCCACGGGTATTTACACATCACGACGCCTATAACTAACATGCTCAAGAAGGGAATACCTTGGGCGTGGAGCAAGGAGAGACAAGAGGTGTTTGACCGACTCAAGAAGGCGATGACGGAGAAACCCGTGCTAGCCCTACCTGACTACGGGAAGCCGTTAGAGATACACACGGACGCATCAGACTATGCCATTAGGGGAGTTTTGATGCAAGAGGGACACCCGATAGCTTTCGAGATCCGGAAGCTTAATGACACCGAACAGCGTTACACGGTACAAGAGAAGGAGATGACGACCATTGTCCATTGCCTTAGAACATGGCGTCATTATCTCCTAAGGTCCAAATTCGTGGTCAAGACCGACGACGTGGCCACAAGTTACTTCCAAATCCAGAAGAAGCTAACGCCCAAGCAAGCCAGATGGCAAGACTTTCTTGCCGAGATTGACTACGAGTCGGAATACAAGTCGGGCAAAGCCAACCTAGTAGCCGACGCACTTAGTCGCAAAGCGGAGTTAGCTGCCATTAGTCGACCAATGGGGACTTTGGAAGACCGCATCAAAGAGGGACTTGATCATGACCGAACCACCAAGAATTTAAGGGAGTACGTCAAAGAGGGCAAGACGAGACGGTTCTGGGTCAAACGGGACTTGATCTTCACCAAGGGCCAGCGGCTATATGTACCCCACTTCGGAGGATTGAGACGCGAAGTCATCAAAGATTGTCACCACTCCAAGTGGGTTGGACACCCAGGTATGCATCGCACCTTATCCCTTGTAGAAGAAAAATATTATTGGCCGCAGATGAGGGATGACGTCGAGGTATACGTCAAAACTTGTCTTGTTTGCCAACAAGACAAGGTCGAGCAAAGACAACCGGCGGGACTCTTAGAACCTTTGCCAATACCGGACCACCCATGGCAAAGCGTTAACATGGACTTCATAGTCGGACTACCCAAGATGGATGGGTTCGGGAGCATCATGGTGGTGGTAGACCGACTCTCAAAATACGCAACCTTTATATCAGCAACAAAGGAATGCCCCACAGAAGAAGCGGCCAAGTTGTTAATGAAGAACGTGGTCAAGTACTAGGGCTTGCCACAATCCATCATCAGTGACCGAGATGGAAGGTTCACGGGGAAATTTTGGATGGAATTGTTCAAAATGCTCGGATCAGACTTGAAGTTCACCATGGCCTTCCATCCTCAGACGAACAGAAAAACTGAGAGGGCAAACTGCTTACTCGAGGTCTACCTTCGGCACTATGTCAGCGCGTCACAAAAGGATTGGCCGAAGTTACTAGACGTCGCTCAATTCTCTTACAACTTGCAAAGGAGCGAGTCTACAGGGAAGAGTCCGTTTGAAATCATCATGGGCTTTCAACCGAGTACGCCAAGCACCATTGCAACAGGCTACACCGGACCGACACCAGCGGCGTACAAGTTTGCCAAGGGGTGGCAAGAGGAGTTGGATTTGACACAAGCTTGCCTTGTCAAAGCCAACAAGAGGACAAAGAAGTGGGCTGACCAACACTGAAGGGACATAGAGTATCAAGTCGGGGACTTAGTCATGGTCAAGCTCCACTTTATCATGCGGCACATGGGACTACACAAGGGGTTGATACGGCGGTACGAGGGGCCTTTCAGAGTTCTTAAGAGGATCGGGCGAACCGCCTACAAGCTCGAGTTGCCGTCTAAGTTCAAGATACACCCCGTCTTGCATGTGAGTATGCTCAAACCTTACCATTAAGACATGGAATACCCATCCCGGGGAGATGCACAAAGGGCGCCAATGGGAGTCCGGACTTCTTTTGACAAAGAAGTCGAGGAGATCATGTTTGATCGGGTCGTGCGCGAGAAGTATCGACGCCCAAGGCTCGAATACTTAGTAAGATGGAAGGGACTCCTCGAGGCGGAGATGACATGGGAACCAGCTGAGTCCTTGTGGAAATTCAAGGACAAGATCGAGGCATACGAGGCCAACGCAACGAGGACGTCGCGGGATTCAGTGAGGGAGATTGACACGGGCCGCATTCCGGAATGTTCAAGACGCTCGTAGAAGATTCCGGACATGACCGAAAGATGCGAGAAAGATGCGGAACCATCTAGGCTTGGCTAGATCCTTATGAAATATTCCAGATAAATAGAGAGACTTGTAATTAATTCAAGCCAAGAAGGATCCGGATTGTCCAAGACTTGTCCAAATCCGGAACCTTCCTAGGAGGGGAGGCCTTGGGCTATAAATAGGCGGTGCCTTCACCTCATTTGCATCATCCAAGTTCCAAACTCTCAACAAGCATTGTAAAGCTCTCTTGTAATACAAAGCTTTATTTCCCACACACAAAGCCTTCAAAGTTCTCTTAGCCATCAATCTTAAGCTTTTCTGTTGGCAACATTGAGGATAGGCTGATCTTAGCACGACAAGGGGTCGAGACAAGGTAAGAGCCGCACGGTTTGGAGTTAGGGAAAACTCGTAGGGAAGTGAGAAGAAATGCGGAAGGGGAGAGACTTTCATAGATAGGGAATAATGAAATCAAAGTTGTTGAAATAACACTTATTGAAAATAAAATTACGGAATGAATAAACAATAGCAAAATGAATGCGACGATTGACAACGTAGGGGATAACCTGAAAATTCAAACGAAACAACTTTTAAAAATCCGATCTTCAAATTATCACAACCTTGAAAAAGATGAATAAATATGATTAATATTGGAAGATATAAAATGGGGTATTATCTACTTATATAGAGTGAGAGATAAAACGTGGATGAGAAGTAAAACGTACAAAAAAAGTTTATGTTTTATGATCAGCAATCATAAATTGTAGAATCATTAGATATTATTAGGTTTTGATATAATTTTTGTGATAAAACGTACCGGACAAGTCTAGAAGTGATATACTTAACTTATTTTGGATTAATCTTTTAAAAGATTAGTTAAAAAAAGATTTTTTTAGATTTTGATTTGATAAAACGTACCGGAAAAGTCTAGAATGTGATATATATAACTTATTTTGGATTAATTTTTTAAAAGACTAGTTAAAAAAAGATTTGGAATTAGATTTTGTTTTAGTAAAAAAAGATTATTGGTTTAATTTGTGATTTAGTAAAAGATTTAATCCGAGAAAAATTGTGGGAGCGCCACATCAGCAATAGTGCAGTGTACTTTAGTAGTATACTAGTTTTCAAACCCGTGCCCTGCACGGAATTTGTTAAATTATAATAGTTAAATGTGCTAATTTTAAGGTTTGTAGTTTAAATTTGTACGCTATGTATGTGATAATAAAATTTATTTATTTTATCATAATATACTGATTTTAAGGTTTGTATGTTAAATGTAAGTTTAGAAATAATATTATTGAAATGTTCAAATTTGTAAAATAACAATTTATCCAATCGACTTGTTAGTAAGTATTAAGTTTCATTATTAAGATTATTTATTGTATATTTAAATTTTAGTATGTTGTTATCCTTGTCACATAGTTTGTTTGTTTTATATAAAAACAACATTGTAACTATTAAGTATTTACGCTAGTGTATTTTCAGTGCCTACACTGGGTTTGTTATAATATTAATTTATAAACTTTAATTTGTTTAACAAAAATATTATAATTTTAATTTATTTTTATACATTTTTCTATATGGTAAACAATGGGGTTGAGTATTTTTAACAAAACATATTTATGTTTTACAAATAAACACAAATGATAGTTTAATTATATATGTTTCAAACATTTACTTTCTTAAATTTTTTATTATTAATTTTAAATTAAAAATAGAAAATAGATTTCGTAATAAATTGATTTATTATCTTGCAACATCTTTTTTTTTATATTAATGAACTGATAACCTATAACTAAGAAAATTTTAAAATTAAAAAAAATAATTAATTAAAAAACATGCATTAAAATTAATAAAATAAAATAAATATCCTGTTTTAATAATCAAATTAATGTAAAATGTAATGAATTTTATTATATATCAAGAAACTAATGGTCTATAATTAAGAAAAAGTTAAATTAAACAAAAAATCTAATTAAAAAACATGCTTCAAAATAAATAAAATGAAATGAAATATTGTTAGAATAAAAATAAAATTAAAGTAAGTTGTAATGGAATTTGTAATATAATATCCAACTAATAAACTATAATTACAAAATTTAATATTAAATTATATAATTAAAAAACATACTTCAAAATAAATAAAATTAAATAAAACGTTGTTAGAATATTAATCCTCCTTTATTTCAATGAATTTTGTTATATATTAACGTACTAATAAATAATATAAAAGTAAATGGTATAGAATAATAACTAAATAAAGTAAATTTTAATGATATTTATTATATAATATATGGGAAAAATGTTAATTGTATGTTTAAAGAAAAAAAGATAAAATTAGAGTTTGTTAGGATCTTGAATTTGATTAAGTATGGTTAAAATTTTAATCAATCAATTAACCTAAATAATAATAATCTGAGGTGGCTTCCCAAATAGCTAACACATATATATATTTAAGGGAGAATTTGACCTACTAGGCTCTTTTTGGTTTTTGTAAAATAAACTATACCCCATATTTTTTTACCACTTTCATTTAATAGTAGGTAAAAATTATTAACCTTTCTATTTAGAAAGAATAAATGATGTTTGTTATTTGTTATATAAGTATATGTTTTAATTTTTAATTACCAATTTTGTTTTTTTTAATTATTTTTTTTGCCTTTTTTTAATTTTCTCTTTTTATTTTCTGGACTGAATTTTTCATACCGGAATTCTCATACCAGAATTTTCATACCAGAATTTCTTATACCAGAATTTTTTTCATACCATAATTTTTCATACCAGAATTTTTTTCATACCAGAATTTTTTCATACCAAAATTTCTCATACCAAAATTTTTATACCAGAAAATTTTCATACCAGAATTTTTGTTTTGTTTTTTTTGCTTCTTTTTTTATTTATTATAATTTTCTGGTATGAGTTTCTGGTATAAAATTCATACTAAAACTTATACCATAATTTATTTCTTTTTGTCCTTTTTTATTTTTTATAATTTACATACCGGAATTTACATACCGGAAATTACATACCGGAAATTACATACCGAAAATTATCATACAAACATTTACAACAAAACACAAGCAAGTGATTACATAGAAAGACCATCCAAGGAAGGTAAGAGGACCCAAAAACCACGGTACTAGCTCTCAGTGATCATCAAAGGAGCATCATCGTCCATCTAATGCTGATGCTGAAATTATTACCAATTTTGAAAGCTAAATATGATGCAAAGATGAATGAAGACTTTCCAAGAGAAAAAGCAGTGGGATCGTCTTTGAAAGATGAACTGAAAATCCAATTGTGGGTGTTATCTGCAACCACCTTCCCCACCAATCTGCATCAAAACCTCTACACACTAGCTTTCACATTCCCATAGCCCCTGGTAGAAAATTGGAAAATAAAAAAAAAATTAATAGTGTTTCTTTTTTTGCAAATGTGCGCCTCAGCCCACCTTCCCCACCTTTCCCATCAAAACCTCTTTTGAGCTAGGCTGCCAATGTGCGCCTCAACCCAGATATGGGTACAAGATCCAGCATTCAACAATGCATTCTTGAATCCATTTCAAAGATCCAGATCCACGAAGCTACAAAAAACAAATACGCAGAGCAAATGTACATGGTAAGACTATGATGTCAATACATACACTGATATCATCTTCACACCAATATCATACCACTATCAAATAACATCATACCGGAAGTTAAGTTATTATCATACCAAAAATACCAGTTAAGTTATCATACCAGAAATTGAGGATAAAGTTGTCAATCTGTGCAACACTTCCTGTCGTTGGTGGTTTGGAGGAGAAGAAGCAGCCACTCGGACTGTGCGAGAAGATGATGTGGGCTTCAAAACCCTCTTGCCTCAACCCTCTTTTTTTCAACAGCTTTGCCTCAACCCTACGACGAGCCCTTGCCTCAACCCTCTTTCTTCGCAGGAACCGTAGATTGACGCCTAGATCTAGATCCATATGTAGATTAGATCCAGATCCATATCTAGATTAGATCCAGATCTAGATCCAGATTGATGGATCCGGAATGGTTCTACATGACCTCCTTCACAAAGACGTTCACTGCCGGTGAGGGCGTCGTCGGCCGGACATTCAGCATTGGTTCGCTTGTTTGTCTATCCGGCAACAGTCAAGAAGGAAGAAAAGAACAAATAGGAGAAGGGAAAAAGGGAAGATGAGTCTCACCAGGCCGGCGGCTGAGGCGCGGGCTCCGGTAAGGCGCGGCGGTTCGACTCCACAGGTGCGAGAGGGAGAAGGTGTGAGGGAGAGATTGAAGCTGCGTGTGAGAGAAGTGAGATGCGGGAGAGAGAGTTTAGGGTTTGTGAACGGTAAAAATATTAGTGGGGTACATTTACTAATTAGAAAACTGAAAAAAGCCTAATTAGTATCCAATTAAAAAAATCAGCCTAGTTACCTAATTAGCCCTATATTTAATGAGGTGGTTGCACGAAACTGTGTCAAGTGGAAGTTGACGGGCTGCTTTAGTATATAGATAGATATAGATATTTGTGTTATGTGTATGTGCGTGCATGATGTCCATATTATGATATATTTCGCATGTGGTGAATAGTATGACCCATGTAGCTAAATACAATATGCATATCGTTGTAGTTTTTATGTACACGATTTGCGTACCATTATGTATTTTTTGTAAATTTTAATTTATGTAAGAGTTATTTTATTTCTATAAAAAAAAGTAATGCATGTTGACCATAGACTATATGAAGCCTGAAGGATGGAGGAGATCCATGAAGGTTACAAGATAAGAAGATTATATATTTTTAGGGGTTATACTAGGAACCAACTTTAAATCATTGCATTGCTTGAATGTTTTAATTTCCCACTATGAATGATTGTTTGTTATTTTATGCTAAGTTGTTCACTTATAGAATGGCAAACCCATCATGCTAATAACATCCCTTAAAAGAATGTTGAGAAATGTCTTCCCGTGTCATAACTACTCCCTGACTTGAGATTCGTATAATAGATTTCGCCTTCGCGAGGTGTCCTGCTTTGACCAAGTTATAGCGTTAATATTTCAGTAGGGCATGTTGCCTTGATATGGTTACACTCAACAAAAGGCCAAAAGGGTTTTGAATTTATAAGGATGTGCTTATATTAGACGTGACCATCAAAGCAAGAATTATAAAGTGTTATCATTAGTAAAAGAGTTAACTTACCTAGATTATATAAGATAAGAGAAAGTGCTCAAGTACACTTGAATTTTATATAAAATTGGATCTTGGAATCATTTTACTCTAAAGAGATTTGAAATAACTAAGTAGAATGTACAAAACTTATTTTTTACAAATTGTCTTAAAATTTAAAGTTTCGCCTAAATCAATCATATTATTATCTGTAAAATGTTTTCATTCCGTTTTGTTGTTAAAATGTTTGTTGAACACCTTAAGTTCACACTCCGAACTATTCTTGAGAACAATAAGTTAACCCAAACCAATTTCCTAGATTGGGAAATGAACCTAAGGATTATTCTCATGTCTAGGGACCAAGAAGATGTCTCAGAGAATCCCATTCCTGAGTTAACCGAAACCTCTTGAAGAGGATAAGCATGTCTATAAGATGATAGCTGATAGGTCATGTAGTGTCATATCTTGGATGTTGGCTGCTATGGAATTTTGTCTTCAATAGAGGTTTAAGGAACAAGTTATGCTTGAAAGGTACTCCACCTTAAAAACTATCATGAGCTATAAACTTGACAAACGGAAACTTGTCGGCCCACATGTGTATAACATGATAGGCTTATTTGACAAGATGGGCCAACTTGGTAATAAGTTCATTGTGGAGACGTCGACGTATATGATCATCAACTCTCTTCATGATGACTTTGCATATTTTCGTTCAACGCATCATATGAATGTCATTGACAAGTCCCTTAACGAGCTACATGTAACGCTCAAGACAGTTGAACAAATCATTATGAGTGACCCCGACAAAAAAAATTCTAATGGTCAAAGCAAATGGGTTTAAGAAAGAACACTAGAAGAGACACCGTAATAAGGGGAAAGGCAAGCAAGTTGCTCAACCTAAGACCAACACTCTCAAGATGAAGGTCACTGTTGAGCATGAGTGCTTCTACTACAAGGAAAAGGGCATTGAGAGAGAAATTGCCCCGAGTACTTGGAGGATAAGAAGCAAGACAATGTCTCTACTTCAAGTATTTATGTCGTTGAAACTTTGTTTGCTAATTCTAGTTCATGGGCATTAGACACTGGATGTGGATCTCACATTATTTCTAATATGTGCGGTCTAAGAAATAAAAGAAAGATGCAGAAAGGTGAGGTGAATCTTCGAGTTGGAAACAAAGCAAGAGTCATTGTGTTTGCCATTGGAGATTATAATCTACCTTTACCTTTTGGCTTTGTTTTAGAACTTAATAATTGTTTTTATTTTGTTCCTTGCATTACTAAGAACTTAATTTCAATTTATGTTTTGAATTTAGAGTGTATAAATTTATCATTGATAGTTGTTTTTCAATCTATAAGAATTATGCTTTTTATTCCCTAGCTAGCATGAATAGTAGTGGACTATACATACTTAGACTTAAAAATAAAGGGGGATATTAAGGGCACGGCGCTCGATTTCGTATACGCACCACGTAAACGTAATGCGTGACCTTCACGGTCACACATTACGTCTACGTGAATTTATGACCGTTGAGATTCGAACGTTGTAATCCGAACGTTGTAATTCGAACGTTGTAAAAGTGACTGTTGTAATTTGAACGTTATTGATTTCATTTGGTTATATAAAGATAGTAATAGAAGAGGTGAAAAACGCTCACAACATCTTCGAAAAAACAACACAACATTTTCTGGAGAACAGCTGCGAGAATATCAACACACGAGGATGATGAAGTGATGATTCCGTTCGACGATACAAAATTTAGTGATCTAGACGAGTTTCTTCGGCATTTTGAGGTAAACACTTTATAACCGAAAATATAGAAAAACTAGAATTGTTGTATATAATGTATTTTTAAGTTAGATATAGTTGCAATTAATTATGAAACATTTATTATAATTCGTGTTTTTATTATTTGGAAATTAGTAAACCGAAAACTAGAAATTTTATAGTTTTTTTTCTATGTGAACTAGGATCTTCCGAATTATTCTCGTGACGAAGGGAGTGATTATTCGTGAATGTTTGAAATTCGCGGTTTTTTCCATGATCGCGAGACGATGGTGGATTGGGCTCGATTCATGGGAGGAACCATGAACATGGTGTTGGTTACTAGTAGGTCGTGGAGAAATTCTTGGGGGTTCGTTACGTTTCGTTTGACATGCAAACGTTTTGGAGCCCCTCGTAAGAAGAAAGATGTGGATCCTGATACCGAGTCATCTTCTAGCCGAGCACAGAAATCGAAGAAGGACGGATGTTGTTTTGAGCTTGAGGACATACAAAGCGAGGTTGAGAAGTGGACGTTGCATGTTATAAATGGAGTGCACAATCATACACTTCCCGAGCAGTTGAAGGGACACACATATGCTGGGAGATTGACGGAGAAACAATTTCGGAAGGTGAGACGTGAGTTTGGGTCAGGTTTCAAGCCGAGAAATATATTGAAGTCAATAAAGTTAGATGATCCATACAACGTCAGCACAATCGAACAAATATACAATGCTGGAATGAAGATTAGGAAGCTACAAGACGAAGGACGGGGTCCTCTCCAACAAGCACTACATATTTTAGAGGAGCGTCGTTATTACGTAAATGTGAGAAGATGCTCGGAATCGGAAGAAATTTCAGATTTTTTCATCATGCATCCGGATTCAAGACATCTCCTCAACCTATTTCCTTATGTCATCATAATGGACACGACGTACAAGACGAACGAGTAAGTTTTAATATACATGTTATTATGATTTTTTAATTTTTCATGTACTTTTAGTTTAATATAAATGTAAACTCATAATATATCCTATATAGGTACAAGATGCCGTTGTTAGAGATTGTCGGTATCACTAGCACGAGGTTGACGTTTGCAATAGCATTTGTTTTCATGGCCAAGGAAAACGCCAATCATTACGAGTGGGCATTACGGAGACTCCGACATGTGTGCGGAAATGTTACACCGGGGGTGATTGTGATGGACAGAGAGCTAGGACTCATAAGTGACCTCGGTGTTGTTTTTCATGATGTGAAGCACATGATTTGCACCTTTCATATAAAGTGCAACATCCAACATAGATCTTGGGCGGTGACTCGGTCAAAGGAATTACAAGCTGTTTTTGCATCACACTACCATGCTCTTATTGAATCTAGATCTCCTGAGAGTTACGAGCGTCGTTTGGGTGAAATGAAAGTGCATTGGCAAGCGTATCCGAGGTTGATGGAGTATTTGGAAACTACATGGCTAATCCCCTACAAGGAAGCAATTGTTCGATATTGGTGCGACTTGCATCTACACTTTGGCACGAGTACAACGAATGCGTAAGAACTTATTTTTATATTATTTGCAATTGTTTTCTAATGTATGTCTTGTAGATTAATTTATTGAATTGATATTGGTTGTTAGGTGTGAGTCAGCACACTCATTGTTAAAGGGTACATTGCGTTCTACCGTTCAAGGATTTCAGTTGGTGATGGAGAACATTGACTTGATGGTAAATGATCAGATTGATAAGATTCAAGCGTCAATAGAGATGTCACGTGAGAGGATGTTGTTGGCTGTGCGTGTGCCTATATTTGATTTGCTCCGAAACAAAGTAAGCAACGAGTGCTTCTTGGAGTTGTTGGAGATCTACGAGAAGGCAAAGCAAATTAGAAGTTTGACAACATGTAAGGATTCATATTGGAGGGAAGCTCATGGATTGCCTTGTACGCACGAGTTCTATATTGCTATTAGGCATCGGGAGCCAATACGTTTGGATCATATTCACCCTTATTGGAAGCAAAGTACGATGGGAAAAATTGAATCCGATGCATGAAGATGAGGTTGTCCATATTGAACCATACATGGAGTCACTCAATGACTTTAGGGAGCGATTGGACAAGAATTTGCTTCCGAGAGATGTGCTTGAGCGGATGGCTTCATCATATGAAGATATTACAAGTCCGGGCAATTCAACGTTGAGAGTACTAGAGCAGAAAGTCAGAACTAAAAGAAGACCACCAAAGTACGGCATTCTTTCAACAAGGAGAGAACCAAGTCGGTTTGAACATGATTCTGGATCGGCACGTCCACGTCCTCGAGGTCTTCCACCTAAAGCAAGACAACATGTAGAAGTTAAAGTGGAGGAGCCCGAGCCTGAAGAGGTCAAAGTTGAAGTTAAAGTTGAGGAGGCTGAGCCACGTGGTAAGAAAGGCACCACCAGACGTTCTAAGAACTATCGGTTCAAGGGTGATCAGATGCAGAAGTTCATGAAACCCTTCATCCTTTCAGCCTATGATGTTAAAGGAGATGGGCATTGTGGATTTAGATCTCTTTCCGTGGTTTCGGGATACTCGGAAGAAGATTACTTGATTGTTAGAAGGGAAATGGCTACGGAGTTGTTGATGAGAAAGGACTTGTACGCACGTGTGAGTATTTTTTGTTGATAAACCCTTCATCCTTTTCTTTGATTTACTATATTTTGTTGATAAAATGATAAATTTCACTAATAATTGTTTTTTTTGTCAATAGTCGGCAGTAAAATGGACGGTTGATGAAGTTATCGAGGCCACTTGGTGGACTGATCCTATACCTTGTGGGCCGGAGAATTGGATGAAGTGTCCACTTGTTGCAACAGTAGCAGCGACATATTACCGGTGTGCAGTTGTTATACTTGACTCTACCCCCGAGACATGTTTACCAATTGTTGCAACGGTTGAGAACCAAGAACCCCCAACAGAGATTCGTGCAATAGCGTGGGTCAATGGCAATCACTTTGTAGCCGTAAGTTTTCTTTCTTTCTACACCACTTATATCTCATATATTCTGTTACTTTTATTCAAGGATGACAAAAAAAGGTAATCAATTTTTCATTTGGCAATCATCTTTCGTTAGGTTTGGCTTAAACCAGACTCTCCATTACCACCTTTGACCCTTCCATGGAGGCGTGGACATGATTCTAGCGTTGATGGATGGGATGCACACTTCCGTGATAGATTCAAGATGTACGACGACCTCCGGCGCAAAGAGTGTCCTAGAGAAGTGTGGATCAATCTCGTATCTTATTCAGACATTTCAGAGTGATATGTTATATGTGTTTCAGGGTTTCATTTGGTTGATGGACGTTTGTATTGTAAGGCAAGCTTATGAAGTGATAGTCAATCTCTTAATCTTTTCTTCTTCGTCGATCCTAACCATTCTTCTCTTCTTCTTCGGAAATACTAATGGATGATTCGTTGCTACTAGCTATGACTACAATGCTCCACTTGATGAATATTAAGGAATGGATTCATTAAACTTCATAAGCTTCAATAAACTTGTAAGCTTCAATAAACTTTCAAGATAAATATATGGAGCACATATGAAGTGAGATAAATGGAAAGGAGACAAATGAAGATTCAATAAACTTCATAAGCTTCAATAAACTTGTATACACTAAAAGTTAAAATACATGACATGTATGTCCTCCATACTACAAAATGTAAAGTACATCAATCTCGTCTCGGTTGTGTCGCCCTGACCTGAGATGATGCTATATGAACGCCCTGGCCAACAGACTCGTCGTACATCGTATGTATGTCCTCCATAGTCATTGAGTCACGACTAATAATATCCCGTAGGGGGGCCTGAATAATGTGTAGCCTCTGCATTGGAAAATAAAGTTGTCAGTTAAAGGTAAAGCATAATACTTTAAAACTTTAAAGATAAATATATCAGCACATACCCAAGTATCTGAAACAGGGACTGGAGGAGGACGATCTACCGGTGGAGACTGCATAGCTGAGCCAGGAAGGAGAAATGGATGGCACCGCTCGCTAAACCAGGACATGTAGTCCTCAGATACTGTCCATGGTAAAGGGGCCCTAGTCTGACCCTGAAGCGCAAATCTGCTCGCCTCCTCGTGTCTATCAGCCCAGCGATCATTTGCGCCATGGAATCTCACCCTATACCCTCTACTGCTAGAAGCGGAGCGCTGCTCCAAATAAGGGACAATCCTCTGAAGTGGGATTGTCTGAATGTACCCAAACTGTCGGAGGACTCGATCCGGCATATATGCCTCGATGATATCTCCTATCTGGATCGTCCCTCGGTACGTCGACACAGCAAACTCGCCCTCAAAATCTAATACTCTATCGCTATATGGCATGAACTTGATGTCCTCCGCTCTCATCTGATCTAACTGTGAGCGCAAGGATCTCAGCCTCTCAAGAGTGGGTGTTGGTGTCCTCGGAACAAACAGTCTAGAAGCCCATATGGCCGATCCATGATGTCCTGGATCCTCTGCCGCTGAACAACCCAAGGACGGGAAGTGGGCATAGATCCAGAACTGTAAATATTAAAGTAAATGAAAGATGTTATTAGTAAGAATAACAAATGAAAGTTCTTATCTAAAGTGACTAATTATAATGAAAGTTCTTACCTGTAAAAGTGATGTACATCCTCCTATCGTCTTCACCTTCAGTCGTGAGGCATCGCCCAACATACTGTAGGTAAAGTCCAGATTTGTCATTTTATCATAACAGTAACAATAAGAATTTATTAGGTATTAAAGTAGAGTGATAGTTATATGTACGAGTACAAGTACGCTAACACGCCGGTGCCCCAAGCATAGTCTCCAGTCCGGCCATGGTCTCGCACCAAGTCGATCAACCAAGGTCGAATCTTGTTCGTCGATTTATCGACGAACAAGGATGAGCCTAAAAAGAAAAGAAGAAATACAGAAGCCATCTCCTCAGCTGGGGTAGTTGGGTCGCGCCGAATGGCATCATACGCAGTCCTCAACAAGTCCACTGGTAGAGCTGTCTGGTGACTCCTAGCCTCCACCTCTGATATGTGAAATGTATCACTCAGCCACCTAACCCTATCTCGTGCCAACATAGGTGTGACCATGGCCTCTCCATCAATCCTAATGCCTAGGATGACGGCTACATCGTGCAGGATGATGGTCTTCTCACCCCAAGGTAGATGGAAGTTGCTAGTCTCTAGATGCCAGCGCTCCACAAATGTATGTATGAGGGCGTGGTCAACTCCAGCAAACGAGACGTCTAGCAAACCCATCAATCCACTCTGAGATGCTAAAGCAAACCAAGAAGTGGGGTCCGCTCTATCAGCGTCGGAAATCTATCTACTGAGCGTCTGAATGTGCTCTATCCGCCGTAAAGTTGTCATCGGCCTCCTGTAATCCTCCTTCATAACACAACGAATATTCAATTAAACGTTTTATTAATTTAGTTTTTGTAAGATAATGTGTTGTAATTGTGATTAGTTATCTACCTTGATAACACGATTTATGACTTAGATTTAGACACTCATTTAGATAGATTTTCCGCTCATTCATGCATGGTTTAGCATTAGTTCACGGCGTTTGCACTCAAATCACGTATTTTATCGAGATAGACGTCTACTCGGACTTTTGCTTGCTTTGTAGGTATTTTGGGAGATTTAAGAGCCTAATCGATACATCCGAGGATCATTCCTCAAGATGACACACTTCCGGACTCATTGGAATGCAAGCTAAGGGCTAAGGAGGACTCATGGAACCTTGCCAACACAAGCCATGCACCAAATCATGGCTTAACGAGCCTAGGAGGACTTCTGGAGCAAACCACGGTCTGGGACCAGACCACGGCCGTGGTTCTACCCGTGGAACCTGCCAGGACCACGTTGACAGCTGGCCACAATCTCTTCCATTGCTCTTGCATCTTAGTGGGTATTTAAAGGATTTTGCAGGCTGTAATTGGGGATCCTTCTCCTCTCTTTTGACCTATCTTCTTCCCCAAAAACACTTCTCCATTGTTACCTCTCTTCCAAGCACCCATTGTGGGTGTTCTTGGAAGAGATTAGTGTAGATTCTTGTTTTAGAGTGAGATTAGAGTGGTTTTGAGAGAGGAGTCCATTGTTGACAACTTGGATTAGCTCTTGGAGCTTTGTAAGAATTTGGTAACTTCTACTCTATGCCTTTAATGTCTTTTCTTGGAATTGTTCTTCATTACTTAACCATGACTTGCAAGCATGCTTTATTTGTGAAGATTGATCTTGAAATGTATGTTGTTGGCTAGATAGATTGCGATTCTAGGGTAAGGAAAGAAGGGTTATGGCTAGGACTATGATAGGATGAACTTAGATTTTTACCCTTGGATGACTTGTGTTCTTGAACGAGGCCTCTATTGAAGATCACGGCTTGTTCTTGCCATTCCACGGCCGTGGAAGTGGTAGAACAGCCCGTGGTTTACATGGTTCAATGGATCTAAGTTCTAGATTGTTAAAATGTTGAAATCCTAGTGTTTGTTGAGCTAATTCTATCCTAGAGTGACCTAGGTGTTAGCAACTAAGTGTTTAGAAGAGACTTACCCGGTGATTCTTACTTTTAGATTCAAAAGATGACAAACCCTAGGTAGTGGTGAGCCTCACAAGCCGCCATTGGACTAAGTGTGCTAGGATAGTTGTTTAGGACTTCCCTTTCCGAGACTTACCCGGTAAGGATAGGTTAGACCCCTAGGTAAAAATCCAGTTTGTGTAGAATTCCTATCCTTAGGTTCTTAGAAACTTACGCGGTGATGAGACCTTAGGAATGGACTAGTGGACCATGAGACCTACCCGGTAATTGATCCCAATCTAGAAACGCTTAATCCCAACATATCATAGTTAACCCGAGGAATGAATAGATAGCTTGAGTCTATGCCATAACCGGACTTCCAATCTCTAGAATCCGCTTGTTACTTCCACTCTACTATCTTTTGTGTTTGTGTTGCTTGATTTTGTTCACATACTTGTGATCCTTGATTGATCACCTAAAAACCAACCAAAAACATTGTGTTTTCCATTTTCTTTATTCCTTAACTTATCTTAGTCTAGATTCACACTATCTTTGATCATTGAATGACTTAGTTTCACTTCAGTCCTTGAGTTCGACCTCGAAATACTTTCCTTTCTACAAACGACCCGTACACTGCGGGTTTCGCTAGGTAGTTTAGGAGATTTAGTTCGAGTTATAAATTTAAAGCTTTTTGTGCTACTAATCCTAGCGTAACAAGTTTTTGGCGCCGTTGCCGGGGACTAGATTAAGATTAAGTCATTTGTTTTTTTATCGTTTTTAGTGTTTATCTTTCTTGTTATTTTTGATCTTGTGTGTTTTTGTCTTTGCCTTTTCATGTTTGCCATGGACGGATTGTACCTCCAAGACGACCTTGACAACATGGAGTATGAGGAGTGGATGGAAGGCCAAGATCTAGGACCTCTCCATGATGAGTTTGAGTATTGGGAGGAGTTTAATGCATATCATGAGTCCCATGATCAAGCTCACATGACTACATTACCTCGTGAGGAACCTCACCATCAACTTCATGAAGATCGATTGGAATCAATGCTAGAGGAAATGTTGAGGAAGATGGATGATCTAGAAAGCAACCTTGCTTCCATTTCTAGTTCCCACATGGAGCTTGAAGCGGAAGTATGTCATCGAGAGGAGGTTCACTATGAGGAGATCCAAGAATTGCCCGATTCAACCATAACCAATAGAAGCCTTGAGGAAGAGTTGAATGAAGCTCGGGAGCAATTGTGGCTAAGGGATTTGGCCCTGAAGGAAGAAAGGAGATTGAATACCGAGAGAGAAGAACAAGTGAGGAGGGAGATTGAAGAGATTAGGAATGCTCTTATGCTAGGAGATCCTACCATCCTTCAAGATCTACCTCCACCTCCTTCACCGTTAGAGGAATGCAATGAAGTATTTTCATCCCCGGACATCCTTGCCATCAACCCCGGAACCACATTTGAAAGGCTTGCTTGGAACGAAGCCAACAAAGAGAACCACGGCCGTGGAGGACAAACCACGTCCGTGGAAGGCTCTGTCCTAGACGATCCTAAGCTAATTTCAGCTCCCTCCGACCCTTTCTTGCTTGCTCGGAGTACACACGAAGATTGGAGCCCCTTTCCTAAGGATTCTCCATTATTGAATGATGGAGGCAAGCATGATGGATCCATGATGGTTATGAAGTACTTTAATGAAGGATTCTTTCCAAGAATCGGCTTTCCTCGGATCATAGAGGATGAGGATGACAAGCGCTTCACCGGTGTGACCACGGAGTACAAATTGCCTAAGTATGGGGTGACACCTATGGTTGCAACTCTATACTATCATCAAGGAAGCGGTGATGAAGGAGTCTACTACTCACCGGTGAAGAGAGAACTTAAAGCTTATTTGGGCATCACGTGGCCCTTGCTTGTCATCATGGATCCCGGAAAGAGATGGTTGCTTGGACTCCTCAAGAAAACCATGGTATTCGAGGTGGATTGACATATCCACGGAGTTTGGTCAAGCTAATGACCTAAAAGAAGCGCTTAATGGGAAGCAACTCATTGGTACAACTCTTTCCCTTTTCTCTTTTGCCTTTGTTTTTGCTTTTGTGTGTTTTTGTGTTTTGTGTTTGTGGTAGATTTTAGGTAATGAGGAAGCCTTGCAAGGCGAGTTGATGACGATGATTCCGTTTTCAAACATAGGTGGAGCGGACGTGAGGCTTGGACGGCTTGAGGTGTCTTGTTAGATGGAAGAGCTCCCATCTCACATATACCTTGGCGCGGGTCTCGACGCCGGAATGATTATGAAGAGCTCTCTACCATGCTTGATCGATCATCCATCACCACCACTCCACACGAGTTCATCCCAAATACCGAAGCAAACCATTTTACATTATGAGAACCTTCTTTCACTCTCTTTACTTGAATACCACATTGGGGATAATGTGTTTCTAAGTATGGGGTGGGGTTTGCATGATCTTTTGCATGACTAGCATCTGGAGTAGTTTCTTTTTAGTCACATGTTTTATTATATCTTGCATTGTACATACATATTTCGAAAATTCCAAAAAAATCAAAAAATTTAAAAATTTTTGTTCTTTCTAGGCTTAGATATGACCCTAATGATGAACCTTGTCTTGTGGATTGGCTATGGATGACCTTGTGTGTTTAATTGATGATGCATATGTGGACTTGAAATACTTATCTTGAATTCCATGAATGACTTGTGATTATGATGCTTGCCTTGATTTAATTGAGGATTGAAAGTCGAAATTGCATGCTAGTTCTTGCACATCAATTAGGAGTGATTAAGGCAATTCATCTTCCTCTACTTCTCATCTTGATCATGTTGCTTGAGCACCTCAATTGAGATAAATTTGACCTCTTTTGATCCATCCGGGAATAGGAGCATGTTAGTGTGTTGATGTGTGTGAAAAGCAAGTATGGGGTGAAGTTGTTGATGAAAGGAATGTCATGAATGAAGTGCTGAAATTGTTGTGAAAGTGTAGCCAAAAATATAGGTTTGGGGACATCGGTTTAAATGACAAGTAACTCGGCACACTTTACATGATCGGGTGTTGGTGCCTTGCCAAATTCAAATAAACCGATAGTCCTAACGAGCTTTGGTATGTGTGCCCGGTGTGGATGCACCTCGAAAAATAGAAAAAGCCCGAGGATGGCTAATCACCAAGGTTTTGGCTTTTGTACACCAATGCCATTGTCTCAAAAATAAAAGAAAAGAAAGAAAAGAAAATGAAGAAAAACATACACTTGAGGGAAGTTGATAAGAAATGTGAAGTTGTGGTTGTTTAGTTCCTTTCTCGGATTAGCATCACATAGCCTAGAAAATTCTCACCTAATCACAACGTTTCTTGGCCTTCTATTTTACAAGTCCTTTTGACCTACTTGCATGTGTGTAAGACTAAGTGATTTAGATTGGATATACTCATGATCATCTTGACTTCTTCATCTTTACTTTTCATTGCATGCTATCAAGTTAAGTGTAATTGTCTTTCCATGCTTTCATTTATTTGATACATAATTGCTTGTCCATTGCCATGAAACATGACTATGAAGGTGATCCAATATTAGAAGTACAACTCCAAAAAGATTTTGCCATTTTTTCTGCATACATAAATCATGTCATCTCTTAGTCTATAGTTGGGAATTTGCTCGGGGACGAGCAAACCTTAAGTATGGGGTATTTTGATAACACGATTTATGACTTAGATTTAGACACTCATTTAGATAGATTTTCCGCTCATTCATGCATGGTTTAGCATTAGTTCGCGGCGTTTGCACTCAAATCACGTATTTTATCGAGATAGACGTCTACTCGGACTTTTGCTTGCTTTGTAGGTATTTTGGGAGATTTAAGAGCCTAATCGATACATCTGAGGATCATTCCTCAAGATGACACACTTCCGGACTCATTGGAATGCAAGCTAAGGGCTAAGGAGGACTCATGGAACCTTGCCAACACAAGCCATGCACCAAATCATGGCTTAACGAGCCTAGGAGGACTTCTGGAGCAAACCACGGTCTGGGACCAGACCACGGCCGTGGTTCTACCCGTGGAACCTGCCAGGACCACGTTGACAGCTGGCCACAATCTCTTCCATTGCTCTTACATCTTAGTGGGTATTTAAAGGATTTTGCAGGCTGTAATTGGGGATCCTTCTCCTCTCTTTTGACCTATCTTCTTCCCCAAAAACACTTCTCCATTGTTACCTCTCTTCCAAGCACCCATTGTGGGTGTTCTTGGAAGAGATTAGTGTAGATTCTTGTTTTAGAGTGAGATTAGAGTGGTTTTGAGAGAGGAGTCCATTGTTGACAACTTGGATTAGCTCTTGGAGCTTTGTAAGAATTTGGTAACTTCTACTCTATGCCTTTAATGTCTTTTCTTGGAATTGTTCTTCATTACTTAACCATGACTTGCAAGCATGCTTTATTTGTGAAGATTGATCTTGAAATGTATGTTGTTGGCTAGATAGATTGCGATTCTAGGGTAAAGAAAGAAGGATTATGGCTAGGACTATGATAGGATGAACTTAGATTTTTACCCTTGGATGACTTGTGTTCTTGAACGAGGCCTCTATTGAAGATCACGGCTTGTTCTTGCCATTCCACGGCCGTGGAAGTGGTAGAACAGCCCGTGGTTTACATGGTTCAATGGATCTAAGTTCTAGATTGTTAAAATGTTAAAATCCTAGTGTTTATTGAGCTAATTCTATCCTAGAGTGACCTAGGTGTTAGCAACTAAGTGTTTAGAAGAGACTTACCCGGTGATTCTTACTCTTAGATTCAAAAGATGACAAACCCTAGGTAGTGGTGAGCCTCACAAGCCGCCATTGGACTAAGTGTGCTAGGATAGTTGTTTAGGACTTCCCTTTCCGAGACTTACCCGGTAAGGATAGGTTAGACCCCTAGGTAAAAATCCGGTTTGTGTAGAATTCCTATCCTTAGGTTCTTAGAAACTTACCCGGTGATGAGACCTTAGGAATGGACTAGTGGACCATGAGACCTACCCGGTAATTGATCCCAATCTAGAAACGCTTAATCCCAACATATCATAGTTAACCCGAGGAATGAATAGATAGCTTGAGTCTATGCCATAACCGGACTTCCAATCTCTAGAATCCGCTTGTTACTTCCACTCTACTATCTTTTGTGTTTGTGTTGCTTGATTTTGTTCACATACTTGTGATCCTTGATTGATCACCTAAAAACCAACCAAAAACATTGTGTTTTCCATTTTCTTTATTCCTCAGCTTATCTTAGTCTAGATTCACACTATCTTTGATCATTGAATGACTTAGTTTCACCTCAGTCCTTGAGTTCGACCTCGGAATACTTTCCTTTCTACAAACGACCCGTACACTGCGGGTTTCGCTAGGTAGTTTAGGAGATTTAGTTCGAGTTATAAATTTAAAGCTTTTTGTGCTACTAATCCTAGCGTAACATACCTCTCCCATCCAGACACCTCGAGCACGGTGTCCGGCATAGCAAGTGAGCACATCGCTGATCAATGGTGCCCCTGTATCAGCAACTACACGGTCTCGATCAGCTGGTACAAATGGCTCCTGCTGCGGCGGTACTACAGGATCTGCAGCTGGAGCATCAAAGTCAAAATCTCGCTGCTCGGTATGATCGCCAACCGGTGGCTCTACCTGCTCCTCAACAGGAATATCTGTAGCTGTCTCCATGTGCTCGTCCGCAGTAATATCAGTAGGTGGCTCAACCTGCTCGTCAGCAGTAGTATCAACGCGCTCGCCAGCTGTGGGATCTATCTCCCCTGCCTGTACAAAAGGACGGGCCACATCCTGGTCCGAGTTAGATCCATATGTCGGTGGTGAAAGAACCTCCCGAGGGAGAGCCGGAGATGCATCTGAGATGCATGGTCTCTATGGCTGCTGTGGTGGTGGTGTGTCGGCAGCCGAACCAGCTACCTGGGACCTCCTCCCCATCGTAGCCCTCGCGGTGGCGAGACCATCTCTACGAGCCGAGGCCGTGGGACGCCTCCGTCTATGTCTCTGCATGGCCTGTAATATCTATATTTGATATTACAGGCCAATTTAATTAATTTTCTTTTATTTAGTTTCCTTTACTTTCATTTAAATTGAATTTAAAAGAAACTAAAAGAAATTAAATAAATTATAATTACATAAATAAAATTAGGGGGAAAAAGTAAAGGTAGAGATTTTAATTTAATATATTTTTAATCTATTTTATTTTATATATTTTTAATCCATTTTATTTTATATTAAAATGGATAAACTAATTTAATAAACTAATTCCATTTTCTTTTATTTAGTTTCCGTTAATATATTACAATTAAATTAATTAGATATATTTTTATTCCATTTATTATGAATTAATATACATTAATTAAGATTATATAATATTAATATATTTAATACAATATTTCTAATCCATTTTATTTTAAATTATAATGGATAAACTAATTTAATATATTTAATATATTACAATTAAATTAATTAGATATATTTTTATTCCATTTATTTTGAATTAATATACATTAATTAAGATTATATAATGTTAATATATTTAATATAATATTTTTAATCCATTTTATTTTAAATTAAAATGGATAAACTAATTTAATATATTTAATATATTACAATTAAATTAATTAGATATATTTTTATTCCATTTATTTTGAATTAATATACATTAATTAAGATTATATAATGCTAATATATTTAATATAATATTTTTAATCCATTTTATTTTAAATTAGAATGGATAAACTAATTTAATATATTACAATTAAATTAAATAAATATATTTTTATTTAATTTAATTTGTATTTATTATTCTTTAATTAAATTAATTTTTTTTAAATTAATTATATGCATTGGAATGCATTATAATGCATTAGAATGCATTATAATGCATTCCAAAGCATTAAAGGATGAACAGTGGCTCCACGGTTTCGCAATGCGTGACCGTGGGAGCACTGTTCATCTTCTTCGACAGTCCGTCATTGAAGGCGGACTGTCGAAGCATGTCCACTAATTCAACAATCTCTCTTCAATCAACCTAAAACTAACTAATTCAACAACAATCTAACCTATTCATGTCCATTTCATGCTCAATTACGAACCGAAAAGTGAAAAACGAAAACCGAGCAAAAACCGAACAAAAACCGAATAAAAATCAAACGATACCTCTCTCGGGTCGTGTTTCCGCTTCTGAAATGGCCTTCCTTCGTTACCGTCTTTGTCCATTGCTGATTTTGTGTCAAATGGTGCTTGATTCGGCTTATGGCCTCCTTCGTCGCCGTCGCTGTTTCCAAAATGTTTTTTTTTTTGAATGAAAGCGCTTACGGGATCTCATTCCGTAAGCGCTTTTAGGGCATAAAGGGTCATGCATTGCGAATGCGTGACCCTTTCACTCATTCGCAAAGCGTGAACGTGGCCTCACGTTCACGCTTTGCGAATGAGTCGTGCAATACCTAAATCCTGAACCGTGCGAATACGAGTTCCGAAAATAAAATATACAACATAAACACAAAAAAGAAAAAATTGAATGTATCCAATGAAGCTAGTCTATGGCATTGTCAACTTTGTCACATTAGCAAAATTCTCATGAAAGAACTCCAAAAGATAAGAATCCTAAAATAGTTTGATTTAGAATCATTTGATACATTGAGTCATGTCTAGCTTCATACATATTGATGTGTGTGGCCCTATAAGTACAAAAGTTAGAAATTGCAATCGATACTTGATTACGTTTACTGACAATTTTAGTAGATATGGGTAGATCTGCAGCAGGTAATATTCGGAGCTTACTCAATTTGGCAAACAAATTATTACATATCAAAATACAATAGAAACTACTCATCATCGACAATTCAAAGGACAAATAGATGCCAACAAGGGAATATGTTATGTATACTACTCTATCTTTCTGGGATCTATTTATGCAAAATTTAAACTCTTTCAAAACACTTTTTTTGTGAAGCACAACTTCAGTACCATCTAGCTAAGAGAAAGGAATTACCATATTTGTTTGCTTGCTTGAAAATGCTAAAGCTTGCTTGAAAATCCTAAGGCAATATGAGCTATTAAAGCTGGTGAATTTTATCAATTTTTGGTTTAGTTTCTTGTTATGTGGAGTGTGGAAAGACAAATTATAATCATCCATATGGGTAGGATAATTGTCCAAAGTTTTGTCAATTGAGTTGTATCTAGGGGCGTTCATAGAATTTTGATCCGTTAGATCCGGTCTGACAATTCGGTGATCCGATCCATGAAGATCCGAGTCCGACAACTAAATTTCGTATCCGATACGATCCGAGAAAAATTACCGGATCACCGGATCGGATACGGAATAAGATAATTTTGCCTTCGGATATCCGGGGTATATGTATGTGTATATAATTTGTAAAGTATCTTATAATTCAACAAAATCACGTAGCTAAGTTGGTATCATGCCTTCACAATTTGGCCCGGCCCAATGTCATTACTTTATAATTTATATTTATTGGGATATCCATTCCGATCCGAAGTTCTAAGATTGGATATCCGGATGATTTCGGATTCGAAATGGATTAAGAAGGATTTTTATTTCGGATATCCGGTCCGATATATCGGATCGGATATCCGGTTATGAACACCCGGAGTTGTATCATCTAGGAAATGTGTTACCTTACCCACCATCTCTTGTAAATGTAATCCAACAAAAAGCCCATTTATTTTGCTAAAAAATAGCTTTTTAAGCAATCTATTATTAGAAAAGGTCAAATAAAGAGTTTGTTTACACTAGAATGTAATGTTAAATAAGTTTTTTTTTTAAATATGAAGATAGTATTCATATTCAATTCCTTTTGTTTAACTATTGGATTTATTCGTCAGATCAGCATGAGTACAGTCATTGTTCAAGATGGTAGGGGATTACCCGATGAAATAATTGTGGTTGACGCTCATATACGGTCTCGAAGGAAACTGACGAAAGCTTGAAGGAGAAGAAATTTGTTACTAATTCATCACTCTAGGTAGCAATGTTAGGATGGTGATTACCAAATTAGTATCCCCTTTAATTCTGAAGTATCTATTTAATGATAGTTGAATTTGATACCAAGTTAATATTAAACGATTGATTACCGAATTAGCACTTTAGGTACACCGTAAAACCCCTATCTTTTGTAACTAAGATACATTTTACCAACTTCTCAGATACTTTCTCTTTGTTGTAGGAACACACTCAAAGAGCAACATAAGCAATTATTAAACGGGAGCAAATCAATGAAAGAATGATTCATACCATAACCTTCTTGTGCATAGGCTAACAATAGTTTACTAGATTTATTACAATGTAATAATTCTTTCGTTCAATGATTTCTAATGTATTGTACGTTTTAAAGTTATGGCGTGCGTGCGTAGCACGCGCGACCACACTAGTAAATTACAAAAACAATGGCCTTGACTTGCTAAATAATGAAAGATCTGAAATCCGAAAGACGTCCTGTGACGTCAACCACAAAGGGTTCCAAAAACCCAATAATGAACCAACCGTAAATGGTCAACAACAACCCGGACTTTATAAAAACAAACCGTTCCAAAAGAAATAAATCAAAGTTAATAGCAAGCCCTAGCGAGCAAGACCGGCCCAAACCCGACCGACACTAGGGTCCATGACCTCCATGCTCTTGAACTGGTCATATACATGATTATGTTAAAACAAACATAACAGTCTCACGTGTGGTAAAATATATGAACTAGACATGGAAATAAGTATATATAAATTTACATGATGTTAAGAAAATATCAAACAAGTCTCAAGGGTAAACCATGCCCTTAAAAAGTCAAGAACTATCTCATAAAACTCATGATAACACACACACATAAATCCAAATCAAATTTCATAAACCCAAACCATAGTTCATAAATCCAACTCAACATTCTCATAAATCCAAAGCCATATCTCATAATCCAAAACAATACTCATAGCCCAAAATAATACTCATAGTCCAAAATGATAACTCATGAATCCAAATCAATAACCCAAAATCAGATCCAAATACTCGTAATCACCTCAATACTCATAACGCAATCCAAATACTTGTCTTCAAATCAATACTCGCAAATCAAACCAAAATTATCGAAATAACAATATCAAAACATGCTCGAACATTTTTAATTTATAAACCGTATTTTAAAACTCTAAATTGTATTTTAGTTTTAAAACTTGTCCACCTCCAGTGTTGGATACAAAGGTACCTTCTTACCCTTAACCACAAGATGAACACGACAATCACGGATAAAGTGAGTCCTCGTTATCCACTAATGATCATGCACATCCACGGCTCGCACAAACCTGGTACTATCGGTAACCATGGCCTCCTCAACCGAGTAGTGTAAAATCATGAACAAAATCCAACTATGGGATGCGTTGTCCACTAAGGTTAGGAGCATCCCCGGCCCGCACAAACCTGGTATCATTGGTAGCCGTGGCTCGCCCCATCTGAGTAACTTAAAAATCAAGAAAGCGAAATACATGGTCATAGACCGAATCATCTCATAATAATAATAATAATAATAATAATAATAATAATAATAATAATAATAATAAGGCAAAATATCTTGTAGGTCAAATACCAAGTCATCTCGTGGTAACTCAACATCGGAATCCGGATCAACATATCATAAACCATATTCATCAATAATTCAATAATCCTTTTTAAGAATCATATACCCAATAATGGTTATGTAATTATTTTTATGTTTTTAATTTTAAAAGTCTAGAAAAATTTATTTAAAACTAATTATGTATCCTTATTTACAATAAACGTATAGTAAATTTTTTTATTTATTTTTAAACTAGTTTTAAACTTAATTTTCTATATTTTTATTTTGATTCGAAAATATAAAAAAGTTATTTTAGTTATTATTTTAATTCAAAATAAAAAAAACTTTAAATTTACTTTTCTTTATATTTTTTAAATTAAAAAAAACTTGTATACATTACTTAGTATTTTATAAAATTAATATTTAATATTTTCATAAATAGTTTTCTATTATTCTATATTTTTTTATTTTATAATTAAAATTTTAATAAAATATATATTGAGAAAAGGTATAAAGGGGAAACAATTCAAGCCATGAGGGTATCAAGAAAAAACTTAAAAACTTGTAGATATCAAGAGAAAAAGTCTAAACTTGAAGAAAGACACCAAGAGGAAATTTTTTTTTTAATTTTTTTTTATTAAAACTAGATTTAAAAATAATTGTGCCGGTTATCCTTGTAACGTAACGTAAAAGTTTGATCAATAACAATCTTGTTGAAGAAGCTTTATTTTAACCTAAAATTTAATTTAAAATTTAGTAAAACTTGTGGGATAATCACAAGAACAAAACTTTTAAGATAAATTATATTCTAACGTAAAACTTGTAGGAGAAACTCTACCGTAACCCCACTTTACTTTCCATTATATATATGGATTAACTAATTGTGATGGATTCATCAATCTTTCATGTTCCTATAAGAAGGAATCCTTTTCGTTATTTTAGGTAAACATTCAATCGCTTCATTGTTGAAAATAACTTTTTTTATTGTTGTATGAAAGAATTTGACTGAATAGGCCCTTTTCTATTTCCATTAGGGTTGTGTACCCCAATATTTTTTACCATTTTCATTTAATTGTAGGTAAAGTAATTAACCTCTCTATTTAAAAAACAACAACATGAATTTGCTTGATGTTTGTTATGTAAAATCTTATTTCTTTTTTTTTTTCTTTTTTGTTTTGTCATACCATATATTTTTTTTTGCCCTTTTTTAATTTTCTTTTCTATTTTCTGATATGAGTTTCTGATTTATATCTAGGAATTTTTTTTTGCCCTTTTTAAAAAAAAATTCTAGTATGAAACTCATACCAAAAACTTCATACCAGAATTTTTTTTGCCCTCTTTTATTTCCTGGTATGAATTTCATACTAGAAAATTCATACCAAAATTTTCTCTCTTTTTTTTTTTTGCCTTTTTTTAAAAATTATTTTTTGGTATAATAGAAACTCAACTAGAAGAAAATTTCTAGTATGAAACATCAAAATCAAAAGAATATGAAACTTGACTTCATCTATCCTCTTATGAGCTTGAGTTCATATCAGGATAGCTTGATTGTATCAACACAACAGTAGACTCATATGAATACTTTACATCCAAGTTTTTCTAATGGTCATTACCATGAACTCAGTAATGTTTATCATCACTAACGTGTACAAATCATTTTCTCAATTATAAATGCCCAAAAATTCCTAGATATAAATCAGCACCTTCCAACTTTGATATGAATAGGCCAATAATTACATCATACCAGAAGTTGTTGCTTTTCTTACAGAAGTCTCCTAATCCTATTCCACTGGAGGTGTTGACGCACATCACCACCCCAACCTCTCTACTCCTCCAGCTCTCAGATCCGATCGCCGTCCATCTCCTCGGGTTCATGCTCAGCATGCTCCTCTTAGGGAGTGTTTGATTGGAGATTAAATGAAGTTCATTTAGATTAAAAGTTAGTAAATTAAATTTTTGTAAGTGTTTGGATGAAGATGGAGATTATTGGGAATATAATAGAAGGGATTAATTAAGATTAAAAATAGTAAAAATTAACCTCATATTACCAAGGTTAAAGGAGATTATTCTCCAACCATTAATTGAGATTCTACTCATGCCCCCTATTTAATGTTAAAATAAGGATAAATTTGTAATTTGTATCATTTAAACCCATTAAAAAATCTTCAACTAAACAACTTGATATCGATTATTTTATATCAAATAATCCCTAATAAATCTCATATAAAATTTAACTCCTTTTAAATCCCATTTACATTAATCTTCAAAATAGCCCCCATCTCCTACCAAACACACCCTTAAAGGAGTCATTTGCTGGCCGGTGATACTTGAGACAAGGCACTCCACCTTGCAAACAACATGCTCCGGTCGCCGTCCATCTCCTTTGATAATACACGATTTGAAAACATAGTGCCATCATTCTATAAAGCACAAGTAGTACAAAAAAATAAGTAGCTAATTCTAGCAAAAGACCCAATTTCAAGAAACATGGGGTGAGTTAGGGTTAATAGTAGGGTTCACCGATGAGAACCCCAGATTCAATTGACGAAACACGGACAGAAATTGAAAAATATCTCCTTGTGAGCGAGTTGGGCCTTCCAAGCAGCTCGCGCTCGGCGACTTCTTGTTCGGGTTCTTGTATGTAACTCCATAATCCGATCTTGAATGTCTGCTTCTAGCGCCTCCTTAAGCTCCTCCACAAGCCTATCCACCACCATTTTAATCCTGAGCGACATCGCTCTTCAAAATGACAAAATCAAACCCTCAATGTGTATGATGTGAATCTAAATCCATTGAATAGGCATATTGATTAATCAAAAAGTAAACGGGTTGATTGGAAGGTTCAAAACGATAATGAGGGCGTTTTTTTGTAGTATTGTGGTAGTTGCTTGTGGGTGCCGATTGTTATGATTCAAAACTTGATGATACAAAATGCTATCGTACTCGGCACCGATGTTATCCATGTACGCTACGCGAAAGCAATAAGGTTGGAGAAGACCCGGTGATAGCAGATCTCGGCGGTTGGATCAACGAGGGCGGCGTGGCAACGATGCGGCGAAGGCGGGAAGAAGGCAGAGGATGTTGGCGGTGAGGTGGTAGAGAGAGGTTGGCGCCACCATTGCTACCACAGGAAAGCGAGAGATTGAGAGAGAATAAGACGATATAGGATTTGGACAGTTAAAAATCAAACGGGATACATTTGCTTAACTATAAAATTTAATGGGCATAATCATTCGTTCACCTTCACGTCTATCTTTTCAATAAGCTTCGATTTTAGATATAAAAAAAGGCCGCTGTTATTTGGCGCAGCTCCAATTTACTAATCATGCCCATTTGTCCGTCACGGACAAATGGGCATGATTTAGTAATTTGATCCCATTTGTCCGTGACGGACAAATGGGAGTTGTCCGTCACGGACAAACGTCTCTTGTCCGTCACGGACAAGGTCAAGAGAACTTGAGCTTTGTTCCGATTTCCTAACCTCATGTTCAATCTTGACTCCCTATATTACAATAGATTTTGTAATTTATTTTGCGAAATCTGAGGCTCACAATTCAACCCCTCTAATAGCATGAAAACTTCATGCTATGTTTTTGGATGTGTTTTGTGTGTTTTTACCTTTGCATGGATTGAACATTCATATCATAGCTAGAGTTTAAGTTGTCAAAAAAATGCCTACTTCACTTCTTTCATGTCTTTGCAGGTACTTTGGCAATACAATGGAGCTCAAATGAATATATCTAATCACTCAAGTCATCCAAGCATCATACATCAACTCTTCACCCACCTCATAAGAAAAGGAAGGATGAAAAGAAATAAAAGATACAAGCATGTAGGCCAAATAGTCTCAAGGAACCTCCAAGGAAGAAGTATTGATTGACCCCAATCTCGGAAAAGAGTAGGAAAAAACTCGAACTAAGAAGCCGCATAGAGGAACTTGTCACTTTCTCTCGAGTGAACCCAAAACTCGAACATGGAAGGTAGGAAAACTCAAGAGAAGAAGCCATTTCACTCGAGCAAGGAGGACTCTGGTGTGCAGAAAGTTCAACATCTCTTGAGTTAACCTCGAGTGACACTCACTCAAGCAAAGAAACTTCTCAACTCGAGCAAGAAATATAGGAATGCAGATTTAAGATTTCTTAACATCTCTCGAGTTAATCACTTCACTTGAGTAAATAAGACAAGAAAAATCAAGAGAAGAAGACAAGTCACTCAAGAGAAGAAGATGATCACTAAGTTGGTGGAAGAACTCGAGGTCAAGAAGAAGAAACTCAGCCAAAGTGTATATTCCACTCGAGGGTGTCTTTGCTGAGTTTCTGCATCAGATCCATCTAGGATGTTCATCGTAACTAACTTTGCAACTTGACTTGCTTGCTTCTTAGAGGGACCATGTCTTTGGAGCCCTATATAAGCATATTGGCTGAATGTAATTGTATCATTTCTTCATACAATCTTCAGAATACTCTCTTAGTTACTCTTGTAAATCAAAAAATTTGTTTTGGCAATGATTTGGACGGAAAGTTTGATCAATCAAGAGGAAAAGTTTTGGTGTTCATCGTTGTTTTTGCTAGTTATTCACTACTTTACTTTTAACTTTACGATCAGACATATTTTCTTAAGGTTTAGTCATTTATATTATGTTAAGGTTAAGTTTGCTTATATAGTTATCGTTTATATTTAGTTAAATATAACGCAAAAAGTTAAGTACGAAGTTTAAACATACAACGAAACAAGTTTAATTATACACAAAAATGTAGACATAAGATTCAAAAGTTTAAACACACAATACAAACCCAAAAAAAGTGCATACACAAGTCTACTCGTCATCGTCATGACGAGTACCGCTACCATGTCCATGATCGTAAGAATAATCTCGGAGATCAGGAAAATAATCTACATAACTGCGTAAGTCCTGATGCAGGGAAGTAGGGATAGAAGGATCACCAATATACTCCCTAAATCGTGTAGCGTAATCGTAAGGGTCCAACTGGCCGTCAAAGGTCGAAGGTGGAGGTGGAGGTGGAGGAGGAGGTGGAGGAGAATGCATCTGCTGAGCACCTGGGCGTATAAACCGGTGCGATCGGTCTGTATACCACGCCATATAATCGTCGGTGGCGGTATATCCAGGGCCGTAACGTGCAGCCATCTCCTCAACCGTGACGTGATGGTGCTCCCATCTATCCCACGCCCAGCTACCTCGAGGATAGCCAACTCTGTAGCTCCTGGGATCCTCGACCCTAATGGCATAATCAGGCTGTATCAGCGGAGGCGGAATAGTCTGAACGTATCCAAAAGCCCTCATGTTCCTGTATGGATCGTAGGGCTCTGATATGTCCATGAAAGTCAACAGCCCGTGAAACAACGAACGCTGTAACTCTCTATCAGTGAAGTCCAACTGACCGTATGGCTGCCAGTTCACCTGTTTAAAAAACAGACAACATTGTTAGAAAATAAACACGTTAGTTGACAAAAAGATTACAACTATTCAAATGTAGTGGACTTGCCTAATCAACAGTCATCTCGTCAAGCATCCGTCTATAATCACGGGTGTCCCTCCTGACAGGCCTGATCTCGAATCTCGCCGCCCAAGGCATCCCATGCTCCCAGCCCTCGACAACCTCCGGTGCAAAGCATGGAAAATAAAGGTAGATCCATGCCTTTAACAAAAAAGAAATAAAAATTAGACAAACAATACAAATTAAGTTACGAGAATAATAATATGAGTATAGAGGATATATTTTACCTGCAGCAGCGTGAGACAACCGCACATCTGGCGACAGTCGACCCTAGTGGCCTCGCCCATACGCCTATAGAGGTAGGCGAGTGTCGCCGTACCCCAGGATGTAGTGATCACCTGATCAAGATCCTCCACCAATATCAGTAAATCTGGAGAAATCTTGTGCTGCGATTTGTCGGTGAACAGCGTCGATCCCAGCAGGTACAACAACCATCCGGACGCTGCAGTCGTCGGATACAGATGTGAATATCCGTCACACTGATCCAGTAAAAAGGAATGTGACAGCCCTCGACGACGTACATCTCCGGCAGTCATCTGCTCATCGGTAAAATCAAAAAACTCCTGCACTCGGATGGCAGAATCAGCTCTGGCGATCACCTGAGTAACCGCCGTACCGGATATGGGAATGCCTAGGATGAGCTGGACATCATGAAGAGCAATGGTCATCTCACCCCAAGGCATGTGCAGCTGGTTCACCTCGGGCTGCCATCTCTCGATAAAAGCGTCCAGTAGACGCACATTCAGATGCCTGTACATAAGACCCTGCAGATGGGTCAGTCCACTGGCGTACGCTAAACCCGACCAAGCCTCCTCATCTAGTGGCCAGGCGTCCAGCTGGCTGGCTCTGGTATGATAATAAAGTGTATCACGATCCTACATAGAAAAAGAAATTTAATATATAACTAAAAATATTATAACATTAAAGATGCATTTATTAAACATATTTATTGCGTACTCACCATGCCATGCCAGACGTGGAGAGCGGTGTGAGCCTGGAAACTCCTGAGTATCTCTGGTATACGAGGTCCCCCTCCACAAGGACCTCGAAGATCGGGCTGAAAGGCCTGCCGAGTAGGAGGTACTGGTCTAGGACGATCGCCCAGAGCACGAGGAAGTACCTCCTCCACAGGAGCTGGCGAAGGTGGCCTCCTCCCTCGGCGTCTCCTCTCAGCTGCAGGCTGCTGCTGTGAAGAAGAAGGAGCATACTCCTGCTCCCGCTGGGAAGAAGAAGGAGCATCCGGCTGCTCCTGTTGGGAAGAAGAAGGAGCAAACTGTTGCTCCTGCTGGTAAGGAGCACTCAGATCCTCGATCTGAGAATAATATCCGGCACCAAACGAAGCACCACCTCCAGTATAGGAGCTATGTCTGGCTCCGCTAAAAGCATGGTGAGGAGGGCTCAGTGGAGCAATGTCACGCGCAATACCAGATGTACTACGCCGCGTGACTCCCGACTCCTGTGTCGGGAACTGCTCCTCACCTCTAGAGTAAGGAACTGGCTCTCGTGTCTCGTGTCTAGAGTGGACATCCCGCTGTCCCCTCAGAGAACGCATGCCACTATGGAATACTTTCCTGAAGTATCCCAATCCACTGAACCTCTTGGAGTCCTTGTTTGGGTTCCTTTCCATCTGCAAACAAAAACAACAAATGTTAATAAAAAGGAAAAGAAAAAAAGGGGAAAAATGAAACTTAAAAAAAAAGGTAAGTTGTCCGTAGCGGACAACTTACTTGTTCGTTGACGGACAACGTAAGTTGTCCGCTACGGACAACAACCTTGTCCGTGTACAAGGAAGTTGTCCGTAGCGGACAACTAACTTGTCTACGGACAAGGTTGTTGTCCGTAGCGGACAACTTACGTTGTCCGTAGCGGACAACTTACGTTGTCCGTAGCGGACAAGTAAGTTGTCCGTCACGGACAATTAAGTTGTCCGTGACGGACAACTTCTTCTTGTCCGTCACGGACAGAAGACGCTTGTCCGTCAACGGACAAGCGTCTTCTTCGTTCAGCAGATCACGAACGCCAACAATGGCGTTCGCGATCTGCTCAATCAACCTCTCTAAAACAACTAATTAACTTCAACCCTAACTCATATTCATCGATTTTAGTAACATATAAGCCCCTAAACCTCTCTAAAACAACCCAAATCGAACAAATTAAACCCTAAACCTAAACCTAACTAAAACAAACAAATTTAAACGAAACTAAAACGAGAAAGTTATGTTCTTACCTTATATAGCAGTAGAGAATACGAGAAATGTGGAGAGAGATTGAGAGAGATTGCAGCCGAAGATCGAGCGAGATCGTCGTAGGTGTTCGTCGCGGCGAAGAAAGGAAGAGGAAGAGGAAGAAAGGGAAAGAAAAGAGCGTGGCTGTCCTTAATAGGGCAAAATGGGTTTGTCCGTCACGGACAGAAGGAGTTCGTCCGTCACGGACACACTCCTTCTGTCCGTGACGGACAAACCCATTCTGTCCGTTACGGACAGAACATTCCTTCAACCCTTGGTATTTACAACATATATTTGTATCTTTTAGATCAACCAATAATGTGTACAACTTCATTAAATTAATGAGTTTAATTACCTGTAGTAACATTTTCGTTAAATTTTAATTTAGTAAGATCTTTGAATGAACATAACGAGTTGTAAAGAACATAATGAGATAAAAATATCAACTTAACGCTATTGCCAGGATTATAAATTCCTGTCAATCCAAAATTACGTAACTTCCTATCAATAAACGTTTCTTTTGTTCAAAATTTATAGATTTCGTAACAAACAAATAAAGTTTCAAGAAATAAACGTAACTTCATATCATACATATCTACGATCCAATGAAGGTAATGTTATTGAAAGGACTTAAACTTCCTTTTACAAAAGAAGATCAAATCAAAGGTATTTTATTCAAAGGATTAACATTTTATTTCAATAAAGAAACCAAACTTACTTACAAACATAACAATTACAAAGGAATCAAAGTTTAAAGATCAATGTTACATTTTTAAGAAATTCAAACATAAACACGATCAAATCAAAATGACGTTATTGAAAACATTTAAACTTTCTGTTAACAAAAGACAATCAAAAGGATATTAAATTTCTTTCAAACAAACCAAATTTTATAACTTTAATCCAAACACAATTTTCATTTTATACATGTCACTTGTCCGTCACGGACAAGTGACATTTGTCCGTCACGGACAACTTCCATTTGTCCGTGACGGACAACGTCCATTTGTCCGTGACGGACAAATGGAATGAAATTACTAAATCACGCCCATTTGTCCGTCACGGACAGATGGGCATGATTTAGTAATTTGGCATGCGCCAAATAGCCTGGACGTAAAAAAAAAAAAAAAAATCGATTCCAAACATACATCAGGATTTGTTGTTGACCGGGTTGTGAATAATGTAAAGCCCATTCATCCCCAGGCCGGCCCGTTATAATTATATGTCGATTCACGATTCTTCTTCCGTTAGCTCGTCGTCATCCTTTGCCCTAACTGTCTGACACCTTGCTCTTGCTTATTCTCCTCATCCATCGTTTTTTTCTCCTTCCTTATCTCGTCTTACTTACCGGTCGCCGGAGAGAAATTGGTGGCTGTTCACCTGCAAGGCTTTGGGAAAATCGTAAAAAATCAAAACTGAAATTCAAACCCAACGATCAAGAACACAAACAATAGAGTCGGCCAATAAGGCGAGTTCTTCTTCAATTTTCCGTTCCGGTTTGTAATATTTGGTTAAATCGTGAAATTATCTCTTGAGTTTTTGGTCTTGAAATCAGATCCATGACCTTGATCCTTCGACTGAAGTTGACATATTCCTGGAATTTATTTTCCTTTTTGAGGATTCTGCTCAAAAGGGAAAGGGCGCTATCGTGAGAATTGCTTCAAAGGGTTTATCACGGCATAATCATATTTGTCTGTCTTTGTTCATCCATTACAGGCAGAAATTTTGGAAACATTTCCTGTTCCTCAGAACGTCTCGAGGGCGTGTTGCGAGTCAAATGGATGGCCGCTATGGTCTTCAGCAAGGATGGGAAAATAACAGCGTAATTTGTGGTTTTCCTTTTAATCAATCACCCTATACAACAATTAGGGCTCATCTGATTGTCCAATATAAACATATAGGAGTGAGAGAAAGCCGTGGTCATTCAGGATATGGAAAGGGTTTCCCTGTCTTTACCATGATTACTCGTTCCTGACCTAGTTTATTCTCTTCAATCCACAGGCTTTTGAGGGGTATGGCACCGTCCATGAGCCAAATATCCGGTGAGTTTCTCACTTCACTAAGTGCAACAGAAGATATTCTCGTTCATAGAAGTATCCATTTCTTTTTTCTTGATTAAATTTTGTTTGACATTCTGGAGTGAAAACTGCTGCATCTACAGTTTTTTTTTTATGGTTAAATCTTATCTGCTTGAACCTTTTTTACACTTCTATTTCTTGATTTTGAAATAATTCTTATTCCCCCTTGTGTAATTGTGGCAGGGGTGGTGGTTCGTATGATGATAGGAGGTTTATGGATGAGAGATTCCCTAGGGAGCCAGGTTATCCCAGGGGTGCATATCATCGAGACACTCTTGAAAGAGAAGACTATGGAGATGACCCTTCTGCTGGTATGTGGTCTCAAGGGAGACGAAGAGGCTATAAAGAAGAATATTCAGTTGATAGGGAACCTAGAAGACATGATAAGTCATACCCTGATTCATATGATGATTTAGATTCATTTCATGAAGATAACAGGTATCAGATGGTGCATATCAGGATCTTGATAACTTTGGGATGATTATGACACTGACAACTCCAGAGAACATGCATTTGACAGGGCTGGTAGATTTGGGGTGCACAACCATGATGGTTATGGATTTGATGACTATGACCATAGACACCGCAGAGATGATAGTCGTGAAAGAGATTATGATTATGGAAGGCATAGTCATGATTCTGATTATGACCGAAGTAGAAGAGAAGGTAGCTGGAGGAGACGTGATTCTCGTGATAGAGAGCGTGATAGGAGAGGAATGAGCCATGAGCAGGAACAGAGTCCCCACAAGAAGTATGACAGATCTCGCTCTCGGTCTAGATCACGTGGCCGGGATGATCACCCAAGATCAAGGTCTCCACGAGGTCGAAGTCATGGTCGTAGCTATCGAGAAGAAAGCTATGATGAAGATCGGTATGATAGAAGTTCGAGGCGTCGTGATCTTGATGAAAAACGCCACGACCATTACTCTTCGGTATGCTTTCTGATATTTTCACGCCTCGAGAATGCAGTTGTCTTAGGATATTCTGTTGTTACTAACTCATTGTTCTGTTTCTTTCAGGCTCCTTCTGCCACTGTTGTTGTAAAAGGTCTTTCACAAAAGACAACTGAAGAAGATCTCTATCAGATCCTGGTATATTTTTTATTTGCACACATGTCACATAGTTTTTGTTTCTTTTGCACCTGAAATTTGCTTTACTAACATCACTCTCAACAGGCTGAATGGGGTCCTCTTCGCCATGTTCGTGTCATCAAAGAGCGGAACTCTGGCATTTCTCGTGGATTTGCTTTTATCGATTTTCCTTCAGTGGTAATAACAAATACTTTGTTTGAAATATATAATTATTTTGAGCTTGAAGATGACAAGTGCTGGTTCAGGATTCCGCACAAGCAATGATGGATAAAGTAGGAGCTGATGGCCTGGTTATAGATGGCAGGAAGCTTTTCTTTGAGTACAGGTATTATTCATTACTGATGTTCATATTTAAGTATCACTAGTGGCAATATGCTTGTCAATTTATCATTGCTGTGGAGAACTTGTTACATTAGTGATTATAATAATCTTGGGAAAAAGTAGATGAAGATATAGTAGGAAGTTCCATTGGCTGACTAATCGTTAAGACATCAGAGTAAGCAATCAAATTCATGGATTTTCCCTTTGGCTTTGATCAGTATCTGATCTTGTGACATCCCTTATCTACACTGATGAAGGTCGATGATATTTCTGCTGTTTTGACTTACGATGACTGGTTGATTTGCATTGTGGATATGATGAAATGGTTTGGCTTCGATTAGTATCTGATCATGTGACACCCCTTATCTACACTGATTGAGTGCTATTTCTGTTGCTTTGACTTAGGGTGACTGGTTGATTTGCACTGTGGATATGATGAATTGGTTTGGATATTGAAATTTCATCTGTTTTGTTCTTTTTCTTAAAAGTTTGTTGTAGACTTCTCAGTACAGAAAAGATGCTTATCTAGGTTTCTATTGGGTTGTGATTTAAATTTTATTATAGTCATTTCACTGTATAAAAATCATATATCAATTTTTGTTGCCTTGTTTGTCACTTGATAGCTAGGTGGTACTGTTTGTTTGGCAGTAGCAAATAGCACTATAAATTAGTAACCATGTTATTTCATGCCATCTTCTGTATGGCAACTGGTAACCATGATCCTTTTTCAGTAGTAAGCCAACTGGAGGTGCTGGAGGACCATCTTATAGGCAAGATAGTGGAAGACCAACCAATGGAAGTCATAGAAGCACTGTTGTGGCATCTGATTGGATGTGTACGATCTGTGATTGTATCAATTTCGCACGTCGTATGTCCTGCTTCCAGGTTCTCTTATTAGCTTAACCTATTTATCATTCTTTGTATCATTTGTCCTTGGTAGCTTATCCATGCTTTTGTTTAATGACAGTGCAATGAAAGCCGATCAGAGGATGCACCAGCTGCTGATATTGCACCATCCAGCTCCAGTCTACTGGGTAGAAAGGGAACAGATGCAGGTTGGTTATTTTGTAAATTCTCACTGGAATTGCATATACATGCGCTATTCTATGCTCACCTCTCTTGAATTGCAACTTTCGTAGGTCCTACACATGTTTTGGTTGTGCGTGGATTGGATGAGAATGCTGACGAGGAAATGCTTCGTTATGAATTCTCTAAACATGCTCCTATCAAGGTATTTATATCTGACTTAGGACTCCAATTTGTTATCATTCATGTATGTAGTAGACATGTAACTAGAACTTTCCTTATCTATATGCAGGACCTTCGTCTTGTTAGAGACAAGTTTACCCATGTATCAAGAGGATTTGCCTTTGTTCATTTCTATTCAGTATGTTTTTTCTCTGTATTTTCATATGATGTATGGTATTGAGGAAATTTCAGGGGTTGTGTCAAAAATCTTCAAGGTTTTAAAGTTAGTTCCTCTAAAATTTTTTATTTAATGAGTAGTATATAGTCATGAGGATGAGGATATTTCCGGTGTTGTGTACTAAAAAATTGAGGTTTTTAAAGTTAGTTCCTCTTAAATGTTCTATTTCAAGGAGTAATTGTGCAGCTGTTTCCAGTCAGACTGTTGGAGCTATTTAGAAATAAAAGCTGGCATTATTTAGCTTCTGTTTCCTACGTTAATTGCCAATGGTTGCTGGTTATTGATGAGTTGGGCCCTAGAAATGGCTTAGGTGTCCATATTAGTTTTTCCTAGTGTGATGGTTCTGTGTCAACTGTCGAGTGATCCAGTTAAACACCAGATACATGCTGATTATTTTTGCTATTGGCTAGGTGGAGGATGCTACAAAAGCTCTTGAAGTTACAAATGGAACAACTCTCGAGAAGAATGGTCAAATTCTCCGCGTAGCATATGCTAAAAGCATACTTGGTCCGGGAGCTGGCTCATCAGGACATTCTCAATCAAGTAGCCTTGCTGCTGCAGCAATTGAGGCTGCAGCATTTGCTCAACAGGTAATTATAATTGCGGCACCATTTGGTCACTGAAATACTCCTTTGGGGGCCATATTTGAACCTTGGATATCAGTTTAAGCAGACGTCCCGGATTAGAGCATCAAATTTGATTTTAACTGTATGTTTAATTTAGAGAAGTGTTTTTGTTTAAATTAAGCCCTAAATGTTGGCAATAACTTCTCAATTTGAAAAACATTTGTTTCTATGTTTGGCACTTGCTTGGTGGCAGTAATCAGAACCTTGTGGATCTGTTGGTGTTTTTGATGATCAATTATTGCGAGAGTTATAAGCTTTTCCTTTAAATTTCTGTTATCATTTCTGTTTTTTAACATATCTGCCATTGTTTTGATTATGTTTTGTCATATCCCCAGTGAACAGCCTCTGATATACTGTTGGCCATGGGCCTATTTTCATGATATATCTTACTGTTGCACCTGTTTTGTTTTCCAAAATCATTCATCATATATTGCTGAAATGCTTGTATGTCAGTATGATGCTGCTGGTTGGGCCCCCAAGGAGTATAATCCAGATGAAAAGAACTCTGCTGGTGGACAGGAGCAAGGTGGACATGTTAAAGCTCAGAATGAAGTTTCAGCCCCACAGTCTGGATTTGTGTGGGATGAAGCATCAGGCTATTATTATGATGCCACTTCTGGTTTCTATTATGATCCAAATACAGGTTGGTTATCTTGCTTTTCACATGGCATTAGCTATTCTAATGTCTTGTCTGAAAATTCTCTCAAGAGAGAACTTTAGGAAATGGAACCATGGATGATTTTTCTTGCCGTGATAGTTATTCTTCTGTATGATTTTTGTACTGTTAACTTCCTGCTGTATATATTCTTCTGATGAACAGTTCCTCAAACTAATATTTGTTATTGGGATGGGCCCATTTCTACATGATAATGGCATGAAAAACATTTTTGGTTGCGGTTACTCTATGAAAAAAATCTGTCGCATAAGTAGCCTGTAAATATGCATCACAATCAGCCGTAGTTTCTGTGTCAGCTAAATTGAATCTCATCTGTATGCATGCTCTAACTGTACTTTTCAATCCCTTCCAGGTCTATATTATGATGGAAATAATGCCATCTGGTACTCATATGATCAGCAAAATCAGCAGTATGTCCCCTGCACCGATCAAAATTCTAGTGGCACTTCTGAAAAACCTGAAGCACCCAAGGCTGAAAATAATAACACTAGAAAAGTTGTCATCTCTGCTCCTGCTGCGACCATAGCCTCAAGTGAGAAACCTGCTTCCATACCAGATGCCATCCAAGCTGCTGCCTCTGCAGCTTTAGCTGCAGAAAAGAAAGAGAAAGAGAAGGCAAAAGAAATCAAACTTGCTTCGAAGAGTAGCCTCGTCGCCAGTAAGAAGAAGATGAGTAACGTCTTGTCAATGTGGAAGCAAAGAAGTCATGAAGGACAAGCTCCACGTGTGGCCCTGGATGTTGGTCAAACTCTACCTATACTCGATGAACGCCCTAATATGCCTGGACTGTCTGTGAAGGTTAATAAGTTTAGAGTTGAAGCTTTGGGTGCGAAGGAGAATTCTGCAGCTACAGCTAGTTCTGGATTCACGACTCTGGCTCTTGGTACCCCGACTTCGGAATCCAAACCAGACCAGAGGCCTGTTAATACCCCAGGGGGAACATTGATGGGAGTAATCAGAGGCTCAGGGAAAGGGGTTATTAAAACAGATGCTAATTATTCAGGATCATCTGGTGTAGCTTCCACACCAGCAACTTCCTTTACTGGCTCATTGGTTCCTTCTGTGAATTATGATACAGCTGGTGTTGCAACTCCATTCAAAACTGATGCATCTGCACTAGGCTCCTATGGATCACATGTAGCTCCTGGAAGTGGTAAAAGGAGGTTTTCTGAAGCACCTGTTCAGTCTTCTGCTTTTCAGAAGGATCAGCAGACTACTTACCGGGACCGTGCTGCTGAGAGGAGGAGTTTGTATGGAATGAACTCTTATGGAGATGATAACTCTAGCTCTGATGATCCAAGTAAGTTATAAATTCTAATGTGTTACATATGTTTTTTTTTCCTTCCACAGTTTGAGCTTGATGTTTCAAAAAAGGTACCGGAAGCTGTTGATTATGGGATAGAATTTTTTCTGAATGGTAATGGTGTAATGCTAGTTGAAGGCATGTACTAAACTCTAGCTACACAAAGAGTTTAACACACAATGCAAAAGACACTTGGCCATAGAAAAGGTCAAGTATAGAAATACAATAAGTGATCCCTACTTAAACAAAAGCAAAATAAAAACTCACCTTACTCAAATGTACGAAATAATATCAACAGTGTGGAACTAGTTGATGTTGGTTCTGTTGTGAACTTTATAATTAACTTTTTGTTTACCCTTGCAATGTTTAATAATCATGAAAGCGTTTGATATTGATAATGGGTTAGGCTTTGTTTGCTTGAACACAACATCCTTGCGAGATGGCCAGGTGAAATATCCAAGGGCATTGACAGCCAATAGCATGGATTGGAAGATTACACTAGTCTTTCATAGAGTTACTTTATATAGTTGTAAGCATCTGTGGAAGTATATATATATATATATATATATATATATATATATATATATATATATATATATATATATATATATATATATATATATATATAACCTCCTAGTAGTGGATTGAGATCTGTGGATGACTTCCGTTGTTCATTTTTATGTCACTCAAATTAATTTATTAGAATGTTGTGTGTTAATTCTGAATCAACAAGATCTAGATCCGGGATCCAGAAAAGGTGCTTCAGATTCAGGATCTATGCCTTTCCCCCCTGGTGTTGGTGGTCGAGGGACTGCTGACAGTAGTGTACAGAGTTACGACGTTATCACAACTGATCGCGCAATTGATGAGAGCAATGTTGGCAATAGAATGCTGCGCAACATGGGTTGGCAAGAGGGATCGGTATTGTTCTTTCTTAACTATGCATTCCTACTTTTCTTGTTTCGAATATTCTGATGAAAGGGTGGCAGCATAGTTGCTCACCCTCTGCCCTGCACGGTTTTACTTATAAATTCACTTTACTATCCTATTTTATATGATAAAATTTATAATATATAATATTTTTTTGTTACACTTTCTATAAAAAATATTAATTAAATTCTGAATAGGATATAAATAGATGATTATGTGAAAGTAAAGTAGAGTAGGCTGTATTATTATGTATTCTATATACAAAATTAATTTATCATTTATTTATTGTTATCATTCAAATAAACTTTTTAATCATGATTTGCTTTTGGATAAGCTTTATATAAGATAAATTATTTATATGAAGATCAAATATTGGCAAAAGCCTTAAAGGGAAGAGATTTGAGAAGAAAACGGCATGTAGGAAAAGTGTATTCCGTTTTAAAATGCAGTATAGATTTGCCAATATTTCTACCATTGATTTGGACGCACGTATCTGGTGAAGGAGAAATCCTTGTTGACCAACTATTTCAGCACATGGGTTGCCCTTGAATTGAATTGGAGTGTCTAACATTGAATCTGGGTGTTGGTTTGTGTATGTTCTTGTGTCGGCGTGTGGTTACAATATACAGGGACTAGGTAGGGATGGTAGTGGTATGGTAGAGCCAGTTCAAGCCCAAGCAGTAGATAGCAGAGCAGGCTTAGGAAGCCAGCAGAAGAAGAAGGTGGACCCTAGCCTTGAGGTGCAGCCTGGAGATAGCTACAAGACCCTGATTCAAAAGAAAGCCCTTGCAAGATTCCGGGAAATGTCGTAACAAGCTTGTTGTTATAGTTATTTGTAGCATACGTGGGAGGAGAAGATGCTACCTTCTAAAGATAGGTACATTCTAGCACCTGTAAGTTGAAATTGAGACATTTTGGTGATCCATCTTTCTTTGCAATGAAATTCTGTTTTAGAGCTGTCATTTGACTCGGATTGAACATACTATTTCGACTAAATTGTTCATGGGTTGGTGAAGAACATATGATGTATAAATAACAGTGGATTGTTCATTGATGGGCAAATGGTTGTTTGCAAATTATAAATCTTGATCTTTTGCAGCCATCTTCAACTATATGCATTATTATTACCTGCACATAGAAAAACTTGTATGTGCAGGTAAGCTTTTGGGTTTTACTCAAAGGTTATATCAAATAGGGAGATTGTAGGATTGGAAATCTTAAATCGCTTTATGATTGTGAAATTGAATTTTTTTTTAAAAAAAATGTACGATTCTAACAAATAAAGGGCGAGTTTTTGAACAAATTATAAATGGTGCTCGATGGAAAATGAAAGCCTGAAATAGGGTGTTTTTTATATAAATCAATGATTGAAAGGCGATATTTCACAAATGACCCATAATATAGGGTATTTGTTTATATTAATTACAATTGTATTCAGGATACAATACCATTCTCCCAAATTGTATTTCCATTACAATATGTTTATTGTAGATTCCTTTCAATCGAATTATGTGGTTTATCCAAACAATGACCATGTTTCGAAGGCCTTCAAAGTTGATATTCGACTCCAATATTGTTTTGAAGAATGCAGTTGAATTAATTACCTTAACATAAAAACCTTAACAATGGTCACGTTCTTGCCGTCTTCACCAACTTGAAACTTTTGAGTTTACAGATATGTATCAATGCAAGGCAAAATGGTTATCTATGACAACGAAAAGCAAACTGTGATCAGATTCGGACGGGCAAAGTTGCTACCTCTTGCTAATACAGCATTCGAGGTACGACTGTAAATATCCATGGAGTTTCACATACATATTGCAATTTCACAACATCAAACCTTCTATTGCACGTGTAGAATGGGATGATTCAGGAAACATAATAAGTCTATTATGTTGCTGTTTAGTGTAGTCACTTTGGTCTATTTTCTAGCTTATTTTAGTCATCATTTTACTCAACAGCTAAGAAAGAGCATATTGCATTTCTCCTCTCTGTTAACATCTTCTTCCTCTGTTAAAATCAACAGAGTGGTATCAGAGCATAAGGGAATTTGTAGGGACAATAACTATAAACTGTTATGAATCAATCTCTGATACAATAGGAACAAAGTGCAAGCAACTTCAAAGAAAATTCAGGAAATCTAGAAATGATTATACAGATTTTATTCTCATAATATTATACATAAGTATGCAGCTTAGTTGATCCTTCTTATATTGGCAAGGCAATGGTCAATTGGCCTTGAGATGGGTAAGTATCTCACCGGGCACCTCGAATTCACTCTATCAAGCCTGTAACATTACCATTACAAAACACACAATTAAAAATCATGTTATATATTGATAAAAAAAATATTGAGAAAAAGTATTAATTACCTGTAATTAAGAAGAAAATAATGGAGGAAAATGTAGATTTCAAGCCTTGCAAGATCCCTGCCTGGACACAGCCTGCTACCCGCTCCAAATGGAATGTAATTTGCCCTTGTTTTTGGATCCTTTTACATTATCAAACAAATATTGAAATATAAAATATATATATATTATAGTTGAAATGTATAATTTTATGATAAGATACTTACATCCCATCTGGAAGGATTGAAGTCTTTGGCATTGAGGAACTTATCCTCATCCAAATGAGCACTTCTCAGCCATGTCAGTATCCTCCATCCCTTTGGGACAATATATCCTTCAATTCAAAAATTAATGGAAGATTAAGGATATGTATAGATATATAGATAGATAGATCGAATGTAAGTGACTTACCGTTGATGTTAACATCGGTGTTGGCCTCTCGAAACAGCGTAAATGAGATGTTGACAACACGAAGGGTTTCGTCGATGACCTTGGACAAGTACTCCATTTGCTTTGTCTCTTTGAGGCTCAACCCCTTCTGTGTTGCTTCTCTCCTCCTTACTATCTCTTCTTGCTCCTCCTTGGCCTTCTGTAAGACATTGGGATGATCATGCATGAGGAGAATCGCCCACATGATGGCATGACCTGAAGACTCATGTCCAGCATTCAAGAACATGATGATGAGGTCTATGATCTCCTCATCGCTCAGCTTCCCGCCGCCATTCTCGTCCTCCACATCCATCAACATGCCCATCATATCCTTTCTCTCTTCATCCACATTCATCATCCTTCTCTCATCCACTACGCCTTGAAAGATCTTTTGCAGATTCCTCCTTGCCTACATCAATACATTACAAGCTATATATTACTCTTTGTACTTGTTAATGAAGCTAGATGTTCAAGTATGTAGTCACCTTGAGTGCCTTATGATAAGCGAAGCCGGGGAGATCAATAGCCATGGACTTCAATCCATAGTTCAAAGTGGTGTACTCCTTCTCCGATGCTTCCATTATCGAATCACTCCTCTCGCCCATCATCACGTACATGATCACCTTGAACGCGATCTTTCTTGTCTCGGTCAAGAACTCAATAGGCTTCTCCATGGACGCCCATTTGTCCAATGATTCAACCACGGTGTCTTCAATGTGGTTAATATAGAGAGACAAAGCTCGTTGGCCGCTAAGAGGAGGAGTGGTGAGCCTCCTCATGCGCTTGTGCTCTTCGTACGAGATGCCATGGAAGGCCTTCTTCCCCATCAACTTAGTGATAGATGTAGGGTACCCAGGACCGAATGTCACTTCATCCGATAACACTCTCTTGCAGACTTCAGGAGTAGTGACTATAACACATGGCCTTCCAAACATGAAAGCTCTATATATCCCGGTTGCACCATATCTATATACATGAATCACATCATTTTAGTATCTATATATAAAGAAATCAAATTGTAGAGATAACAAGGAGATATAGATTAATAAAAGACCTTGAAGAAAAGTTGGAGATGAAAGAGTCCGGATCAGGTGACTTGAAGGCCTTAAGGAAAGACAACTGAGTGCCAATGAAAGGGAAGCCCAAGTCACCAGGAGGAAGAAGCTTCTTCGTCTCCTTATTCAATGATCCATTCACATAAAACCATTCATTTGCTTTCCTTAGAAGCACCCACAAAGCCACCAAAATGACTGACAAACCCATCAACTCCATTGCTACTTCTTGCCTGCCTGCTTCAATTCGATCAGCTAAATTAATGAATTTTGAGATGCTCAACTTTCAATTGTTTGATTTGCAATTTGGAGGTTATACTTATAAGGGGGAAATGCTGATCAAACATCTTGTTTTCAATGTGTTCAAAATGTGGGAATAGTATCGGATTGCAGATCCATGTTGAAATCAGCTTAATCATATATCCGATCTTGAATTATTTCGTTAGTACAAGGTGGATTGTGAAAAATCCATGGAGATTTGTAGATTCTCTCTTTCGATTACGTTCATTGTCACCAAACTCCGCTTTGAATTAGTCTTTCAACGATAGCTTATGTCAAAATCTCAGCGGTGTCAATGTGACGTTCAACTCTCTACAAGCCAACGGTATACATTTCTTCTTAGATAAAAAGTTGAACGTGGATTCAATTTAACTTTAAATATTTTAATACATCATAGTAGACTAGTAGAGTATACCAGTACAAATCCGGTCCGGCCCATCCAGCCCGTCCATTCGGTGAAAAAATATGGGCATGAGTAACTAGTTTCGCACCGCTCGTGTTTTTAATGGACGGATATGAGTAAATATTTTGGCCCATGGGCCAATTCGGCCCGGCTCGTGTATATATATAAAATATGGTACTTGACTGTAATGGTTTTTTAGGTGTTTAAGTTTATTCATTTTTTGTGAATTGATTGTTGTTGAATCTGTTGGTAAGTACACTATGCAAGTCTAATTGGATTGAAAGTGTGTATTACATACATTATTAAAAAAAATACATTATATTATTACTTGTTTTGAACTATAAATTCCGGGGAGAAAACCCCACAATCAAGTACATACGGGCCATACTAGCCGCCTTGGTAGTCCACCCGTTTTTTACATGGATGGGCATGAGCAGCGTTTGTAGCCCGGATAAGCCGGGTCGGACCAACCCAACCCGCACCTTTCGGATAGAGTTTTTAGATATGGTTTGGCCCGAGCCTGCTTTTGTACATTTGTATAGTAGAGCATTTTATGTATAATTTATGGATGATCCATCAAATTATACAAGATGAGTTTTCTATAAAATGCTAGCATGATCCTTAATAGCAATGGAAGCTAAATAAGGTTATCTATTACAACTACATCATTTAGTTAAACTTTTCCTACTTTAAGTATTTAACTGTAGTTGTTGTTTCTTTACTAATAATCAAGTATACATTCAGTTTTTCTATGGACTAAACCGGGTTCTCTGGTTTATTAGTGAAAGCGAATAGAGAAGAAGTGCTCTTTATTAAAGGGCAATAAGCATATATAATTACAGAAAAACCTTTGTTTGGACATAATAATAACTATTCTAGGGAGGCTACAAAATCTAGGGTGGCTACAAAATCTAGGGTGGCTGTATGTTGGAATTTAAAATACATAAAGCAACTTTATCTAGTAGTTGTATTAACAGTTGACACAACAGTAATATCAACAGTTGTATTAGTAGCTGGCATAACTGTAATATAGCTAATACCCCCCCCCCCCTCCCAAGCTTGATTATACAGATTGTCCATACCAAGCTTGGTTGTGAGCAACTTGAATCGGCTAGGATGGAGCCCCTTGGTTAGAAGATCAGCTAACTGATGTTCAGGGGCACATGGCAGATTTGCATGATGCCAGCACCAAGTTTTTCTTTTGATAAAGTGTATGTCTATCTCGACATGCTTTTGCCTTGTCATGTTGAACTGGATCATGAGCTATATTACTTGCAGATTTATTGTCACAAAACAACTCCATAGGATCTTCCCACTCAATTCTTAAATCATTTAAGATGATTCTCATCCACAACATTTCACAAATTCCATGAGCTGCAGCTCGAAACTCAACCACTGCACTTGATCTTGCAACAACTCCTTGCTTCTTACTTCTCCATGCAACCAAATTTCTACTTAAATAAACACAATATCCGGTTGTAGAAAGTCCGCAACATATTCAGCATCCGAGTATGCTTCAAGTTGGAGCTTGCTCCTCTTGGTGAATAATATACCCTTTCTTGAGGTGCCTTTAAGATATATGAGAATCCTATATGCAATCTGAAGATGTGGAACCCTAGGATCTTGCATAAATTGACTAATAACACTTACTGAAAAAGTAATATTTGGTATGGTATGAGCAAGATAAACCAGTTTTCCACACAGTTTTTGGTACAAATGCTTGTCCACTGTTGCCTCAGTTTCAACCTTGCCAATTTCCTGGTTATAGTCAATAATAGTGCTTACTAGTTTGCAGTTTTCCATTCATGCTTCTTGAAGTGTTCCTTGGTATACTTTTGTTGGGAAATAAATATACCTTTTCTGGATATAGCTATTTCAATTCCCAGGAAGTATTCAGTTGACCAAGCTCCTTAACCTCAAACTCCTAAGTCAATATGGTCTTCAATCGGGTTTGTTCAATAAAGTCATATCCTGTCATAATAATATCATCTACATAGACAAGAAGAATACTGACCCTCCCGAAGTTAAGAGTGTTTTGTAAACAATGTATGGTCACCCTGACTCTGAGCATACCCTACAGACCGCATCACCCCGCGAAAGCGGCCAAACCATGCACGAGGAGATTACTTCAGTCCGTATAAGGCTTTACGCAGCTTACAAACACGATCAGGAGATGTGGATGAAAATCCCGGAGGCAAGCTCATATAGCTATCTTCATTGAGGTACCCATTCAAGAACCCGTTCTTAACATCAAACTGAAACAATTTCCAATCAAAATGTGTAGCAAGGGATAAGAACAAATGAACGGTAGACATCTTTGCAACTGGATCAAATGTCTCTTGGTAATCCAAACCATAAGTTTGAGTAAAGCCGCGAGCAACGAGGTGGGATTTATACCTAGCCAAAGAACCATCAACATGATACTTAACAGCAAATACCCATTTACAACTTACAATGCTATGCCTAAATTGTTTATCCACAAGATCCCAAGTGTGATTAGCTTCAAGAGACTTCATTTCCTCATTCATTGCATGCTGCCACTCAGGTAATCCAAAAGCTTCCCGTGCATCCTTAGGAATTCTAATTTGATTAAGGTTAGTGAGAAACCGTTTCTGATGATCAGAAAAACGATCCAAAGAGGTATAATTAGAGAGAGAGGATAAAGGGGATTTTTGGTACAAGCCCTTGAGACTTTTCTTAGAGTGATTGGAACGTCAGATGATGGTGGTAATGGGGTTGGTTCTGCAATAGTCACCAGACCTATTTCAACAATTGAAGGGTGTTGAGAAGGGGTGACCCTTCTGAAGTAAGTCTTGTGGAACCTTGAAGAGGTTATTGACTGTTTTTGTGGAGCTTGGTCAGTTGGAGATAAAGGTAGTTGGATGGGTTCAGGGTCATAATGATCTTTAGCCGAAGAGGAAATATGTTCATCTGATGAAACTGATGAGTTGACTGGAGCCGATGGAGTAAGGGTAGTAGTATAGCTAGGAAGTGATGTTGGGTCAATGATGATATGATCCATAAATGAGTTAGCATGGTTTAATGATGGTGGTTCAATACTAACTATAGATTCAAGGAAGGTGGAATCTTGAACTTGAACAGTTAAGGGGCTGTAGATTGGGTTGTTTTTATCAAATGTAACATCAACAGAAACATATGTTTGTTTTGAAAGAGGACAATAGCACTTGTAACCCTTCTTGGTATTGGAATAACCTACGAAGATACATTTTCTAGCCCTGGGATCGAGTTTACCCCGACACGGAGTATGAACATGGACATAAGTAGTGCAACCAAAGACTCTAGGCTCTAACCCATGATTGATCGAGAGGTTAGGATAGAAGGTTTGAAGGTGGCTTATTGGACTTTGGTATTGTAGTGTTTTAGAAGGGGTTCGAATGATCAGAAACACAATTGTGAGGGCTGCTTCTACCCAGTATAACTTTGGAACACGGGATTGAAACATGACAGCTCTAGTGACGTTAAGAATGTGACCATTTTTCCGTTTAACAAGACCATTTTGTTGTGGTGTATACAAACAAGAAGATTCATGAATAATACCTTTGGAGATGAAGAAATATGGCAAGGTCTGATTGAAATAATCCTTAGCATTATCAAATCGAATGCGACGAATGGATTTACCAAACTGATTGAGAATCATGGTGTAAAAGGCTACGATAATTGTACTAGCTTCTGATTTATGCTTAAGGAGAAACAACCAAGTCACCCTTGTGCAATCATCAATTAAGGTAAGGAACAATGAAGCCCTAATAATATTTTTGACATTGCAGGTCCCCAAATATCACTATGAACTAATTCAAAAGGTAGAGTACATCTTTTATTTCTAATAGGAAATGAGACTCCTTTTTGTTTGGCCTTCACACAAGTAGAACAAACAAGACCTTCTGACTTTAAACTAGTGTACAAATTAGGAAATAAGTGCTTCATAAGGGAAATAGATGGATGGCCAAGGCGACAATGTTGAAGCCAAAAATCATATTCAAGAGTGGTGCTTAGGTGGCTAGTAGCATGACGTTTCTCTAAGAAGTAAAGGCCCCCGTTCTCTCTACCAACTCCAGTCGTCTTCCTCAAGCCTGGTTCCTGTATTACACAACCAGAAGAAGAGAAAACAATATCACAGTTAAGATCATTAATAAGTTTCTTAACTGAAATGAGGTTAGATGAGAGAGTGGGTATGAATAGAACATTAGATAGGGAAAAAAAGGAAGATGTATCAAAAGTGCCACTTCCTAAGATGGGTGAAGAGGTTACATTAGTTGTGATAAGATGTTTCTGACAAGAAAATAGGTAATATGAAGTAAAAGAATAAGGACCATTTGTCATATGATCAATTGCACCGCTGTCCAGAATCCAAATTTGGTCAAAAACGGATTTTTTGTACCCTGAGAGCCAAATTCTCAAAATTCATGAAACCGGAAGGAGCTTGAAGAGCCTTCAACATGCTCTACAAGTGTTCTATCTCAGTAATCATTTTAGTAGGAGAGGTTAGAGTTGTTGCAACAACAATATGTGCCTTTGATTGAGAACTAGAGGACTCAAGTGAGAAATTTTGAGGATTCTTCTTTACCCAATCTCGATTAGGAGGTCTGCCTGCAAGTTCCCAATATCTCTCCTTTGTGTGTCTGGATTTCTTTCAATGGGTGCACCATAAACCATTAATGTCTTTCTTTCCCGTTTTTGAAAATAGTGTCATATTTTCAAATTCTGCAAGATGTGGAAAAAGCATGATGTTTTGCCTGATTTCCTCCATCCGAATGGTAGAAATATTTTCTTCCAAGGATAGAAGAGGTTTGATGCCCAGAATTTGAATTCGCACTTGATCAAATTCAGGATTCAAGCCAACAAGGAATATGTATGAACGGCTACGGTTAACAGAAACACTGCAACAATTCTTACTCATTAGGATCTTTCAAAACGAGAGATTGGGATAAATTAATTTCCTGCCAAAGATTCTATAAAATAGTAGCATATTCAGAAATAGACATGGAACCTTGTTTGGTGGAGAAAACATTCACTGAAAGCTCAAAGAGAGCAACCTCATCTTGAGCCTTGTCATAAGAACACTTCAGACAATTCCAAATGTCTTTAACATTTGGAAGAAATATACAATTGGATCCAATACTAGAATCTATGGAAGCCCACAACCATGACTTGATGATTGAATCTTCACGAGTCCATAACTTAAAGGTGGGATCTATTATCGCATAAGCATCAACAAAAAGATGGTCATCCTTGTCACTTCCGGTGAGGGATGCCTTAACAACTTCAGCCCAAATACGGTAATTCTTTCCATTGAGCCGATACACCATCTGAATTGGAAGAAGAGTTGAGTGATTGAAGTTTGTGGGGGTAAACTTAGTTTCTTCAGCTTTCTCCATAGAAGGTAGAAAGATTGTACTGGTAAGGAATTGCTGACAAAGGTGGTGGTAGAGAAAAAAAAAAAAGCAACTCTCTAGAGTGGCTCTGATACCATGAAAGTGAATAGAGAAGAAGTGGTCTTTATTAAAGGGCAATAAGCCTCTATGTATAATTACAGAAGAACTCTTGCTTGGACATAATAATAAATATTCTAGGGAGACTACATAATCTAGGGTGGCTATATGTTGGAACTTAAAATACATAAAGTAACTTTATCCAATAGCTGTATTAATAGCTAACACAACAGTAATATCAGTAGTTGTATTAGTAGTTGGCATAACAGTAATATTAGCTAATAATTAGTTGACCCTCTTCCTCGTGTAATGCAAAAGGAACAAGCTTCCTCTAAACACCTTTGGAGAGGATAATAGATTGATACTAGTTTCCATGTAATTTCTATCTTCTCTATTTGAGTTCCTGCACCATGCTCTAATGGTGATTCACAAACTTGAAAGCATTATAAACAAAACATTATTAGGAAACTAATTGCTTTCTTTTCATAGTTTGCATAATCTTTCTTGGAGTTTAGATGAGTACTGTAATTAGTTTCATGGTTACTCTCCCTTCGTTATTACTAGCAAATCTATTGTAAGTAAGAAAATTATACAGTGTTTTAGGGATTTAACATAAATGTTAATAGAATCATAATTGTATATATGGTGTGTAACGGGACCTTGGTGTATCTCTAGGAGGAGAATCGGCAACAAGAATGAAAGATTAATTTAATATTTCAAATATGTGTTTATTCAAAAAGAGGAATGATAGATATAAAGATTACAGAGAAATTGTTGATGCCCTAATGTTTTCGTGAAGATATCTGCTAGTTGATTGAATGAGTGAATGTGAGTAGTTTTGATATTTCCATTTTGGCCTTGATCCCGAATGATGTGACAATCGATCTCAATATGCTTGGTACGCTTGTGAAAGATTGGATTAGATGATATATGAAGAACCACTTGATTATCACACCAAAGATTCATAGGTTGAGTGTGGGTGAAGCCAAGAGACTGTAGGAGGGACTTGAGCCAAATTACTTCACAAGTGGTGGAGGCCGTGGCTCGGTATTCGGCTTCGGTTGAAGATTTGGAGACGGTTGTCTGCTTCTTCATTTTCCATGAGATGGGAGACTTCCCGAGCATAATGGCAAAACAAGTTAACGAATGACGGGTAAGTGGACGTGAGGCATAATAAGAATCACAAAAAGTATTGAGTTGTAAATTGCTATATTGGGATAAGAAAATACTGTTTCCTGATGATGGTTTAAGATAGCGAAGTATTCTGAGACCTACGTTCCGATGTGTTATAGTCGGACGGTTGAGAAATTAAGCAAGGATATGGACGGAGTAGCATAGCTCTAGTCTAGTGAGTGTTAGGTAGATGAGGCGGCCAACAAGTCTGCGATAGCGTTCCGGATCGACGTAGGATGGGCTGTTGTCAAGGGCAAGACCGTGGTTGGGCTTGATTGGAAAAGTGACTGGTCTAGTGGCGAGATTTCTAGTGTCACTAAGGATATCAAGAGTGTATTTTCGTTGTGAAAGGAGAAGACCCGTAGGTGTTCGTGTGGTCTCGATTCCAAGAAAGTAACGAAGAATACCTAGATCTTTCATATTAAAACATTGGTCAAGATAAAATTTAAATTTAGAGATGGAAAGCGAGTCTTTACCGGATACGATAATGTCGTCAACATATATGAGTAGATGGAGAACAATGGCATTCCGTTTGAAAGAGAAAAAAAAAGATTAATCGGCTTTTGATTGTTGGAAACCGACGTTGACGAGGGCTGCAAAGACCTTAGCGACCAATTTCATGGTGCTTGTCGAAGGCCGTAGAGGGATTTTTGAAGTTTACACACTTTTGATAAACCAGGAGGAGGGAATCCGGGTGGGGGATGCATGTAGACGTCTTCCTGGAGATCACCGTGGAGAAAGGCGTTGTGAACGTCTAGTTGATGCAATTCCAATTTTTGGATTGAGGCAACTGCAAGAAATGCCTTCACCGAATTCATCTTAGCAACGGGAGCGAAAGTTTCTGAGAAGTCTATACCTTGTTTTTGTCGATTGTCTAACATGACGAGCCGTGCTTTGTAACATTCGAGAAAATCATCTGCATTATACTTGAAACGATAGACCCATTTACATCTAATTGGTGATTTGTCTGGTGGAAAATCGACAATTGTCCAAGTGTTATTGCGGAGAAGCACATCGATCTCGGTTCTCATGCGGGAACGTCATTCGGAGTGTTGAGAGGCATTCTTATAAGACTTTGGTTCCGGAATTCTTTCAATAACTGCAATATAACTTTTCATAGGTGTAGATAAATGAGAGTAAAACGAAATTAGAGAGAGGATACCTTACCGAAGGAATGGATTGGGATAGAGCGGGAGGACTTGTAGATGACGGAATAGAGTGGACGGTGTTACATATGTAATCGTCATAGCGTGTAGAAGGATGAGATGTACTTCTATCCCTACACGGTGTAGGAATAGAAGTAGTTTGAGGTTGTTGGTTCCCTCTGTCTACGGTAATGGGTTAATTTCCAGGAGATGAAGAAAGATTTGAGTTAGAGAGGGAGTTAGGGTTAGAAGATTGATTAGAAGAAGGGTTTAAAGAAGAGAGAGGGGGTGTGGAAGTGATTGGTAAAGAACAGGTAGTGGTAGGTCCCATAGAGGAGAGATTGACGTGTAAAATATTGTTTGGACATGAATTAGGGGGTGTATTATCATCTGTAAAAGGGAAACTAGATATTTAAGGTGTAGGTCCATGGGATAAGGAAGATATATTTAATTGCTTAGTTTGAAAAGTTGGTGGGAAGGATTGGGAGGGGTGGGAGAATTTGATGGAATATTACCCATAAAAGAGAAAGGAGATAAGTGGGGTGGGGGCTTAATGAATTAAGGAGGAGAGATTTGATTGGATGAGAGGAAAAGTTGTATGGTAGAGTTAAATTTAAAAGAAGATAGATCATATGTTAACAACGTTAAAAATTGTAAATTTGGTGAAGAAGTAGATTTATTTAAATTAATGAGATTTTGAAAAGAAAAATACTTTCGTAAAATATGACATCACGGGAAATAAAAAAAAAAGTAAGTATGCTTAAATCAAAAAGTCGCCATCCTTTTTGGCCGTCCGGATATCCCATAATAATAGATTTTTGAGAGCGTTTTTTAAATTTATCAGATGAGCAAGGTAGATTTGAAGTATAACAAAGACATTCAAAGACTTGAAAATTTTTGTAATTAGGACGTTTTGAAAGAAAATTTCGTAAGGTGATTTTCCGTTGAGAATCGAGGATGGAGTTCGATTAATTAAATAACATGTCGTAAGAATACATTCACCCCAAATTTTGATAAGAGCATTGGATTGAAACAATAAAGCACGAGCAACATTTAAAATGTGTCGATATTTACGTTCAACGCAACCGTTTTGTTGTGGTGTATAAACGCATGAGGTTTCAAATAAAATTCCATTTTGGTAAAAAAAAGGCTTAAGTGAAATAAATTTCGATCCATTATCGCTGTGGAATTTCTTTATAGTTTTATTAAATTGATTTTTGGTTATAATAAAAAAATTACGAATAGTTTTAGAAACCTTAGATTTATTTTGAAGTAGAAAAATCCAAGTTATTGTTAAAAAATCGTCAACTAGGGTAAGAAAATATTTATCACCGCATGAGGAAGATGTCCGATATGGACCCCAAATATCACAATGAATCAAATCAAAATTATATAAGGCATGTGATTGACTTATATGAAAAGATGAACGAGATTGTTTAGCTTTGTGACAAATATCACACGGTAAAATGTGTGTTTATTTGAATCAAAAAACACAATATTTGGAATAGAAGTAGTAATTTTAAAGGACGGATGTCCGAGGCGTAAGTGTCATAAACGCAATTACGAGGTGTGGAAGGGTCGACCCATTCTAGCAAATAAACGCCATTACGAGGCTCACTTGCTCCATATCAGAATCCGCAAAAAACGGTCTTGGATGGCACATAAACGATTAGTAAATATAATAACATAGTTAGAGGACAATACGATTGATGACAATCTAGCTGATGACAATGCGTTGACAACAATGTTTTGATGATATTATCATTTCCAACACTACAAATAATGACAACACGGTCGATGACAATTTCGTTGAGGACAATACAATTGATGACAATCTAGTTGATGACAACACAATTAGTGACAATGTCGTTGATATTGTTATAATTGATGATAATTCAATTCATGACAATACGGTCGACATTTAATATTTTTATTATACAAAGTAGTTACACAACAAAACAAATACACAAGTTAAATGGTATTGCACAAAGTAGTTACACAACAAAGCACATACACATGTTAAAATGTTATATAATTGGGTTGATAGTTCTTTTGTTCCCTTATTCCCCTACATAGTGTCATTCTGAACCGAGTCCAAAATCATCCCTATCCTACTCACTGACGTTTCAATCGTTATCATTTTGTTCTCAAATTCTTCACTTCACTGACTTGTAGAGACACATATATTAAGGGGCGGTAAATTACAAGGCATTATAGCAATGAAACAACGCTATCATTGACTGACTTGTAGAAGCTCAAATTCTTCACACGATTTACACAAAACGACGATGTCAATGACTCACTCTGTTGATACTTCCTAACTATTCTCACATTATGGCAATGAAATTTGCAACTCCATAGCCAAGAGCATCCAACGCCTCAATTGCTTTATCCATAGTAGATTTTCTTGTGTAAGAGCTTCTCTGCATAAACAACCTTAATATGAATAATTGACACAAACTATCAACTTTCTAAAACCTATCCTGCAAATAGTAAAATGTACAAGTTTCAGGAATAACGTCCCATGCTCGTCAAATTTTGCTTCATCTCCAAAACCAAAAAACAAAGAGGCCAAATTTAAGGTATGTTGATTAGAAAAGAAACCCCTAAGCAATCATATAGCATATAATAAACTAAATAATAAATCCTAAAAGGATGAACTAACATCAATTTTACCTTAAAATATAAGCATATTATTGACCAAGTGGTTACTCTGCAGTAAAAAAAATATCTCATCCATAAATTGAATACAAAACCCTTAATTTATCTGCTTAGAAATTGTAAGAAAAAAGTAGCAGCAATTCAGCAAAAAATCTGATTCATTTTCAATCCAATCCTCTTCTATTCTAAACAAGTTCTTTGGCAAGAGATTCTTTTTCAATTGATTCATCTATCCAACTAAATTCAGATCACGTGATAAATTAGTTATAATCATCAAGTAAAACAAAGCAACTAAAAGTACATTGGTGTGGCAAGACTTATGAGAAGTTGCCGGAAAAAACTCGTCCCAAATGAAAACCGCGCCTCACTGTAGTGGCGGCGGCCACTGCTAGGGTGTTATGTGCAGGTTTGAGCGAGAGTAAAGGCTGTCAAAGTCCGATATAGACGGCCAGTAGAGCGGGGTCGTGTGCATACGAGCGCACCTGCGCATTAGGCTCAAGCCCAGGTTAGTATCGCGAGCTGAATATAGGCTTAGGCCCAAGCCTAACACATAAACCCGATGAGGTTTCATTCAAAAATCAATTAGCAATAAGAGGATTAGCTCGACGACCTTATATACTAGGCTCGGAATGTGCGATCTTTCGATGTGGGAAACTTATTATCTCCAACAGAGGTTGCAACACAGTTTCCGACACATGTGAGTTCGACAGTGACGAAGATGAAGACGGAGACAATAGAACCCGAAACCGAAAACCAAAACTCGAACCCAATGAGTTTTCCATTACCTCACCACTGCTTCGCAGCCGAGTGGATACGATATTTTCACCATTTAAAATTATGTTTATCCTAAAAAATATACATATATTATCCATTAAATCCAATTAATTTTCTTTTATTGATAATCCAAAACAATCTAGGAGCCTGCTATATTCAAAGTAGTAAGCGAGCGAGTCAAAGACTCGAAGCTATGGTTTAAAACTCTACTAAAATAGTAGGCGAGCGCTAGCAGGCTAAATCTTCAAAGCCTCTCTCCTCGTCAATCACAATCGCACGACAATGGAGGAAGAACAGCGATCCCGTCTCCTCAGTCTATCCTCTCGCTACCCACCTCCCCAAGGTTTGATTCATTTTCAAATTCAACATTTCAGATTCTCTTTTTATAACCCCATTCATGGTGGATTCTATAGTGTCTGTTTTACAAATAATCCGACAATTTTGCAGGGGTCAAGCTATCGTATGGAACAGCCGGATTTCGTGCTGATGCATCGCTCCTTGAAGCGACCGTCTATAGGGTTGCAATTTTGGCGGCTTTGAGATCTATTAAAACTCAATCAGTGATCGGACTTATGATCACGGCCTCCCACAATCAGGTGTCTGATAATGGCGTTAAAATCTCCGATCCTAGCGGTGAGATGTTGAATCAGCAGTGGGAGCCCTTCGCCGATTCCCTCGCCAACGCATCTGATCCCAATCACCTTATTACGGTCTCTCTCTCCCTCCAACTTTCTCCCTAGATCGCTTGTTTAGTCTGACATAGATTTGGTTGAAACTAGTCTGAGATGTTGAAATTATGGAAGACCATGTGAATATTGGAACTCTAGGCCTGAATGTATGTGCCTTTTGGTGTAAATTCTAAGCAGCTGGTGGATGAATTTGTGAGAAAGGAGGGGATTTCGATTGGTGTTGGGCGCCCTGCTGAGGTCTTATTGGGAAGAGATACAAGGCCTAGTGGAGAATCTCTCCTTGAAGCTGCAAATCATGTACTCTATTCCTTCTCCATGGTTTTAGGGTTATTGTCAGACTACACTTAATTTATAAGATAAGAGCGATAACCTAGCTGTGTTGATTATTTTGATTGAAGGGAATAAACTCTGTGATTGGAGCAGTAGCCTATGATATGGGAATTGTGACCACTCCGCAGTTACACTGGATGGTTCGAGCAAGAAATAAGGGCATAAAGGCAACTGAACAGGACTACTATGAACAACTTTCTGCATCTTACAGGTGTGTATGCTGTATATGTTTGTTTGTTTTCAGCAGTATAATAGTGAAACGAAATTTAGAAATTTCTTATATGTTCTGATTCCGTGTAATGATTGGATTAGGTGTCTGGTTGATTTGATAAATGATAGAAGTAAAACGGATAACATTGGAGGAAAAGTGGTTGTTGATGGGGCAAATGGAGTTGGTGGGGATAAGCTTGAAATGTTGAAAGATTTGTTTGAAGACGGGACTATTGAGATACGTAATTCCAGCAAAAGTGGAGGTATGTTAAATGAAGGAGTTGGTGCTGATTTTGTTCAGAAGGAGAAGATTGTACCATCTGGATTCAGTGAAGTTGACAGCGGGCTCAGGTTTGTGGGCGTCCATTTGGTCTCCTCCATCTAATTTTAATAAATTGTATCATCCATCCGGCTTTCTTTTATTGAAAAAGGATGTTCAGACATTAATTTTCCCAATCAGATAGAGATACTCTAACCATTGTGTTGGCTCTAGTTTTCCAGGTGTGCTAGTCTAGATGGAGATGCTGACCGACTTGTATATTTTTCCGTGCAACCAAACTGCAATAAGACTGATCTTGTTGATGGGGACAAGATTCTATCCTTGTTTGCGTTGTATATCAAGGAGCAACTAAGTTTTCTAGATGAAAATGATAACACAAATGCTCATTATCATGCCCGGCTTGGCGCAGTACAAACAGCATATGCCAATGGGGCATCCACAGCCTACTTAAAGAGCTTAGGGTTAGATGTTGCCTTGACTCCTACTGGAGTGAAGTACTTGCATGAAGAAGCTGCTAAATATGATATAGGAATATACTTCGAGGCAAATGGACACGGGACAATTTTGTTTTCAGAAAACTACGTGTCATGGCTAGAGGGTAGAGCCAAGGAGTTATCGTCCACATCGAAAGGTGAGTTCCAGTCTGCTAAATCTGTTATTAAGAAGGTCAGGAACAGGGTATTATGGAATATAGAAATTCCAGCCTCCCAAATAAAGAACTGTTATTTCTGTGTTTTACTTTATTCTTTTTTTCTCTCTCTGTTTTCAGTTCAGTGACTGCTTGTTCCAGGTTCACAGAAGCAGCAGGCAGTTCTTCGGCTACTGGCTGTTAGTAAGCTGATCAACCAGGCAGTTGGTGATGCTTTGAGTGGATTGCTCTTGGTAGAGGCCATTTTACGTCATATGGGATGGTCAATTGAAAAATGGATTAATATATACCATGATCTTCCTAGCAGGCAGCTTAAGGTTTACTCTCTTAACCCTTTGTGTTTCTACTTAAGAAGGGTACAGATCCTACACATTACCTTCACTTATACAAAAAACATTCTCGACACCTAGCATTTCCTCCTCCTCTAATTAGCCTGTCACTTATTGAGCATTTATAGTGTGGTAAAGGACTATCGCATATTGCTTTATATTTGTGCCTTACAGATGACCTCTTTTTAGTGAACAGAAATGTTATTATAATAAATGACGTTATCTTAAATTTGATGAACAAAGTTTCCCTTTTAATCCTTAGTGACCTTGAACTATAACTTAGTTGTCTACGCCTTATAAGTTGGCCTTTAAGCTTTTCTATTCATTCACATGTAGTAAATGTGATGTGTATGCTGAACCCCAAAAGTATGTGGTGCAATTGGTTTTTCTTCTTATATTTCAAAATGCTGAATGTTTGTTTCTCAGGCTAAAGTTGTGGACAGAACTGCTGTTGTTACTGCAAATGCAGAAACTGTGGCCATCAAGCCGCCAGGCATTCAAGAAGCAATCAATTCTGAAATAGGTAAGCATTACCTTCTTTTGTTACATATTTGTAGGATGAATGGTTATGGAGATATCAAATCTTGTTTTGTGTTTCTATCCCAATATCCACATTATAGAAGAATATGAACCAGGAGTGTAGAACTACTGCTACAGAGTTTGTAAAAACTTTTTGGCTATGCAGTTTTACTTTTACTGAAAACAGTCTAGGACTACTGCTACAGACTTTAGAATTGGGTGCACTGCAATTTCATTTGGGTAGCTTTTGCTGTGGAGTTTTGATGACAAGTTTCCCTCGATATGTCAAACACTTACTATAGCTCTGTAAAAAAAACTAAAACTCCACAAGATTCTAACCAATAAGCTGTGCCAAACAAAAGCATTGGTAATTATTGGTAGTGTCAAAACATGAATTGAACTAGGCCAGACCCCATCAGGACCTACATGACAACTACTAAATTTCCATTCCATACCTCAATTTGTCACTGACCCTCAAATATATATGCTTATGAATGTTGCATTGGTGCAATATTACAAGTGTCATCATCTTAACAAATGTATTTTTTATCTTTCGTATTGTTGCCCTATAACGTGATATGTTTCTGCAGAGAAGTATCCTCAAGGAAGGTGCTTTATACGGCCTTCTGGCACAGAGGATGTTATCCGAGTTTATGCAGAAGCAGCCACCCAAGAAGCAGCAGACTCCTTAGCAACTGCAGTCTCACGTATCGTGGACGAATTCCTTGGATTTGGCACCAACAAGGAGCATTGAGCCACTTCAGTTAGATTTTTAGTACAACCTTCCTAACAGCACAATGCGGAAAATTGCCTATAAATGAATTAGGGATGTGGATAGGGAGTTAGAATGAGACAGGATTATCGCTCATCTTTGTATTTCTTACTGTACCCCCATTTTGGTCTGACTGAGGGTTGCTGCTTTTGGGGTGCAAGACAACTTAATCTAGGGCATTGACTCATACATGCCTTTTATCTAAAAAGTATACTCTAAGACAACAGCACTTGCTCCATTTTTAATCATTGCTTTGGTGTTGCCTGTCAATTCTCAAAACTTATGGTCCAACAGTGTGAATCAACTTGTTGCGGCATTCCCTGAGTGACCGAGTCTGGTTCATCAGGTTACACTCCGGATAAGCAGAATAGGGTCCGACGCCCAGACTAGAACAGGCCCTAACCCACCAAACTGAGGTCAGCCTCCGGGCAGTGAAATCCAAAGTTTGGTTTTTTGGGTCAGGTCAGTTCTGTCCAACTCAGGGTCAGCTTTGGTTCAATCCTAGTTGGCACTCGGCAGGCTAGCTTGACTCAAATAGAACACCCGTCAAGTCTTATCCGGTGCATAAAAGCACATTACTTGGTAACAAGCAAGGCTTGAAATGGGAGCAGAAACAAACGCAAAATGATCATATACTATCCATTCTAGACACTTGCATCTAGAACTCACTTACCTGGTTTATTCCAAATGAAGTTTTCCATTGCAATGCTGCAGATAATATTCAACCAACTGGGAATAGGAATACAAAGAATGAGTTCAAGAGAATCCTGGTCTTCAGTAGATGCTGAGCCCTATAAATTACCGTCTGTCTATCCCATAAACAAATGTCTGATTTACATTTTGGATTACAACCAAGCAAGATACATGCATTTCCAGTTCCACATAGCATGCCTAAATTTTGTTATCATCAGCCAAGGATAGAGCAAGAACTACCAAATGGCTATCTAGAACCCATGAGACTTTCATAATTTCAGAGGATGTTGTCTACATACCAAGAAGATTCATGTAGACTAAAAAGCACAATCACAAGCAATGAAAGTTTAAACTGTTCACAAAGCCAGATCCTGCAAAATCCAAAATTCCATACAGAAAGTACAAAATCCAGCAAGATCTGCAACTCAGACTAGTTCGCAAGAAGATAAATTTCTCGATAAGCAAAGCGTTGAATACCCAAAACCCTAATTTACGTTGTTCATTATTTAATCACCCCTCCAGCTAAGTTTACATGAACAAGAGGACACTAATAAAATTAGGTCAAAATACTATACGGAATTGAGGAGCATTGGAATCATCGGCGGGGAGAATCTCCCAGCGGCAAGGCTCGAGGTCGTCGGACACAGTGCAGTAACCGGCGACGGTAACCTTATCAGTTGAGTTAGCGACGGACCCGAACTCGAAAACCGCCACGTCGGACTGAGGCGGTGGTGGCGGGCGGGGGACCTCAACAGCACCATTCATTCCGGGGACTTGGGAATTCGGGTCGGGTTTGGGAGAGGATTCAGTTTTGGTTTGGGAATTGCTGTTGCTTCTCCACCATAGAAGACCCATGGCCGTACCCTTCGCTCTAACCGTCGGAGGAGGGTATTGGGAGAGGACGGAGATTTGGGGTGAAGCTTGCAAGCAAGTTGTCGGTTAGACTTCTCTTCACCTATATCGGTATATCCTCATTTATTTTTCATTTGAGGGGCATAAATTTTATGAATTTTTAAACTAATCCATTAAAAGTTGAAAGATTTGATCAAAGGTCATTTTTCTAGCTTTTGGTAAGTTTATTTATTTTTTTTTTTTTTATCACTTTCATGGTAGATAAAAAAAAACAGATATTACAAATCTGAAATTTTTATGTACAATTAATTTTTTATTTTGTTTTTTTTTTTTTTTTGCTCTATTTATTTATTTATTTATTTTAGTGTGCATTTTTACACCAGAATTTTTATACCAGAAATTTCTAGCATGAATTTCATACCAGAAAATCCATACTAGAATTTTCTGGCATGAATTTGCATACCAGAAAACTCATACCAGAATTTAAAAGCTGTGCTTCAAAAACCCTATAATAGTCTTATTTTGATCATTAGTTGTGATGAGTATAAAGAAGAGAGGATGCAATCGTTGACAGACAACCATAAGAAGATGTACAGATGCAGAAGCATAAAGATCAAATTGGGTAATAATATTATCACTTCCAAATCTCAACATAAAGAACAAGTTTGCGCAGAGGTGGACCAGGGAACAGCGGACCTGGTGGACTTGGCGGCCTGGAACCAAAAGCAAAATGCCCAGTCGGAGGGGGCCTCTAGGAGGCATCTGCGGTGGAGGAAACCCGGGCATAGGCTGATCACGAGGCTCATCACCGGAGGAGTAAGACACTGAAGGGCGAGCGATCTGAGGCTGCATCATACCAAGTGCGGGTCCACTGACTCCACGAACCGGACCTGCCACGTCAGGTTGTGCTTGAACCAGAGCCGATGTGGGGATTCCACGTCCAACAACATGTCCAACTCCAGGTCCAGCGGTGGCGGTAGATGCGGACTTGGCATAGGACTCGTCAGGAGGAGGAGGTCCTTCGACGGTCATGGAAACGACTTCGTCACCGCGGATGAGGACAAGCCCTAGAGTGTGGCGGTCTTCGCGGTCTTCTGTGGGTTTCTTGTTGCCCTTCGTTGGAGGGAGCTTCCTCGCAATCGCCAAAAATGAGGTGCATGTGACGGTCGAAGGCCATGAATTTGCTGACGGAGATCTGCTTTGGGTCGGAGAAGAGGCGGAGAGGACAAAGAAGAGTGAACTGAAGCATCTTGAGGCGGCTGAAGAGAAGTACCAGAAAAGAGGAGAGAGAATGTAAACCCTAATTTGGGATATTGTTTGAACGGAAAAAAAAAAAGGTACATTAACCTAATAAGAAAATGAGAGGGGTCTACCTACTAGATAAGAAACTCAAAAGAGCCTACTTACCAATTCACCCTTAAAAGTTTTGAGTTAGAATTTTAATCCTAATTTTATAGCTTTGTATTTTTATCTCTAATTAAAAATAGGGAATTTCGGTTGGTACCCCTGTGGTTTAGGGTTTTCCGGAATTTTCCCAACACTTTTTTAGAGTTCGCTTGATACGCCTTTGTTTTTTTACAATTTCGGAATTTGCCCGAGTACCGTCCAACACTATAATAGCCGTTAGCCTTCGATAGTGCAAAAAAAGCTAAGTAGTTGTGGCGGAGATGGGATCAAGCGGGAGGAAGCGATTCAGAACCAAATTCAGTAGTGAATGGAAGGAGAAGGTGCTTGAGCTTGCGAAGAAGATCGGTTGGAGATTTCAGAAGCAAAATGATGGGGTAATTCAAGACTTCTATCAAGAGAATGGAATGAAGTGCAAAGTTCTAAAAGTATGGATGCACAGCAATAAGCAACACTACCTTGGTAAGAAACCCTAACTACTTAGCTTTTAAACTTTCATCAGTAATAAAAAAGATACAACAAATTTGAGATGATATATAACTACAAGGAGCCAATCAGGACTCGATGCCACAGCTACGTTGTTTTGGAGCCGGCATAGTAATGGAGGCATGTATTTTGTAGCTCAATTCGTCTTAATTCTTTGACATGCAGTTAGCATTTGTATTTTGCTGTAGGGGATTGGAATGATAAAGGATGTAATGAAAGGGAAGATGATGAAGAAACTGAAATTGATCAAGCCCATTGAATATCTAAAGTTAGAGAAGATTCTCCAGGTGAACAATTTCGATGAATTTGTCAAAAATTTCTCGATTAAACCTAATCTAAAGCCCCTTTAAATTCTCAATCTTCAAAGAGTCACACTTTGAGCGAGAGGGAAGTTCCTCACGAACCAACTCAAATTGATATCGATGAGCTCGTGGAAGAGCAAATGAAAGTCAAGAGTGAAAAAACAGAGGCGGAGGCGGTGGAAGAGTAGATCTTTCATATGTTAAAAAAAATTAGAAAAGTATACGCCCAAAATGATGTGGCTGATTGTGGACTGCTAACCATTATTGTGCCGAGAAGAAGATGCTAGGAAATGAATCAAAATTTGCCCTTATTGTTGTTGAAACAACATATCTCCACATTCCATGAATGAGTTTGAGAGGAGAAGAAGGCTTACATTATTCTAGAGAGGAGAGCAGAACTTTTTTTTTACTATTATAGGCTAACGTTGTTATGATTTTGGATGAAATAGGACAAATTCCGGAACCGTAAAGAACACAAGGGTACCAATCGAACTGTGAAAAAGTGTTGGGCAAATTCCAGAAAACCCCAAACCCATGGGTACCAACCGAAATTTCCCCTAAAAATAGTAGTAAATAAATCAAAAAATAATAATTTTCTTTTCAAAAAATTTAATTTTGTTTTCAAAAAATTAATAATTATTGTTGTGACAATGACGACTATGTTTGATACAACATAATTAATGATAATGTGTTGACGATACTATTATGGTCACAACATTTTCGGGCTGTGTAAATTTGATCTGGACTGGATCGAAAAAATTCGGTCCGATCTTTGGTCCACTATTTTTGGGATTTCAATCCCAGTCTAGGGCTAAAAAGACCGGCGGTCCGGAACGGAATATTATATATATAGGCTTTTGTTCAGGTACGGTTCAATTAATGCGGTACGGCCGTATGGCCGCCCGTACGGCCGACACGTGTCCCGAAATTTTATTTTATTTTTTTTTTCTGAAATGATTTTTTTTTTTTCCAAAAACGAATGAAAATTTGTTTGAACTACCATGTTATAATTTATGCACCATTCTCCTATAAACTTTGAATTATTCTCATATAATCCATGAACTATTACTTTTTAATATATTTTATCAAATTATTCATAAATTAATCGTTTATATGTTATGAACTATTCAATTGTAATTCATGAACTATCATTTTATAAGTTATGCACTATCCTTTATAAATTTTGCACTTTGAACTATTCTATTATAATTTATGAACTATTCTATTATAATTCATGAACTATCCCATTATATGTTTTGAACTATTACTTTCACTCCTTTATAAATTTTGCACTTTAAACTATTCTATTATAATTCATGAACTATTCTATTATAATTCATGAACTATCCCATAATAAGTTTTGAACTATTATTTTCACTCCTTTATAAATTTTGCACTATGAACTATTCTATTATAATTCATGAACTATCTTTTTATAAGTTATGAACTATTCCTTAATAAATTTTGAACTATTACTTTCACTCGTTTCTAAAAAAAAAAAATCGGGACATGTGTCGGCCGTACCGGAATAATGTGCCTTACTTGAACAGCACCCTATATATATATATATATAGTTTATAAAATTTAGTTTGATCTCTTGATTACTTATATTGTTGTGGAATGTGTTCAAAAACACTTAAGGATGAAGTTATAAGAGAGGAATGAACAAGAAGAGTGAATTTCTTACTTGCTTTTGGTGCATCTTGTTACATTGAGAATGACCTCTATTTATAGGTCAAGATTTAAAGGATTGTCTAATAAAATAAATTAGGATGTAAGAAGGTGAATAATTCACCTTGTACAATTTTCTTCACTTCTTGACCAAAATACACTGGAAGACATGCATGTGATATATGCTTACAAAACATCATGTATTACATATTTTCAATAACATTCTCCCTTGAATATTCACCTTCTTTCATTATCAAACTTGAGCATTTATTGTTGACTTCAAACTCATTATAGGCTTGGGTGAAGCTACCTCATTTAAAACCTTGTCATGAAAAACCCAGTGGGATAAAAAAACCCTAATCGATTGAAAAGAGAGTGCAATGCATATAATGTTTCCCCAATTTCAACAAATGTATTGTAGCCTTTATTACTAGTGGAGTTTATCGTCTTTATGGGATGACCTTCATTTCAAAGCTTATGGCTACCACCATCGATCAACAATCATTCTCCGATTCCGACTACGTTTTTCCTTCGGAATGATACAAACAAGGTCAATTAGGCGATTGTACACTCTACTGCCCTCCCTTCTCTACTCTTCAACAACAACCTAACCCTATAAGTTTCAACAAAACACTCTATTTGAGAAGGGGAAAACCATAGCATCCATCAACAACAAATCAACAACTTTAAGAGTAATCCTCTTGATAACATGATTTATTAGCATAGTTTAGGCATGCATTTAAGTTGATTTTTCCTCTTATTTAGCATGAATAAGCCTATGTTTGTGTCATCTACACTTGTTATTGTTTACTTTGCAAGTATGGATGTCGACACACGCTTTGGTTGGTTTTTCAGGTAAGACGGCGAAACTCGGAACTAAACGACGACATTTGAGGATCAAGCCTCGGGATGGAGCATGCCAAGAGCTCGGGGACGCATAATAAGGCAATGAAAACCCACAAGTGAGGAGGCAAGGCAAAAGATCGAGCAAAGGAGCAAATGTTGGTTGTTTGTGAAATCTCGGGTGAGCTGAAGTATATCTCGGCTGAGATAGGAATTCAAAGTTAAATTGCATGCGAGATTGCTAAAGTTGAGAGGAATCTTGGCCCCTATCTCGGGCCGAGATTTTGGACAAATAGGCCAAGATTCACAGAAACCGAAGACAAGCATATACAAATCTCAAATCTCGACCCCGATTTTGCTTGTATCTCGACTTGAGATTGGCAGCAGAGGGGCCGAGATTCCTCCAAATCTGCAGGATTGACAGCTTTTTAGTGCTTTTTAGTCCAAACCTTTCCTTTTCCTAGACCTTGAGTATAAAGATAATGTTACAAGCCTTTTGTAGGATTTTTTTCACCTCTTTTTAGATCTTTGGAGATTTTTTGCACTTTTCCTTTCTTCTTTCAGCTTGTTGGAGACCTTTCATTATTTTTTGTTGTTCTTCATTTTAGAATACCTTTCAATATTTTTTGTTGTTCTTTATTTTAGAATCCTTAAATTAAAGATTGGTGACTAGTTTGGAATTTTGTTCGTATTTCTAGTTGAAGAGTAACCAAACCGTTTTGACAAACTTCTCCATTACTTCCACGACATACACTCCTCATCAACTCCTCGTGGCCGGTAGTCCGACCTCTATTAACCACAACAAAGAAGCAACAAACAACCCCCACCCCATTTACTCAGGTAAATAAACAAGCTACTTGACAACCAAAAGTGAAATCTCTCCTATAAAGATGCAACATTAGGGCATCCCCATGAAAATGCTCTCGACTCGAGAACCTTCGAATAGAGAACAATACAATTTCGGTCTCTTTGCCTTATATCCGCGTTTCCCATCTCCAACTAGATCGAACATATATGCTTGATCTAAGCACTTATTGGCGCTATACCCGGATTCCATGCCTCCAAACGGGCTACCTTAGGGGAAAAGCTTCTTGACTGGAGTCGAAAGCCACCGTCATCCTCCATGAAGCCTTGCGAGTGACTATGGTTCTTGACTTGGTCGAGTCAATTGTGTCATCTCAGGGCTTTTGGACTAGGGGTTTTGAAAACTGAGGGAAAGAGAGAGTCACATTTTTTTACCACGATTAAATGTCAATACATAAATTTTGATCTAGTACACTCATTTTCTACAAAATGGTTGCGTTTGGTGGCTAGAGTTTCTCGCTCTTACCTACACCTTTCACACCAGGAATTTAAAAAAAAAAAAAGTAAACATGAGACCAAATGCCCATTTTTGTCAACTCGTCCCTCAAAGAAAAAGTAAAAACATTTAAAAAAGATAAAGAATAACAAAGTTTTTATAATTTAATAAATTTATGTAAGATTGTGTCAAAAACAAAAATAAAAAAGGAAAAAAACAAAGTAAGAGGGGAGAAACTCACTCGTTGCTCCAAAAAATTGAATAAACAACGATATTATCTGATGAGTTATTTCTTTTGCCCAAATCTTATTTTATTTATGAAAAAAACTTGTTTTTTCGAAATTTTTTTCCTTGCACAATGATAAGACAGATTTTTCATGTGTTGTTGTGGAGTCTTCCGAGTTTGGAGCTGGTTTAGGTGGCGGTTCGAGTTGTTCGTTTACGAGGGGTCGCGAATTTGTGGTCTGTTCTTGACGACTCTTCTTCAGTTGTTCTCCAGACTTTCTTTATGTGCATTTTCTTCGACGACGGACTTTGTCTCTCCACTTTTATGTGACTAACTAGTTCTGCTTTTCACTAGCTTTGTTTCCTTTTCTTTGAAAACTTTTCGCTTTTGTAATATTATTTTGTACTTTGTGTATTTCTTTGATTTTCGTTTGTTATACTTTTTTAGTCTGTCGGTCGATATTTTCGACCTTCTAGAAGACGCCTTTATAAATAAAAAAAATCGAGTCTTGTAGACTCTCTCCAGTCTCTACTGGTCGGGTCGACTTTCATTTTTAACTGGGGCGAGCCTTTCATCGGGGCCAATCTAATACAAAAACAACGGGAAACTCTGATCCATAGTCTCTCCTGAACTTTGCACCATGTCTTCGACGCCTGTAAATCGCCTGAAACGCAGACCCGTTGCCAACCGGAACCGTTTCTCTCCGGAACCACATTCTTCTTCACCTTCTTCCTCCATCACATCTCTCTTGGTCGAACCTCCACCAGACCTCTTCCCTTCCGGATCGGACTTTATCAAGCTCGCCGTCGTCATCGCCGTTGCCGTCTCCGTGGCCTCCGGCTGCCACTACTTGGCTACCGTCTATAATCGCCAGCCCAACCCCTTCTGTGACAGCGATTTAGAGTTTGATGATTTATTTTTCGGTGCGTCTCTTGCTTATCCTTCTCCCTTGGGCAAGTGTAACTTCTGTTTATGTGCGCGCTGAAATTCTGGAAGCTAGGTTTTTACACTGCCAAATTTTCTTTCTGCAAACTGCTAATTCACGTTTTTGTGTGGAAGCTTGTGCGATAGAATTTCAATTTCAACCTGCAGAAGTGAATTATAGGCAAAATTTATGCGTATGATCAAAATTCTAGTTTTCAGGAAACCACAAGCGGCTTTAGGGTTTAGGTTTTAGGAGTTAGGTCTGTTTTTGGCTTTTTGCTGTCATCTAATTGAAGTGTTTTTATTTCTGCTTATTGTAGATTCATGTGAACCTTGTCCAAGTAATGGCCGTTGTTATGAGGGAAAGTTGGAATGTAATCCAGGATATAAGAAGTATGGAAAGAGATGTGTAGAAGATGCTCATATTGACATGGCACTTAAGATACTTGTACGTCATTCTACTGTCTTCTTTGTTGTAATATACACTGCGTGGCTGGTTGGGACATTTTTAATGTGTGAATGTTTGTGTCAATCTCTGGTTTCCCCCTCTAATTACAACTGCAGTTGGAAAGAGTAGAAAATCAGATATGCAGAGCATATGTCAAGGCTACGTGTGATGGAATTGGAACACTTTGGGTTTGTAGCCTCTATAGCTATCAACAATTTAAATTACTCAACAACTAGAAATGCTGGAGTATTGTTGAGACTAGAGCTTAATGTTTTCTTATTACTTCAATTAGGTTCCCGAAGATGAATTACGGGATACCTTGGATAGTTTTGCATGGGCGGATAATTCCCGCCTGGACAATTTGGGGTATGAGTATGTCAAAGAAAAAGCAATGAAGAAAATTGACGAGGACTTTGAGATAAGGCTTAATATTAATGGGTATGCTATACAAACTGTAAATGTATATGTCATTTTTAATCCTCAAGTCTAGGATACGCGCATCTAACTTTATATCTCGCATATCCTTTCACATGCAGGACCAAGGAGTACAAATGTCCTCTTCCTTTGACCGAAAAATATAAACCAATTTTTTGTCGTATTCAGCAATGGATAGCTAAGCATTCTCTAATTCTCATGTCAGTTTGTGCACTGGTATCTATTTTTCAGAGGCAGCTCCTTAAAACTATATGCCTGACTTGAGCCTGATAACGAATATTGATGAAAATAATTTTTTCAGCTTGGGGGATGCACAATTTTACTTTTCAGAGTTCGTAGGAGATTGTATTTATCAAGCAGGGTAGTTCAAATATACGATCAGGTATGCTAGATCTCTCCTGCCTTTCCAAAGTAGATGGAGCTTAGAAGAGTTTTTTTCCCCATCTGTCACCATCACTGTTGGAGTTGCTAGCCTTGTCATACAATTGACATATTTTAGTACACGCATAGATATATTGTTCGCACTTCTTTTTATTTTTCGTAATGTTGTCTTTCATATTGATCCTTGAAACAAAGAAAAATGCTAAATGATCTTATTTTCTGTGAAAAAGCCTTATGGACATTAAGAATCAATGTATATGCCCTCAGAAATAGATGAAGCCTTTTGACTTCAACATAGTTTAGCCTGAAGAAGTATTTAAGGCAAGGAAGGGAAAATGAGGATGTAGAAATATTCATTCAAATAATCTAGATTCTTTAGAAAATGCATTCATCATAGCTTTCAATAAACTGATCTTCATTAGTAACTTTGTAAGATGTTTGTTAAATGATTGCAATGTTCTTGAAAATCTGTTTAGATGTAAGCTAATGTTGTTAGTCATGTTCATGTGCATCTGTTCATATTTGGACCATGTGGCTTTGGATTGCCATAGCATAGATGTAGTGGTTTTGAAGTTTCGGTGAGAAATAGTGAACTTGTTGGTATATGCTTCTGCTTTCATCAAGTTGTCCAGTCATGTAAGCATACTAAATTTGGGTCTGACGCTGTACTTTGGGGGTAAGATGTAGGCTCCAGGTAATGCAGCAGCTGCTAAGATGCTGCTAATCAAGTGTCTTAATGAAGTCTTTTCCGTTGACACGCTTAATTTAAATTATGGTATATGGTAGAACAAGAAAAAGTATTGAAAAATTATCTGCTTGTGGATGGTTAAAGCAAGACGTGAAGAGATGGTAAAGTATAGGTCTAGTGCCAAAGAGAAAACAAGATGTTATTTATGCTTTCGTGGCGAGGCTGTCCTCTCTTCTTACTATATTGCTTTTGGTCTTGAAAAAGGGATGAAGGAGGAGGTAGTGTTTATACAGTCAAAAGTGAGAGCAATTAAGGTTCTTTTGAAAGGATTGTACTACTTCCTGTTTCTTTTCCTCTTGTTTTTCTTCTGCATGCACATATATCGTTCTAAGTCTTCTCCTGGACTTTATGTGAGTGTAGATGCTTCCAAAAGGACCAAAAGTACTATAGTCACCCTTTTTATGACCCTTTGCACAGAGCTTTGCATGTGTTTCCGTCATGTATTCTTTGAAACTTCTCATATATTTACCTCAATTACATGCTAGGTATGTGATGTACTTGAAGAGAATGCACTGGTGTCAAATGGCATGGCTGGTGGCGAGACTTGGGTTGTTGCTTCCAGGTTACGAGATCATGTACTTTCACCCATGGAAAGGAAGGACCAACAGTTGTGGAAGAAGGTCTATTTTCTTGTCCTTTTTCCCTTTACATTGGCAGTTTGCAAGTTTATTTTTGTTCATCATTCTATGTACAAAAGAAACATAATCCTCCTGAAAGAAGTTGGACCACTTCCTTACCTCATCCTAGTATGTTAGCCATGTATACGAAAGCTGCTATTATATCACCTTTGTTTTCCAGCTAAATTTCAACATTCTAATCAGGAGGACAATGTGTACATGATGGTAAATAATGTCACCTCCAGCAAAGAAGAAGTAACAATGCATTAATCAGCAAATCTAGCATTCACCTGAGGCAATGCATGCTTCACAATAAAAAAATGTGAGACTTGTAACAAAATTAATTGTTCCAATACAGAACAGAAATAAACACTGAATCAAGTAATTTTAGAAAGAATGGCACCAGATTACCATATTGTGGGCTATTACTGAGTTAGTTCAACTTATCTACAGATGTTTTTGTCCTTTATACTACAAATAGGCATAGCCTTGGGATCTTGTGAACATTTCCATGCTCAAATAATTGTATCCATCCTATCAAATTGTCTTTGATCATATGTTAGGTCGAGGAGTTAATGGCTGAAGATTCTAGGATGGAATGCTTTCCAAAGCTTGTGAAGGGCGAATCGAAAGTGGTTTGGGAGTGGCAAGGTATTTAAAGCACATATTCATCTTTTGTTACAGCATCAACAAAGTAGTCCAATATCTTCTGTTCTGTTTAAGATCTCATTCTAATGGGTAGTCTGCTGCATTTGCCAATGATAAATCACTGTGTCCACGTGAACCTTCCATTTCAGCTTCTCTTTCTGTGTGTTTATATCTCTCCGTTTATTGGTTCTGTATTACATCTATGTTCAGTTGAAGGTTCTCTGAGTTCTTCAAGGAAGAAGAGCAAATCTGAGACGATTCACCAAAATTCATCTGCAGATGCAAAGACAACTGATAAGAAGGAAAGATGGCTTTCTTTTGGTGAGTGCTTATATGCCACTCTTATGTCTACAAAATATTTGATTTCGTTTTCGTATCCAAAGTGAAGAGTAAATATGTTCTGTCTTTTTCTCCTCTGCAGGTGGGAAGGCATTGTTCAAATGAATGAGAGCGCCCATGAACATCTAAGATCTCTTAATTCTTAGTCTGTTCGAGTAGCATCAAAGATACTATGAAGGGACATTGGTCTCGAAGACGTGCTTTGACATAGGCTGCTGCAATGGGGATAACAAACCATCTTAAGTAATGCTACCCTCCCCGATCTTGATTAAATGTCTTCATGTATAGGATAGAAAGCCATGAAGTGCATTTTTGGTTTGTACACTTGTTTTTATGGATATGAGCCATGAGGTTGTTGATAACAGATCATATATTGAAGGGAAATTTGGTGTGGTGGTTTGTTTTTGGTTAGGTTTTTCTTGTATGTTTGGTGTTGCTTGTTGAAAGTTCTACTTATGTGTAAACTTTACACGCTCAAGTGTTCAGTTGAATTGAAAAATGTGTGAAACCTCCAAGGGGTCTCGTGTGGTATGACAATAAGGATGGTTGAAATCAAGAATCATAATGGAATAAAGAATTGAAATCCACGTTGATATGTTTGGTATGACGTTGAAATGAAAGATTTTTAATCTTTATATGAATTATGGAACGAGAAATCATATGATATTTGATGTGATATATATATATATATATATATATATATATATATATATATATATATATATATATATATATATATATATATATATATATATATATATATATATATATATATATATATATATATATAGTTCCTATGAGAACACTCCTAAGGTGAGAACAAATTCGTAATTATTTATTAGTTTTGTTACGAAGGTGCCATATCGTTTAATTTATTATTCGTAGTTATTGTTGGTTGAGTGGATTATTCGTAGTTATTGTTGGATTCCTAATTATTATTATTCGTAATTATTATTAATTATGATATCTACTCTAAATCTCAACCCTTAATACTCACTATCTAACGGTGTACGATTGTTCTCATATTCTCATGTTAGGGGTGTTCTCATGGGAACCACACCCTCTATATATATATATATATCAAACGTCAACTTAAATAAATAAGTATATAGTTTATTTTATATAATATATTTTTGTCTAACTGAATTAATTATAGGCGGTTTTGGTGGAATGTACCTAATCCAATAATACACTATACAAACTAACCCCCACTTTAAATATTTGGCAAAATAGCCCCTAACATGTCAAATCACCAAATAAGAAGCTCATAAATACTGCTGGAAAGTACAAGCGGTAGAAAAGCAACAAAGCAATGATGAATTTTTTAAAACAGTACTTGAAGTGACCTCTCTGCAAGCATTAATAATTTTTTTTCCCTCCAAAAATGCCCTTTGCTGCAACAAATAAAGTTTCTTTTCCCTTTTCGAATCATCATTTCCAAATAAATTGGGCATTCTTTTCATACATAATAAAACCTACTCTTCTTCCTTGATTGAAACTGCTGTATTTGAAGATAGAAGGAGGTTCGACCTGCGATTGAGTAAGATTACTATTTGTCCGGGTTTAACTGAGTAATATTCGTCACTGCCATACCCAAAACGATGACCTTTTCATACCCAAAGTATACATACTCAATCTATTTTTTTCTCTTCAATTTAATTCACATTAGATACTAAAAGAATACCCAATTTGAATTTGTCGTACCCAGATTTTACACAAATCGATATTGTACACAAATATCAATATCAAATGACATTTGGTACCCCATAAAACATACCCAACATTTCACTTTAAACATACATAACATTAATAAACATACCACAAAAATAATAACATATACCCAATAAAATAATCATACCCATAAATTAGGTAACATTTTATCGATTAAATCCACATGTCCAAACGTACCAATAATGCTCTAACAGTATACTCAATTCATCAAACACATACACAATACTACTTAACAAAACGAATCAACATCATACCCAAAATCTAGTAGAACTAGCCTACCCAAAATCTAGTACAAATAGTCTACCCAATAAATACAAATCTGGTTTCCGACAATGACGAACTCAAATTGAATAACGGCGGAAACCCTAGCATCCTCTGCCATGATAGCCTACCCAAAAAATGCAAATCTGGTACCAACTTACCAAGACTAGTCGGACTCCTCTTTCTCGTCGGCCTCCGCAACAATAGCCTCATCTTCGTTGGAATCTTTGTCTCGAAACTGCGGTTGGAAACCAAGCCTCGTCGGACTTCTCTTTTTCGTCGGCCTCCAGACTGAAGGACGGCGGAAACCCTAGCACCCTCCTCTTTCTCACTGGCCTCCGAAATGATATTCTTATATTCGTCGGAATCTTTGTCTTGAACCTCCGACGGATCTCCGTTTCACCATATCCCCTCTATATCTATTTTCACTCTCTCCTTCATTTCTCTCGTTACATACTCAATCCATTTTTCTCTTTACAAACCAAATGATGCTTCCCTCGTTCTATTTATAAAACCAAACAAATATGAAAAGTAAAGGTCTAATCATATTTAAAAATTTGTACAGCAAACATCATTTCAATTTGACCCCAAATTGTGCACCTATTTTCTAGCTTTTGTAATAGTTTATATTATTTTATATAGGGGGTTAATTTACAAAGTTGAAAAAGTAAGGGTACTTTCTTGCCAATTCTTTCTTAATTATATTGTTTTCGAACACTTTTCGGGTGACATCATCTTGGCCGAAATATCCTTATCACAATCAATTAGTTAATTTAATAGTCTTTGTAAATGGTTTTTTTCTACAAAATAATTGGAATATATTCAAATTAGTTGATCGTAAATCTTTTTATATAAAATATATATTTTTTATTTTAAAAGTTAAATAAGTGAGTAATACATGTATAATGAAAATATACGTATGTTGTTTTAAATTTGAATGCTTAATATACTGGAATGGGTGATACCCATCATTCATTTATGGAATGAAGTTTTATCTTAAAGTTGAAATGAGTCATTTATCATTTCCATTTCGATTTCAAAAAAAAAGTGTGTTGGTGTTCGAAATTCGGTATTGTCAGAAAAGGGTGTGTTGGTTCGAAATTTTGTAGAATCATTTCCGTTTTCAAAAAAAAAAACAACAAATGTAGTACAATAAATGCAATTTCAAGGTGGTTATATCTTAAGATCCGACTCACGTATTGAGTGAATGGAATGACTTAAAACATCTTACACGTGCACTCTCGTGACTAATGCAAAGCGAATTAAACTAAAGAAACTAAGGGCATGGTCATATAAATGAGGTATGACTTGCTCTCGCATTGATCACCTCACAACACAAACAAACTCTTATAGATAGAATTCAACACATTAAGAGTTAATCGTGCTCTCGTTTCGATTAATCCTAACACTTCTCTAGCATCTTAACATTGCATTTCAACTAAGTGTTTACCTCCCGGTTAAGACTTATAAGCAATACTAAGAGATTCCAATAACTAAGCTAAGTTCATTCCTGAGGTGATATTAAATCTATGTCACTTAACATCATCAACTAAGAAACCAAACTCAACTAGCATTTAAAACCTAATTTGTCATCTAGAAGAAGACTAAGTTTCAAGCATATTAAATTCTAACACTCATCCATCATTTCAAATCATTGCAATTCAACCAAGAAATGAGATTTTCACCCCCAAGCCCTAAAAATAGGTTTAGTTTTTCAAGGGGAGAAATTCAAGAAAATAAATATCAAACATCATTCTAGGACTAACTAATTAACAAAGAAGAAAATAAATAATAATTAAAACTTAGAGAAGAAATAAAGATCTGAAAAAACTTGAATTCAAACCTTAAAAGGTGATGTTATTGCTCTTCACAAACACATAAAAGAGAGCTTTTAGATTAAAAAAAAAAAAAGCACAAGAGATTTAGGAGAGAGTGTTTTTCTATCTTACTTTTTTTCGAGGGTTAAGGTATTTATAGGGAAAATTATGACCTTTAAACACCTAAAAAACTACAAAACCACCCCTAAAAGCAAACCAACACTCAAAAAGAGAAACCTGACGAATGCACATGGACCGGCTAGGGTCGGTCCATAGATTGGTCCAAACTCTTGTAGGTCAATACTAGTTTGGGTCGGTCCACATGCCAATCCACCGTTTTTGTCCATTTTTGGAGGTTTTCCCTAATGCTTCAACTATCTGTGCAAACTTCAATTTTGCAGCCCTTCGAAAAACTTTTTCATTGAGTACTTGTGGGTATTCTAACTCCTTTTGAGACCACCTATAAATATGTTTTACCAAAAGTGTGCAAAAGCGTCATCTAGGCCTTTTTTGTGTCCACAAGTGTTCATTATTTGCTTCATGACCCTTATATGGAACTTCCAAACATCTATAACTGAGATATCTAAGTGTACCCTTGATTGTTCTTGGTCCTTGGGCTCAATTTATGCTTCTCAATACTTTGAAATTAATCCGGTTTTGGCTCAAGGACTCATTTGGAACTTCTTTTTTTATCATCATTTAAAACACGGATGCTTCGAATCACACCTACAAGACAATACAAATGACATATACATTCAATAAACCGGCCGGGGTTGGTCCAGAGACTGGTCCAAACTCTTGTAGGTCAGTACCAGTTTGGGTCGGTCCACATGCCAATCCACCGTTTTTGGCCATTTTCGGAGGTTTTCCCTAGTGCTTCAATTATCGGTGCAAACTACAATTTTGTAGCCCTTCGGAATACTTTTTCATTGAGTACTTGTGGGTATTCTAACTCATTCTGAGACCTCTTATAAATTTGTTTTACCAAAAGTGTGCAAAAGCGTCATCTAGGCCTTTTTTGTATCCACAAGTGTTCATTATTTGTTTCATGACCCTTCTATGGAACTTCCAAACATCTATAATTGAGATATCTAAGTGTACCCTTGATTGTTCTTGGTCCTTGTGCTCACTTTATGCTTCTCAATACTTTGACATTAACCCGGTTTTGGCTCAAGGACTCATTTAGAACTTTTTTTTTATCATCATTTTAAACACATGGATGCTTCGAATCACACCTACAAGACACTACAAATGAAATATACATTCAATAGACCGGCCGGGGTCGGTCCAGAGACTGGTCCAAACTCTTGTAGGTCAGTACCAATTTGGGTCGGTCCACATGCCAATCCACCGTTTTTGGCCATTTTCAGAGGTTTTGCCTAGTGCTTCAATTTCAACTATCGGTGCAAACTACAATTTTGTAGCCCTTCGAAATAATTTTTCATTGAGTACTTGTGGGTATTCTAACTCATTCTGAGACCTCCTATAAATTTGTTTTTACCAAAAGTGTGCAAAAGCGTCATCTATGCCTTTTTTGTGTCCACAAGTGTTCATTATTTGCTTCATGAACCTTTTATGGAACTTCCAAACATCCATAATTGAGATATCTAAGTGTACCCTTGAATGTTCTTGGTCCTTGGGCTCACTTTATGCTTCTCAATAGAGTCAATACTTTAACATTAACCCGGTTTTGCCTCAAGGACTCATTTGAAACTTTTTTTTTTTAATCATTTTAAGCGCATGGATGCTTCGAATCACACCTACAAGACAATACAAAGGAAATATACATTCAATAGACAAATATAGTTTACGATGGAATAAATGGATGCATAAGTCATGCAATTCTAAGCCTAAAAAGTGCCCGTTTGGTTGGAGCGGTGGAATGGAAACGGAATGGAATCGGATAAGGGTTAGGAATGGAAATGAAAATGATGAGATTACTTTCATGTGTTAAAAGACCTCTAACCAAATGTATTCAAGAAATCAAGCATGAAAAAAAGCTATCAAATCACTTTAATGATGCACTATTTATAATACATTTTAGAGTAAATTACACAAAACTACCTTCTATTTATACCATTTTTCACATAACCATCCCTTATATTTTTCTTTCATTTAACCGCCTATAATTAGTATTCCTTAACAATTAACCGCCCTTCCACCATTCCGTTTATATTTTTTCTTTCATTTAACCACCTATAATTAGTATTTCTTAACAATTAACCACCCTTCCACCATTTCGCCTAAACTCGTTAAATTGGTGAGCTCACACAAAAAAGTTCTCAATTTTAAAAACAAAACAGCATAATCAAAGATAAATATTTAATTTATAGTGGATATATTTAGTCAAAATGAATTATAAATATTTTTTAAAAATATCATTTTTACCTAATAATAATTATATAATAATTATTATTAGGTAAAAATAAAACTATGAGGGTATAGAGAGGAAATTAATAGAAACCATGATGATACCAAGATGAATTTTAAAAATTAGTGGATATCATGAGAAAAAGTCTAAACCTTAAAGGCTCCAAGAGGAAAAACTCTAAATCTAAAAATTAATAGTGTAAAAATAAATTTCATTGAAATATTTGAACAAAAATATTAAGAACCCTCAACTTTATATTATACGGTACCATGAATTTCTCAAAAATATATTACACTGCTCCAATTTATTAAAAAGATAATAGAAAGAAGAAAATAAAAAAACTCAAGCATTCATCGTCTTTCATTGTATAAAAAACTCACAACTCAGCACCAATACCACCCTCCTCTGCAAATCGTACAATATCGTTTTCGCTACTTCACATGATCCGATCTTCTCCGACTTTTGTCACTCTCATCCCACACCACCGACCGTGCTCCAACAAACCCCGATTTCTTCGATATCACCTTCAACTCCTCCGTTACAAGTTTACAACCTCACCCCACACAACCATTCAACTCCGCGATTACTCTTAAACTTGTTTGGAAGCATTAAGAACCATTCGATAGCGGAATGATTTAAACTCAATAAAAAAATTATGTTTGTTTAGAGATCTAACATATGAAAGTAATCCCATCATTTTCATTTCTTTTTCTTACCCTTATTCGATTCCACTCCGTTTTCATTTCAACGCTCCAATCAAAGGGCAGGCCCGGCGGAATGCATTGTTTGAGTGGGGCGTGGGCCAAGGGCCCATTATATTTAGGGGGCCCAAGTAGTATTTTTAAAACTAGTAGTATTAGGTATATATAGAGAGTTAATTAATTAATCAGCCTTTTATTCCCAAAACCCACGTCTTTTCAAGTCCTCTTTTCTATCTAGAATTTCAATCGTTGCCTACACGCTACAGTCCTACAATCTCGTGATTTTCGGGTTCGTGATTTGAGTGCTCAGTTCATCTTCGATCTATCATCTATGATCTACTGGTAATTTTTATGATTATAATTGAGGATTTGAGTTCAATTAGTTAACATTTCGTTGATTTCAAACATCTTTAGTTGCTGTCTTGGTGAAATTTGGGGACAATTGGTATTGTTTTAGGATTTGGGGACAATTGTTACTGTTTTTTTTTCTGGGATATTTGGGGTTGAAATTATTTTGGGATATTTCATATTTGGGGTTGGATTTGAGTTTGAGGGTTTGAGTTCCCTATTATATTTATAAATACCTTATTTTTAATTTGTAAATTTTAACGCTAACTTATTTTCTATCTTTGGTGCAGACTGCAGATATTGGATTATTCTTTTGTCGACTACTTCGTTCTCAATCAAGGTGTTAATTTTCCTTTTCTACTCCTGTAACTGTTTTATAACATGTTGCCTAAGAAGCATTTGTCTGGATGTCAAAAAAGAAAAAAAAGAAAACTAGCTGATCAGTTTATAGAATCGCAAAAAGGAGCTCTCGACAAATTTTTTAGCGAACAAGTAGGTCTTGGTAATACTTCTAGAGGATTAGGCATGGAAAATATTGAGCAGCCTAATGAAACTTTAAGTGCCGAAATTAATAACAATGAAGATTTTGACCAAATGGGTGAGCACAATATTTGTGGTTTAGGAGATGATACATCTAATTTTCAACAATCCGGTGAGGATTTAAGTGCTGAAAATGATACAAGTGAGGGCCTAAACGAAATGAGTGAACACGACAATGAACATTTTTCGACGCCTTTGGATATTCATGATCCTAGATTTTGGGATACCCTTGATGATAAAACAAGAGATATTTTAATTGAAAAAGGGCCTATAAGAGAATTGGATCTTGTTTTTCCTTTAGATAATTCTTCTAGACATTTTTCATATGCTTATTATTCTAAAAAGTTAAGTAATGGAGAAGTTAGTGACAGAAAATGGTTAATTTACTCTAAGGGTGTGGATAAAGTGTACTGTTTTTGTTGTAAGTTGTTTAAGTCCATGGGTAACAAATGTGTAACGCCCCAATTTTAGGTGCGTTTGCGATATTTATTTTTGCGGCTTTTATCGATATTTTAATAACTTATGTATTTTATTTAAGAGTATTTTTAAGACGTAATATGTTTTTCCCGAGTATAATTATGTTTTTGGCATATTTCGAAAAAAAAAAGGTTGAAAGTTTTCCGATCCAAAAATCCCGTTCCGATTGTTTTGATCGGGTTTATGTTAAATCTTGATCTCCTATATTTATTTATTTTTTTTTATTTCTTTCTTTCCTTTCTTTTTATCTGTTTTCCCTCCTCCTCAGCCTGATGGCGTGCTCTTGTTGCTTGGCTCTGACCGCCCAACTAGTATGCAGTTGTTCTACTCATTGCTTCTCAATGCAGCCTAGATCCCTACCCCGACCCTTTGGCTGCTTGGCTCTTCTTCACGCAACATCGACCTCATTCATCCCTTGCTGTCACACCTCAACCCCAGCCCCCTATGTTACTCTCCTCGAGCAAGCTCCCACGCTACAACCCAACCATCTCTCCAGCCTCTGCTTCTCTTGACCTCTATCTCTTCTCCATCTTCTCCGGCTACACCCCGCCTTCAGCCCTGCACTGGAGCCCGCCTTCACCTCTGCACCGGAGTGCAGCCCCGCCTTCACCCCTGCACCGGAGTGCAGCCCCGCCTTCACCCTTGCACTAGAGTGCAGCCCCGCCTTAACCTCTGCATTGGAGCCCATATTTCAATATCCTCATTTGCAGCTCTCTACAGCCCTTCTTCTGGAGCCTATGTCGAGCCACAGGAAAAGCCGGAGAAGCCGGTCTCGCATTGCTGCCGCCTGGATCATACTTCCGGTCACCTTTCGAGCCTCCTCTTTACTCGCCGGAGCCCCCCTGTGTTCCCCTCTCGCCGCCCTCCGCCTTGCTTCGCTCTGTTGGAGCCTCCTTGGGAGAGCCAGGTCGTCGACGCCGGACCCACTGTCGTCTCCGCCGGTGAGGCCCTCAACGTGCCCTGTCTGCACGAGCCTGGCGGAGAATGAAGGAGCCGCCGCCTCCTCATCTACTCCTCACCGCCAACAGGAAACGGGTTTAGGAAACCCTTCTTCTTCTTTTCTTAATCGGGCCCCAGATTTTAATGTAATTACAAATTTTACCCACTGTTTTGCATTTACATATTTGGCCCTAATTTTGGAATCTTGCAATATTACCCCTGCTGGAATAAATTACAAGAAATAACCCAAAGATTGATTTACAATTTATGACACAAGTTTTAGCATTTCATAAATTGCCTTTGACAATGTTTCTATGGGTTTTAAATTTGGGATTTACTTGAATTATATTCTTATTTATATATACCATATATATTACCCTCGTGTTGAATTAATTCCGCGTTATGACGATTATTTACGAGATTTTAACGTGGCATTTGAAGAAGAGTTTTCTTTAGATTTATATTATATATTCCGTTCAAGTTTAGCGTATGAGCTAAACTTGCTTAGTTTCGGTGTTAGGTTTGGAAGCGTCCCGATAAAGGCCTAACGAGTCCAAGTCGACATCCGGTAAACGACTTCCGTCTTTTGACGTCGTGTGAGCATTCTTTTCCCTCGATTTAGTTATGTTTGGTAGTAGTATCATGCTAGGTTGGATCTAGCATAACTTAGTGAGAATACCAAGTAGTGGTTTGGACCTTAGGTGAGTTTTGAGGATTGTCGATTGTTGTAAGACATTGAGTGTTGGGTTGATCTTGTGAGCGTTATGAGGCTCGAGGTTGGGGGTGGTGTGATCTTGTGGATTTTGGAGCTTAGGATTGAGTTATTCTAGAATGGTGTTGTTACCGTTGAGTTTGTTTGGACTAGGCATATTTATCCTAGTATGTGCTATGGGTTATGATCCTGCGAGATCATAGGGTCTAGAAGTCTAAGAACTTCTAGCTTCTGTTGAGTGTGGTGTGAGCATGTGGGATTCTAGGATGGGTCCTAGAATTGAGAGTCAAATGGTCTTGCTTTGACCATTTGTATAGAAGTCTTAGACTTCTATTGTGAGAGTGTTGTTTTGATATAGTTATCTTCTTGTGAGCAGGTTATGGTCTTCCTCCCCTAAGGAAGCGAGAGTGTTGTGAGATGAGTGTGATGACGAGGTAAGTCTCCGGACTTACTTAGCTCGTATTCCTTGTATTAAATTCGATGCGTGTTTGGTGGTGTGTGTTTTATCGCTTTCATTATAACTTATAAAACCGGAATTAGGATTACCGACCTTTATATATTATTTGGCCCAAGTGTATGATAACGGGCGGTGACAACTTGTCTAGCTCTTGCATAGAGTTAGGAGGTTCTTGGCGACTAGCCCGTGTGGTTAGACGGTCGGAGGCATCCACCGTTCCATGCGGTAAGTGGGGACCGAGGCGAGTTTCGGGAGATTCTCGTGTCACAAAAGAAGTTGAATTAGAACGGGATACTGTTAGTATGAAATATTGTGATATTTTAGGCACGTTTTCTAAATGTATTTGATTCATATTGATAGTCTTTGATTGATCTTTGTGCATATGTGAGCTAGTATTGCCTATATTTTCGATATGGATGTCTACACTAGTTCTATGTTGATTACAGGTAATTTGGAGCTATTTCCGAACGGAATCGAGCAAAGGAGAGTTGAGTTGATATGTCCATAGATCGGGGACACTTTTTGAAGCAATTTGGAGTCTTAGATTGAAGAATGCACGAGTTCAGGGAAGAATCACGTTCTTGCCCTAAATTACGCCCTAAAACACGGCCGTATCACAAACCACGTTCAAAATTACGGCCGTGGATTCAGAGTCAGAATTCAATGTTCATTCCAGGGGATTCTACGGCCGTGGAACTAACCGTAATTGTTTCCACGCCCAAAATTACGGTCGTGGAATCTTCCACGACCGTGATCTTGGCGAATCTTTTCGCCACGCTTCGAAGCCATGATCTTTTGAAAGATTGGGCCGGACCGACACTTTACCCTACACTATAAAAAGACGGACGAAGCAAGATTCCGTCACCTCGCTTACGACCTTTCAACCTTCGCTTAGCGGCAAACGCACGCTTACAATCAACGTTTAGCAACGCACAAACCCTCATCTTGGAGGTAATTTGGAGATCTCATTGAAGATCAAAGTTCGTATTGGAGAGTTGCTGTTTGTGATTTTCGAATTGGTGGAAGATCGAAGTTCTTGGAGGGTTTTGCAAGAAGATCCCTCTTCTTGCTTAGGTTTGATTTAGGATCGGATTGACATCCCGTTTCTTTTCTTTCCTAAGATTGTGATTGTTTACTCCGTTTTGAATCTTTTGATAAACACTTGTTCTTGACTGTGATTTTGAGATTCATTTGAAGATTATTGATAATTCTTGAAAGTTCCCATCTTTTATCTTTTAATTCTTGAATTGATATCAATATGACTGTTATTGGCTAAAAACCCTTAACAATTCTAGGGTGAAGGGTTGATAGTTGTGGCATAGGTGATGATAGATCGATCGCAAACAGATTAGACCCTGAGAGTTAGAGAATTATCGCCGACTACCCCAAATTACGGCCTGTTCTTGAGTCCACGGCCGTAGAACTTCAAGAACTAACCGTGATTTACCTTAAGTCTACGAACCTGCTTTTACTTTAATCTAAAGTTAAAGATTGGCTTTAGCTTAGCTTAGACTTGTCTTTTCTAGGTGGTAGTGAAGCCTCAACAACCTCTACCTCGATTGTGAGTGTCATAACCTCAATCGGTTAAGTTAGTCTTGACCTTTGGATTACAAGTTTGGGTATTTGACATTAATTCTCATCTCTAGAATCTTTCTATATTGAGCCTCAACAACCTGTATAAGGAGTGTCTTTTAGGTGAGTTACATAAGGTTTTTGGAACCTCAACCGTACGATTACCTTACATTAGTATACCTTTGCATATCTCCATTCTGTCTTTATATCATTAGTATATCTTGAATCTATTGCCGCAACTGGATACTCGAAGCTTTAGGATTGTTGTTTTCCCAATATCTGCAAAACTCCCATATTCACCTGCTTGATAACTTGCAATTGAATTCGCTCCACCCAAATCCCTGTGTTCGATACTTTGGAATTCTTGCTTAACTACGTCGATCCGTACACTGCGGGTTCGCTTGCTTTTATTCTAGTTTTATAAATTTAAAGCTTATTTGCACACCTTTTTGGGCGAACAAGTTTTTGGCGCCGTTGCCGGGGATTTGGTTTCGTCCGAATCCGGTAGCCGGTTGTCAAGCTTGGGAGCTTACTCTCGTTGTTTGATTTCCTTTGAGTGCATGCGCAGGTCTAGGAACACCGAAGATCTCTTACCTCTTGATCAAGAGCTAGAGAAAACCTTGAGGCAAAAGCGCAAGGAAAAGAGGATGGCTGAAGAAAACGAACGCGATCTTCAAACGGAGTTGGCGGAGAAGGAAGCTCAACTCCGATGGAATGAGACTCTCCGCCAGGATGAGATGGATCGTCATCAATCTCAAGTTAACGGTCTACAAGACATGATCGTCCAAATGAGGATAAAGATGAGCGACCTTGAAGATAAGGTAGGCAAGAGGTCCTCGAGAAGGAGATCAAGGTCTAGAAGAAAAAGCCACTCATCCGCTGATGATAGCGATTCTTCCATGCCACCGTTAGAAGAGATTGATCCCACGATCAACATGAATCCTTTCCATCCACAAGGAGCTACTAATCGCCGCATTCCACCTAGGAATGTGAGAGTCGAACGTGTGGATAATGAGCCAAGGACTCTTGGCCAACGGATGGATCCAACACAACAACCACGCCGCTTGGGTGTGAAATTTGACGCTGAAGATGTGCAAGGGTTTAGCTTTAACCCTCAAGTTATCACTCTTGTTCGCCAAGTCAATTTGGCGGTACAAGTACTGAATCTCCACACCAACACTTACAGAACTTTGAGTGTATGATGGAGACGATGAGACCGAAGAACGCTACTACCAACAGCTATAAGCTCAAGCCTTTCTTCTTCTCCTTGAAGGGGAAAGCGTTATCTTGGTATCAAGCTCTTCCTAATGGGAAACTAGACACGTGGGAAGACCTTTCCGCAGAGTTTCTCACCAAATTCTTTCCGCCTTCCAAAACGGCGGAACTTAGAGGTAAGATCAATGCTTTTTCCATGAGACCTAACGAAAGTTTGTTTCAATCTTGGGAAAGGTTTCAGGATTTGCTCTTGGATTGCCCTCATCATGGCATATCCAAGCTTGCCTTGCTGGAGATTTACTACAAAGGGCTGGATGCGGGAACGCAATTCAACCTCCAATCCCTCTCATGTGGAACGTTCATGGACATGAGAGAAGATGACGCTTGGGACTTCATTGAGAAGCAAGCAAGAGTCATAGAGAAGTATTCCCACCGGAAAGTGGAGGGAAATCGTGTGAAGCAAGGAGCAAAGCTCACACATGAAGCTCAAAATCAGATTTTCTCCCTCAACAACGAGATCAAAGAGTTGAAGGAGACTATCAAGACCAACTTCCCAAGGCAACAAGAGAAGGATGTTGGCTATTTGGGCAACAACAACAGCGGTGATAACACCAACCGCAACAACAATAACCGGAACAATAACCGGAATAACAATTGGAATGGAAACAACAACAACCGGAACAACAACAATTGGAACAACAATCGGGGTTCAAACAACAACAATTGGCGCTCCAATCAACAAAATTCCGGTAACTCCTATCCTTCCAATTCCAATTCACTAACTCCACCCTCTTCTTCCTCTACTCCTTTGAAAAGCCAGGGGCAATCATCAAATGGAGGAAACAATACGGGAAAGGAGAAGCCCGATCCCATGTTGGAGACAATCTTGGGAAAGCTTCAAGGGTTGGAGAACCGCATCATCAAGGTTGATGATCAAATTTCTAAGGTTGACAAAGCTCAAAAGGTTTTGGAAAACCAAATGTTCAACCATGCGGAGGAAGTTCCCAGAAATCAAGGGAAACTTCCAGGAAAGACGGAGGACAACCCCAAAGGGAGGGTGATGGCGATTACAACTAGGAGCGGAGTGACTACCACCGATCCGCAACCTACGTTCGTTGAAGTCCCCGTAGAGAAGGACAAAGAAAAGGGGAAGGAGAAGGAAGACGTCTATGTTCCTCCTCCAGCTTTCAAACCTCCCCTACCGTTCCCTCAATCTAGAGCGCGAGCGCGCCTAGATAAACAATTTGGTAAGTTTATAGAACTCATGAGCAAACTGCATATTAATATACCTTTCATTGATGCCATTGTAGGTATGTCGGCTTATGGGAAGTTCTTGAAGGAGCTCCTCTCTAACAAGAGGAAGCTAGAAGATTTTGGTGAAGTCAAGATGAGTTCGGATTCTTCGGATCTCATCAAGACGATGAAGGAGAAAATGCCCCCAAAGTTGAAGGATCCGGGGTCATTTTGCATTCCCATTGGAGTGGGAGATGTCACATATGACGCTTTATGTGACTTAGGAGCAAGTGTGAGCATCATACCACTTGCGTTGTGCAGGAAAATCGGTTTAGGCGACCCTAAACCGGTGAAGATGACGTTATACATGGCGGATCGATCCATTACTCGTCCCGTCGGTATTGTAGAAGACGTCCCGGTCAAGCTAGGCAAGTTCTTTGTTCCCATTGATTTTGTCGTGCTTGATATTCCTGCAGATAGTCCGGTCCCGATCATACTCGGAAGACCGTTCCTTGCAACTTCCGGCTGCATGGTCGATTGCAAGAATGGGAGACTCGCTTTTGATATTGGGGAAGAGAAAGTAGAGTTCGTTCTTTCCACTCTAGTGAAGGAGCCAATCTTTGATGAGGATATTTACGATATCCAAGAAGAAGAAGGTTTGTCTAGGGAGGAGGTGAGTGCGATTCTCTTTAACGATCCTTTACAAAAGGTTATTACCATGAGTCTAACCAATGTAGGAGAAGAAGAAGAGTGCAAAGAGGAAATTGAAGCCTTGGAAGCACAAGAAGAGATGCATGAAGTGGAGTTTGAGAAACTCCACGATGAGGCTGAGAATATTAGAATCCACGGTCACACCCTATATTCCACGACCGTGGATTCCACGACCAAAATCGACTTCCATTCCAAAGCATTCCACGGCCGTGGAATAGAAGAGGAGACCGTAATTTTGGCCGTGGAAGATGGTGATCGGCATACCTCTTCAACTTCTTCTAATTCTTCTCCAACCCACTCAACATCCTTAGAAACTTCTAAGGAAACATCGGAAGCTCCGAAAGTGATGGAACTCAAACCACTTCCTACTCATCTAAGGTACGCTTTTCTTGGATCTAATTCCACCCTTCCGGTTATCGTTAGTTCCGAATTAAGCATAGATGAACATGAACAGCTCATGATTGTCCTTAGGAAACATAGAAAAGCCATAGGCTATACCATTGAGGACTTAGTAGGAATTAAACCCTCCCTATGTATGCATAAGATACTAATGGAGGAAGACTTTAGAACTTCGAGACAACCTCAAAGGCGGTTGAATCCGACCATGAAGGAGGTTGTCAAGAAGGAAATTCTTAAACTTCTTGATGCAGGTATCATCTATCCTATCTCCGATAGCAAGTGGGTGAGCCCGGTTCAAGTAGTTCCGAAGAAGGGAGGAATGACGGTCATCACCAATAAGAACAACGAACTCATTCCTACCCGAACCGTAACTGGATGGCGAATGTGTATAGACTACCGCAAGCTCAACAACGCAACGCGGAAGGATCACTTTCCATTGCCATTCATCGATCAGATGCTTGAAAGGTTAGCACAACATTCATACTTTTGCTACCTTGACGGTTATAGTGGCTTCTTTCAGATTCCGATACATCCGGATGATCAAGAGAAGACCACATTCACGTGCCCTTGGGGTACGTTCGCTTATAGGAGAATGCCGTTCAGGCTTTGCAATGCCCCAGCCACCTTTCAACGGTGCATGATGGCCATCTTCTCCGAATATGTAGAGGAAATCATGGAAGTCTTCATGGACGACTTCTCCGTTTACGGTTCCTCTTTTAACGATTGTCTTTCTAACCTTTCTCTTGTTTTGCAAAGATGTGAAGACACTAACCTAGTTCTTAATTGGGAGAAGTGTCAATTCATGGTTAAGGAAGGAATCGTGTTAGGTCACTTAGTCTCTAGTAGAGGGATAGAGGTAGACAGGGCTAAGATAGAGACCATAGAGAAACTTCCTCCCCCATTTTCGGTGAAAGGGATAAGAAGTTTCCTAGGACATGCTGGATTCTATAGACGTTTCATTAAGGACTTTTCTAAAATATCAAAACCTCTCACTAATCTATTGATGAAGGATGCGGTTTTTGAGTTTTCACAGGAATGTCTAGATACGTTCAACACCATTCGGCAAGCTCTAATTTCAGCACCCATTATCCAACCTCCGGACTGGACTCTCCCCTTCGAGATTATGTGTGATGCTAGTGACGTAGCCATTGGAGCTGTTCTTGGGCAACGAAAGGAAGGACGAACCCACGCCATATACTACGCTAGCAAGACGCTAGACGAAGCTCAGCTCAACTACGCCACCACAGAGAAGGAATTTTTAGCCATTGTCTACGCTATTGACAAGTTTCGCTCTTATCTTGTAGGTGCAAAAGTGATTGTCTACACGGATCATGCTGCGATCCGGTACCTCCTTGCGAAGAAAGATGCGAAGCCAAGGCTGATTAGATGGATTCTTCTCCTACAAGAATTCGATCTTGAGATCCGCGACAAGAAAGGCTCGGAAAATTCTGTTGCGGATCATTTGAGTCGTCTAACACATCTAGAGGACAACCATTTGCCCATTGATGACTCCTTCCCGGACGAACACCTACATATCATAGAGGAGTGCATCAAGGTAATCTCCAAAGGTAACGAACCATGGTTTGCTGACTTTGTTAACTATTTGGTTTGCCAGGAGATACCGCCCGGACTATCCTACTCACAAAGGAAGAAGTTCTTCAAGGACGTCCGGGAATATTATTGGAACGAGCCTCTCCTCTTCAAGAGAGGTCCGGATGGCATCATCCGGCGGTGTGTGCCGGAAGAGGAGATGCAAAGTGTCATCCGCCATTGTCATTCACTACCTTGTGGAGGACACGCTAGTTCAAACAAAACTAGCGCAAAGGTATTGCAATCTGGATTCTATTGGCCTACTTTATTTAAAGATGTGCAATCCTTTGTTTCTTGTTGCGATGCTTGTCAAAGAACAGGCAATATCTCTAGAAGGAACGAGATGCCCCTTAACAACATCCAAGAGGTAGAGATTTTCGACGTTTGGGGAGTCGATTTCATGGGACCATTCCCTTCCTCTTGTGGAAACCAATACATATTATTGGCGGTAGACTACGTCTCTAGATGGGTGGAAGCGATTGCCTCTCCCACAAATGATGCCATGGTGGTGGTTAAGTTCTTCAACAAGACCATCTTTCCGCGATTCGGGACACCAAGGACGATCATTAGCGATGGAGGTTCTCACTTCATAGCCCGTCGCTTTGAAGCTCTTCTAGCCAAGTATGGGGTTACTCACAAGATCGCTACCCCTTACCATCCACAAACGAGTGGACAAGTTGAGATCTCAAACAGGGAGATCAAGGGAATTCTAGAGAAGACGGTTTCAAGGACTAGGAAGGATTGGTCCTTGAAACTAGATGACGCATTATGGGCATACCGGACTGCATACAAGACTCCCATAGGAACCACACCATATAACCTTGTGTATGGGAAGTCTTGTCATTTGCCGGTAGAGCTAGAGCACAAAGCGTTTTGGGCTATCAAATGGCTGAATTTCAGCATGAAGGAAGCGGGAGAGAAGCGTCTTCTAGACATCAACAAGCTGGATGAACTTCGCTTGAACGCCTATGAAAACGCCAAAATCTACAAGGAAAGAGCAAAGCGTTGGCATGATAAGCATATCATTCCAAAGGACTTCAAAGAAGGAGATCAAGTTCTCCTCTTCAATTCGAGACTTCGCCTCTTTCCAGGTAAGTTAAAATCTCGTTGGACTGGACCTTTTCTAATTAAGCGTATTTTCCTCCATGGTGCAGTTGAAGTATGGGGTGAAGCTAGTGGAAGTTTTAAGGTGAACGGCCAACGACTCAAGAAGTACTCGCCGGAACTCCAAGCTGAGGAGTTTGCACCTACCGCACTCGAATAAGTGCGAGACTGGTCTAGCTACGGACCTTAAACAAAGCGCTTCTTGGGAGGCAACCCAAGGTATTGCATTCTCGTTTTGTCTTCGATTCATAGATTAGTTTAGAATAGACGTTTTCGCTTTATTTTGCCTCGATTTCTTCCGGTATGTTCGTGTTTTTGGTTGTAGGATCGATGGAAAAGGAGAAAGGAGGGATAATGTCGAAGAGAAGTGACGAAATTTGGACTTTGAAGCTTTACAGAAGGTTCCACGGTCTAAATTACGGTCGTCATAGCTACAGTGGCCGTAATTCTCAAAAGCCTGTGAAAAATCACCAAAACCACGGGTCCGTACACTTCCACGGCCGTGGAATGCCCCGATAGACCGTGATTTTTGAAATTTTGCCTGCGAGTATAAAAGCCACACTTCATCACAAAAACCACCACAATTCTTCCCCAATTCCACGACCTAGATACCGAAAACCCGCAGCCTCTCCCAATTCTTCATTCTCTAATCGTTTTCAACGATTCTTCGCTCTAAACTGCAGCAAATCCAACCACGAACAGGATCCAAGCAACAAATCGAGTGGAAATCGATCAACAAACGCGCATTTTGGATTTTTCAATCCGAAAAAGAGGTTATTTCTTTCTCTTCGATTCTCGCGGATTTGGTTCGTTTTTGCTATAGATTTTTAGGAAGAACTGACAAAGATTGGAAGGAATTAGATTAGGACTGCTTGTTGTGGTGATATTTGGTGAATTTGCTGAGATTCACGAGATTCTGTGACGAATCACGGTCTCTGGAGGTTCCACGGCCGTGGTTTCTATAGAACAGACCGTGATTTTTGCTGAAAATGGATTTCGTAAGGAGAGTTTCAGGAAGGATAAAGGAGAAGAAAGGGGAGCAAAATAAGAAAAGAAAGGGCAACCCCTCCACATCTAGGGCACCACCACCCTCATCTCCCTCACTACCATCCTCACCTTCACCTCCATCTTCACCACCTCACCCTAGCGTCCCAACCATACATGACGACCACCTAGCTGCATTTGAGAGGATAGAGAAGAGGGCAGTGATTGGCCCTAGGTATTTGTTGTTGGAGGATCTACATCCTCTCAACATAGTTGACGACCTTACATGGCTCTTGGATAGAGCCTGATTGACTGTCTTCACGAACATTCGTGAAGACGCCTATGAGGAGATCACCCGAGAGGTTGTGACGTCTTTCGAGCACAGCCATGTTGATAGGACCGTCTCCTTCCGTCTCATGAATCGAGACTACCAGTTGAGTATAGTTGAGTTTGGGGCCATTTTCGGGTTCCATGAGACCTACAATGGTCGATTCCCTAGCGGTATCTACCCTAAGGATTTCTGGGAGGAAGTAGCCATGATTTACGCCGACGAGGACCGTTGGCAACCCGCCGATATCAAGGCTAGATTGATGTACCATCTAGCCTTGAAGATAGCTCACCGTGTTCTTTCGGAGTGTCTCTTTCCTAGGACGGAGACGCCCCAAAAGATCAAGACGGATGAGCTATTCCTGCTCTACTGTATGCTCTACGGTCGCCGCGCAGATTGTGCTACTCTTTTGGCGGCTACGATGAGTAAACTGAAGAACAAGAGAAAGGGGAACATTGGATATGGTGGGATAGTGACCCACATGGCTAGGACATTTGGTGTGGATTTTTCAGGTTGCACCCGCATACCCGTCGTACCTCTAGGATTACATGCATTCATGGTCAGGGGACTCATCTTCCCCACACATAGAGGTCCGCCTTATGCGGGCATGCCTTGGGAGAGTAGGACAGGCAGGGGTATTGAGTGGCTGCCAGAGTATTCCATTGTGGCAGGACGCCACAATTGGAAGGAGACGTTCGCTGCGATGCATGCGCACAGGCTTGTAGCTCCCCCTTTTGTCCCACCACCGGTTGAGGATGAGGAGGAGATGGGAGAGCAGTACGAGAGTGGTGGAGGAGCGGAGCAGGAGTTCGGCACGTTTCCGGATCAGCCGGAGGCGGTCCCGGATGTACCTAGGCGCTCTCCACATCCAGCTAGAGCTTCAGGCTCGTCATCTCGCCGCGCCAGCGTGAGTGAGAGGCCCACGTGGATGACTACACCTCCCACTTGGTACGACACACCCCCTCCTTGGTCCACGACGCAGCCAACAGCACCACCACCACCACCAGCACCAGCACCAGCCGATGCCCCCGCATGGTATGATCACGCCCCGGGATGGTATGAGAGGATGCCGGATTGGGCTACCGGACTTTCAGAGAGAGTCGGAGCGCTAGAGATCCGGGCGGATGCTAGAGACGGACGCCTAGACGACCTTGACCACATGATGAGGGACGTCTACCGCCAGCAGTTCGGGCGGTTCTATGATCCGAGCTTCTCTCCATTCCCACCTCCACCGGCGCCGCAGTGATCGATACATGACCGTTTGATTTAGACATTCCCGCCACCACTTGTGAGTTTCTTTTTCTTTTCTTTCTTTTGTTCTTTCTTTTGAACATTAGGGACAATGTTCGTCCTAAGTATGGGGTGGGATGTACTAAAGTTTGTAATAACTCTACTCTCTATGTTTGCTTCATTTGAGACTATCATTGCATGTTCATTATGTGTTGCACGTTTCCTTATTGCATTGCATGAAAAGTGACTTGAAAAACCCATAAAAATTGAAAAATTTTGAAAATTTTGAGCTTCTAATGAATTGAGATGATTTCTATGATAATCACTACTTGTGAATTGAGTTCGATGACAATTGCATGCTTAAAAGGATTGTAAATCGAAAAGAATTTAAATGAATGAATTCTACCTCTTTTACAAGTTTTATAATGTGAAAACATTGCCTAAATCATGTTGAGAGATTGAAGTTGAAATCACATTATAAGTTCCTATACTTCTTGTTGAAATGATTAAGGCAATTCGATACTTTCTTTCCTCTTTCTTTGATCATCTAGCTCCTCATTGAAATATTAGCCTCCTTTACCTATCCGGGAATTTGGAAAAGTGAATGAAAAAAAGGCATGTTTGATGTGGGAGGGCCATGAAAGCAATTAATTGCAATCAATTGAATAGAAAGAAATTATAGGTTTGGGGAAGTTAATCATGACGATGAGTAACTCGGCACCATTCACATAGCCGGGTGTTTGTGCCTTGCCAAAGTCGGATTGAGCGATATTCCTAGCGGATTATGGTATGTGCGCTAAGGGTTTGAGGCATCTCATGAAAATTGAGAAACGCCAATCTCCTAGGCTTCGGTTTTTGTGCACCTCTATCCATAACTCCAAAAGTAAAGTCGAAAAGAAGAGAGCGAAGCTCTAAGTTGAAGTGTTGCGGGAACCGCATAAGAAGAAGAAGGTAGTTGTCCACTTTCCCGGATTTATGCACCACTTCCCCTTAAAGTTTTCCCTTCCCTTCCATACTCTAGACCTTTTCTTTGAAAGTCCTTAAGATCAAAAGAATGTTATATGACTTGGTGATCTAAATTGAAGCATCTTATGATTGATTTTGATAATGTTTGAAGGTTATAATGCTTGTTTAGAAGTTGAGTTGATTCATGAATTTTCTTTACCTTTTACTCTTTGATTAAGTGTGTGAAAGTTTGAAAAACGATTGAAGCAAGGTCTGAGAATGATCTATTCTTTAGAAGTCACATTCATCCAAAAGAAGGTACACATATTTCATCCTAACTCTTGTTTTAAAGCTTTTTGAAGGACCTTGCTTAGGGACAAGCAAGTGCTAAGTATGGGGTTATTTGTTAGTATGAAATATTGTGATATTTTAGGCACGTTTTCTAAATGTATTTGATTCATATTGATAGTCTTTGATTGATCTTTGTGCATATGTGAGCTAGTATTGCCTATATTTTCGATATGGATGTCTACACTAGTTCTATGTTGATTACAGGTAATTTGGAGCTATTTCCGAACGGAATCGAGCAAAGGAGAGTTGAGTTGATATGTCCATAGATCGGGGACACTTTTTGAAGCAATTTGGAGTCTTAGATTGAAGAATGCACGAGTTCAGGGAAGAATCACGTTCTTGCCCTAAATTACGCCCTAAAACACGGCCGTATCACAAACCACGTTCAAAATTACGGCCGTGGATTCAGAGTCAGAATTCAATGTTCATTCCAGGGGATTCTACGGCCGTGGAACTAACCGTAATTGTTTCCACGCCCAAAATTACGGTCGTGGAATCTTCCACGACCGTGATCTTGGCGAATCTTTTCGCCACACTTCGAAGCCATGATCTTTTGAAAGATTGGGCCGGGCCGACACTTTACCCTACACTATAAAAAGACGGACGAAGCAAGATTCCGTCACCTCGCTTACGACCTTTCAACCTTCGCTTAGCGGCAAACGCACGCTTACAATCAACGTTTAGCAACGCACAAACCCTCATCTTGGAGGTAATTTGGAGATATCATTGAAGATCAAAGTTCGTATTGGAGAGTTGCTGTTTGTGATTTTCGAATTGGTGGAAGATCGAAGTTCTTGGAGGGTTTTGCAAGAAGATCCCTCTTCTTGCTTAGGTTTGATTTAGGATCGGATTGACATCCCGTTTCTTTTCTTTCCTAAGATTGTGATTGTTTACTCCGTTTTGAATCTTTTGATAAACACTTGTTCTTGACTGTGATTTTGAGATTCATTTGAAGATTATTGATAATTCTTGAAAGTTCCCATCTTTTATCTTTTAATTCTTGAATTGATATCAATATGACTATTATTGGCTAAAAACCCTTAACAATTCTAGGGTGAAGGGTTGATAGTTGTGGCATAGGTGATGATAGATCGATCGCAAACAGATTAGACCCTGAGAGTTAGAGAATTATCGCCGACAACCCCAAATTACGGCCTATTCTTGAGTCCACGGCCGTGGAACTTCAAGAACTAACCGTGATTTACCTTAAGTCTACGAACCTGCTTTTACTTTAATCTAAAGTTAAAGATTGGCTTTAGCTTAGCTTAGACTTGTCTTTTCTAGGTGGTAGTGAAGCCTCAACAACCTCTACCTCGATTGTGAGTGTCATAACCTCAATCGGTTAAGTTAGTCTTGACCTTTGGATTACAAGTTTGGGTATTTGACATTAATTCTCATCTCTAGAATCTTTCTATATTGAGCCTCAACAACCTGTATAAGGAGTGTCTTTTAGGTGAGTTACATAAGGTTTTTGGAACCTCAACCGTACGATTACCTTACATTAGTATACCTTTGCATATCTCCATTCTGTCTTTATATCATTAGTATATCTTGAATCTATTGCCGCAACTGGATACTCGAAGCTTTAGGATTGTTGTTTTCCAAATATCTGCAAAACTCCCATATTCACCTGCTTGATAACTTGCAATTGAATTCGCTCCACCCAAATCCCTGTGTTCGATACTCTGGAATTCTTGCTTAACTACGTCGATCCGTACACTGCGGGTTCGCTTGCTTTTATTCTAGTTTTATAAATTTAAAGCTTATTTGCACACCTTTTTGGGCGAACAGATACGACTTAATAATAAAAAGATAATAAACTGGACTTGTGTGATTTGGTGTACATTGTGTGTTATGTTGATTGACTTGTGTTTGTGCCTTTCACCTTGATTCTAATGCCTCGAATATTAGCTAACGGTTTTATACCGATTGTTGTAGATTGCCTTGCAGGTTAGGAATGCGGCCGAGAGATCCGGAAGAGTGGGCAGCCGGGGTTCCGTACATTTTAGGATTGGGTTTTGGTTGGAGTCGTGTTTGAGTTTTGTATTCATTATATATTGTATGCCGCGTGTATGGCTTTTGGTCTTTCGGTTGTATCTCGGCTGAAGTCTTTGGTTTGTTTGGTTTTGGGTTTCTTTGCATTGCATAAAATGTATTTGGTTTTGGCCTTTATTTGTGCCTTGTTGCAAGATCCGGTGAAATTGTTGTCAAGCTAAGGGTCGGGACCCATTGTGAGGTCTCGCCCGTAGCGCCCCGATATTCCGCGGATTCGGGGTGTTACAAAAGTGGTATCAGAGCCCTAGGTTGACAACAATGACACTCGCAATCTTCTAAAGGCCGAATGAGGAATAAACAGAACCCACACGGGTTCTGACTTTTCGTTTTTAAATCACATGCATGAGTCGGGGTAGAATGTACGGACCACCACTCCTTCCGTGGATCTCGGCAGCTTAGTTTATTGGATTTTGATATGTATATATATATATATATGTATATATAGATATGGATATGAGGTTTGTTGTTATGCATGAGAGAATTGATGTGTATCTTTGTGGATTTTAGTTTCATGATGGACATGATTTATGTGTATAGTTGTATATTTGAACGACTATATGTTTTGGAGCTTGTATTGTTGTAATGGAATGCCAAATGCATGATATTAGTAGTGATATGGATTTAGGACTTATATAGTTATCTATACGTATTCTTATTATATAGTAGTAGCATATGGAGTTATGGGACCTAATAGAAAAGATGAGTGTATGATATCATCTCCCTTGGACGACGTTGGTTAGCATAGGATAGTGTATATACGAGGACGAATATACTCAAGTATCGAGTTGAGAGCTACGTTCGGGCGAACACCTTGGAGTTCTTGTACTCCTTAAAGAGGATGTCGAAGAGGAGGATTAGAGATGACGTAAATGAAGGACGAACCAGTGGAGGGGAAAATTTTATAAAAAAATAATGATAATAATAATAATAAAAAAAAATATCCGAGATGACTTTAAGAGAAATTGAGATGGAAGCAATACAAGTAAAGGGAGCAACATTAAAAGTGTAGAAGTGGTTCCAAAGAAGCCATGATTGTACGACAACGAGACCGATAGTGAAAACGAACTTAAGTTCTTCTAGAAGACGCGTGGACAACTAAAGATACGAATCGAGAAGGAGATGGATACACTCTAGCAAGGTTAAAGGTGGTATTCCTTCAAGACGTGAAGTTTTATATAGGTGCTTCTAAGCTTTGGAGTCAAGACGAGAAGAGTGATCGAACCATTTGCTAAAGATTTAAGATAACGTAAGTTAAACTTACGAGGTACCAATAAGTGAAGTGTCAACATCACTAGAGTTATGAGAAGAAAGAATGGTGGGAATTCATGTGGAGTTAACCGGTTTCCGTTATGATGATAAGGCTAGGAAACGCCAAGGAGGAAGAACTGCGTATAAATGATGATCCCAAGAAAATGAAAGACGAAACACGGAGCTTGGATCGAAAGACTTAAGATACCAACAATAGGGATGCGAGTGAAGGCTAATTAATGTCAGAATATTTGAGAAGTACTTTTGCAAAACATTATGAAGAAAAGTTAAGCCCATGAAGGTGGGTCATATGACACGAAAGAGTTGGGGAGGTATAGTTATCTTACGGAAGCGGAAGGAAGAGGGGAGCTTAATAGGAGCTAACGGAGTAGGAAGTAGAGTAAAATGAGCTAGTGAAGTTTGAGGTAGAGTACCCGAGGAGGGTAGTCTTCATGAGAATGGTAACATGGAAAGTGTAGTAGAATGATAAATCATTGACCTTGGAGAAGGTCAACTATAGTTAACTGGTGACAACTTAGAACGCATAGGTGTGGGTTGTCTATTGATGAGTGTAGAGGGTATGAGTAAACAAGACTATGGAAAATAGAGGATCAACAACAAGATCTTAGAGTATTCGCGATGGATCAATGTCAATGATAAGGAACTACATCAACGGAAGCGCATTTGTCTTAATCAAATAACGTTGAAGGAGTTCAAGCAAGTAGATGTTACAAACCTCCTAGGGGGAGGATGGATATGACCCTTTGCGACCTTCTTAGGTCATGAGAACGGCATATGGGAGAACGACCCGGATTAGAAGTTTTAAGGTTTGATCATGGTAAAGGGAACTAGTAGATCAAGAGGAAGGTGAGGTTTCATTGTTTGTGGTGCGTAGACGGGAGTATAATAAGAGGATGCATGGTATGTTTGTTCTAATGAAATGAAGGTTATGTTTTGCGAGCAGAAGTTGAGTCAAAGTTTTCCTGACTCACACGGAGAAGCTATGATAGTGATGACATGAAACGGGAAACTTGGATTATAGTAACACTGCAAGCTTGGAGCTTATGACGTTAGCACTTGAGAAGTAGTGAGTTGGATATTTCAGTGGTTTTGGATGGGGAATTTCTTCTAGCGTTTTCACGGGGCATATTGGTACGATTGTGAAGTAGTTCATGAAATTATCAAGAAATGCATAAGGTGACCAGCAAGAGAAGAGAAGACCGAAGTTTTGAAGCTATAAAGTCTACACTAGATGTACCAGAAGTACATGAAATATTGAGGTTAGAGCCTCTATGGTCGGTTTTGACAATTACATAAGAAAATGAAGCATAAATTTCTACGCCTACTTGAAGAAAGGATGTCTATGGTGAAAGATTACGTAGAATACAATGAGCTCCTCCCATATGATGCGATATTAGGGAAAGCGAAGAAGTTAAGATCGATTTGTTATAAGGCATGATTAAGTCTTATAGTAAGGACCTTCGTGGTTGAACATATGGCGAGATCAAGAAATATTATTATCATCACTCCTTCGAAAAAGGCTACAAAGTCAGAAGACTCGAGCAAGTCTCTCGAGTTCAAGAGATGAAAGATCTCTGAAAGAGGAAGGTAAACATTGTAGCTACAGATGGAGCAATACATTTCTTTAAAGGACGTCACCCCAACAGATCGAAGTAGATCATTAGTATCATGACCACTTGTAAAGTGATAAGACAAGATTGTGTCGGCTATTACGATATGTGACGGGAAGAGAAAAGATGAAACCTGAGATATCACGGATTCCAATACGTAAGAATGTGGAATTTTCCACTAAGGTCGAGCTTAATTTAATTCCAATATCTAAGGCGTCGTATGGAATAACACTTGTGCAGAGACATGAGTTGTGGAAGCAAGTGAAGGAGCAATTGCAAGAAATTATTGAAAGGAGTTCATTAGAATTAGTGAAATGCTACGAAGAACTTCAAATGTTATCTTGAACTCTTGATTTCAAGTTGTTATGGAGAACACCAGTTTGCGAAAAGAGAGACGGTTATCTCCTTTTGTACATCGATTACTATAGGTTGAGCAGGATGACCATGGAGGACAAGTATCCTTATAACAAATGGGAGATCTACACGATCAATTGCAAGGGACGGTAGTCTCTTCTAAGATTAAGTTAAGATTTGATTGTCACCGTTTGAGAATTCAAGACTCAGATATTGCAAATACGGCGTTTTGGACCAACTAGAGTCACTACGAGAGAGAAGTCGCATGACAAGTGGTCTCTGGACAGCAAATCCCGAGAGATATGGAAGGAGTTACAAGTTATCTTAGAAGTGCTGAGCTTTACCAGATATGTGAAGGGAGACGTTGTGTAACACCTTTTATGGTAACCTACTACGGATGATGATGAAGTATTGAATGAGACGAAGAATTGACAATATAGTTGTTGAGAGTTAACAGGGGATTTATTGGTGCAACTGTTTCGATTTACCTTAAGGTATTATGGGTTTGAAATGGACAAGTGATTCTCCAAGACAAGGTCTTGATCGGGTATTGATGAGCGATGTAAAAGTAATAGCATAGTGGTATTGTTAGTAGAAGCGGTGCAAAGTAAGGTACTTCCTTCGTTAATTGGAATTGCCACAAGAATTGAGGAAACGTAACATCAAAGTTTGGTTTGACAAGAACCAAAGCTAATGGTGTAAATTGGAAGTTCGATCTTCTTTGATAGAGACATCAAAAAGAAACCTAATGAAAATGCTACATTGAGAAAGACCCGAAAAGGAAGTTGAATTCCGATATATCGGACCTTTTTGAGATTTTAAGCGCAAGTTGAGAACATGGTTTACCGGTTGGTGTGGCCGAGAGTAGAGGATGTTCACCCGGTGTTTCATGAGTATCAATCAAGAGAGTACATACATGACTCGAGACATGTTGTCAGTCATGAGGATCTAGTGGCAGATGAGGAACTGATGAGGCTAATTGGAAGATGGAGGGTAGTATCTTTAGTTGAGTTTTATGCGGATCTAGTGGCATCGATAGAATCGACGGGTTAGACCTAGTTCTTCTCTTGGTTACGTTATATCCATGTGTGATGTTATGTGTAGTTTGTGTCACGTGTGGAAATGTGTTATATGACATGATATATCCTGCGGTGGTAGTTTGAGCAGATTGTGTGTATAGATTAGAAGGCTTGAGGCTCCTTAGCTTGAGAGTTTATACATCGGCCTTAGGGACCGAGAAGTTTGACACATAGCAAGTTTCGGGACGAAACTTGTTTTTAGGGAGACCTGATGTAACGCCCCAATTTTAGGTGCGTTTGCGATATTTATTTTTGCGGCTTTTATCGATATTTTAATAACTTATGTATTTTATTTAAGAGTATTTTTAAGACGTAATATGTTTTTCCCGAGTATAATTATGTTTTTGGCATATTTTGAAAAAAAAAAAAGGTGGAAAGTTTTCCGATCCAAAAATCCCGTTCCGATTGTTTTGATCGGGTTTATGTTAAATCTTGATCTCCTATATTTATTTATTTTTTTTTTATTTCTTTCTTTCCTTTCTTTTTATCTGTTTTCCCTCCTCCTCAGCCTGATGGCGTGCTCTTGTTGCTTGGCTCTGACCGCCCAACTAGTATGCAGTTGTTCTACTCATTGCTTCTCAATGCAGCCTAGATCCCTACCCCGACCCTTTGGCTGCTTGGCTCTTCTTCATGCAACATCGACCTCATTCATCCCTTGCTGTCACACCTCAACCCCAGCCCCCTGTGTTACTCTCCTCGAGCAAGCTCCCACGCTACAACCCAACCATCTCTCCAGCCTCTGCTTCTCCTGACCTCTATCTCTTCTCCATCTTCTCCGGCTACACCCCGCCTTCAGCCCTGCACTGGAGCCCGCCTTCACCTCTGCACCGGAGTGCAGCCCCGCCTTCACCCCTGCACCGGAGTGCAGCCCCGCCTTCACCCTTGCACTAGAGTGCAGCCCCGCCTTAACCTCTGCATTGGAGCCCATATTTCAATATCCTCATCTGCAGCTCTCTACAGCCCTTCTTCTGGAGCCTATGTCGAGCCACAGGAAAAGCCGGAGAAGCCGGTCTCGCATTGCTGCCGCCTGGATCATACTTCCGGTCACCTTTCGAGCCTCCTCTTTACTCGCCGGAGCCCCCCTGTGTTCCCCTCTCGCCGCCCTCTGCCTTGCTTCGCTCTGTTGGAGCCTCCTTGGGAGAGCCAGGTCGTCGACGCCGGACCCACTGTCGTCTCCGCCGGTGAGGCCCTCAACGTGCCCTGTCTGCACGAGCCTGGCGGAGAATGAAGGAGCCGCCGCCTCCTCATCTACTCCTCACCGCCAACAGGAAACGGGTTTAGGAAACCCTTCTTCTTATTTTCTTAATCGGGCCCCAGATTTTAATGTAATTACAAATTTTATCCACTGTTTTGCATTTACATATTTGGCCCTAATTTTGGAATCTTGCAATATTACCCCTGCTGGAATAAATTACAAGAAATAACCCAAAGATTGATTTACAATTTATGACACAAGTTTTAGCATTTCATAAATTGCCTTTGACAATGTTTCTATGGGTTTTAAATTTGGGATTTACTTGAATTATATTCTTATTTATATATACCATATATATTACCCTCGTGTTGGATTAATTCCACGTTATGACGATTATTTACGAGATTTTAACGTGGCATTTGAAGAAGAGTTTTCTTTAGATTTATATTATATATTCCGTTCAAGTTTAGCGTATGAGCTAAACTTGCTTAGTTTCGGTGTTAGGTTTGGAAGCGTCCCGATAAAGGCCTAACGAGTCCAAGTCGACATCCGGTAAACGACTTCCGTCTTTTGACGTCGTGTGAGCATTCTTTTCCCTCGATTTAGTTATGTTTGGTAGTAGTATCATGCTAGGTTGGATCTAGCATAACTTAGTGAGAATACCAAGTAGTGGTTTGGACCTTAGGTGAGTTTTGAGGATTGTCGATTGTTGTAAGACATTGAGTGTTGGGTTGATCTTGTGAGCGTTATGAGGCTCGAGGTTGGGGGTGGTGTGATCTTGTGGATTTTGGAGCTTAGGATTGAGTTATTCTAGAATGGTGTTGTTACCGTTGAGTTTGTTTGGACTAGGCATATTTATCCTAGTATGTGCTATGGGTTATGATCCTGCGAGATCATAGGGTCTAGAAGTCTAAGAACTTCTAGCTTCTGTTGAGTGTGGTGTGAGCATGTGGGATTCTAGGATGGGTCCTAGAATTGAGAGTCAAATGGTCTTGCTTTGACCATTTGTATAGAAGTCTTAGACTTCTATTGTGAGAGTGTTGTTTTGATATAGTTATCTTCTTGTGAGCAGGTTATGGTCTTCCTCCCCTAAGGAAGCGAGAGTGTTGTGAGATGAGTGTGATGACGAGGTAAGTCTCCGGACTTACTTAGCTCGTATTCCTTGTATTAAATTCGATGCGTGTTTGGTGGTGTGTGTTTTATCGCTTTCATTATAACTTATAAAACCGGAATTAGGATTACCGACCTTTATATATTATTTGGCCCAAGTGTATGATAACGGGCGGTGACAACTTGTCTAGCTCTTGCGTAGAGTTAGGAGGTTCTTGGCGACTAGCCCGTGTGGTTAGACGGTCGGAGACATCCACCGTTCCATGCGGTAAGTGGGGACCGAGGCGAGTTTCGGGAGATTCTCGTGTCACAAAAGAAGTTGAATTAGAACGGGATACGACTTAATAATAAAAAGATAATAAACTGGACTTGTGTGATTTGGTGTACATTGTGTGTTATGTTGATTGACTTGTGTTTGTGCCTTTCACCTTGATTCTAATGCCTCGAATATTAGCTAACGGTTTTATACCGATTGTTGTAGATTGCCTTGCAGGTTAGGAATGCGGCCGAGAGATCCGGAAGAGTGGGCAGCCGGGGTTCCGTACATTTTAGGATTGGGTTTTGGTTGGAGTCGTGTTTGAGTTTTGTATTCATTATATATTGTATGTCGCGTGTATGGCTTTTGGTCTTTCGGTTGTATCTCGGCTGAAGTCTTTGGTTTGTTTGGTTTTGGGTTTCTTTGCATTGCATAAAATGTATTTGGTTTTGGCCTTTATTTGTGCCTTGTTGCAAGATCCGGTGAAATTGTTGTCAAGCTAAGGGTCGGGACCCATTGTGAGGTCTCGCCCGTAGCGCCCCGATATTCCGCGGATTCGGGGTGTTACAAAAAGTTTATTGGCAAATGAAGGGTTGAGAGATTGGAAGCGTCTTAGTGATAGACTTCGACAACATGAGAATAGTGTTGAGCATATGACTAATATGGAAACTTGGCATGAATTTAAAGTAAGATTAAACACAAATAAGACCATTGATAAAGAATTGCAAACTGAAATTTCTAAAGAGAAAGAGCGTTGGAAACAAGTTTTTAAAAAAATAATTTCTGTTGTAAAATGTCTTGCCAAAAACAATTTAGCTTTTCGAGGATCTAAGGATAAACTTTATGAAGAAAGTAATGGCAATTTTTTGGGATTGATTGAATGTATTGCTGAATTTGATGTGGTAATGCAAGAGCATGTTAGACGCATAAAAAATGAGGAGATTCATCGTCATTATTTGGGTCATCAAATTCAAAATGAGTTTATTTCCCTTTTGGCCCATAGAGTTAAAAGTTCTATCATATCAAACATCAAAAAGGCAAAATATTTCTCTATAATTCTTGATTGTACTCCAGATGTGAGTCACAAAGAACAAATGACTTTGATAGTTCGATGTGTGAACATGTCAAGTAGTAATATACATATAGAGGAGTACTTTTTGGAGTTTTTGATTGTGAATGACACATCAGGTTTGGGACTTTTTAATTCTTTAATTGATGTCATTAAGTCACTTGATCTTAATATTGATGATGTGAGGGGTCAAGGGTATAACAATGGCTCTAACATGAAAGGAAAACACCAAGGGGTTCAAAAGCGGTTACTTGAAATTAATCCAAGGGCATTATATATGCCTTGTGCTTGTCATAGTCTTAATCTTACTCTTCTTAGTGATATGGCACATTCTTGTGTGAAGGCTATTTCATTTTTTGGAATTGTTCAACGTGTATATGTGTTATTTTCTAGCTCTCCCAAAAGATGGAAGATCTTACTTGATAATGTACCGGGCTTAAGTGTGAAATCTTTGTGTAATACTCGTTGGGAGAGTCGAATTAAAAGTGTCAAAGCTATTAGATTTCAAACTCCTAAAATATTGTTGGCTTTATCAAAGTTATGTGAATCTTCTGATGATGCTAAGTCAAAGAGTGAAGCTGAAAGTTTAATAGTTGCATTTGAGAGTTTTGAGTTTTTATTTGGTATGGTTATTTGGTATGACATTTTATTCTCTATTAATGGGGTAAGTAAGAAGTTACAAACCAAATCCATGTGTCTTGCTGCTACCCTTAAACAAGTGGAAAATGTTATGTTATATTTTGAAAAGTTTAGAAATGAAGGATTTGCCTCAAGTATGATTGTGGCAAAAAAGCTTGCATATGATATGAATGTAGAGCCTATATTTCCAGTTAAACGTCGAGTTTTCAGGAAGAAACAATTTGACGAAAATGATCATGTTGAAGATATACAATCACCTGAGGAGTCTTTTAGAGTTAACTATTTTTTAGTGGTTGTAGATATGGCAATTGCTTCGGTAAAGGACAGATTTCAGCAACTAAAGATGTTTGAAAGCATTTTTGGATTCTTATTTAATTCTGATAACTTGAAGTCATTGGATGATAGTGAACTTAGAGAGTGTTGTGTCAAATTTCATGCGACTTTTTCTCATGGTAATATGTCTGATATTGATTTAGATGACCTCTATTCTGAACTAAAAGTGTTGCGAATGACTTTACCGGATGTGCTTATGTCAACTATTGAAATTCTCGAATTTGTGAAAGATGCAGACTGTTTTCCTAATGTTTCGATCGCTTATCGCATCTTATTAACTGTGCCAGTGACTGTAGCGTCGGCTGAAAGAAGTTTTTCAAAGTTAAAATTATTAAAAACATACCTGAGGTCAACCATGTCACAAGAGAGATTGAATGGTTTAGCTCTTCTGAGTATTGAGAAGGATATTTTAGAAAACGTTGATGTTGAAACTATTATTAGTGATTTTGCATCTAAAAGCGCTTGCAGGCATCGCTTTACTTGATTTGTTTGTTTCTTTTGTAGGTGACGAGTCTTGGTTACTATGGATACTCAAGGTTGTTGGGGTTGACTACAAGTATACAAGTGTAGTTTTATGTTGATTTGCTATGACATTTAGTATTTTGTACACAATTTTCTATTTGTAACGCACTTTTAGAAATTTGGATCACTATATGTCGAATAATACTTGAGTTTATTTACAAAATCGCTCTTAATCGTGTTGCGAATTTTTATATGATATTTGTTTGATTTATTAGAGGCCTTCGTGTGTACATTCGCCAGGGGCCTACTATACGTTAGCTCCGGCCCTGTCAAAGGGACACTTAGTCTAATCCCTATCCCTAGTTGTGGTACCTCACCGATTCTCATCTTTGTTGTAAGATCCTTCCATTACAACCTCTCGATATCCAACGTCAACGACTTATTTCCCGCCGAATTGATCGAACCTGACATATCAGAGCTTCAAGTTAGCCTTCAACCCCTCTTTAGGACTTAATATCACTAGGTAGATGGACATAAAATTTGAAAGAGGAAAGAGGTGATATTGTGAATATTTGAGAATTGAAAATCAATACTATTTTGCTTTTCAAACTTAAGATCTTTTGCGTGGATCTCGTTAAAATTGGACGGAAGTCGGACTGAAGTTAAAAGAGATAGTTTTATTATTTTTTTTTTGAAAACAGAAAGCGGTTAGAAAGAAACTATCTCTTAGAGATAGTCCATCCTAAAACATCATTGCGAATGAGAACACGAAGTTCGGGAACGTCAGAAAAGGGTGGGTTGGGGTCAAAACTTTCAAATGGGTCAATCGGTCAACAACACATTTGATTTTTCTGAACACATGTCTGACCTGAACTTCCTCAAAGAAGCGAAGATCTAGTATTGAGTCGGATATGAGCATCTCGATCTTCCAGGGACAACACCAACGTACTTTGAGTGTCTTGATAACACATAAGCTATCACCAGCGATTTCGATCTTTTTTAATATTAAGCCTTATAGCTTCATTAAGTCCGGGTTTCAACGCAAAAGCTTCCACTTTAACAACCGAGTTAAATTATTTTTCCTAGCTTCCAAGCTAATAACATCACCGTAATGGTTTCATTTAATAAAGAGATAGTTGATTGCTAACAAATCATAAATAAGAGGTGATCAAATGAGAAAAAAAATATAAGAGGTGATTATATGAAAATTGGTATAGTAAAAGGTAATTTTGTGTAATTTAATCTACATTTTACATCGAATAATGTATAACTTAATGTTAATATCATGTTTAAGATATTCAATGAAGCGTAACAATACCAACAAAAGAAGATGCAAAGCCAAAATGAAATAATAAGCCTAACTAGTTGTATACTAAGAAATATAACTAACATGTTGATGAAGCTTCAATAAAGCATATATCAACATAAGGCACGTCAAAACAATAAGTCTCCTAAATTTGAGTATTGGTGGAGGGCGACCTTAATTAAACGTAGTTTTGTGTAAACATTTTTGTATAGGGGCCATTTTGTAAATACATTTGAGTTAGGGGTGGAAATGGGTGCATAACCATCCGATCTAACCGGTCAACCGACCCGAATTAGTGGGTGAAATTCCGAAGAATTCAGCGTGGTGGATGGTTGACGGGTGAAATTGACGGGTGGTGGGTGGGTATGGATATAGGTAGAACCACCCACCACCGAACCATCCACCACCCGTCCCGCATCACCCGTATAAAATATTTAAAAAAATAAAAAATAAAAAACCCTAAATTCTACCCATATAAAATTATTAAAAACATAAAAACCCTTAATTATCAAGAGACAAGAGTGCAACCACATCACCATTCATCTAACCCCTTCCCAATCTGAATTTTTTATATTGATCGCTAATTCGCTAGTCGCTATACTCAGTAAAACCTTCGGTTCTTCGCCAAATCGTTATACCTAACTACCTCAGTTTACCGCCGCTGAGCCCCGAACCATACGCTCCCTTCCCCGTTTGGTTACTCACTTTTGCGCATCGCTCGCTTGATTCTTTCAATTAGTAATTAATCGTCACTAGTGTCTTCTCTCCATCCTCTCCTCATATCTACATTCGATTTTGGAGTCGCACGTTCCCTTCAACACAACACTCACTTCAGGCGTTCAATCAGTTATACGATTCATACATCTTCTTAGTTCTTACCATGTGTTTGGATTACTGTTTTAGTTTGATAATTTTGGATTAAGGCAACTTCTTTGCAAGTTGTTCCATTAATTAATCATGGTTCCATTACATTTTGCGGGAGCTTGTGTGTATTGTCTTCCTATATGATACCAGTTCGAAAATTTTGGACCTTTTAGAATATGAGAGTAGACAGGTTGATGGTCAATACTAGCTGACATTTTACCATGTTGTTTGCGGAAGATTGTAGGATCGCTACATTGAGCTATAAAGGAGTCTGATTGTAGTATATGTTGAAATGTTTGTTGTATACAAAAATATTGTGTTTATTTGTATAGTTTTGTACTAATAAGAATTTATTTTCCACGTTGGTTTGTAATGCTGGATAATGTTCCATAATTTAGTAGATTTATATTTGTGTTACTTTAAAATATAAATTTACTTTATACATGTAAATGTTTAAAACTGAAAGATATACTACATTATACACACCCGGTTATTTCATCCGAACCACCCGAACACCCGGTGGGTAACGGGTAAAGTGTTAGGCGGGTGGTGAACGGGATGGGTGGTAAGGTGGATAGTTGGTAGAAGCAGAACTTCCACCCGTAAACTAACCCATTTCCATTTCTAATTTGAGTGCTATTATTTGCAATTTCTTATGTTTATTAGGGTGTGTATTTAGTGTGACTTCAATATTAATTACAGTTAAATTTCCTAACTGTCGGCAGATTGCATTCCATAATGACACAAATCATGTCAATAATTTGTGGAACATGCTCCATTCGTGATGCCTCTGTCATTCGTTTTTCATTTAGTGACCCCATTTTCCTATCTATATTTATAACATTAATAAAACTTACTTATGGTAATTTAACTTCGTTTTGTTTTTTCGTCCATGTGTTGTGTTAAAATTTTAATTTATTTAAGTTTTTTTAAAAATTCTATTTAAATTCTATTTTAATTCATTATCATTAAAATAAAATAACTTATATTTAAATTTAAGTTCAAATTTTAAATACAAATTTTATTCTTAGTTTCATTTTGATCACAACTTCTATTTGAGTTATATTTTATTTGTATTGTGATTTTATTCTTTTCTTTAAAAAATTAAAATAACTTATATTAAATTATATTAGATTAATTTCCTTATAACTATAAATTTCATTTAAATTAGATATTACGTCTAAATTTTATATATATCCGAATATTTATAAAATCAAAATACATATTTTAAATATAAAATTTATAGAAATAAAATAAGTTACTTATAAAAAATCAAACTAGTTACAATAAAAGCTTAATTACGTATCCACTCGGTGAGTTGAATTTAAATTCCATTAGTCTTAATATTTTATTTACATATACAATATATATATATATATATATATATATATATATATATATATATATATATATATATATATAAAATAAAAGATGAGTCTCTAAAATCTTGTTCCTTCAAAAAAAATCTAACTTAATCCGCCAAAGCAATAAATTTGATTGGTATGTGTACATGTCATGATCACTGATTGAAGACTAATAGTACAACTATACGATACAATTTGCAAATACTGGAAAATAAAATATATTATAAAAATGGCCCACCACGTGTTTTCAAGAACTATGACTATGGTCACCGGATCTGTGACCGACACTATTTTTTTGTATGCGTAATCCAATCTTCCTTTTTTTATTTTCAGATCCAATCTAACTTCAAAATATCTAATTCCCCATTATGTTTATTCATTCCCTTTCGTATTTAACTTTCGTAAACTACAAAACTAACACAATTTTAAAAGTAATTGTAGAAAATAGCCTAACTTTTTTAAAATGTTAAAAATTACTACAAATATGAGATAAAGTGCAAAAATAACACATTTCTGGTGCTAATTTCTGTAAGAAAAAGTTTAGGCTTGCAAGCACAGATTTGACACAATCATGTTTTTCGGGACTATTTTAATCCTTCCACTCTAATCTCAATTGCCACTGCTCTCTCCTTTCTGCTTTTCACATTTGTGAGACAAAGCCCAGTGGCTCCCCCAGTGCTTCAATGGTTTCTAGCCTTAATAGCTCTATGCTGTGAGATCTAAGTTTGATATCCGTCCATTTCTCTAAGGTAAGTTTCAATTTCTCTGTATCGTCTTCGTATGGAAACTTCGGTCCTTTTCTGTTTCAATTCGGAGTGTTTAGCATCCGGATTTTAACTGGATTGGAAATTCTCGTGTTCTTCCCTTATTCAGCATTTCCGCGTGCGTGTTTGTATTTTAATTCTTTTGGAAATAGGGTTATGAGGGTTTTGTGATCGTAAAGGAGAACATTAAGTTGGCTTTAATTGGTTGGTGATTTGTCCTTAAGATCGATTGCAGTTCTTAAAGTAAGTTGAGATCTCTTCTTTTTTAATTCGGATCTTACTCGAGAGATGCATTCACGACGGTTTGATCCTACATTTGAAGTGAAATGGTTTTTTTGGATTGGTAATCTGGGGTTCATATGCACTAGCTTGCTTTTTGGATCTGAAGTAAATTGTTTTTTGCTTGTTAAGGTGTTATTTATGATATTCTTGATAATTCTCATGCTAAAAGGACTTTGTGAAGGCTGCTGTTTTGCAAAGTTTCTTTCTTGGCTTTTTTTTTCTTCTTACTAATCTTCGATTTTCAAAAGCCGTGTGTTGTCTCGATTTTTTTGGCTGTCCAACATAGATTTATTGATATGTTCAATGATGGGATATATGATGCAGGCTATTTCTATTTGGAGCTGTCTGGACTAGGCTCAATTTCAGCCGACCAAGATCATGGGTACTAAGCATAACCCCCCTGGTGGGAGAGCACGTCCGTTTTCAATATTAATTGTTTTGGGGCTGTGCTGTTTCTTTTACCTACTTGGAGCATGGCAGAGAAGTGGATTTGGAAAGGGTGATAGCATTGCAATGGAGATAACTAAGCAGACAGATTGCCCTGTTGTCTCAAACTTGGATTTTGAACCACATCACAAATTTGTTGGGTCTTTCGGTTCGATAGAGCCTAAAGTCAAGAGATTCAAGGCATGTGCTGCCAAGTATTCTGATTATACTCCATGTGAAGAGCAGGATAGAGCTATGAAGTTTCCTAGAGAAGACATGGTTTATAGAGAGAGGCACTGCCCGCCTGAAAAAGAGAAGCTACGTTGTCTTGTTCCAGCTCCTCAGGGTTATAGGACTCCGTTTACATGGCCGAAAAGCCGTGACTATGCATATTATGCTAATGTTCCTCACAAGCATCTGGTTAAGGAAAAGGCTGTTCAACACTGGGTGGAGTATGAGGGTGAAGTCTTGAAATTTCCAGGTGGTGGGACCATGTTTCCCCAAGGTGCAGATGCATATATTGATGAACTTGCTACTGTGATTCCAATTGCTAATGGCTCTGTCAGAACTGCAATAGATACAGGTTGCGGGGTATGTTATTTTCCTGTTTTTTATTGCTTTTAGCTTGATAGGCAAGATTTAATGCCTTAATCTTATTTTCATTCTGTTTTCTTGCTCATCTATCTGAGAAGACGCCGTAGTATCCTTATTTTGAAGGCAAACTCTTGTTGAGATATGTTAGGATCTAATCACAAAGGGCAGATGTGTTTCACGATTAAGGAAGTTGCGCAAGTTATAAATGTCATGTCCGACTGTCTATGGTGGTTTGTATCTTGTCTTGCACTGTATCAAAGCATAAAACAATTCCAGGCCTTTGCTAAACATTTTTAAAAGTTATCGGAAAAAGCTAGCTTCAGGCACGTTACTATAAATTTATGATCTATAGAATATAGTCTCATGTGTGTAATTTATCCCATTTTATGCTGCATAGTGTATTAAAGCACTGCTTCTAAGCTGTTTCTATCTATTGTGTAATAATATGACCCAATTGTTGGACATTGTTGTAGCAACTTAAGCTCTTCAACAGAATTGATTTGCATGTAGTAGTTGGAACGTTTCTTTGTATTGAAATGCTCTTGTGTATTAGAGTCTAGACCAATTGGTCAATATTGTTTTATCTCAGTATATTGCTTGTTTATGCTCATTGTTAAGTGATGTTTGGTTAATATTGTTTCACTTAACTATTGTGAGCTAAAAATTATGTTGAGTCTTAGTTTATCAATTTATCCTTCAGCTAATGTACTGGTCCAACTGTTAACAAGCCTAAGTTTTATCATGGTACAGGTAGCAAGTTGGGGTGCATATATGCTTAACAGAAATGTATTGGCCATGTCATTTGCCCCAAAGGACAATCATGAAGCACAGGTACAATTTGCATTAGAGCGAGGTGTTCCAGCTGTTATTGGTGTCCTTGGATCTATGCATCTCCCATATCCATCCCGAGCTTTTGACATGGCTCAGTGCTCTCGGTGTCTAATCCCATGGTCTGTAAATGGTGAGTGTTATCATGACCTTAATTGCATATTGTTTTATTCTTGCTAGCATGTCATGCAGGCTTGGTTTGGCTACAAACAATGTGGTTTAATTTTGTCAAGGATTAGATAACTAAAACTTAGAATTTACAAGATAGTGATCTTTTCTAACAAGGCTGCCACTACCTCACGGGAAAAAAGGTTGTGATAATCTGGTTAGTGAATTCTTGATAGATTGTGTGTATCCTTCTCCTTTCTAAAGAACAAAATCATTTAAAACATCGAGTACCGCATAAAATTGAAGGGTCCAAAGCATTGAAAACAGTTTGAGTGAGCTAAGGAAAGATGGGATACTTGTTATGTCACACTTATCCTTAAAAATATACAAGTAATATAACTTACAAATTCCCGGGCATTTGTTTGCAGATGGGAAGTATCTCATGGAAGTAGATCGTGTTCTGAGACCTGGGGGTTACTGGGTCTTGTCTGGTCCTCCAATTAATTGGAAGACGTATTATAAAGTGTGGCAACGGACCAAGGAGGATTGTCAGGCTGAGCAAAGAAGGATTGAAGAACTGGCTGAACAACTTTGTTGGGAGAAGAAATACGAAAAAGGGGATATTGCCATCTTTAGGAAGAGGGAAAATGACAAATCTTGCAAAAGAGAATTGGCTGATGTTTGTGAATCTGAAGATCCTGATGATGTCTGGTAAGTTGCAATATCGACATCCATGTTAAACAGTATCCAAAGGGTTTTTTTCTAACTTAATCAAGCTTCCTTAATTTACCCGTCTAAATAAAACTTGCTAGTTTCCCCCAAGTGATATGTATGTGTGTGTTTTTTTACGTTGTGCCAGGTACAAGAAAATGGAAGTTTGTAGAACCCCATACCCCAAAGTTGCAAGTTCAAGCGAAGTTGCAGGGGGGCAGCTGAAGAAGTTCCCCGACAGGCTTTATGCAGTACCTCCTCGAATTTCAGAGGGGTTAATTCCGGGAGTCACAGAGGAGTCTTATGAAGAGGACAGTAAGAAGTGGAAGAAACATGTAATTGCTTATAAAAGGATCATCAGATTACTTGGCACTGCAAGATACCGTAACATAATGGATATGAATGCTGGTCTTGGAGGTTTTTCTGCTGCCCTTGAATCATCAAAGCTGTGGGTGATGAATGTTGTACCGACAATTGCAGACAATACACTAGGAGTAGTATATGAAAGAGGTCTGATTGGCATATACCATGACTGGTAAGTTTCCACTCTCATGCTTTTTAATGTAAATTTAGTAAGTACACTAAATATTCTTAGGATTTGAGGTTCATTCTCAAAAAAATCAAAATCTTATCTTCAAACTAAAAACCAAATTTCTCGAAATGAAGTGACAGGAAAACAAATTTTGTCAATAAACTCTTATTAGCGATACCAACTATTGTGCATAAAGTTTGTATATATTATCTTTACTTTAGAGAATGCATTAAATCATCCCATCAAACACAATCTTGAATGTTATTGTTAAGTTGTTAACAAGATTGGTCCTCAAGTAGAGGTTCTTCTAATGTTCTTAAATCTCCTCTTTCTACTCATAGGTTTGTTCTGTATGTTCTTGCAGGTGCGAGGGCTTCTCTACTTACCCAAGAACGTACGACCTAATTCATGCTAATGGTTTGTTCAGCATGTACCAAGACAAGTAAGCTCCAACTCTTTATTCAATATCATAATATGTATATTTAATGGCTCTGGAATGATCCAAAGCAAATTTAAAGGAGTTATAAACAAAGTTTCTGCTTTTAAATCAGGTTCAACATGAAAGGTCCGGGCACCCTAGTGTCTTTTGTTGGTGAATCCTTTTTGGGCAAAATAAAAATAACAAAGGAAAAGAATGTTGCAAGTCTTACAAATTTATTTCATAATGATAGAAAACACAAGGACCCCCTCCTCAGCCCCCTGTTTTTTGTTGGTGAATCCCCTTCATGAGCAAACTGAAAAACAAAGGAAGAGAAGAAGAAAAAAAGAGAAAGAGAGATTACCATTTTGATACTAGATTAGTAGACCCTACTCGGTTGGGTTTGGTGGCTAAAGAATTCTTGTTTACAATGATCTGCTGTCTTGATGAACAATGCATGTTGTAGGTGTAACATTGAAGACATTCTTTTGGAGATGGACCGGATCCTACGTCCTGAAGGGTCAGTCATCTTCAGGGATGAAGTTGATGCCCTAAACAAGGTGAAGCTGATTGCGCGAGGCATGAGATGGGACGTAAAGATGCATGATCACGAGGAGGGCCCGCTTGTACCCGAGAAAATCCTGGTTGCTGTCAAACAGTACTGGACACTTGAAAACAACTCAACAAGCAGCAGTTGAACATGAAACCAAAGCAAACAGAAAGATTTTATGGGTTGTTGCAAGTGGAAATATCCAGTCACGTATAAGCCGATCCCATCGTGAGAGCGAACAGCAGCATCTGAATGAAAGATGTCTGATTAGGGTTGGAGTTGTTGTTAGAATTGATTTTTCCCCCCTTTTTCTATTTTTTGCCTCTTCCAAGTTGTAGTAAGAAAAGAATGTTGGAGGTGGAAAGGAAACTGTGTTGTTATGTTTTTGGTCAGTTCTTGTTAAGTTAATTTCATAGAAAGAATGTTGGTAAGTGAAATTTGCAGATACTGGCAGTAAACAATACTGCTTGCATTGAATTGTAATTTCATGTTATTTTCTTCATCTACATTGAGATAAGGTAGTTTCTCTTATGAATCATGATGTTCATTTGGAGTTCTCTTTGCTGATTGTGATGTCTGCATTACCTCCTCCAGCACATTATTTATTAACTAGTTTAACTTGGGCAATTTATTAACTAGTTTAACTTGTGTCTTGTTCTGCACGACCTTTTCGTTAAATTATTCTTGTTTAGAAAGTAATTCGTATAAATTTAATAATTTTAAGCTAAATAATTAAATTAGTATAATTAACATATTAAATAACCTTCAGTTAATAACTTGCTCTTGTATATCTTTTTATTAAACTCATTTACGATACGGGGCTGCTATTCGATCAAACACGGGAGGCAACACGGACACATTCGGGATGCGCCTCCCGGGCGCATTTTGGATGTATCTCTGGGGGCAGATCTTGGATGTGCCCCGCAGGCAGCTTATGCATGTGCCCCGTTGCCAGCTTTCTACTGCGCCCGAGATTGGGCCGAGCGTCCCGCTTACTCTAACCCGTTGCGACGCTATATATTTTACGTGAAATCCAAATCACAGTTCACATCTCAATCCATAAAACTTCGTAAAACATGTCGATATTTTTCGAAGAGATCGAAGTTGAATCCGATGGAGTAAGTGTTAATCTTCCGTTCAATGAAAAGAAGTATAGCAATCCAAATGAGTTTCTTATGCATATGGAAGTAAGTATATTATTTCATTTAACGGGATTGTTATTTTTCTTTTTTTGTCATTTTATTTCCTAGTTTTAGGCATGATATAATTGAGAACCGAAATCATAGAATTAATACTTTTATGGATTTTCCCTCTTTGTGCACTTCAAGTTTGGACTTTTCCTCTTGATATCCACAAGTTTTCAAGTGTCTCCGGGCATCCTTATGGTTTAATTCGTTTCCCCTTCTTCTTTATATATGACATGGAAAATTCAATTATAAAATATAAAAAAATCAGAAAAGTATTTTAAAACAATTTATGACCTCAATAAATTTAAAATAATTAATAGTATAATATAAGTATATATATATATATATATATTAAATTAAATTAAAATAAAATCTAGAAGAGTTAATTTAAATCTAATTTTTATATTTTCAATAAAAATAAATGTTATAATTTTAATTTTTTCGAATTACAATAAAATATAGAAATTAAGTTTAAAACTAATACAAAAATAATGGATGTATAAGTATTTTTTGTTTTAAACTTTACAAAACCTTGGACCGTAGACCGAACCGGAACCGGACCGTATGTACCTAAATTATTCAATTTTAATATTTAAGACCGGTCTGGACCGGACCAAACCTAAAATATTGCTTTTAACCTGAAAAAATGAAAATTTCACCAATGACAAAATACAATCTAAACAATTCAAATATTGTCAAATAAAAAACCAACAATTAACCATACCAAGTATTTCCGAGTCTCCAACATGAGATTGTCAAGCAATCTGAACAAAATAGTGATAATGTTTCAAAATGAAATTCGCAAACTCATCTTCAAATCTTCCACATCTTCAAGAAACAAACGTAAAATGCGCCTTCATTGACATAAATCGAGCAATGTTTTTGGATTCGAACTTGAATCTCCAGACTAACCACTTAAGAAGTCTAGCACCACATTGTAAAAGCTAGGATTTTCGAATCCTCATAAAGGATGATTAAGGGTGATTAAGTTACTCATCGATAACAATTGACTCATAACTCGCGAATTGTGTGTAGATGATGAGTATGAATTCCACCATTATGATTTTGGCGTAAATTTGGACGTATGGGGGAAATTTTACTTTTTCCTCCGGGGAATAATTTTTACCCTTTGGTATTATTTGGAGCATTTGACAGCTTCAATTAATAAAATTGCAGTTGAGAGAAATGATCAGGACATCGGATATGTTCTAGATATGAAATAACATGGAAAGACAAAATGGCCAAAAGAGTCGTTGTTTCGTTTCTTAGCGGCTAAGAAAGACGACTTAGGAATACCCGTTTTCCGAGAAAGTTGCGGAATAATTATCCACACAATATGTCAGATTTATTATTCCAATTTCGAGAAGTTTGGAGAAGGGGCTCAAACCGCCTTCGGATCGGTTAAAGGATAACTATCGACTTTGCTAAAGGATAATTATCGTCTTCGCTATAAATAGCGGAAATTCATTTATTAATTCATTTCCTTTCACGTTTCCTCGTAAAAGCTCTGATTTTTCTCAACCTTCAAATTCAGATCTACTCTTCGTTTGTAATCCGATTTCAATTCCGTTTGAGTTTTCGGATTCCTCTCTTCGTCCTCTTCATTTTGGTACCGAGCTTCTGCGTTTCCGTTGAAGTTAAGGCCAGGTCGAGCATCCCCCTTATATGGCCGGTCCCGTCGCTCAGATTCCGGTGAATCTGATGGTGTCCGAGCGTAGCCTGCGTCGTTGTGATTCCGAATCTTCTTTCGGATCGTCAATCGGGTTAGTAACGAATAAGTTATGAATTTATTCGTTTTCCGTATTGCGATTTGGCCTAAATTGACCTTAGGCTTGTCAAAATGGATAATTGGAAATTCCATTATGTTGTATACATTATTCTGGTGATTATGGACTATTTGTTTAATGAGATCTGATGACAGTTGGGTTGAGAAACTGCCTGCGGGCAAAAGGTTATTCTGATGAAATTTAATTAATTAATTAAAGATTAATTAATTAAATTAGGAATCTAGAAAACGCTATAAGCTAATTAAATTCAAAGGAATGAATTTAATTGGTGTTTGAAGCAAGAAGTTTAATACGAGGAATATGATATTCTCGACAGGTGGTGTTGAAGACGGTAGACTAATTATAACTTAGTTGCTCAGTGAGCGTATCCAGGTAAGTCTTCGGACTTACTTAGCTTCGATCTGCAGAAACTGTGCCTGAGAGATTTATATCTCACTGTGTTGATATGTGTTGTTGTTTTGAAATGCCTTGTTGTGTTGAAATGTGAATGTTGATGTGCATTGAGATGTGTTATGTGTGAAGCATGCTTGATGTGTTTATGATGAAAATGACGTTATGATGTGTAAAGCATGCTTAATGTTGTTGTGATTATTATCATGTCATAATTATGAGAAATGGTTAAATGAACATGTGTTAGCCTATTGAGGCGTGCTATTGAATGACATGATAAGCTTGCTGAAACATGATAATGTATGAGATGATAAGCCTTTTGAGGCATGTGATATGATGATGACTTGTAAAGGTCAAGAGTATGTAAAGTGAGTATTTTGCAGTGAATACCGGAGCTCGGCCAAGTCCGGATCACTTGCGTTTGTATAAGAATGACACCGAGTCTGATGGACTTCAGGCTCGGGTCGCACACCTAATGAAAATGGTAAATGTTTGCATTAACATGAATGGCAAAATGTTGCATGTGGTTAGGGGTTAAGACCATAACCCACCACGAGAAAGCCTGGCCCGTAGACTTGATCAGTCTGGCTACGACCTAAGAGCAAATGTCTAAATTAACCTAATCTGTGCAATGGTGAGCTCACACCAAAGCCAGAACCGTATAAACAATGGTTCCGGATTTGGTCCGGGATCGCAAATTGTAAATTTCATACTGCATTCACGTGCATCATTCATAAAAGCATGATATCATCTCATGAGCACGGTATATGGTATTTGAATATATTTGTTGTGTTGTGATGTGATGATATAATCTCTCGTGGATAGATTATGATCAGTAGCTAACGGTTTTAAACCGAATCTTTTTAGGTAATGCTGATCATAGGAACGCTTCAGGGATGTCAGCTGCAGGAAGTGGACAGCCGAGGCAGTGTTAACCCAAGGGTTGGTTGAACTACTTTTGAAACTAATCGCTTGCAAGCGAGTCTTTTGTTGGTTGTGTGCAACTGTGTACACATGTTGATTTCAGGCTGAAGTTTTAAGACACCTATTCAGGTGTTATGTTTTAAAGTGTCGTTTTGGGATATACATACTAACTGCATGCACGGTTGTTATGTAAATGTTTTTCTAAATGACAGGTTGAATGTTTTCATTATTTTTTCGTGCTTCTTGTTGCAAGGTCCTATTTGTGAAGTTGTTGTCAGGCTAACTGATGGGACCCACTGTGTGGTCCTTAGCCTAGTGACGTCTAGGGTTACTTAAAACTCGGGTCGTTACAGATTGGTATCAGAGCTTAGGTTGACAACAAGGGCACATGTGACTTGAGATGAGACATGATAGTTCAACCTAACTACAACCCAATCCGGGTTGGTTTTGAAAGGAAATTTAAGTTTTCAAAAGATTTTGGAAATTACTAACATATGGTTTTAATGGATTTAAAATCATATGCATAGTCGGGATTGTGGGTAAAGACACTGCCTTCCACTCCTCAGCGTGACTCCTTGTAAGTGTAGTTCTCTCTCTAACTTGTTAAGATTATAATATTCTGATAGATATCACTATTGTTATAAGTAGTGGATATATATATGAAGAGAGAACGATATTGAATATTCCGGTTTGTCGAAACCGTGATAAAGGAAACCGTAAGCGTTTTGATTAAGAGACAAGGGAGTTGCAGATTCATTACGAGTATGTCAATGGGAGCACAATGTGCAAGTGTGTTAGTGGAAATAAGACAAGCTAGAAGTACATGAGAGTATAATGTTTAAAGTAAGTAGTCAAGGTCAAGTACTTCTACCCATCGAGCTACATGAGATGTGAAGATGCAAGAATATAGCGGTAGAAAGGGCTATTGCTACGATAGAAACGCAAGGGCAAGCACGAGTTGTTGAACCCCAAACACTAGAAGTTCCATAGGAGGAATAAGAAGGTAGTGAACTTCATTAGAGAAGTGACTAAGGCCATCAAAAGAAGAGATGTGTTAGTGTTTGCAGGAGCTTATGTAATGCAAGTTGATTGGCGGTTGAACCACATAAACATGACTTTTGGGGACATTGGAGGGCTAGAAAGTATAAGATGAAACTTGCAGCAACCTTCATGCAGAACATTGGTGCATGTTGGTGGATGAGAAATCATGCAATCATTGTGGATTACGAGACTTTCAAGAGTAAGATTTGGACTAACTTGTTAAAGTCTTTTCTGGAAGCAACATTTGGAGGGTCTCCTATGATGGAGATGAATTTCACGAGGAGTATACATCGTTGGATGAGAGTGCACCACTTGATGATCAATTGATAAGATTGTTTACGATAGGATGAAACAACCTCTTAGTTGGTGTTGTCACCTAAGATATGAAGTTATTGGAGTATTAGGAGAGGATAATAAAGCTTGAAGCAAGACAAGGCTTTAAGAAATAGGTGGATTCCCGAACTAGTGAAGAGAGAGGCAGGGTCTACTCCATGTTTCTTGAAACGTGCGAGTACGAGACGTGTGACTCAAAAAACAAGGCCTTCTCCACAACCATGATCATAAGAGAAATTGGAGGAAAGAACATGTTTCAATTGTAGAGACCTAAATCATTACAAGAAGGATTGATCAAAAAGTCCAACTACATGTTTCAAATGTAGTTAACCTAGAGATATGATAAAGTTTGTGAGGCTAGGGGATAATGTTAACTCAAGGATCTTGTCCTAATGTGAGAGGAGGAGAAAGTCAAAGTTTACGTGGAAACTAGGCAAGTAAAGTAGCCAACCGATATCCTTATTACCGGATTGGATAATGATGACGTGATTCTAGGCATCGATTGGATGATCAAGTATATGGATAAGATAGACGCGGAAATGCTAACAAAAATGACGTTAGCCAAAGATGATACTTGTCATGTGTTCAAAGGAAGTGAGCTACAAGGCCCGCTAGTGATGATCTCTGCGATGAAAGCAAGTAAGCTGGTAAGGAAAGGATGTGAAGCATATTTATGTTATGCTTTGGAGAAAGAAGGAAAGATTCAATTGAAATACATTCCAGTTGCACGCGAGTTTAAGGATGTTTTTCAAGATGAATTACCTGGATTGCCACCTACTAGGCAAGTCGACTTTAGAATCGATCTAGAGCCTGGAACTAGACCAATTTCTAAAGCTCCGTACAGAATGGCACATGTGGAAATGCTTGAGTTGAAGAAGCAATTGGAAAAAATTGGCAAATAAAGGATTTATTCGGCCAAGTGTATCACCATGGGGAGCGCCAGTATTGTTCGTGAAGAAAAATGAATGGTACAATGAGGCTATGTATCGACTATAGAGAACTGAATAAGATGACGATTAAGAACAAGTATCCACTGCCACGAATTGATGATTTGTTAGATCAGTTGCAAGGATCAAAGGTGTTCTCCAAGATAGACCTACGGTCAGGCTATCACAATTTAAAGATTCAAGAAGATGATATCCATACGACAACATTCAGGACTCGGTTTGTTGTGGTCTTTACCGATGACATATTGGCTTATTCACGAAGTAGTGAAGAGCATAAAACATTTAAAAGCAATTCTCCAAGTATTGATGAAAGAGAAGCTTTATGTCAAGTTGTTCAAGTGTGACTTCTGGATGAATGGAGTAACATTCTTAGGACACGTGATCACTGCAGATGGAATCAGAGTTGACTCATCCAGGATTAAAATTATGCTAGTATTAGCGGGATACTACAAATGTTTTGTGAAAGGATTTTCCATTATAGCAAGACCTATGACCAACCTACTTCAGAAGAAGGCAAAATTTGTATGAACTAAGAAGTGTCAAGCAAGCCTTGAAGAGTTAAAGAAGAGATTGACTACTACACTTGTGTTAGGTAAGCCGAATGGAGCACTAGAGTTCATTGTTTACAGTGATGCGTCTAAAATGGACTTGGGATGCGTTCTGATGCAGAATGACAATCATATCATATGCATCTAGACAATTGAGGCAGTATGATCAAAACTACCCAATACATACCTTAGAGTTAGCAACGGTACTTCGTTCACTAAAATTTGGTGGCACTGCTTGCTTGGAACAACATGCATGATTATGGCACATCATAAGAGTTTGAAGTACATATTCACTTAGGAAAAGTTGAATATGAGACAAATAAGATGGTAAGAGATAATAAAGGTTTATAATTTGAATATATTATATCATCTTGACAAGGCTAATGTCGTGGCCGATGCTTTGAGCAAAAAGTCGGTTCAAGAAGAGAAGGTGTTTGCTCGTTTGACTGCACAATCTGAGATACAAAAAAGATATGATTTATAGTGGTAGAGAAATATGGGTTTAGAAAGACCAAGGGTATTTGTGTACCTTGGAGATCGTGTCAAGTTGGATGAAAGAGATCCAACATAAACAACTAAGTTCCTTGATCTGACCAAGTTGAGGTCAATGATCACGAATGATGAAAGTTCAGATTCTTTATCAACGACGACAATATGATTGGATACCAAGGAAGAGTATGTATGCGTCAAGATGTTGAGATTAGAAGAAATATTCTTGTTGATGCTCATACAACACCATAGTCGAATAAGATGCATCAGGATATTAGACCATACTTTTGGGGAAAAGAAATGAAGAAGGATAATTATAGGGTTGTGGCATGTTGTCAAACATGTCAACAAGTTAAGAATGAACATCAAAGACCAAGAGGAGAACTTACATCACTTGAAATACCATAATGGAAATGGGAACATATCACTATGAATTTAGTAATCATTCTAAATAGTAGCAAGGGTTATGGCACCATATGGGTGGTGGTTGATTGATTGACAAAGACTACAAGGTGAATAGATTGACAGAGGAATTCGTGAATAAGATAGTCAGATTGCACGGAGTTCCTAAGACCATAGTTTCAAATTGAGATGGACGATTTACTTCCAGATTTTGTAATCGAATACATATAGTAATGAGAACCAAGTTAAATTTTACAATAGAGTTTCATCCACATTCGGATGGTCAGTCAAAAAGGATTATTCAAACCTTGAATGACTTGTTGGGGTCTTGTGTACTTGATTGGGGGCTAGTATGGCCACATCATTTACCATGAGCCGAGTTCATTTACAACAAAATTTGGCATGCATCCATTGGGATGACACCATATGAAGCACTGTACGGAAGGAAATGTCGAACCCCATTATGTTGGGATGAGCCTGCCGATATCATTGATACGGCCCCAGACAAAGTTAAAAGTGATATTAAAAAAAAAATGCTTTGATTCGAGAAAGGATGTTGGCTGCACAGAGTAGACAAAAATCGTATGCTGATAAGTGCCGACGTCCGCTATAGTTTGAAACAGGGACACACGTTTGGCTGAAAGTTTCACCGACTCATGGAGTCAAACGGTTTGGTATCAAGGGGAAGTTAAGTCCTCGGTATATTGGACCGTTTGAGATTTTGGAAAAAGTTGGTAGAGTGGCTTATCGTTTAGCATTACCGCCAACAATGGATGGAGTACATCCAGTGTTTCATGTATCACAACTAAGAAAATATCAACCAGATCCGATCCATGTACTCAGCTATGATGCTATTGAGATAGAGCTTGATCAGACCTATGTCGAGTTCCCTATGGTCATGCTAAACAGAAAGAAGAAGAAGTTGAGGAATAAAGAAATTCCATTAGTGAAGATCCAGTGATCCCGAAGGGGAATGGAAGAGGCTGCATGGGAAATAGTTGAACACATGGAGAGAAATTATTCAGAAGTGTTTAGCTCTTTGATCAATGATTGAGACAAAAGCAAAGAGTAGTACCTAACTTTTCCACTAACTAATGTGCTTATATAGTTCTATGTTTATGTGATTTATGTGTGTGTGAATTGATTTGTATTTGCTAACATAGGAAGTGATAGACTTTCCTAGTATGAGCGTGATGACCCCGCTAACGTGATAATAATCTATGCTTGCACGAAATGCAAAGATAGGTTAATTATATGATTGACGGATTCAGTCTTCTGATGAGCTGTGTACTAAAGTTTCGGGACGAAACTTTTTCTTAAGGGGTGTGTGATGTAAAAGCTAGGATTTTCGAATCCTCATAAAGGATGATTAAGGGTGATTAAGTTACTCATCGATAACAATTGACTCATAACTCGCGAATTGTGTGTAGATGATGAGTATGAATTCCACCATTATGATTTTGGCGTAAATTTGGACGTATGGGGGAAATTTTACTTTTTCCTCCGGGGAATAATTTTTACCCTCTGGTATTATTTGGAGCATTTGAGAGCTTCAATTAATAAAATTGCAGTTGAGAGAAATGATCAGGACATCGGATATGTTCTAGATATGAAATAACATGGAAAGGCAAAATAGCCAAAATAGTCGTTGTTTCGTTTCTTAGCAGCTAAGAAAGACGACTTAGGAATACACGTTTTCCGAGAAAGTTGCGGAATAATTATCCACACAATATGTCAGATTTATTATTCCAATTTCGAGAAGTTTGGAGAAGGGGCTCAAACCGCCTTCGGATCGGTTAAAGGATAACTATCGACTTTGCTAAAGGATAATTATCGTCTTCGCTATAAATAGCGGAAATTCATTTATTAATTCATTTCCTTTCACGTTTCCTCGTAAAAGCTCTGATTTCTCTCAACCTTCAAATTCAAATCTACTCTTCGTTTGTAATCCGATTTCAATTCCGTTTGAGTTTTCGGATTCCTCTCTTCGTCCTCTTCATTTTGGTACCGAGCTTCTGTGTTTCCGTTGAAGTTAAGGCCAGGTCGAGCATCCCCCTTATATGGCCGGTCCCGTCGCTCAGATTCCGGTGAATCTGATGGTGTCCGAGCGTAGCCCGCGTCGTTGTGATTCCGAATCTTCTTTCGGATCGTCAATCGGGTTAGTAACGAATAAGTTATGAATTTATTCGTTTTCCGTATTGCGATTTGGCATAAATTGACCTTAGGCTTGTCAAAATGGATAATTGGAAATTCCATTATGTTGTATACATTATTCTGGTGATTATGGACTATTTGTTTAATGAGATCCGATGACAGTTGGGTTGAGAAACTGCCTGCGGGCAAAAGGTTATTGTGATGAAATTTAATTAATTAATTAAAGATTAATTAATTAAATTAGGAATCTAGAAAACGCTATAAGCTAATTAAATTCAAAGGAATGAATTTAATTGGTGTTTGAAGCAAGAAGTTTAATACGAGGAATATGATATTCTCGACAGGTGGTGTTGAAGACGGTAGACTAATTATAACTTAGTTGCTCAGTGAGCGTATCCAGGTAAGTCTTCGGACTTTATTAGCTTCGATCTGCAGAAACTGTGCCTGAGAGATTTATATCTCACTGTGTTGATATGTGTTGTTGTTTTGAAATGCCTTGTTGTGTTGAAATGTGAATGTTGATGTGCATTGAGATGTGTTATGTGTGAAGCATGCTTGATGTGTTTATGATGAAAATGACGTTATGATGTGTAAAGCATGCTTAATGTTGTTGTGATTATTATCATGTCATAATTATGAGAAATGGTTAAATGAACATGTGTTAGCCTATTGAGGCGTGCTATTGAATGACATGATAAGCTTGCTGAAACATGATAATGTATGAGATGATAAGCCTTTTGAGGCATGTGATATGATGATGACTTGTAAAGGTCAAGAGTATGTAAAGTGAGTATTTTGCAGTGAATACCGGAGCTCGGCCAAGCCCGGATCACTTGCGTTTGTATAAGAATGACACCGAGTCTGATGGACTTCAGGCTCAGGTCGCACACCTAATGAAAATGGTAAATGTTTGCATTAACATGAATGGCAAAATGTTGCATGTGGTTAGGGGTTAAGACCATAACCCACCACGAGAAAGCCTGGCCCGTAGACTTGATCAGTCTGGCTACGACCTAAGAGCAAATGTCTGAATTAACCTAATCTGTGCAATGGTGAGCTCACACCAAAGCCAGAACCGTATAAGCAATGGTTCCGGATTTGGTCCGGGATCGCAAATTGTAAATTTCATACTGCATTCACGTGCATCATTCATAAAAGCATGATATCATCTCATGAGCACGGTATATGGTATTTGAATATATTTGTTGTGTTGTGATGTGATGATATAATCTCTCGTGGATAGATTATGATCAGTAGCTAACGGTTTTAAACCGAATCTTTTTAGGTAATGCTGATCATAGGAACGCTTCAGGGATGTCAGCTGCAGGAAGTGGACAGCCGAGGCAGTGTTAACCCAAGGGTTGGTTGAACTACTTTTGAAACTAATCGCTTGTAAGCGAGTCTTTTGTTGGTTGTGTGCAACTGTGTACACATGTTGATTTCAGGCTGAAGTTTTAAGACACCTATTCAGGTGTCATGTTTTAAAGTGTCGTTTTGGGATATACATACTAACTGCATGCACGGTTGTTATGTAAATGTTTTTCTAAATGACAGGTTGAATGTTTTCATTATTTTTTCGTGCTTCTTGTTGCAAGGTCCTATTTGTGAAGTTGTTGTCAGGCTAACTGATGGGACCCACTGTGTGGTCCTTAGCCTAGTGACGTCTAGGGTTACTTAAAACTCGGGTCGTTACACACATCCCACTAGACCAACAGAGTTTTGATACAAAGAAAATATTTCATTCAAGCAATGTCTTCCACATCAACTTCCTCAAGTACATCATTATACATTTATATATACCTTCTGTCAAACTCGAGATTTCATCTTTTTCTAAGACATCCTCCTTATCATCTTTTTTGTTCTTACTCCTTAAACTCAACCAATCTTGAGTATATACTAGTGCTTGTACCATCTTTGTACAAAACGTTTTTTGAATAAACCAATGCTTAGTAAATTGTAAAGTAAGTATTGAAGAATTAAATTAACAAACAAGTACACGAGGAGCAAACTGCTTCGGTATTCAGAAATATGACGACCTCCAACACTAAATGCAGATTCCGGCGGAACGGTAAAAATAGGAATGACTATGACATCACGAGCCATGCATGCGACAATAGGGTATCTATGGCCATTGAGTTTCCACCACACCAAAACATCAACCTTTTTCGCTCCCCCCCTTTCATGCAAATACTGATCAAACTCAGATCTTGAAAGTTTACTTGAATCTAGTATCCCTTGTACACCCCAAATCCGCGGGACTCGGAGTGCTACGGGCGGAGACCTCACAATGGGTCCCGACCCTTAGCCTGACAACAATTTCACCGGATCTTGCAACAAGGCACAAATAAAGGCCAAAACCGAAATACATTTTTATGCAATGTTATGAAACCCGAATACAAAAGAAAGGAAAGACTTCATCCGTCCTTACAACAACATCAACATAATACAAAATAACAACAACACAAGGACTCCAAAACCCAACTCAACCTAAGAAGTACAGGGACCCCGGATGCCCACTCCTCCGGATCACTCGGCGACATCCCTAACCCGCAAGACATCTACAACATTCGGTATAAATCCGTTAGCTCACATTCTAGACATTATAAAGATAACAAGAGCACAAACACACACATAAGTACACATAACACACATCATGCTCATATACATACAACCCGATTCATATCTTCTCTTTTTAAGTTATTCCATTACTAGTTTCATTCGTGTTAAGTGTGACACGAGAGTCCTATAACTCTCGCCTATGTCCCTGTGTAACCAATAGGAGTGATGCGGAGCTCAACCCGTATACCATGTGGAGTGGCGAAGAAGCCCGCCCGTATACCATGTATGGCCTGGTCGTAGAGAACCTCTCAATCTCCCTCGGGAGCTGGACAGTGATGTCACCGCCTGATAATAATAAACAATGTGCCAACAATATATATAACCAAGTTGTCCTAATCCAGTTTCAAGATCATAAGCAATTAAACACACACCACCATCACATATCCAAATAATGCATAAAAGTGGCTAAGTAAGTCCGAGGACTTACCTCGTCCCAAAGCTAGCTAAAAACCGATCTCTCTTCCCGTAGGAATACAACCAAGGCCTGTTCAAGACAAGACACGATAATCAACAACCACCCATGCAAGCTAGAAGTCCTTAGACTTCTAGGCCTATATACTCTTACAAGATCAAACACCCTCATAAACTAGGATAACACTCCTAGTCCTCACAACTTACAAGATCACAACTATAGCCCCATGTGCCAGGATACTCTCATCCTAAACTCCGCAATCTCAACCAACATATAAATATCACCTCAAGTCTCACAAGTCAACCACGAGGCTCACAACTGTATAACAACTCAAGATCAACACACCACATGTCATAGAACATCAATAACCTCAAACACTCACCTAAGGTTTCAAGCCACTAATTGACATTTACATGGTTATGCTAGATCTAACCTAACATGATACTACTAATCATAACTAGATCGAGGAAGAAGGTACTCACACAAGGTCGAAGGCGGAAGACGATCGACGGATGTCGAGTCTGGATTCGATGACCTTTATCGGGGCGCTTCCGAACCTAAAAAAAAGCTAAACAAATTTACCTCATACGCTAAATTTGATAGTAATATATACGATATATTAATTTGAGGTAAAAATCCTTTTCAAAAACCAACATTAAAAAACCTGCAATACATTTTCCGGGCAAATTATACAAACATAGGAACTTGGTCATAAACCATAATTAAAATCTTTAGGGTCATAATCCAAAATTAATCCAACAAGGGCATAATTGATAATTTGTAAAACCGGGTCAATATATGTAATTAATTTTCTGCAAAGGGCATAAATGCAAACTTCCAAAATTGTGGGTCAAAACTGCAATATATAAATATGGGTACATTAGTGTTATTGTACTAGATTCAGAGGGGCCCATTTGTAAATAACCCAAAAGGGTTTTCTTCAATTTGCTGCAACACACAGAGGAAAGGTGAGGGCGGCGGCTGCTGGTGGGGTACTAGCGGCGCTCCAACGGCCCGGCCTGGCAGGGAAGACGGAGATGGCGGCTGTGGGAGCTCCGGCAGGGTAGGCGTGGCTACGGTGTGTGTGTGGAAGGAATCGACTCCCTCAGTCCGGTGGTTGCAGGGAAGTGTTGGTTGCACAGGGCTCTGACAGTGTTCGCTCCAAAAGGTGTGTGCAAGCTTTAAAATTTATAACCCAAGAAGTATGCTTGAACAATATGCGACCCGCAGTGTACGGATCAATTGTAATGAAAGCAAGAATTCCAGGGGTCGAACACAGGGACTATGGTGAAACAAAGTACGGAAATCAGGTTGTCAAATATGCTAATGACTACAAATTAAAGCAATCAAAGATGATATAAAGTCAAGTAAGGGGAAATGCGGATTCTAGGGATTAAAGCATCTAGTTATGGTTCCGACTCAAGATCTCAAAGGATAACACGGACAAAGCTGAGGTTTGCAAAGGGAAGGTGTTTCTAAGGTGGGAATAGATCACCGGGTAAGTCTCACTACTCACTATTCCAAACTAAAGCTCCTATTACCGGGTAAGTCTCAAGGTACTAAGGAAAGGAACTATAATCTCAAACCAACACACCACCCAAGGGAATAGAATCAACCTTTACCGGGTAAGTCTTAGGCTAACTCACAAGGATGGGATGAAGGCACACTCAAACCCCAATAAGGGATAAACCTTTATTACCTACACTCATGATCTTAGGTATACAAACAAAGGAATTACCGGGTAAGTCTCATCCTAGGCTTGCATTAAACTAGGAAAGGTGTAATAAGGATAGATTGTAACACCCCGAATTCTCAAAACTCGGGACATTACTGGTTAGGACCTCACAATGGGTCCCGACCTCAGTTTGACAACAATTTTACTAGGATCTTGCAACAAGACACAAATAAGAAAAACCGAAATTCATAAAATAATATTTTAAAGAGATGAATGCAACAACGTCTAACAGCCCATAGTACTTACACAACGAAAAAGTCTAACTGTCTTAACAAGAAGAAATAAACAACAAGGCAAATACCCAACCCCACTCTAAGGAGTACGGAGACCCGGCTGACCACTACTTCCGGATCACTCAGCTGCTGCTCTAACCTGTGGTAAATCTAAACAACACAACAGAACAACCGTTAGCTAGCTATCTAAATGTTAGGTAAATAAGAATAGCACACACACACATCATAGCAAAAGTAAACACTCATCATGCTTTCAAACAATCCATTTATTATCTTTACTTAGGTCATTCACTCTTACTAATGATACTTATTTTGTGACACGAGGGATTCCCAAACCTCGCCTCCGCCCCCGTGTAACCATCAGGAATAGATCCGATGCATCTCACCTTGTACCTGTATGGTCTGGGTATAGAGAACCTCCCAGTCTCCTGTCAAAGCTGGACAGTAATGTCACGGCCCGTTATACATACACTTGGGCCTTAACAGATAATAATAACAGTCGTCCTATCAAGTTATTATTATAAACACACATCACACACACCACTATTGTCATTCAACTAACATCCAGAAACTAGCTAAGTAAGTCGCAAGGACTTACCTGAATCAAATCACACTCTCTCAAATCTCAACTCGGTTTGTACTCGTGGTAACTCAAACGCCTGTCAAACAAGGCAGGTAGATCAAAATCACATCTCATACTCTTAGAAGTTATAAACTTCTAAGAGGTACAATCTCATGAGGAGAATTTACAAAAATCAAACTCTCTTAAGGTAAAAGACTATTTTACCCCTGATCCCGGAAACTCCCAAAAGTCTATCATTAAATTCTAATATTTTCTTTTAGAACCTATTTCCGTAATCTGGTTCTCAAGGATAGTTTACTAGAGATTATAAAGTTAACAAGGTTCTAGAATTTCAAATGGGTTGTTAAGGTCCGACCTTTACACTTAAGCTACGAGGTCTAAGATCAAATCCTAAGCATACTCGTCAAAGAGAACAACGTCATTCCCTTCCCAAATTTAGGTAATACCCTCACAATTATTCTAGGTAAGAGACCGAGAACCTAAACGAGCTTAGCTTAAGTTAACATAACAAAACTTTAGAATGTTCTAGTAAGTGGAACTCGTTATCAACGATAGCACTTGACCACTCCTAGGAACCCCCGCAACTTTCATATCTAGTGCACACTACTCCGGTCGTACTAACTACCTATACTCTAGCCCTTCCCGGTTACTACTCTACCACCCGTTCCTACCCGAGTACCTACCCTTCTCTGGGGCTCCTATCTTCACCACTTTACTCTTATACATATATATATATATATATACTTATATATATACCTTAACCTTATACGTCTATACATATACATATATATATACATTGCCTTTATACATATATATATATACTTATATATTCCACTCTTATACATCTATATATACATATATACGAACACTGCATTGAGGAGGAGTAATGTTACGCTAGAAACGTGTAGCACAAAAGTCTTAAATTTATAACTCGATATATTTTCCTAACTCCTAGCGAACCCATAGTGTATGGGTCGTTTTGTAGCAAGGATAGTATTCCGTGGTCGAACACAAAGACTAAGGTGAAATCGAATCAAATAGGTGATAGTGAATAGTGCAAATCTAGGCTAAGGAAAGAAAAAGGAATAAAGAAATGAAAATCATAATGTTTTTGGGTTGGTTTTGGTGATGATCAAACAAGATCACAATTGATGCAAGATTATAAAACAAACTAACAAATCCAGTTAGTAACACAAACGAGTCATACAAACACGAGATATGTGATCAAAGAGAGAAAAACGGATTTTAGGGGCTAGGAATTCCGGTTATGGCATTGGACTCAAGCTTCTAATCAACCTTGGACTAGCTATAATATGTTGGGAAAGGGTATTTCTCAAGTGGGATCAATCACCGGGTAGGTCTCATGGTCCACTAATCCCGCACCTAAAGTCCTATCACCGGGTAAGTCTCTAGGAACCTAAGGTTGGGAATTCTACACAAACCGGATTGCTATCTAAGGATCTAACCTCTCCTTACCGGGTAAGTCTCAGGAAGACAAGTCCTAAACATCAATCCTAGCACACCCAATCCAATAGCGGCTTATGAGGCTCACTACTACCTAGAGTTCATCATCAGTATCTAAGATCGAGAATTACCGGGTAGGTCTCTTCCCTAACTTAGTTTGCTAGCAATAGGTCACCCTAGGCTAGATTATGCTTAACAAACACTAGGATTTCAACAATCTAACATCCTATCATTCAGATTCATCAATACAAGCACACCAGAGAGAACCACGGGCTGATAATCCAGAACCACGGCCGTGGTTAGGCAAGAACAGACCGTGTTTGTAATAGAGGGTAAGTTCGAGCAAGCAAATAATCCAAAAATACATTTAATTCTACTCTATCATAGTCCAAGCCATAACTATCATTCCATTACCCTAGAATCGCAACTATTTAGCCAACAACTTGCATTTTAAGATTCAAACTCAACAAGAATACATTCATGGCTTCCATAGCAAGAAAATGAAATGAAAGAGAAGAGAAACAAGTAAACACAAGAAAACCAAGCTGAATATATGTTTAAGAAAGACTTACAACCCTTCAAATGAAGGTCCAAATCGTTCTTTACAAATCCTTGCAAATGACTTCAACAAACTCACTCAAAAATCACTCAAAAGTTATGAAAAACTCTAAGATGATGTTGTTCTTCTTCTTCCCCAAAATGAGAGTGTTTTCTTCCTCTCCAAGAGTAGCCTCCAATGGGATGATGTCTAATGAGAGAGTGTGGGAGAGGATGCTCTAGCAACAGCCTGCAGGACCACTTATATTCTCCACCAAGAGCAAGAGTCGGTTATGGAGATCGTGGGACAACTGTCCAAAGAGAACCACGGCCAAAACCACGGGCGTGGAAATGGCCTCTGGGCCGTGGTTTTGGTGGTTCAGCTTCCTTTGGATCGTTAAGCCACGAGTTGGTGCAAGACATGCACCAACAAGGTCCTATGTGTTCTCCTTAGCTCCTAGCTTGCTTCTTAATGAGTCCGGAAGTGTGTCATCACGAGGAATGATCCGCGAATGTATCGATTAAGCTCCAAAAGCTCCCCAAAATACCTACAAAACCGACAATAGTTCGTGTAGACGTCTATTTCGACAATATGCATGAATTTAATGTTAACGCCATGAACTAATGCCGAACTATGCATGAATAACGGGAAAAACTATCTAAATGGATGCCTAAACTAACGTCATAAATCGTGTTATCAAAATACCCCATACTTAAGATTTGCTCGTCCCCGAGCAAGGTCCAACTATAGGCTAAGAGATGACATGATTTATGAATGCAGAAAAACAATATAAAATCTTTTTGGAAATGTGCTTCTGATATTAAATCACCTTCATAGTCATGTTTCATGGCGATGGACAAGCAATCATGCATCAAATGAATGAAGGCAAGGAAAGACAATTATACTTAACTCGAAAGCATGCATGCAAGGTGAAAATGAAGAAGTCAAGATGATAATGAGTATATCCAATCTAGATCACTAAGTCTTACACACATGCAAATAGGTCACAAGGGCTTAGGAAAGAAGAGGCCAAGAAACGTTGTGAATAGGTGGGAATTTTTAGGTCATGTGATGCTAATCCGGTAAAGGAACTAACTCCACAATTTCATTTTTGATCAACTTCCCCACAAGTGTATATTTTTCTCCATCTTTTCTTTGTTTTCTTTTCTTTTTCATTTTCTTTTTCTTTCACTTATTTTTGAGACAATGACATTGGTGTACAAAAGCCGAAACCTTGGTGATTAGCGGATCTCGGGATTTTTCCGAGGTGCCTCATACCGGGCACACATACCAAGGCTCGTTAGGACATTCGGTTTATCCGACTTTGGCAAGGCACAAACACCCGATTATGTGAATGGTGCCGAGTTACTCGTCATCAAAACCAAAGTCCCCAAACCTATATATATATATTTCTACACTTTTCACAACAAATTCAGCACTTCATTCACAACATTCATCATCAACAACTTCACCCTGCACTTGCTTTTCACACACATCAACACACTAGCATGCTCCTATTCCTGGATGAGTCAAAAGAGGTCAAATTTTTATATCAATTGAGGTGATCAAACAACATGATCAAGATGAGAAGTAGAGAAAGATGAATTGCCTTAATCATTCCTAGATGATGTGCAAGAACTAGCATGTAATTTCGACTATCAATCCTCAATCCAATCAAGGCAAACATCATGATCACAATTTATACATGGGATTCAAGAGAAGTATTTCAAGTCCACATATGCATACATCCATTCAACACACAAGGCCATCCATAGCCAATTCACTAAACAATCTCATCATAAGGGTCATATCCAAACTTAGAAGCACTAAAATTTTTAAATTTTCTGATTTTTTTTGGAATTTTCGAAATATGTATGTACAATGCAAAAGCTAATGAAACATGTGACAAAAAGAAACTATCCTAGATGCAATCATGCAAATGATCATGAAAACCCCACCCCATACTTAGAAACACATTGTCCCCAATGTGCAAATCAAGTAAAGAAGAGTGAAAGAGAGTCCTCACAATGTAAAAATGGTGTTGCTTTGGTATTTTGGTTCACTCATGTGGAGTGATGGTGGATGATCCATCAAAGGTGGTAGAGAGTTCTTGATGTTCATTATGGCGTCGGGACCCGCGCTAAGCACCGCTAGCCGTCCAAGTCCCACGTCCGCTCCACCCACGTTTGATGCGGGATCATCATCATCACCTTCCTCATGCCTTGCAAGGCTTCCATGCTACTTAGACTCTAGCACACAAACACCGAACACACACAAACACACCAAAACAAAGACAAAAGCAAAAACGAAAACAAAAATGAAAAGGGAAAGATATGTACCAATGGGTTGCCTCCCATCTAGCGCTTCTTTAAGGTCATTAGCTTGACCAAATTCGGGGGCGTCTCACTCAAGGTGAAGTGGGGCAATCATATCCACCGGAGCTTTCGGGATGTACCTTTTCAAACGGTGCCCATTCACCTTAAAATCTCCACAATGCTCCCCACCTATCTCAACCGCTCCATGGGGAAAGACCTTCTTCACCACATAAGGACCCGTCTATCTTGACTTTAGCTTTCCGGGGAAGAGACGCAACCTTGAGTTGAAGAGAAGGACTAAGTCAGCTTCACTCAACTCCTTTGGGATGAGACGTTTGTCATGCCAACGCTTGGTCCTTTCCTTGTAAATCCGGGCGTTTTCATAGGCATCCAACCGGATCTCCTCAAGAGCATTGATGTCTAGCAATCTCTTCTCGCCGGCTTCCTTGAGGTCAAAATTCAGCCACCTTATGGCCCAATACGCCCTATGCTCCATCTCCACCGGAAGGTGGCAAGACTTGCCATAAACTGGCTTGTAGGGAGTGGTGCCAATCGGTGTCTTGAAGGCGTATCTATAAGCCCACAAAGCATCATCAAGCTTCATAGCTCAATCCTTTCTTGTCCTAGAAACCGTCTTCTCAAGTATCCCTTTTATCTCCCGGTTGGAGATCTCCATTTGGCCACTAGTTTGGGGATGGTAGGGTGTTGCCACCTTATGAGTCACTCCATACTTAGCTAAAAGTGTCCCAAAGTTCTTATTGGTGAAATGCTTCCCTCCATCACTTATGATCACTCTTGGTGTTCCAAACCTAGGGAAGATGACTCGGTTGAAGAACCGCACCACAACTTTGGCATCATTTATGGGAGAGGCGATTGCCTCCACCCATCTTGACACATAATCTACCGCCAATAGAATGTAGAGGTTGCCACATGAAGAGGGGAATGACCCCATGAAGTCCACACCCCAAACATCGGATATCTCAACCTCTTGTATGTTATTAAAGGGCATCTCATTCCTCCTTGAGATGTTGCCCGTCCTTTGGCAAGCATCGCATGCTACCACAAAATTCTGCACATCCTTAAACAAGTTAGGCCAATAAAAACCGGATTGCAATACCTTTGCACACGTCTTGTGTGAACTAGCATGGCCTCCACATAGTAAAGAGTGACAATGGCGGATCACACTCTCCACCTCATCCTCCGGAATGCACCTCCTAAAGACTCCATCTGGTCCTCTTTTGAACAAGAGAGGCTCACTCCAATAGTAATGCCTCACGTCCTTGAAAAACTTTTTCTTTTGGGCATATGATAGACCGGGTGGCACCTCTTCACACACGAGGTAGTTCACTATGTCCGCATACCATGGCTCACTCCCTCTAGACACTTGAAGTAAGCACTCCTCCATCATTTGCAATTGCTCATCGCGGAATGAGTCATCAATCGGGATGTCATCTCTCTCAATCTCCAATGGTGGTAGCCTACTAAGATGGGCTGCCACTGAATTTTCGGACCCTTCTTGTCCCGAATTTCCAAGTCAAACTCTTAGAGGAGAAGGATCCAACGGATCAAGCGAGGCTTGACATCCTTCTTTGTGAGGAGATAACGGATCGCAACATGATCCGTATACACAATGACCTTGGCTCCCACAAGATATGACCGGAACTTCTCAAAGGCATACACCACCGCTAGCAACTCCTTCTCGGTTGTGGCATAGTTGAGTTGGGCGCAGGCACGTATTTAGGGGTGGGCTGAGGTTTGCTACAGCTCACCCCATATTTTAATAAAAAAAATCGAACTATGGACATAAATTCTTGTGTATCCCAATGGTTTGAGAGTGCAAAGGGGAGTTTATATGGTCCAAGGTTCAAATCCCACAAGTGTCTTTTCTAGTTATATCATTTTTGCTACATTTATTTATTTTTTAGTTTCTCAACTCTTACTAGTTAATACAAAAAATCTTATTTTTTTTTATTTAGGTTATCTTATTGAAGGTATTTATTGAATCACTAAATACATAACCAATATTTAGTTTAAAGCTATATCATAATTTATAGCAAATAAATTTTATTCCAATTAAGTTTTCTAATTAATTTTATCTGTTTAAGTCTTTTCTATTTTGATCATTTTTGCTACATTTTCTTTTATTATTTCACAATTCTTACTAGTTAGTGCAAAAAATCTTCTTCTTTTTTTTATTTAGTTCTCTAACTGAAGGTAATTTATTGAATCAATATATGCATAACTAATATTTAGTTTAAATCTATGTCATAATTCATATCATATAGATTTTATTTCAATTAATTTTTTCTCCTTAATATAAAAATTTAAAAATATCATAATAAATATACATATATTATATGATTTTTTTTTTTATGATAATAGCTTTGCTTTATAAAGTAATATACTATTCTAATTTTAATATGTTTCAACCCAAAATACATGAGGAAAAAATTGAAATTATATATACTTCTAGCCTACCCAAAATTTGGATCCTAGATCCGTCCCTGGTTGGGCGTCATCTAGCGTCTTGCTAGCATAGTAGATGGCATATGTAAGCCCATTTTTTTTTGTCCCAAAACAGCCCCAACGGCCACATCACTTGCATCACATATTATCTCAAACGGAAGGCTCCAATCCGGTGGTTGCATGATAGGGGCGGACATCAAGGCATTCTTCAACCTACAAAATGCTTCAAGACAATCCTTGGAGAAAACAAACTCAACATGTTTCATTAGTAGGTTAGTGAGAGGCTTAGAAATTTTAGAGAAATCTTTTATAAACCTCCGGTAAAAACCGGCATGCCCTAAGATTTTTTGTATTAACTAGTAAGAGTTGAGAAACTAAAAAATAAATAAATGTAGCAAAAATGATATAACTAATATCATTTTTGCTACATTTATTTATTTTTTAGTTTCTCAACTCTTACTAGTTAATACAAAAAATCTTATTTTTTTTTATTTAGGTTATCTTATTGAAGGTATTTATTGAATCACTAAATACATAACCAATATTTAGTTTAAAGCTACATCATAATTTATAGCAAATAAATTTTATTCCAATTAAGTTTTCTAATTAATTTTATCTGTTTAAGTCTTTTCTATTTTGATCATTTTTGCTACATTTTCTTTTATTATTTCACAATTCTTACTAGTTAGTGCAAAAAATCTTCTTCTTTTTTTTATTTAGTTCTCTAACTGAAGGTAATTTATTGAATCAATATATGCATAACTAATATTTAGTTTAAATCTATGTCATAATTCATATCATATAGATTTTATTTCAATTAATTTTTTCTCCTTAATATAAAAATTTAAAAATATCATAATAAATATACATATATTATATGATTTTTTTTTTATGATAATAGCTTTGCTTTATAAAGTAATATACTATTCTAATTTTAATATGTTTCAACCCAAAATACATGAGGAAAAAAATTGAAATTATATATACTTCTAGCCTACCCAAAATTTGGATCCTAGATCCGTCCCTGGTTGGGCGTCATCTAGCGTCTTGCTAGCATAGTAGATGGCATATGTAAGCCCATTTTTTTTTGTCCCAAAACAGCCCCAACGGCCACATCACTTGCATCACATATTATCTCAAACGGAAGGCTCCAATCCGGTGGTTGCATGATAGGGGCGGACATCAAGGCATTCTTCAACCTACAAAATGCTTCAAGACAATCCTTGGAGAAAACAAACTCAACATGTTTCATTAGTAGGTTAGTGAGAGGCTTAGAAATTTTAGAGAAATCTTTTATAAACCTCCGGTAAAAACCGGCATGCCCTAAGAAACTCCTTACCCCTTTCACCGAGGTAGGTGGTGACAACTTCTCTATCGTTTCTATCTTTGCTCTATCAACTTCAATGCCTCGTTGGGAAACCAAGTGTCCCAACACTATGCCCTCACTCACCATGAAGTGACATTTCTCCCAATTTAGAACAAGGTTAGTTTCCTCACATCTCTTCAACACCAAAGACAAGTTAGCTAAGCAATCATCAAATGAAGACCCATACACCGAGAAATCATCCATAAATACTTCCATAATGTTCTCAATATATTCAGAAAAAATAGCCATCATACACCTTTGAAAGGTGGCGGGTGCATTACACAACCCAAATGACATTCTCCTATATGCAAATGTTCCCCAAGGACATGTAAATGTTGTTTTCTCTTGGTCATCCGGGTGAATAGGGATTTGGAAAAACCCACTATAGCCATCTAAGTAGCAAAAATGTGAATGTTGAGCTAATCTCTCTAGCATTTGGTCAATAAAGGGCAAAGGGAAGTGATCTTTCCTAGAGGCCACATTAAGCTTCCTATAGTCAATACACATTCTCCACCCCGTAACCGTCCTAGTTGGGATTAGTTCATTTTTCTCATTAGTTACTACGGTCATACCACCCTTCTTAGGAACAACATGTACGGGACTAACCCATTTACTATCCGAAATCGGGAAAATGATTCCCGCATCTAGCAATTTAAGGATCTCTTTTTGACTACCTCTTTTATTATAGGGTTCAATCTTCTTTGAGGTTCAATTGAAGGTTTATGATTATCTTCCATCAAGATTTTATGCATGCACAAGGAAGGTTTAGTGCCAACTAAGTCATCAATGGTATAACCTATAACTCTCCTATGCAATTTCAACTCATTTAACAATCTATCAAGCTCATCATCATTCAAAGATGCATTCACAATCACGGGATAAGTAGAATTTGAATCAAGGAAAGCATACTTTAAATGAGAAGGGAGGGGTTTAAGATGAAGTTTAGGAGGACCTTTATCGGTTGGAGACGATCCATACAATGTAGGTTGAGATGATTCCAAAGCCATGGAAGATTCTCCAAGACTTCTTGAAGCTTGATCAACAACTAAGGCACTTTCTAGAGAAACCACGGGCAAAACCACGACCTTTGGCACAACCACGGGCGTGGAATTGGAGAAACTTGCAATTCTAGACATTACAGAGAGTTCCACTGGTAAAATTACGGCCGTGGTTTCTGGTGCCAGGCCGTGGTTCCTACAGTGATTCAGCACATCTTCGTGCACTTCAAATTCAGCACTTGTCTCCTTTTCCAATGCATCCAAAGCCTTGATTTCTTCATTGCAATCATCCTCAACTCCTTCTTCCATCAAACTCAAGCTAAGAACCCTCTCAAGTGGGTCCTTGATCAAGATCAAGCTCATAACTTCTCTAGACTCCTCTTCCTCAAAAATGTTGAAGACATCTTCACCAAGGGCTAACCCCTTCATCATTGTGGACAGCTTGAACTTGATATTCTCTTCTCCTATGTTGAAGGAGAGGATTCCATTTTTACAATCCACTAAACATCCGGATGTGGCTAAGAATGGCCTCCCTAAGATGATAGGAACCGGGTAGTCCGCCGGGATGTCCAAAACAACAAAGTCGATTGACATATAGAACTTCCCAAGCTGAACCGGTATGTCTTCTATGATTCCTACGGGGTGAATGATTGAACGGTCCGCTATGTAGAGGGTCATATTGACCGGATTTGGCTCTTCTAGCCCAACCTTGTTGCAAAGTGCAAGCGGGATAATGCTTACACTCGCTCCAAGATCATATAGGGCTTCATATTGCACTTCTCCAACCCCAATTGGCACACAAAAAGATCCCAGATCTCTTAGCTTAGGAGGCATCTCCTCTCTCATGGTTTGAATCAACTCGGAAGATCTCTTTGTCATCCTAACTTCTCCATACTCATCCAAATTCCTCTTGTTGGAGAGTATCTCCTTCAAAAACTTTCCATAGGCCGGCATACCTAGAATAGCATCCATGAACGGAATGTTAATATGGAATTTAGACATAAGTTCAAGGAATTTACCGAAATGTTTGTCCAAACGAGCTCTTGCTCGTGATTGTGGGAATGGTAGTGGTGGCTTGTATGGAGGTGGTGCCACTTATGTTGGCTCAACATCCTTGCTGTTGCCTCCTTTTTCTTGCAAGGGTTCTTCTTCTACTACTACTTGCTTTCCTTTGTCATTCCCCTTAGGCAAAGGGTCTTTCATGCTCAACCCACTCCTTGTGGTAATGGCCAACACTTGGCCTCTTGGGTTGTCCTCGGTCCTTCCGGGAAGCTTTCCCGGATCCCTTTGTGCTTCACCTACCTTTTGGAACACTTGTGCTTCTAGCACCTTTTGAGCTTTAGAAATGGATGTCACCGTGCTCTCAAGTCCACTCAACCTTCCTAGAAATTGTTCAAATATCATCTCGATTCTATCCTTTGGAGGTTGAGCAAAACCGGGTGGAGGCTCTTGTGAAGCCTTAGGTGGTGGTGCTGCGCTTATAGAAGCGGGAGGGTTCAAGGCACCATCTGGGTTAGAATAGGAGAACCCGGGATGATTGTGATTAGGCCGGTAATTGTTGTATTGCCGGCTGTTGCTGTTGAAGTTCTTAGGGCCTTGATAATTGTTGAAGTTACCCCTTCCCATGTAGTTAATGTCCTCCTCTTTGGAAGCCAAGTTGGCTTGCACTTGCACTTGAGGACTTTCTTGACTCTTCAAGATTGTAGCACACAACTCCCTCAAAGACTTAAGCTCATTGTTGATAGCATCAAGTTTGTAGTTGCTCATGGTGACTTCACTCACTTCATATACTCTCGGTTTCCTCCCATCACTCTTCCTATGGGAGTACTTCTCTATCACCAAGGCTTGCTTCTCTACAAACTCCCAAGCCTCATCCACATTCTTCTCCATGAATGTTCCTCCGGAAAGCGATTGGAGCTTGAATTGACTATCCTCATCCAGCCCCTTGAAATATATCTCCAATAGCTCTATCTTCGGTATCCCATGGTGTGGAAAATCTAGGAGGAGGTCTTTGAACCTCTCCCAAGATTTGAATAGGCTCTCTCTATCCTTCATCATGAAGGCATTGATCTTCCCTCTTAGCTCGGTTATCTTGGAAGGTGGGAAGAACGTACTTTGTCAAGAACTCGGTTGTCATCTCCTCCCAAGTACTCACACGTCCTAGTGGAATAGATTGATACCAAGCCAAGGCTTTATCCTTAAGAGAGAAGGAAAAAGCGCTAAGCTTGTGGTTGTTTTTCTCCAATCTAGGCGGCCTTAAAGTCTCCATCAAGATCTCATAATTCATCAAGTGTTGATGAGGAGACTCTCCTTCCATCCCTCCAAATTGATTGTGCCGGATCATTTGTAGCACTTGAGGGCGGAACTCATAGTCATGGGCTGCGGGATCTCCTAAGTTTACACCCGGACGGTGCACTCTTTGGGCCGGATCCATACGTTTCCCTATCGTTTGTGGCTCCTCAATGATGATCGGCTCAAACCGAACAATAACCGCCGGCTGCGGTGATGGTGGTGGTGGAGGTTGTTGACGATTAAGCTCCCTTTGCACAAGAGCTTGCCTAATCTCTTCAATTTCCCTCCTAGTTGCTTCTTGCCTCTCATTGGCAAGTTTCCTCTCATTTTCCAAGGCTTCATCCCTTAGTCTAAGTTGCTCTAAAGCCTCATTCAACTCAGCTTGAAGATCTCTTGCAGCCATCTCCTTCTTCTTCTTAATGCTCTTGGATCTAGTCTTAAGGCTTTTCTCCGGTTCGAGATCGAATGAAGCTAAATCCTTGCCACGAGATCTTCGCATGCACCTAAAGAATGAGAGATGTCCTGAAAATTCAAAGACACAAACCAAACAATATCAAAAGCAACAAGAAAGACCTACACTATAAACAATCACAAACAATGATTCAATCTAGACCTAGTCCCTGAAAACGGCGCCAAAAACTTGTTACGCTAGAAACGTGTAGCACAAAAGTCTTAAATTTAGAACTCGATATATTTTCCTAACTCCTAGCGAACCCATAGTGTATGGGTCGTTTTGTAGCAAGGATAGTATTCCGAGGTCGAACACAAAGACTAAGGTGAAATCGAATCAAATAGGTGATAGTGGATTGTGCAATTCTAGGCTAAGGAAAGAAAAAGGAATAAAGAAATGAAAATCATAATGTTTTTGGGTTGGTTTTGGTGATGATCAAACAAGATCACAATTGATGCAAGATTATAAAACAAACTAACATATCCAGCTAGCAACACAAACGAGCAATAAAAACACAAGATATGTGATCAAAGAGAGAAAAGCGGATTCTAGGGGTTAGGAATTCCGGTTATGGCATTGGACTCAAGCTTCTAATCAACCTTGGACTAGCTATAATATGTTGGGAAAGGGTGTTTCTCAAGTGGGATCAATCACCGGGTAGGTCTCATGGTCCACTAATCCTGCACCTAAGGTCCTTTCATCGGGTAAGTCTCTAGGAACCTAAGGTTGGGAATTCTACACAAACCAGATTGCTATCTAGGGATCTAACCTCTCCTTACCGGGTAAGTCTCGGGAAGGCAAGTCCTAAACATCAATCCTAGCACACTCAATCCAATAGCGGCTTATGAGGCTCACTACTACCTAGAGTTCATCATCGGTATCTAAGATCGAGAATTACCGGGTAGGTCTCTTCCCTAACTTAGTTTGCCAGCAATAGGTCACCCTAGGCTAGATTATGCTTAACAAACACTAGGATTTCAACAATCTAACATCCTATCATTCAGATTCATCAATGCAAGCACATCAGAGAGAACCACGGGCTGATAATCCAGAACCACGGCCGTGGTTAGGCAAGAAGAGACCGTGGTTTGTAATAGAGGGTAAGTTCGAGGAAGCAAATTATCCAAAGATACATTTAAGTCTACTCTATCATAGTCCAAGCCATAACCATCATTCCATTACCCTAGAATCACAACTATTTAGCCAACAACTTGCATTTTAAGATTCAAACTCAACAAGCATACATTCATGGTTTCCATAGCAAGAAAATGAAATGAAAGAGAAGAGAAACAAGTAAACACAAGAAAACCGAGCTGAATATATGTTTAAGAAAGACTTATAACCCTTCAAATGAAGGTCCAAATCGTTCTTTACAAATCCTTGTAAATGACTTCAACAAACTCACTCAAAAATCACTCAAAAGTTATGAAAAACTCTAAGATGATGTTGTTCTTCTTCTTCCCCAAAATGAGAGTGTTTTCTTCCTCTCCAAGAGTAACCTCTAATGGGATGATGTCTAATGAGAGAGTGTGGGAGAGGATGCTCTAGCAACAGCCTGCAGGACCACTCATATTCTCCACCAAGAGCAAGAGTCGGTTATGGAGATCGTGGGACAGCTGTCACAGCTATCCAGAGAGAACCACGGCCAAAACCACGGGCGTGGAAATGACCTCTGGGCCGTGGTTTTGGTGGTTCAACTTCCTTTGGATCGTTAAGCCACGAGTTGGTGCAAGGCATGCACCAATAAGGTCCTATGTGTTCTCCTTAGCTCCTAGCTTGCTTCTTAATGAGTCCAAAAGTGTGTCATCACGAGGAATGATCCTTGAATGTATCGATTAAGCTCCGAAAGCTCCCCAAAATACCTACAAAACCGACAATAGTTCGTGTAGACGTCTATTTCGACAATATGCATGAATTTAATGTAAACGTCATGAACTAATGCCAAACTATGCATGAATAACAGGAAAAACTATCTAAATGGATGCCTAAACTAACGTCATAAATCGTGTTATCAAGTAACTCACCCGTCTAGCACACTCGTCACGCCTTCGCAGGGAAGAAAACTGAGGCCGAAGTCGATCGAAGCAACCCCGAATAGAGCTCTATCGAGCCTACATAGCGCCAGCAGACCGGAGGGTCGACAATCCCGTTCAACAGCAGGTTCGAAACGTGCAGAAGGTTAGGGACAAAATGAAAAAGGGCAGTCGGGTCGGGGCTTACCGGAGTCGTATGTAGAAAGTCGGGTGGCTACGGTTCCTGTGGAACGAAGACGTAGTCTCTTCAGCCGGGTTCGTTTGGTCTAGGTCAACGGGTCTGCTCGTCTGTGGTTCCGGCTACGAGGGACGCTCCTCACTGACCTGGTGTTCGAAACAGGATTCAGCAACAGAAGCGGTAGAAGAAGGTGATTTGCAGGGAGGAAGAGACTTACCGATATCTGGGTTACGCAGGACGTCGGGGGTCCGGTTCTGGTTCCGGCTGTGTCGGAGGCTGAGATGACTAGGTGCAACACCAGAAAAGGCTGCGTTCCTTTCGTGATCTCCGACGAAGATGAGCCCGATCCAGTGGTGGCAACTATGGCTGCAGTTGGGAGGGAGAAGTAGAGCAGCGGCACTTGCAGTTGGGAGGGAGAAGTAGAGCAGCGGCACCCGTAAGAGCAGATTACACTTGATTAGGTTTAGAATTAGATTAGGTTAAATTTTAATTAGTGAGGGATTAAGTAAGTGGGCCGACAGAAGGCCGTTGGGCCAGTGAATTGGGCCTGCTCCTCAAATAAAACAAATAGGCTAAATGAATACTCGTTATTCGCAAGGAACCGTTCTTAAGTTTTTAAAATGTACGGAATTATTCACGGGTTACATAAATTATCATATTATGTGAATCAAAGTCACATGAAATAATAGAATTTAATATTGTTTTATTTTATTTAAAAGAATAGAGGTTGGCGGATCGGAATCCGATTTGATCCGGTATCAAACAGAGTTTAAATTTTTCAGTTATTACAAGGATTTGTCAAACTTAAACTCTTAACTCAGATAAGGATCAGGAAAAGGTTCACCTCGTTCAGTTACATTCCATCCCGACCGAGATGTTCAATAACTGACTGAGGTGCTCTAAGGTTAAGGTGAAACTCGAGCTTTCAGGGTCCTGCTGGGATTAAGATCATTCTATCATCGTCTTTCCCACAACTTTCAGCCAATCACCCTAGAATCGCATAAGAAACTTGGCCAACAATCATCATGATAACAATAATCAAATATATGGAAAAGGAATCAATATTCAAACAAGAAAACCTTAAGAAAAAGGTCTCAATAACTGAATCAAACAAGCAACAATCAGCGTTCCTCAAGTCACAAATCAAGAAAGACAACAAACCAAAAGCAATCTAAGAAAGTCTTACAAACTCCTTCAAAAGCCAACTCCAACTATGATTACTTCCTTTCTTGAACTTCAATCTTCAAACTTCCTTCAAACTTCCTTCAAAACTCCAGAAAATCTAAAATGCTCCAAGCATATGATGATCCGAAGATGGCTGAATTGTAGAAAATCCAACCCATTATATAGGAGAATTATCTTCCAAAGATAAAATATCTTAAAAAGATAATTTCCTATAAAATATATCCATATCTCTCAAAATAAATCAGCCAAATATAATATTTCAGAAATCCAGCCAAAAATATAAGATATCCTCCTTCCAAAAATAGAAGATCTCAGCCAAAAATATAGATCTCGCTGGCGGCAGGGTGTTCGCCTCGGTCGGGACGCTCCTCAAGATCACCTCGATCGAGGTGGTACTGTAGCTGACCGAGGTGAATGTCAGCTGAATGTGAATCTCTCGAATCTGGTCCAAAATCAAATCTCCATTCCATTTCCATGCTTCCTGAGGTCTTATCAAAGCTCCAGAATGTAGCTCCAATGACTCCTTACCTTCCTTAGCTCCATTTCGGTCCAAAACGTGCCATTTTCCTTACAATTACAATGAAACTAGGTGTAGACCTCGATTCTCGCTAAGGTAGACAAAACAACAATATAATCACATAATATACATCCATACATGCAGATTTATGAGGATAAAATGTCTAAACCAATCCCAAAATATAGACTATAATACATGCTATCAAAATACCCCATACTTGTCCTTTGCTTGTCCCCAAACAAGTTCCAAATCTTAGATACAAGATGGAATGGATTATAAGTCAGAAAGATCAATGAAAAACATTTCAAAACCTTTTGGTGGTGTGCTCCACTCATGGATCACTCTAAGATAATGCTTCATGGCAAATAAAATCAAGACATGATCAAAACATTTTATAAATATAAGAAAGCTGTTCATCTTTGCATAAAATTATAGAATGCATAATAAATCATATTTATCGAAATTAATCATGTATAATCCAATTTAAACCACCAAGTCAATCAACAAGCTCAAGGTCTCAAGGACTTCCAAAAGAGGTCAAGAAACGTGTCAGTGTGGGATGTATATAGGGAATGTGGTGCTAGAATCCGGGAAAAGGATCTTTCTTCACTTTCTTTGAATCTCAACATATTCCACCAATAAGCTTTGCTTATTTTTACTTTACTTTACTTTTTGGGATGCTTGGACAGAGGTGCAGAATAACCGAAGCCTAGGAGATCAGCAATCATCAATTTCTCGAGATGCCTCAAACCCTTGATGCACATACCATGACCCGTTAGGAATATCGCTCAATCCGACTTTGCCAAGACACAAACACCCGGCTATGTGAATGGTGCCGAGTTACTCATCATCATGATTGACTTCCCCAAACCTAATTGTTTCTTTCTAACACTTTCAGCCAACATCTCAACTTCACTTTCACTTGCTTTTCTTTGTTTGCTTCCAAATTCCCGGATAGGTAAAGGGAGACATATATGAATATGAGGGGCTAAACATGGTCAAGAAGAAGAAGAGAAGAGAATGAATTGCCTTAATCATCCCAGGAAGAATGTGAGAGAACTCATCATGTGGTGTCAACCTTCAAATCCAACATAATTTTGATAAAAACAAAGTATTAAACATGCTAAAACTTCAAACAAAGCATTTTGCAACTTAAACAAATTATAAAACCTTTCAAGCATATAAAGATTTCAAAACCAATCTGCAAACAACATCATCATTGAGGTCATATCCAGAGAAGAAGCACAAAATCGTTTTCAAAAATCTCTCAGTTAAGCCACCTCTGTCGAGGTGTTCTGATGTCATCCGAGGTGTCTACCTCGTCCAGTCAAGAACATCCCGGTCGAGGTCATAAAATTTTTTTTCAAACCAGTTTTCAATGTTTTTCTCAAGTAGAAACCTGTATGTATGCATGTAATGGCAGATAAACACATAAAGCCAAGTAAAGTAGAATAAAACCATAGATATCCAAGAGTCATACAAACATACACACATAAGTCAAGTAAATACATCCAAATACCCCATACTTGGGACACATTGTCCCAATGGGTCATATATAAGTCTAAAAAACAAAAAACTCACTAGACCTAGCTGAACTGCATAATAAATAAATAAGAAATCCATAAAGCTCAATCCTCGTCAACTGGCGGTGGTGGATGTGGAATGTAGGGATGCTGGGATGGGTCAAATGGATAGCGCATGATCTGTTGGTGCTGGATGTCCATCATCCGACGCTGATAATGTTGGCTCTCCAACATTTGATGCGTCCAACCCTCAATCTCGCGGCGCTGGTCAGCAAAGCGCTCGGTCATGTCAATTGTCAAGGCTGCGTATGCATCGATCATCTGATCAGTGAGGTCATCAATCATCTAGTATGCCTCGGGATCTTTGAACCTGCGGCGGGATTTGCGCTGAGGTGGTGGTGGTGGTGGTCCTGTCTCCTCCTTTGTTACCTCGTCATCAAGGTCGACAAATGGTACACTAGAAATGCCGGTATCAGTACGGGTCTCCATGGCAGCTCCTCCCTCATCATCGTCATCATCATCATCAGCAGCGTCTCTAGCATCCTGCATGTAAGGAAACCAGGCAGCGGACCAATACTGGCGGTCAAATACAGAGAACTGAGATGACCACAAAATCAAGAACTCCCTTAGACTTGCCCTTGATCTTGTGCAAGTCTTCCGCTAACATCCCAGCAAAACCAGGAACTCCCCCTGTCACCATACAAAACATGCTCAGAAGCTCCCCCTGTCGGACCTTCTGGGGCGTCTCAGTACGCGCCAGAAGAGTCTCGCTGAATATCCTATGAGCAAGGCGGAAGGCAAAATGGAATATGATGCGCTCCTGGGAATCTCCGGATCTCCACCTATCACTATGCTCAACTACGTGGGCTATCTCGCCCTAGAAATCTCGAGCTACAGCTCGGGAAGGAAAATCAGTAATTGTTGGGGTAGGGAAGCCAAAGATCTCCCTAAACTAGTCCATAGGCACGATATAGTTCCGGTTCAGCAACCGGTACTTGATACTACTGGGCTCCGGCACGTAAGTGACAGAATTGACAAACTCCATAGTCGGCTCTAAGTAAGCCAGTGCTCTAACCTCCATGAAATCCTCCAGTCCTACCATGGAGATCATCTTCCTCAAGTCCTCCGCCACATGGAGGCACTCGAAGGCAGCAATGCCCAGGAAACGCAGGTCAACGATAGTACGCCCGCAATACGGTCAAAGTGAGCCTGGTGTCGCTCATGGATCACCGGAATCGCATGCTAAGATGCAAAAGAAGGAGAGGAACTACTAGGTCTGTCTCTCAAGACCAGCTGGGGATCAGATCTGCTACTCATGATTTCTGACAGGTCACCTCGGTTGCCTGAAGAACATCTCGGCCGAGACACAACCGACTGGACCAAGGCGAAGGGTTGTTCGTTCGCAACTCTCAAATTTGTAAGTTATTTTCCCCCAAATCACTACCAAATGCTTTCTAAGGGGTACTTATATCTTTTTCAACAAGAGAGAGTGGCGACCAAAGCCAAATCTGTGCTAAATCAGTAGAAGAAGAAGAGTTAGGGTTTTTGAACAAAATACCCAGATTCTGCAGAATTGGAGCGTTTTTCTTGCTGTTTGATGTTTGGAAATTGATCATCTCGCTTCCTCCGGTGTAATCGAGCCAAAAATCGTCGAAAACGAGCAAGATTTGAAGATTTGAGGAGTAGGGCACGCCGCGGTCGAGGTTCGCTGTGGGAGGGAAAAAAGAGGAGAGAGAAAAACCGTCTTTGCCTTTTATACCCCTCGCTGAATTTGATTTCACCTCGGTTGAGGTGGTCCCAACCGGACCGAAGTGTCTGACTGGATGTCTGTCCTAGTCGCCTCGGTTTCCCTAAGAACATCTCGGTCGAGGTATTGCGACAACAACCAAGATGTGTCTCTGTCAGACTCCGTCTTCTCAATTTCTCGAACTTTTGTCCTTCCAGTGTAGCTCCTGAGCTGTAATCCTTCCTTAGAGAGTAACTGGTTTCTGTCTAGAGGACGCAAAAAGCAAAGCAAAGCAAACTATCTAAAATTAAGCTAGAAAAGGAAAAATAAAGCAATACCTTGGGTTGCCTCCCAAGAAGCGCTTGATTTAAGGTCGCTATCTGGACCGTACGTCATCCTCAAACATGCTGGAAGGTTCCCTCACCCCATACTTCACCTTCATCATGGGGTGAAACAAAGGACTCTATCCAACGTTCCAACAAATACAAGTGCTCATCGGGAAATGAATCATCTATGGGTAGGCCATCTTTCTCGAGAGAGGAGGGAGGTAGCCGGATGAGGTGATCCGCAACAGAATTCTCGGATCCCTTCTTATATCGAATCTCTAGGTCAAACTCTTGAAGCAAGAGAATCCAACGAATGAGGCGCGGCTTTGCATCCTTCTTAGCAAGCAAGTAACGAATGGTTGCATGGTCGGTGTAAACAATAACGTTCGCTCCCACTAAGTAAGAGCAAAACTTCTCAAAAGTATATACAACCGCCAAGAGCTCCTTTTCGGTGGTGGCGTAGTTCAGTTGAGCTTCATCTAGCGTCTTGCTAGCATAGTAAATGGCGTTGGTCCGGCCATCCTTCTTTTGTCCAAGTACCGCTCCTACGGCCACATCACTAGCATCACACATGATCTCAAAGGGAAAGGTCCAATCGGGAGGTTGAATGATGGGATCGATGATCAACGCTTCCTTTATCCTGTAGAAAGCATCAAGGCATTCCTGCAAAAACTCTAAAACAACATCCTTATTCAAAAGATTAGTGAGCGGTTTAGAGATTTTTGAGAAATCCTTGATGAACCTCTTGTAGAAACCTGCATGCCCGAGAAAACTCCGCACTCCCTTAACATAACAAGGGGAAAGAAGTTTCTCAATAGTCTCGATCTTAGCTCGTTCGACCTCAATGCCTCAGTGGGAAACGAGGTGTCCTAGAACAATTCCTTCACTAACCATGAAGTGACACTTCTCCCAATTCAGAATAAAATTAGTGTCTTCACAACATTATAGCACTAGAGAAAGGTTAGCTAAACAATCATCAAAAGAGGAACCATACACCGAAAAGTCATCCATGAATACCTCCATGATCTCCTCAATGTACTCGGAAAAAATAGCCATCATACAACGCTAGAATGTAGCAAGTGTGTTACACAATCCGAATGGCATCCTCCTATAAGCGAATGTCCCCCATGGACAAGTGAAAGTGGTCTTCTCTTGATCATTCGGATGGATAGGAATCTGAAAGAAGCCACTATAACCATCTAGATAGCAAAAATGGGAGTGTTGAGCTAATCGTTCAAGCATTTGGTCGATGAAGGGAAGCGGGAAAATTTCCTTCCGAGTGGCCACGTTCAGCTTCCTATAATCGATGCATATCCTCCAACCCGTAAAGGTCCTAGTTGGAATCAACTTGTTGTTCTTATTCGTCACAACGGTCATCCCTCCTTTCTTTGGAACTACATGCACCGGGCTCACTCACTTGCTATCTGATATGGGAAATATGATATCTGCATCCAACAACTTAAGAATCTCCTTCTTCACAATCTCTTTCATGATCGGATTTAACCGTCTTTGAGGTTCCCGTGAAGTCTTATGATCGTCTTCCATTAGTATCTTATGCATGCAAAAAGAAGGCTTAATACCAACAAGATCATCAATAATATAATCAAAAGCATTTCGATGTTTCCTCAGAACATGCACCAGTTTAGATAATTCAATTTTAGAAAGGAGAGCACTAACGATAACGGGATAAGTAGAATCCGGACCAAGGAAAGCATACCTCAAGTGACTAGGAAGTGGTTTAAGCTCCACGACTAGGGGTGTTTTCTGAGGTGGATATGTGCTTCCTCCTTCCAAGGAAGCACTAACGATAAAGGGAAGCACTAATGATAACGGGATAAGTAGAATCAGGCTAACTCACAAGGATGAGATGAAGGCACACTCAAACCCCAATAAAGGATAAACCTTTATTACGTACACTCATGATCTTAGGTATACAAACAAAGGAATTACCGGGTAAATCTCATCCTAGGCTTGCATTGAACTAGGAAAGGTGTAATAAGGACAGGATTTGGCAAACTTAAACTCTTAACTCAATTAAGGATTAGGAAAAGGTTCACCTCGTTCAGTTGCATTCCATCCCAGCCGAGATGTTCAATAAATGACCGAGGTGCTCTAAGGTTAAGGTAAAACTCGAGCTTTCAGGGTCCTGCTGGGATTAAGATCATTCTATCATCGTCTTTCCCACAACTTTCAGCCAATCACCCTAGAATCGCATAAGAAACTTAGCCAGCAATCATCATGATAACAATAATCAAATATATGGAAAAGGAATCAATATTCAAACAAGAAAATCTTAAGAAAAAAGTCTCAATAACTGAATCAAACAAACAACAATCAGCGTTCATCAAGTCACAAATCAGAAAAGACAACAAACCAAAAGCAATCTAAGAAAGTCTTACAAACTCCTTCAAAAGCCAACTCCAACTATGATTACTTCCTTTCTTGAACTTCAATCTTCAAACTTCCTTCAAACTTCCTTCAAAACTCCAGAAAATCGAAAATGCTCCAAGCATATGATGATCCGAAGATGGCTGAATTGTAGAAAATCCAACCCATTATATAGGAGAATTATCTTCCAAAGATAAAATATCTTAAAAAGATAATTTCCTATAAAATATAACCATATCTCTCAAAATAAATCAGCCAAATATAATATCTTCCTTTCAGAAATTCAGCCAAAAATATAAGATATCCTCCTTCCAAAAATAGAAGATCTCAGCAAAAAAATATAGATCTCGCCGGCGGCGGGGTGTTCGCCTCGGTCGGGACTCTCCTCAAGATCACCTCGGTCGAGGTGGTATTGTAGCTGACCGAGGTGAATATCAGTTGAATGTGAATCTCTCGAATCCTATCCAAAATCAAATCTCCATTCCATTTCCATGCTTCCTGAGGTCTTCTCAAAGCTCCAGAATGTAGCTCCAATGACTCCTTACCTTCCTTAGCTCCTGAAGAACCGGTAGGTGATATAAATAAGATAAATAATACTCTATAAGGGGGGTTGAATAGAGTATGGGAAATTTTCTCAAACCAAATCTCAAGGCCTTGAAACTCCTTTCAAGGGCCTTGATGTCAATTTGTGCTACTAGTGAAACTTTGATTTCAAGGGCTTTGAAACTCTATTTAAAGAGCCTTGACTTCTTGCTCCTGCAAAACAAAGTTAGTCAGAGTAAAGTATATATGGTGCGGAATTGAAAAGATTGACACGAGGATATGTTTACGAAGTTCGGCTCTAAATAACCTACTCTCCGTCCCAAGGTATATCCGTAGGATCTAACTATCTATTATCAGCTTCAAAGAGTGAGATACAAACTAGAAGAAATCCCTTCTTCTCTCACTTGTAGTCAATGCTACGATCTAGCTCCAAATCTTAACCAAGCTATAATAACCTAGTTACTTCACAGAGTAACACGCTCTAGTATAACACTTTTTAGATCTTCCAATGGAGCTCTAGTGTTTTCTCTCTCTAAGGGGATAAAGCTTTTGCGTGAAATGAGAGAAAGAAAAACAACGAATGATGATGATTAGGTTGCTTGAGGATGCAAAGATGTTTTCCTGTGTAAGCTTGTATATCTTCTTCTTCGATCATCATCTTCATTTATATCTTCTATGGAAAGATCTTCTAGCCTTTGTAGAGATGACCATTTGAAGATCAATCTTCTTTTCCATGAAGATCGTAAGGTAGACGTTGCAAGTCTTCAGCCCCTACGAACACGTTGAGTCTTTTACTCCTTGATCTTCTCGTCTTTTTGTTGGATAAGAGAGAAGATATTTTTTGCCGTTTTGTTGTTTAGAAAATCTTCTAGAAAAGATTCTCTATTCTTCGGTTGAGATCTTCCTTCGGTTGATAAAATCCTTGGTTGATGAGATCTTCTTGTTACAAAATCTTCAACGAAGATCTTCAATTTATTTGAATCCTTGTTCCGTGCAGCTTAGAGTCCAAGTCCCTTGATCTTGTCCTTTTGAACTTGTTCTTGAATCCAACTTCAAGGCCCTTGACATGTAGATATAAAACATGCACTGAATTCAAACCAACCAAATATCTAGAAATATAATCAAGTACATTGTTAGTATATACAACTGCTATATTTGTGTGAAGTCTTCCATCATCAACACCTGTAAACCATTTCAATCAAGGCGGGGTTTTCAATCTCCCCCTTGATGGAAGACAACACAAATTCTCGTACCTGCATTTGTTAGTTTAGCAATGCATATGAAAATCTCAAAACTAAAAATACAGAATGCAATATATCAAAATGTCGGATCATATTTCTCCCCCTTTGTCTTTCAACAAGGGAGAAAAAGCAGTCAAACCAGGAAGTCTTAAAATACGATTACAGACCCTAAAAACAAACGTATTTTCAACCCATAGAGAAAAAACCAGTCAACTTTAAAATTCCTCATAAAACTTCCTATTTCCTTTGGATGAAGTTTTCTTATAACGCCAATCATCCATTTCAGCTACTAAACGTCTTATCTTTTCTTCACCTCTTCTCTGTTTAATAACTTCATACTCAACTTTGGGCAAGAACATTGGCTCTTCATGAGTTGGGTACATAATTGATTTATTTTGGACACACCTTTTACAATTCATCAACATATTCTCAACCTGCTCTTGAGTATGTTGAGCTACATCTTCAAGTATGGGCAAAATAATTCCCATTGTAGTTAGTGTAAGAGCATTCATCAAATACATCTCATTGACTTTAGCATTGATGGTAGCCAACAACTCGAAATTTGTATCCATTCTCCTTTTGGCGTCAGACTGAAAATCAGACAATTTACGATTGAGACAAGCTATTTCTTTTTCACAACCCTCTAACCTGATTTCTGGAGTAGGAGAGGATTTAACTTCTTCATTTGGATTTTGAGTAACTCCTTTTCCTTTTAAAGTCCATGTTCCTGCAAGAGTTTTCTCAATCCCCAAACGTTCTAAGCAGTTCTCATCAATTTTGCTGTTAATAGACTATCTTTCCTCAAAGGATGTATCAATTCTGTAATAATCAAAGACCTTGAGTTTGCACGAGGAACTACACATATATGGCCACATCATACATAAGTAAATGAATTAATTCCAGAGATTGATCAGTCAACAGCTCTCTTGAGTTTGCACGAGGAACTACACATCAAACCAGTATAGTGAACACTATTTTAGCCTCTAAAGTTAGAGAAGTATGAGTGAGTTGACGTGAGTTTAAATTTGGAATCAGAAAATTCTCCTTAGCAATACGAACACTCTCTGATCTTGAAGGATAGTTGAATACTACATCTGTAGAAATTTCTAAAATTTCACTGAGAATAGAAGAAGTGAGTGAAATTGGAGTACCTTTGACTGAAGATTCAAGAGTAATACACCCTTTGTCCCTTTTTGTAGTGAGATTAACATAGAATAGTCTTGTGAGCCGTGGAAAAGCAAAATCTCCAAGATTTAAAACCTTCCAGATAATCGAACTCTTCAGCTTGTCTATGCAGGGTATCTTGAGGGTATCGAGAAAGTCAGTATCCACCAAATCACACATATAGAGCGGTCGATTGTGAAAACCATAAAGCCAAGATCCAGAAGCTTGAAAATTAATGAATCATGATGAGGGAAGACCAGTAATCTGAGATGTATCCAGATCTTCAGAAGGTTTTTCTTCTTTAGCGATTGAAGAATTCTGAACAACTTTCTTGTTGGAAGATGGAGGAGCAGATCTCTTGCTTCTGGGTGCCATGAGGAAAGTTTGAGAGAGAAATAAAAGAATTTTGAAATAGGGTTTCTTGTGAAAGGATAAAAAGATGAAAAATTAGGTCCTTTTTATTAGGGATATGACAAAATCTTTGAGAAAATCAGGCTTTTAAAACCAAAATCAAAACTGTATCAAATAAAAGGTTTAAAAAATATTTTAAGAATTAAAATACCTAAAATATATTAACTCTTAAAAGATCCGTAAAGTCAATTTACCCTTTAACTATGTTTCAAGGCCCCTTGAATTTGATTTCAAGGCCCTTGAAATCATCAATTGGGCTGCATGCGTAGGATGATTAAAACTCGTTTACTCCCCTTACGTTAATGCTTCTTTGTTCAACATATCAAGCTCCAATCTAATAAAATTATATTGTTCTTCAAGAAGAGGCTTGGTAAAGATATCTGCAAGCTGCAAGTTAGTTGAGATAAAAGAAATCGAAACATCACCTTTCTCAACATGATCACGTATGAAGTGATGTCTTACATCAATATGCTTAGTCCTTGAATGCTGCACAGGATTTTTGGTTATAGAAATAGCACTAGTATTTTCACATCTTATAGGAATACCTCTCAAGTCAAACACGGAGTTGTTGAGCAATCCAAAGAATTTGAGCACAACAAGCTCCTGTAGCTATGTATTCAGCTTCAGTTGTGGATAGGGCAACACAATTTTGCTTCTTGGAGTGCCAACTGATTAGGGATGACTCTAAGAATTGAAAACATCCAGAGGTACTTTTTCTATCAACCTTATAACCTGCAAAGTCTGCATCTGAATAGCCAACAAGATTAAACGAGCTTTGACGTGGGTACCATAACCCTAGATCCTTAGTGCTATTGAGATACGAAAAAATTCTTTCACAACCATCAAGTGTGACTCTTTAGGATCATCTTGAAATCTTGCACACATGCACACGCTAAACATAATGTCAGGACGACTAGCAGTTAGATACAATAATGAACTGATCATACCTCGATACTCCTTTTGTACTACACTTTTGCCGTTCTTGTCGTGATCTAGCGAAAGTGTTGAACTCATAGGAGTCTTTGCAACCTTATATTGATCCATGTTGTACATTTTAAGCAAGTCTTTAGTATACTTGCTTTGATTGAGGAAAATTCCTTTCTTTGCTTGTGTAACTTGAAGTCCAAGAAAGAAATTTAACTCTCCCATTAAGCTCATCTCAAATTCCCTGCACATAATATCTGAAAATTCCTTGCAAAGGGAATCATTAGTAGCACCGAATAATATATCATCAACATAGATTTGTACTACTAAAATGTCGTTGCCTCTACTTTTGATAAACAATGTTTTATCAATCAAACCTCTTTTGAAATTGTTTTCAAGAAGATATTTAGACAATCTTTCATACCAAGCTCGAGGAGCTTGCTTAAGACCGTAAAGAGCTTTATCTAATTTAAAAACATGATCCGAAAATTCATCATTTTCAAAACCAAGAGGTTGAACGTAGACTTCTTCTTCTAAGAAGCCGTTTAGAAAAGCACATTTTACATCCATTTGAAAAATTTTTATGCTCATGAAAGATGCAAATGCAAGTAACATACGTATGAATTCTAACTTGGCAACAGGAGCAAAAGTCTCCTCATAAGCATGTCCACGGGTCACGGGTACGGGTAAGGGTCGAGGTGATCCTTACCCGTGACCCGGCGGGTCGACCCGCCAAACCTCAATTTTGAAAAAAAAAAAAATAAAAAAAAATGTAACCATATGCCTAAAAGGGTCGACCCGGCGGGTCATCTTTTTTTTTTTTCAAAAATGGGTTTTCAAATAAGGCCGAACCGCCGACCCGTCGGGTCTGACCCGTGACCCGGCGGGTCGGCCATTTATACGGGTCCGGGTCACCCTTCCCGGACCCTTGACCCGGCGGGTCGGACCCGTCGATCCGGCAGGTCCGACCCGTGGACATGCTTATCTCCTCATAATCAATACCTTCTTCTTGGTTATAGCCTTGTGCTACAAGTCGTGCTTTGTTTCGTATGACTTTGCCACTTCCATCCAATTTGTTTTGAAAGACCCATTTCATGCCAATAACTGATTGATGTTTTGGTCTTGAAGTAAGAGTCCATACCTTGTTCCTCTCAAATTCATTTAATTCATTTTGCATGGCAATGATCCAGTCTGGTTCTTGAAGAGCTTGAATGTAGTTCTTTGGCTTGACAAGTGATACAAAAGCGGAGAAGGCACAAAGATTATTTACTTTAGATCTAGTTTGAACTCTAGCATTTGGATCTGAGATCACATTCTCTTGTGGATGATACGAGGAGTGTTGAATTTATCTTCTTTTGACAGATGATGTAGATCCAGAAGGTTGAGCTGTATATGTCTGACTTGATTCAGGTACTGTTTGTGTATTTTTTTTGTCCCAATCTCAAGGCCTTGAAGTTGGGTTTCAAGCCCTTGAAATGGAGTTCTATTGTCACAGTTTCTAGTTTCAAGGTCTTGAAGGTGTGTTTCAAGGTCTTGAGGATTTTCTTTGTTATCTTGAATCTTTTCTTGCATATTCTTGTCTTGACCTTTAGGATCTTCCTCTTCATTCGAAATGTGATCTTCTCTTTGATTCAGATTTAAATCTACAAAACTCTCACTCAAAGCACCATCATCGTTTTCATCAAAAATAATGTGAATGTTTTCATCAACAACTTTGGTACGTTTGTTATATAGTCGATAAGCTTTGCTATTTGAAGCATATCCAATGAATATAGCTTCATCACTACGTGCATCAAATTTCCCGAGATTGTCCTTTCCATTGTTGTGAACAAAACAAGTACATCCAAAAGGTTTGAAGTATGAAATATTTGGTTTTCTTCCTTTAAAGAGTTCATAAGGAGTCTTTTTCAAAATAGGGCGAATTAAACATCTATTTAAAATATAATTTGCAGTGTTCATCGCTTCAGCCCAAAAACTTTTTGGCAAATTGTTTTCTAAAAGCATTGTCCTAGACATATCCTCAAGAGTGCGGTTCTTGCGTTCCACAACTCCATTTTGTTGAGGAGGAGCTGAAAAGTTATGAGAAATACCATATTTTGCACAAAACAAATCAAACTTTAGTTGATCAAATTCTCTACCATGATCACTTCTTATAGAAACGATTGGTAGGTTTTTCAAACTTTGTAACTCCTTACACAGTTTTGAAACTCAAATAAAGCTTCAGTTTTTTCTCGTAGAAAAGATATCCATGTAAATTGAGAGAAATCATCCACTATAACAAGGATGTATTGTTTTCCTCTGGGAGATTTGACACGCATAGGTCCACAAAGATTCATATGTAAAAGTTCAATAGGTCGAGAAGAACTTACAGCTTTCTTAGGTTTGAATGAACCTCTTGTTTGTTTACCTTGTGTACATGTCTTACATAGGTCATTTACCTTGAAGTTTAGGTTTGGCAAACCACGTACCAAATCTTTTCTAAGTAGCTTCTGCATGGTGTGCATGTTTACGTGGCCAAGTCTTCTATACCAAAGCCTTGGATCATCAGTCAAGGCCTTTAGACATTTTGGCTTAGTTCCCGCAACTTGATTAGTACTCAAAGAATAAACATTATTACACCTAGGAGCCGTAAGCAATACTTCTCATGTCTTTATGTCTTGAACTTCACATTTTTTTGAATCAAACATGACTTTATTGCCTTTATCACAAATTTGAGAAATACTTAGCAGATTATATTTCAAGCCATCAACTAAATAAACATGATCAATAAAGTTGGATGAATTATAGCAAATTTTACCAATGCCAATTATGTCACACTTTCCTTTATCACCAAGAGTAATAGTTCCAGATGATTGCTTCTTTAAATCTGAGAATAAAGAACTCTTTCCACTCATGTGTCTTGAGCAACCACTATCTAATATCCATTTGTACTCCTTTACCTTGGTGATATCTTGCAAAACAGCATATATCAACCTTTCCGGGTTGACTAAATGACATATTTTGGTTCATACTCAGGTTCAATCATGTTTGATGGTCTAGTACCTTTTGGAACCCAGATTTGTTTGACATGTTTCCTTAAACATAAAGGATAGGTGTTTCTGATGATATAAGGATCATTTCTTCTATAAGGACATGTAGATTTAACATGACCCTTTTTACAACAATAGAAACAGGTAGGCATATGAATGCTTCCTTTGGCCATAACAGAAGTGGTGGTAGGTTTTCTAGGAAAGCTCCTATGATGCCCTAATACCATTTTTGTTAAGTGAAGATTGTTGTTCACCCATCATTCTTTCCAGATTAGCTTTTGAACGAGTAAACTTAATGAGTGATGCCTTCTGGTCTTGACACATTAAAGTCAAATCAATTTTATCTTTCTCTAGATCGATATAGTTTCGATGTAGAGAAGAGAGGTTGTCCTTGAGAATCAGGTTTTCTGATTCCAAGGCCTTGATATTGTCATCAAGTTCTTCCTTTTTTGTGATAAAATTTTCAATCTCCAAAGACATTTCACTCAATTGTCTATCTTGTTCATGAAGCTTTTCTTAGAAAGAATTTATCCTTATTCTACGTTCCTTATCACTTAAGATAATATCCTTAAGGAATTGTTTAAGGTCAATCTCAGGTTGAGACAAAATTGTACTTACCATATTGTCGATGTATAGATTTGAGTCATCTTCATGATCGGCCATAAGACACAAGTTTGCTTATTCTTGTTCATCTTCTGATTCATTTGTCGATTATGAATCACTCCATGAAGCAACCATAGCTTTCTTCTTTCGATCATTCTTCTTGAAGTTGGTCCTCTTCTTTTGTGGAAAATCCTTCACCAAATGATCTGTTTCACCACATTCAAAGCAAGTCAGTACTTTCATTTTCTTATTAGAGTTAGGAAACTTACCTCGGGGTTTTGATGCTCGTGGAAATTCTCGGTTTGCAGATTGTTTCTTTATCTTGAGAATTCTTGTTAGACCTTTAGAGATTATGGCGAGAGCATCTTCTTCATTATCATCATCACTATTTTCTTCATCAGAAGGTAACTCATCTCTTCTGGATTTTAATGCCAAATTTTTGGAGTTGGATGGGAGTTCTCCATCTTCTTCACCAAGAATCATTTCATGTGTGATGAGTTTTCCAAGTAGATCATCAAGAGGAAGAGTAGTGAGACTTTGAGCTTCTTCAATAACATTCATCTTTGGTCCCCACTTGGCTTTAGGTAAGCTTCTTAGAACCTTTCTCACTTTTTCTTCATTTGTGAATGTCTTTCCAAGTGAGTCGAGATTGTTCACGATCTCGGTGAATCTAGTGAACATTTCTTTGACTGGTTCATTTGGATTCATCTTGAACAGCTCGTATTGTCTGAGAAAGATACTAATCTTTGTTTCCTTGACTTGTTCCTTCGTTAGTGACAACAAGCTTGAGATGCGGTTGAATTCATTGGCATCTAATCCACAGTAAAGTAGATTCATTGCCTTGTAATTCTTTGACACGTTGTCCAGGTCAGCTTGTGTGAAGTCTGATTCATGCTTCGGGACTTGGACACCTTCAACCGTCGTCATTGGAACTTTTGGTCCATTTTGAATAATGCTCCAAAGCTCCATATCCTGGTCAATCATGAACATACGCATAAGTGATCTCCAATGAGCGAAGTTGTTGCCACAGAAGAGTGGTGGTCGAGATGAGGATCTTCCTTGAGCAAATCCACCATCACCTACAGGATTCATGATTAGTCTCACTGATGGTTAAATCATTAAACGTGGGTCTAGCTCTGATACCAATTGAAGAACCGGTAGGTGATATAAATAAGATAAATAATACTCTAGAAGGGGGGTTGAATAGAGTATGAGAACTTTTTGCAAACCAAATCTCAAGGCCTTGAAACTCCTTTCAAGGGCCTTGATGTCAATCTATGCTACTAGTGAAACTTTGATTTCAAGGGCTTTGAAACTCTATTTCAAGAGCCTTGACTTCTTGCTCCTGCAAAACAAAGTTAGTCACAGTAAAGTATATATGGTGTGGGATTGAAAAGATTGTCACGAGGATATGTTTACGAAGTTCGGCTCTAAATAGCCTACTCTCTGTCCCAGGGTATATCCGTAGGATCTAACTATCTATTATCAGCTTCAAAGAGTCCTAGATACAAACTAGAAGAAATCCCCTTCTTCTCTCACTTGTAGCCAATGCTACGATCTAGCTCCAACTCTTAACCTAGCTATAATAGCCTAGTTACTTCGTAGAGTAACACACTCTAGTATAACACTTTTTAGATCTTCCAATGGAGCTCTAGTGTTTTCTCTCTCTAAGGGGATAAAGCTTTTGCGTGAAATGAGAGAAAGAAAAATAACGAATGAAGATGATTAGGTTGCTTGAGGATGCAAAGATGTTTTCCTGTGTAAGCTTATATATCTTCTTCTTCGATCATCATCTTCATTTATATCTTCTATAGAAAGATCTTCTAGCCGTTGTAGAGATGACCGTTTGAAGATCAATCTTCTTTTCCATGAAGATCGTAAGGTAGACGTTGCAAGTCTTCAGTCCCTACGAACACGTTGAGTCTTTTACTCCTTGATCTTCTCATCTTTTTGTTGGATAAGAGAGAAGATATTTTTTGCCGTTTTGTTGTTTAGAAAATCTTCTAGAAAAGATTATCTATTCTTCGGTTGAGATCTTTCTTCAGTTGACAAAATCCTTGGTTGATGAGATCTTCTTGTTACAGAATCTTCAACGAAGATCTTCAATTTATTTGAACCCTTGTTCCGTACAGCTTAGAATCCAAGGCCCTTGATCTTGTCCTTTTGAACTTGTTCTTGAATCCAACTTCAAGGCCCTTGATATGTAGATATACAAGCTGCACTAAATTCAAACCAACCAAATATCTAGAAATATAATCAAGTACATTGTTAGTATATACAACTGCTATTGTGTGAAGTCTTCCATCATCAACACCTGTAAACCATTTCAATCAAAGTGGAGTTTTTATACATGCAGATTTATGAGGATAAAACGTCTAAACTAATCACATAATATAGACTATAATACATGCTATCAAACAGCGAGGACCTCTTTGGAGGAGGCAGGGGAGCACAAGCAGCCCTTCTCCTTGGTGGTAGAGGCTGCCCCTCGGAGGCAGAGGAGAACATAGAGGGAGATGGAGTGTGGTTCCTGGGCTGCTGTTTCCCAGGTGATGCGGTGCACCGAAGACCCGACAACCCGTGCAACTGTTCGAGATGAAGGGGAAAACAAAGAGGGGCGAGGCGACTATGGTGGATGCTTCTCCGGCGAGACAAGCAGGGCTGATATGGCCAACGACCTAAAAGGAGGTCGAGGAGATGAAGAGTTACGTGGAGGTTGGGGAGGAGAGCGGGAAGGGTTTAAAGAACAGAGGAGGGATGTGTGGGAGCTGTGAGTGATGAGGGAGATCTGGTGAGCAGATGAAACGAGAAAAGGGTGAGAGGTGGAGGCACTGAGCTACTATGGTGGTCGAGGGGTCGGGTAGCTGGTAGCATAGGTCAGACGGCTAGGGCAGGGCAGCTCATTGGCTGAAGGAGATTTAGAAAAAAGAAAAGTAAAAGAAAGAAAAGAAAATAAGAAAAAGGGATTAAGAGTGAATTCGATCCAAAAGCGTTCGAAACGGGATTTTCGAACCGAAAAACTTCCCGACTTTTTTCAAAAATAAAAATATGGATATACGCGAACGTATCCAAAATGATAATATACTCCAGAAAGATATTTTACATCGTAAAATACTTTAAATAAAAATATATAAGCTATTAAAATATCGATAAAAGCCGCAAAATTAAATATTGCAAACGCGCCTAAAATTGGGGCGTTACATCCCTCTTGTCACTTCCTCATTTATATCTTCTAATCACCTTGAACTATCATCATCAACACATGTTGCACTTGAATGTGACCCAAAAGCTTGATCTTCCACTTGAGAATAACGAATTTCATACTCCTCAAACAACTCATAACACACTTCTCTAACTTTCTTAACAAAGTATTCAACACAAGTTTCTCTCCCATAAATGCTTTTAAGAACAAGCTGCACTCCACGAAACTTGTAGAAAGGATCAAAACTGTAGGTAGAAACATCAGCATATTCATAACCTCAAGTGAATCCCAATACTTTTCACACTTATCTTTCATTTCTCTTGCCATGTTTTCAAATCAAAGTCCGAGTTAGAGGGCATACTATCTAGCACTTTATAAGTGGTAGAAACATGAAAGATCATATAGTTGCTTATGACATACAAGGAGCCACAAACTCGGGTTGTTAAATCATAAAACTCTTTTAAGAATACAACAAGTGACTCTATCTTACTTCATTCTTCATCATCAAGAGTATAGCTAACTCCATCAACATCTGGAATATTTATCCGAAAAGTTACAACCTTATACTTCAATGCACTGCTCAACATCAAATAAGTGCAGTTCCACCTAATTGATACATCTTGCACTAGAGAACTGTTACAATTAATCTTGGGAAATTCCGGATGGTGCCCCTGTGTTTTGCACTTTTCCGGGTGGTAACCATGGGTTTTTCATTTTCCGGATATTTGCCCGTGAGTTTTTTAAAATTCCGCTCCGTACCCACTTTCTAAACTTCCGTTAAAGCTTCTGTTAATTTTTCAAAAAATAAATAAATAAATAAGAGATTGATAGATATATCACGCGATAAACCTAGACCTATCTCTATTTTTACCGTTTCTCCATCTTGAAAGAGAGATGAGTCGGGCATGAGCAACGGTTGAAGATTCACCGCCGAACCACCACGAGAGACGCCGCTAGTCCGCCACGCCGACCATCGCTGCATACTAGTCTGACCGCCTTTGCCTCTTATCGACAGGTTTTATTATGCTTAACCTAGTTCTTTAATTTAGGGGTTCTTGATTTAGGTTTCAATTTATTCGGTTTCAATTTGATATAAATTCAATTAAGATTCAATAAGATTTGTTTCTACTGAATCAAAGTACAAACTTGTTTCTACAGAATTTCCCATAGGTATATGTATATTACATTACATTGATTTCATGCGAACCATAGAAATTTGGACCCAATTCGGTTTTGCAATTGGTGTAATTATATTGTTGTTGTTGTTTTAATTATTATTTCACATTTTTTGTTTTCATATAATTGTATTGGTTTGTGATATGGGAGCCGAAAAGGTGTTAAGGTTGCGGCACAATTCTGTCGACTACCTCGATGTAGTGATAGATGATCCGGATATGTGTAGTATGCTGGATATGTTTATGGATTTGTTACAAGGGGCTGCAAAAGGGGGTCTTAATCTTCCTTAAAATCCAATTTTGTGGTATGTATACAAGTCCAAAAGTCCTAAATTAGAGACAGACAAGGATTTGTTGGAGTTGCTTAGTGCGTTTCATGATAAATAAAGAAGAGATTGATAGATATATCACGCGATAAACCTAGACCTATCTTTATTTTTACCGTTTCTCCATCTTCAAAGAGAGATGAGTGGGGTGTGAGCAACGGTTGAAGATTCGCCGCCGGACCACCACGAGAGACGCCGCTAGTCCGCCGCGCCGACCACCGCTGCATACTAGTTTGGCCGCCTTTGCCTCTTCCCAACAGGTTTTATTATGCTTAAATCTACTGTGATAATACTTTCTAATGATTTGATTAGGTTTCAATTGATTAAATCTAATGTGATAATACTTTCTAATGGCTTAAATCTATTGTGATAATACTTTCTCTACCTTACTGATTCTAATGATTTGATTAGGTTTTAATTGTTTAGGTTTCAATTCATTCCAATGATTTGATTAATTTGGTCTTCAATTGATTATGTTTCAATTGATTCTAATGATTTGATTAATTTGGTCTTCATGCACGGATTCTTCAAATTGTTCATCTTCTTGCGTAGTCATTTTCGTTTTGAACTCTGATAATTTGGTCTTCAATTTAACTCCAACAACTTCCGCTTGGTTTAACCTAGTTAGTATGAATTTGATTTTCTTTCTCTTCTTTGCTTGTTTGTGTTTGTCTAGGGAAAAAAGCATTACTGATATTGTAATACAAATGTAGCAACTAGGAGACAAAGTCTTGAAAACCTATATGACTTCTGAATATTATACCAAAAAATTGTGTTTTGGAAATTTATGCTTAAAATTTGGGCTAGCAAGACGTTTGGCAATCGATTTTTTGTGTTGGGTCTCGTATTATTAGCAACTCAATATGATCAAATAAATTGGATGGTGTCCGTGTGTTTCTCTGATTTGTAGTTGTGATTGAATGGAGTTTTATGGTAATTCAACCGTCTCATCTACACAATGGATTTCATACATGTATTGTCGGTGTCAACCACCAAGAAGAAATTCAGTAAGGATTTCGCAATCAAAACGGAATCCAAATAGGCCATATTATTCATGTGATATTTGTACGTTTTACGAGTTTGGAGATGCACCAAATACGGGAGGTCATCGTCAAGTCGAAAATGAGATAGGAAGTACTTCTCAAACCGATGCAAATGTGGCTTATTCAATCTATGAGGGCGAGTTAAAGGAATTCAAGCATCAAATGAAGGAGTTCATGACATATGTTCAAGTTGTCGTTAAAGTTGCGATCATTTTGTATTTGGTACTTTTGGTATATGTGCTAAAAAATTAATGTATGTGATTTTTATCTAAACAATTGATGTCTCGAACTTGTCGTTACAATTCAAATTGTCTAGTAATTGTACCCGGTGTTGTTGGCATTTTCTTTGGAAATGTAATGTTTAATTGTTAAATGACAACCATGTATGTTGAATTTATTGTTTTTGCATTGTGAAAGTAGTCTTAGAAAAATTGAAAATGGCACTTTTCAACTTTCTATATTGTTGAAAAAATTGTGCTGAATTATGTGGTTCGGCTCTGTTTGAGCAAATAGCTTATATTGGGGTATATAGCAAATGACGTCGTTGAACTGCTTTTGTTCATATACCGTCTCTAGAATGATGTTATGTTGATCAGGCTTCAATCATTGATTATATGCTGACCTTGGATGTTAAATTGGATCCATAGATACTCAGGTCAATGAAACCCTTAGAGCCGAGAAGAAGACCAAGTAGGAGACCATCACCTATATGCATTTTTGAATGACAGGCATGTGAAGTTTCTATACTTGCACCATACCATAATCAAGCTAGATGAGTGTTTGACAAGTTCCAACTTACTAACAAAAAGATACAGAGTCTTTATATGACTTTGTCACCTTAAACAGAAAAGTGCACCAAGAGTCTAAGTTACTAACATAAGTTACTAACCAAAGTTACGAATTTTGCATAAAGTTACCAACAAAGGTTACTAGTTTTGCCTACGAAATCCATACAAAAGCTAAAAAAATAGTCTTGTTCACTTTGAGCGAACCATGGTGTTGATCCCATCACATCAGGAATGGTTTTTGTTGGCTCGATCGGCTTTGCCGCTCTACATCCGGGATGGATAGAAGTCGTGGCCCATTGTTAGGGGATACCCTCTCAATATCAGTTTTTCCATACATGCCGCCAGGAGGATTCGAACTCGAATCTCTAGACTACTCACTTAAGAAGTTTAGCACCACATCCCACTAGACCAACTGAGTATTGGTGGCTGCGTTTTTTTTTGTACAAGTCTTTATTTGCCTTTGTTCAACTCGAACCCCTTGTAGTTGCTGCTCTTTTATCTCCCTCGCAGTTAACCCACCTTTACATGTCTTCGCATTATGTCTAAATGTCTTGCACCATACCATAATTAAACATGTTGTTACGCTAAGAACGTGTCACGCAAAAGTCTTAAATTTATACTCGTTATATTTTTCCTAACTCCTAGCGAACCCGCAGTGTACGGGGCATTTTGTAGTAGGGATAGTATTCCGAGGTCGAACACAAAGACTGAGGTAAGATTGAATCGATTAGTGCCTAAGGATAGTGAATATCTAGACTAAGAAAAGAGAAGGGAATAAAGAAAAGAAAATCTCAATGTTTTTGGTTTTGTTTTTAGGTGATCAATCAAAGATCACAAATCATACGAAATCAACAATCAACTAAGCTAACACCACAAGTAAACAAGCAAATACGAAATATGTAATCAAAGGGAGAAAAGCGGATTCTAGGGGTTGGAAATTCCGGTTATGGCATAGGACTCAAGCTTTCTAATCATTCTTTGGATCAACTATAGTATGTTGGGAGTGAGCGTTTCTAGATTGGGATCAATCACCGGGTAGGTCTCATGGTCCACTAGTCCGTTCCTAAGGTCTCATCACCGGGTAAGTCTCAAAGAGCCTAAGGATAGGAATTCTACACAAACCGGATGGTTATCTAGGGATCTAACCTCTCCTTACCGGGTAAGTCTCGGGAAGGCAAGTCCTAAACATCAATCCTAGCACACTCAGACCAATAGCGGCTTATGAGGCTCACTACTACCTAGAGTTCGTCATCATCGGTATCTAAGAGCAAGAATCACCGGGTAGATCTCTTCTAACTCTTAGTTGCTAACACTAGGTCACCCTAGGATAGATTAGCTCAACTAACACTAGGATTTCAACAAATCAACAACCTAATACTTAGATTCATCAAAACAAGCAAGTCAGTCAAAATCACGGGTTGTTCATCAAGAACCACGGCCGTGGAATGTATAGAACAAACCGTGGTTTGCAACAGAGGTTACGCTCGAGCAAATAATTCATCCAAAGGTACATCTAAGTCCATTCTATCATAGTCCAAGCCATAACCATCCTTTCCTTACCCTAGAATCGCATCTATTTAGCCTACAACATGCATCTTAACAATCAAACTCAACAAGCATAAAATCATAGAATCCATGGCAAGAAGATGAAATGAAAGATGGATTAAGCAAATGAAACAAGTAAAACAAGATAAATCAAGGTTCAAGAAGGACTTACAACCCTTCAAAAGAAGGTTCAATCGATTCTTACAAAACACTTGCAAAACGTCTCACTCAAAATCACTCAAAAAGACTATGGAACTATGAACTAGTGTGCTTCTTCTTCCCCTCCAATGGAAGCCTTTCTTCTTCTCCAATGGTAGCTCCAATCCAATCTTCCAAATGAGAAAATATTGTTGTTGAGAGTGTGGGAGAGAATGGGAGTGAGGGGTCTGTCCATCACAGCCTTGCAGGACCACCTTTTATCCTCCAAATTTGTAAGAGTCGGCCATGAAGATCGTGGGATAACTGTCACAGCTGTCTGGAAAAAACCACGGCCCATTTCCATGCCCGTGGAAGTCCCAGTGGTCGTGGTTTTGGTGCTTCTGCATTCTATGGATCGTTAAGCCACAGTTCGGTGCATGGCATGCACCAATAAGGTCCCATGTGTCCTCCTTAGCCCCTAGCTTGCATCCCAATGAGTCCGAAGGTGTGTCATCTCGAGGAACGATCCTCGAATGTATCGATTAAGCTCCTAAATCTCCCAAAATACCTACAAAGCATGCAAAAGTCCGTGTAGACGTCTATCTCGACAAAATACATGAATTGAGTGCAAACGTCGTGAACTAGTGCTAAACCATGCATGAATGAGCGGAAAAACTATCTAAATGAGTACCTAAACCTAAGTCATAAATCGTGTTATCAAAAATACCCTATACTTAAGGTTTGCTCGTCCCCGAGCAAGTCCCAACTATAGACTAAGAGATGACATGATTTATGCATGCAGAAAAACAACAAAATCTTTTTGGAGTTGTGCTTCTAATATTGGATCACCTTCATAGTCATGTTCATGGCAATGGACAAGCAATCATGTGTCAAATAAGTGAAGGCATGGAAAGACAATTATACTTAACTCGAAGGCATGCATGAAATGTAAAAATGAAGAAGTCAAGATGATCATGAGCATATTCAATCTAGATCACTAAGTCTTACACATATGCAAATAGGTCACAAGGGCTTGTGAAATAAAAGGCCAAGAAACGTTGTGATTAGGTGGAAATTTTTCTAGGCTATGTGATGCTAATCCGGGAATGGAACTAACTTCACAACTTCACATTTTTATCAACTTCCCACAAGTGTATATTTTCTCCATTTTTTTCTTTCTTTATTTTCTTTTTCTTTCACTTATTTTTGAGACAATGGCATTGGTGTACAAAAGCCGAAACCTTGGTGATTAGCTGTCCTCGGGCTTTTTTATTTTTCGAGGTGCATCCACACCGGGCACACATACCAAAGCTCGTTAGGACTATCGGTTTATTTGACTTTGGCAAGGCACAAACACCCGATTATGTGAATGGTGCCGAGTTACTCGTCATTTAAACCAACGTCCCCAAACCTATATTTTTTTCTACACTTTCACAACAAATTCGACACTTCATTCATAACATTCATCCATCAATAACTTCACCCCACACTTGCTTTTCACACACATCAACACACTAACATGCTCCTATTCCCAGATGGGTCAAAAGAGGTCAAATTTATATCAATTAAGGTGCTCAAACAACATGATCAAGATGAGAAGTAGAGAAAGATGAATTGCCTTAATCACTCCTAGATGATGTGCAAGAACTAGCATGTAATTTTGACTTTCAATACTCAATCCAATCAAGACAAACATCATGATCACAATCCATTCATGGGATTCAAGATAAGTACTTCAAGTCCACATATGCATTCATCTATTCAACACATAAGGCCATCCATAGCCAATCCACACAACAATCTCATCATAAGGGTCATTCCCAAGCTTAGAAGCACTAAAATTTTTAAAATTTTCTGATTTTTTTGGAATTTTCGAAATATCTATGTACAATGCAAAACATGTGACTAAAAGAAACTACCCTAGATGCTAATCATGTAAAAGATCATGCAAACCCCACCCCATACTTAGAAACACATTGTCCCCAATGTGTAAATGAAGTAAAGAAGAGTGAAAGAGGGTTCTCACAATGTAAAAAATGGTTTGCTTTGGTATTTGGGATTACTCAAATGGAGTGATGTTGGATGATCCTATCAACGATGGTAGAGAGCTCTAAATGTTCATCATGGCGTCAAGATCCGCGCTAGGCGCCGCTAGCCGTCCAAATCCCGCGTCCGCTCCACCCACAATTGATGAGGGACTCATCATCATCATCATCCACATGTCGTGCAAGACTTCCATGCTACCAAGACTCTAGCACACACACAAAGCACACCAAACACACAAAAACAGAAAAATCAAAACAAAAACAAAAACGAAAAAGGGAAAGATGTCTACCAATGGGTTGTCTCCCATCAAGCGCTTCTTTAAGGTCATTAGCTTGACCAAATTCGGGGGCGTCTCACTCTAGGTGAAGTGGGGCAATCATATCCACCGGAGCTCCCGGGATATACTTCTTCAACCGATGCCCATTCACCTTAAAATCTCCACAATGCTCCCCTCCTATCTCAACCGCTCCATGGGGAAAGATCTTCTTCACCACATAAGGACCCGTCCATCTTGACTTTAGCTTTCCGGGGAAGAGCCGCAGCCTTGAGTTGAAGAGAAGGACAAGGTCGCCTTCACTCAACTCCTTCGGGATGAGACGCTTGTCATGCCAACGTTTGGTTCTTTCTTTGTAAATCCGGGCGTTTTCATAGGCATCCAACCGGATCTCCTCAAGAGCGTTCATATCAAGCAACCTCTTCTCTCCGGCCTCCTTGAGGTCAAAATTCAACCACCTTATAGCCCAATATGCTCTATGCTCCATCTCCACCGGAAGGTGGCAAGACTTGCCATAGACTAGCTTGTAGGGAGTGGTGCCAATCGGTAAGCATCATCGAGCTTCATAGCCCAATCCTTTCTCGTCCTAGAAACCGTCTTCACAAGAATTCCCTTTATCTCCCGGTTGGAGATCTCCACTTGGCCACTAGTTTGGGGATGGTAAGGTGTTGCTACCTTATGAGTTACCCCATACTTAGCCAAAAGTGTCCTGAAGTTCCTATTGGTGAAGTGCTTCCCTCCATCACTTATGATCACCTTTGGTGTTCCAAACCTAGGGAAGATCACTCGGTTGAAGAACCGCACCACAACCTTGGCATCATTTGTAGGAGAGGCGATTGCCTCCACCCATCTCGAGACATAGTCCACCGCCAATAGGATGTAGAGGTTGCCACATGAAGAGGGAATGGCCCCATGAAGTCCACACCCCAAACATCAAATATCTCCACCTCTTGTATGTTGTTCAAGGGCATCTCGTTCCTCCTTGAGATGTTACCCGTCCTTTGGCAAGCATCACAAGCTACCACAAAATTCTGCACATCCTTGAACAAACTTGGCCAAAAGAAACCCGATTGCAACACCTTAGCACATGTCTTGTGTGAGCTAGCATGGCCTCCACATGGCAAGGAGTGACAATGACGGATCACACTCTCCACCTCATCCTCCGGTATGCATCTTCTAAAAACTCCATCCGGTCCTCTCTTGAACAAAAGCGGTTCACTCCAATAGTAATGCCTCACATCCTTGAAGAACTTTTTACGTTGGGCATATGACAACCCGGGAGGCACCTCCTCGCACACAAGATAGTTCACAATGTCGGCATACCATGACTCACTTCCTCTAGACACTTGAAATAGACACTCCTCCACCATTTGCAATTGCTCATCCCGGAATGAGTCATCAATCGGGATGTCATCTCTCTCAAGCTCTAATGGTGGGAGTCTACTAAGGTGATCCGCCACGGAATTTTCGGACCCTTTCTTGTCCCGGATTTCCAAATCAAACTCTTGAAGAAGAAGGATCCACCGAATCAAACGAGGCTTGGCATCCTTCTTTGTAAGGAGATAACGGATCGCAGCATGATCCGTATACACAATGACCTTTGCTCCAACAAGATACGAGCGGAACTTCTCAAATGCATACACAACCGCTAGCAACTCCTTCTCAGTGGTAGCATAATTGAGTTGGGCATCATCTAGCGTCTTGCTAGCATAATAGATGGCATGTGTAAGCCCATCTTTTCTTTGCCCCAAAACAGCCCCAACGGCTACATCACTCGCGTCGCACATGATCTCAAACGGTAAACTCCAATCCGGCGGTTGCATGATGGGTGCGGAGATTAAAGCATTCTTCAACCTACAAAAAGCCTCAAGGCAATCCTTGGAGAAAACAAACTCAACATCTTTCATTAGTAGGTTAGTAAGAGGCTTAGAAATCTTAGAGAAATCTTTAATGAATCTCCGGTAAAAACCGGCATGCCCTAGAAAACTCCTTACCCCCTTCACCGAGGTAGGTGGTGGCAACTTCTCTATGGTTTCTATCTTAGCTCTATCAACCTTAATGCCACGGTTGGACACCAAGTGTCCCAACACAATACCTTCACTTACCATGAAGTGGCATTTCTCCCAATTCAAGACTAGATTAGTCTCCTCACATCTCTTAAGCACTAGAAACAAGTTAGCTAAACAATCATCAAAGGAAGATCCATAAACAGAAAAATCATCCATAAACACTTCCATGATATTCTCAATATACTCAGAAAAGATAGCCATCATACACCTTTGAAAGGTGGCGGGTGCATTACACAACCCAAATGGCATTCTCCTATATGCAAAAGTACCCCAAGGACATGTGAATGTAGTTTTCTCTTGGTCATCGGGGTGGATAGGGATTTGAAAGAATCCACTATAACCATCTAAGTAGCAAAAGTGAGAATGTTGAGCTAATCTCTCTAGCATTTGGTCAATAAAGGGAAGAGGGAAGTGATCTTTCCTAGAGACCACATTTAGTTTCCTATAGTCTATACACATCCTCCATCCCGTAACCGTTCTAGTTGGGATTAGTTCATTATTCTCATTGGTTACTACGGTCATCCCACCCTTCTTAGGAACCACATGCACGGGACTAACCCATTTACTATCCGAAATCGGGAAAATGATTCCCGCATCTAGCAATTTTAAGAATCTCCTTCTTTACTACTTCTTTCATGATAGGGTTTAGTCTTCTTTGAGGTTCAATTGAAGGTTTATGGTTGTCTTCCATTAAAATCGTATGCATGCACAAAGAAGGTTTAATGCCAACTAAATCATCAATGGTATAGCCAATGGCTTTCCTATGCAATCTCAACTCATGCAACAATCTAGCAAGTTCATCATCATTCAAGCATGCATTCACAATAACCGGATATGTAAAATTCTCACCAAGAAAAGCATACTTCAAATGAGAGGGGAGGGGTTTAAGTTCAAGTTTAGGAGGACCTTTATCGAGTGGAGACGATCCATATAATGTAGGTTGAGATGAATCCAAAGCTTTGGATGACTCCTCAAGGCTCCTTGAAGCTTGATCATCAACTAAGGCAGTTTCTGGAGAAACCACGGGCAAAATTACGGGCTGTGGCACAACCACGGCCGTGGAACTTGCAAAGCTAGCATTTTGGAGCATTCCAGAGAGTTCCACGGGACTTTCCACGGGCGTGGTTCTTCCCTCCTGGCCGTGGTTCACACAGCAATTCAGCACACCTTCGTGTACTTCAAATTCAGCTCTTGTCTCCTTTTCCAATGCTTCCAAGGCCTTGATTTCTTCATTGCAAACCTCCTCAACTCCTTCCTCCATCAAACTTAAGCTAAGAACCTTCTCCAAGGGGTCTTTGATCAAGATCGAGCTCACAACTTCTCTAGACTCCTCTTGCTCGACAATGTTGAACACATCTTCACCAAGGGCTGGCCCCTTCATCATTGTGGATAATTTGAACTTGATATTCTCTTCTCCAATGTTAAAGGAGAGAATTCCATTTTTACAATCCACCAAGCATCCGGAAGTGGCTAGGAAAGGTCTCCCTAAGATGATGGGAACCGGATAGTCCGCCGGGATGTCCAAAACAACGAAATCTATGGGCACATAGAACTTCCCTAGTTGCACCGGTATGTCTTCTAAGATTCCTACGGGGTGAGTGATCGAACGGTCCGCCATGTAAAGGGTCATCTTGACCGGCTTTGGCTCTCCTAGCCCAACCTTGTTGCAAAGTGCAAGCGGTATGATGCTTACACTTGCCCCAAGATCACATAGGGCTTCATACTTCACTTCTCCCACTCCAATTGGCACACAAAAAGATCCCGGATCTCTTAGCTTAGGAGGCATCTCCTCCTTCATAGTTTGAATCAACTCCGAGGATCTCTTTGTCATTCTCACTTCCCCATACTCCTCCAACTTCCTTTTGTTGGAGAGTATCTCCTTCAAGAACTTTCCATAGGCCGGCATACCTAGAATAGCATCCATGAACGGAATGTTAATATGCAATTTAGACATAAGTTCAAGGAATTTACCGAAGTGTTTGTCCAAGCGAGCTCTTGCTCGTGATTGTGGGAATGGTAGTGGCGGCTTGTATGGAGGTGGTGCCACATATGAGCTTCACCCGCCTTAGGTAAGGGATCCTTCTTGCAATGTCTCTTCTTCTATTACCACTTGCTTCCCCTTATCATTTCCCTTAGGTAAGGGATCCTTCATGCTCAACCCACTTTTTGTTGTAATGGCCAACAGTTGGCCTCTCGGGTTGTCTTCGGTTCTTCCGGGAAGCTTTCCCGGATCTTTATGAGCTTCACCCGCCTTTTGGAACACTTGTGCTTCCAAAACCTTTTGAGCCTTAGAAATAGAAGTCACCGTGCTCTCAAGACCACTCAACCTTCCAAGTAATTGCTCAAACATCATCTCGGTTCTATTCTTTGGAGGTTGAGTGAATCCAGGTGGAGGTTCTTGTGAAGCCTTTGGTGGTGGAGCTGCGCTTGTGGAAGCGGGAGGGTTCAAGGCTCCATCCGGGTTATAATAGGAAAACCCGGGATGGTTGTGATTAGGCTGGTAATTGTTGAATTGCCGGTTGTTGTTGAAGTTCCTTGGGCCTTGATAGTTGTTATAGTTGCCCCTTCCCATGTAGTTCGCATCTTCCTCCTTGGAAGACAAGTTTGCTTGCACTTGCACTTGGGGGTTGCTTGATTCTTCAAAGTTATAGCACGCAACTCCCTCAAAGATTTCAGCTCATTGTTGATGGCGTCAAGCTTGAAGTTACTCATAGTTACTTCACTCACCTCATATGCTCCCGCCTTCCTCCCATCACTCTTCCTATGGGAGTACTTCTCAATCACCAAAGCTTGTTTCTCTACAAACTCCCAAGCTTCATCCACATTCTTTTCCATAAAGGTTCCACCGGAAAGTGATTGAAGCTTGAATTGGCTATCCTCATCAAGCCCCTTGAAGTAGATCTCCAAAAGCTCTATTTTCGGTATACCATGGTGAGGACAATCTAGGAGAAGGTCTTTGAACCTCTCCCAAGACTTGAATAGGCTCTCTCTATCCTTCATCATGAAGGCATTGATCTTCCCTCTTAACTCGGTAGTCTTGGAAGGTGGGAAGAACTTTGTCAAAAACTCGGTTGTCATCTCCTCCCAAGTACTCACGCGCCCTTGTGGAATAGATTGATACCAAGCCAAGGCTTTATCCTTAAGTGAGAAGGAGAAAGCCCTAAGCTTATGGTTGTTGCTCTCCAATCTAGGTGGCCTTAGAGTCTCCATCAAGATCGCATAGTTCATCAAGTGTTGATGAGGAGACTCTCCTTTCATCCCTCCAAATTGATTATGCCGGATCATTTGTAGAACTTAAGGGCGGAGCTCGTAATCATGGGTTGCGGGATCTCCTAAGTTCACACCCGGACGGTGTGCTCTTTGTGCCGGATCCATACGTTGCCCTAACGTTTGTGGCTCTTCAATAGCAATGGGCACAACCCGAATATTAACCGCCGGCTGCGGTTGTGGTGGAGGTGGAGGTTGTTGACGATTAAGCTCTCTTTGCACAAGAGCTTGCCTAATCTCTTCAATCTCCCTCCTAGTTACTTCTTGCCTCTCATTGGCAAGTCTCCTCTCATTCTCCAAGGCCTCATCCCTTAGCCTAATTTGCTCTAAAGCTTCATCTAACTCAGCTTGGAGATCTCTTCCGGCCATCTCTTTTCCTTTTCTAATGCTCTTGGATCTAGATCTAAGGGTTTTCTCCGGTTCGGGATCGAATGGAGCTAAATCCTTGTCACGAGATCTTCGCATACACCTAAAGAGTGAGAGATGTCCTGAAAAGCAAAGACACAAACCAAACGAGATCAAAAGCAACAAGAAAGACCTGCACTATAAACAATCACAAACTACGACTCAATCTTAACCTAGTCCCCGGCAACGGCATCAAAAACTTGTTACGCTAAGAACGTGTCACGCAAAAGTCTTAAATTTATACTCGTCATATTTTTCCTAACTCCTAGCAAACCCGCAGTGTATGGGACGTTTTGTAGTAGGGATAGTATTCCGAGGTCGAACACAAAGACTGGGGTGAGATTGAATCGATTAGTGATTAAGGATAGTGAAGATCTAGAATAAGAAAAGATAAGGGAATAAAGAAAAGAAAATCTCAATGTTTTTGGTTTTGTTTTTAGGTGATCAATCAAAGATCACAAATCATGCGAAATCAACAATCAACTAAGCTAACACCACAAGTAAACAAGCAAATACGAAATATGTAATCAAAGGGAGAAAAGCGGATCCTAGGGGTTGGAAATTCCGGTTATGGCATAGGACTCAAGTTTTCTAATCATTCCTTGGATCAACTATAGTATGTTGGGAGTGAGCGTTTCTAGATTGAGATCAATCACCGGGTAGGTCTCATGGTCCACTAGTCCGTTCCTAAGGTCTCATCACCGGGTAAGTCTCAAAGCGCCTAAGGATAGGAATTCTACACAAACCGGATGGTTATTTAGGGATCTAACCTCTCCTTACCGGGTAAGTCTCGGGAAGGCAAGTCCTAAACATCAATCCTAGCACACTCAGTCCAATAGCGGCTTATGAGGCTCACTACTACCTAGAGTTCGTCATCATCGGTATCTAAGAGCAAGAATCACCGGGTAGGTCTCTCTTAACTCTTAGTTGCTAACACTAGGTCACCCTAGGATAGATTAGCTCAACTAACACTAGGATTTCAACAAATCAACAACCTAACACTTAGATTCATCAAAACAAGCAAGTCAGTCAAAATCACGGGTTGTTCATCAAGAACCACGGCCGTGGAATGTATAAAACAAACCGTGGTTTACAACAGAGGTTACGCTCGAGCAAATAATTCATCCAAAGGTACATCTAAGTCCATTCTATCATAGTCCAAGCCATAACCATCCTTTTCTTACCCTAGAATCGCATCTATTTAGCCTACAACATGCATCTTAACAATCAAACTCAACAAGCATAAAATCATAGAATCCATGGCAAGAAGATAAAATAAAAGATGGATTAAGCAAATGAAACAAGTAAAACAAGCTAAATCAAGGTTCAAGAAGGACTTACAACCCTTCAAAAGAAGGTTCAATCGATTCTTACAAAACACTTGCAAAACGTCTCACTCAAAATCACTCAAAAAGACTATGGAACTATGAACTAGTGTGCTTCTTCTTCCCCTCCAATGGAAGCCTTTCTTCTTCTCCAATGGTAGCTCCAATCCAATCTTCCAAATGAGAGAATATTGTTGTTGAGAGTGTGGGAGAGAATGGGAGTGAGGGGTTTGTCCATAACAGCCTTGCAGGACCACCTTTTATCCTCCAAATTTGCAAGAGTTGGCCATGAAGATCGTGGGACAGCTGTCACAGCTGTCTGGAAAAAACCACGGCCCATTTCCACGCCCGTGGAAGTCCCAGTGGTCGTGGTTTTGGTGCTTCTGCATTCTATGGATCGTTAAGCCACAGTTCGGCGCATGGCATGCACCAATAAGGTCACATGTGTCCTCCTTAGCCCCTAGCTTGCATCCCAATGAGTCCGAAGGTGTGTCATCTCGAGGAACGATCCTCGAATGTATCGATTAAGCTCCTAAATCTTCCAAAATACCTACAAAGCATGCAAAAGTCCGTGTAGACGTCTATCTCGACAAAATACATGAATTGAGTGCAAACGTCGTGAACTAGTGCTAAACCATGCATGAATGAGCGGAAAAACTATCTAAATGAGTACCTAAACCTAAGTCATAAATCGTGTTATCACATGTTATGATACAAAGTTGTGAACGACATATAATACAAAGATATCGATGTGAGATATAATATTAAGTACATACATTGCACTTACTACACTGAATTGTGCGTGACCTCTTGCTTTTTTGTTTTTCATCATCTTCTCGCCTACTATTCCTTGGTGGCCTACCTACACTTCTTTTCATTGTTGGTGGTTTCAAGTTGGGAAGATCACTATCCGGCCATTGCCCTTCATCAGGCACGGAGTGAAAGTTTTCTGAATAAGCCATCTTATATGCTTGCACAAAGAACCAACTTGATACATATGATTCTATAGCAACTCCCGACCTTATCTCAAGAATTGCTCTAACTGCATGTTTGCACGAGATCCCGCTAATTTGTCATTCTCCACATGCACAAGTCCGATTGGTGAGGTTCACGGGCAAGTATGAGCGTTGGTGCTTGACCTCACACTCAGTACTTGATGCTTGGAAAACCTATTTAGCCAGCAAGTAAAAATGAATCCATAAACATAAAAATACAGCCCTAAACATAAACATATCAATACCTACTTATGCCAAAAATACAGCCCTATTAAAAAAAGATATCGATACCTGAAGATCACGCAACTCTACCACATTCTCGTGTAATATTTTGGCAATCTTTGATGTTATACCATTGAGTGGCCAGCTTGTTGCCTCCTCTTGCCTTTTCACATATCTAACCATCAGTGTTCTTTGAATACCTATAATAAACACATTTAAGTTAACATATTGAATATGACCGAATGAATGAAAATAATAAACATCAATTTAAACCTTCAAGGAGAGTCAACATCGGGACCACATCGATCTACTCCTAGAGTAGCATTGAAACATTCGACGAAATTACTCGTATTCTCGGCTTAACATAGTGTTGGGTGAAACTTCTGTCTAGCTCATTGCTCCTTTTCTCCAGCTTCATGTAACCACTTAACAACACCAAAATCAGCTTCCTTTTGCATTATCTCCAATGACTTATTGTAGGTGAACTCCGAATAAGCTTCACAACAAGCCCAAAACAAATTGTGCATCTGTCGTCCAAGATAACGTTTCTAGAAATTGGCGCACAAGTGTCTACAACAAAGGCGCCTACTCACACCAGGCCAAATTCCATCTAATGTTGCTTCAATGCCCTAAAAAAAAGACGAACAAATTAGTAACATTCATATGTACATAAAAGTTTTGTATTATAGTATATTGAACAAACCTTTTGTCTATCTGATATAATTGTTAGATTTCCCTCACATCGTCCTTCAAAGCTTCCTTTAAATGTGGAAAGAAATGTGATCAAGTATCTTTACATTCGTTCTCAAAAACACCATATGCCAACGGAAAGATCTTATTGTTTCCATCAATAGCTATAGCTGATAAGACAACTCCACCATATTTAATGACAACCATCAACCCCAATTAGTCATCTACAACCTTTAAAACCCTCAATCATTGGCTTAAAAGCAATAAAGTTGTACTTGAATTGGATGGGTTTCTCAGGATCTTCGTTATTAACTTTCCAAGCGCAATGGGCCATGCAATTAGGATTCGTGCTTTTTAAGACCTCGCAATAAATTGGCAACTTCCCATATGAAGTGTCATGACCTCCTTGCAACTTCTCAAGACATAATGCTCTTGTTTCATAAGTTTTTGTTTTCCTTAACATAACATCATACCTCGACTTGAGAAGTTCATTTATCGTCTTTCCTGAAATATCCAAGTTCGCTTTCACATCATTCATTATCTTCTCAGCTGCCCAGTGCATGGTAGCCATAGAATTGTACTCAGACAAACTACCACAAGTATGTGCACTAGACATCTTATTGATACCCCAAGTGTATCCATCAAGCAACCTCAAAGCATGAAGCCTCAATTCACAAGCGTTGTCATGACATTCAACCATTAACCTCTTCTTATCAGATCTTTGAGTAACAAAAGGCAACCCCTTGTTGGATGCAAAAATCTCTCAAAACCCTCAACAAGTGTTCCTTGTCAAAGAAAATCATCCAAACCTTAAACTTAATCAATCCAAATTGTTTATCAATATGAAACTCACCATTTTCAAACAACCTATCAAAGTATGTATCTTTATTTGTATCCCATTCACTTGATTTTTTTGGATCATACCCATCCTTAACGCAAGTCAAAGGAAGCTCATATTCATCCTATGTGATAGGGTTTCTGCTCATACTATCGATATTCGATGCAGCATCAGATGAAGTGTTCTTTTTACTTGGAACATGAATCCCTATTCTTCTTGCAGACGTGGGGGGGAATTCTTTTTGTTTGCAAACTCAAAGCTACATGGTTGGGCTCTCCTACCATATCAAAAGATACCACTCTTTGTGGGAAACTAGTATTTGTTGGTTCTAATATAGATGAAACTAGTTCAAAGGGCGGCGGGATTAGTGTAGGTTGTGTTTCATCCATATATCTCATGGATGGGATGGTTTCACCCGATGACATCTTTGACTCAATCAAACGTATAGCTAGCAACAAATTCTCACATTGGGACTCTCCTGAACCAATTTCGATTTTAAGCAAGCATTTATCATGAAACGCACTAAGCAACTCCAACAAATCCTTGTCTGTCTCTAATTTACAACTTTTGGACTTGTATACTGATAACACGATTTATAACATAGTTTTAGGTGTACATTTAGATAGAATTCTCGCTCATTCATGCATGATCTAGCATTAGTTCAAGACGTTTTGCACCCAATTCACGTATTTTGTCGAGATAGACGTCTACACGGACTTGTGCGCGTTTTGTAGGTATTTCGGGAAGTTTAGGAGCTTAAACGATGCGTTTGAGGATCGTTCATTTAGATGGCACATCCTCGGACACATTAGGACACAAGCCAAGGGCTGAGGAGAACTCATGGAGCCTTACCAACACTAGCCATGCACCAAATCACAGCTTAATGACCCAAGGCGAAGTTTCTGCATAAAATCACGGTTCTCTGAAGAACCACGGCCGTGGAAATGACCGTGGATTTTGCCAGATTCTCGTGACAGCTGTGCCACGACTCTCATGGCCAGCTCATGCAAGATTTGTTATAAAAGTGGTCCTTCATGGGTTGTTTGAGGCAGTTGGGGTAGTTTGGGAGCAGCTCATCCATTATCCATTTCTCTCTAACAAATATATTCTCAAAAACAAGAAGTTTTTCTAGGAAGGAAAGTGTCAAAGAGAAGAAGAAGAGCTCCATTGAAGAGGAGGAGAAGAACACACACCATAGCTTTCTTGTATTTCGGATTTCGTTTTCTAGAGATTGTATGAATCTTTGAACCTTCTTTTGGAAGGGTTGTAAGTGGCTCTAATTCTAATCTTCAGCTTAGTTTTGAATTAAGTTCACTTGTTCATCTCTTTTCTTTCATTATCTTGCAATGGATGTCTTGATTTTATGTTTGTTTATCTCGATTTCCATTATGAATGTTGTAGGCTAAATTGATGTGGTTCTAGGGTAAGGAAAGGATGGTTATGGCTAGAACTATGATAGGACGGACTTAGATTTACCTTTGGATGACTTTTGCTTATGAACGTAGTTCCTGTTAGAAATCACGGGTAGTTCTTGAAGAACCACGGCCGTGGTTTCGGTAGAACAAACCGTGATTTTCCCTGGTTCGAAGGACCTTGCCTTAGACCTATGAAATGTTGAAACCCTAAGTGTTTGTTGAGTTTAACCTATCCTAGGGTGACCTAGTGTAGTGACTAAGTGTTAGGAGAGACTTACCCGGTAATCCTTGCCCTTAGAATCTAAAATAGCAACCCTTAGGTAGTGGTGAGCCTAATAAGCCGCCATTGGATTAGATGTGCTAGGATAGTTGCTTAGGACTTCCCCTTCCAAGACTTACCCGGTAAGGATAGGTTAGATCCCTAATTAACAATCCGGTTTGTGTAGAATTCCTATCCTTAGGTTCTTAGAGACTTACCCGGTAATGAGACCTTAGGTGTGGACTAGTTGGACCATGAGACCTACCCGGTAATTGATCCCAAATTAGATACACTTAATCCTAACATATCATAGTTAATCCAAGGAATGAATAGATAACTTGAGTTCTACGCCATAACCGGAACTTCCGCCCCCTAGAATCCGTCTTTTCTTTCTTTGATCATAATCTTGTTTGTTTTTAGTTTAGTTTGATTGTTTACTTTGCATGAATTGTGATCTTTGATTGATCACCAAAAACCGACCAAAAACAAATTGAGATTTTCATTTCTTTGTTTCCCTCCTTTCTAACCTTAGAATTTCACTAAACTTAATCACAAAACCGAATCAATTTCACCTTAGTCTATGTGTTCGACCTCGGAATACTATCCATACTACAAACGTCCCGTACACTGCGGGTGCGCTAGAAGTTAGGATAAATATAACGAGTACAAATTTAAGGCTTATTGCGTGCACACTTTTTAGCGTAACAAGTTTTTGGCGCCGTTGCCGGGGACTAGGTCTAGATTGAGTCTATTTTGTGATTGTTTCTAGTATAGATCTTTCTTGTTGCTTTTGATCTCTCTTTGGTTGGTGTCTTTGCTTTTCAGGACATCTATTACTCTTTAGGTGTATGCGAAGGTCTCGTGGCAAGGATTTAGCTCCATTCGATCCCGAACCGGAGAAAACCCTTCGATCTAGATCCAAGAACATCCGAAAAGAGAAAGAGATGGCCGGTAGAAATCTTCAAGCTGAGTTGGATGAAGCCTTAGAGCAAATAAGGCTAAGAGATGAGCTCTTGGAGGAAGAAAGGGGACTTGCCAATGAGAGGCAAGAGGAAACTAGGAGGGAGATTGAGGAGATTAGGCAAGCCCTTGTTCAAGGAGAGCTTAATCGCCGACAACCTCCACCTCTTCCACCACAACCGCAGCCGGCGGCCAATGTTAGGGTTGTTCCCATTGCTATTGAGGAACCACAAACCCTAGGGAGACGTATGGATCCGGCACAAAGAGCACACCGACCGGGTGTGAATCTAGGAGATCCCGCAACCCACAACTATGAGCTCCGCCCTCAAGTTCTACAAATGATCCGGTACAATCAATTTGGAGGGATGGAAGGGGAGTCTCCTCACCAACATTTGATGAACTACGAGATTTTGATGGAAACTCTTAGGCCGCCAAGATTGGAGAGCAACAACCATAAGCTTAGGGCTTTTTCCTTCTCTCTTAAGGATAAAGCCTTGGCTTGGTATCAATCTATTCCGCAAGGGCGAGTTGGTACTTGGGAGGAGATGACAACCGAGTTCTTGACCAAGTTCTTCTCACCTTCCAAGACCACCGAATTAAGAGGGAAGATCAATGCCTTCGTAATGAGGGATAGAGAAAGTTTGTTCAAGTCTTGGGAGAGATTCAAGGACCTTCTCCTAGATTGTCCACACCATGGCATACCGAAAATTGAGCTATTGGAAATCTACTTCAAGGGACTTGATGAAGATAGCCAATTCAAGCTTCAATCCCTCTCCGGTGGGACTTTCATGGAGAAGCATGTAGATGATGCTTGGGAGTTTGTGGAGAAGCAAGCTCTAGTGATTGAGAAGTACTCTCATAGGAAGAGTGAAGGAAGAAAGGCGGGAGCATATGAGGTGAGCGAGGTCACCATGAGCAATTTCAAGCTTGACGCCATCAACAACGAGTTGAAATCCTTAAGAGAGTTGTGTACTACAACCTTGAAGAGCCAAGCAACTCCTCAAGTACTTCCACAAGCTAACTTGCCTTCCAAGGAGGAAGATGTGAATTATATGGGAAGGGACAACTTCAACAATTACCAAGGCCCAAGAAATTTCAACAACAACCGGCCCAACTACAACCATCCCGGATTTTCTTACTCTAACCCGGATGGAGCCTTGAACCCTCCCGCCTCCACAAGCACAACTCCACCACAAAGAGCTTCACAAGAACCTCCACCCGGTTTTTCTCAACCTCCAAAGGATAGGACCGAAGTCATGTTTGAACAATTGCTAGGAAGATTGAGTGGACTTGAGAGCACCGTGACTTCAATTTCTAAGGCTCAAAAGGTCTTGGAAGCACAAGTCTTTCAAAAGGCGGGTGAAGCACATAGAGATCCGGGGAAGCTTCCCGGAAGAACCGAAGACAACCCAAGAGGCCAAGTGTTGGCTATCACAACAAGGAGTGGGTTGAGTATGAAGGATCCTTTGCCCAAGGACCAAGCTAAGGGAAAGCAAGTAGTGGTAGAAGAGGGAAGAAAGCAAGAAGATGGAGGCAAGAGCAAGGATGTAGAGCCAACCTATGTGGCACCACCTCCATACAAGCCACCACTACCGTTCCCACAATCAAGAGCAAGAGCTCGTTTGGACAATCACTTTGGTAAGTTCCTTGAACTAATGTCCAAGTTACATATTAACATTCCGTTCATGGATGCCATCTTAGGAATGCCGGCATATGGGAAGTTTTTGAAAGAAATACTCTCCAACAAAAGGAAGTTGGAGGAGTATGGGGAGATAAGGATGACCAAGAGATCCTCGGAATTGATCCAAACCATGAAGGAAGAGATGCCTCCCAAGTTAAGGGATCCGGGCTCCTTTTGCGTCCCAATAGGAGTGGGAGATGTGAAGTACGAGGCCCTTTGTGATCTTGGGGCAAGTGTAAGCATCATACCGCTTGCACTTAGCAACAAGGTCGGGCTAGGAGAGCCAAAGCCGGTCAAGATGACTCTCTATATGGCGGACCGTTCTATCACTCATCCGGTTGGGATTCTAGAGGACATTCCGGTGCAGCTAGGAGGATTCTACGTGCCTATTGATTTTGTAGTGTTGGACATTCCGGCGGATTATCCGGTTCCTATCATCTTAGGAAGACCTTTCCTAGCCACTTCCGGATGTTTAGTGGATTGCAAGAACGGGACACTCTCCTTCAACATCGGGGAAGAGAACATCAAGTTCAAGCTGTCCATAATGATGAAAGGGCCAACCCTTGATGAAGATATCTTCAACATAGTCGAGCAAGAAGAATCTAGAGAAATTGTGAGCTCAATCTTGATCAAGGATCCTTTGGAAAAGGTTCTCGCCTTAAGTATGATGGAGGAAGGTGTTGAAGAGGCCTGCAATGAAGAGATCAAAGCTTTGGAAGCTTTGGAAGAGGAGCCAAGAGTTGGATTTGAAAACCATGAAGAGGTGGTGAACAGCTGCAAGTTCCACGGTCGAGATTTACAAACCACGGCCGTCAAACTTTCTGGACAACTCCGAGAAGCAAGCTTGGCAAGAACCACGGCCGTGGAAGATGAACAACCCGTGTTTCCAACCGTGGTTTTCCCTGAATCAGCTCTTGATGATGAACAGGCTTCTAGGAGCCATGGGGAGTCTTCCCTTGCTTTGGATTCATCTCATCCAACCTTGTTTGGATCAACTTCAACCGATAGAGGTCCTCCCTCACTTGAACTTAAACCCCTTCCCTCTCATTTAAAGTATGCATTTCTTGGTGATAATTCTACATATCCTGTGATTGTTAATGCATGCTTGAGTGATGATGAACTTGCTAAATTGTTGCATTAACTAAGATTGCATAGGAAAGCCATTGGTTATACTATTGATGATTTGGTTGGCATTAAGCCATCTTTGTGCATGCATAAGATAATGATGGAAGATAACCACAAACCCTCTATTGAACATCAAAGGAGATTGAACCCTATAATGAAAGAGGTGGTCAAAAAGGAAATCATTAAGTTGCTAGATGCGGGAATTATCTACCCTATCTCGGATAGTAAGTGGGTTAGCCCCGTTCATGTAGTGCCTAAAAAGGGTGGAATGACGGTAGTAACTAATGAGAATAATGAACTAATACCGACTAGGACGGTTACGGGGTGGAGGATGTGCATTGATTATAGGAAATTAAACATGGCCTCTAGGAAAGATCACTTTCCCCTCCCCTTCATTGACCAAATGCTAGAAAGGTTAGCTCAACACTCTCATTTTTGCTATTTAGATGGGTATAGTGGATTCTTCCAAACCCTATCCACCCCGATGACCAAGAGAAAACGACTTTTACGTGTCCATGGGGTACCTTCGCATATAGGAGAATGCCATTTGGGTTGTGTAATGCACCCGCCACCTTTCAAAGGTGTATGATGGCTATCTTTTCAGAATACATAGAAAATATCATGGAAGTGTTCATGGATGATTTCTCTGTTTATGGTTCTTCTTTCGATGATTGCTTGGCTAACTTGTCATTAGTGTTGCAAAGATGTGAGGAGACAAATCTTGTCTTAAATTGGGAAAAATGCCACTTCATGGTAAGTGAAGGGATTGTGTTAGGACACTTGGTGTCTAACCGTGGCATTGAGGTTGATAGGGCTAAGATTGAAACGATAGAGAAGTTGCCACCACCTACCTCGGTGAAGGGGGTAAGGAGTTTCTTAGGGCATGCCGGTTTCTACCGGAGGTTTATCCAAGACTTCTCTAAAATTTCTAAGCCTCTCACTAACCTACTAATGAAAGATGTTGATTTTGTCTTTTCCAAGGATTGTCTTGAAGCTTTTTGTAGGTTGAAGAACGCCTTGATCTCCGCACCTATCATGCAACCTCCGGATTGGAGTCTACCATTTGAGATCATGTGCGATGTAAGTGATGTGGCCGTTGGGGCCGTTTTAGGGAAAAGGAAAGAAGGGCGCACTCATGCTATTTACTATGCTAGCAAGACGCTGGATGATGCCCAACTCAACTATGCTACCACCGAGAAGGAATTGTTGGCGGTGGTGTATGCATTTGAGAAGTTCCGCTCATACCTTGTTGGAGCGAAGGTCATAGTTTATACGGATCATGCAGCGATCCGTTATCTACTTACAAAGAAGGATGCCAAACCAAGGTTGATTCGGTGGATCCTTCTTCTTCAAGAGTTTGATTTGGAGATACGAGATAAGTAGGGATCCGAGAACTCCGTGGCGGATCACCTTAGTAGACTCCCACCATTAGAGCTTGGGAAAGACAACATCCCGATAGATGATTCATTCCGGGATGAACAATTGCAAATGGTGGAGGAATGCTTGTTCCAAGTGGATAGAGGAAGTGAGCCGTGGTACGCCGACATTGTGAACTACTTAGTGTGTGAGGAAGTGCCTCCCGGACTTACATATGCACAAAGGAAGAAGTTCTTCAACGATGTAAGGCATTACTATTGGAGTGAGCCACTTCTATTCAAGAGAGGCCCGGATGGAGTGCTTAGAAGATGCATACCGGAGGATGAAGTGGAGAGTGTGATCCGGCATTGCCACTCCTTACCATGCGGAGGCCATGCTAGCTCACACAAGACGTGTGCAAAGGTATTGCAATCCGGTTTTTATTGGCCTAACTTGTTTAGAGATGTGCAAGGTTTTGTAGCGGCATGTGATGCTTGCCAAAGGACGGGCAACATCTCAAGGAGGAATGAAATGCCTTTGAATAACATCCAAGAAGTTGAGATTTTTGATGTGTGGGGTGTAGACTTCATGGGACCATTCCCTTCTTCATGTGGAAATCTCTACATCCTATTGGCGGTGGACTATGTGTCAAGATGGGTAGAGGCGATCGCCTCTCCTACGAATGATGCCAAGGTGGTAGTGCGATTTTTCAACCGGGTGATCTTCCCTAGGTTTGGAACACCAAGGGTAATTATTAGTGATGGAGGGAAGCACTTCACAAATAGGAACTTTGGAGCGCTTTTGGCCAAGTATGGGGTGACTCATAAGGTGGCAACACCCTACCATCCCCAAACTAGTGGTCAAGTGGAGATCTCCAACCGAGAGATCAAGGCCATCCTCGAGAAGACGGTGTCTAGGACAAGGAAGGATTGGGCTATGAAGCTCGATGACGCACTATGGGTATATAGAACCGCCTTCAAGACACCAATTGGAACCACCCCCTACAAGTTGGTCTATGGCAAGTCTTGCCATCTTCCGGTGGAAATGGAGCATAGAGCTTATTGGGCCATTAAGTGGCTAAATTTTGACCTCAAGGAAGCGGGAGAAAAGAGGTTGCTTGATATCAATGCCCTTGAGGAGCTCCGGTTGGAAGCTTATGAGAATGCCCGGATCTACAAGGAGAGAACCAAAAGGTGGCATGACAAGAGGATCATTCCAAAGGAGTTGAGTGAAGGAGATCTTGTCCTTCTCTTCAACTCAAGGCTAAGGCTTTTTCCCGGAAAGCTCAAATCAAGATGGACCGGGCCATATGTGGTGAAGAAAATCTTTCCCCATGGAGCTATTGAAATAGGAGGGGAGCATTGTGGAAATTTCAAAGTGAATGGGCATCGCTTGAAGAAGTATATTCCGGGAGCCCCGGTAGACATGATTGCCCCGCTTCACCTCGAATAGACGCTCCCGAGTTTGGTCAAGCTAATGACCTTAAAGAAGCGCTTGGTGGGAGGCAACCCATTGGTAACATTTTTCCCTTTTCATTTTTTGCGTAGATTTTTCTGTTTTTGTGTGCTTTGTGTGTGTTTTGTCTACTTTCGTGTGTGTGTGCTAGAGCATTAGTGGCATTGGAAGCCTTTCTTGGCAATGAAAATGATGATGATGACACCCTCACCAATTATGGGTGGAGCGGACGCGGAACTTGGACGGCTAGCGGTGCCTAGCACGGGTTTCGAAGCTTTGAAGGATGCTTAGAGCTCTCTACCATGGTTGAAAGGATCATCCAACATCAATTCACTTGAGAATTCCAAAATACCATAGCAAACAATTTTACATTGTGAGAACCTTCTTTCACTCTCTTTACTTGAATACCACATTGGGGATAATGTGTTTCTAAGTATGGGGTGGGGTTTGCATGATCCTTTGCATGATGAGCATCTAGGATAGGTTAATATTTTGCACATGTCTTGCATTGTACATACTTAAAACGAAAATCCCTAAAAAATCAGAAAATTTAAAAATTTTTGTGCTTTCTAGGCTTGGATATGATCCTAATGATGAAACTTGTCTTGTGATTGGCTATGGATGGCCTTATGTGTTGAATTGATAAATGCATATGTGGACTTGAACTACTTTTCTTAAATTCTATGAATGACTTGTGATCATGATGATTGCCTAGAACGGATTGAGTATTGAAAGTCGAAATTACATGATAGTTCTTGCATACCATCTAGGAATGAATGAGGCATTTCATCTTTCTCTACTTCTCATCTTGATCATGATTGCTTGAGCACCTAAATTGATCTAAAATCGACCTCCTTTAAACCCATCCGGGAATAGGAGCATGCTAGTGTGTTGAAATGTGTGAAAAGCAAGTGCGGGGTGAAGATGTAATGAAAAGAATGTCGTGAATAAAATGCTGAAATTATTGTGGAAGTGTAGCCAAAATATAGGTTTGGGGGCGTTGGTTTAAATGACAAGTAACTCGGTACACTTCACATAATCGGGTGTTGGTGCCTTGCCAAAGTCAAATGAACCAATAGCCCTAACGAGCTTTGGTATGTGTGCCCGGTGTGGATGCACCTCGAAAACTAAGAAAAAGCCCGAGGACGGCTAATCACCAAGGTTTCGGCTTTTGTACACCAATGCCATTGTCTCAAAAGAAAAAAAAAAAAAAAAAAAAAAAAAGAAAGCAAGATAGGGAAAAATATACACTTGGGGGAAGTTGATCGAGGACAAGGATGTGGAGTTAGTTCCATTCCCGGATTAGCATCACACAACCTAGAGAATCCCCCGCCCAATTGCAACGTTTCTTGGCCTTTTATGTCACAAGCCCTTATGACCTACTTGCATGTTTGTAAGACTTAGTAATCTAGATTGGATAGACTCTTGATCTTCTTGACCTCTTCATCATCACATTTCGTGCATGCTTTTGAGTTAAGTACAATTGTCTTTCCATGCCCTTATTATTTGATACATAATTGCTTATCCAATTGCCATTGATCATGACTATGAAGGTGATCCAATAGTAGAAGCACAAAACCCAAAAAGATTTTGCCATTTTTCTGCATACATAAATCATGTCATCTCTTAGTCTATAGTTGGGAATTTGCTCGGGGACGAGCAAACCTTAAGTATGGGGTATTTTGATAACACGATTTATAACATAGTTTTAGGTGTACATTTAGATAGAATTCTCGCTCATTCATGCATGATCTAGCATTAGTTCAAGACGTTTTGCACCCAATTCACGTATTTTGTCGAGATAGACGTCTACACGGACTTGTGCGCGTTTTGTAGGTATTTCGGGAAGTTTAGGAGCTTAAACGATGTGTTTGAGGATCATTCATTTAGATGGCACATCCTCGGACACATTAGGACACAAGCCAAGGGCTGAGGAGAACTCATGGAGCCTTACCAACACTAGCCATGCACCAAATCACAGCTTAATGACCCAAGGCGAAGTTTCTGCATAAAATCACGGTTCTCTGAAGAACCACGGCCGTGGAAATGACCGTGGATTTTGCCAGATTCTCGTGACAGCTGTGCCACGACTCTCATGGCCAGCTCATGCAAGATTTGTTATAAAAGTGGTCCTTCATGGGTTGTTTGAGGCAGCTGGGGTAGTTTGGGAGCAGCTCATCCATTATCCATTTCTCTCTAACAAATATATTCTCAAAAACAAGAAGTTTTTCTAGGAAGGAAAGTGTCAAAGAGAAGAAGAAGAGCTCCATTGAAGAGGAGGAGAAGAACACACACCATAGCTTTCTTGTATTTCGGATTTCGTTTTCTAGAGATTGTATGAATCTTTGAACCTTCTTTTGGAAGGGTTGTAAGTGGCTCTAATTCTAATCTTCAGCTTAGTTTTGAATTAAGTTCACTTGTTCATCTCTTTTCTTTCATTATCTTGCAATGGATGTCTTGATTTTATGTTTGTTTGTCTCGATTTCCATTATGAATGTTGTAGGCTAAATTGATGTGGTTCTAGGGTAAGGAAAGGATGGTTATGGCTAGAACTATGATAGGACGGACTTAGATTTACCTTTGGATGACTTTTGCTTATGAACGTAGTTCCTGTTAGAAATCACGGGTAGTTCTTGAAGAACCACGGCCGTGGTTTCGGTAGAACAAACCGTGATTTTCCCTGGTTCGAAGGACCTTGCCTTAGACCTATGAAATGTTGAAACCCTAAGTGTTTGTTGAGTTTAACCTATCCTAGGGTGACCTAGTGTAGTGACTAAGTGTTAGGAGAGACTTACCCGGTAATCCTTGCCCTTAGAATCTAAAATAGCAACCCTTAGGTAGTGGTGAGCCTAATAAGCCGCCATTGGATTAGATGTGCTAGGATAGTTGCTTAGGACTTCCCCTTCCAAGACTTACCCGGTAAGGATAGGTTAGATCCCTAATTAACAATCCGGTTTGTGTAGAATTCCTATCCTTAGGTTCTTAGAGACTTACCCGGTAATGAGACCTTAGGTGTGGACTAGTTGGACCATGAGACCTACCCGGTAATTGATCCCAAATTAGATACACTTAATCCCAACATATCATAGTTAATCCAAGGAATGAATAGATAACTTGATTTCTACGCCATAACCGGAACTTCCGCCCCCTAGAATCCGTCTTTTCTTTCTTTGATCATAATCTTGTTTGTTTTTAGTTTAGTTTGATTGTTTACTTTGCATGAATTGTGATCTTTGATTGATCACCAAAAACCGACCAAAAACAAATTGAGATTTTCATTTCTTTGTTTCCCTCCTTTCTAACCTTAGACTTTCACTAAACTTAATCACAAAACCGAATCAATTTCACCTTAGTCTTTGTGTTCGACCTTGGAATACTATCCATACTACAAACGTCCCGTACACTACGGGTGCGCTAGAAGTTAGGATAAATATAACGAGTACAAATTTAAGGCTTATTGCGTGCACACTTTTTAGCGTAACATATACACACCACAAACTTGGATTTTCAGGAAGATTAAGACCCCTTTTTGCAGCCCCTTGTAACAAATCCATAAAAATATCGAGCATACTACACATATCCGGATCATCTATCACTACATCGATGTAATAGCTAGGATTTCCGAATTCTAATTAATGTTGATTAACTTAATCAGTGATAGTAATTGACATATAACTCGCAAAGATTGCGTAAGTGTTGAGTATAAGTCCCACCGTTATGTTCCTGGCGTAATTTTGGGTTTATGGTGAAATTTTCACTTTTTCCCCCGGGTAATTATTTTTACCCTTCGGTATTATTTGGAGCATTTGGGAGCTCCAATTAATAAAAATGCAGTTGAGAGAAATGATCGGGACATCGGACATGTCCTAGATATGAAATAACATGGAAAGGCAAACGGCCAAAGAGTCGCTATTTCGTTTCTTAACGGCTAAGAAAGGCGGCTTAGGAATACACGTTTTCCGAGGCAATTGTGAGATAATTATCCCTACAATATTCAAGATCTATTATTCTAATTTCGAGAAGTTTGGAGAAGGGGGGTTCAACCCGCCTTTGGATCGGTTAAAGGATAATTATCGACTTCGTTAAAGGATAATTATCGACTTCACTATAAATAGCGGAAAATCATTTATTAATTCATTTCCTTTCACGTTTCCTCGTAAAAGCTCTGATTTCTCTCAAACTTCAAACTCAGATCTACTCTCCATTTCTAATCCGATTTCAATTCCGTTTGAGTTTCTAGATTCCTCTCTTCATTCTCTTCATATCGGTACCAAGTTTCTGCATTTCCGAGCATATGAAGACTTGGTCGAGCATATATGTCACCAGGACAGTTCCGTCGCTCAGATTCCGGTGAATTTGATGTTGTACATGCGTAGCCAGCGTCGTTGTGATTCCGAATCTTCTTTCAGATCGTCAATCGGGTTAGTAACGAATAAGTTATGAATTTATTCGTTTTCCGTACTGCGATTTGGCCTAAATTGACCTTAGCCTTTTCAAAATGGATAATTAGAAATTCCATTATGATCATTATATTATTCTGGTGTTTATGGGTTGTTTGTTTGATAAAATCTGATGACAGGTGGGTTTATAAATGGCCTGCGGGCAAAACGTTATTCTAGTGAAATTTAATTAATTAATTAAAGGTTAATTAATTAAATTAGGATTGAATTTGAGATTGAGGAATACTGATTAGATGCATACTAGGTGTCAGAATGAGTTGAGGATCATGATGATGTTATGGATATTGGTTATGGCTTTAAGGTTTAGTATGTGTACGAGTATGATGAGATGTTATGTTGAGGATATGCCTTAGGCATTTATAAATGTGTTGAGGATCTGAGGTTTAGATTTGAGATATAGGTTGGTTGTGGTTAGTGAGACGAGTCTCCTAACCTTTGCAGTATTTGATTGTGTGTGCCTTGCTATTGCAGGCGTTGATTACTTCCCCAAGGGGAAGCTGTGACGTGGTACAGGTTACGAGTATATCAGGTAAGTCCATAGGACTTACTTAGCGTGCAGTTATGGATTGTATGATTGTGATGGTTGTGTGTGTTCATATGATTGTGCATTTATAACGTAAAACGGACTAGGATGACCATTTATTACATTTATTTGGCCCAAGTGTATTATAACGGGCGGTAACCACCGGTCTCCGCCTGCTGGTTAGGAGGAGGTGCCTGGAAGCCAGTAACAAAGGGGGGGACGAGTGACGATCACCCCCAATGCAAACCCCTGTCTTAACGAGGAAAGGGACGAGGTTCTTTAGATTCCTCGTTTACAAAAGAAGTTGAATTAGTAATGGAATAACGTAATGAAAGATAATAAGTGAATGTGTGTGGCATTGCATGTATGAGATGTTGATGTGTGGTTGTGCTATTACCTTCATGCTTTTCATTGTTGTAGCTAACGGTTTCATACCGTGTTGTAGATGATCTGCAGGTTAGGAAGACTGCAGGGTGAGACAGATGGTATGGCCAGCCGAGGACTTCTGTACATTAGGATGCACGAGATATGGGATCTTTTGTATCAGATGTTGTGGTTTGATGTTTTGTACTCGGCTCTGAGTTTGTACACTCTTTTGATGTATCATATACAGCTTTTATGTATTTGGTTTTAATCTACCTGTGTCTTATTGTAAGATCCAGTGAACTTGTTGTAAGGCTAGGGTCAGGATCCATTGTGAGATCCTAGCCCAATGTGACACTCCAAGTCCCGTGGATTTGGGGTGTTACAGAGTTGGTATCAGAGCCTTAGGTTGACAACAATGGCACTTGCTATCTACAATAAAGGTAGAGTGGATAAATAAACAAAACCCACATGGGGTCTAACTTTTTTCTAGGATTTTGGTTTTAAAGCGAGTACAGATGTTTTGGGATAGTATGTACAGAAGTCGTCACCCATCTGAGGATCTCGACAATGTAGATATATATATATATATATAGATATCTTTTATGTGCTGATGTGTATGCATGTAATAATGAGTATTATATATATATATATATATATATATATATATATATATATATATATATATATATATATATATATATATATATCGATCATATGACATATATATATATAGCCTTATAAGTTAGGAGCGTATATTCTGCAGATGGCTCAGACTAGAGCAGTATCTGTAGTGGGACGAGATAGGGGTACACCCCCTCTTCCTCTAGTAGCGTCAAGTCAGGGACCAGTATCCGCTGTTGTGTTGCCTATGGTAGAGAACGAGTTTGAAGAGGTTGATCGTGTCTCCATAAATAGATTCGAGTTTCAAGAGTATATGCAGCAAGTATATGAGACGATGATAGCGGGTAGACCTACACCGGATTTACCAACATCTGTGAGATCAACTGAAGCTTTTATATCAAAGAAGAAACCACGGGTTGAATCAGCGAAAGACGAGGTCGGGTTTTCAGGTGGCAACCCGAGCCCGACTTGTGGATGTTTGAGTACTTCTCGTTTCACACGGACTTCTAGTGAGACGAGGACTTGTTACAAATGTGGGAAGCCTGGACATGTATGACCACAGTGTCCAAGATCGTCAGTGACTTGCTTTACCTATGGTAGACAGGGTCATAGAGCTGTTTTCTGTAAGCAAACTGGAGTGGCATCACGACAGGGTTTTATTTCTACTAGTGTGACGGCAGGTGGTCAGAAGACACCTCAGCAGCAGACGCGGGGGCAGCAGAGAGTCCCAGATCATTCGCCTACTCAAGAATCCGTTCCCAGGCTGAGTAGAGGTAAGGGTCATGGTAGGAGTACCACGGATACTAGAAGAGCTCAAGGTAGAGCCTTTGAGCTGGGCAGTGCAGAGGAGCCACCCGTACTAGTGGCAGGGACGAGACGTATATGTCTCAACTGTGGTGAGGTTGAGTGATGATATGCAGTAGAGCTTCGAGCGTTAGTTGTTATAGGTACCATTCTTGTAAATGGTTTACCTAGTGGAGTTTCGTTTATTGTAAGTGTTATGCATCTCTTGTCTTTCAATGCATGTGTTAATAGTTAATTGTGGAAACAGTAGAATATAGATCTTCCTTTCTAGGATTACGAGTTACGGGTCTTAGGTACCCGCGAGATATGTGGTTGTTCCCTTTGTTCAGGGACTTGTGTATGGCTTGAAGAATTCTTTTCCATGCCTTAAGTGCATGAGAAGGTCTTCATGTGTGTGGTGGACGAATAGATATCATGTTGGTTTAGATAGCAATAGGAAGACTATTATAGTCTCTATTGAGATCGACTAAGTAGAGGTTTTCCGAGGTTATGACCTTTGAGGAGGTGAGTTGTTTTTAGTGACATATGAGCAGCGAGGTTGTTAACACCAGAGGGTGATGTTTTTTTAAATGTTGTGCCATGAAGGAAAGAGATAGTTCCACGTTGAATAGTGTTCCAATGGTTTATGATCTTATAGACATGTTACTGAACCGTCTAATCTATTGCCTCAGTGGAGTGAGGACTTTGATGTTATGTTGAAATATGGTACGAGACTGGTGGGGAGAAGGCCTATGAGGTATATGGCTTGTTGAGTTATTAGAAATTGAATAAGCAATTTGAAGAATGGTTTGAGACGGGCTCCGTTCGCCCTAGCACGTTCATTGCTACGTATGGACGACTTGTTGGATCAACTTAGAGAAGCAATTGTATTTTTAAGATTTCCGTATGCTTAGGATATCATCAGCTAAGGATGAGAGAGCAGCATGGGCATAGGACAGCATTCCATACCCGTTATGGACACTACGAGTTGTAGTGTTGTCATCTGAGTTGAGGAACGTCCTAGTAGTCGTTATAGGAGTTGATGAACAATTTCTTCATCTAATTTCTTGATCAATTGGTGGTAGACCTTATTGATGACATTTGGTGTACTCTCACAATGGAGAGGAACGTACCGGTTATTTGAGGACGGTTTTGCAGAATCCGAGGGATAGAAGCCAGTGTGCTATACTCCCTAAATGTGAATTGTGATGCCAGAAGTAACCTTTAAGGTCATGTTGTTCCACATGTAGGATCATGATTGATGTGACAAGGAGTAAGTATGAAGTCTTATGGATGATACTGATGAACGTTAAGAGAATGCGTAGTTCTCGGCCCAGCCGATTACTACCAACGCTTTGAGGAAGGATTCTATGTGATTGTGCATCCATTTACGAGTCTTCTGAGGAAGACCACCATAATTGTGTGGTTGAAGTAGTATGTCGAAGCTCTGAAGAGTAGAGGAAGTATTTGACCTCTGCTTCTATTCGGTGATAATTAGAAGATTCTGGGAATCACGTGACTACGGTGCTGAGAACGTATGAGGAGAACTGCCCGACTCATGATTTCGAGTTAGTGGTGGTAGTTCAAGTTCCAAGATTTGAAGACAATACCTGTGTGACATTTCATGTCAGAGTTTCACAGATCATAGGAGGTTGAAGCATATTTTTATGCAATAAAGGTTGAATAACTGCCAGTGTCGATGGTTTGAGTTGATCAAGGACGTTGACCTTGAGATTTGTACTATTCTTGCAAGGAGAATGTGGTCATTGATGCCTTGAATAAGAAGACGCCTCGAGAGAAGGTGATTGTTGGAATTGCTGTACAGTCTCGGTTTCAAAATGATCTAGCTTGGTTAGAGTTGGACCTACAACTGCTGATAAGGACGTTAGTTTCATGTTTAGGGATTTTACCTGGTTTGTTGGATGAGGTCCAACAAAAATAAAGGACTTGCCTGACCCTGAGGGAACTTAATGGAAGGATGCCTCATGGCGAGGCAACACAGTTCTTTAATGGAACAGAAGGAGTATGAGACACCGCAACTGCGTCAGTATAACCGCTTATGTGGAATTGAGTGGAGAAAATTACAGTACACTCATAGTACACCCTCTTTAGTACATCCATGTACGAATAAGAGGTACCACGAAGTAGTAAATAAGGTTAAAGTGTTACTGACCTAGAGATTAGCTCATCCACTACCAGTGTTGTAGTGGAAGTGAGAGGACTTTTCTGTGGACTTGTGATGGGATTGAGACCCAGTAAGAGTTTTGGTGTTATCTAGATTATTAGTAACAAATTTACGAAGGCGACACGTTCCATCTCTACAGAGAGACGTGGCCAGTGAATGAAGTAACAAAGGAGTACACTAGACAGATGGTGGGACTCCATAAGTGTACCGAGGACGATAGACTATGATTGTAGTAGACGGTTTACTTTGAGGTTTTGATAGCAGATTTAGACTGCTTGGGGAACGCGTCCACATATCATGATTGAATTTTACCTCAAACAGACGATCAGTCTGAGAGAACCCTCCAGACCGTAAAGGACATGTTGTGAGCTTGTAGGATGGATTGGGAACAGGGACGATCTGTTTATCTCCCACTCGTTGAGTTCTTATACCACGACCGTTGGTATGCATCTATAGAGATGGCCCCTATGAGGCGTTGTGTAGACATAGGTGTCATATACCTTTATGCTGGGAGGAGCCTAACAGTATCAGTGGGATAGCGCCAAAACAGATTCAGGATGATATGGCTCGAGTAACGCTGATCAGAGAGAGGATGCTGGCTGCACAAAGTCGCTAGAAGTTGTATGCAGATAGGAGGGGTCGACCTCTAGAGTTCAGGGTAGGAGCTCATGTCTGGTTGAGAGTAACTCTGACGCGAGGCGTCAGACGTTATGGCATAAAGAGGAAGCTGAGTCTCGATATGTCAGTCCTTTTGAGATACTGGATAGAGTTGGGAGAGCAGTGCACATATTGGCTTTGCCACCGAAGTTAGAGGGTGTTCACCCTATGTTTCATGTGTCTCGGCTGAAGGAGTACATACCAGACCTGAGGCACATTGTGAGTTATGATGATCTAGTGGTTGAGCCGGACCACACTTTTGCAAAACAACCTTTTGCAGTTCTAGAAAGAGAGGTGTGAGACGCCTACATTCGAAGGATATTCCTATAAAAGAGGATATAGTGGTCGAGACGAGGACCGGATGAGGCTACCTGGGAGACGGAGGATAGTATCCAGAGGAACTATCCAGAGTTCTATGCAGAGTTAGAGGCACCCGTAGGATCCACGAGTAGATCTTATTACCTTTTTGGTGAGTGATTGTATGCTATGTGCTTATGTGACATGATGTGTTTTCGTGCTAGCTTTGATATGTGCATCTGATCTGTTAGATCTTGTTTGCTAGCACGATATAGGTATAGCTGGAGATGGTTCTTTCCTCCATGCTATTGTAATATGTTTAGGATTAGCTGGAGATGGTTCTTTCCTCCATGTTATTATTGATGGACATAGTGTGCGTGGAGACAGTTTTCCTCCACATAGTTGTGTTACGAGTACGATTGGCTGGAGACGGCTTTCCTCCATGCCTTGTGACGTGGTTATCAGTTGGCTAGAGATGATTTTTCCTCTATGCCTTTGGATAGCGTTATGATCTTGTTACTGGAGTTGGTGATTCCTCCATGTTGTGTTTTAAGGTTATAGAGTGTTATAGGTTGATACGTTTGAACGGAGATGTGATACCTCCGATAGAGAGAGTGTATATACCTCGGCGTATGGGTCCGAGAGGATTTGGAAATTGTTCAAGTTTCGGGACGAAACTTTTTCTTAAGGGGTGTGTGATGTAATAGTTAGGATTTCCGAATTCTAATTAATGTTGATTAACTTAATCAGTGATAGTAATTGACATATAACTCGCGAAGATTGCGTAAGTGTTGAGTATAAGTCCCACCGTTATGTTCCTGGCGTAATTTTGGGCTTATGGTGAAATTTTCACTTTCTCCCCCGGGTAATTATTTTTACCCTCCGGTATTATTTGGAGCATTTGGGAGCTCCAATTAATAAAAATGCAGTTGAGAGAAATGATCAGGACATCGGACATGTCCTAGATATGAAATAACATGGAAAGGCAAAACGGCCAAAAGAGTCGCTATTTTGTTTCTTAACGGCTAAGAAAGACGGCTTAGGAATACACGCTTTCCGAGGCAATTATGGGATAATTATCCCTACAATATTCAAGATTTATTATTCCAATTTCAAAAAGTTTGGAGAAGGGGGTTCAACCCGACTTTGAATCGGTTAAAGGATAATTATCGACTTCGCTAAAAGATAATTATCGACTTCACTATAAATAGCAGAAAATCGTTTATTAATTCATTTCCTTTCACGTTTCCTCGTAAAAGCTCTGATTTCTCTCAAACTTCAAACTCAGATCTACTCTCCGTTTCTAATCCGATTTCAATTCCGTTTGAGTTTCTGGATTCCTCTCTTCATTCTCTTCATATTGGTACCAAGTTTCTGCATTTCCGAGCAGATGAAGACCTGGTCGAGCATATATATCACCAGGACAGTTCCGTCGCTCAGATTCCGGTGAATTTGATGTTGTTCATGCGTAGCCTGCGTCGTTGTGATTCCGAATCTTCTTTCAAATCGTCAATCGGGTTAGTAACGAATAAGTTATGAATTTATTCGTTTTCCGTACTGCGATTTGACCTAAATTGACCTTAGGCTTTTCAAAATGGATAATTAGAAATTCGATTATGATCATTATATTATTCTGGTGTTTATGGGTTGTTTGTTTGATGAAATCTGATGACATGTGGGTTTAGAATTGGCCTACGGGCAAAATGTTATTCTGGTGAAATTTAATTAATTAATCAAAGGTTAATTAATAAAATTAGGATTGAATTTGAGATCGAGGAATACTGATTAGATGCATACTAGGTGTCAGAATGAGTTGAGGATCATGATGATGTTATGGATATCGGTTATGGCTTTAAGGTTTAGTATGTGTACGAGTATGATGAGATATGCCTTAGGCATTTATGAATGTGTTGAGGATCTGAGGTTTAGATTTGAGATATAGGTTGGTTGTGGTTAGTGAGACGAGTCTCCTAACCTTTGCAGTATATGATTGTGTGTGCCTTGCTATCGCAGGCGTTGATTACTTCCTCAAGGGGAAGCTGTGACGTGGTACATGTTACGAGTATATCAGGTAAGTCCATAGGACTTACTTAGCGTGCAGTTGTGGATTGTATGATTGTGATGGTTGTGTGTGTTCATATGATTGTGCATTTATAACCTAAACCGGACTAGGATGACCATTTATTACATTTATTTGGCCCAAGTGTATTATAACGGGCGGTAACCACCGGTCTCTGCCTGCTGGTTAGGAGGAGGTGTCTGGACGCCAGTAACATAGGGGGGACGAGTGACAATCACCCCTAATACAAACCCCTGTCTTAACGGGGAAAGGGACGAGGTTCTTTAGGTTTCTCGTTTACAAAAGAAGTTGAATTAGTAATGGAATAACGTAATGAAAGATAATAAGTGAATGTGTGTGGCATCGCATGTATGAGATGTTGATGTGTGGTTGTGCTATTACCTTCATGCTTTTCATTGCTGTAGCTAACGGTTTCATACCGTGTTATAGATGATCTGCAGGTTAGGAAGACTGCAGGGTGAGACAGATGGTGTGGTTAGCCGAGGACTTCTGTACATTAGGATGCGCGGGATATGGGATCTTTTGTATCAGATGTTGTGGTTTGATGTTTTGTATTCGGCTCTGAGTTTGTAAACTCTTTTGATGTATCATATACAGCTTTTATGTATTTGGTTTTAATCTACCGGTGTCTTGTTGTAAGATCCACTGAACTTGTTGTCAGGCTAGGGTCAGGATCCATTGTGAGATCCTAGCCCAATGTGCCACTCCAAGTCCCGTGGATTTGGGGTGTTACAATCGAGGTAGTCGACAGAATTGTGCCGCAACCTTAACACCTTTTCGCCTCCCATATCACAAACTAATACAACTATATGAAAACAAAATTGTGAAATAATAAGTAAAACAACAACATCAATATAATTACACCAATTGCAAAACCGAATTGGGTCCAAATTTCTATGGTGTGCTTGAAGTCAATGTACTGTAATATACATATACCTATGGGAAATTCTGTACAAACAATTTTGTACTTTGATTCAGTAGAAACAAATCTCAATGAATCATAATTATATCTATATCAAATTGAAACCGAATAAATTTAAACCTAAATCAAGAACCCCTAAATTAAAGAACTAGGTTAAGCATAATAAAAATTGTTGAGAAGAGGCAAAGGCGGCCAGACTAGTATGTAGCAATGGTCGGCGCGGCGGACTGGCGACATCTCTCATGGTGGTCCGGCGGCAAATCTGCAACCGTTGCTCACTCCCCACTCATCTCTCTTTCAAGATGGAGATAGGTCTAGGTTTATCGCATGATATATCTATCAATCTCTTCTTTATTTATTTTTTTTTTTAAAGTTAATAGAAGCTTTAACGGAAGTTTAGAAAGTGGGTACGGAGCAGAATTTTTTAAAAACTCAAGGGTAATATCCGAAAATAAAAAACCCATGGTTACCACTTGGAAAAGGGCAAAACACAGGGGCACCATCCGGAATTTTCCATTAATCTTCAATTTCTCAGCTAGTTTTTGAAATGATGTTAATCTAGCAGAAGAACACGTAATAAACTTAACAGCAACTCAAACCTTTTTAACATAGGTATCACACAAATTGATGTCATCCTGCACAATTAAATTAATAATGCGTGCTACACACCTCATGTGCAAATACTTGTCTTTAAGAATACAACTATTATCTCTACTAACCAGTTTAAGGTAAGCACAAGCGACAATCCCCAAAAACTCAAACAATCCTCAAGTGCCCGACAATGTCCTCTCCTCTATGACTAGAAATCAGACAAAAATATAATCCTCTTTTGCAAGTTTGAGTTTTCATTAACAAAATGAGCAATGACACACATATCATTATCTTTTGCAATAGACGTTCATGTAGCAGTGGTCAAGCACACAATGACAAAAATTTCTGAAAATCCCTTTTAACTTCTCTTTCTTTCACATACAACTCAAAACAATCACGTGAAATAGTGATGCGTGAATGTATAACAAATGAAGGATAAGTAGCAAAGAAAGCTCCTCTAAACTCATCCTTCTCTACGGATCTATGAGACATTTCATCTTTAATAACCATTTTCACAACTTTTTTACTGAACATGCTTTGCATCAAATGTCCAATTTTTCATTCTCACACCACTATCATCCGTACTTTCAAGCATGAGTTGAGTTTGTTTACCTTTACCCTTATTTGCAGGATTTTTTTGACACCAATAGAAATGATGACTGACATTCTTGGTGTCACTGAGGTTTGAGTCACAAGCATAGATTGTCCCGCAATATTTACACTTAGCTCTACGAAGATTCTTCTCATCCATATACTCATCATACCCATCCCAAAACTATTTCCTCTTTCCACTTCTCTTTTCAACTACTTTGCAACAAGTTGATTGCGATGACACATCTCCATTTTCAGGTTGATCGTCCATCTCGACATCAACATTCGTTATATTCTCAAAGTTTTCTGTAGACTTGTAGGACTGATCAATACTCAAACTTCAAGGGTCCATAGTGGATGGAGATTGTGCCATCTAAAAAAGGAAAAAAGTCAAGACATTAGGGGGAAAAAAGCACTCATCTCTCAAAGTCAAGTTCAGATTAGAAAAAAATTTTCACTCCAACTGACGTTGCATGATAGATTCGTAGATAATTCTATGGATAGTAATTTACTCATAATTCTGAATTTCTGAATTATGTTTGATTCACCAACATAAGTTCAATAGGCAATAGTCAAATTCAATACCAATTAGTTTTGAGAATGATTACATAATTTATAATGGCTAAGGAATTTACAGTGACACAATTTTACAATGAAGCAATCAACCAAGGAATTCACAATGAAGCAATTTTATATTGAATCAATCAGCTATTCAACTTAAAATCAAATAGTGAATCAATTTTACAACCCTATAATCTTGAGAATGATGCTCATATTCAAAATTTAAACTCAACATCAGTTAATGTCAGTAACACAATATATCACAAACACAAAAGATTCAAGAAACAATCAACAAAAGTTACAAATCAGTGGCTGATTCCCTCGATTTTAACCTTAACGGAAGTCTTGGTCTCTTTAGCAACAATCGCAAATAATACCCGAACCCCAAAACAATAAGGCCATAGAATCGAGAAGATGGCAGAAAGAGAGACTTGAGACGTTACCTGACGACTTGCATGCGGTGGAGGAGCAACAATGGGGTCACTAGAGGTCCGTTAATTGGTCGACGATGAAGGCAGGCACATGCTCAAGCTCCCAGTCTACGTCTGGGTCCAACGCTCTTGTGACAAGACTAGAGGCAATGAGACAGCATGCACACAATCAATCAAACCGGTCCTTTCAATCATTCATTCTAAATCTTCTCTAACATTCTAGCACATCAAGTTCATCAATTACTAAGAATCTAGGAGGAACAATGGGGCGAGTCAAAAGACGCTCGTACCTTTTTGTGTTTCTCTTGAATGACGGGAAGTCTAGGTAGAGGTGGTGGAGCAGGTTGAGAGGAAGAACCTCTCCTTGGAAGCAAACATCGTTCAGACCTACGATAAAATTCCATTCCAAAAGAAAAAATTGTCCTGTTCTTCAGCAAAAATCGGTCGATTTTTCTAGGCTGACCCGTTTTTTCGGTTGCGTCGATCAATCCTTCGTTTCTGAAAAGATCTTGTCCAACACTTGCTTCCACTACCTTCCTTAGGTTGTTTGTACTCTAGATAGAACAATAGTCCGAACCAAACAACTCCCAATATCTCAAATCCAAAGAAAGCAAGTCTTGTTAGGGTTTGGAACAACAAAAACATGAAATCCGACCGATTTAGCGGTTTATCACGCCGTTTGTGCTTGGAATCTTCAATGTTGTGTGGAGAGTTTCAGTTTTTAGCTCAAGAACGAGCAAAAACGATTGAGAAATGAGGATTTGAAAGTTTAAGGGGGAGTCGGCGGACGCTTCTTCGTGAGGGAGAGAAATGAGTTCGGGTTGAAACATGAGCAGTAGGAGCACCAGAAGCAGGGGAAACATATATGTGCTCTAGGTGCTCAGCATCATCAAACTCGGTCTCATCCTAAACTATAAAAATAATTAGATTTTTCTAAATACATCAAAACCAAAGAAACATCATACATTTTAAAGAACAATAAAGTTAGTCTTATTAGATTTATATTTTATGTTAGGTGCATGATGTATATTATATAAATAAACTATATATTCGTGTGTAATGATTGAACGAGCTTAGACAATGGCTATGTACTTGTTATAACTTCCAAATTTCATTCTATGATTTTGACTATACATAAACTAATAAACGTACCTCGTTTGGAGTTGATCTTTTTTTTTTGAAATCGTCTTATGCGGGACAGAGAAGTTTCGTCCGAATTCATACTTATTGAATGACAGCGTGATTTGAATCCTATAGTCAATCAAGATGATTAAACTAAAATGAAGTGACTAATATTTTCTATCAACAAATTAGATGCAGAGTCGCTATCAAATTTCAATCAAAAAAAATAAAGTTAATATATATAACAAAATTTTTCAATTCATCACACTAAAGCTACAAAGTAGGAAGACATTGATCAACAATCACAAAGACAAGTATTTTGGATCTTTAATAAACAGATGGAAGATTTGGCAATGTAGGCTTTTTACATTATTAAGTTTGAAATTAGGGCCTCCCAATTCTTTCTTTAAAAAATAGGCTCTTATATTGTAGATAAAATCAGAAAAAGTAAAAAAAAAAAAAAAGTGGGTATCCATATAATTTGATGGGTGACATTGTTGATGGACATGTTGGATGGAATAAACAGCCCAATAAATTTTCAGCCCTTCTTCTTCCCTATTTATAAGCAAACTCATAACCCTTCTTCTTCCCTTCAAACGTTAAAAAAAAAAAAAAAAAAGTGGGTAATGTATGCAGGTCCCTTCTTCTTCCCACTCAAACGCAGGATTGTCCTCTTGTTGAGCTTCTTCTTCACCGGAATCTGGATTGCTTACATTTTCCCGTTCTATTTCTGGGTAAGCAGTGTTTATTTCTATTTCTGGGTAAGTAGTTTTTGTTTCTATGTTTGGGTAATCTCAAACTTCTTGGGTAATCTATTTCTGGGTAATCTGAAACTTCTCATCTCTTCTTTTTGGGAATCTAAAACACTCAAACTTCCTGGGTAATCTCAAACTTCTTGGGTAATCTATTTCTGGGTAAGCAAGGGTAAGAGTTGTGTTTGTTTCTATGTGCACTAACATTGGCTTTTTGTTAATAGGGATGAAAACTTTACAATTTGCGGTTTATGCGGGTGGAGATTGGGTTTGTGTTGATAAGTGTTGGAGGTATGTTGGGAATGTCCACAGCAAGCACATAATTATGAAGAAAGAATCAACAATGGATGACTTAAGGAGGTTAATAGGGTCAAGATTTAATTTGTGCTTGGATAAACATGATATTACCTTGACCTATGGAAACACTATAAATCCATCTTTGCACCCGTTTGAAATTGAAACTTGGGAAGATTTTGAAATGTTTGTAGATACAAACAACTTGGGTAATATATCATGGAGCATCCCAATGTGCGTTACAATGAGAGAGAAACGCCATATTGAAGAAACAGTGATAAGTACTAACGGTATGGCTAATTCGAACATAATAGTTTATGATGAGCAAGCAACAATGTCTAGATTGAATGAAGGAGCTGGAAGGGGTAGTATAATATTAAATCATGGGTATGGTGCTATTGGTTACCCAAATGAAGAGGATCTGGAGCAAAGTTCAAGGATTGATTGTGTTGAGACTCTTCAACAGAGTTGGGAACTTAAAATTGGGCACACTTACAAAAGTAAAAAGGAGTTGAAAGTTGCATTGGCTCTGAATGCAATCTATAATTGTTCTCAATACAAGATAGAAAAGTCCAAGAAGCCGACTGTGCTTGCTAGATGTGAGGATAAAGAATGCAAATGGAGAGTTCGTTTCTCTATATTGGGTAAGTCAAGAGATTTCACCATGACAAAGTACATCAACATACACACATGCTCTTTTGAAACAAGGAGGTGTAATCGTAGAAAAGCTTCCGTCACCGTCATTGCCCATTTGTTGGGAGATATGTAAGTAATATTGTAATGGGTTACAAACTACATACACATAACATATTTTGTTTGTAAAAATAAATGAATTTTGAGTTGGATGTGCATGTATGCAAATGTGAACAGGTTGTCAGAACCTTTAGCAGTTCAAGGGGTGTTGAAGAACCAACACCAAATTGAGGCATCATATTGGGTATGTTGGAAATCGGTGGAAACTGTGAAGGAAATGATGCGGGGAAGTTTTGAGGAAAACTATAAAGGTGTTCCGGCTTATATGCAGAAGTTGTGTGATGCAAATGTGGGGAGCGTCGTTGCTTTGGACATTGATCAGGATTCGAAGTTCAAATTTGTTTTCTTTGCTTTCAAGCAATCAATCAGAGGTTTTGAGGCTTTGAGAAAGGTTAGTTTTTACATTTACCACATGTTGTGTATGTCCATGGATAATATTGGGTATGTTATTAATATGATTGGTACAGTTTTATAATATTTTGTATGTCATAATCGTGCACTGGGTATGTCATAATCGTGAATTGGGTATGACGCAATAACGTTTTTTTACATGGAAACATGTGTAGGTCATTTCGGTTGATGGTACATTTCCAAAGGGAAAATACGGTGGTGTTTTGTTAGTCGCAACTAGTCAAGGTGCGAATCAACAGATTTATCCCCTCGCCTATGCCATAGTTGATGGTGAAAATGATGACGCGTGGGATTTCTTCTTCACAAATTTGAGAAGGTGTGTTACAGATAGAATAGATCAGTTGTTCATATTTGATAGACACATGTCCATCAAGAAAGCCATAGCGATGAAGTTCCCCAATTCTCACCATGGTGTTTGCATATACCATCTAAAGCAAAATATCAAGAAGAGATCAATGGATAAAAGGATCCAACAAATGTTCGAAGACGCTGCTAAGTGTTACAAGAAAGATAAGTGTTTGAAGCTTTTCGGCATAGTTGATGGGGTAAGGTTTCTACTTTGGGTAATAATAATATTGGGTATCTCTTTAAGGTTTGGGTAATAAAAACTAATTTTGGAGTTTATCTTTGTAGGAGAAACCAAAGGTTGGGCAACTTCTTACAAATGTTGGGTTTGAAACATGGTCACGTGCTTATTCACCCGTGAAGAGGTATAACATCATGACGAGCAAAAATGCGGAAACTATAAATAGGGTCATGCTCGACGCGAGGGAGTATCCGGTCCTTGCGTTAATGGATGAGATACGAAAAGTTATGATTAGGTGGTTTGCTCAACGAAGGGAAAAGGCACAACTATGCAAATATTTAGCCACCCCGAAGATCGAAGGAATCATCCAAAAGAAGTATGTTGATGCAACAAGGTATGCTTGTTACATTCTAGATAGTGAAAGAATGTTGTATCAAGTGAAGTGGGAAGATGAAGATGAACTTGTCAGTGTAGTAGATCGAACATGTACATACAAGGAGTTTGAAATTACGGAGATACCTTGTGTGCATGCCATAACTGTTACAAAGACACTTGAAATTAATCCTGCGACATTGGTAAGTGCATATTACAATGTTGATGCTTGGCGGAGGGCATATGAGGAAATTATATACCCAGTTTTGGGATCAATTGATTATGACGTTCTTTTTCATGCATTGAGGACATTGAATGCAATCCTCCGACTAAGAAGAAAAGATGTGAAAGGTTACCAAAAGCTAGGATATGTGGCTCTGGGGAAGGGAAGAAGACAAAATGTGCATGTTGTGGAATGTTGGGACATAACAAGAAAACATGTCGGAACCAACCCATTGTTAGCAGGTTGTTATGGTTTTTTTTGGGTATCCTAGTTTACAATGCTTTTAATAATTTTTTGGGTATCACACAATGGTACCATTCATACTTTGTTTCCAATTAATGTGCATGTGGCACATCTATTGAGAAGTAAGTTTGAACGAAGGTAATGTGGTTTGTATTTTGGTATGACTATGTTATTCCTTTCATCTATTGGGGAGTAAGTTTTAATGAATATGGTGCGGCAGTATTTTGGGTAAGATTTCATTTGATGATCACAATTGTATAGTTTTTTGGTCTCTTGCTCTTGTTGGGTATGTACGTGGTTATTACCCAAAATGCATACAAATCGACATACTCACGTTTTGCTTTGGTAAAGGGCAAGTGTTTTCGTAGATATAGCTGAATATTATTGGGTAAGTGTTTTGTAAAGATTAATATGTTTTGGTCTAATCAAACATAAATCGCCATAAGTTTTAACACCAGCAAATAACATACCCAAAAAATAGCAGCTCAGATTTGTTAACCAAAAGTGTGTTAACATTGCAACACAAGTTTTTACACCAAGTTCAGGACATAACCAAAACGCTAAACCTTACCCAAGGACATGCATAATATTGTTTGGGCATGCCCAAAAGTGTGTCAACATTACAAACTTACCCAAGGACATGCATAGAACCATAAATGCATACAAATCGTCATAAGTTTTAACAACAACAAATAACATACCCAAAAAATAGCAAACCAATTTTGTAACCAAAAGTGTGTTAACATTCCAACAGAAGTTTTAACACCAAGTTCAGGACATAGCAAAAACACTAAACCTTACCCAAGGACATGCATAACATTGTCAAGCCAGGCCCAAAGTTTTACCACAAAGTTTTACAAAGTAATTTGCAATGCCCCAAAGATTAACCATCACCCAATGAAATTCTAAAACTTAAAAGGCCTTCTCCACTGCCTTTTGAATAGGATCATAGCTAGTTCCTCCCTCATAGCTGGAGTATCCTCTTCACATACCGAGGTTAAGTCATGGTCAGCAACCAGATGTTGAATGTGTTTGATAGCAAACACACCACAACTACCACTGCAAACAAAGGGGACATGTACGGTTAAAACTTTATTCCATTTAATTTTATTACTATACAATTATATTTGGGTATGATCATTTAGAGTTACCTCTCGTGGTTCTGCGGGACTTTTTCCTCCGTCATCCTAGTAAGTCCCAAAGGACTGTTTAGTCGGTTCTATCACTTCTTGTAAAGAGTTTCTTTGTGTAGACTAAACATCTTGGGTAACATGTGCATAAACGGTTGAATGTGGAGGTATAACTTTTGGTCAGGCATGAACGCAAGTATGGAGTCACAAACAACGACGGTCCATGTCGTGAAGTCAACCTTCAATACTACTCAATGCTTGTTGTTGATGATGAAGGGCATGTAAATAACATCAATACCTGACATATCGCTTGGAATCACATGGTTCAGCTCCAAAAGCATAGTCTAGGAGATTTCTGTGGAACACGTAAGCATCTTCTGCTGCCCGGAATTTATCAAACTCCTTCATGCTGAAATGGCGTCCGATCTCACATGGCCAAATAGTGACTTGGCGGAGTTTCCTGGGCTCATCTCTAACCCCTTTGCGAAGATGCATAACTAACTCGGTCATTATCTAGTTCAAAAAGAAGGTAGAAGATATTAGGCATGACAATTAGACAAACAATATAAATAATGGGTAAGCAGAATCTGTTAATAAACACTTACATCTCCGGTAAGCCATCCTGTTAGTTCAGCAACACCTTGAAATGGTCCCGTGTGCAATTTATGTTCAGTCCAATGATAATAGAGCAACTTTTCTGGGTCATGTACCAAGCGTACATCTTCAACCTCTCTTTCTTGACCAAGTTGTTGTTTTTGGAAACCTTCGGTATGGATAGTGTTGGCCTATATGGGGATTTGATCCAATTTGATGGTTTGCGTAGACGTTTCCCAACTGGCCGTCTGACTACATCATTCTTAGAGCAGTAGTTCACATATTTAAGCACTTGTTAGTTAAATGATTATTAATTCGGTAATCACAAATCCATATAATCCAACACTACTACACACATATCCATATAATCCCTATGATTGGGTAAGCATACAATTGGGTAAGCACGTATCCATATAATCCAACACTAATATACACATATCCATATAATCCAAATAACTCAACACTATCCTACCCAAAATGTAACTACGTATGCATACAATTGGGTAAGCATAAAAATTGGGTAAGCACATATCTATATAATCCAACACTATCATATCCATACAATTGGGCTAGCACATATCCATATAATCCAACACTACTATAGCATACCCAATATAAACCACATGTCCAAATTAAGCAAAACCTTAAATAATAATGTTACTTCAGCGGCATTTGCGGCATTTCCCTCCCCTAATACATCATCCTCCTTCACAGGCTAGTTCACACATTGAAATATCTATTAGTTTAAATATATCATACCCAACTTAAAATAAAAAAAGATCATAAACCAACAATCATAAAACAGATACCTCAACGTCCTTTCCCTCAACTACTTTAGTTGTACTTTTGCCCAAGTTCATGGTCTCCGATGGTACTAACGTTTCTTCCTAATAGTAAAAAAAAAGTTACAGAAAATAGATAAGCAAACTGTCATACCCAAAACGTAACTTAGTATGCATAAAATTGGGTACACATATAAAAAAAAAAAGATCATTACCGACACTGTTATAACCAAAATTAATTGGGGAAGCACATATATATATAATGCTACACTATGATAAACACAATACTGAGTAAGAGATCATAACCACTAAGTAACTAAGTATCCATATAATCCACACAATCCAACACTACTATACAATTGGGTAAGTACATATCCATATAATCCAAATAACTCAACACTATCATACCCAATATAACACACATGTCCAAATTGAGCAAAACCTTAAATATATTCCAACACTACTGTAACATACCCAATATACAACACATGTCCAAATAAGTTATGCGTATAATTGGGTAAGCAGATATCCATATCATCCAACAATCATAAAACTGATACCTCAGCACATATCCATATAAAAAAAGATCATAACCAACACTATCATAACCAATATTAATTGGGGAAGCACATATCTATATAATGTTACACTATGCGTATAATTGGGTAAGCAGATATCCATATAATTCAACACTACTATAGCATACCCAATATAACACACATGTCCAAATTGAGCAAAACCTTAAATATAATCCAACAGTATTGTAACATACCCAATATACAACACATGTCCAATTAAAGCAAAACCTTAAATAATAATGTTACCTCATCGGCCTTTCCCTCAAGTACTTCAGTTGTACTTTTAGGAAGATTTTTGGTCTCCGATGGTACAGACATTTCATCCTAATAGTAAGCAAAAAGTTACACAAAATAGATACAGTTGAGTAAGTACATCATACCCAACAATGTTAGCAATAGTCATAACCAACAATCATAAAGTTGAGGATACCTCAGCGGCCTCTCCCTCCATCTTTTGGTCATAATCTTTTGATGGAACATCCTCCGACACGACTTCGTAAACAATATCATCTTTTTGGCTTTCATCTTTCACCTTTTGGATTATGGGATCGCTCTTCATGCAGTCAATGACCTTGTTCAACCTTGAGTTTGTCCTATTTAGTTGACTTTCCACGCGATTGTGCATTACGCCCGCTTTTCTCGATAGGTTCATCAACTCTTTAATACTTTCTCCCTGATTGTGAACTTGTAATGCTAAATCCCGACTTGTCTTTTCTAAACCCACAACTTTATCCAATAGCAAAGTTACCCAACTGGGGTAAACTTCCGACCGTCTATATTGAATAACAGATTCATTGCAACAACATTTAGTACATACATAAACCAAAAAATCATTGTATAAGTTACTCAATAAAAGTTACATAAAATAGATACAGTCGGGTAAGTACATCATACCCAATAATGTTAACAATAATCATAACAAAAAATGATTGTATATGTTACCCAATATAGGAGTACTTACAGGTCTACACCAACAGGCGGTTGATTTGCATCGTCTCTTGTATCTACATCTTCTTGTTCAACCATTCTTTCATTGTCATCATGAACACCCTCCAACGCTGTTACATTGTCCTTCTTACCAGAATCCTTAAAAGGAAAGGATGACAATCGTACAAAGCATAACATACCCAAATAACAAATCATACCCAAATAACTTCATAATCAATACTCAATTAAAGTTACCCAATATAAGAGTACTTACTCTTCTACACCAGCAGGCGGTTGATTTGCATCGCCTCCTGCATCTACATCTTCTTGTTCAAACATTGTTTCATTGTCATCCTAAACACCCTCCAACAGTGTTACATTGTCCTGCTTACCAAAATCCCTAAAAGGAAAGCATGACAATCATACAAATCATAAGATACCCAAAGACCACATCATACCCAATAAAAACTTCATAATCAATACCCAATTAAAGTACTTACATGTCTATATCAGCAGATGTTTGATTGGCATCGTCTCCTACATTTACTTCTTGTCCAACCTCTCTTTCTTCATTTACATCATGAACACCCTCCGACAGTGTTACAAGTGGCTTTGCCAGAAATTTTTCGTTTGAGGGGCACAATTTTTTTTTTTACGTTGCATATTAAGTTTCAAATTAAATAATAAAATCTATAAATTAAATAATAATAAAAATGTACTTAAATTTTGTACTATAAATTAGAGCTTTTAATTTATTTATTTTACTTAGATTAATTTTAAAAATATTTTATATATTTAGTTTGTTTTATAAATATATTGTCAAATAAATTAGATAGTGGTTGATGAATTATTGTAATAAAAATTATATTAATTTTATTGTATTAGTTAAGAGTTAATGAAATAATAAACATTACTTAATTTATCCATCTAAATATATTGTAATTTGCTTAAAATAAAAATAAAAGGAACTTTTTGCTATATGATATGTTGCATATTAAGTTTGAAATTAAACAATAAAATATATAAATTAAATAAAAAAATACTTAAATTTTGTACTATAAATTAGAGCTTTTAATTTATTTATTTATTTTACTTAGATGAAATTTAAATATATTTATATATTTAGTTTATTTTATAAATATATTGTCAAATAAATTAGATAGTGGTTGATAAATTATTGTAATAAAAATTATATTAATTTTATTGTATTAACTAAGAGTTAATGAAATAATAAACATCACTTAATTTCTCCATCTAAATATATTGTAATTTGCATAAAATAACCATCTAAATATATTGTAATTTGCTTAAAATAAAAATAAAAAGACCTTTTTGCTAGTCCCGGGACTTGAACCTTGAACTTAAAGTACCTCCTTCTCTTCCTCTACCAAATGAGCTAGTAGAACAATGTATATTATATTACGTGTAAGGAGGGTTTTTTCCTTTCTTTTTCCCCCTTCCTTAGACTTCCTTAGGCAAAACGAGGTCGGAAGCCGGGGCACTGTACCCCCGTTACCCCCTAGATCCGCCGCCCCTGGGTGTTATCTTGTCATTCTTCCCATCATCCCTAAAAGGAAAGCATGACATACCCAAACAACACATCATACCCAAAAAATAATTGTCACACAATATCCAACAAAAACTTAACCAACAACATACCCAATTAAAGTACTTACATCTCTACAGGAACAGATGTTTGATTGGCAACGTCTCCTACATTTACTTCTTTTTCAATAATTTTCATTGACAATATATAACACCCGGCAACGGTGTTTTTCCAACAACAGCTTCTTCTCTCGCCCTTCTCTTGCTACTGTAAAACTTTAAAACGCAATGTCTCTTCAAATCAGATCGCTTCTGACCTTTACCTTTTTCCTTGCTTCTACAATCATCTAAATCATAACATAACCAAAGAACAAATCATACACAAACAACACACCATACCCTACCAATATCCAGTACATACAATACTAAAACCAAGGTAGGAAGAATCAAATACTAAACATAATATCAAAATATCATACCAATTAGAAATGTTGTTTAATAAAAATAATTTTATTTTCCTTACCCAATATCCTTGTCCACTCTACATTTCTGCATTGGTGGCACCTTAGATGATTTTACGGTACGAGAACTTAAAAACAAAGAGCGACTGGACTCCATGAAGTCATCAGAGTTAGACTTCTCTTCAACAGTAGCAGCTTTCCTTTTCTTCCCTTTCGTACCTTCATTCTGAATTTTGGATTTCGTTTTCACTTTTCCTCCCTTATCCTTCCCTCCCTTATCCTTCTCTCCCTTATCTTGTTGTTTAGGGGAAGCAACCTCAGCTGAAAACTTTAGAATTTTAACATTCTTAAACCTTGTATAAAACAAAACTTCCACAAAAAAATCATCATGCTCCACATGGGGCCACCGGTCCTTATCATCTTGAAATAATCATTCTTCCTCAGATGCAGGAAGTGTAACAATTTCATCGTCATTGAGCGTGGACACTATGTTCTTAATCTTTTGATAGCTTAAGTTTGTCCTTGCTGAGGTCAGCGATGCAAACTTCAAGCACAATGGTGATGCATCCGTGGAAACAACCTTCACAAGCGCTTGCCCAAGTTTGGGAATGAAATTGCATATGTGAATCTACAAAAACACAAATTACATAATATATCATTATCGGGTATGCTATAAGATTAGCCAACAATATGCCAAAGTTGGGTTATATGTAAAACTACTGAAGTTGGGTAATATATAAAACTGTTAACAATTTCATACCACTACATGCCAAGGTTGGGTTATACATACCACAAATCTACCCAATGCAAATGTTAACATACCACAAACAACAACACACAAATCTTACCCAATGCAACTGTTAACAATTTCGCCTATCTTTCACAACCTTACCTATAACAAATTTATACCACTACATGCCAAGGTTGGGTAATATGTAAAACTACTGAGGTTGGGTAATATATAAAACTGAAGTTGGGTAACTTTCATACAATGATTAAAAGGATAAAGATAATATTCAAAACAAATATTCACCTGCAACGTCAGCGGCCATCCACTAATATGATATGTTCATGTACGCCTCTCCTTCGCCGGCTTACAGTTCCTTAAGGAGTGTCGGGTATGCTCAAATGCCAAACGACCCCATGCATATGTGTGGAACTTTAGTTCATTAGCCACCAAACTCAATATTGTAGTTGATACCTTCAGCCACTTGTCATTGCCAAGAAGGACCGCCTCCACAAAGAGCACAAGCGCCATCTTGTATTTCTCTTCTGAATCTTTCGGCTCTTCCAAAAAACGAGCCACAAACTCCTCAATCGAACAAGAGGGGAAACCAAAAACCTCCTCCATCTCAACATGTTCTTCTTTCTCCTCCTTACCATCTCCACGGTTCAAACAATTTATATCACTAAACTCTTGGAGACCAAATCTAATCATACAGTTGTTAATCCCGAACCACATACTTCTAATCCTTTTAGTCTTCACCTTCCGAAGGAGCAAGAAATGGATAAGTTGATTTGATAGGTTGAGCATCGTACCCATATTGATTATATCTTTGAAGACACATTGATTGAAGCGTTGTTTGTCCTCCTTTCACAACGGATCTTTTATTGTGGGTATCAAGATCATCTTAGAGTTGTTATTAATCCGTGCGGACTCAAACGCAGGATTGTCCTCCCACCTATAATTAAATTGTTTTTCCACCAATATTAGTAAATGTTAATAATAACATATATATATATATATACAACTACTAAAAGTGGAATGGTAACGACAATAATTACCGAAACTTGTTGGGATTGTTGTTCAGAGTAAGGTTGGGTAGCAACGTCAACATTCCGATCCTGAATGACATACCGAATATCAGTCAATATGCAACTATAACGAAATACGGGAGAAAAAATACACACCCAATTTACGAAACAATCAACCCTTACTAATGATTTCTAAAGTCCGCAGTACACTCAAAGCAATACATATACTCAATTGAAAGCAATACCCGGAAAATGCAGACATTAAGTAACCCTAGCTTCATACCCAAAGTACAACTTATCAATTCCTCAATACAAAGCAATACATACCCAAAGTACGACTTGCCAATTCAAAACAATACATACCCAGAGTCAATTCAAAACAATACATACCCAAAACAATACATATACTCAATTTACTCAACAATTTAAATCAATACATACCCAGATTGCTCACACATTCCTCAATTCAAAGCAATACATACTCAAAGTACAACTTACCAATTCAAAGCAATACATACCCAGAGTCAATTCAAAGCAATACATACCCAAAGCAATACACATATACTCAATTAACTAAACAATTCAAAGCAATACATACTCAGAGTGCTCACACATTACTCAATTCAAAACAAAACATACTTACCAATTCCTCATCAATGGCAGACTCGAACACTCTAGGCTCCTCACCAACTATAGCCTCGCCGGACTCGGGGGCCCTAGTATCAGCGGAAGATACCATTATTAGTGTCAAGAAGACACACTCCACATGGCAGTAGTTCAAATGTTGGGAGTAACAAACACACCTAACTGATAATTCAGAGTTTAAGATGTTCTTTCTTTAAAAATAATATGCAATTATTGATCACAATACCACTAGCATTAAGATGCTATAAATGATTTCAAACATATTTATATAAAATAATCTATTCTAAACAATATATTTTTAGTAACACAACTCTGACAAGCTTGTACAATTTTTTGTTCCGAATAACAACTTTGGTAATAAACAAGTTTTCATGCATCAAACACAAAAGGTGAGCAGACTTCAAGATAACGCATTTAAGCAACAGGAAAAAAAACAAAAGTGCTTCTCCTACAATAAGAAAACAAAAATGAGATAGTAAAAATACAGACGAAAAAGCAACTTAATTAATCATCTAAAATTAAAAATTTTGTAATTGGAAGTCCAAGCAAATCATCACATCTACTAAAATAGAAATACAAACAAAAATAAATTGATCCATTGATAACAATCAAGTACCTCTCATGTGATATCCTCGAGTAAAGAAAGTTTTTGAACAATCTAATTGCTGCAACTGAATTATGTTGTTTGTTGCCGTTGAACTACGATCTTTGTAGCTATTCTTTGTAGCTACTCTGTTTATTAAGAAGGCAAAGACAATAAAATTAACACCGAAAAAAAATAGTTAGTCTACTTAACTAATTATCTAAAATTAAAACTTCTCACCTATCAATGCTATCAAACCATGAAAAAACTTAAGTGCATATTTATGTATCTAGTAATCCTTAATCCAGCCACTCTAATGCTATCAAACCATGAAAAAGCTCAAATGCATATTTACGTGTCTAATAATCCTTAGTGTTTATACACCATTAAAAAATTGGTTCTAATTACACTATTTATATGTAACATTCAAAACATTTACTATGACTACAGTTTAAATCTCAAGTCGCTTACGTTTGTAGAATACAATGATATAGAAAAAAGAAATAAAAATACCAGTATTGATAAATATATTTCTTAAAATTTGTGTATTTATGTTAAGTATTGATAAATATTTTTATTATTGTTTTAGAGGTCGGCTTTGGTTGAATTCAAGTTACGGAATTCTACTGCAAATATTTTTTCAGATATTATTAGTACTCTGCTGACTTGAAATACCCAAGTTACGGAATTCTACTGCAAATCCTTTAAAGAAGGATATCTTACAAATATTTTACTATTGGTAGGTTGATTGTTCGCGGATTGTTAAGATAGTAGTTTAGGGTTTGAGGGTAGTTATGAAATTTCTAGAATTTAATTACACATTTTGATTTTGAAGAATTGATAATCAATTTAGTATATAACCTGAATGGTTTGGCTGTTGCAAGGTTGCTTTGACAGGCTATCGCACCGTTGTCCCTTCTCCTGCCTGAACCAAACCGAACGTGTTTGAGTGAAAGAAAACCTTAAATTTTGAATATATATTTTGGAGTTACCTTTAATAATAATGCCGGCAGGGCGCCCACAGGGCTCCGAGAAGGCCGTCATGGCCGGATCCGGCTTCGTGCTCAAAACAGCTGTTGAATGAACGTGTTTCAATTTGAGGGGAGAATCAGAGAGTAGGGTTTTCTAAGTTAAATGTGGGTTGAATTCAATCCAAATCTTCTGTCTCTGATCCTGTCTCTCATGCTGTCCCTAAATTCTTATTCGTCCACGTGGCCCCTATTTTTAATATCTGAACCCAACCAACAATTAAAGCTTCTATTTTTTTTAAAATAGGGGCCACGTGGACGAATAGGAATTCAAGGGACAGTATGAGAGACAGCATCAGGGACAGAAGATTTGGATCGGGTTGAATTGGGCTTGTTTTGCTTTTACGATTTAAGCAATTAGGGGCAAAATGGGCCTACACCTATTAACTTTCTACTGTGTTTTGATTGGGCCCTTAGTAATCTGCTTCTCCTTTCTTCTACCGTGATGAAGCGAACACAGGGAGGATGAATCCGCTATGAAACGGGGAGCAAAACCAGGCTCCAGCTCCACCGCCCCTCTTCCTCCGCCAACAAGGCTTGATCGGCCTCTGACAAGGCCTTTCTCAGGTGAATTCTTTCTCAAACGATCTCAAATTCAATTTCAATGCATTCTGCTGTGATTAATTTTGGTACTGATCATTCACTTGAACTTCCTAGTTTGGATGTGTTGGTTAGCACTTGAACATGAGAGCTTGTATTGGCGCTACATTCTTAAAGCGCATAACAAATTTTGCCTTCTGCATTGTCACAAGTTGTTAGCAATTTTGAACCTTCAATGTTATAGTGACACATAGATGTTTAATTTTAATCAGTATCCTGATATTATGTGTTTCTTATGACTTGATTTGAGTCGTATACCATGTCATAACAAATTTTGATAGTCGTTTAGCGTCGTTTGGTATCCATATCCGGGTTAAAGGTATGAGTATGGTATCACTATATTCATATCCGATTTTTGGTATTTCAGGGTATAGAATACCCCAAATTTAATATACGTATTTTTTTTTAATGTATCAGCTTCCTTCTATCGATATGCCTTCTCTCGATATTTATTCTCTCACATTCGTTCCCTTCTCCTTCCTCCCGCCGCCACCAAACCTGCTGCTACTCTCGACTAGAGCAAGGAGCCGCCGACTCTACTGATACTCTCAACTGGAACAAGGAGCCGCCGACCGGAGCAAGGAACCCCACCACCAGTTTGTTGTTGTTTACCAAATGAATGCTTCCTTCAGGGGTCGTTTTGCATTACGAGGGAATAAAAATCGATTGTTTCACCAGCACTTTTGGGTTGTATGAATTGATCGTCCATGTTCTGACCTAATATGGCATGTGTTGGTTGATCATCCTTGTCCCTTTCTTGACATAATCTAGCAATTAGGGTTGTTTGATACTCATATTTTGATACAAAACTCTGATATTAGATATCAATCTAATAGACATATCTTGATATACATATCTGATATCATGTGATAACTTTAATTAATATATCGATACCAAACGACCCCTTAAGGTTTCCTAATATCATCCACTTGGGTTTGAAAATTAGTAATTTTTATGATGTCTGAACAAGTTTAAATATTAATGTTATTTCAACTCCTCAATGAGGCACGAGGCTAACAGTAACCGAATGACCCCCAACCTCAATTTTTGAACAATTAAATAAGTTACGGCAACTAAAAATCTATATTTCTATATCCCATTTATCTTTGTTGGATCTAAATAACAACGGTGTTCTTGTCTCTAGGAGTACATATAGTAGCAAGCCTAATTGATCTTGTAAAAGTGAGAATGCAAGTAGATGGATGCTTACTACAACAAGGTATCCAACCTCGTTACTCTGGCTTTATTAATGCTCTAACTAAGATCATACAAAATGAGGGCTATGGAGGTCTTTGGAAAGGCATTTTCCAAATGTTCAACGAGCGTTCTTAGTCAGCATGGACGAATTAGCATATTATGATCATGCTGAGTAGTCTATGATTCGTAACCGGATAGCTAATGACAACATTTACGCTCACACGTTAGCATCTATCATGTCAAGGCTCTCGGCCACAACCCTCAGTTGCTCCGCTGATGTGGTCAAGATGAGGATGATGAACCAAGCAGCAAATGGAGACAAGTCGGGTATGTATATAAAACTCTTATGACTGTTTGGTGAAGATTGTTAAGCTTGAAGGACTTCATGCTCTTTAGAAAGCATCTCTCCCAACTTGAGCAAGAATTTGACCTTGACAGTTCGTTTTTTTGGGTCTCATATGAAAGGTTTTGCAAACTTGCAGGTCTCTATTCCTTTTGATTTCTCGTTTTGAGAGTATTAATAGCTTATTGCTCTCACCTTTGGGTGAACTTTGGTTGGATTAACACTGAGTTTATCAGTTGGTTCAATATTTTACTAATTCACGTATACATTTGTTGAACAGAAAAAACTATAATGCATTTGTTAAAATATGAAGCTCGTTCTTGTGGTCACGTGAACCCTTATGTTGTCATCCTTATCCCAATCTTATTGATTCCTCAATTGCAGCTTCCTACTAGTGAAGATGCTCAAACTAAGCTATGGGAATTGCCAAGGGTTTTATTGAAGCAATTTTATTCACGCGATGAGATACAACTATCTTTGGTATCAATTTCAGTTTGGAATTTTCCCACCTAGAAATGGACTAATACCAAAGTTGAAATCAATATTAATTTAGAATGTTCCATGCGTAGTCAGGATAATTAGTCCATTTCTAAAGAAACAGATTTGTTGTAGTAGAAGCGTGAATATCTCATATCAGATTTGTAGTTAAGCTCTATCTAGATGCTATAGAACGTCGTGTATAGTTGAGAAATTAACTATGGTTAATTGGATATATTTACACAAGGGTAAATGTAGTAGAACGTCTATTTGTAGCCTCTTGTGTTCAAACACCTTAAAATGATGTCGAGAGAGCCACCTTATCAACAAATAAATCAACATTTGTATCCAATAAAACACAATGACATTTCAACTTGGTCAATTTTAATGCAATGCCTTGGATAATGTAATAAATCATTGGTCCATGGGATCCACATTTCAAATGCTTGATCATTTGGCTCAAATCTATTGGACATGTATAGTCATAATAGGATAGGATATGCCGATATGATAATGTACAAGGCTAACTTAGATAAATAGATAAGAAAAAATATGGTACATGGAGATGACAAGGAAATGACCTTTGTGATTGGGTCCTTCCGGCCAAGCCTTTTTAAATGTTGTGCAATCTTACCATCAATCTCTTGCATTTGTAAGTTTATTGATATGTTTCAAGGATCTAAGAAAAATTTGTGCAAGAAAAATACTAAAAATACTTGAACTGAGTCTTTAGAAATGTTCTCTAAACTAGAAATGGACTATGCACAATTTGTAGACTATATATAGAGATTAGTTGTAGTTAGATAGACACTCAATTGAAATGTTCTCTAAGAGTATTGCATAGTCTTAAGTACCCAAAATGTCCCATAAACCCTCCTCGGTGGACTTCTTGCACTAAAAGTCTCTTAGACTTTGATACATGTGCTCACCTCAATGCAGGTGTACTAATCATCAAAATCAAAATACTAAGTAAAATGGACCGATATATCACTAATTGAAAAGAGTAAATGGAATTTATGACAAAGAAAGTCACCAAACTACTAGACTAGTCTATTTGCAAGATAGAATTATTTGTGTTGCTACATTTTAACATTTTTGATCTTTGAGTGACTTTGGAAATCCCCTGTGCACAAATTGTTGATTGTTTGCTTGACCTTTATAAGATTTCATATACAACTATGCTTACCTATATATTTTTTTTAAATGCGTGACTTTGGAAATCCCTTGGGCACGGTATGAGTTTTGTGGTATGAAATTCATGCCATAAAACTCATACCAAATTTTCGTACCAGAAAATTCTAGTATGAGTTTCTGACATGAATTTCATACCACAAAACTCATACCAGAATTTTCAGGTATGAAATTATGGTATAAAAATTCTGGTATGATAATCTGGTATAAAAATTTTGGTATGAAAATTTGGTATAAAAATATGGTATGAAATTCTGGTATAGAAATTCTGGTATGAAATTCAGGTATGAAATTCATACAAGAAAATAAATAAATAAAAAAACAAAAACAAAAACAAAAAGAAAAGAAAATAAAAACAAAAGTCAGACTTCATTTCACGTAACAAATTGAATGAATTTGGCCAAACTAATGTGTATTTTTTTAAAAAAAATAGAAGGGTTAATTACTTTTACCTACCGCTAAATGAAAGTGGTAAAAATTGATGGGTACACAAATCTAATGGAAATAGAAAATGACCTATTTGGCCAAATTCTTTCAATTTTAAATTATAACAATTTATCACTATTTTATTTTAGGCAAATTTCGGTTGGTACCCCTGTGATATGAGGTATTCCGGATTTTACCCAACAATTTTTCAAGTTTTCGTACCCTTCAACTTTGAAAGTTTCCGGAATTTGCTCAATTCCATCAATTCTCACTAACCATAGTTAAAGATCTTAGGTTACAGTAAAAAAAAATAACAATAGCGTTCGAAAGGGAAAAAAAAAAGGACCGGACGACTCTCTTTCTGCGTTGGCTGCTACTCTGAAGATCAGTTCAATATCTCAAAGCCTCTTCAAGGGTTCTCCTCTGTTCAACATCTTGGAGAACATAACCCTAATTCCTCGGTTCTCCTCTGCTTGAAGCCTTGGTTCTCCTCTACCTTCCATCGAAGATGTTGCTCTCAAAATCTACCTCACCTCACCATTTGTAGGAAATCGAGCTCCAACGTTGATTTATGACAACTGTTGGAGATAGCATTTGCCGAACGTCTTTCCTCAGGGACATCTCTTTCTTATGTGATGTCTGATTGGTTTCCAGGTTCGCACGGTTCCTATATAATCCATAGGCAAAGGATGAAGACAGAGAAGTCGAAAATACCGTGAAGTGCATTCATGCATTGACGAACTTTTTCACATAAGGGATAAGCAAATAAATGATGACAAAGGTTGTTTAAACAAGATGTGTCCCCTCCTTCCTGTTCTTTTGTATTAGACATGAGTTTTGCTCAAGTAAATAATAGAACTTGATTCAAGAAGTTATGAGATTAAGAGTACATGTTCTTGAGCATTATGTAGGGTTTGTCACAAGAATGACACAAACTCAAGGAAGGTGTTCTCTTATTCTTGAGGACAGTGTGCATTTCAAGTTAAAATCATAAGTTTATTCATAAGTTAGTTTTTTTGCCATAACAAGCACACACTATAAGTTGAATCCATAATGAATGGTACTGTGCTGTAGAGCAGTATGAAATTCATTCTAACTCTCCAAAAAAAAAATAGTGAAGTTCAAGACCTGTGCAAATACATCAAATGCACGGCAAAAAGGTAAAAAAATAAGGTTCATTAGACAACTATTTTGAAAAAGATGAACATGACAAATATATATCAGCAGAAATATGTATAAGAAAAAAATGTCAATTGTAAGGTGAATTTAAGAAATTTTTTATAATGGCGAGATTTACAATACCACTTTTTAAATCACATAACCAAACCATAATTTTTCCAAACATTCCCGAAATAGGAAGATATTGAAATATTTGTTTTATTCAATCCTAAACAAAAATGACCGTTTAGATGTGTTTGGTGTTGTAGCACCATTTCCATGTATCTAGTATGACTTTGGACATAGTTGCGAGAACCATATACATGTCCTTTCGGTTTCTGCAAAAACTTGCAATTTGTGCATTATTTAGAGCCTTCTTCTAAATATTGTCCTCGGAAAATTTTCTCAACTTTTATGTACAGACCATCAACATTCAACAGTACCACTTCCTTGGGCATCAATACTAGTATACTCGCGTGCCGTCTCTTCAACAAGTGATATGAAAACAAAAATTGCATTACTCTGAATTTCCATACTCATGAACTAGTGATATCATGCATTCATAAATCTTGAGAGTCAGTATGTTCTGTAGGTTGCCAAAGAATCAGAATCAGTGTTCCAAAACACATGCAGACTTGGACAGGAGAATAACACACGCACTATTTTGGTTAAAAGACCTAGACTTCAAGCAAAAGAGTAGAGGTGGGTCGCAAACCTAAACCGCCGGTTTAGGTTTAACCTAAACCGCTGGTTTGGTCGGCGGTTTAGCCGGTTTATTAAAAAAAAAAATTTGAAAAACTGAACCAAACCGGCGGTTAACCGACGGTTTGATCTCCAAACCGCCGGTTTGGTCCATTTTTTTTTTAAAAAAAATAAAAAAATAAACCGCAAACCGCCGGTTCAACCAAACCGGCAAACCTAAACCGCCGTTTGGTCAAACCGGCGGTTTGCGCCGGTTCACAAACCGCCGGTTCGGCGGTTTGGTTTGAACCGGCCCCATCTCTACAAAAGAGAACCAAGGCAAGGGATTAGGGTTATGCTTTTCGAGATATCGAACAGAAGAAAACCCTTGAAGAGGCTTTTGAGACATCGAACATATCTTCAGAGCAACTTCAACTTCTTCGATGGAAGGGGTCCATTGAGAAAGAGAGTCGTCATTTTTTTTTCTTCTTTCAAACACAAATATTTTTTATAAACCGTAATTTAAGATCTTTAACCGGAGAGAAGCCCGAGAATTGACGGACGTGGGCAAATTTAGAAATTTTAAAATCGAAAGACATGAACCAAATTTAAAAAAATTGTTGGACAAAATCCGGAATACCCCATCCCATAAGGGTACCAAACGAAAATTTATGTTACCATTATTTTTTTCGATGATAAAATTTAACTAAATAAATATGACAATATTAAAAATAAAATTGTTTAGTAAAAAAATTACTTTATATGTAGATAATTTTTTTAAAAACCGGATAAAAATTTTCCTATAATAAAATTTAACTAAATAAATATGACAATTACAAATAAAAATAATTTTATAAGCAAAATACTTATTTTATAGATATTTTTTTAAAATTTAATTTTTTTAACTAAATAAATATAAATATATTAAATTAGAGTATTTATTTGGCACAATCCTATAATAAGGTTCAATCTGTTGGGTTATGATGTATAAGTATATAACGGGTCTTTGAAAAAAAAAGGAAAATTTTAACATACAAAAATAACTTAAAACCGTTTCCGGCATAAACCCTAGCTTGGTTGTAATTGAGCTATACCCCCACCTGTGACGCCTCTTTCTTCCCTCTTCTTCCGATAGGCGACGGCGACGGCGACTGCGACTCCAGACCTGTACCTCTTCTTTCTAGTGGCAGTATCCCCAATTCTCTTTCCAAGTTCACAGTCTAGAGACGGTTTGCTTCTCCTCCGACTCTCCGGCGACTATTGAATCTGCTGAATTCTTTTTTTTAGCTTCTCTTCTGTGAAGCCGTGATAGACTGATAAGGTTGTCAACGCTTTTCTGATGAATGAGAGTGATGAATTTTTTTATGTTCTGAATGGCTGAATCGGGTTATGAATTTGTTTTCTGAATGACTGAATTTTGATTGCTTTAGCTTCAGACTCTTCAATATGTTTTCTGAATGTCCGAAACCCTCTCAGTTAATCAGTTTTCTGAATGACTTTCAATTTGTTTTCTGAATATCATGAATATCAGATTCTCAGTAGCTTCAGACTCGTCAGTTTGTTTTCTCATGAATAAATGAATCACTTTTCAGTAGCTTCAATTTGTTTTGTGAATCTCATTATGACAGAATCTCAGCAGCTGAAATTAGTTTTCATAATCATAGACTTGGCATTAGAAGCAATGGAAGTCTGGAGTCAGAGTTGATAGAGACATGATCAATCTATGTCACAAATTACAATCAACTGTTTGTTTGGTGTTGATGGGACAAGTTTGATCAATTTAGTTGCTCCTCTTCTGATTCCTAAATCTGAACAAACCTTTTCAACCATCTTCAAGTTTTAATCCAGTTCATTTAAACAGTAAATCATATATTAACATATTTTCACTTTTCCAAGGAATGCATTTTGCATAACTAAACAAACTTGCCATGTCCTTTTCCGTTTCGTGTGCTATATAATATAAATCTTATGTTTTTATTCTGCCTTTGATGCTCGATTGCCTTATTGCCTTTCCGTATTTTCTGTCAAATTTTGAATAATTTTCCATGCACATTAGATGGAGGAGGTAAACATGCAAGAGGAAATAGACAACCAAGAAGAAGTGAAGAAAACATTTGCGAGCCTTGGTTTATGCAAAGATCTTCTAGATGCATGCACTAACTTGAATTGGACAGCCCCTACCAAGATACAAGTAGAAGCTATCCCTCATGCTCTTGCTGGTATTCTTATCTCTTTCTTGTTCTCCCTTCATAATTTATTTATTTGAATTGTATTTGATTATGAACATTACGCATCTACTATTTTGAATTTCAAATTTTGTAAATATAGGGAAGGATATTATTGGTCTTGCACAGACGGGTTCGGGCAAAACTGGTGCTTTTGCTCTCCCCGTACTTGAAGCTCTTTTGAAGTCTCCTCAACCATTTTTTTGTTGTGTTCTCTCTCCTACTCGGTAATGCAATGCATTTTTTTCCATTGTTAAAGATGGTAGTTAGGTTTGAGCTACTGCTAATATTGATTTTAATTTTATTTGGCAACCTAGAGAGCTAGCAATACAAATTGCAGAGCAGTTTGAAGCTTTGGGCTCCGGTATTGGCTTAAAAGCTGCAGTGGTGCGTGCTTTTTGCTCTTCTAAGAGGTCTCCTTATGTAAATAAGAACGCAAGCATATTTTCATATTTAATTGTTTTGCTTTTGATTTTACAGCTCGTTGGTGGAGTAGATATGGCTCAACAACAAGCAGCCTTGGGAAAAAGACCACACATCATAGTAAGTAGTCATGTTCAACTATTAATGTAGTTTTGTTTTTTTTATAAATATTTTAATGCGTAATATATTGCTAATCATTGCTGCAATTGATGTTCGTGTTGTGGATATATGTATCGGATGCCAATTTTGTATTCAAATCTCAAAGCAAGCATGTGTTTTTTCCCACTTGACAAGTAGTTTTTGCACACTAAGTCAATTTTCATTTTTATTGAAAGGAGGTGGCCTGAGTTTTGGATGAAACCTTTTCTGTGCAAAAACTCTGTTGTGATGTTTATTTTTCTAGCTCTGCTTTGATCTTCTACCCTGGAGAAATTTCTATATTTTGCAGCATATTTGCTATAAGTAATGAAATGAGATAGTTGAAGTATTCAATTTCAAGTAAATTCTCCTAAACTGTTTTGTTCTTATAAAATGTTGGTAATTCTACTGAACTGTTTGTTTTCTTTGTACCTCCCTATTAAGGTGGCGACTCCCGGCCGTCTCGTGGATCATCTCACTAACACAAAGGGATTCTCTCTCCGTACTCTTAAATTTTTGGTACGTTATACCGTTCTTCTACATTGTAGTATGAAGATGTTCTGCAGTAACGTTTTGTGGAGGCCTCACTAGTATTTTTTTAGTAGTTAATTTTATGTAAAATACGAATGATGATGTGTTTGATCAAAGTTATAACATCAACATGGTCATGCATCCACTATTATTTTGTTTTATCACTCGAGTATATGTAAGATAAGTATGATAATGCGTTCTATAAAAACTATAACATCAACATGGTCATGCATCTAGGAACGATGGGTGAATTAACATGTAAAGAACACAAGTAAGCATTGAAGCGGCGCTGTTCATTGGAAAATAAGAGTACAACCCTTGATTATTAGTGCATGCCTATGTCCAAGTCATCAATTTCATCCACCAGCTTCCTTCTTTAACACTATGCTACAGATTTGTAGATTTAGGAGCCTAAGTTTATTTAGCTGGTTTTCTTTCTTGGCATTGTCGTTACTGGTTTGAAGATTGTTGTCTCCTAATCAATTCATCCAACTAACCTATTTTATGCTATTTTATGTCGCACAGGTACTGGATGAAGCTGATAGATTGTTAAACGAAGATTTTGAGAAATCAATCAATGAGATATTACAAGTTATTCCTCGTGAGAGAAGGACTTACCTATTCTCTGCTACCATGACAAAGAAGGTACGTTGAGTGCTTCATTTGTTTTTCTAGATGCAAATATATATGATATGCATTTGTTTTGTGATTATGTGTTGGATAAATGCTGTCAACCGTAGATCTTCCATGTTCATGCCATAGTAATTCCGTTCTTAATAAGTTTTGGACCATATGATGTTTCATGTTAAACAAAATAAGGTTTTGTAGATATGGTTTCATAGTCTGCTTCTTTCATGGAATTATGAGTTTCTACCTCTATGAATCTGTGTCCTGTTCTCACGGATCCCAAAAGCAAGAATGACAACTTATACATCTTATTTGACTGGTATAGGAAATTTGGCTAAATGGCTATGCTGTGTTACTGTTTCAATTGCAGTATAATGATGCCTGAACTAAAATTTTATTCAAGAGGCCGCTTCAAAATTAAAGAGTCATCATGTTTACGATTTCAAAGTTGTAGGTAGATTAACATAATACATTTTCCTTCTTTTGAGAGATATCTTCTCCTAAATTGTCTAGTTGTCTCACAGAAATGTTAATAAATATCTTTATTGGAAAATCAGCAGCATCATGCAAATGCAAACCTGTAATTGTATGACGACTTACATGACTAATTGTTGAGTTCTATTCATATGGTTTTAGGTGAATAAACTCCAACGGGCTTGTCTAAGAAATTCATGAAAATTTAAATGTGTAGCAAGATGGTGTGTTTCATGTTAGGTTCATTAAAAAGGATAGTTAGCTAGATCTGGTGGTTTATTTAGGGCACATGACTGTTATTAAGAACTTGATCGTGGAAGTTTTACCGAAGTACAAACAACCTCGAAAAAGTATACGGAACATATGTAGTATAATTGAGTATCGAATTCACATAAATTGTATCTGTTTTGGATAACTCTAATAATTAATTATTTCTGCAATAGGGTAGTAGAGTAACAAGCAAGATGGTGTCTTTCATGTTAGGTTCATTAAAAAGGATAGGTTGCTAGATCTGGTTGTTTATTTAGGGTAAATGACTGTTATTATTGACGTGTTTATACATTTCATAGATGCAAATCAATAAGCCCAATTATAATATATTTTCCTTCTTTTGAGAGATATCTTCTCCTAAATTGTCTCGTTGTCTCACAGAAATGTTAATAAATTTCTTTATTGGAAAAATCAGCAGCATCATGCAAATGCAAACCTGTTACTGTATGGCGACTTACAAGACTAATTGTTGAGTTCTATTCATGTTTTTAGGTGAATAAACTCCAACGGGCTTGTCTGAGAAATCCAGTCAAGGTGAGCCATAGTTGTGCCATGTCTGCTTCCTTGTAAGCTTTCGTATACATCTTATCTTAAATTTTTATTTTTTGGACCTTGAATTCAGATTGAAGCAGCATCAAAATATTCTACTGTGAGTGAACTGAAGCAGCAATATCTTTTTGTTCCTGCCAAGCACAAGGTTCGTCCCTTTATTTATCTTTTGGTACATATTCTTTATGTTTATTAATGGGAATAGGAGTGGAAGATAAGTTATTTTTTCCACGAGATTAAAGGTGATACATTTTTCTTGGATGGGAATAGCAGTGGAAGATAAGTCATCTTTTCTGTGAGATTAAAGGAGATTTATCATCAAAATGCGCCCTCATTTTTTGCTTTTTGGAAATATCAATTGAGTGTGGTTGGCTTAATATCACTAGAGCTTCACTGGGTTTGGAAATCTCATTTATTGAGTGGAAATTGGTCAAGACAAAACTAAGATGAGTTTTATAACTTCATAGCTAATAAAATTTGCGTGTTTGTTATATAAGAGATGCTGAACACTTCAAGTACAGTTATTGACCTATTTTGAAAACAATTTAAGTATCAAATCTACCTTTTTTTTACTATACACATCTGACTTTATTATGTTTGAACTATAGCAGGTGACTGTCTTTGAAAACAGTCATCTATATATGTCAATTAACTGAGAACTTCTCTTTTGAAACTCTTCGTCAGACAATTAGACATTAATATTAAGCAAAATATGTAGATTGACTTAGGTTTGTTTGTATATGATAAATACCATGTATAAGTTGTATGACTAGGTTTAGTATTAGTTCCCTGTTTCACTTGAAAACTAAACAGATCTTTTATTGATTTTACCAGCATAAAACTTTCATTTGCAGAAACATGTTGAACACTTTTTAAGAGTAGGAAGCATCAGGTGACATGCACTACATGATTGTATCTGCTGTATATATCTAGCAGGATTTACAGATTTTTTGGTCTTTTACCTTTGGTTTCTGAAGATTAAGCACGTATTCTTTCTTTTAGTAAAGGTATAGCTATACAAAATCTGCAAAATACAGTGGATAGGAATGTAGTTGTGGCAAAGTGGAAGTGTGCATTTAATCTTGACCAGTAAAAAATATTCTGTTTAAATGGGACTTTTGAACCTCCTTTTGACAAGAATGTTGAAGAAATGGGCTATAGTTAAATACTGTGTTTTTTTATGATGTGAAGCTCAAGGGGCATTTTTCTTATGGAAAATAAAGCCTGCATCTTGACATATAGACAACAGTCTACATGGCCTAATTGTTTGTCTTTTTTGACAGGATTGCTATCTTGTTTACCTTTTGACTGAAATGGTTGGTAGTACAACAATGATTTTTATGCGCACATGTGAATCAACAAATCTATTGGCATTGATTCTTCGGAATCTTGGTTTTAGGGCAATTCCTATCAGTGGCCACATGAGTCAGGTGCACAAATGATACATCTTTTTTCTTGCACCATAGTCTTTGACAACTATTTTTGTTTCCTTTGTTAAAACCACAATTAATAGTGTATAGCTATTTTATTGTACAGTCAAAGAGGCTAGGAGCATTGAACAAATTTAAAGCGGGAGAGTGTAGTATTCTTGTTTGCACTGATGTTGCTAGTAGAGGGCTTGATATTCCTTCAGTTGACATGGTTATCAATTATGACATCCCACCCAATCCTAAGGTTAGAATTTCTCTTCCTTCACTTTTTGACATCATTGTATAACGCAAAAAATAAAAAGAATTGGATTAACTCGCTTCACGTATATCTTGTATTTCACTTGCCCTCAGGATTACGTACACCGTGTTGGAAGAACTGCTCGTGCTGGAAGAACCGGTGTTGCTATTTCATTGGTTAATCAATACGAGTTGGAGTGGTATTTGCACATAGAGGCATTTATAAGTGAGGATTTTGGTCTATTTGTTCATTGATATCTACAATTCGTTTGTTGGTTTTATTAGACTAGATTAGAAGCTTTTCATTTCTTTGTACAGAAAAGAAGTTGGCAAAGTATCCAGCCGAGGAAGAGGAAGTTCTGTTGCTACTCGAACGTGTCAAAGAAGCCAAGAGGCTGTCCCAAATGGTAATATCTACTACTCTCGTATGGAATGTGATATTGTGTTTCAACATATGTGACTAATGTTGTATCATCTGCGTAAACTATGCAGAAAATGAAGCAATCCGGAGGCAAGAGAAGGAAGGGCGAAGACGAAGGCGAAGAAATAGAAAAGTATTTGAGTAGCAAGAACGGCGGTAGGGGTGGTAAGAATTCTAAGTCGTTTAAAAAGCAGAGAAGGTGATTGTATGGCGAGGAAAACTAGCGAGGAATTTTGCATCTATTATTTATCTTTGCTCGACTACTTTGTATTATTGTTTTGATTTCGTAAAATTACTGTTTATATTGATGACTAATGTATGGCTCTTCACTTAGATTTGTTGATGTCTAATGTCCTTCGGAAAAAAGTGAGAAATTATACTGTTTATACATTGGGGGGGTCTGGTTTTTGTTTTGGAAGAAAAAGTGAAAAGTAATTTTTAAAAAAATATGTAATAAAATTAATTTAGATTATTTTATCTTTTTTACTTAATAAAAAATAACATAAACAAATCCTATGTATCACACCCATTAATTTAATAATTTTCAGCTACGTTGTGATTGAACGCAACGGCGGCAACGCTGCCTTCGGCATTTGTTCAATTCAATGTTGACCTCGTGTTGTTTTACCTTTGATAGGCCAAATTTTGCAAATCTCGTTTTGATTCGATCCGATCTTTCCTAAATCTGGCGAGATTTTATTGAAAACATAGCCAGCCTATCTTGTTACAGTTCGACAATCCTATGCTTTGTCATTGTGCTCACCATTCTTAGTTTCCGCTCGACTCCTCAAATAAGATTGTAGGAATTTTACAGATTTTGCTTCACCGATTCTTCAGAATCGTGCTACTCGGGATTGGTCCAGTCCCGATTCCAACCGAGATATGACCTTACGGGATTCAATCTAAAAACTACAAGATTGTCCCGATCGCGTCTCATGTATAATAGTCGAGATGGGACATGAGATGACCTCAACCTCGTTATCCCGTACCGTGCACAACCTAGATTAAACAAATACAAGAACGAAAAAAGAAATCCCCTCCATAAAGGCCTAACTTTATGTTCAATTTTACAAAGCACTCACAGATGCACTTTGTCCGTGACGGACATACTTAAATATATAACATACTAGTAAGTGGTAATATTCACTTCGTCCGTCACGGACAGATGCCATTTGTCCGTGACGGACAACGTTAATAAAAATACTAAATAACACGCATTTGTCCGTAACGGACAAATGTGCGTTGTTAGTAAAAAAAATGCGCTAAATAACAGTGGCCTTTATTGCTTTTATTGTTCAAATCTTATCGAAAACTGATCACACCACAATTTTATCGAAAAGCATCATATTGTTCGAGTCTTTTCGATAACTGATCACGTCGCATTTTTATCGTTATCTACACAATCTGATCTTTTTTAGAAATCATTTGACAAACTTCGATGTCACTCGAGCTTTTGTTTCTTTACAAGTCGTCGATGATGGTTGAACGTGAGCCTCATGACTTGCAAATAACTACGAGACCCAATTATAGTAAAGTGTCAGGATTGAACTCAGAGAGAATGCCATAATGATTTGAGTCATTAATTGAAAAGCCGAACAACATGGATAAGAACACAATAAAAAAAAAAGTGAACACAAAAAGTAGATCAACAAAGAAGACCGAACTGACCGATTGCCAAGGTGTGTATAAGAGAGCGGGCGGGGGGGGGGGGTAATGACAAAACATATGCAAATAGTCCGATTAGAACGACCAGTTCAGGTAGGAATTGGATCTATGAGAGTAGGGAAAAGAAAGTATATTTTTAACGGTTTGAATCACCACAACAATACGCAGTAGATACTCAACTTATAACCAATCTTTCCATAGTCATGTTATGAAGGAGACAATTATACTCGGTATTGCATTTTGCAATCAACACTTGGAAGATCATGTAGTATAAAAGCAATTTCATGCTCAGCTCTCGCATTTTTAATAGAAAAACCTTAGACTACATAACATATGAATAAAGACATGATATTATTAATGCAAGTCGGGCTCTTCAAACTCTAGAATAACAAGCATTCGATAAGACATACTTATAAAAACCTCTTCCTTTTTTTAAATCGACAAAACAAGACAAGTCAAAGCAACTACAAACAAATGGCGGATGTCCTACAAAGATCAAACCGATTTGTCTAGTCTTCTTCAATGTCAAAAGTATCAAAAAACATAAAATGAGGCTAAGGATTAAGAACAAGCAAGGTGACACCTTGAGGTGCCAAGTATGGATTATTGGAAGTTCCATTGAAGAGTCATGAAGCAAAAAATTAAGGCTTGTAGACACAAGAAGGCATAGTGGACACTTTCGGTAAAACATAGTTATAAGAAGCCTCAAAATGAATTAGAAGACCCACAAGTATCGAGGTATACAACTTTATAGTTTATATTGAGAGTTTAATCCTTAAGAAAACCCCGAAATTGCCCAACAACAGTAGTCAGGGGCTAGGTCTGCTCGATTGGCCTGGCCATAGACTGGGGAAAGCCTCTAGGAACATGGTCCGGTCTAGTGGTCCAGACCGGACATGCTAAATTTCGTCGGGTTCTTTTTTAGCTTGTTTGTGTGATGTTTGAGGTGAAATCCTCAATGGTTGTTTGGCTACGGTTAGACTTGTTTATAATTAGCATTTGTATAGTACTATATTATTTATAGAGCATCGAAGCAACACTTTTGCTAAAATATAGTATAAATCACAACAATACTTGTTATTAAATATGTGTTTCAAGTCCAAACACACCCTTACTGTGTGTATTGAGAAATAGATTCTTAGAGCGTGCGAGTAAACACTAAGGGCCCGTTTGGTTTCAACTCCGAAATCGGAAACGGAATGGAAACGAATCTAGGGTAATAAAAATGTGGAGAATCAAGTGCATTTTGCCTTAAACCATAAGGAATGATTCCATACAATATTATGAATAAGGATATAGATATGAACTAAATTCGTTTCCATTCCGTTTCCGTTTCCGTTTCCGGAAACAAACGGGCCCTAATTGTTTAAAAACTTATTACGGGGATAGAAACATACAAAAGAGCATATAAATCCTGCAAAGAAAATAATATAAACTGAGAAAGATAGATGGGTTTGATGTTTTTATAAATTGAGTACACATGCATAAACAAATTTGATTGTTTACTTTCCTTCTTACAGAATACAAGCTAACATAACATGCAGTAATAATAGATTTCCTAAAAATAAAGTCAACCCAATTAGTATTTTAGGGTGAGTAGGGTTTTACAATCTCAAAACCCACCTCAAATTGGACGAGTTCAACAAAATTCAGAGGAAACCACCACCAAACTATTTGTTCAAAATCAAAACCTCCTGGTGCACACAAAGCTAAAGCTCTTGGTAAGACAACTATTTTGACAACAAAGACTAGCGACTTCTCTCTTCTTGTGCTGCACACAGCCACACATAAATGCATGCTAACAAAAACAAAAACGAAAACACAAACAAAAAAGTAGCTGAAGAAGATGGGGTCATACAGGGTGAGAGTAGAAGACACATTGATAGTTTTGACACTAGATGGGTGAGAGAGGCTCATTTGAGATGCCCCGCAAAAACTCGATAACTATCCACGAAGAAAGAGCATCTGAAACCAGTACAATTTCCTGATCCTTGATTGTGTAGTCTTTCACATGATAGTACAGCGTCCTCTTTCCTCGTTTTGCTGCTGTACCGGCTGCTGGGATCTCCCTGGGTCGTTTGGGTTGTACGTAAACTCTGAAGTGTCTAGCCCATACTGGTTTCAAAACATAAACACATAATGATCAGCAGAAACAAACAACCCGCGGTAATTCAGAAGATCTTTGTGGGAAGAAAAGTAATAACGTATCAGCTTCATCCATGATTCAAATTATGCCATAAAAAGGGCAACACAGACAATGAAGATCCTCTACTCCACTCCACTCCGGCACTCCATATTCCACAAGGTGTCACATAAATATAAGTTAGGTCATAAGTTGACATTAAATAAATTTAATATTATAATTATCTTATATATTAACATTCTTATATGTCCATATAAATAATTTTTACAAAAACATATTTTAAGATACACGGGTCATAATTCACAGTGATCCTCCATAGTCTATAATGACTTGGAAATTTTCGTGTTTGAATATCGTGTGGTGGTTATAATATTCATATCTAATTTACAGTAGCTAAGTTGTAGGAAATTTATATTGATCAAGTGACTTTAGGTATGCAGTCACAAGTTGAGTAAAAGTTATTAAGGTATGGTACATTTGAAGCTTCAGCAAGTTTGATATGGACAACATGCTGGTACTAAACTTAAAGATGCATAGAAATCATTTAGGGAGCTCTACAAATGAATTGTATAAGCAGAACTAGACCATCACTAGAAAGCAACATAAATTATGGACCAAAAGGTTACAACGGCTCAAACCTTTTCTCGCATACGTGCACTCCATGCATCACTCCTGTTAGTACGTGGGTCCACAACAGGAGAAACTGGGACTCCTGTTGCAGGAGGGGGTCTATTGATTAATGGCTGCCTAGCGGATTGCCTCGGGTTAATAAAATCCTCATCACTGTCATATTCTGCTGGTGCATTTGCAGCCCTAACAAGAAGTGCTAATAAGAAAAGCACAGCCTGCATAAAAGTAGTAATATAAAATTCATCAGAATATCCGCTGCTATAATAGAGTTTTGCTAATGGTATTAGGATTTTTGGCTAAACCTTAAGTATACACTGTTCTTTAGCTTTTACTTACTTGGTTCAACCCTTCTTTATAATATAAAAAAAAAAGAATCCAGGAGGAAGCTCATCAGAATATATTTGCATTTTGATTGCATCAATGAGTCAGTGTGAAGCAAAATAAAAGAAAGAGAGATCGATAGATAAATACACAAGATCTGCTTGTCAAAAAGCTAAATATAAGTTATCAACTATCAGCTAACAACTAATCCAATTCAGCACCAGCTAAAAAAACTATATATATCATCTAATTGTCAAACAAGACAAAAGAGGACAAACAAATGCTGTCAAAGTCAGATAAATTATAGGATGAAACTCTTACGAAATTTATCAGGCCTGAGTTGAAGAGTAAGGGAATCCAGACTATTGCAAAGAAAAAGTGTAGCATGCGTAGACGTGATCGAAATTTTTTTACCAAAAATGCATAATACCGATAGCTCTTGGGTCAGGGTGATGATGGCCATGTTAAGCTTTCTAAATTTATATCAAGGGGCAACAAGAATATCTTTATTTTGATCAGTCATGTGTGATTATAAAGGTCTTTGAACATAAAATGGGAAAACCGATTGAAAAATGAAACAAGCAAGCAGAGTCCAACTTTAATGAAAAATCAAGTTTGTCCAAGAAATTACACTCATGCAAGTATTAATGTTCACCAAGTACAAATCCACTTATAGAGAAGTTCAGTGTAGAGGATCATCAATCAACACCCCAACTGATATCTGAAGGTCACTGTAAGTAACTAGTGATGTATCTGAAGTGAGCAGATTCATAACATATCACTTTAGTAAAGCTACAGAGCAAAATTATGACTTTTAGTTTTCTCACAAAGTCATAATATACAACAGCAGCCTCTAAGTCCGGGAGAAAAAAGATGCACCTCTTCTACTAGTTTCATACATTTATTCCACAATTTTTACTGTAAGGCCTTCAGAACTAAATGATGTTCACAGATATTCACGAGAAGACAAAATAAGAAAGTCTTTCTTACTTCAAAAATAACAATTCCAAGAGCAACCCACTTAGCAATGCTCCAGTGCTCCTTTAGAAAAGCATAGATCTTGTCAAAATCTCCAGTACTGTCAGTTGGGATTTCCTGCACAAGACAAAAGTAGTCAGGCATTAGGCCAATATATCATTCATCAGTGCTAAAAAAATCAGCGGTCATGAAACTTACATCTTCCCAGCTGCTGTTGAAGAACATGAAAGCAGCGCATCCGAGCTCTATGAGTATCAATAAGATCACCAATAAAGCATACTGAGTTTTTGTTAAGGTAGAACAGAAGTTACTACAATTACTCATGTAAGTCTATACTTTATGCTATGAAAATTAAAAAAAAAAGAAATAAACGAGCATTTGTGTTGTTGTGGAGTGTCTACTTTCTGTAAAGTAGTTGTATAGATCATAGATAGAAGTATTGATTATCCCTTGTGTAGAGGTGTAGGTAGTCTTTATTCCTTCGCCTTTTAATATATTTGGACATTAATTTTCCTCAAAGAGTTCCAATAAGGAGATAAGTCATCAAGCTCTAATTTCATGTCTGTGGACTCTAGCTTGAAAGGCAAAGCATGGACAAGCTTCACTTGTTCCCTCAGGCATATGACATAGACATCACTTATAAGGATACACAAGTAAGGCAGCAACCGTTCCTTGCTGATGCTCCAATACAGCCGAAACATGAGATGATAAAAAGGACAACTCCAACACCAACAAACACACACAAAAACCTGCAGTCAGAGAAAAATATAATAAAGATTGGTTAAAAGTGAAAACCATACCATAAAAGGAAACAAGCTACTGGGAATTGCATTTTAATGTTTTTAAATGTCAAATATATAAACAGGTCATGGCGAGAAAATGGTTTCCTTGCAGAAGCATGTGATAACCACTGCAATAACATTATAGTCATGTGCAAATTTAAATAATACATTCTCTTTAGCTATTTTGGACAAGGTCCGTAATTTCCTTCCTCAGTTTAATATTTCTTAAGGGGAAGGTAATGCAATAAATTTCTTGTTCAAAGTGGTAAAATATACTCCAAAACCGAGGGATGTTTCCCGTCACCATTTCTAGACAAGGTCACAAAACGCCAATAGAATAAGGGAAAGATGCAAAGCAGAAAATATCAGTTGGTAATTGGTATACTATTATATTCCATTTATATCAAAGAACAACATCAAGACAAATATCACAAAAATATGCCTGCAATAAAATATCTGTGAACGGTAACAATTCAGGGAAAGCTATAGGGATATATCAAAAGCAACCAAATATCATAAACAGTGACACTTGCACAAATCTATCATCCAGATAAGATAAATATACCATGTTGCTTCACAAATGTAAATTGACAAGCCATGAAAGGACCTCCATAAATGATATGCGTTAAATACAGGGAGAGGCATTACCAAGCTGAAGATATATCATCCCAAATACTGCTGGACAGTGACACCGTAGCAAGGAGAGGCCGTCCAAGCCGAATTAGATCATCCTCATTGTTAACAGGTGCCATTGAGGCCAAGTTCAAAGAAGATGACTGCTGATACTCGACGAATAAGTATATCCCATATCCCACCATTGCTAACCCAGCAAGAGTCATCAAAAAATTGAGCAACTTCAAGATGCATTCCAAAAACCCGCGACATGCCATTTTTCTGTGGTCAGCACACTCGGGTAATCCTGTTGCTTTTTAGAAGACGTTCAATTTCCTTTAAAACATCTATTTATGACACAAGCTTGCATCTGCAAAATAAAGAAAAGTAATCTTATATTCATGAAAACCATTCTGAAAAGTACAGCGATGACAATCAACAAACATCAGGGAGTATTGCAAGAGAATAGCATTGAAAATCAGATTAACCTAATCAAGGACAAAATTCGATAAAAGTGCAACGGAACCCTTGACCAATCGGATCGGAACGATAATGCCAGAAATTTTCCGGCAACCTAAAACAATGTAATGCTTCACAACATCCAGAATAATATTTGATTCGGCAAAAAGAAAAATTGAGCGATGATCAGAGCTGAATGCTAAGATCGCAATTGATGAAAGATGAATCCAAAACAGGATGGGAAATTAGATTAGGAATGCTTACGATGAAAATAAATGAGGAATACTTACAGAATTTGAGGGCGAAAAGAGGGAGGGGAGGATCTTAGATTGCGGTGGCTTTGAGAGGGGAAGAAATTTGTAGAGAGAGAAAAAGGGAGGAGGTGGAGAGAGATAAAGGTTGACATATGTTTTTGCGAAGAACATGGGCAGCTGGCGAGGGGATGTTTTGCTTGTCACTCCGAACCGTTAGATATTACGGCAAAGTCTTTTTCTTTCTCAACACTTTCTTCTTTAATTTGCATTCAAAGTTGAGTATTTATTTGCACAATATTTGAAAATTTATTACGTACAAAAACATTCTCATCAAACATTTATGCGATAGCAGTAACTATGATTGTGTTTTGCATTATAATTTCTAAATAATCGACTTACTAAATATCCAACTTACCACTAATCATAAAAAATATAATTATCAGGTAATATTTTTTTCCTCAAAAGTTTTTACACATTTCCATTTCAATGTAAACACTATCAAAATAATTAAACGTAACAGTAATATTCATGTTATTTTTCACAGTGTCAAATTTACTTATATCAACATCATACTCATACATGCATGTCTCATTGTATACCTAACACATTAATTTTTTTTCAATATTTTTATAAGTTGTATTTGTAAAGAAATATATGGTGCCAACGCGTATTGTGATTGCACTTCATAGAGACAGACATATAATCGCAATACACAGTCGGTAAATTCATCAATTGTGCTATCAACTCAAAATCATAATCAGAAGGGGGAAATGAAATATTTTTTTTTTTGTTGAAATAACAAAAAATAATATAAATGTTCAATTATATAAAGAAAAAATGAGGGAAGTAGGGCTCCTAAAATTTTACTTTTGCAAAGTGGGCTCCTAGTATAATTTAGGCCTGCAAAAAAATTAATAAGGATGAAAGAGTGAGCGAGAGATAAGGATGAAACGGAGATCCACCGGAGTTTCAACGACAGGGAGCGAGAATTAGGGCTCCTAAATGTTCAACATCATACTCATACAGATCTAGAAAGGAACGAAAGAGAAGAAGGAGAAATAAGGATAAAACGGAGATCCACCGGAGTTTCAACGACAGGGAGCACTGTTTCGCCGCCAGGACATTTGGCCACCAAGCCGACACCGAAGGGTGAGCGAGAGATCTAGGGTTTCCTTCGAGCGGGAGAAGGGCAAGCGAGAGATCTAGGGTTTCGCCGGGTTTCGCCGTCAAGGTTGACACGAGGAGGGGCTACGCCACTGGTACCACAAAGCCGGCACCCACTTCTCCTTTCTTTACCCTCTCCCTCCGGTGAAGCCGGCACACTTCTTCTGAAGCCGGCGCACTCCTTCTTCGTCCGCTAAAGGCGGCGCCCACTTCCCCTTCATTTGCGCCCTATTCTTCAACCTTACCCAAACCGCGCCCACTTCTCCTTTCTTTGCCCTCTTCTTCCTCCCCTGAAACCGCTTGGGAACGTTATTTTAATGGCGGATCTCCCTTCCTTTTTTGCTCAGATTCTGGCGCCCTCTTACAGTCTAGGGTTTACGCAGGCTGTTATTGAAGCAGAGGAGCGTAGGATGGCCGGCGAGACTTCGATGGCGGATGAAGCTAGGGTTTCCGCTGATACTAGGGTTACCCTTACCCAATTGTATGCATACGTAGTTACTTTTTGGGTATGATAATGTTCACTTATTTAGATTATATGAATATCTGTTGGAGTATATGATACGTGCTTACCCAAAAAATGCTTACCCAATTCCAATATGGATATGTGTATATTAGTGTTGGAGTATATGGATATGTGCTTACCCAATTGTATGCTTACATGTTTACCCAAGTTCAGTTATTTAGATTATATAGATATGTGTATATTAGTGTTGGAGTGTATGGATACCCAAGAAGTTTGACATTACCCAGGAAGATGAGAAGTTTCAGATTATCCCGAAATACATTACCCAGGAATTTTGAGATTACCCAAGAAGTTTGACTGGTTTAGATTACCCCGAAATACATTACCCAGGAAGATGAGAAGTTTCAAGCTTTCAGCTTACCCCGAAATACATTACCCAGGAAGATGACAAGTTAGAGATTATCCATGGATACAAACAAACACTGCTTACCCACAAATAGAAAATGTAAACAAGCACTGCTTACCCACAAATAGAACATGAAGTTTCAGTGTTTTAGATTCACAAAAACAAAAGATGAGAAGTTTCAGATTACCCACAAATACATTACCCAGGAAGTTTGAGATTACCCAGAAATAGGAACAAACACTGCTTACCCAGAAATAGAAGCTCAACAAGCCGTCCAGATTCTTGCGTTTCAATTGGAAGAAGAAAAGAGCTGCATATGGATACCCATATATAAATTTACGTTTGAAAGGAGGGAAGAAGAATGGACAATGGAGGAAAGAAGATGGGCTAGCTGAATTTATTGGTCTATTTTCTGATTTTTTCTACATGTCACCTATCAAATCAGTCTACATACCTATGTCCCTTACTTTTCTGATTTTTTCTACAATAGGATCCCATTTTCTAAATGAAATTATGAGATATCCAAAATCCAAACATTATAAAAGGCCTACATTGCACATTCAGCCTCAATTAAATTATAGAATTTGTGTTTCTAAATAATAAGAAAGTAATAATTATTTTTTGTTTGGAGGTCACGACTTACGCTGACATTCATAAAACATTGGTTAAAAAGAGAACCGATCTTCAAACCATGTTTTATACTAGTTTTTACACATAGCCCTTTGTTTGGGTTAGCCGCCGCTGTTATTTAGCGCATACTTAAATTACTAATAATGCACGTTTGTCCGTGACGGACAAACGTGCATTATTAGTAATTTAATAGAGGTTGTCCGTGACGGACAACCTACGTCTGTCCGTCACGGACAAACTTTATAATATCTTTATTTTATTTTATTTTATTTTATTTTTGGATAAATAATATCTTTATTTTATTTTAAATTAAATAAAAAAAATTATCTTTGGATAAATCTTATTTACGGAAGATAATATATTTATTTACATAAATTATATCTTTATTTTTAACAATCATAAATCTTATTTACGGATAGATAATATATTTATTTACATAAATTATATCTTTGGATAAATCTTATTTACGGATAGATAATATATTTATTTACATAAATTATATCTTTGGATAAATCTTATTTACGGATAGATAAATCTAATTTAAGGATAGATAGTATATTTATTTACATAAATTATATCTTTGGATAAATCTTTATTTTATTTTATTTTTGGATAAATAATATCTTTATTTTAACAAGCATAAATCTTATTTACGGATAGATAAATAATATATTTATTTACATAAATTAAAAACCATAAATCTTATCTTTGGATAAATAATATCTTTATTTCCATAATTTAACAAACATAAATCTTATTTTCGGTTAAATAAATAATATCTTTAGTTCCATAAATCTTAATTTTGGATAAATAATATCTTTTTTTCCATAATTTAACAACCCTAAATCAATATTTTTCATCCTATAAACCGTAGTCAATCCCCTCCAACCCTCATTCAGCCATCTATTCACAAAGTCTATTCTTATTAAAAAAGCAACTTAACAATGTCATACGAGGAAGATTATGATATTGATGATGAAGAAAGATCTTTGAGTTTTGAGAACGAAGACGAAGATATTGTTGAGGTAAGTTTTGTTTATTTTGATCATTAAAGTTGAAGTCATTAATCGTGTTTGAACTTAGATATTTAACCATTGATCGAGTAAATTGAATTTGATTAGTACGTATATTTTGTCCGTTACGGCTGTTCGATGACTGTCCGTTACGGACAATCACCATCTGTCCGTAACGGACAGTCACCATCGTCCGTAACGGACATATGGTGACTGTCCGTTACAGACAGATGGTGATTGTCCGTAACGGACAATCATCGAACAGATTGACCAAATTTTTTTTTTTAGGGTTTGGAGGAGATAGATGCGGACGTTGATAATCTTAGCATTGATGAAGGATCAACAGATGGCGTAAATGCATCCGTCTCAGAAGCGACGAATAATGATTACTCTAGCCTGTTCACAACCGACATAAACTTCAATAGTCGAGAGGAGGTAATAGGATGGGTTCGAAAAGTGGGACAGGAAAATAAAATGGTTTTTTCTGTTTGTCGGGTAAAGAAGTCCGTCCTCGGTAGTTTGGGAACGACATGGTTGTCGTGCGAGAAATATGGAGCATACAACCCAAAAAAGGTGCAGCCAGCTCAGAGAAAGAATTCATCGACGAAGAAAAGCGGGTGTGAATTCGTGATTCAGGTTTTTGAGACTTACCAAGGTTTATGGAAAGTTCACGTGCAGTGTGGTGTCCACAACCACAAGCTTGGAAGAAATTTAAAGGGTCATGCATTAGCGGGAAGGATGAACGAGGATGAGAAGAAGTTAGTAAAGAACATGTGGACCAGTAATTGCACCCCTGCCCAAATTGCGAGTGCTTTGAGCATTGATAAAGATAACAACACCAGGATGAGACAAATCTACAACCAGAGGCAAAAATTACGTAAAGAAGGTTTGGATCAAAGGACAGTCGCTCAACAATTTTTTTTCGAATGTCGTAAAGAGGGCTATTTCTGTGAACATAGGGGAAACAAAAACGGTGAAGTTACCGACATTTTTTTCGCACATCCGGAATCAGTTGCCCTCCTTAAAGCATTCCCTTACGTATTAGTAATGGACTCAACATACAACACCAACATGTAAGCTTTCACAGTTATTTACTTTTCCGTTAGATGTCCTTTTTTTATGTATTTAAAATTAACGCTTTGATATTATTTTTTTTTACAGATACAAGATGCCATTTTTTGAAATTATTGGGTTCACATCGACATGGCTGAATTTTAACGTTGCTGGTGCTTTTCTATCCACGGAGAAGGAAGAGAATTATGTCTAGGCGATTGAACAACTTGCAAAGCTTTGTAGGCGCGTCGAGAGGACACCAACTACAATTGTGACGGATCGAGAGAAGGCTCTTATGAACGCACTTGATCGTATTTTCCCAGAAACACAGTTTCTTTTATGTCGCCGTCACATATTCAAAAACATTGAAGGAAGGGCTAGGAATAATCACATGGATAAAAAACTCGCTCGAATATTTGCCAATAGTTACTCGGGTTTATTTACATCCAAAACGGAAGAGTCTTACGAGAGACGGTTAAATGAACTTGAAAACAAGTGGAAGAGGAGAGGACATCTTCTGCAATATGTGAGGACGCAATGGCTAGATCCTTACAAAAGACGAATTGTTTCCGCGTGGACTTCTTGTGTTAAACAATTTCAGTCGTTGCACCACAACATCTCCCTCAAAGCTTTTTTACTTATTATCGATGAGTACAATAAAGCTCGTGCTAACAAGCCCGATGGTCCGTGCACATGTTCATTTCCGACGACTCATGGTCTGCCGTGTATGCACTTTATTTGGGGTTATATGAAGAAAGAAATGTCTATCCCTCTTACAGATGTGCATGAATTCTGGAAGAAGTTAGATATCGATGACGTGGTTCCGGACTCAGAAAAAGGACGAGACGTGCGTCGAGTTGCAAGAAATTTAATGACGGAATTCTGCGAGAAAGATTTTCCAAACCTGAGCCCTACTCGACAGTTGGATGTTGTAAATAAAGCTATAGAAACTGCTTTTCCGGAGAGGACCAGTTTGCGGGAACCTGCTAGGGTTGCGACTAAAGGAAGACCGAAGGATAGTCCAAACAAAAGATTGCCATCCGATTGGGAGTTAGCAGGTACCCCACCCAAAAAACAAAGAGGTCGACCCCCAAAGAACCCTATTCCAGTATCAAATCCATCTCCAATACCAGTATCAAGTTCATCTTCTAATACCGATTTACCACCCAAAACACCTTTGAAGAGAAGTATATCCACGCATAACCCTGATATTTTAGTAGAGTGGCTTGGAGCGATTCGCATTTGGATTAAAAAGTATGTAATAAGTTGGAATAATGTTAGAGGGGATGGAAACTGTGGTTTCAGAGCACTACATCATGCAATCTACGACACAGACACAGACGAAGGATGGCGGATGATTAGGCGACTGATGTTAGCAGAGCTCCTTTCTCATAGCGAGTTGTATGAGGGTTTTTGTCATCAACGTAACATCGATGAGACGATTAAAGCACTTGGATGGAATGGAGACGGTTTTGCACCACCAGAATATTGGTTTAATGTGACGGACATGGGGTGTTTAGCTGTCACTGCATTGCAGTGTATTGTTGTAGCGTACGGTGGGTGCGACTACACATATGTTCCACTATATCGTCGAGAAGAAGGAATTACTTCGAACTTAGAGTTTCCAGAGATCCATATATCAATAGTTCCCAACCAGTATCATTACATCAGGGTATGTCCTTTAAGATCTTTTCATTTATCATTTTCGGTTTTGTTCTTCACAACATATATGTACTAATGTTTTTTTTTCTATTTGTTTTAGCTAACACTTGAAGAGGATTGTCCTTTACCAGAGATTCTTAAAACTTGGGCGCACTTTCGTAACGACACGGTTGATGGTATTGAAGTCAGATTAGCTCATCGCCTCACTCGCTGGAAGGAGTTACATTTACAACATGAACGAATAACACGGATAGATCTTGGCACAGTTTAGTTGATCTTCTTATTAGTTTAACTTGTTAATTTTAACTTTACGATCAGACATATTTTCTTAAGGTTTAGTCATTTATATTATGTTAAGGTTAAGTTTGCTTATATAGTTATCGTTTATATTTAGTTAAATATAACGCAAAAAGTTAAGTACGAAGTTTAAACATACAACGAAACAAGTTTAAACATACACAAAAATGTAGACATAAGATTCAAAAGTTTAAATACACAATACAAACCCAAAAAAAGTGCATACACAAGCCTACTCGTCATCGTCATGACGAGTACCGCTACCTTGTCCATGATCGTAAGAATAATCTCGGAGATCAGGAAAATAATCTACATAACTGCGTAAGTCCTGATGCAGGGAAGGAGGGATAGAAGGATCACCAATATACCCCCTAAATCGTGTAGCGTAATCGTAAGGGTCCAACTGGCCGTCAAATGTCGAAGGTGGAGGTGGAGGTGGAGGAGGAGGTGGAGGAGGATGCATCTGCTGAGCACCTGGGCGTATAAACCGGTGCGATCGGTCTGTATACCACGCCATATAATCGTCGGTGGCGGTATATCCAGGACCGTAACGTGCAGCCATCTCCTCAACCGTGACGTGATGGTGCTCCCATCTATCCCACGCCCAGCTACCTCGAGGATAGCCAACTCTGTAGCTCCTGGGATCCTCGACCCTAATGGCATAATCAGGCTGTATCAGCGGAGGTGGAATAGTCTGAACGTATCCAAAAGCCCTCATGTTCCTGTATGGATCGTAGGGCTTTGATATGTCCATGAAAGTCAACAGCCCGTGAAACAACGAACGCTGTAACTCTCTATCAGTGAAGTCCAACTGGCCGTATGGCTGCCAGTTCACCTGTTTAAAAAACAGACAACATTGTTAGAAAATAAACACGTTAGTTGACAAAAAGATTACAACTATTCAAATGTAATGGACTTGCCTGATCAACAGTCATCTCGTCAAGCATCCGTCTATAATCACGGGTGTCCCTCCTGACAGGCCTGATCTCGAATCTCGCCGCCCAAGGCATCCCATGCTCCCAGCCCTCGACAACATCCGGTGCAAAGCATGGAAAATAAAGGTAGATCCATGCCTTTAACAAAAAAGAAATAAAAGTTAGACAAATAATACAAATTAAGTTACGAGAATAATAATATGAGTATAGAGGATATATTTTACCTGCAGCAGCGTGAGACAACCGCACATCTGGCGACAGTCGACCCTAGTGGCCTCGCCCATACGCCTATAGAGGTAGGCGAGTGTCGCCGTACCCCAGGATGTCGTGATCACCTGATCAAGATCCTCCACCAATATCAGTAAATCTGGAGAAATCTTGTGCTGCGATTTGTCGGTGAACAGCGTCGATCCCAGCAGGTACAACAACCATCCGGACGCTGCAGTCGTCGGATACAGATGTGAATATCCGTCACACTGATCCAGTAAAAAGGAATGTGACAGCCCTCGACGGCGTACATCTCCGGCAGTCATCTGCTCATCGGTAAAATCAAAAAACTCCTGCACTCGGATGACAGAATCAGCTCTGGCGATCACCTGAGTAACCGCCGTACCGGATATGGGAATGCCGAGGATGAGCTGGACATCATGAAGAGCAATGGTCATCTCACCCCAAGGCATGTGCAGCTGGTTCACCTCGGGCTGCCATCTCTCGATAAAAGCGTCCAGTAGACGCACATTCAGATGCCTGTACATAAGACCCTGCAGATGGGTCAGTCCACTGGCGTGCGCTAAACCCGACCAAGCCTCCTCATCCAGTGGCCAGGCGTCCAGCTGGCTGGCTCTAGTATGATAGTGAAGCGTATCACGATCCTACATAGAAAAAGAAATTTAATATATAACTAAAAATATTATAACATTAAAGATGCATTTATTAAACATATTTATTGCGTACTCACCATGTCATGCCAGACGTGGAGAGCGGTGTGAGCCTGGAAACTCCTGAGTATCTCTGGTATACGAGGTCCCCCTCCACATGGACCTCGAAGATCGGGCTGAAAGGCCTGCCGAGTAAGAGGTACTGGTCTAGGACGATCGCCCAGAGCACGAGGAAGTACCTCCTCAAGTACCTCCTCCACAGGAGCTGGCGAAGGTGGCCTCCTCCCTCGGCGTCTCCTCTCAGCTGCAGACTGCTGATGTGAAGAAGAAGGAGCATACTCCTGCTCCCGCTGGGAAGAAGAAGGAGCATCCTGCTGCTCCTGTCGGGAAGAAGAAGAAGCAAACTGCTGCTCCTGCTGGTAAGGAGCACTCAGATTCTCGATCTGAGAATAATATCCGGCACCAAACGAAGCACCACCTCCAGTATAGGAGCTATGTCTGGCTCCGCTAAAAGCATGGTGAGGAGGGCTCGGTGGAGCAATGTCACGCGCAATACCAGATGTACTACGCCGCGTGACTCCCGACTCCTGTGTCGGGAACTGCTCCTCACCTCCAGAGTAAGGAACTGGCTCTCGTGCCTCGTGTCTAGAGTGGACATCCCGCTGTCCCCTCAGAGAACGCATGCCACTGTGGAATACTTTCCTGAAGTATCCCAATTCACTGAACCTCTTGGAGTCCTTGTTTGGGTTCCTTTCCATCTGCAAACAAAAACAACAAATGTTAATAAAAAGGAAAAGAAAAAAAGGGGAAAAAACAAATTTAAAAAAAAAGGTAAGTTGTCCGTAGCGGACAACAAATTTGTCCGTCGACGGACAACAAACTTGTCCGTCGACGGACAAAGTAAGTTGTCCGTAGCGCACAACTTACTACGGACAAGTAAGTTGTCCGTGACGGACAACTTCTTCTTGTCCGTCACGGACAGAAGACGCTTGTCCGTCAACGGACAAGCGTCTTCTTCGTTCAGCAGATCGCGAACGCCAACAATGGCGTTCGCGATCTGCTCAATCAACCTCTCTAAAACAACTAATTAACTTCAACCCTAACTCATATTTATCGATTTTAGTAACATATAAGCCCCTAAACCTCTCTAAAACAACCCAAATCGAACAAATTAAACCCTAAACCTAAACCTAACTAAAACAAACAAATTTAAACGAAACTAAAACGAGAAAGTTATGTTCTTACCTTATATAGCAGTAGAGAATACGAGAAATGTGGAGAGAGATTGAGAGAGATTGCAGCCGAAGATCGAGCGAGATCGTCGTAGGTGTTCGTCGCGGCGAAGAAAGGAAGAGGAAGAGGAAGAAAGGGAAAGATAAGAGCGTGGCTGTCCTTAATAGGGCAAAATGAGTTTGTCCGTCACGGACATAAGGAGTTTGTCCGTGACGGACAAACCCATTCTGTCCGTTACGGACAAACCCAATCTGTCCGTTACGGACAGAACCTTCCTTCCACCTTGGTATTTACAACATATATTTGTATCTTTTAGATCAACCAATAATGTGTACAACTTCATTACATTAATGAGTTTAATTACCTGTAGTAACATTTTCGTTAAATTTTAATTTAGTAAGATCTTTGAATGAACATAACGAGTTGTAAAGAACATAATGAGATAAAAATATCAATTTAACGCTATTGCCAGGATTATAAATTCCTGTCAATCCAAAATTACGTAACTTACTATCAATAAACGTTTCTTTTGTTCAAAATTTATAGATTTCGTAACAAACAAATAAAGTTTCAAGAAATAAACGTAACTTCATATCATACATATCTACGATCCAATGAAGGTAATGTTATTGAAAGGATTTAAACTTCCTTTTACAAAAGAAGATCAAATCAAAGATATTTTATTCAAAGGATTAACATTTTATTTCAATAAAGAAACAAAACTTACTTACAAACATAACAATTACAAAGGAATCAAAGTTTCAAGATCAATGTTACATTTTTAATAAATTTAAACATAAACACGATCAAATCAAAATGACGTTATTGAAAACATTTAAACTTTCTGTTAACAAAAGACAATCAAAAGGATATTAAATTTCTTTCAAATAAACCAAATTTTATAACTTTAATCCAAACATTTTCATTATATACATATAACACTTGTCCGTCACGGACAAGTGACATTTGTCCGTGACGGACAACTCCCATTTGTCCGTGACGGACAAATGGGATCAAATTACTAAATCATGCCCATTTGTCCGTCACGGACAAATGGGCATGATTAGTAATTTGGAGCTGCGCCAAATAGCCTACACGTAAAAAAAGAAAACATTAAAGTACAATAAATTTGAAGTCGTGGAGTGAACAATGAAAATAATGCAATGGAATATTCGATTTTTATTTGTTATTTCAGCAAATAACCCACGGCTTTTTCCATCGAAATAATTTACACCAAGCATAACAAACAAATGTCCAACACTCGATCGAAGCTTTAGGTAAAGGGTAACTTGAAATTTGAGACTCAGGTTTGAGTAAATTTGGCTTGAATCAACAGCTGGGTTTCTTGAACGAGCCTTTTTATGACTTCACCTGCAGGCAATATTTCCTTGATGAGTCCAACTCCTTCGCCAGCGTACATCACCATGCTCTCCAAGTCCCCTGTTGTCGTTTTGTTCGGGACCGTCCCTGCAAATCTTCGGATCTCTTTCTCCTATCAATCAAAGAAGAAACAAGTAAGAACAAATACTTGTTCATTCATTTCAATTACAGAAGGTTAGCTTTTTTAGATAGGAGGTTACCACTCCATTGATTGTCGAGTGGCCGATGACAGGTTGGTCTGATTCATTCACGTGCTCAGGGAGAGATCGCCATGTTGTGAAGAAAGGAGTGCAGAGAACACGTTGGGGTGCTCCCGGCCACCTTGCACGCCCATATATGCTAGTGTACTCGGTTTTCTCAAATTCGACTAACTTCTTCTTGTATGTAGAATGAGCAAAGCTTTCCTCAGTAGCAAGAAACCTGCACCATATGTGATCAACTATAAATATACGTCTAATAACTCGGATGTCTTACCCCAACTAGAAAAACAAAAGTCCAATAAGACTCTTGAAAACACTATGAGCAAAAACTAACTACGATTCTACAGTGAGGTACATAAGGGAAAAATGTGGCTCTGCAGAAGAATTCCTGTTTTTTCGGTGAATGAATGTGAAAATATGCAGCAGTGCATGGGGACAAATATACTGTTAGACTATATATAGTTTGATACCTAGTGCCCATACAGACACCTTGAGCACCGAGGGCCAGAGCAGCAACATAGCCACGGGAGTCCACAATGCCCCCTGCAGCGATTACTGGAATGTCTTTGTTTCCTACTAGCTCCACTATTCTAGGCAGTAATGCTATTAGTCCATCCTGAACAAGTGAACAAAACTTATGCTTCATAATCAATTTGGTCAAAAACTCAACACAGTAACATACAAGTAGAAAACTAAATAAAACTGCCATGACTTGTGAATGATCCATGTGTGGTCTCACAAATGAACCCGAGTGCCGGAGAACCTTTACCAAATCAGTACAGTGATATGGTATTCTCGTGAATTTCCAGACTATGGATTGGATAATATGCCGAAATTACATTAGTTTGTTGTGTCTCCTATAGTCCTATGGTACTAAATGAGTAGGCCATCAAAAAATGTAAGAAGTAAAAAACTTGTGTAAATTTCTTGACTTCTAACATATAATACCAATATATACAGTTAGGTGTGGAGTCCATAACACAAACCTTTCCAATCACATGTCCACCAGCCTCATGCCCTTGAACAATGATTGCATCAACACCAACACTGATGGCTTTAGCTGCAGCCTCAACAGTGCCAACCTTCAAACAAAGAAAAATACATTCTTTGTGTTAAGTATGCCTCTTAGAACGAGGAAAGAATCTGAGATTTAGATTTATGAGACATATACCAACATGCGAAATCCAGATGGTTCTTATTCCAAACTATATATTATACATAACCTGCCTCCCCAGAATAGGATAAACTTAGAGAAAAATGAGGGCCAAGATGCAGAAAATGCAACTCAAGCTCAATAAACAATGACATATAGATCAACTTTAAGACAACTACTTAACAACAACATTGAAAGGACAGATTCACAGAATGTGACTGAATGCATCTCAGGAGCTCAGATCCAAAGGGACCAGAATACTATTTCTAGTATCAGCAGAAGTTATCATAGTATACTTATCCACATCAAGGGAAAAATTACATGTAAAACAGAACTCAGGAGTAGTCCATTTCTTCTGTCAATGACATCAATCTGAATAGAAGCAAATTCACGTATTCCAAATAATGAGCCTTTGGAAACTTTAAGCATGGGCATATAACACTTACTTGAGGAACAACCTTCACACCAGCATCGTGAGCTTTCTGCACAAGTTCCTCCGAGACTTCACCCCAGTATACCTGCAATACTGCCACCTTCTCATCGAGTATCACCTTCAGGTTCTCTTCGTGGGGAAATGCCAAAACAACACCAATGCCAAACCCCTTGTCAGTCAAGGTCCTTGTCTTCCTGATCATCTCTCTTACAAGTTCTGGGGCTTCCTGATAGAACAGCCACAAAAACATCAAGCTAGTGAGTTATTTGTGATTATGTATATTTTACATCCATTCATAGAAGGAAGCTACATGTAGAATATTTCTTTCGGAAATAAAGGTAAAGCATGTTGGTAATTAGTGAATATCCACACAGTTCAAAGTTCCAATACAACAAGGCTAAAACACACTCAGAAAGTTAATAAATGTCACTTCTAAGAATTTGCAGAAATGGAATCTCATCTAGGAAAAAAGTCCATCAAGAATGTATAAAGCTCACAACTGAGGAATATATGTAGTAAATCACTGATAAAGTTATGCAACTATTGTTAGTCCATTGTTTTTAGGGTGACGTATAATCTTATCTTAAAAAATGAAACTATTCCAGTAAAACTAAGTAAAAATAAAAACATAAATGACGCTATTTGATTTATTCAATTATTTGGTTTGCCATACCTAAAATCAAAAGTTCAAAATACCTAAGAGTTCAAGATTAGGTGTCACTAGTTTTTCTTAAGGCAGTTATATTTGCCGAGCTAAGTAGCTCAAACTGAAGTCGAACAAAGCTCTGTTCAGGCTTGTTCACTTGATTAAACAAGCCAAGTATAAGCACATATTTAAGCTTTTGTTTGGCTAAGAAAACACCCCTAAAGCTGACTAATTGAGTCAATCTTCGGTTTTTATATGAGCCGACCCACTTGAGCTTGGCTCGGGTCCGTTCATCCAACTAAACAAACAGATTACAAAACACATGTTTAAGCTCGATTAAATGTAGGCTTGGCTCAATTTTAAACGAGTTGAACATGATCATATGCTCGGAAAACCCCCATTTCTTAGTGTACTTGTTCAGGTTTATTACACGCATTTATTTATTCATTCTTACACCTATGTGGTTTATTGACAAATGAATAATTCTTTCCCATATAGAATATAAGACTTATTTTCGGTGTAAGCGAGTCCTTTCAGGCCATTTTAGTGGAGATCAGTTGACATTTACATATCTTCTCCTAGGCCCTAGCTCTATCAATGTGGTCCTCCAAAATCAACTTATATTTGCCTCCTTCGGCATACATGAAAACTCTATTTGTTTGGCTGCATAAATAAATAAGGTTTACCACTAATTCTAATTTAAAAAATGTTGAAATCATTTCAATTTTGCTTGCTAAGATGAAAAAGCGCGAGAAAGAATCTCTGATAATGTTGATAAACGATATTAAGAATATTAAAATAGCAATAATATGACTTTACACCTTTAAATAGTAAATAAGTTTTACCACTAATTCTAATTAAGAAATGCTGAAATCATTTTGATTTTGCTTGCTGAGATGGAAAGGCATGAGAAAGCATCTCTCATATATCAATAATGATTGGATAAGAATATTAAAAATAACAATAATATGACTTTTACACCTTTACAAAGTAAATAAGTTTGGTACTTATTATCATATCACTAAGCAGAAGTTAGCGCAACTGTTACATATTTGTAAAGATCGATCACGGATAATTACTATTAAAATCCCCAAAATATGAATTAAAATTACAAAAGCAAGACATAGTAATCTCAAGAATCCGACAAGTTATGAATTTGCAAGTTTACTCAAGCTATACAAAGAAGCTCCGTTCCCTATCTTATCCCATTAATTGATTTGTTGCGAGTTTTGAGAACTTATCAGATAATCGAATGCTAGTAAATTCAAAAAGGAAATTGGATGAAGAAGACTAACAGAATCTGGAGCCCTGAGGAGACCAATACCACCGGCATTGGCAACAGCAGCAACAAGCTCAGGGCCGGAGATGTCCGGACCCAAAGGCGCCTGCACTATTCCATAATCAAACCCTAGAATTCCTCTATACCCCATCTTCCACACTCTCACAGAAAAATCCTTCCTCTTCCTTAGCAATTGCTTGCGCTTTTCTTCGTTGAATCGGACGGAATGAGAACCGCAACATCAGATTGGATCTTTGTAGCAACTTTTCTCTCTCTCTTTTTTTGAAAGAGGTTTCTGATTTGAATTTGTCTGGAAAACGTAAGCGACGACGTCTGCGTAATGCGACGCCAAAGATTACTTTGTTGAATTACTAATTCAGACGGAAAAGGTGTAAAGTATGTTTTTTATTCTAAAAATCTAAAATCACGAGGTTTTTAACGAACATGAATTTGTTCCTCAAATCTATTATACTTACTAAAAAGAGTCGTTTGAAATGGAGCTACCACAATTAAAGTCAATAAATTTTATTTTTTACACTATTTTTTAACAATAAAATCTTTTATTATTAAAATAATAATTTTATAGAAACCAAATCAGTATATCTTTATTTTTTACACTATATTTTAAACCATAAAATTTTTTATTATTAAAATAATCTATATCTATATCTATTATCAATTATCTTATATATATATTAAAGCAGAAGCCTCTATTGCCACGTGTCGCTCCCACAGTTAACCTCAACCCAACAAAATTTTAATGTCACGTGTCACCCACAGAATTAACGTCAATTTAAAAATTTTAAAAACATCTAATTTAAATAAAGGTTTTTTAGATTTCGAAGTTTTTATAGGAAAAGTTGTTAACAAAATTTATTTTCATTTATATTAAAAAATAGTCAGTTTGTGATATTATCCGCCAGTTTTTTTTTTATAAGAAAAATTGTTAACAAATTTTGTTTTAAAAAAAAATTAGTTAACAAACAATCTACGTTTTAACTTTGTTTTTATTTAAATTTAAAAAAATAGTAATTATGATATTATCCGCCAATTTTGTTTTACAAAAAAAAAGTTTTGTTTTCAAAAGAAAAGTTAGTTAACAAATTTTGTTTTCATTTAACTTAAAAAATGATAATTGTGATATTATCTCTCAAATATCCACCAATTTTGTTTTTAGAATGAAAGTTGTTAACAAATTTTGTTTTTAAAAGAAAAATTAGTTAACAAATTTTTTTTTTATTTAAATTAAAAAATGGTAATTGTGATATTATCTCTAAGCTGTTCGCCAATTTTGTTTCTAAAATAAAAGTTGTAACCAAATTTTATTTTTATTAATATTAAAAAAATTGCATCAAAAAGCGTATATATTTTCAGTTACATATTGCAGATCACAATCAAATAAATAAAAAAAATTAATCAGTATTGAAGAACAAATTTCAATTAAAAGGTTTATAAATATAGATTTGCTATATATATATGGCCACATGGGACGAGTGACTCCAGGTTCCAGATACATTCACCGATTCACGAACGAAGTAAGCCTGTTGAAGATTTTCCGGTATCTGCATCATTCGATCAAACACTAAGTACAGTAGATGTTAACAATGTAGTTCCATTTTAATCTTAGCATTCATCTAATTCAATTTATTTATTTTATAGTTTATCATGACAGACTAATATATATACCTATCTGATCTGAAACTCATTGCTACTCCTTCACTGAAGATTCAGATTCGTATTTTGCTTTTTATGGAACGTCACCGATATCAATCAAATCAATGATCAATGCCGGTTTGCAGGGTACAACAATTCAAGCATTCGTGAGGAAATCTTCTTTCAAACAATTTGCACATATCACCGAGTCCAATATATATGATATTGCAAATTTTGGTTTGAATGCTTGAAATTCGTATCTGTATTTTCTTACTAATTGATATATTGACTTTTATAAAAGATTATATGCATTGATATATACTTCAGTTATATTGTTTTTTTATCATTATTGACTAATTACCTTTTTTAGATCCAGTGTCATAAGTCTTTTGATCATCTGTATTTTTTTTACTAATGATCAGATAATTAAATTAGTATTTTTTTATAATGTTATCTTATCTTATATATATTAAAGCGGAAACGCTTATCTCCACATGTTATCGCCAAGATATTTTTCAGCCCAATTATCGAATTAGGTAATTTTTATAAATAAAATATAGGGAAATTCCGGATGGTACCCTCGTGGTTTGGGGTATTCCGGATTTTGTCCACCAATTTTTTCAAGTTCGGATGGTACCCTTAAGTTTATGTTATTTTCCGGATTTTGCCCAAATTCATTACACTTTTTTAAATTCCATTAAAAACATACAAAAGAAAATAAACTAAAATTAAAAAACAACTCAAAATAGAAATAATAATTTATTTAATTTAAAAATAAAGTAAAACATTAACTTTTATAAAAAATATATATTATATTAATTTAAAAATAAATAAATAAGATAAATTTTAAAAAAATTCAAAAATAAGTGTTTTATTTTTTTTAAAAATAAACAATTGAATTAGCATATTTTTTACAAAATCTAAAAATATAAGTTTTATACTTTATTTAAAAATAAATAAAATAAGGACTCTTTTAAATAATAAAAAAAAGTACTGTTTTAATTTATTATTAAAATAAATAAATAATTTTTCAATTTTATTTATTTCCCAAAACTAAAAGAAAGAAAATAAAGTAATATTAAAAAATAAAAATAGAAAACTGAGTTACTCAATTTAATAATAAATTAAAACAGTGATTTTTTTTAAAAAAATTTAAAAAATCCTTATTTTATTTATTTTTGAATAAAGTATAAAACTTATTTTTTTAGATTTTGTTAAAAAATGCTAACCCGATTTATTTATTTTTAAAATAAAAGAAAACACTGATTTTTTTAAAATTTTTAAAAATTATCTAACGAATTTATTTTTAAATTAATCTAATATATATATTTTTTAAAAAAAGTTACTGTTTTACTTTATTTTTAAAATAAATAAATTATTCTTTCTATTTTAAGTTTTTTTAAATTTTAGTTATTTTCTTTTGTATGTTTTTAATGAAATTTAAAAAAGTGTAATGAATTTGGGCAAAATCCGGAAAACAACATAAACTTAAGGGTACCATCCGAACTTGAAAAAAGTGGTGGGCAAAATCTGGAATACCCCAAACCACGAGGGTACCATCCGGAATTTCCCTAAAATATATGGGTATGTCTAACATAGTCCATTAATTAGCATAAATTAATCAATGTTCAAATAATTGTTCCACAAAACTTATACTTTAACATATTATAATATTTGATTATAAAATTATATTTAAATTATAATCCCGCACAAGGTGCGGGTAATACACTAGTACATACTAAAACAGAGTGCATGATTTGATGACGTGGCATGCTGTGGAAGCAGCAATCAAAGGGAGCTCCCACAATTTTTTGGCCAATAAATCTTTATTTTTTACGCCAGAAAATAATTTTTTTTACTAAACTAACAACTGCTATTCAAAATTGTACGTAACTTTTTTTTGTTGAAGATTCTCCAAAATTTTATACGTCAATAAATCTTTATTTTTTAAGCCAGAAAATCTTTTGTTATTAAAATACCAATCACTTATTGGAAGATTTCACGTAACCTTTTTGTTAGCGAATCTCTAATTTTTAATTCTTTTGTCAGACAAATTTATTATAATAAAAATACATTATAACCGATCAGATAATTATCAAAGGCTCAGCCGAATTTTACGGTTAATTTTAACCAATTTATAAAATCTAGCCGGATCTCAATTTTATCAGATCTTATCATATCCTTGAAAATTCCACAATACGCTTCCTACGTGTATTCTATAAATACCATACTCCATTATGTAAAATTGTATCTTCTGCTTTGTTATTCTTCCCAATACCCTATTATTCAATCCTCTCATTGATTCGTTCTTCTAAAGGTAATTTCGTTCCTATTCTCAAATATATAACCCGTTACTTCATAACGGATATTAATTTATCATTTCCATCTTTTTTAAAAGCTGCATTGTCATTCTTCATGTATTGTCATTCCGGCTTTCCAGTTTTGCCGTTCAAAGATCTGATTTTTCCGGTCAATTTGTAGGTACGGTATTAATTCGGTTTTCTTTTTTGATAATATATTGGTTTACTACCCAATATGTTTGAAAAAACAATGGCACACCCACCTTTTTTTGAAAAATACGGGATTGTTTTTTCTAAGGATTTCAATAGCTTATCGATTTTAGTTTTATTTTCCAAAAATATATTTTAAAGTCTTTTTAAAATAAATAATATCATCCTAATTAATTTTATCAATTTTGTTATTGGTTTTGAAAAGAAAAGTCATCGAAAAATTTATGGAAAATATTTGGATTTATAAGTCACAAAAATTCCAAATATAATTCGGATTTTATACTTTTCCAAAAATAAATTTTAAAATGTTTTCAAAATAATTGATTGTATCTTCAATCTTTAGATATGTTATAATGTATAAATTGTATTTTGTCAAAATATTTTTAAAAAAAGGTGTCTGTCGTTAAAGATTTTAAACCGAACGGAGTTTTATTCTCAAAAGATTTTAAACTATTTTAAATATGTATATTTTCTCAAAAATATTTTACATATTATTTTGTTAAAAGATACACTGCTTTTGGGCTAAAATAGTGTATCTTAAATATGTATATTTCAGCAAAAGATTTTAAACTATTTTAATGATTAGAATTGATTTCGTTAACTAAAAATATCCGAAACAAATATTTTTAAAAATAGTGTATTTCGGGATATTATTTACAGATAATTTTCAGAACAAAATAGTTTGTTACGTCAAAATATTTTGAAAACTAATCAGATTTGATTTCTTTTCTAACCGAGTAAATTATTGGAATTTTTCAATATCACATATTAAACATATATTTATATTCGATTTTTTCTAATTATATATTATATTGATTCCTTCTGTTATTTTTTTCAAAATATCCCTCAACAAACTTTTTTAAAATTTTGTTGTTGTAAGCCCCAAAATTATTTTAAAAAATGTTCAATATATTGATTTCAAAAACTGAACTAAATTTTTTTCTTATTCAAAAAATCAGAAATTTTTTTTCTTGAAAATCGGATCTTGAATTTTGAATTTTATGTATTAAAATTTATTTTTGATTTTTTTACTATATTATTTATTACTGTTTTCAATTTTGGTTTATATTATTTTTTTCTGAAATTTTAAATAAATAAACAGATTTTGATTTCGTTTTCAAAACTGATCGATTTTGATTTCCAAAATTGATCGGATATTGATTTCGTTTTCAAAAATTTCAAAATAAAAACCCAAAATCCGAATTAAAATTTGTTTATGATTTTTTACTATTTTTTCTATTACAGTTTTTTAGAAATTGTTTTATATTATTGATTCCGAAATTTTAAATAAGTAAACGGAATTTGATTTTAATATTTAAAATTTCGAAATTTCCGTGTTAAAATTCATTTTTGATTTTTCTACTATTTTTTTATTACCTTTTACGTTTATTAGTTTATATTAATTTTTTCAAAATTTTAAATAAATAAACGGATTTTGATTTCGTTTACAAAAAGTGATCAGATCTTGATCCGATTTTCAAAAATATCCAGAATTTCGAATTTTCCGTTTTAAAATTTATTTCGGATTTTTTTTTTACTAATTTGCATATTATTGTTTTCAATTTTGGTTTATATTATTTCTTTCAAATTTTTTAAATAATTTAAGGGATTTTAAATAATTCAAAAATATCATGATATTCGTTTTTATCTTTAATATTTGTTTTTTTCAACATAATTTTTTTTCAACAAAACTTTGATCAGATTTGATTTTTTTAATGTCGATATTAATAAAAAAGTTTGATCAGATTTATTTTTAAATATATCAATTTTTTATTTATATTTTTTAGAAATATTTTTCACAATGCCAACAAAATCTAAAGGTAAGATTTTGTAAGTTATTTATATTTTTTTCTTTTTATTTACAAAATATTTGTTAAGGTTAAATTAAAAAAATATTTAATTTAATTTTTTTTATAAATATATCATTAGTTCTCATATACAAAAGTTGATGTCATTTTATTTAAAACATATGAAATATATATCATTTTATTAAAAACACATCAAATGTATAAGTAACCCGCACAAGGTGCGGGATATAAACTAGTTACCGGTAAAATAATGATACCAAATATTAGATTATTTATCAAAATTTTATTTTTAAAACTTTTTAATTTTTTGTTTTGAATAAACTACCTTAGATATTTAAGAATAAAGTGTTGACTAACCATTATTACATAATTCGTTAAGTATATAAAATTAACATGAGTAATTTTTGAAAGAAAATAAAATACAAGGGGTATTTTATGTGATTTGAAAATGTATGGATGATTTTTATGATAAAACTTGGCCACAATTTCCCCTCGTATCAAAATAAGTTTAATGTGAAATAATTTGTATACCAAATAGTAAGTTTTAAAGTTTGTATTATTTTTTGTTCGTACCTCATAATTGATATTATTGTGGTCATTTTTTCGTTTTTTTATAATGTAAAGCGGATAGATTGTTCTAGAGGTGTAATAGATACACCCCATATTATAACAATGATTGTCCATCTATATAACAATGATTGGTAAAGTAAAGACTACTCATGCCTCCTGCTCTTCTTTGACATGCCACCTACCAGCATTGAGGATAGTACTGATCTAGTTCTACAGGAGACTAGGAGATGCTCTTGCAACCCATGCCTGCAGGTAACGGATAGTACTGATCTATTCCTGTTGGTAGACGGAAGTAGAGGCGAGTTTCGGAAGATTCTCGTGTGACAAAAGAAGTTGAATTAGTAATGTACAACTTAATGAAAGATAATAACCGGCTGAGTCCGAGCTTGCTATATGTTTACATTACTTTATGTGTGTTTGTGCCTTTACTACCTTTCCGATATCTAGAATGTTAGCTAACGGTTTATACCGATGTTGTAGATACCCTGTAGGATATAGGTGTTGCTGAGTGATCCGGACGGTGTGGTCAGCCGGGGTTCCCGTATATTATAGGACGGGATCGGGTTTATGTTTCAGTTGTTGTTTCCTTTTGTTTTGAACTCGGCTACAATTCTTTTACGCTTCCCTTTGTTTAAACCTTTGGTTTTATTATGAGTTTTGATTTTCATTTATTTGTGCATTGTTGTAAGATCCATTGTGTCATTGTTACTCTGAGGGTCGGAACCCATTGTGAGGTTTTCGCCCGTAACACTTCAAGTTCCAGAACTTGGGGTGTTACAATTAACCCTTCCTTCTTCAACTTTATACAAGTCTTCAAATCGAGACAAGCACAAGGAGAGACTAGAATCGACTAGGAGCACCAATATTTAAGAAGATTAACACACACAAGCACAACCTAGCATGCAAGGACTCATAACGATTCAATCAAAGACTCTCTTTTTGATTGAATATGAATGAATAAAACAAAGTCTTCATAAACGAAGCAACGAGTCTCTCAATAATGAGGTTCAAAATAATCAAATAACATCTATCTCGACACAAGTTGATCCTGGGGGATTAAATAACCAAACACGCTAAAATAAATTAATAAAATAATCCTAAAAATATAAGATAAAAGATACTTTTAGAATGTCTGGATCTTTAAAGGTATTAAAATAAAATAACTAGAAGCCTTTTAAAACTCAAGTCATGGCTTCCTTCATGCCTTCACGCCTGAATGGCCTCTCCTCTATATCCTTCATGGCTGGAATTATCATCAAAGTGACTAAGGAAGACTTATACACAAATAGACTCCAATGGTCTCCTTAGAAGCTAATGATACCAACAAACTAGCAATCTCTTCTTGAATGGCTTTTGCTCTTGATCTAGTGATAGATCCTTCCATGGTAAGACTTATGGCTTGTGTAGACTCCTTCTCCTTTAATGCTCTTACTCTTGATCTAGTGATGGGTTCATGTACCGTAGGAGGTGTTGGGGATTTGTAATACCCCGAAATCTCAGAACTCGGGGCATTACTGGTTAGGACCTCACAATGGGTCCCGACCTCAGTTTGACAACAATATTACTAAGATCTTGCAACAAGACACAAATAGGAAAAACCGAAATTTATAAAATGTATTTGTAAAAGGATGAATGCCACAAAGTCTAACAGCCTATCGTACTTAAACAACGGAAGAGACTCACTGTCTTAACAAAAGGGAAAGACAACAAAGCAACGACTCAAACCCCCACTCTAAAGAGTACGGAGACCCGGCTGACCACTACTTCCGGATCACTCGCTGCTGTTCTAACCTGCAGTAAAACTAAAAAAAAAACCACCACAAAACAACCATTAGCTAGTTATCTAAACATTAGGAGAATAATAACAGCACACACACATAAAATAATAAACACTCATCATGCTTTCAAACAATCCATTTATTATCTTCATTTAAGTCATTCACTCTAATGATACTTATTTTGTGACACGAGGGATTCCCAAACCTCGCCTCCGCCCCCGTGTACCCATCAGGAGTGGATCTAATGCATCTCACCGTGTACCTGGATGGTCTGGGTATAGAGAACCTCCCAGTCTCCTGGCAGAGCTGGACAGTGATGTCACAGCCCGTTATACATACACTTGGGCCTTAACACATAATAACCACGGTCGTCCTAACAAGTTATTTTTATTATAACACACATTGCACACACACAACCATTATCACCCAACGAATATCCAGAAACCGGCTAAGTAAGTCGCAAGGACTTACCTGAGTCAAGTCACACTCTAACAAGTCCCCAAATCGGTCCGTACTCGTGGTAACTCAAACGCCTGTCAAATAAGGCATGTGGATCAAAATCACATCCAGATGTCCAACCTCATGCGAAGGGATTACGGAAAAAGCTCTCTTATGGTAAAAGACCATTTTACCCTTAGTGCCGAAAATTCTCAAAGTTTATTCTTGAATTCTACTAATTTCTTTTAGAACTTGTTTTCCGTAACTTGTTTCTCTCTGATAGTTTATTTTTATAAGTTATAAGTTAAAACTCGAAACTACTCCTCCAAGAACAATACTCCTCTTTTTTCCCGATTACCCATCTACTCTTTCACATGTATATGTACGTATGCATATACTCTAACTTTTTCCTTCAACTCGTATAATTCCGCAACTACTCGGTATTTATATATATCTACATAATTTCCTAACTCCCAACTCGTACTTATATACGTAACCCATATATCCAAATACACTATACCTATGTCTATAAATATATTCCGATATATAATCTACATATGCCTTCTACTCTTATGCTTTTATAAACTTACACATACTCCAAATTATATATATATATATATATATATATATATATATATATATATATATATATATATATATATATATATATATATATATATATATATATATATATATATATATATATATATATATATATATATATATATACCCGTATCATTGTACAACTACAAGATAAATCGACCATCCGCACATTCTCGTCATCGAAATATATATATATATATACCTATACACTCGTACTTTCACCATACTATATATATATACTATGTATGTATATATACACTTACTGTAAAAACTGCACAGTACACTCATCTCTCATTATATATACATACAACTGTACTTTCATTTTTAAACAAAAGCAAAGGAAAGCCGGACTGGACAGTACAACTCACCTACCGCTTGGATCGGTCCGACTCAACAACGGCTCTTTGGACTGCAGCAGAGAAGAAGACCGGCGTTACACTGTGCTCGGGACGAACCGTACCCTCCACGCAGCAGACGGTGGTTCGCTGGTCGCTTCGTTCCAACGGTGCAGACAGGAGGAGACGGGTTACCTGGTTGACACAACCGAAGGCTCGCTTCGTTCCAACGGTGCAGACATGAGGAGACGGTTTACCTGGTTGGCACAACCGAAGGCTTTGGCGCTGAAGAGGGAGTCCGCCAGTTGCAGGGGTACGGGTCTTTGGTGGTCGATGGCGTCGGAGTCATTCTCGCAGAAGGAGGTATGCCGATTGAGGGAGAGAAGCGGAACAGCGTCTCACCTGGTGGTCGGCAGAACCGGCGTCGGCGATCTTGGTGGTGGAGCGTGGCGATCCTGGTGGTGGTCTGATCTGGCTGCTTGCTGGTGCCTGCGTAACTCGTGAAGGCCGTGGTGGAGAGGGACGGTCGATCGAGGCCAGTAGGTCGTGTAGTCGGAGGGAAGCAGTAGGATTAGGAAACAAAATTAGCTTAATTGTGGGATTATATTAGGGTTGGATTTGGGCTTAGGGAGGTGGGCCGATGGGCTTGGGCCTAGTGTTGGCCAACTGGACGGTTCTCTCATTAACACAATAATAATGCGGAAAACTCGTTACTCGTTCCGGATCGGTAGGAAATTTTACGGAATAATTACGGAATTAAATTCCGTATTATATAAGTTATTTTTTTATTTTAAAGGTACATAAATTATTTCCGGTTACATCATTTATCATTTTATGTGAATTAAGGTCACATAAAATGATAGAAATTGAATCTCGTTTTTTTTTTTTTAACTTCATTTACAGAATAAAGGTTGGCGGACCGGAATCCGGTTAAATTAGGGTTAACGGAGTTTAAAATTTTTCAGTTATTACATCATTGCCCCCTTAAAAGAAGTTTCGTCCCGAAACTTAGGATAATATACCTGTTCACACGATCTTTCTTAGTATAATTAGTTTTCAAACATTTACCATTTCCTACCATGCAACTACTCAACCATCATAATCAGACATGCATCACCTAAAACATAATCACTCAATCCAATATAAAAACCTGAAAGGTCAAACAACACAACATCCGAGTACTAACTCGTCGATACAGGAGTAACCTCTAACCCCGCAAGAAACTCGGGATATTTACGTCTAATACTCTCCTCGGTCTCCCAAGTGGCCTCATTAGTTCCTATATATCAATGGTTCCCTTTCTAAACTCACCTCTATATCTTTTGGCGACTACCAAAGTAACAATAAAACTTTCTTCCTTCTACTGAATCCATTTGCTCCCGACTTTTCGAAAGATCCCGTCTTTAAATTCTGAAACAATGAACTGAGACATCTCCCGGTACTTTAGTAGGTGGTTAATGCTCTTTGTAAGACCAATCACTTGGTCTTGTCTCCCTAATATGACTCAGTCGGACCTTTTCTCAAATAATACCTCATCACCTATTTCTTGTCAGGCTTTCGATTTGTTGTAAACCAAGATTACACTCCCGGTGGAGATCTTCATATAGTTCTCAAATTCCTTAACTTGAATTCATAGTTAATCTAACATTGATTTTCTTCATCTGCGGGTTATAGGCCTACCACGCTTCTGTTGTAACACCCCTTAGTCACCATGGCGTCTTTCTGAGGGTCAACATGATTTACCCACTCCCGCATATACTTCCCTTCTAATACTAGCAAGATCCTCTTCAAACATACCTTTACTCTCTTACTCAACCGTAGTCTGTTCTTAATCAACCAGTAAGCAACTTCTAACCCGATTCTCTCCATATCCTTAGATCATCCCAGAAGGTTGTTGTTGCCTACTTGGAAAATCCTTCAAGGCATCGGTAAGGTTACCTCTTAGATCCGCAGTCGCTAATGTCTCTTCTTAACGGTACCTACTCGTCAATATCAACCAACACTTACACGTCCTCAGTTGACGTCGGTCAGTCTATAATTGACTTATCTCAATATCCCGGACTTACTCTTCTCATACCTATTCTGGCGTTAAATTCTTAATGAACATCATCTGCTCGATTAATCCTTTCATGCTTTGCTAATTCGTTTTATCTTCCACACTTCTGTTTTCCTTAGGTTAAATCTACTTCTCGAATCCAACTGGGTCATTCATCTTGACATAAATAGTCATTCTGAATCTTCAATGATAGATGGTAAGTGTCTTTGTAGTTCTAATGACTTTAGTTATCATCCCCTTGCATGGACCATTGGTGTTGATGACTTAGATCCCATGATAATTGGGGTTACCTTGGACTTTCGAGTCCACCAAGGCCGTTCTCATATATACATTCCTTTGCTGGTGTTACCGGCAATATTGCTTTCATGAAACTCCGTTGTTTACGCTACAAGGATTCAACTCTTTGATACCGGCATTGTGATTTCTTTCAAATTCCTATATCTTTGAGGAGGTCAAAACCTCTCCACACTTGTAAAGTCTACCATATGCTTCTACACTCCATTGTAGGTATCCTTCCCATGCACCTTAGACCCTCATATCCGGATCGACATTTTATCTCTTTTGGTCTCTCAAGCTTGTCTTGTGAACTCTTCTACCAGGTGACTCGTTTTATAACAATTTCCTCCCCTGAATCGGTCTCAACTTCCAATTGATCATTATTGCCCATTTCATGTTGGAACCTCAGTTACGTTGTACTTTGCATAGATTCTACAAAGGCATCCTCATCTCAACACTTTATTCCAATTTAACAAGACTCGTCATTTGATACATGACTCTTCTTCTTACAAGTTAAGGTATTCTTTTGGTTTACACCTTATCCGTCCTAGTGTTATGTTGTCCTTATGCTTGTATCGTTGTACCTTCTATAAATCTTTACCCCCCAGTAGGATAGGTACCCCTTTGAGTCTTCTCGTAATCGCTTTACGAACCACGTTGGTTGGTCTTTTTACTTTATCAACTCTTATGTCATCAGTCGAGCTTGAATTTTCACCGGAGTACCACCATTTCTCATTACTCTTATATAGACACATTTCGGTAATTATCTTATTGGGGTAATACCGGATCTATTTAGCAACCTTTAGTCATTTAACTTTACTCCTTCTCATGTCTATTCTAGCCAACGTACAGATTCCATCTTCAATCACCTCACAACTCGATGAGACATATTATCAAGACACTAAGGTCATAATCTCTATGTTTACTGCGTCTCTATAACTGTAGTTATTCTGTGTGACATCTTTAGTCAAAAGGCTTCATCTGTAAACCTCGGGAGAGCGCCATCAGTCTCATATGCGTGGCCTGTTAAGCACCTTCTGTCTTAATTGACGTTGGACATGATTAAAATCATCTGCTTTTTCTTACTCCTCTAGTTCTCCTTATGCAGTCCATTAGTACTACTAGCCAGAAGGTAAGAAACTACTCACAACCATTTCCTTAATCTCTTTAAAGACCTACGGGGTCATTCCCAGCCGTCAAAATCTTCTCCTTAAATTCTTAATTAGAGATATTGACTCGAACTCATTCCATGTTACTATTAAGGGTACTGATACTTGTATCGGTTTAACTTTACAATTGTCGTTATTGATCTTTTGTAGAGATTCTCCATATGTCGGTAACATTCTTTAGTAAATCTGACGTTATTCTTCTTATCTACCAACCGGTCATCACTGGTCAACTCAGACGTGTGAATTCCCCATTATTACTAGTTAGTCTGTAGTTGGTCTTCTACCAGATCGTAGGCTTACTTTTCTTCTATCACTTTCGATGCGGATATACAAGGTGAAAACTTATCCCTTATAGGTTATTCGTTTATACACATTCAGCTTCTTCCATAATTTACACTAAGATTACTTTATCCGAGTCTAGTTGCATTATTCACCTGCCATCTATGGGCTTATCAAACCTTCCGTGATAGCTTACAAACCCATCTTCGCGGTTAAGTTATCGTCTACCTGCAACTCTTTGCAGTGAACCACTAGTATGGTTAACTTAAGTCTCTTGGTGATTGAATAGTTATTATGATCCCTCAAGTCCATCATGATCATTCCCGCACGTGCTTCTTCCTCGGTGGATGTTGTTTTGTAACATTACCTTCATGGAAATCCATTGTCTCAATTTCAGACTTCTACTATCGTTGATACTTGTGTCGTGCTTTCCTTCAACATTCTCGTGTCTCTAAAGGAGTCAACCCATCTCCATGGTTGTGAAATTTATTAATTTTTTTGTCTTTTAAACTCGATCGTAAATCTCTGTCTTGGTACTCCTTGAATCTTTTACATCTGGGTCAACACTCTATTTTCTCGGTACTCTCATGCTCATACTTGTCTATGGTGGCATCCACCTTGGTTGTAGTGTGGAGGCACCTTACCTTCTTTAGTTTCCTGTGCCTAGCCTTTCTGCCTTGCCCTTTTGAACCAGAGCCGAGCCATATAGTATAGCTTTGTCTGAGCCTTTTGCCTTTGACTTTGTTGTAACTTGAGGCTGGACCCATTTAGTTTGGAGCAACCAACGACCTCACTTCTGTCTGCTCTAAACCAACTAGATCTATGGATTCCTCTCCTTTTTGGTATCCCTGCACCTTGGGGAAGAGTTCAGGGCACTTGACCACAACGATCGATCCAATAAACCAAAGCCCGCCAAGTATAGTTGTGCTATACTTTGTTTGAATGGTGTTTTGATGTTGTCCTCTTCAATCCGCGCTCTTATTAGTCCTTACATGCATCTTGAGTTTCACCTCTCGTCGTTATCCCGCTAAAATCCTTGTACGGTTTTCTATTACTTCTATTTGAATTGCTTGATATTCTTTTCTCCCCCGATTGTTCTTGTTGTTAACATCCTCTAGAAATCCTCAACTCCTTAACCACTCGTTCTTCGGACAATTGTAGAAACCACCAGGGCGTCCGCCATAATGTAATGTTCCAATCTGGAGTATGAGTCCACTATCTTCTTACAGATATCCTTTAAGATCTCCACACGTTTTATCATGATGTAATAACTGAAAAATTTTAAACTCCGTTAACCCTAATTTAACCGGATTCCGGTCCGCCAACCTTTATTCTGTAAATGAAGTTAAAAAAAAAAAAAACGAGATTCAATTTCTATCATTTTATGTGACCTTAATTCACATAAAATGATAAATGATGTAACCGGAAATAATTTATGTACCTTTAAAATAAAAAAATAACTTATATAATACGGAATTTAATTCCGTAATTATTCCGTAAAATTTCCTACCGATCCGGAACGAGTAACGAGTTTTCCGCATTATTATTGTGTTAATGAGAGAACCGTCCAGTTGGCCAACACTAGGCCCAAGCCCATCGGCCCACCTCCCTAAGCCCAAATCCAACCCTAATATAATCCCACAATTAAGCTAATTTTGTTTCCTAATCCTACTGCTTCCCTCCGACTACACGACCTACTGGCCTCGATTGACCATCCCTCTCCACCACGGCCTTCACGAGTTACGCAGGCACCAGCAAGCAGCCAGATCAGACCACCACCAGGATCGCCACGCTCCACCACCAAGATCGCCGACGCCGGTTCTGCCGACCACCAGGTGAGACGCTGTTCCGCTTCTCTCCCTCAATCGGCATACCTCCTTCTGCGAGAATGACGCCGACGCCATCGACCACCAAAGACCCGTACCCCTGCAACTGGCGGACTCCCTCTTCAGCGCCAAAGCCTTCGGTTGTGCCAACCAGGTAAACCGTCTCCTCCTGTCTGCACCGTTGGAACGAAGCGAGCCTTCGGTTGTGCCAACCAGGTAACCCGTCTCCTCCTGTCTGCACCGTTGGAACGAAGCGACCAGCGAACCACCGTCTGCTGCGTGGAGGGTACGGTTCGTCCCGAGCACAGTGTAACGCCGGTCTTCTTCACTGCTGCAGTCCAGAGAGCCGTTGTCGAGTCGGACCGATCCAAGCGGTAGGTGAGTTGTACTGTCCAGTCCGGCTTTCCTTTGCTTCTGTTTAAAAATGAAAGTACAGTTGTATGTATATATAATGAGAGATGAGTGTACTGTGCAGTTTTTACAGTAAGTGTATATATACATACATAGTATATAAATATAGTATGGTGAAAGTACGAGTGTATAGGTATATATATATATATTTCGATGACGAGAATGTGCGGATGGTCGATTTATCTTGTAGTTGTACAATGATACGGGTATATATATATATATATATATATAAGTTGGAGTATGTGTAAGTTTATAGAAGCATAAGAGTAGAAGGCATATGTAGATTATATATCGGAATATATTTATAGACATAAGTATAGTGTATTTGGATATATGGGTTACGTATATAAGTACGAGTTGGGAGTTAGGAAATTATGTAGATATATATAAATACCGAGTAGTCGCGGAATTATACGAGTTGAAGGAAAAAGTTAGAGTATATACATACGTACATATACATGTGAAAGAGTAGATGGGTAATCGGGAAAAAAGAGGAGTATTGTTCTTGGAGTAGTTTTGAGTTTTAACTTATAACTTATAAAAATAAACTATCAGAGAGAAACAAGTTACGGAAAACAAGTTCTAAAAGAAATTAGTAGAATTCAAGAATAAACTTTGAGAATTTTCGGCACTAAGGGTAAAATGGTCTTTTACCATAAGAGAGCTTTTTCCGTAATCCCTTCGCATGAGGTTGGACATCTGGATGTGATTTTGATCCACATGCCTTATTTGACAGGCGTTTGAGTTACCACGAGTACGGACCGATTTGGGGACTTGTTAGAGTGTGACTTGACTCAGGTAAGTCCTTGCGACTTACTTAGCCGGTTTCTGGATATTAGTTGGGTGATAATGGTTGTGTGTGTGCAATGTGTGTTATAATAAAAATAACTTGTTAGGACGACCGTGGTTATTATGTGTTAAGGCCCAAGTGTATGTATAACGGGCTGTGACATCACTGTCCAGCTCTGCCAGGAGACTGGGAGGTTCTCTATACCCAGACCATCCAGGTACACGGTGAGATGCATCAGATCCACTCCTGATGGGTACACGGGGGCGGAGGCGAGGTTTGGGAATCCCTCGTGTCACAAAATAAGTATCATTAGAGTGAATGACTTAAATGAAGATAATAAATGGATTGTTTGAAAGCATGATGAGTGTTTATTATTTTATGTGTGTGTGTGCTGTTATTATTCTCCTAATGTTTAGATAACTAGCTAATGGTTGTTTTGTGGTGGTTTTTTTTAGTTTTACTGCAGGTTAGAACAGCAGCGAGTGATCCGGAAGTAGTGGTCAGCCGGGTCTCCGTACTCTTTAGAGTGGGGGTTTGGGTCGTTGCTTTGTTGTCTTTCCCTTTTGTTAAGACAGTGAGTCTCTTCCGTTGTTTAAGTACGATAGGCTGTTAGACTTTGTGGCATTCATCCTTTTACAAATACATTTTATAAATTTCGGTTTTTCCTATTTGTGTCTTGTTGCAAGATCCTAGTAATATTGTTGTCAAACTGAGGTCGGGACCCATTGTGAGGTCCTAACCAGTAATGTCCCGAGTTTTGAGATTTCGGGGTGTTACAGGATTGTCCCTCATCAAAGGACATTATGCATCACCCCTTTGAGGTCATCTGCATTGGAAGGATGGTGAGTTTGATGGCCACTATTATGCAACTGCCTCTTGAGCATTACACTCCCACCACTTCGATTTCGATAAATTGTTTCTCTCTTAAGTAGAGTCATTTGGAAAAACCTATCCAAGGTATTTGGCACACGAGAGTACCCACATGCGACTGCAAACCCTTTACTTAGGAGTTCATCAATGCCCGTTTCTTGGACAACTAGAATTTTAGCTGGATTAGGATTCCACACCTTGATGGCATGCCTCACCACACGGGTAATTTTTTTATCTTTGCCAAATTGATTTTGTGTTTGTTATTTTATCAAAGTTCACTTATTTTTAATGTATAGTAAATATGAGGTAATATCTTAACAAATATATAGGTTGTAGATAAGATCAAATATTTAATCCCTAAAAGTAAAACAAAATAAATTGTTGAGATATGTTTACCAACTTCATCTGATTTGATAACTAATTAATTTGAAACAAATCTTTCACAACACACTTTCTCTTTTTCGATAATCGTTGACTATTGAAGACCGTTCATGATATTGTATTTGCATTGCTCTTTTTATGTTCTTGCTTAGGTCTTACATAGGTGTTTAGTATTATCGATGAATCATCCTTTAATAACACTCTTTTATCTCATCTTTTTTATGATTTAATTATTTATTGTATTTGATTGAAGCTCAATTCCATTCTAGATTTCAATTTATCTTTTTGTATATCCTACGTCTGATTCACTTTTTTTTTATTTCGTTCATCCATTATGAATGTTTGGTTGCATATAATTATTTTATTTTTGTTAATTTATACAAAGTTCTATTTCTTTTATTTTAGAGAATAAAAAATAATAATATCTTTTTACCTTTAGATAAAATCATCACAAGGGGGGAATAGTTAATTTTGAAAACAATTAACTTATGGTTACTCCTAAATTTATTACATTATATTAAGTCAATTAATTTTTTTTTAAACAATCAACATATGGTTTACCTCTCTAATCAACACCTTAAATGACTAATTGTTTTATATTGATAATTACAAATTTACAATATGACTAAGGGCCTATTTACCAAGAGTTTGTGTTTTTATGGGTTTATAAACTAAAATGAGTTTATACGGGTCTATGGTTTATTTTTGGGTTTATAAATCCATTTTGTTTATATACTTTATTTTTGTAATGATGTTTACATAGAGTTTTTTATGGTTTTATTTTTATTCAAATTACAATTCTGTCCCTAAAAAAATTAGGGAGAACCAGGGTTATAAGCATAGATTTGTGTTCTTGAGCTTTAGATTGTCATTCTTTTTGTGTGTTTCATCTTTGACAAGTTGGTTTGCAGCTACTTTGGCGTGTGTTTGTGAAGTTGAATTTGGCGTGTGTTTTCAAGGCTTCAATTTCCGCTCTGCTGAAATTGGTTTGCTGCTACTTTGGTCCAAATTGGTTTGCTGCTACTTTTGCTACTTTGACGTGTGTTTTTACAGCAAAGAAAATTTTCAGCTATACTACTTTCAGGGCTTCGATTTTCAGATTTGTTGTTACTTTGCTGCTACTTTTGTTTGCTGCAAATTGAACAGATTAACAATGAAGAGTATATATCAAATACAAACAGAAGCTTCATGTAATACCCGGAAATATTTCTTTAGGCTAGTTCGGAAACAAATTAGAACTCGACAGTTGTGACCTCTTTCCGGCGCTTTAGTTCTTTTGTATGGCCTCTAATGTTATGAGTCTTCTTTTAAGTTTCAGGACGAAACTTATTTTAAGGGGGCACTGATGTAATATCCGGAAATTTTTTTATTCCGTTTAATTCCGTAGCAAAACGGAATTCAATCCGTTTATCCTTATATGTCTACCTAGTCGGACACAATATCTCAAATTTTATCATTTTATGTAACCTCACTTCACATAAAATGATAAGATTTTTATAACAAACCCTAATCCATAAAACCCTAATTTAGAACATAACTTGTCTTTGACAAGGTCATGATGTCCTAGTGACAAGGTCATGACGAGACCAAGACGAGATTAGGACAAGGCCATGCATGGGCTCGACAAGACAATGACAAGATTTGACAAGGTCCTGACAACATCAGTCCACTCTTAATTATTACTTGTTTTCAGCCCATTGCTCTCCTATTGGATTCAACTATCCAGCCCACTATCCAGCCCTTACTTCTTCCTTGCTGACGGACTGGAGCACAACCAGGAGAGCCTTGTTTACGAGCCCAGTAACAGCTCCCTCCCTGCAGGCCGCACAACTCCCCTCTCCAGCCCAGTTTGGTCTTGCTTGTGTGCTGGCCCAGTGGCATTTTCGAGCCCATCAGGAAGGAGAAGAGCAGCGAGATTCACTCCCCTCGTAACTCCCTTGTAACGGCTGCTGAGGGGGCTAAAGATCCTCTCCTGTAACTGCTCCTTGATTTACGCAGAAACAAAGAGCCTGTCAAGCCGTGAACCACGTCCCTCTTTTGTCCGAAGCCAGCGCTGCACTCTTCCTATCTCTCTCTATCGTTCAATCTCTGTACAGCATACGCCATACTCGTCTCCCTCACCTACCTTCACGAGACACCAGCGACAGGAGCCCCAGCCTTTGCACGCAACCCATACCAATGAACCTGCAGGACCAAGTTTGCCTAGCTGCACATGGGAAACACCCAGCCTAGTACCCCGGTGATGAGACGCCTGCAACCTTCTGCACGATCACTCTCGAACTGTTGCTTCTTCTGTCGACCCAACCAGGCACCCAGACGGGCTGCTGCTCCTTCTGTCGACCTAACCAGGCACCCAGACGGGCTGCTGCTTCTTCTGTCGACCCAACCAGGCACCCGGACGGGCTGCTGCTTCTTCTGTCGAACCAAACAGGCAACCGGACTGCTGCTACTCCCTTTGTCGACCCAAACGTGGCATCAAGGACTGGTTGCTTCTCCTTCTGGCGACCTCAAATGCAACACCAGCGGGCTGCTTCTCCTCTGTCGATCCAGCATACCGCTGATACGAGGAGCCCAAACCTGATCCGCAACAGCCTTGGGTTGTCTTTCTCATGCCTTCGAATCATAGAATCGAGTAAGATCCAACTCCGTCCTTCCTTGGTCCTTCTCTTTGATCGATTCTGAATATATATATATATATATATATTTTGATGTGGGTACCCTTTGTGTCATCAATCCGTCCCTAACAGCCTTGAAAGATAGCTTGAAGAGCTGAGGCGTTTTTCTGAATTTTCGGAAGTGACAAACAGTCAACTTCGGGCCCATATTTGGGTAAGTTAGACTTCTTCTTTTTGGCTAGTTTTCGGATATGTTATAGATGGTATTTCAAAGTAAATCATACTAAAATTTCAGAGGAATCCATGTTATGGTTTGAGAGATATGGGGTTTCAAAGTTCAGTTTTATAAATGTGCTGAGTTGAGAAAAACAGCATGGGATGCTGTTTTGTGAGATAGTTTTGAATAGGCTTTTGATCTCTGTTAGGCTTGAATTTTTGATATGATATAGTTGACATCTTGTTGTAGATCATATTAAAATTTGGGAAGAATCGGAGTTACAGTTCGACAGTTATTGTGTTTCAAAGTTGACGTTTTTATATATGTGCTGAGTGTTGGGGGAAAACAGCAAGTGATGCTGTTTTGTGAGATGATTTTGAATAAGCTCTTGATATCCTTTCCGGCTGAATTTTGGATATATTATAGGTAAGATTTTATAGTAGAACATATCAAAATTTGGGATAAATCCAGTGAGTGGTTTAGGTGTTATGATTTTTCAAAGTGTACTCAGATTTTGGCTAAGTATAGGAAACTTCAAGTGTTGTAACCAACTTTGGAATTTTTATAAAAATGATGGATGAACAGTTTTGAGAAATTCTTGCTCCTAAGGGTAGAGGGAACATCATAGATGATCTAGAGAATTGTTTCGGAATTTTTATAAGCTTTTACGAATTTTATATTTGAAACCGAAGTTGGACCTTTACGATCTTTCGGAAAATAGGAAATAAGAAAAGTGACAGTTTGTAACCAAACTAAACTTTAGGACTTAGAATATGACTTTATAGTCTCAAATAGAAGTTTAGAATTGAGTTTTGGAAATTCTGGGAGTTTCGGGACCAAGGGTAAAATAGTCATTTTACCATAAATTAGTACTGTAATTGGTTATGTCCTATTACGATCTTCTATCTTAGAAGTCTTAGACTTTTAATTACGTGGGAGTGTGCTAATGCACTTATCTCCTTTGGCAGGCAACTGAGTTGCTACAGTTTATAGAGCGAGTTTGGTTTACAGAGAGTCGAGATTTATAACAGGTAAGTCCTTTGGGCTTACTTAGCTGACTTCTGAATATGAGCATGAATGATGATAGTGGTGTGTGATTGAGATGTTTATATTTATATTTTAGTAATAATTAATTACCGACCTATACTTGGCCTAAGAGTAACGGGCGGTGGCATTCTGCTCAGTTAGCTTGAGGGCGCTGAGGGTTTCTTTAGGGACTAGTCCACACTCGGTTTGTAGTGATGCTACCGGCGGAGGTAAGCTAGACCTACACCCAGTTGGATAAGGAACGGAGGCGAGAACTCTTAAGAGTTCTCGTGCCACAACTGTAAAATTGAATAAGATGAATCACGTAAATAATAGACAATAAACGGTTGGGTGCCAGCATGATGTTTGTTTATCATTTTTCTGCGTGTGTTTGTGCTGTTGTTATTCTACTTATCTTTGGATAGTTAGCTAACGGTTTAGCCGTGTTGTAGATCTGTAGAGATAAACAGTTGCAGAGAGATTCGGGACGGATGGTCATCCGGGTCCACGTACTCATTAGATGGGGACGGGGGAGTCTTCCATACGTCATGCATGTTATGTATCTTTATATATGTTTGTAAGGCTGTCACATGTGTACCTTCATACCATTAAAAATATTATGTTTTTGGAAATTGTTTTAATTACATTTGTGCCTTGTTGTAAGATCTTAGTAAAGTTGTTGTTAAACCAAGGTCGGGACCCATTGTGAGGTCCTAACCAGTAGCTCCCCGAGTTCCGAGAATTTGGGGTGTTATACTTCAAATCCACATCAACACATCAAATTGAGCTCAAATCTAATAACCCCCACCAAAACATAATTAGATAGAGGCCTAAATATTATACTCGAGTGTTTTAGAAAACTATAACACCAATAATCATCGAAATGTAATCAATAATTAGGCCTCTCAAACCAAATTTAGAACACAATCATCGTAGGAATTGAAAAGAACAGCATCACAATGTCACAACTGAGTATGAAATCCAAAAGATAGCAGTCACAAGCGAGTATGAAATCCACTCTATTTTACAAACCAAAAAAATCAAACAACCCTAATCGTGCAAAAGAAGAGAAGATTGAAGACCTTTCGCAGCATCTAACAATGGATTTCGGACCATCCCCATCCTCGTCGCACTAGTCGAAGTGTTGGACGGAGATGCCATTGTCGTCACAACCTCGCAGGCGGCGGTCACAACCTCACAGCATCGGAGCTTCTTCGCCACCCTTCCCTCGTCGCCGTCGTCTATCGTCGCCTCTCTATCGTCGCCTCTCTATCGTCCCTCTTTTCTTTGTTAGGGCTTGAATGTAACGTGAAAGATGAGGGCAATTTGGGGTTGTCGAAAATAATAAACCCTTCCCAAAAAAATAACCTTGACCTTGTGAGGTTATTTTTTGCGGGTTTATAAACTCTAATAAACCCATAAAAAAATAAACTCGTAATCATGTAAACGCTCACCAAAACATAAGCGCGGGTTTATAAACTAAATGAAAGTTTATAAACCCGCAGGTAAACAGGCCGTAATAAATTTCTTAAAACAACCGACTCATGTTTACTCAATTTATTACCATTAATTAGTTTCTTCACAACAATCAACATATGATACACCTCTAATAAACTCCTCAAAAGGACTCATTATTCTAAATTGACTAATGACTAATTATCTATTTTTGTACTCTCTAACTGTAAAATTCTCTCATGCATATTCTATTCATTCTCCTCTCAATATAATACATGTTGTTAAATGATGCTTAACCTACGCGTCATTGGTGTGGCCACGACTCTCATCTCAACTACATCTGCTCACGAGTCTCCGTTTTAACATCGGTGCCCCGTCCTATTTAGTTGTGTCCTTATTCTCCCCATCACTGCCTCATTTTCTATGGTTTTCGGATGTTCTCTTTAAAGTGTTTTAATTGTTTGTTGTATAAGAGAAATAGACGATTTTGATATTGTGTTTTTTTTTTAATTTTTCAGGTTTGAGCATAAGGTCTACCTAGGCTAATTTTAGGTGGTTAAAGTTGATAAGATAAACATGTTACGAGGAAGAAGAACACGGGCAGTGGTTGTGTGATGAATATTGGGGTATGTTTTGTCCCGATGACGGAGCTTTGGGGTCTTTACATGGGCCTTTACCAAGCTTGGGAAAAGGGGTTCCATAAGATTATTGTGGAGATTGATTCTAAGTTGGTCATCAACCTTGTTCACCGTTCTATTCCGAATTACCATCCACTATTCAGTATGGTATCAAAGTTCAAAGGCTTCATATGTAGGAACTGGCTTGCCCATATCCACCACACTTTCCGTGAAGCTAATGTTGTTGCCCATCATTTGGCATCCATTGCTTCATCTTATCAGGCTATTTTTATATTCAGAATCTGCTCGTGTCTTTAATTCATTTTCTGAAAAACGATGTCCGCGGAAGCGCTAGAGATTTTCATAAATAATATTGCGGAAGCGCTCGAGGTTTTCTGTAGTCTTTACCAAAAAAATAAATCATAATCCGATTTTTATTTTTTCTGTACAATTATAGGACAACATTTTTTTGATGAGAAATATTTAGTATTTTTTCTTAACATAAATATAAAAAATATTAAAAGTAAATGTAACACACTTGAAAATTACGAGAAAATTTGATTTAATTTTAAACAAATAATTATCCTTTTTTTGTAAATTTATTAGAATAAATTCATGTATAGCTCGGGCTCAAACACTAGTATATAAGTAATTAGAGCTCGTTTCGTATGACTATAGGAATGGGGTTGGAATCAGATATCGAAATGGAATAAGGAATTGAAATAAGTTATTCCTGATACTTGGTGTTTTGTATGAAGTTGGAAAGAAAGATTTTTTACACATGTTTTTTTATTTCTTTTATATGAGTTATGAAATGAGAAATTGTATCATATTTGATGATATATGTGTAAATGTTTATAATGTAAATATGTGAAGTTTTTTAAACTTTATTATTGAAAAATGAAGACTAACTAATAATTTAAAGAATAAACATTAAATAATCGTCAATCCAAATAAATAGGTATATAACTTCTTCTATCAAATATATTATTTTTAATTGAACCAGTTATATGATTTTCGAGAACTTTCCGGTTACATTATATCTTGAATGAAATATTCGTGTTATAGTGAAATTATTTTTTTTTGTCAAAATCATGTTTTTCTACAAAATAATAATATGCTTCAAAATTAATTGATGGACAATAAATTTTGTTTATGAAAAATATTATTTTTATTTAGTGAAACTAAATATATAAGTGTGTGTGTATATATATATATATATAGGGTGCGGTTTCCATGAGAACAATCTTATTGTGTATCATGAGAACAATCTTAGACCGTCGGATGGTGAGTATTAAGGGTCGAGATTTAGAGTAGATATCATAATTAATAATAACTACGAATAATCCATTCAACCAACAATAACTACGAATAATACATTAAATGATATGACACCTTCGTAACAAAACTAATAATAACTACGAAAAATATATTAAACAGTAAGGTATGTTCTCATGATTACACGATAAGGCCTATTCTCATAGGATCTATACTCTATATATATATATATATAATGATTTTATAAAATGTAGTTTTAAATTTAAAATGAGTTTATGTTAGAATGAATAATACCCACCTTTTATTATGGAATCAACTCCTTCTCTTGATTTGGAATGAGCAATTACATGAAATCATTCTCATTCCGATTTCAAACCTTACCAAATAAGGTATTGGTATAACTCATTCCGATTTCAATTCCTAATTATTTGGGAATTGTACTATACGAGCTCTTAAGGGGATGCATCATTTTGTTCTTCGTATAGGTGATAACATAAATGGCATGGAATAAATGATGGGGAAAATAACAATGAGTCCAATAGAGTAAATTTTTTAATTGTGTATAAATATACTCTTGAAATGAGCTTAAGTTGCTTCATTCTAGAGATTATAACTAAAAAAAATCTTAGAGGTGATAATTTAACTGTCATCCGAAGCAAATGAGGGAAAATCATGGGCCTACTATTTGAGAAAACTCTCGCATCATACATTAACATCAAATCTCGTAATGGGATGTCTTCTGCTCAACATCTCATGGATCTTGCAAAACTTATTGTTGGCTTCTTGCTTGGATTGTAACGAAGACGGTATGTGGCTCTTGGTCGGACTCTTTATCTTCCTCTGATTTTCTTTGTTCTGTCCTCTAATCCGAGGGTTTGCTCGGATCAGTGGCCGGTGTGGTCCTTTTCTGTTTTCGGGAAGGATTTGGCTTCAAAGGAGGGATTTGTAAACGTGGAGGTTATTGTCTATCATGGTTTCATTTCTCTATTGTTGCTTGGTTTTGTTCTGATCACTTGTGACACTCATAGATGGTTCTTGCTCTTCTTTTCTTCTACCTATTTTATTACTTCGAACTTTTGCTGATCAATTTTTCTTTGGGTTATGCCCTAGACGATTAATTTCTCGATTTCTATAATCTATATAAGCTAGACAATGGTGATGATGTTTGCTACCCAATCCATTTTTACAAAAAAAACGTGTTAGGGTACCCCACGTTTACAAATGGTCTCTCTATGATTTTAACAACCGAAAAATTGGCTTACATCCTACACAATCAAACTGGCTTCATCATGCTTTCCCCATGGTATGATCATCCTAGTATTCGTCTCAAATCCATCTCAAACAGACATGAATGTCCATGCTTTGAAAAAGCTAAACAACAACTTAATAAAATCATACGCTTACTCGTTTTCTTGGTCTCTCTAGTTTCTTCAAGAACTTAAGACTAATAAGGATATGTAATATACGAAGGCTAAATCCTTTATAAACATGAATTTCAATTTGTCCAATTCTGTTTTTAAGTTTATGAACTCGACAAAGTCCGCAACAATGTTATGAAACTAATTGAAGCATCCTTAATCGGAAGAGTCTACGGCAAGCCTATCCATGTTATTGATTCATTTTCGTTACCTTTTGCTGTTGTTGAAATCATTGTATGACTTTTTTGGGTAACCCCTACCCACTCGAACCTAGTAACTCTTATTTGGCTTTATTTTTGTAAAAAAAAAAGTTTGTACGTTGAACAATGGTTTTGAGCGGAAACATTGCATGCGTTTGGTTTTGTTTCGTAATGCTATATGTTCATTGAAGGGTCTGATGAGCCCTGGGATCTATTGTCTAACAAATTCATATGTTCCAATGTCTTATGTTAATCATATTGACTACGACTTCTGCTTATTGTCTTACAAACCGTGTACGAAGTACTGTTTTATTCCATTTGATTATTTTTGCTTACCAAATAGTGATTGCTTCAATGGTATAATCATCCAAACTAAAAAATTTACTTACAAAATTATAAGTAGCGTCACTTCGGTTTTTTTGTTGGCTGTTGTCGGTTCTTTGCCCGACACATTCGCTTGGTCAGTTTAGTCCCAAGGTCCCCATTCTTGCGGCCTAATGGCGACGAAACGGCCCCAAAAAACCAAAGCGGAAAAGAAAAAATAAAATTAAGTCGTTTCGACCCCGGCCTAACGGCCCCAAAAACATTAATACAATGAAAAGGAAAAATAAAATTAAGGTCGATTGAGTTTTGTCTCAAATCTTAATTGTCCGAGGCAATAAATGATTTAAAAACGAAATCGATCATAATTAGATCAATCAAAACCAATGCATTAATCAACCCTATGTGAACAACTTTTTCCCTACAAATCATTATTCTTTTATCCATCAAGATCTACACCTTTATATTTCATGATACTCGTGTTTTATAGTTTCGTTTTCTAAGGTTTGATGTGGTCCTTTTATGGCAGTTTCGAGCATTTGTCGAAAAAGGGGGCGTGAATTTGTGATCGACTCCTGACGGCTTTGTTGTAGTCCAAATCTAAGGTGTCCACAATTGTTCCCCAGACTTCCTACATGTGTACATCCTTTGAAGATAAACGTTTATGCTTGTTGTCTCTTGTTGGCTAAATCATCCTACTTTCCCTTGAAGACGTTTTGGCTTTCGGGTTTTTTTTATGCATTTTTGTGTATTTCTATTCTCCTTTGGTTGTGGATCTTCGTGATGGTTAGTCCATCTGCCGATCTTTTTCGGCCTTCGACCCACTAGACAACGCGCCGTCTAATTGCTCGATTGCTTTCCGTTTTGAAAAATAAATAATTAAATAATTGACTTTGTGCCTTTTGTTTATAGAAAACATTAATTGATTTTCTTTTTTTTTCTTGCAGGTGATAGTACTAGCTGAATTTATTTTAAAATTTTTTTGATCTTACTTAGGTTGTATAGTCAACTTATATTGAGATTTTATTGTGTTGCAAGTTCATCTGGATCGGTTTATTTGTTTTCATCAAATGGAAGGATTACGCTAGCTTTCATCGTCATATTCATCATCATTTTCATTTTCATCTTTGTACGTGGATATTTTTAAACCGAATGAAACAATATTATAGGAAATGAAATTTGGGATTTTGGATGTGAAGTGGAAGTGACTTGATTTATCTTATACAATTTTAATTTTTTTCAACCTTCGAATTCAACGGTCAGAATTAGTCTTTTGATACGAGTGAGAGGCGGATCGGGATGTAAATGAAGAAAGTTGTTTGAATAAATTGTATCATTATTATTATTATTATTATTATTATTATTAGGAAAAATAACTCAAAATAATATCAACTATCAACATTGAACCGAAAATAATACGAACTTTGAAAATTACTAAGGAGCGATACAAACTATCAATGTATTTACCAATAATAATACCTCATACTTTTCCGGCAAAAACTCAAACTCCGGCGATGACGTTGCAGTCGGAATGTTACATGTCATCAAATAAATGAATTAAATGTGTGATGTGAATTTTATTTTTTTAAAAATCAATTTAATAATATTTAAAATATTAAAAATATTAAAAAATAAAATATAAAATATTTTAAAATTTTAAATAATATTTTTTTTAAAAACATTTGTACAATTTTTTTTAAAAAAATATTTTTTGTAAAAAAAAATTTAAAATAAAGTTTGAACATTTTTTAAACAAGTTTGTAAAAAAATTTACAAATATTTTTTTTTATGAAATTTTTAAATTTTTTTTTTAATTTCGAAATTTGTTTTACAAATTATTTTTTTTAGGAAAAAAAAAGTTTTCCAATAAATTTGGGAAAAAAAATTCTTTAGGGATTAGGTTACAAGATTTAGAAAAAATTTTGAATATTTTTTTTACAAATTATTTTTTTTAGAATTAAAATTTTCATTTTATACAAAAATATGGAAAAAAAATTTTGATTAGAAAATATTATATTTTTTTGAAAAATAAATATTATTACATTTTTTTTACAAATCTATTTAAAAAAGTTTTCAAACTTTATTTTTAAAAAAATTATTTTTTTAAAATAAATAATTCAGCAAATTTTTTACAAAAAATATTATTTGAAATTTTAAAAATAATATATTTTATTTTTAATATTATTAAATTGTTTTTTTTAAAATAAAATCCACATCACACATTCACACATTTAACCCATTTATTTGATGACATGTCACATTCCGGCTGCCACGTCATCGCCGGAGCTAAGTTTTTGCCGGAAAATATATAACGTATTATTTTTGGTAAATACATTGATAGTTTGTATCGCTCCTAGTAATTTTCAAAGTTCGTATTATTTTCGGTTCAATGTTAATAGTTGGTATTATTTTGGGTTATTTTATTATTATTATTATTATTATTATTATTATTAACACAAAACCTAAAGGCGGTAAGTGGTAAGAGGCAAGTGAGGCATCTACATACGTCATTTTAAAATATAAAACCCTAAAATGCATCCTATTCGATTACCATACGTATCATATTCATTCATTAGCCTCCCATTATTCTGTGGCATTTATATAACTTCCTCCCACCTCTCATATAAAGTAAGTGCAAATCTTTACTATATGCTTTCTCGGCTGTCCATATTCTCACATCCACTCTCTACTTCCAATTCAGGAGCTCTTTTACGATAAAACCCAAATATATGATATAAATATACATTCATGAATCACGATACACCCAACAAAGTTTTTTATTTTATACATATATATATGTATACAGCCAACTGACCCAATATACAAGTTGCATGGTCACAACAACAACAACCTCTTTGCGTTTTAACAATCTCATCTTCTCAACTTTTATGTTTTACTTTCTTCTTATATTATAACTGGCCGGTTTTAGTCCACCACCTTTACCCTTTCAGGCCACATATGATATGGTGCCTTACTCTGGCCCACTTTCCGGGCCCACTTCACTCCGTTAGAAGAAAGACGGACAACAATATCATAACACTTGGCAAATATAATGTTGTTATGCAAGACTCGTAGCACCCTCTTAAGAATTTCAATAACGGATGCAAGGAAACCAAAATGTCGAAAGCGAACGGAAGAAGCCGAATTAAGCGCCTCCTTACCCATCACAAAAGGCTCATTACCCAAACAAACTAGTGGAGAAACTCATTCAAATCAATGCAAGCATGTTTTACACTCACCCATCCAAACACCAAGACATAAACCGACACCTTCCCTCACGTGAGTCGGTCAAAAAGAACACATGCGCCTCCTTCTTAACTAAGACCCCCGTTGTCTTAAACCCATCATACAATACATCATGGAGCAAATCATGTCTATACTTGAACTCAGAGAGCTCTTCATAATGAACTGCATGCTCCCAAATGCATCCTTAACTCGTCGACAATTAAACATAGGACAAATCTCATCAAGCGGGTATAGAAGAATTATAAGATGATACTTAAATACCGAACGATATTCCACCTGAAAATACATTGCCCAAGTCAACTGTACATCATTCCCTATAACCCAACAATACAGCAGTTTTACAAAACCGAGTTGAAAACAATTAGATTTAAAAACTGAACAATCTGCCGCCCTGCCAATACCAATATACCATTGACAGCTTGATATATGTTGTTTTCACACATCTCTCCACTTCTTCCTTCCATTTCTTCTTCCCCTTATTGTATTATTAATTATTTCTTTCTGGAAGCATCTAATTCCGTCTCCAGTGTTTTTGCTGTCCTGCGTATCTGAGTGCTTACTTTATATGATTTAATTACTTAAATTATCCTCTACGTAGTGGTTGATACTACTGTTCCCTTTTGATGCTTACGCTGAATGATCAACCTTTTTTAATCCTTTTTGTTTTTTTTAATTAGTCAATGCTGGTATCTAGGTAACCACATTCTGTAATTCAGCTGTCCAATCTCAAATGCATTTTACCTATCTTCTGTAATTTGGACGGCCAAATTAGGGTTTGTTGTGTGAAAAACTGTAAATCTATTGGTGTCCTTCTCATGCAGACGTGCCCCTATTGCACTGATTCTTCTAGTTCTGAATCTGATGAAGAAGTTGGAAATATTTTGGTTTATTTTCTTGTTTTGGATGCTGTTGTGACATGGGGAATGACTTACCAAACCTAATACCCACTTAGCTTTATAAAGCAATGGTCCTCCCAAGATAATTGATTTTCCATGAAAATGACTTTTTTGGTTGTTTTACTGATAATTAGGGAATTTGGTAAGACATTATTTCACTTTCATTTTCAGTTGTCATTTGTTTATTTCATAATTTTATTATTTTATCATTCTAGTTATCTCTCTTTGCTTACACCTAGATTAGGACCACTGTAGTTTCGTCTGTTGTTTTGCTTGTATTGCAAGTTGGAGTAGGATTTGCTGGTGACCCTTTTGAGAGTTGGATTTGCCTGTTAAGCATTTAAGCCTCAACTTTGCTTGTATGTCTCCTCTTGCTTGTTCTTTCTACTATGACTTCTCCTACCATTTGGCGAGAATGTGTCCAAATCTTACCCATACCTTGTTTTGTCCTCTAATGGCCTCTCATTTCACTCATATATATTCTTCATTTCTTGCTCAGCATACTGTATACTTAGATTATTATACCCCTTCTTTATCGAACTCTCTTTGTGTTTGTATAATTTAAGTTCCTAGGATGAGAGCCAGACGGGTAAAGCGATCAGAGGTATGGTTTGTTCGAGTCTTGATTCGTTTCTTGATGATTGTTATCGTGTTGAGTAATCTAGACTATTTTCTATTTACAGGCCTTTTGGCCGTCTTTAGTGATGAAGAAATGGCTGAACATCAAACCTCAGGTGCATGATTTCAGTGAGGATGACTTTGATACTGAGAGTGAAGATGATGGTATCTTATTCATGTCCTTTGCTTAGTTGAGTTTTTTAAAGATGTCTTTATTTTGATTATTTTTTGTCTTTAAAACTCGCTTACAGCAAGCTCGGTTAAAGATCTTGGATTGCCCACAGATGAAGATCCTCCATGTAGAACTCAAGGAAAACAATCCCAATTCGCTACTCAAACATCAGGCAATACAGACAAGCCTAATTTGTTTGTTCTTGTTATTTTGTTAAGCAATAAGCATTCATATTCACACGAGATGTTAGACAGTAGGCGTTTCCTTAAGATCAAAGGCTAGATGTTAGACAAAAACTAACAGAAATTGTTGAAACAGGCTTCATATCTGAACTTTGGTTACTGCATATTATTGGAAAACAAGAATCAGAAGGAAGATCAAGAAGCAAAAGAAAATATCTTGTTTGGATATTATTCATAAAGAAGGAAGAAATAATGCAGTGTAGGGAGCTCAAAGCTCCTCACTACATAGCAGAAGCATATAATAACTTTGTATCCGAGTTTTTTTTTGTGTATTTTGTCTTGCTTTAAATTTAGTTTGTACCTTTTGTATATCGTGTGTGTGATTTATGCGCGTCTTTCTGCCTGTTGTTCAGATATTCATTCTAGACGCTGCCAATTGAGGCACAGAAGAGGCAAATCCGAGACTCTTCGTGTTCAGTACATTAAAAACAAGGATGTGAGGTTAGCTTCTAGAATTTTTCTTTATATTGCAAGTGAAGTGTGACTTTTCGAGTTGAATGATAGATGAAGTTCATCGGATTTCACCTAGCAGGGTTACAGTGGGCACTTGGAATGTAGCTGGAAAGACTCCAGATGTTAATCTGGATATAGAAGAGTGGCTTTGCTCGGAAGAACCTTCGGATATTTACGTTCTTGGGTAAATACAATCATCTAATAGCATTATTCCTCATTTCATCTTAAAATCAATCGACAATAAGATGAGTCAGTATTTATAATCCTAAACATGCACACATATAATCATAACCCTTTCGTATCCAGGTTCCAGGAAGTAGTTCCGTTGAATGCAGGGAATGTATTAGGAGCCGAGGACAACACACCAATTCGGAAATGGGAGGCCATAATACGTAGGACACTAAACGGAAATTTCACACCAGAATCAAATCAGAAAAGCTGTAGTGATCAACCAGCTTCTACAATGGAGTTTACTACAAAGGAAAGAAAATCAGTGATGAAAATATATGGGATAGACACTGACAGTAGATTAGATTGGCCTGACCACCTCTTAGACACACCTAAAATTCTGCCTTCTAACATGAGATTGCGGCGCGTTCTTAGCAGCTCAGGTAGAAATGGATATGATTGGATGGAGAATCCTCTATTTTCCAGCTCTCCATTTCTATCAGACAGAAGCATAATGAAGAGATCATATTGTAGTTCAGGAAATTTACAGTCATTTTACACTGAACAGCAGAAAGTAACTGAGTCTCTTGGAGATCTGTCAGATGAGTCTGATGAATTCTTTGAAGAGGATTCCAAAGATGGTAAAACTCGATCCAAGTATGTTAGAATCGTTAGCAAGCAGATGGTGGGGATATATGTATCAGTTTGGGTTCGTAGGAAGTTAAGGCGAGATATAAATGACTTGAAAGTGTCTCCTGTTGGAGTTGGTCTCATGGGTTACATGGGAAATAAGGTAACATGTTTTGTTTCTCTCATTTATGTCTCTTGACATAGCTTAAATGTTTCGCTTGTTTGTGTAGGGATCCGTTTCTGTCAGCATGTCACTTTATCAATCAAGAATGTGCTTTGTTTGCTCTCACTTAACCTCTGGCCACACAGAAGGAGATGAACAAAGACGGAATGCAGATGTGTATGAAATCCTGAGACGAACTCGTTTCACATCTATGCTTGATACTACTGATCAAGCACGTACAATTCCTTCTCACGAGTAAGCATTGTTTGTGCACTTAAAATTGATGACTTAACTGGAGAGTAAAAGGTGAATTTCCTGTTGTGTAAACAGTCAGATATTCTGGTTTGGCGATTTGAATTACCGTCTCAACATGCCAGATGCCGAGATAAGGAAGCTTGTGGCCAGAAGAAACTGGGATGAGCTGCTGAACCATGATCAGGTAAAACCCATCACTTGTTATTGTGCTTGTTTTTTCATATCTTTTGCTTATTCTGAAGGATTTTCACCTGGGATATGGTGTGTGTGGCAGCTAATGAAAGAGCTTTGCACAGGGCATGTGTTTGAAGGATGGGAGGAAGGTTTTATTAACTTCCCGCCCACTTACAAGTATGAGATTAACTCGGATAGATACGTAGGTGAAGACCCGAAAGAAGGGGAGAAGAAGAGGTCCCCTGCTTGGTCAGTAGAGATCCTTTGCAGCTATAAGATCTGAATTTTTTTTATTTTATATAAGGATCTGCTACTGAACTGACTTTGTATTGCAGGTGTGATCGGATACTATGGTCGGGGAAGGGAATAAAGCAACAGTTTTACAGAAGAGCGGACATAAGGATGTCGGATCATCGGCCAGTTAGTTCCTTGTTTTGTCTTGAGATCGAAGCAGTTGATCCAAGAAAACTGCAGAGAATCATCAACTTAAACAGTGCAGCTGTTCATCCTGAGGTTTTTCCTGATGAGTATGGATGCTTGTGAAGTTTGTAAGATAAATGTCTATCTTTAATGTTTGATAAAATGTGCAATTGAATAGAAGCCTGAATTTGGTACCATCTCTCTTTACAGGTGATCGGACATTCATCTGAACAACTGTTGAATACTTGAATGGATCTCACTTGCCTGTAGGATTTTGCAAATATTATACTTTTTGGGGTTGGGCTAGCCAGTGAATGGCGTTTCTTTGAAGTGAACTTATACGTAATTGTGAAAAAGAAGGTGCAAAGAACAAGTTTTATATGTATATTGGCTTAATTATGCCAAGCATCCCAACCTTTTAGGTAGTTGTGGTCCTGTGGACTCCAACCTTGTTTCTTTTATATAAGCTGTGGAATGATCCTGAAGCTATAGAAAAATGAATTTTTTAGTTATTTTTACTGATAAAACTCAATAATAACAGGTCACGTTCCACGTCAAACTTGTTTCTTTTTCAACAGTAGAGAGGCTTTTGGTTGATTTTTAACTATTGATGATTTGACTCAGAAATAAATAAGATAAGGAGAGAAAACCCTCGATGAAGAGATTCTTTACATGTTGATTACAATAGAAGTTTAAAGGCATGCCCTTAAAAACACAACCTATAGAAAAGTAACTGGATAAGATAATTTTAAGCATGTTATGGTGTGTGCTCTTGAGAAGGCAAGAGTCGAGGATTTACACCATCAAATAGAACCAACAACTATATATGCCCATGTAACAGTAGCTTCCTTTACAATCTGGGTTAGTTACATTTCCAGCTAAGATAGAACCAAAGGTTGGCTCCCTGCTGTCTCTGTGCAATAACTCATGTCGTGGGGACGATCAGCCTGTTATCCTGCTGTATTCTGATAATGGAACGAAAACTAAAAAATCGGAATCTTACAATAACCTCAAATCTTTGTTATTCTAGAGCATGGAAGATGAAAAACATAAACAAATGGCTTGTTAAGTTTGCAATTCTTACCTTTTTCAAGACATGGATTAACCTCATAAATCATCTTATCTAGTTGAAATCTACATTTGATGGTGCTGTGTTACTAGCTTTTGCAATTCTTACCTTTTCAAGACATGGATTACCCTCATAAATCATCTTATCTAGTTGAACCCAACATTTGATGATGCTGTTTTACTAGCTTTTGCAATTCTTACCTTTTCAAGACATGGATTAACCTCATAAATCATTTTATCTAGTTGAGCCCTACGTTTGATGGTTCTGTTTTACTAGTTTGCATGTGGGAATTGTATTGTGCTCTTAGTATTTCTACACTATGGAATTCATACATTAAGTAAACTGCGGCCCGAAGATAGGAGAAAGATTACTTGAATTTGACTAAAAAAACAGATAGTCACTGTGCTGGTCAAGATGGAGTACCTCGAGTGTACCACGGGCTTGAGCTTCAGATAAGGAGTTAAGCTGACTTCTTTCCATGTTTGCAAGCAATTGAATAACCGTTTTCAGACGACAAACACTGGAAACATTTCAACAATAATAAGCAAACAGTAATTTCATTCACCTCCAGCTAAACACACTATCAAGACAAAGGGCAGCAGACAGAGATGAAGCGTAGAATGCAAAACCTGTGCAGCCCATTTTCCATATGAGCAACAAAGGATGATATCACCGAAGGCAGCTGCTCTAATACCTACATGAACATCAACTCTCATATTTCAAGATAAAAATATTTTAACAATGGTCAATAGGAGTACTCTTAGTCTCAAAATAAGTTACACACTTGTCCAGTATTCCTGATAGTTTCAGATTTTTCTATAAGGTTCTTTGAAAGCTTTGCCAAGCGAGCCTGTAAGTAAGAAAAATGCATCAGCAATGGCCACAGTAAGCTAACACAACAAAGCAAGGTGTTCAAAATTGTCACATCTCTTTTAGAATTTCACATCTATGCTAAAACGAAAGCATGATAATCCAGTAAGTCTGAACTTCTTTCATGGATTAAGGGGAACTCTACTCCAAGGGTTTTAGAGTGAAAAATCCAAGAGTTAATGCAATAATGGGGGTGGAATGACAACGTTGTCAAATCATTTTCGATTTCATGTTTTCCAGAATTCATAAACCGTGCGCTAATACACCGGATCTTATACCACACTGTTGTCGACGTGATTGAGGTTTGACATAAACCGATTCGGCCAAAACAGCAAGAGGCAATGGATACAAGTTAGAAATGTGAAAGTTAGTGTTATACAACTAATCTAAACAAGACAGCCAACGAGATCACAAATGAGAATACTCATTGTCCATACAAAGCAAATTAATCACAATGCATATATATTTACCACCTCCTTTTGCCCATCCATTTGTGGATAAAGCTGAAGACCTCTGCTGCAAATGAACCCTTGAGCAATCCACTAAAGAAATCCATAAGCAAGGAGAAAAAAACAAAAAAAAAGGAGTCCGGGGTCGCCTTGAGGAAGGACTAAGAGTATGTTTGGGAGCAAGATCTTTTAGGAGCTTAATTTGTAGGAAAGGAAAAGTAAAATCTCAACAACCGCTTCTATTGAAGCTTATTGTCCAAAGCTTCAACTTTCAAGCAGTGGCAGGCAGATTGAAATGCAGAAAACTTCATACACTAATCGATTAGTGCAATTATGTTACAAATACGCTAGATTGTGATGCAGAATACTTCATACTCTAATCGATCAGTGCAACTATTGTGTAATAGGTTTGATCTTTCGCAGTTCAAATAAGCAATAAGCGACGAATTCACTCACAAACCCTAGAATCAAAATTTTGGTGTAGGATTTCTAGCTCTTAATTCAACAGGACTTGTTTGCTTTCCAATCTTTGTACTTTTTATTCCCCTTAGATGTGATAATAAAACAATTTAAATATACTTAAAGAAACTTATAAGAGCAGATTGTTGTGGCGAACAAGAACAGCTGAATGCGGAGAGGAAGGATATAAGAAAAGAGTTGCCTGAGAAGGGGACGATTGTTGCATTAGATGAAGAAGATTGGAGGTTGATTGTATAGCCTGCGATATTTGATCAGACACTGCCGATTTCGCCGTCTCTTCACGTCCGAGGGTTCCAGTCGCCATGGCCGATTACCCTCTAAGTATATATCTCTTTGGTCCCCCGTCTCTCCGTTATTCCAGTACAAAAATGGAACGAAAAAGAAATAAGTAAAACTGGACCAGGACTAGGACCAGGCGGCCGCCCAAAGCCTGGCTCGGGAGGATACGGCGAGTCGGCGAAGGCCTAAAATCCATGCTCAACCCAAGTCCAGCATGGATATTCTTGAGATTTTGGGATCGATGGAGATGGTATTGTTAAAAATTAGGACTTTTACCCTCGAGGTTTCGCATTTTTCCTTCGAAGTTTCAAAAATCCTCTTGGTACTTGTAAGGTTTGTATAGTTTTCTCTCCGTGTCCTTTTTTAACTTTTCCGTCTATCTTTTAAAAATTCGTTACACAAGTAAACCATCATAAACACCCAATACACTCAAAAGAACACAAGTCTGGTTTATTATCTTATTATTATTATTAAGTCGTATTCCGTTCTAATTCAACTTAAGTTGTGACACGAGACCACCGTGGTCCCGCCTCGGTCCCTACTTACCGGCATGGAACGGTACGGATGCCTCCGACCGTCTAACCAGCACGGGCTAGTCGCCAAGAACCTCCTAGACTCTCGCAAGAGCTAGGCAGATGATGTCACCGCCCGTTATCATACACTTGGGCCAAAATAATATAAAGGTCGGTAATCCTAATTCCGGTTTAGTTGTTATAAACAATAAATAATAAACACACACCACCAAACACACATCAATGCTAATACAAGGAATACGAGCTAAGTAAGTCCGGAGACTTACCTCGTCCCAAAGCTAAACCGAACAATATCTCTCAACTTCCCGCAGGAAGATACATCGCTCCTGGCCAAAACAAGGCACACGATCAATATCTATCTCTCATGCTAGAAGTCCTTAGACTTCTAGCCCAAATGACCTCTATAAGGTCATACAACTCACATGCTCTCACAACAACATGTAATCCCAAACCTCAAGCCTGTTGATTCTAATGCTTCGAATATGAGCTAACGGTTTTATACCGACTGTTGTAGATTGCTTTGCAGGTTAGGATTGCGGCCGAGAGATCCGGAAGAGTGGACAGCCGGGGTTCCGTACATTTTAGGATTGGGTTTTGGGGTGGAGTTGAGTTTAAGTATTGTATTTATTGTATGTTGTATGGTGTTTAGTCTTTGGGGTTGTATTTTCGACTGAAGTCTTTGTTGTATTCTCTCGGGTTTTTCTTTTCATTGCATAAAAATGTATTTCGGTTTTGGCCTTTATTTGTGCCTTGTTGCAAGATCCGGTAAAATTGTTGTCAAGCTAAGGGTAGGGACCCATTGTGAGGTCCCAACCCGTAGCGCCCCGAGTCCCATGAATTTGGAGTGTTACAAAAGTGAGGAAAAAAGGAAATTAAAATATATACTCTTTTTCTTTGTAAAATAAAATAAAACAATTAAAAACAAAAAGAAAGAAAGAGAAAAGTTCTCTCTCTCGCACTACTGAGGAAAGAGATTTTCATCTTCCTGTCTTCGTGGCCTTCTCTCGTCAACTCCGGCTAATTTCTAGCTCAGGTAAAAGTACCGATTTCTTGAGTTTTTTTGGTTTCCTGATATTAGGGTTTGTAAGAGTACCGATTTCTTTAGTTTCTTGGTTTCCTAATATTAGGGTTTGTAAGAGCAACATAATGTTTTTGTGTGTTGTTTTACTCGTTTAACTCATATACTATTGAACTCATTTAATACAATCATTCATTCATTCAAATGCTTGCTACCCCCAATTTTTACTGATTTTAGGGTTTCTAAGTAATGCTTGCAGTTTTTTAGCAATGCTGTATGACTTTCTTGTAGCAATTATGGGATAGTACTACATTCCAAAACAGATTTTGTTTAATCAGTCCGGTTATAGAACAAAAACAACAGGATTGTTTAGTGGTTTAGTTAGATTTTAGGTAGGCTTTTAGCAATGTGTGCAGTTTTTTTGCTTGACTGATTTTTTTTTGCTAATTTAGTTTCATGCCTAACTATTTTTTGTGAATTCAGTTTTGTGCTCGTATTTCTTACTATTTTTTATGCATTTAAAAATGTAAAACAATTTTACCTTGTATGCTTTAGGTTATGCTCAGTTTCCGTTACCCGAGATGGGAGATAAAAAGGTGTTGAGACTACGTCGGAATATGGATTGGTACTTGGATGTAGAGGTCGATGATATTGATATGTGCAATGTATTGGATATCTACATTGAGTTACTAGAGGGGGCTGCAAAAAAGGGTTTTGCTCTTCCGGAAAACCCAAGTATGTTGTATGTGTACAAGTCTAAAAGTCGTAAATTGGAGAAAGATTGCAATTTGTTGGAGCTGTTCCAATTATATCATGATAAAAAGGAGTTAAAAGTTACCATTGGTTCTACGGATAAGCCATGTGAGAGTTTACAATTGGCAAGGACTTTGCTTGAATCAAAGATGTCATCAAATGATACCAACCTTATGTCTTCTCAGCATAATATCCCATCCACGGGATTCATGGATGAAACACAACCTACACTAGCCCCACCAACATGCCAGCTACCTCCACCTAGTAGAGCGGTATCTTTTAATGTTCCTCATGTGCAGCTTAGCGATGGAACAAGGGATATTTTGCAAAGTAATATGAGATCTTTGAGTTTGCCATCAAAGAGGATTCCCCCCACATCTGCAAGAAGAAAAGGGATACATGTTCCGGTTGGAAATAACTTTGTGAACCAAACTCCGCCGACCTCTGGTAGCATTAGTAGAACACGGGGAGTTTTGACATTTCTTGGTGACAACTTGTTGGGTGGAGTTGATGATTTTGATATTGATAATGATGAATATGACCCATTAGATAGTTCAGATGAGGATTCAGCCGACACTGATGATGGATTAGTTGACGAAGATGACCATCCTTTGCCTTATGTTGATGATGGATATGATCCTGAAAAATCTAGTGAATGGGAGGTGGAAAAAGATGCATATTTTGATCGATTATATGAGAATGGTGAGTTTCATACCGATAATCAGTTTGGGTTGATAAAGATTAGACTATGGATGATTTTTTTCGACAAGGAACACTTGTCTCGTGTTTTGAGGGATTTTTGTATCCAAGAAGGAGTTGCGATCATCACTCAAAAATCCGATACTAAAAGGCTTGTAGTTGCTTGTGTGGACGCAAGTTGTGGATGGAGTCTTCATGCTTCTAGATTACTAGATGGATACACTTGGGCTATAAAGAAATTGGACAGTGAACATACTTGCACAAGGTTAAATGAGTTTAATCCTATGACAACCAAGTATTGGGCAGCTGAGAAGATCATTGAAGATGTAAGATTGAATCCAGATATTCTGGGGAAGACCATAAATGAGCTTTTGAAGTCAAGATATGGTGTTATGTTAAGGAGAACAAAAACTTATAAAGCAAGAAGTTTGTGCTTGGAGGAGATTCAAGGAAGCCATGATACTTCACACTCCAATTTACCGGCTTATTGCGAGGTTCTAAAAAGTACCAACCCTGGTTCTAAGGTCCATTGTGCTTGGAAAGTTATTGAAGAACTTCCAGAGAAACCTATTCAATTCAAGAATATATTTGTTTCCCTAAAACCGATGATTGAGGGGTTTAAAGGATGTAGAGGACTAATTGGGGTTGATGGTTGCCATTTAAAGGGAAAATATGGTGGAGTTTTATTGTCCGCAATATCTTTGGATGGAAACAAACAAATTTTCCCCTTAGCATATGGTGTGTATGAAAATGAGAGCAAGAGCACATGGTTTCAGCTTTTTACACAATTAAAAGATGTTTTGAAGGATGATGAAAGGCAAAATTTGACTATAATATCAGACAGAAAGAAGGTATATGAACTAAATGTATTTTACACATTTAAAAAAAAGAAGATTTATAGCTATTAATATTGTTTTTTTTTGTTTTCAGGGTATTGAACCAGCCCTAGATGATAGTTGGCTCGGTGTGAACCGACGCCTATGTTGCAGTCACTTGTGCTCTAATTTCAAGAAGAAATATCCTGGATGCCGAATGCATGCCTTGTTTTGGGAATGTTGCAAAGCATTCTCCGAGTTCACGTTCAATAAGGCTATAGAGATGATGCAAAAGGAAGCAGGATTTGGTGCTGTTAAGTGGTTACACGAGGCAGGAGAAAAAGAACAGTGGGCCCGACACAAGTTTGATCATACATTATGTTGTGATGAAAATTCGAGCAACTTTGTCAAATCTTTCAACAATACTGTTGGTGTAGAGAGAAATGGTCCGGTGTCTAGTCTACTTGAAGGCTAGAATGGGCTTACAATATTGTTTAAATACAAAGAATATTAGTATCTAAAAGTTTTGATTTTCGAATGCACAATGAAATTGTCCATTTTAGGTATCCGAAGAACACACATGGTGAGATATGTGTTGAGGCAAGAAGAGGCACTAAAATGGCCATCAAATGGCATCACACCAAAAGTTGCTGAAAAATTGAAGAAGAACGTTTTAGCTTCACGTACGCTTCAGGTATAGCCTAATAAATGTCTATTTTCTAATTACAGTTGTTGTTTTTTTTGTTTTGTATGGCTTTTGAATGGGTTGTTTTGACAGGTTTATAAAGCATCAAACACTGAGTGCGAGGTTAGAGATGGTCACTCTTATTGGCCTGTAAATTTCACCAACCGGACCTGTGCTTGTGGAGAATGGGAAATTAGTGGAATCCCGTGCAAACATGCAGTTAGAGGTCTCTTGGAGGTAAGGAGAGGAGAAGATCTTGAATCTTATGTATCCGATTGGTTCTCAGTCTAAACGTATAAGATGGCATATTCGGTGAATTTTCACCCCGTTCCCGACGAAGGACAATGGACAACATATGATTTTCCAAGATTGAACCCTTCAAGCATGAAAAGGGGAGTGGGTAGGCCACCAAGAAACCGAAGACGAGAAGAGGATGAAAAAAAGAAAGGAAAAAGGTCTGTCACAGTTCGTTGTAGTAAGTGCAAGGCATTTGGGCATAATGCTAGGACATGTAAAGGCGGTTTGACTGCAAGGGAGATTAGAGAGCAACAAGGAATTTGCGTTGAAAAAAGGCATAGAAAGAGAAGTAAAAGGTCTTTACAACTAGAAGAAACTACACCAGATTTTATGAGATCAACACCATGGAACCCTCCTAGTCAACATGACTAGTTATGTTAATGGTCTGACTTAGCCAAAAACTCATTTTGTATCCCGATTTTTGTATGCAGATTAACTGTCTTACTTAGCCAGAAACTCATGCTGTATTCTGTTGAACTGCATTTTGATTATCATGTTGCATTCTGATTTTTTAATGCAGATTAAGCTTTGATTAACTGCTTTAGGAATTTTATGGTGCATATATACATATGTTGAATTATCTGTGGCTCTTACTGTTTTTGAAATTTGTAAGACTCTTGCTGATTAGTCGTGCAAAAGTTGTCAAACTTTTGCTTTGCCAAATAGTGGAAGGAACTGCTGCTGATTTTTGAAATTTTGTTAATGGTCTTACTCGTTTTGAATGAAATGTTTTTGAAATTTTGTAAGACTCTTGTTGATTAGTCGTGCAGAAGATGTCAAACTTCTGCTTTGCCAAATAGTGGAAGGAACTACTGCTGATTTTTTAGCTAGAAACTCGTTTTGAATGAAATGTTTTAAGTCTCTTGATGATTTTTTTTGACTATTTAGTGTTCTTTTTGATTTTTAATAAACTGCTGCTGATTTTTTTAATCTGCTGCTGATTTTTTTGACTTTTAAGTGTTCTTTCTGACTTTTAAGTGTTATGCTCAGTTTGTTTTAACAAACTGCTGCTGATTTTTGTAATGTGTGTGCTGATTTTTAATAAACTGTTGATTTTTAACAAACTATTGCTGATTTTTTTAACTTTAGGAAGCTCACGTGTTTTAATTAATTTTCTGATTCTTTCTGATTTTTAACAAATTGTTGCTATTTTTTAGGACTTTAACTTTAGATTAGGAAGCTCTCATGTCCAATGTTGCTATTTCTTCAATGTAGATTAACTTTCTGATTCTTTAACTTTCTGATTTCTAATGATTTTTAAGCATTGTGTGTTTATTTGGCTCATGCCATGCTCAGGTTAGAATTTTGAGAAATGGTTTTCAACTTTGTATAGCTTTATTTGGCTTAGAAGTTTGACAACTAATTAACTTTCTGATATTCAACTTTCTGATTCTCTATTGTGTAATCAGTGTATTAAAATTTTGAGAAACGGTTTAAAATTCACATTGAACGAAGGAGAATTTAGTCACTACAGAGGGATTTGCTGGTGCATTTGGTGAATGCCTTTGTGGTAGTGCTAATTTGTACAAGGTAATTCTTAGCTTTGCAATATGTGATGAAAACTTTGTTTCATTTTTTTTGAGGTAATTCTAGTGGCTTTGCTGAAGCTGAGCTACTCCGCATAATGATGACTTCACTTTGGTTGATTTAGTGATGTATAATAAGAGAAACAATGTCACAAATGGAGAAGACAATAGGGACGTGAAGAACATAACCTCAGCTGGAACTGTGGACATGTAATTTTCTGCTTCATGTAATCACTGTATTATTATTTTTGAAATTCTCTTTTGCGTGTTTACTTGGCTCAGGCCATACTCAGGCCATGCTCTGATTCTTTAACTTTCTGACTGCAGGTCATACTCAGTTTAGCAATTCCTCAATAGCAGGAAACTCAACAATTCATCAATAGCAGATGTAAGATCTGCTCAGCAAGTCAACATTGAGAGGAAAAATGTTGTCATGTTTTATACAATCTCTCAACAAGAAACAATTCATATTTGGTCTGATATAACCAAGTACAACACAAAAATAGTAGGAAACTCAACAATTCATCAATTTTCCTACACAATTTTCAACACAATGACTAATATAACCAAATACAAAACAATAGCCACTTTCATGACACCTTGAATATATATATCATGAGCTCCTTGATTTGATTTTCTTTCTCTTGAGAAGTCACTCCTTGGACAAGTATCTTTATCTCCTTAATCTCATCCTTCAATTCTTGAAATAAATCATCCCTAGAAGCTGCAATTGCTGCATCACTGTGAGAACTACTTTCATTTACATGCTCGCTTCGACCATAACCTATCATGTGTGACGCTTTCGCCCATTTGAAGAATTGACAAACATTATAAGCATAATATGGCATATCCGGATTCTTTGCTGAGTGAGAAATCCTACACAAAATTCTTTTTGGTGGCTAGCATTTACAATACTCCTTTGTAAACCTCAATACAAATGATGAAGCGGTGGATTTACCGTGAGATTCCATTAAATCAAGACTGCATTAGACAAAATCATATAAAGTTGTTATCAATTAAAAAGGTCCATTACATGACCAACAATGAAGGACAACAACCAAATCTCAATTTAAAAGAAAAACAACAACAACAATAAGAGACTCAATTACAAGACTGCAAGCCATTGAACAACAAGCAATGAGTAGAGACAATATGCTGGATATTCAACTTCCATGACAGGCCATGAATAAGCACAGTGCTTCCAATTCGTCAATTACAAGACTACAAGCCATTGAGCTACTCTGTGTCTGTTTTCATTCCTGGTAGCTAAAATTGATGGTCTCTTGACCTATACTAAGCTTTAGATCGAAAGTATACAAACTATCCCCAATTTTTGTTTGTTTGTGCATAATTGCTTATACTTGGAGCTTTGAAAACATTAGACAATGGTTTTCAAAATGAGCAATCATTTGTCACCTAAAATCCGTAAACCCTAAAACCGATACTCTTACCTGAGGTGAGGATAGAAGCGGCGTGACGATAAAAGCTGCGTGACGACAAACCCTAATATCAGGAAACCAAAAAGAACTCAAGAAATCGGTACTCTTACCTGAGCTAGAAATTAGCCGGAGTTGACGAGAGAAGGCCACGAAGACAGGAAGATGAAAATCCCTTTCCTCAGTCGTGTGAGAGAGAAATGTTCTCTTTCTTTTTTTGTTCTTAATTGTTTTATTTTATTTTACAAAGAAAAAGACTAAATATTTTAATTTCCTTTTTTCCTCAAAATTTTAGTTAACAGAATTTTTAAAAGATTGACGGAAAAGTTAAAAAAGGGCATGGAGAGGAAACTATACAAACCTTAGGGGTACAAAGAGGATTTTTGAAACTTCGTGGATACCAAGAGGAAAAGGCGAAACCTCAAGGGTACCAAGAGGAAAAATCCTAAAAATTATTATTTACGTAAATTTTATGGGTTTGGTATCAGATTATTGATAGAGATTGTTTACGAAAACATTATGATAATACCCTTAATTTTTATTATGTGCTTGACATATGCCATTGAACGTTGCAGCCCTAAAAACTTATTTGTTCATCGTTCTGCCATCTTCCTTTGACCACCTGTTGTTGCATAAGGTTCAACGAGTGGTGTTGTTACGATGAAAAAGGTAACGATCTCCTTCTTGTTTCTCTATTTCTTTTCTATCTACATTCTTCTCCATCTTTGGTGTTTGAACTGATTTTCGGCCTTCTTCTATGACGGATTTCGGTTTGGTGCTTGTATTGAATTTTGAATTAGTGGTTTCTATTTGGTGTTGATTCTGATTCTTATTTTCGGTGCTTTGGTTTCGGTTTTAGCCTTCTTCTGTGTTGTGCTTGAGCTGATTTTAGCCTTCTTTTGTGTTGTGCTGAGACTCAAATTTTGGCCTTCTTGTACTGATATTCGGCCTTTTGCTGTTGTGATGACTCGAAAATTTTCAGCCTTCTTCTGATGTGTTGTGCTAAGACTCAAGTTTTCGGCCTTCTTGTACTGGTTTTTGGCCCTCCTCTGTTGTGCTGAATCAAAAATTTTTGGCCTTCTTCTGCTGTTAATAATAACCAATTTGTGGTAGAATAGTAGATAATAACCAATATGAGCCTTCATTCCGCCTTCTTCTGTTGTACATAATAACCAATTTGTGGTGCTTGTATCGGTTTGTGTTCACTGTTTTCATCAATAATCGTTGCTTGTATCCAATTTTTGGTGTGTTTATCAGTAATCGTTGTTTGTTGTTTGGTTGTCTAGTGTTGCTTGTGCTTTGTGTTTATTGTTTATTGTTTCCATATATAATTGACCTTGCAATTGTCTAGAACAAGTTTGTTGTCTATGCTTGATGTTTGGATGTTTAATATTCCTTAGGCTACAGTCTATTTGATAAGTAGTGATGTGTGGCTTTGTAACTTAGGAAATGGCCGACATAAATGAAAAATTGACGCAACAAACCAAGGACAAGGGATACTATGCGTGGAATGATATGTTGCTCACAAAATTTTTAAAAATTTTGTGTGAATTTCAAGAACAAAATGGACAAAAGAATGGTTTTAGTTGGATAGTTTTATTGAACAATTTGAGATGAAGACCTCTAACAAATGTTTAAAAAAGACTTTAAAGAACAAGTATAATTCATTGAAAGCGTTATAGAGATTATGGATTAAACTTAAGCATGATGATACGGGTCTGGGATGGGACTACGAAAGAAATTGTATTGATGCAACTGACGATTGGTGGGCAAAGAAGCTGCGAGTATGTAATTGAATTCATTTTTTTTTATCACTTTTTGTTGTATATGAAACAATAATATTTACAAATGTTATATGTGCTAGAAAACAGTGAGTACCGTGTCTTTAAGAAAAATGGTCTTCATCTAAAGATTCAAGCTATGATGGAGATGAAGTTTGAGGGCACGGTAGCGACTAACGCACATTGTGTAGCTCCTTTAATGGACACCCCATCGATTAACCCTGTTGTTACGCCCAAATTTTGATGATGATGATGAGCCTATTGATTGGGATGATTTGAACGTTGCAGCTGATCTGACCAACGATCAAGAAACGAATAACTTGAATTACCCCGATGAAGAAAATCAGACATCTCAATGTCCCCTCAAGTCCCGTGAAAAGGGCAAAAATACCTACGGTACTGGTTCACATGGAGTTAGCAAGCGCAGTGTTAAGAGGAAGTCTGGCATAAAATCTGAATACATAGAGTATTTAAATTTATCTAGCGATGCCAACAAGAGGATAATTGTGTTATGTGATGCTGAGAAGGCGAGGTCTATTGCAGAAGAAACTTCAAAAAAAACCCGTCCTGGACTAGGTCATTCAATGGGTGTCCTCTTTGAGATGGTGATGGAATGATTATTACCAAGGGATTCACCGGTTTGGTGCTTCGTCGTGTCAATCTTGATGTCTGAATTTGTGTCTAATCAATTTATGTTGATTCTTTCAAACGAGGAGAGAGTTCACTGGCTTGAGTAGGAGTACAAGAAAGAGATTCATAAGGGTACCTTTGGGAACTTTGTGTGTTAAGTGTTTGTGTGACCTTGTTATAGTTGAACCATGTGTGTGTGTTTGTGTGTAATAACTTTATGACTCACTATCATGACATTAATTTAATTTACAATTGTTATAGTTGAACCTTGTTCGCCACTTAGCGTGCGTGCAAATAAGCTTTAAATTTATAAAACTAGAACTAAGCAAGCGAACCCGCAGTGTACGGATCGATATAGTTAAGCAAGAATTCCAGAGTATCGAACACAGGGATTTGGGGGGTTAAATCCAATTATAGGTTATCAAATGAGTAAATGTAAGAGCTTTTCGAATTATTGGGAAAACAACAATCCTAAAGATCCAGGAATCCAGCTGTGGCAATCAATTCAAGATATACTAATGATATAAGGACAGAGTTAAGATATGCAAAGGTATGCTAATGTAAGGTAATCGTACGGTGAAGTTCCAAAAATCTTATATGACTCACCTACAAGACACTCTCTATAAAGGTTGTTGAGGCTTCAATATAGGAAGGTTCTAAAGGTAAGAATTAATATCAAATACCCAAACTTGTAATCCAAGGATCAAGACTAACTAAACCGATTAAGGTTGTGACACTCAAAATCGAGGTAGAGGTTGTTGAGACTTCACTACCACCTAGAAAAGACAAGCCAAGACTAAGTTAAAGCAAATCTTTAACTTTGGACTAAAGTAAAAGCAAGTTCGTAACTTAACACAAAATTACGGGTAGTTCTTGAGTTCCATGGCCGTGGAAGCTCAAGAACAAACCGTGGATTAGGGTTATCGGCGATTCTCTCTAACTCTTAAGGTCCAATCTGTTTACGATCGATCTATCATCATCTAAGCCACAACTATCAACCCTTCACCTTAGAATTGTTAAGGGTTTTTAGCCAACAATAGTCATATTGATATCAAATTTAAGGTTTAAAAGATTGAAAGATGAAAACTTCCGAAAACCTTCAATAACTTTCAAATCAATCTCAAAGTCACAATCAAGAACAATAATCGTCACTAGATTCGGAATAGCACAAACAATCACAATCTTAGATAAGAAGGAAGAACGGGATGTCAATCCGTCTTCTAAATCAAACCTAAGCAAGAAGCGAAATCTCCTTGCGAACAATCTTCCAAATCTTCGATCTTCCGTAAATCCGGGAATCCCAATGACAAAGCGCAAAAATCTCTCAAACACAATCTCCGCCAAATGCGAAATTAGGGCAATTCCAAGCGCAAGCGTAAGATGCGTCTATGCGTAAGCGAAGGTGACGGAATCTCTCTTCGTCCGTCCTTTTATAGTGTAAGATAAAATATCGGCCCGGCCCAATTGCGTCGGAGATTGTGTTTTAAAGTGTGGCGAAAAAGATCGCCAAGATCACGGTCATGGAAGGGTTCCACGGCCGTAATTTAGAGCGTGGAAATCAACACGGTTTGACACAACTCCTCCATGGTTCCACGGCCGTGGACTTGAACGTGGAAAGTAGTACGGCCGTATTTTAGAGCGTGGTTTAGGGTAAGAACGTGATTCTTCCTTAGCCTCGTGCATTCTTCAAGTTGGCACTTCCTTAGCTCCTAGGAATGCCCTCAATTAATGGACATGCTCAATTAACTCCATCCTTGCTAAATTCCGTTCGGAAATAGCTCTCAATTACCTATAATCAACATAAAGCTTGTGTAGATCTCTATATCGACATTATAGACAAACTAGCTCACAAATGCATCAATGCTCAATCAATGAATATTAATATGGATCAAATACACTTAGAAAACGTGCCTAAAATATCACAATATTTCATGCTAACAAATAACCCCATACTGGCCACTTGCTTGTCCCTAAGCAAGGTCTTTCAAAAGCTTTAAAACACAAGTTAGGATAAAATATGTGTACCTTCTTAAAGCAAAACTTCTTTTTGATGAATGTGCCTTCTAATCAATAGATCATTCTCAAATCTTGCTTCAATCGTTTATAAGACTTTCATACACTTAATCAAAGAGTAAAGAGTAAAGAAAAATCATGAATCAATCAAACTTCCATACAAACATCATAACCTTCAAACATTATCAAAATCAATCATAAGAAACTTCAATTTAGATCACCAAGTCATATAACATTCTTTTGATCTTAAGGACTTTCAAAGAAAAAGGTCTAGAATGTGGGAAGGGAAGGAAAACTTTAAGGAATGTGGTGCATGAATCCGGGAAAGTGGATAACTACTCTTTTCTTCTTCTCTTGCGGTTTCCGCAACACCTTCAACTTAGAGCTTCGCTCTCTTCTTTTCATTTTTCGACTTTACTTTTGGAGTTATGGATAGAGGTGCACAAAAACCGAAGCCTAGGAGATTGGCGTTTCTCAATTTTTATGAGATGCCTCAAACCCTTAGCGCACATACCATAATCCGCTAGGAATATCGCTCAATCCGACTTTGGCAAGACACAAGCACCCGGCTATGTGAATGGTGCCGAGTTACTCATCGTCATAATTGACTTCCCCAAACCTATAATTTCTTTCTATTCCTTTGAATGCAAAGTATTGCTTTCATGGCCCTCCCACATCATACATGCCTTTTTCATTCAACTCCTCCAAATTCCCGGATAGGTAAAGGAGGTCAATATTTCAAAGAGGAGCTAAATGATCAAAGAAAGAAGAAAGAAAAATCGAATCGCCTCAATCATCTCAACAAGAAGCATAAGAACTTATAGTGTGACTTCAACTTCAATTCCTCAACATGATTTAAGTAACATTCATCACATTATGAAACTTGCAAAAGAGGTATAATCAACTCATTCAATTTCTTTTCAATTCACCATTTGTTTAAGCATGCAATTGTCATCAAACTCAATTCACAAGTAGTGATTATCATAGAAATCCTCTCTATCTTTAGAAGCACAAAATTTTCAAAATTTTTCAATTTTTATGGGTTTTTCAAACTCTTTTTCATGCAATGCAATAATGAAACGTGTAACAATATAGTGAACATGCAAGATAGTCTCAATAGAAGCAATCATAGTGAGTAAGAGTTATTACAAACTTTTAGTCACACTCCACCCCATACTTGGAACAAACATTGTCCCTAATGTTCAAATAGAAGAAAGAAAAGAAGAAAAGAAAGAAAGAAAAAGAAAGAAAAGAAAAAGAAAGAAAAGAAAAAGAAACTCACAAAATAGCGGTGGAGCGGCTAAAACTGTCGGTCATGCAAATCATCACTGCGGTGGAGGCGGAGGCGGGAATGGAGAGAAGCTAGGATCGTAGTACCGCCCGAACTGCAAGCGGTAGACGTCTCTCATCATATGGTCGAGGTCGTCCATGCGTCCATCTCTAGCATCGGCTCGAATCTCCAATGCTCCCACTCTATCAGAAAGGCTAGTGGCCCACTCTGGCATCTGCTCATACCATCCCGGAGCCTGACTGTACCACCCCGGTGCATCTGACGGTGCTGGTGCTGGTGGCGGTGGCTGCTGTGCGGACCATGGAGGTGGAGCTCCGTACCATGCAGGAGGTGTCTCTATCCAAGTGGGTCTCTCACTCACGCTGGCGCGGCGAGAAGATGAACCTGAAGCTCTAGCTGGGCGTGGAGAACGTCTAGGCACGTCAGAAGCTATGTCCGGCTGATTCGGAAATGTGCTGAAATCCTGCTCGGCTCCTCCTCCTCCCTCGTACTGATCTCTCATCTCCTCCTCCTCAACTACGGGCGGTGGTGGGACATATGGAGGAGCTACAATCCTGTTCGCATGCATAGCTGCGAACGTAGCCTTCCAATTATGGCGTCCAACCATAATGGAGTACTCCGGGAGCCACTCAATGCCCCTCCACGTCCTGCTCTCCCAAGGCATAGCTGCATAAGGTGGACCTCTATGGGTAGGGAAGATGAAACCTCTAGTCATGAAGCCCTGGAGTCCTAGGGGTACGGCGGGAATGCGTGTACATGCAGAAAAATCCACCCCTAACATCCTAGCAAGGTGGGTGACTATCCCACCATATCCAATGTTGCCTACCCTCTTGTTCTTTAGCTTGCTCATGGTAGCAGCTAAGAGGGTGGCGTAGTCAGCAGGGCGCCCATGCAGCATGGAGTACAACAGAAAGAGCTCATCCGTCTTGATCTTCTGAGGTGTCTCCGTCCTAGCGAAGAGACACTCAGAAAGAACACGGTGAGCAATCTTCAAGGCTAAGTGATACATCAACTTAGCCTTGGTATCAGCTGGTTGCCAACGGTCCTCGCTGGCGTAAATCATAGCAACCTCCTCCCAAAAATCTTTGGCGTAAACGCCGCTAGGAAAATGACCATTGAAGGTCTCTTGGAACCCAAAGAAGGTCCCGAACTCCCGGATGGAGAAATCATAGTTCCTTTCCATCAGATGGAAAGAAACTGTCCTATCAACGTGGTTGTGCTCAAAAGACGTCACAACCTCTCTCGTGATCTCCTCATAAGCGTCCTCTCGGATAGCCGAGAAGACGATAAGACCGGCTCTATCCAAGAGCCAAGTAAGGTCATCTACTATGTGAAGAGGAGCTAAATCCTCCAACAATAGGTACCTAGGTCCTATAACAGCCCTCTTGTGGATCCTCTCTAATGCATCGAGATGATCCTCGTGAATGGTAGGTACCCTAGGGTTAGGAGGTGCGGGTGATGAAGGTGATGATGGAGGTGAAGGGGAGGAAGGTGGTGGTGCTCTAGAGGATGAAGAGGAAGAGGGGTTACCCTTCCTCTTTTTGTTCTTATCCTGCTCATTTTTCTTCTCCTTAATCCTCCCAGAAACTCTCCTCACAAAATCCATTACTGTTCAAAACCACGGTCTGTTCTTGGTGTTCCACGGCCGTGGAATTGACAGAGACCGTGGTTCGTCTCGCTTTTTCTCAAAATTCAGCAAACAACACCCAAACTCAGCAATCAGGCAGTCCTAGTCTAATTCCTTCTAATTTCAATCAGTTCTCTTATAATTTCTTGCAAAAACGAACCCAAATTGACAAAGATAGAGAAGAGTAAAAAAAACCTAGGTTTCGGATTTTAAAATCCGAATTCTGCGTTCCTTGGTGATTTGCCGCTCGATTTGTCGCTTGGATCTCGTTGGTGATCGGATTAGCTTCAGTTTGGGTCGAAGAATCGTTGAAAACGATTAACGAACGGAGAATTGAGGGTATAGGCGTGATTTCGGCGAAGAGGGCGTGGAAAATGGGTTTTGTGGTGTGTTTTTGTGAAGAACGTGGTTTATATAGTGGCCGGCAAAATTTTTGAAAACCACGGTCTGTCGGGGGGTTCCACGGCCGTGGAAATGTACGGAACCGTGGTTTTGGTGATTTTTCAAAGGCTTTTGGAAATTACGGTCACTGTAGCTGTCACGGCCGTGGTTTAGGCCGTGGAACTCCCTGTAATGCTCCAAAGTCCAAGTTTCGTCACTTTTCTTCAAAATTATTCTTCCCCTTTCCTTTTCCACTGTTCCTACATCCAAAAACACGAACATACCGGAAGGAATCGAAGGCAAAACAAAGCAAAAACGTCTAAACTAAGCTAAACTATGAATCGAAAACAAAAACGTAAATGCGATACCTTGGGTTGCCTCCCAAGAAGCGCTTTGTTTAAGGTCCGTAGATAGACCAATCTCGCACTTATTCGAGTGCGGTGGGCGTGAACTCCTCAGCTTGGAGTTCCGGCGTATACTTCTTGAGTCGTTGACCGTTCACCTTAAAGCTTCCGCCCGCTTCACCCCATACTTCAACTGCACCATGGGGGAAAATACGTTTGATTAGAAAAGGTCCGGTCCAACGAGATTTAAGCTTACCTGGAAAAAAACGAAGCCTTGAATTGAAGAGGAGGACTTGATCTCCTTCTTGGAAGTCCTTTGGAATGATATGCTTATCATGCCAGCGCTTTGCTCTCTCCTTATAAATCTTGGCATTTTCATAAGCGTTCAAGCGGAGTTCTTCAAGCTCATTAAGGTTCAAGAGACGCTTCTCTCCCGCTTCCTTCATGCTGAAATTCAACCACTTGATGGCCCAAAACGCCTTGTGCTCCAACTCTACCGGTAGGTGGCAAGACTTCCCATACACAAGGTTGTATGGTGTGGTTCCTATGGGAGTCTTGTACGCAGTCCGATATGCCCACAATGCATCATCAAGCTTCAAGGACCAATCCTTCCTAGTCCTTGAAACCGTTTTCTCTAAGATTCCTTTGATCTCCCGATTTGAGATCTCAACTTGTCCACTAGTTTGTGGATGATAAGGGGTGGCGATCTTGTGAGTAACCCCATACTTAGCTAGAAGAGCTTCAAAGCGCCGGGCAATGAAGTGAGAACCTCCATCACTAATGATAGCCCTTGGTGTCCCAAATCGTGGGAAGATGGTCTTGTTAAAGAACTTAACCACCACCATGGCGTCATTGGTGGGAGAGGCAATTGCTTCTACCCATCTAGAAACATAATCCACTGCCAAAAGTATGTATTGGTTTCCACAAGATGATGGGAACGGTCCCATGAAATCAACTCTCCAAACGTCGAAAATCTCCACCTCTTGGATGTTATTGAGAGGCATCTCATTCCTCCTAGAGATATTTCCTGTTCTTTGACAAGCATCACAGCAGGAAACAAAGGATTACACATCTCTAAATAAAGTAGGCCAAAAGAATCCAGATTGCAATACCTTAGTGCTAGTCTTGTTCGAACTAGCGTGTCCTCCACAAGGTAGTGAATGACAATGGCGGATGACACTTTGCATCTCATCTTCCGGCACACATCGCCGAATGATGCCATCCGGACCTCTCTTAAAGAGGAGAGGTTCATTCCAAAAGTATTCCCTGACATCCTTAAAGAACTTCTTTCTTTGTGCGTAGGATAATCCGAGTGGTATCTCCTGACAAACCAAATAGTTAACAAAATCAGCAAACCATGGTTCGTTACCTTTGGAGATCACATCGATGCACTCCTCAATAATGTGTAGGTGTTCGTCCGGGAAGGAGTCATCTATAGGTAAGTGGTCGTCCTCTAGATGTGTTAGGCGACTCAAATGATCTGCAACAGAATTTTCCGAACCCTTCTTGTCGCGGATCTCTAGATCGATTTCTTGTAGGAGAAGAATCCATCTAATTAGCCTTGGCTTCGCATCCTTCTTTGCAAGGAGGTACCGGATCGCAGCATGATCCGTGTAGACAATCACCTTTGCACCTACGAGATAAGAGCGAAACTTGTCAATAGCATAAACAATGGCTAAAAATTCCTTTTCCGTAGTGGCGTAGTTGAGCTGCGCTTCATCTAGCGTCTTGCTAGCATAGTATATGGCATGGGTTCGCCCTTCCTTTCTTTGTCCAAGAACAGCTCCTATGGCTACGTCACTAGCATCGCACATAACCTCAAAGGGAAGATTCCAATCCGGAGGTTGGATAATAGGTGCTGAAATTAGAGCTTCTCGGATCATGTTAAACGCATCTAAGCATTTCTGCGAAAACTCAAAAACTGCATCCTTCATCAATAGATTAGTTAGCGGTTTTGATATTTTAGAGAAGTCTTTTATGAAGCGTCTATAAAATCCGGCATGTCCTAGAAAACTTCTTATCCCTTTCACCGAAGTTGGGGGAGGAAGCTTCTCTATAGTCTCTATTTTCGCCTTATCCACCTCTATCCCTCTACTAGAGATTAGGTGTCCTAATATAATTCCTTCCTTTACCATAAATTGACACTTCTCCCAATTAAGAACTAGGTTAGTGTCTTCACACCTTTGTAAAACAAGAGCAAGGTTAGAAAGGCAATTGTCAAAAGAGGAACCGTATACGGAGAAGTCATCCATGAAGACTTCCATGATTTCCTCAATGTATTCGGAGAAGATGGCCATCATGCACCTTTGAAAGGTGGCTGGGGCGTTGCAAAGCCCGAACGGCATTCTCCTATAAGCGAACGTACCCCATGGGCACGTGAATGTGGTCTTCTCCTGATCATCCGGGTGTATCGGAATCTGAAAGAAACCACTATAACCGTCAAGATAGCAAAAGTGAGAATGTTGCGCTAACCTTTCAAGCATTTGATCAATGAATGGCAGTGGGAAGTGATCCTTCCTCGTCGCGTTGTTAAGCTTGCGGTAGTCTATGTACATTCGCCATCCCGTTACAGTTCGGGTAGGAATGAGTTCGTTATTCTTGTTGGTGATGACCGTCATTCCTCCCTTCTTCGGAACTACTTGAACCGGACTCACCCACTTACTATCGAAGATAGGATAGATGATACCTGCATCAAGAAGTTTAAGAATTTCCTTCTTGACAACCTCCTTCATGGTCGGATTCAACCGCCTTTGAGGTTGTCTTAAAGTCCTAAAGTCTTCCTCCATTAACATTTTATGCATGCATAGGGAGGGTTTGATTTCTACTAAGTCTTCTATATTATAACCTAAAGCTTTCCTATGTTTCCTAAGGATAACCATAAGCTTACTATGTTCATCTATGGTTAGATCGGAACTAACAATAACCGGATAAGTAGAGTTAGGTCCTAGAAAAGCGTACCTTAGATGAGCAGGAAGTTGCTTTAGTTCCAGCGCTTTCGGAGCTTCCAATGGCTCTTGAGGAGCATCCGATGCCTCCTTAGAAGTGTCTAAGGGTGTAGAAGGTGTAGGAGAAGAATCAAAAGAAGTTGAAGAAGTGGCACGATCACCCTCTTCCACGGCCCGAATCACGGTTTCCATACATCCTCCACGGCCGTGGTTTAGGGCGTGGAAGGGAAATACGGTTGCTCTGCTTCCTCCACGACCGTGTAACCCTCTGGAGTGAGCCACGCTTTGGTTTGTGAAATCCACGGCCGTGGAATATAGTGTATGGCCGTGGATTCTCACGTTTTCTGCTTCGTCGTGGAGTTTCTCAAACTCCTCTTCACATACTTCCTCTTGTGCTTCTAAGGCTTCAATTGCCTCATTGCAATCCTCTTCTTCCCCTACATCCGTTAGACTCATAGTAATAACCTTTTGTAAAGGATCTTTGAAGAGAATAGCACTTACCTCCTCTCTAGACAACCTCTCTTCATCTTGGATATTGAATATATCCTCATCAAAGATTGGCTCTTTCACTAGAGTGGAAAGAACGAACTCTACCTTCTCCTCTCCTATGTCAAAGGCGAGTCTAGCATTCTTGCAATCGACTATGCAGCCGGAAGTTGCAAGAAACGGTCTTCCGAGTATGATCGGGCCGGACTATCTGCACGAATGTCAAGCACAACAAAATCAATGGGAACGAAGAATTTACCTAGCTTGACTGGGACGTCTTCTACAATACCGACGGGGCGAGTGATGGATCGATCCGCCATGTACAACGTCATCTTCACCGGTTTAGGGTCGCCTAAACCGATCTTCCTACATAATGCAAGTGGTATGATGCTCACACTTGCTCCCAAGTCACATAATGCATCGTATGTGACATCTCCCACTCCTATGGGAATACAAAATGACCCCAGATCCTTTAGCTTTGGGGGCATCTTCTCCTTCATGGTTTTGATGAGATCCGAAGAATCCGAACTCATCTTGACCTCTCCAAAATCTTCTAGCTTCCTCTTGTTGGAGAGGAGCTCCTTTAAGAACTTGCCATAAGCCGGCATACCTACAATAGCATCAATGAAAGGTATATTAATATGCAGCTTGCTCATGAGTTCTATAAACTTACCAAATTGTTTATCTAGGCGCGCTCTTGCTCTAGATTGAGGGAATGGTAGAGGAGGTTTGTAAGGCGGAGGAGGAACATAGACATCTTCCTTCTCCTTCCCCTTCTCCTTGTCTTTCTCAACGGGGACTTCAACAAACTTAGGTTGCGGATCGGTGGTAGTCACTCCGCTCCTAATTGTGATTGCCATCACCCTTCCCTTAGGGTTGTCCTCCGTCTTTCTTGGAAGTTTCCCTTGATTCCTAGGAACTTCCTCCACATGGCTGAACATTTGGTTTTCTAAAACCTTTTGGGCTTTATCAACCTTAGAAATTTGATCATCAACCTTAATGATGTGGTTCTCCAAACCTTGAAGCTTTCCCAAAATCGTTTCCAACATGGGATCGGGCTTCTCCTTCCCCGAAGCGTTTCCTCCACTAGATGTTTGCCCCTGGCTTTTCAAAGGAGTAGAGGAAGAGGAAGGTGGAGTTAGTGAATTTGAATTGGAAGGATAAGAGTTACCGGAGTTTTGTTGATTGGAGCGCCAATTGTTGTTGTTTGAACCCCTATTGTTGTTCCAATTATTGTTCTGGTTGTTGTTGTTGCCATTCCAATTATTCCGGTTGTTGTTCCGGTTATTGTTGTTGCGGTTTGTATTCTCACCACCATTGTTGTTGTTGCCCAAGTAGCCAACATCCTTTCCTTGTTACTTTGGAAAGTTGGTCTTGATAGCCTCCTTCAACTCTTTGATTTCATTATTAAGGGAGAAAATTTGATTTTGAGCTTCATGTGTGAGCTTTGCTCCTTGCTCCACACGATTTCCCTCTACCTTCCGGTGAGAATACTTCTCTATGACCCTTGCTTGCTTCTCAATGAAGTCCCAAGCGTCATCTTCTCTCATGTCCATGAATGTACTACATGAGAGGGATTGGAGCTTGAATTGTGTCTCCACATCCAGCCCCTTATGGTATATCTCCAGCAATGCAAGCTTGGATATGCCATGATGAGGGCAATCCAATAACAAATCATGAAACCTTTCCCAAGATTGAAACAAACTTTCGTTAGATCTCATGGAAAATGCATTAATCTTACCTCTAAGTTCCGCCGTTTTAGATGGCGGAAAGAACTTAGTGAGGAACTCCGCGGAAAGGTCTTCCCATGTGTCTAGTTTCCCACTAGGAAGAGGTTGGTACCAAGATAATGCTTTCCCCTTCAAGGAGAAGAAGAAAGGCTTGAGCTTATAGTTGTTGGTAGTCGCGTTCTTCGGCCTCATTGTCTCCATCATACACTCAAAGTTTTGCAAGTGTTGGTGTGGAGATTCAGCGCTTGTTCCGCCAAATTGGTTTTGGCGAACAAGAGTAATAACTTGAGGGTTGAAGCTAAACCCTTGTACATCGTCAGCATCAAAGTTCACACCTAGACGGTGTGGTTGCTGTGTTGGATCCATCCTTTGGCCAAGAGTTCTTGGCTCCTCATCCACACGTTCGATCCTTGCATTCCTAGGTGGAACACGGCGATTAGCAGCTGCCCGTGGATGGAATGGATTCACATTGATCGTGGGATCAATTTCCTCTAGCGGTGGCATGGAGGAGTCGCTATCCTCATTGGATGAGTTAGCTCTAACCGATCTTCCCGGTCTCCTCCTTTTCTTTTTCTCCTTGAGGTTGTTTATCTCAATCCTCATTTGGAACATCATATCCGTTAGATCGTCAACTTTCATTTGATGACGATCCGTTTCTTCTCTACGTGTCTTCTCACTCCATTGGAGTTGAGCTTCTTTCTCCGCTAGCTCCGATTGAAGATCACGTTCGTATTCTTCAGCCATTTTCTTTTCCTTACGCTTTTGCCTTAAAGTCCTCTTAAGCTCTTGATCAAGAGGTAAGAGATCCTCGGTGTTCCTAGACCTGCGCATGCACTCAAAGAGATATCAAATAACAAGGGAAGAGCTCCCAAGCTTGACAACCGTAAACCGAATTCGGCCTAAACCAAATCCCCGGCAACGGCGCCAAAAACTTGTTCGCCACTTAGTGTGCGTGCAAATAAGCTTTAAATTTATAAAACTAGAATCAAGCAAGCGAACCCGCAGTGTACGGACAAATATAGTTAAGCAAGAATTCCAGAGTATCGAACACAGGGATTTGGGGGGTTAAATCCAATTATAGGTTATCAAACGAGTAAATGTAAGAGCTTTTCGAATTATTGGGAAAACAACAATCCTAAAGATCCAGGAATCCAGCTATGGCAATCAATTCAAGATATACTAATGATATAAGGACAGAGTTAAGATATGCAAAGGTATGCTAATGTAAGGTAATCGTACGGTGAAGTTCCAAAAACCTTATATGACTCACCTACAAGACACTCTTTATAAAGGTTGTTGAGGCTTCAATATAGGAAGGTTCTAAAGGTAAGAATTAATGTCAAATACCCAAACTTGTAATCCAAGGATCAAGACTAACTAAACCGATTAAGGTTGTGACACTCAAAATCGAGGTAGAGGTTGTTGAGGCTTCACTACCACCTAGAAAAGACAAGTCAAGACTAAGTTAAAGCAAATCTTTAACTTTGGACTAAAGTAAAAGCAAGTTCGTAACTTAACACAAAATTACGGGTAGTTCTTGAGTTCCACGGCCGTGAAAGCTCAAGAACAGACCGTGGATTAGGGTTATCAGCGATTCTCTCTAACTCTCAGGGTCCAATCTGTTTACGATCGATCTATCATCATCTAAGCCACAACTATCAACCCTTCACCTTAGAATTGTTAAGGGTTTTTAGCCAACAATAGTCATATTGATATCAATTTTAAGGTTTAAAAGATTGAAAGATGAAAACTTCCGAAAACCTTCAATAACTTTCAAATCAATCTCAAAGTCACAATCAAGAACAATAATCGTCACTAGATTCGGAATAGCACAAACAATCACAATCTTAGATAAGAAGGAAGAACGGGATGTCAATCCGTCTTCTAAATCAAACCTAAGCAAGAAGCGAAATCTCCTTGCGAACAATCTTCCAAATCTTCGATCTTCTGTAAATCCGGGAATCCCAATGACAAAGCGCAAAAATCTCTCATACACAATCTCCGCCAAATGCAAAATTAGGGCAATTCTAAGTGCAAGCGTAAGATGCGTCTATGCGTAAGCGAAGGTGACGGAATCTCTCTTCGTCCGTCCTTTTATAGTGTAAGATAAAATATCGGCCCGGCCCAATTGCGTCGGAGATTGTGTTTTAAAGTGTGGCGAAAAAGATCGCCAAGATCACGGTCGTGGAAGGGTTCCACGGCCGTAATTTAGAGCGTGGAAATCAACACGGTTTGACACAACTCCTCCACGGCCGTAGAAGTTGCTGGAATGAACCACGCTTGCCTCACCATGGTTCCATGGCCGTGGACTTGAACGTGGAAAGTAGTACGGCCGTATTTTAGAGCGTGGTTTAGGGCAAGAACGTGATTCTTCCTTAGCCTCATGCATTCTTCAAGTTGGCACTTCCTTAGCTCCTAGGAATGCCCTCAATTCATGGACAAGCTCAATGATAACATGAATTATAGTCTATATTTTGGGGTTTGTTTGGACGTTTTATCTTTTATAATCTGCATGTTTGTATGTATATTATGTGATTATATTACCATTTCATCTACCTTTGCGGGAATCGAGGTCTACACCTAGTTTTGTTGTAATCGTAGGTAAAATGGCGCGTTATGCATCAAAAAGGAGCAAAAGGAGCTATGGAGTCATTGGAGCTATATTCAGGAACATGAGGAACCATCCAGGAAGCATAGCCATGGATTAAAGATTCACTTTGGACCAGTTTTGAGAGATTTCACATTCAGTTGTGACTCACCTCGGTTGGCCACAGATTCACCTTGACCGAGGTGATCCAAAGAAGTCGACTCGACCGAGGCGAATACCTAGGACGCGGCGAGAATATTTTATTCTTGGCTGAGATCTTTTATCTTTGGAAAGAGATCTTATATTTTTGGGCTTGACTCCTGGAAGGAAGAAGATATGCTAGATCATATATTTTACCTATTTTTATGGGAAGAGATCTTTTTAAGATATCTTATCTTTGGAGGGTTATTTTCCTATAAAAAGGGTCGGATTTCCCACAAATCCGGCATCCGTTATAGAGCGGCTTACACCCTGTTATACGCGGAACACTCATTACACCACATAGTACGCAACAACCATACTCCAGTTGGGGGATTTGAAGAACCTTTTTGAAGGTTGAAGGAAGATTGAAGATCATAGCTTTTATAGCTTTTTGAAGGGTTTTTGTAAGATTATCTTAGATTCCCTTCCTTGTTGTCTTGTCTTGTTAGATTGCTATCCAAGGAACGCTTTTGTTGTGATATTTCATTCAGTTATTGAAGTCTTTTCATCAAATTCTTCTTGTTCAAATATTCACCTTCTTTCCATATATTTTATCTTCTTTATCTTGATTCCTTGAGACTTACCCGGTAATAGGAGTTACGGTTTTGGATTAGTGAGTAGTGAGACTTACCCGGTGATCTATTCCACTTTAGTAACACCTTCCCTATGCAAAAACCTCAGCTTTGTCCGCTTATCTTTAGATCTTGAGTTGGAACCACAACTGGATGCTTTAATCCCTAGAATTGCATGTTTGCTTTATTGACTTCTTATTCATCTTTGATTGTGTTAATTGCTCTTGTGGTTAGTATTTACAAAGCTTACCGTTATCGACTTTGTTTCACTAAGTCCCTGTGATCGACCCCTGGAATTTCTTGCTTTTTACTACAATTGACCCGTACACTGCGGGTTCGCATCCTTGTTTGAAGCTTACGTCTAGGGTTATAAATTTAAAGCTTGCACACACCGTTTGAAGCGAACAAGTTTTTGGCGCCGTTGCCGGGGACTTGGTCTAGACCGAGCCGGTACGGTTTGCTCTTGGGGCACTTGCCCCCGTGTCTACTGACCACTCTACTTGAGTGACTTTTGCAGGTTCTTTCTTAGGTATATGCGAAGAACCCGCACTGGGAAGGAAATTGTTCCTTACGATCCCGAACCAGAAAAGACATACAAGCGACGCTTAAGAGAAGCAAAGATGGCCCAACAAGACAACCGCGATCTTGAGGCCGAGTTGAAAGAGGCGTTAGAGCTGCTAGGCCTCAGCAGAGAAGAACTAAGGCAAGAGAAGGAAGAAACTCGCACCAAGACTGAAGCAATCGAAGCAGAAATGGCGGTCATACGAGACCAGATTCTACTTCGACCGAGGGAAGACCCAGTTCCCGATGCTGGACCGAGGCAGGTCCTAGTTGCTGACCCTCGACCGAGGCAGGTCCCAATACCTGACGCCCCGGCCGAGATACCCCCACCTCGGATGCCAGTCCGAAACGTTCTTCTTGCAGGAATCCCACAAACCCTAGCTCAAAGGATGGACCCTAATCAACAACTGAGGCGTCCAGGAGTTAACCTAGGAGATCCTGCGGACCATGCCTATGAACTTCGACCGCAAGTTCTATCCATGATTCGCCAATGCCAGTTCGGAGGGCTGGAGAAGGAATCACCACATCAACATCTTCAAAACTACGAGATCTTGATGGAAACCTTGAGGCCTTCAAGGATTGAAAATAACAACTACAAGCTAAGACCTTTTTACTTTTCTTTAAAAGATAGAGCTCTTACTTGGTATCAATCTCTTCCTCCAGGAAAAATCAGCACATGGGAGGAGATGACTACGGAATTCTTGACGAAATTCTTTCCCCCCTCAAATACAACTGAAATGAGAGGGAAAATCAACGCTTTCATTATGAAAGACAAGAAGAGCTTGTCCAAATCATGGGAGCGGTTCAAGGACATTCTTTTGGATTGCTCACATCATGGGATTCCAAAGTTAGAGTTATTGGAGATATACTTCAAGGGACTGGATGGAAGCACCCAGTTCAATCTCCAACTACTCTCCGCCGGTACCTTCATGGACATGGCGATTGACGAGGCTTGGGACTTCATCGAGAAGCAAGCCTTGCATATGGAGAAGTACACCCACCAAGGAGCTGAAGGTGGAGTTAAAAGAGTTAACTTCCAAGAAACTCAGCCCAACAACAATCAACTCACGTCCTTGAAGAATGACGTGAAGCAATTGAAGGAACTCTTGGTTGCCCAAACCAAGAAGGAAGAGCAAGGGCAAAGGAACAACAACAACGGATACCGTAACAACAACAACGGTTCCCGGAACAACAATTACAACAACAACAACAATAGAGGATCCAATAGCAATAATTGGAGGGCGAACAACCAAAATAACGGTAACAATCATTCAAACTCCAACTCTAACGATTCCTCTAACCTTTTCCTCTCTTCCCCTTCTTCTTCCTCTTCTTCTACTCCATTGAAAAGCCAGGGGCAAGGATCAAGTTCGTCTCAGCCGGAAAAGAAAGACGCAGTTCTGGAGGCTATCTTGATCAAGCTTAGTACTATGGAGACTTCTATGACTTCATTTTCGAAGGTCCAAAAGGCCTTTGAACAACAACTTGCAAGTAGGGCGAATGAAGCGCCAAGAGATCCAGGGAAGCTTCCAGCAAGGACGGAAAGCAACCCTAAGGGCCAGATCATGGCCATAACTATGAGGAGTGGACTGAAAACTGCAGATCCAGTGCCTCGGTCGGTGCCAGTACCGACGAAGACCACCTCGGTCCAGATGCAGTCGAAGAACACTTCGACCGAGATGCCAACCGAGGTGGAGCCACAGAAAGCAAAGGGGAAAACTGAAGTTTATGTTCCACCTCCTGCATACAAACCACCACTTCTATTCCCCCAGTCAAGGGCCAGAGCACATCTAGACAAGCACTTCGGTAAGTTCCTTGACTTGATGAATAAACTGCATATTAACATTCCTTTCCTTAATGCTATTCTAGGAATGCCCGCCTATGGGAAGTTCTTGAAGGAGATCCTATCAAGGAAAAGGAAACTGGAAGACTTTGGTGAAGTTAGGATGACATCTAAATCCTTGGAGCTCATTCAAATCATGAAGGAGAAGATGCCACCTAAATTAAGAGATCCCGGCTCATTTTGCATTCCCATTCAAGTTGGGGATGTCACTTGTGAAGCCCTTTGTGATCTAGGAGCCAGCGTGAGCATCATTCAGCTGGAGCTATGTGTGAAGATCGGACTTGGAGAGCCCAAGCCGGTCAAGATTCGACTTTATATGGCGGATCACTCCATTACCCATCCCGTGGGAATCTTGGAGGACGTTCCGGTCAAGTTAGGTAACTTCTATCTACCTGTAGATTTTGTTGTACTTGACATTCCCGCAGATTATCCTGTTCCTATTATTCTCGGGAGGCCATTTCTAGCAACTTCGGGTTGCAACGTGGATTGCAAGAACGCCAAGTTGAAATTCAACGTTGGCGGTGATGAAGTGGAGTTCACATTGCTTGCAGCCATGAAAGGGGAGCAGCTAACTGATGATATCTTCAACATCTACGATGAAGAAGAATCAAGAGAATTGGTGAGCTCTATCCTTATTAACGACCCACTCGTAAGAGTTATTAGCTTCAGTTTAATGGAGGAAGGTATAGATGCTTCTTGTGATGCAGATATACGGAGCTTAAAAGCACTGGAAGAGGATCCATGAGCTAAAACTGAGAAGCTAACCCAGGAGACGAAGATCTCCAGTTCCAGTTGCAGTACCTCGACCGAGGCGCTTCCTGGACTGAGCGAGGCGACTGAAGAACATCTCGGTCAACGCCTCTGTGCCTCGACCGAGGTCGATGGCAAGATGATGTCAACTGAGACTACTGAGAATAATAAATTTCTTACTCCCTTCTCTGACATTCATCCTCAGTTAGTGGAACATTCAATCCACCAACTTTCTGATAATAACGGACCTTGGTATGCTGATATTGTGAACTATCTTGTTTGCCAGGAAACACCGCCCGGATTGACGTACTCTCAAAAGAAGAAATTCTTCAAAGAGGTACGACATTACTACTAGGACGAGCCGCTGCTATTCAAGCGCGGACCAGATGGGATGCTTCGAAGATGCATTCCGGAAGATGAAGTTAATAGCGTTATACGGCACTGCCATTCACTTCCTTGTGGAGGACACGCTAGCACCGATAAAACATGCGCTAAGGTATTGCGTTCCGGTTTCTTTTGGCCTACATTATTTAAGGATGTACAATCTTTTGTTGTCTCTTGTGATGCATGCCAAAGAACAGGAAATTTATCAAGAAGAAATGAGATGCCACTTAACAACATCCAAGAAGTGGAAATCTTTGATGTATGGGGGATTGACTTCATGGGACCCTTCCCATCCTCCGGAGGAAACCTCTATATTCTTCTTGCAGTTGATTACGTCTCTAGATGGGTTGAAGCCATTGCTTCTCCCACTAATGACGCCAAGGTGGTTGTGAAGTTCTTAAATAGGACTATCTTTCCACGATTTGGAACTCCACGCATCATCATTAGCGACGGAGGGACGCATTTCATCAACCGGAAGTTCAAGGCAATCCTATCAAAGTATGGGGTAACCCACAAGGTATCAACTCCTTATCATCCTCAAACTAGTGGACAGGTCGAGATCTCGAATAGAGAAATCAAAGCAATTTTGGAGAAGACCGTCTCTAGGACGAGGAAGGATTGGTCCATGAAATTGGACGATGCTCTTTGGGCGTACAGGACCGCATTTAAGACTCCCATAGGTACTACCCCTTATAATTTGGTATATGGGAAGTCTTGCCATTTGCCCGTTGAATTAGAACACAAAGCATATTGGGCAATCAAATGGTTGAACTTCGACATTAAGGAGGCCGGCGAGAAGCGACTATTGGAGCTCAACGAGCTGGAGGAGCTGCGTTTGAACGCTTATGAAAATGCCAAAATCTATAAAGAAAGGACGAAGAGATGGCATGACAAGCGTATCGTCCCAAAGGAGCTTAACGAAGGAGACTTCGTCCTACTCTTCAACTCCCGCCTCTGCCTTTTTCCAAGTAAGTTAAAATCTAGATGGACCGGACCTTATGTTGTGAAACATGTTTTTCCTCATGCTGCAGTTGAGATATGGGGCGAAACTAGCGGAAGCTTCAAGGTCAACTGTCATAGACTTAAGAAGTACCAACCGGAAACTCCGGTTGAGGAGGTTGCACCAATATACCTCGTTTGAGACGCATTATGGTCCAGCTAGCGACCTTAAACCAAGCGCTTCTTGGGAGGCAACCCAAGGTATTGCTTTCTTTCCCTTTTTCTAGTCTAGTTTAGATAGTTTTTGCTTTTGCTTTGCTTTGTTTTGTTTTTGGCGTTCTAGACAGATAACAAGAGACATCTAAGAAAGGGGCATAACTGGAAGGACAGAAGTTTGAGAATTTGAGAAGACGGAGTTTGACTGAGGCATCTCGGTTGCTATCAGAGCACCTCGACCGAGATGATTCTTGAGCAACCGAGGTGACTAGGGTTTTTTGAAGATCCACCTCGGTCCGTACCACCTCGGTCCAGTCAAGACCATCTTGATCGAGGTGACAACAGTCCAGAAAAGGGTATAAAAGGCGGAAGATTTCTCTCTCCTCACTTTACTCTTTCCCCTCGACCGCGGCAACATTTCACCTTGCTTCTCCGATTTCTTGCTCGTTCTCGATGATTTCTGTCTCCAAACTGCGATTAAGACTGAGAGGATCCCAGTGCAACATCGATCTGCAAGAGAATCGAACCGATTCGGCCGAAACGAGGTAAAACGAACCGAAACCCTAACCTCTCCGTTTCGCTTCGATTTGGGCTTTGGTTGCCCCTGTATTTGTTGAGGAAAAGCTTAAGTACCCCATAGGAAGCAATTGTAGTGATTTTTGGGGGAAAAGAACTGAATTTTCAAAAGGAATTAGAATTCAGTTTTCCGCCTCGGTCCAGTCGAGCTGTGCCTCGGCCGAGGTGATTCTTGAGTGTTGTCAGTCGACCGAGGTGACTTGACAGTTAGATTTTCTGAAAATGAGTTCTGACCGCCGCCTTACCCTCAGAGATAGATCCTCACCTTCCCCTTCTTCCTCTTCTTCCCGACCCTACCGCCCGGTGATCCATGAGCGACATCGGGTGGATTATGAGCGTATTTCCGGCCGTCCAGTGATTGCACCACGCTTCCTGGACGTGTCTGCTTTTTATTGCCTCCAGGTCGACGGAGACCTTAGGAGGATGATTTCTACAGTTGGGCTGGATCAGTTTACTGAGATCCGAGCCCCAGCCTACTTGGAGCCGACCTTAGAGTTCGTTAGCTCCTTCACCTACCTTCCCACAGAGGAGTCTGTGAAGTACCGGTTGATGAACTGGAACTTCTTAGTGCCACTTGAGTACTGGAGAGATATTTTTGGCTTTCCGAAGCCCACCGCTGTTGACTTCCCGTCCCGATCAGTAGCTAGGGAGTTTTGGGGGCAGATTGCCCATATTGTTGAGCACGCAGAGAGATGGCGCCCTGGAGATTCCAGGGAGAGGGTCATCTTCCACCTAGCCTTTAGGTTAGCCCACCGGATATTCTGCGAGACACTTCTGGCGCGTATTGAGACGCCCCAGAAGATCAGACAGGGAGAGCTTTTCACTTTGTACTGCATGGTTACTGGGGGTTTCCCGGACTTTGGCTTGATGTTGGCAGAGGATCTGCACAAGATCAAGGCCAAGGCGAAGGGAGACATCTGCTGCGGAGGGCTTTTCACCCATATAGCTAGCTATCAGGACATGGATCTCAGTGCTTGTACGATGGTGGCGGCTGCCAAGCCGCTTGGATTGCAAGAGATGATCACTCGGCGGATTCTAGTTCCCCGAGGTCTGACTACTCCGTACGTGGCTATGCCATGGGAGCTGACTGCGCCACAGGGGATCAGGTGGTCTGCCCGGTTTTCTGTTTATGACCCACATTATTGGCAGACCGCTTGGGCTCCACTGATGGAGGATTACAGAGAGGCAGCAGCTGCCCCAGCTGAGGAGGAGGAGGCTGATGATGAGGAGACGATTGATGAGAGAGAGGGTGGAGTCCCGATGGATACAGGGACAGATACTGCAGGGACGAGCGCACCACCAGTTATAGATCTGGATGAGGAGGACACTGAGCCTGCACCTGCTGCATCACCTACTAGACCTGCTAGGCGTAGGACACACCGACGCAGGGATCCAGATGCTCACAGACGGATCGATGACCTGACGGATCAGGTTATTGATTCATATGCTGCTTTGTCACTGGATATCCGCGAGATGCAGGAGCGGCAGCACTACCAACACATGATGGCCCAGATTCAGTTTGAGCACATCATGGGCTATCCGTTCGACCCGACCCAGTATCCGTACGTGCCACCACCACCACCACCGGATCGTGACTACTGAGAGCTGTGGGATTTTCTTTATTATTTTATGCAGTTCAGCTTATTATCCGATGAGTACTTTTATCTTTAGACTTATTTTGACCCACTGAGACAGTGTGTCCCAAGTATGGGGTATTTGATGTATTATTTGACTTGGATGTATGACTCTATTGACCGGATATTTATATTTATGCTTCACTTCTGCATTTATATGTTTATCTGAGATTGCATGCATAATTACAGGTTATTTGATTGAGAAAAACGTCGAAACTGAAAGAAAATTGGTTTTTTTTTAAAAAAAAAAAATTGACCTCGACCGGTGGAGTTCTGGCCAAACGAGGTGTTTCACCTCGGGTGACCTACGAACACCTCGACCAAGGTGGGTTAACTGAGAGTTTTCGAAAACGATTTTTGTGTTACTTATCTGGATATGATCTTAGTGAAGATCTTGTTTATTGACTGGTTTTAAATTCTTTATGTGTTTGAAAGGTTTTATAATATGTTTAAGTTGCTAAATGCTTTGTTTGAAATTATTGGCATGTTTAATACTTTGTTTTTATCCAAATTATGTTGAATTTGAAGGTTGACACCGCAGATAAGTTCTCTCACTTTCTTCCTGGAAAGACCAAGGCAATTCATTCTTCTCTCTTCTTCTTCTTGATCATGCTTAGCCCCTCATATACATTTTGCCTCCCTTTACCTATCCGGGAATTTGGAAGCAAGCGAAGTGGTGAAAGCAAGTGAAGCTAAAGTTGAGAAGTTGGCTGGAAGTGAAAGTGTTAGAAAGTAATAATAGGTTTGGGGAAGTCAATCATAAAGATGAGTAACTCGGCACCATTCACATAGCCGGGTGTTTGTGTCTTGCCAAAGTCGGACTGAGCGATATTCCTAACGGGTCATGGTATGTGCATCAAGGGTTTGATGCATCTCAAGAAATTGATGATTGCTGATTTCCTAGGCTTCGGTTATTGTGCAGCTCTGTCCATGCATCCCAAAAAGTAAAGTAAAAAAAAAGTGTGAAATAAGCAAAGCTTATTGGTGGAAGATGTTGCAAGTCAAAGTGAAAGTGAAGTTCATCCTTTTCCCGGATTCTAGCACCACATTACCTTACATACATCCCTACCCTACACGTTTCTTGACCTTTCTTTTGGGAAGTCCTTGAGACCTTGAGCTTGTTGATTGACTTAGTGGTTTAAACTGGATTATACATGATTAATTTTGATAATTATGACTTATTATGCATTCTATCGTTTTATGCAAAGATGAACAACTTTCTTATATTTATAAAATGTTTTGAACATGTTTGATTTTAAACTCCATGAAGTATTCTCTTAGAGTGATCTATGATAGTTGCACACCATAAAATGTTTTTGAAGGACTTTTTCATTTTCTTGACTTATAATCCATTCTATCTTGCCTTTTATATGCGGAACTTGCTTGGGGACAAGCAAGGGCTAAGTATGGGGTATTTTGATAACATGAATTATAGTCTATATTTTGGGGTTTGTTTGGACGTTTTATTTTTCATAATCTGCATGTTTGTATGTATATTATGTGATTATATTACCATTTCATCTACCTTTGCGGGAATCGAGGTCTACACCTAGTTTTGTTGTAATCGTAGGTAAAATGGCGCGTTTTGCATCAAAAAGGAGCAAAAGGAGCTATGAAGTCATTTGAACTACATTCAGGAACATGAGGAACCATCCAGGAAGCATAGCCATGGATTAAAGATTCACTTTGGACCAATTTTAAAAGATTTCACATTCAGTTGTGACTCACCTTGGTTGGCCACAGATTCACCTCGACCGAGGTGATCCAGAGAAATCGACTCGACCGAGGCAAATACCTAGGACGCGGCGAGAATATTTTATTCTTGGCTGAGATCTTTTATCTTTGGAAAGAGATCTTATATTTTTGGGCTTGGCTCCTGGAAGGAAGAAGATATGCTAGATCATATATTTTACCTATTTTTATGGGAAGAGATCTTTCTAAGATATCTTATCTTTGGAGGGTTATTTTCCTATAAAAAGGGTCGGATTTCCCACAAATCCGGCATCCGTTATAGAGCGGCTTACACCCTGTTATACGCGGAACACTCATTACACCACATAGCACGCAACAACCATACTCCAGTTGGGGATTTGAAGAACCTTTTTGAAGGTTGAAGGAAGATTGAAGATCATAGCTTTTATAGCTTTTTGAAGGGTTTTTGTAAGATTATCTTAGATTCCCTTCCTTGTTGTCTTGTCTTGTTGGATTGCTATCCAAGAAACGCTTTTGTTGTGATATTTGATTCTGTTATTGAAGTCTTTTCATCAAATTCTTCTTGTTCAAATATTCACCTTTTTTCCATATATTTGATTATTACTTTCATGATGATGAGTGGCTAATTTCCTTGTGTGATTCTAGGGCGATTGGCTGAAGGTTGTGGGAAAAACAATGATAGAATGATCTTAATCACAGTAGGACCCTGAAAGTTCGAGTCTTTAACCTTAACCCCAAGCATCTCGCTCAATCGATGAACATCTCGGCCGGGGTGGAATTTGGCTAACCGAGGTGACTTATCTGATCCGAAACTGAGAGTTAAGTGTTAGAGTTTGCCAAATCCTATTCTTATTACACCTTTCCTGGTCCAATGCAAGCTTAGGATGAGACTTACCCGGTAATTCCTTAGTTTCTGTACCTAAGATCATAAGTGTAGGTAATAAAGGTTTATCCTTTATTGGGGTTTGAGTGTGCTTTCATCCCATCTTTGTGAGTTAACCTGAGACTTACCCGGTAAAGGTTGATTCTATTCCCTTAGATGGTGTGTTAGCTTGAGGTTATAGTTTTTTATCTTGATTCCTTGAGACTTACCCGGTAATAGGAGTTACGGTTTTGGATTAGTGAGTAGTGAGACTTACCCGGTGATCTATTCCACTTTAGTAACACCTTCCCTATGCAAAAACCTCAGCTTTGTCCGCTTATCTTTAGATCTTGAGTTGGAACCACAACTGGATGCTTTAATCCCTAGAATTGCATGTTTGCTTTATTGACTTCTTATTCATCTTTGATTGTGTTAATTGCTCTTGTGGTTAGTATTTACGAAGCTTACCGTTATCGACTTTGTTTCACTAAGTCCCTGTGATCGACCCCTAGAATTTCTTGCTTTTTACTACGATTGACCCGTACACTGCGGGTTCGCATCCTTGTTTTAAGCTTACGTCTAGGGTTATAAATTTAAAGCTTGCACACACCGTTTGGAGCGAACACTCAATTAACTCCATCCTTGCTAAATTCCGTTCGGAAATAGATCTCAATTACGTATAATCAACATAAAGCTTGTGTAGATCTCTATATCGACATTATAGACAAACTAGCTCACAAATGCATCAATGCTCAATCAATGACTATTAATATGGATCAAATACACTTAGAAAACGTGCCTAAAATATCACAATATTTCATGCTAACAATAACTTTATGACTCACTATCATGACAATTATTTAATTTACAATTGTTATGTACTTTATGTCTAACTACATAATTTTTTCTTCGGTTTTACAACTTGAGGTATTGGAAAATGTCGTCAAACGGAAGACAAAAATGTTTGCAACGTATCCAACAACTTGGTGATTTACAAGTTGGGAATAATCTGATAGCAAGACATTACTTTACACATGTTCGCAAGGAACGTGTGTACGATACAACGTTCAACGGTTCTCGGTGGATGCGTGAAAATACTAAACTCAAGTACGGAGACAAGATGTTTCAATGTGTTCCGAATGGAGAAGCAAGTGTTCAAAGATCTATACAGTCTTTTGATGAACAAGTATGGGCTCCGTGGTTTAAAAAATATGCGTCTCGTGGAGAAGGTAGGCATATTTGTTTACATAATGGCTCAGGGATTAAACTGCATAACTACCTCGGAAGGTTTCAACGCTCTACCTCTACTATATCGAGCGTTATACATGACATACTAGATGTCAATGTCGGTCGCCGTAGAGGGTTTGATGGTATGTCAAGATACATAATAAAACCTGTTCATTTTCAAAAGTGTCAAATCACATCACGAATGACCCGAGATATTCTGAATACCTCAAGGGTGCAATTGAGTGTATAGACGGTACACATATCAACGCATGCATACCAGAGGCTGACCAAATTTCATACAGAGGTCGGAAAGGGATTTGCACGTTTAATGTGATAACAGTTTGTGACTTTGACATGTGTTTCACGTTTGTCTCAACCGGTTAGGAGGGCTCATCTCACGATGCAAAAGTCTTTGAACAAGCGGTTACTACTCCGGCTATGGGTTTTCCACACCCTCCACCAGGTACAAAATCATCATGTCAATTCAACGTCTAGTTTCCTAAAGTCAATTTATTACAATCTTATTTTGCACGTTTAATGTAATAGGCCGCTACTATTTAGTGGACAAGGGTTACCTAGACAAGGAGGGGTACATGGTTCCTTATCCCAAGACACGGAATCATCTGTCACAGTTTGAGAATGTACCCCCTGGTAATGCAAAGGAGACTTTCAACAAAAGACATTCGTCACTGTGAAGTTGCATTGAAAGGTCATTTGGCGTTTTGAAGGTGTTCGCTCCAAATGGTGTGTGCAAGCTTTAAATTTATAACCCAAGATGTATGCTTAAAACAAGGATGCGAACCTGCAGTGTACGGGTCAATCGTAGTAAAAACAAGAATTCTGGGGTGTCGATCTCAGGGACTTAGGTGAAACAAAGCAAGTATAGGTTGTCAATATTGCAATTACTAACCACAAAAGCAATTAAAGCAATCAAAGATGATAAAAAGTCAATTAAAGGAAATATGCAATTCTAGGGATTAAAGCATCTAGTTGTGGTTCCAACTCAAGATCTGAAGATAAGCGGACAAAGCTGAGATTTTTGCAAAGGGAAGGTGTTACTAAAGTGGAATAGATCACCGGGTAAGTCTCACTACTCACTAATCCCAAACCGTAACTCCTATTACCAGGTAAGTCTCAAGGAATTAAGGAAAAGAACTACAACTTCAAACCAACACACCACCTAAGGGAATAGAATCAACCTTTACCAGGTAAGTCTCAGGCTAACTCACAAAGATGGGATGAAAGCACACTCAAACCCCAATAAAGGATAAACCTTTATTACCTGCACTTATGATCTTGGGTAAACAAACAAAGGAATTACCGGGTAAGTCTCATCCTAGGCTTGCATTGAACCAGGAAAGGTGTAATAAGAATAGGATTTGGCAAACTCTAACACTTAACTCTCAGTTTCGGATCAGATAAGTCACCTCGGTCAGACGAATTCCACCCCGGCCGAGATGTTCATCGACTGAACGAGATGTTCTAGAGTTAAGGATAAAGACTTGAGCTTTCAGGGTCCTACTGGATTTAAGATTATTCTATCATTGTTTTTCCCACAACCTTCAGTCATTCACCCTAGAATCACACAAAGAAATTAGCCAATCATCATCATGAAAGCAATAATCAAATATAAGGGAAGAAAGTGAATAATTGAACACAAAAACCTTAAGAACAAGGCTTCAATAACTGAATCAATTATCAAACAAATAAGCATTCCTTGAATCACAATCCAATAAGACAATCAACAAGAAGGGAATCTAAGAAAACCTTACAAAACCCTTCACAAAAGCTATCAACTTCCTTCCTTCAATCGTCCTTCCTTCAACCACTATAATGATAGCGGGATTTCCGGTGATGCGCCCGTTTGAAATCTCTTGATCCGAAGATCCAATATTTCGTGATCCGAAGATCCGATGATGGGTGAATTGTAGAAAATTCAACCCTTTATATAGGATAATTATCTTCCAAAGATAAAATATCTTGAAAAGATATTATCCTAATAAAATATATCTATCTCTCATAAATAAATCCCTAAATATATGATCTTCCTTCCAGAAATCCAGCCTAAAAATATAAGATCTCTTCTTCCAAAAATAAAAGATCTCAGCCAAGAATAAAATATATCTCGCCGCGTCCAAGTTGTTCGCCTCGGTCGGGACGCTCCTCTGGATCACCTTGGTCGAGATGGTACTGTAGCTGACCGAGGTGGTTCTAAACTGAATTGAAATCTCTCAAATCTGGTCCAAAGTAAATCTTTAATCCATTTCCATGCTTCTTGAATTCTTCCTTAAGCTCCTGAATGTAGCTCCAATGACTCCTTCACTCCTTTAGCTCCATTTTGATGCAAAACGTGCCATTTTACCTACGATTACAACGAAACTTGGTGTAGACCTCGATTCCCGCAAAGGTAGATGAAACGACAATATAATCACATAATATACATTCAAACATGCAGATTATTGAAGATAAAACGTCTAAACAAGTCCCAAAATATAGACTATAATTCATGCTATCAAAATACCCCATACTTGTCCCTTGCTTGTCCCCAAGCAAGTTCTAAATCTTAGATACAAGATAGAATGGATTATAAGTCGTACAAATCAATGAAAAGTATTTCAAAACATTTTTGGTGGTGTGCTCCACTCATAGATCACTCTAAGAGAATGCTTCATGGAATTTAAAATCAAAAAATGCTCAAAACATTTTATAAATATAAGAAAGTTGTTCATCTTTGCATAAAATCATAGAATGCATAACAAATCATAATTATCGAAATTAATCATGTATAATTCAGTTTAAACCACCAAGTCAATCAACAAGCTCGAGGTCTCAAGGACTTTTCAAGAGAAGGTCAAGAAACGTGTGAGGGTGGAATGTATATAGGGAATGTGGTGCTAGAATCCGGGAAAAGGATCTTTACTTCACTTTGCTTTGAACTTCAACATCTTCCACCAATAAGCTTTGCTTATTTTTACTTTTTTACTTTTTGAGATGCATGGACAGAGGTGCACAATAACCGAAGCCTAGACGATCAGCAATCATCAATTTTTCGAGATGCCTCAAACCCTTGATGCACATACCATGACCCGTTAGGAATATCGCTCAATCCGACTTTGGCAAGACACAAACACCCGGCTATGTGAATGGTGCCGAGTTACTCATCATCATGATTGACTTCCCCAAACCTATTTGTTTCTTTCTAACTTTCAGCCACATCTCGACTTTTCTTTCACTTGCTTTTCACTTTTGCTTGCTTCCAAATTCCCGAATAGGTAAAGGGAGGCAAATATGTATATGAGGGGCTAAGCATGATCAAGAAGAAGAAGAGAAGAGAATGAATTGCCTTAATCATCCCAGGAAGAAAGTGAGAGAACTCATCATGTGGTGTCAACCTTCAAATTCAACATAATTTTGATAAAAACAAAGTATTAAACATGCCACAAATTTCAAACAAAGCATTTAGCAACTTAAACATATCATAAAACCTTTCAAACATATAAAGATTTCAAAGCCAATCAGCAAACAAAATCATCACTGAGGTCATATCCAGATAAGAAGCACAAAAATCGTTTCGAAAACTCTCTTAGTTAAGCCACCTCGGTCGAGATATTCTAAGTCAACCGAGGTACTGCACCTCGATTGGTCAGAATCACTTCGGTCGAGGTATAAAATTTTTTTTTTCTTTAACCAGTTTTTGACGTTTTTCTCAATCAAATAATGTGTATGTATGCATGTAGTCTCAAATAAACACATAAAGCCAAGTAAAGCATAATAAGATCCACATACCCCATACTTGGGACACATTGTCCCAATGGGTCAAATAAAAGTCTAAAATCAGAAAACTCACCGGACATAGCTGAGCTGCAGAATAAGAAAATAAGCTCCAGAAATGCATCAATCCTCATCAGATCGGTCGAGGTGTTTCTGGGCGGACCGAGGTGTCAGAGCGGATGTCAAACCTAATCGCCTCGGTTGACCAAGAGCATCTCGGTCGAGGTACTGTGATAGCAACCGAGATGTATCTTATTCAAGCTCCGTCTTCTCAATTTCTCGAACTTCTATCCTTCAAGTGTAGCTCCTGAGCTGTAATCCTTCTTAGAAAGTACCTGGTTTCTGTCTAGGACGCCAAAAACAAAGCAAAGAAAAGCAAAAGCAAACTATCTAAACTAAACTAGAAAAGGGAAAAGAAAGCAATACCTTGGGTTGCCTCCCAAGAAGCGCTTGATTTAAGGTCGCTAGCTGGACCTTTCCTCATGGATTTACTCAATGTACCTCGAATATCTTAGAGTGCTCATCACATCCATCATAAAATTCTTCCAAGAAGGTTCCGGTTCCTAATTTCACCGGCAAATGGTAAGATCTCCCACGTACAAGCTTGTACGGTTTAATTCTCACCGGAATCCTTCTAGCTTTCCTGCACTTCAATGGGACATAATCTAGCCTTGTGTCCCATCCTTTCCTGGATCGAGAAAACAGGTTCTCGAGAATCCTAGTAGCTTCCCCATCTCCAGTTTGGGGATAGTACAAGGTCTTTGTCATGTGAATGACCCCATACTTGAACAAATAACACTTCATTGCCTTAGCGGTGAAGTGCTTGCTAGCTCCACTCCTTTTAGTCCAAGGAGCATTTACCTTGAGCAAATTCAATGAAGGTTTCATCTTGATCTTATGAGGTTCTTTCGGAAGAGACCTTCAACTCTTCAGTGCATCCCTGAAGAAATCTAGAACTTTAGTAGGAATTTCAAAGGGAGTAAGAGAAGGCACCTTATAAAGTTTTCCAAAGCTCGGGACAAGTTTCGTGTTAGGTTGATAATCCACTCATGAAATCTCTCCCAACTCAGTTGATCTTTCTTCCATCTTGGCCACAGTCTTAGTAATTTGGCCAAGGTTCTCTGCATCTTCCACCTCTAGTTCTACAGATTCTTCTTCCATCTCAGCCGATCTCTCTTCCACCTCAGCCGATCTCTCTTTCACCTCGGCCGAAGTCTCAACAATTGGATCGAGATCTTCCACATCTTCCTCTTCCTCAAAAGCTTTAGGAGAAACTTCTGGTTCGATTGAGGGAATGCTTGAAACTTGCAGCACTTCCTTATGTTCCTCTTCCGGCTTAGCATAGGATAGGGTGCTTTCTTTGAGCTCCTCCAACTTCTTCATTATCTTCTCCAATTTTGATTCAAGTGAATCTTCAAGAGGTTGCTCATAAATCTTTCTAGGGATATTCAGCTCATCCCATATAGCAAGTTCCTCCTTAATGGCCTCTTCTCTTTCTCTTTCATTGTTGAACCAATAGAAGGAGTATTTCTCCTCCAAGTATTCATAATGGTCCGCCCTAGCACTTTGTCTTGCTATCCAGGCTGGATCAAATGTAGTCATCGGATATCCTGAAAACTACAAAACTCATAGAAAGAGTGATTAATAGCAACAAGGGCAATAGCCCCAAAAGACAACCGCAACCGGCTCGGTCTAGACCAAGTCCCCAGCAACGGCGCCAAAAACTTGTTCGCTCCAAATGGTGTGTGCAAGCTTTAAATTTATAACCCAAGATGTATGCTTAAAACAAGGATGCGAACCCGCAGTGTACGGGTCAATCGTAGTAAAACCAAGAATTCCGGGGTGTCGATCTCAGGGACTTAGGTGAAACAAAGCAAGTATAGGTTGTCAATATTACAATTACTAACCACAAAAGCAATTAAAGCAATCAAAGATGATAAAAAGTCAATTAAAGGAAATATGCAATTCTAGGGATTAAAGCATCTAGTTGTGGTTCCAACTCAAGATCTGAAGATAAGCGGACAAAGCTGAGCTTTTTGCAAAGGGAAGGTGTTACTAAAGTGGAATAGATCACCGGGTAAGTCTCACTACTCACTAATCCCAAACCGTAACTCCTATTACCGGGTAAGTCTCAAGGAATTAAGGAAAAGAACTATAACTTCAAACCAACACACCACCTAAGGGAATAGAATCAACCTTTACCGGGTAAGTCTCAGGCTAACTCACAAAGATGGGATGAAAGCACACTCAAACCCTAATAAAGGATAAACCTTTATTACCTGCACTTATGATCTTGGGTAAACAAACAAAGGAATTACCGGGTAAGTCTCATCCTAGGCTTGCATTGAACCAGGAAAGGTGTAATAAGAATAGGATTTGGCAAACTCTAACACTTAACTCTCAGTTTCGGATCAGATAAGTCACCTCGGTCAGACGAATTCCACCCCGGCCGAGATGTTCATCGACTGAACGAGATGTTCTAGGGTTAAGGATAAAGACTCGAGCTTTCAGGGTCCTACTGAATTTAAGATTATTCTATCATTGTTTTTCCCACAACCTTCAGCCAATCACCCTAGAATCACACAAAGAAATTAGCCAATCATCATCATGAAAGCAATAATCAAATATAAGGGAAGAAAGTGAATAATTGAACACAAAAACCTTAAGAACAAGGCTTCAATAACTGAATCAATTATCAAACAAACAAGCGTTCCTTGGATCACAATCCAATAAGACAATCAACAAGAAGGGAATCTAAGAAAACCTTGCAAAACCCTTCTCAAAAGCTATAAAAGCTATCAACTTCCTTCTTTCAATCTTCCTTCCTTCAACCACTATAATGATAGCGGGATTTCCGGTGATGCGCCCGTTTGAAATCTCTTGATCCGAAGATCCAATATTTTGTGATCCGAAGATCCGATGATGGGTGAATTGTAGAAAATCCAACCCTTTATATAGGATAATTATCTTCCAAAGATAAAATATCTTGAAAAGATATTATCCTAATAAAATATATCTATCTCTCATAAATAAATCCCTAAATATATGATCTTCCTTCCAGAAATCCAGCCTAAAAATATAAGATCTCTCCTTCCAAAAATAAAAGATCTCAGCCAAGAATAAAATATATCTCGCCGCGTCCAAGGTGTTCGCCTCGGTCGGGACGCTCCTCTGGATCACCTCGGTCGAGATGGTACTGTAGCTGACCGAGGTGACTCTAAACTTAATTGAAATCTCTCAAATCTGGTCCAAAGTAAATCTTTAATCCATTTCCTTGCTTCTTGGATTCTTCCTTAAGCTCCTGAATGTAGCTCCAATGACTCATTCACTCCTTTAGCTCCATTTTGATGCAAAACGTGCCATTTTACCTACGATTACAACGAAACTTGGTGTAGACCTCGATTCTCGCAAAGGTAGATGAAACGACAATATAATCACATAATATACATCCAAACATGCAAATTATTGAAGATAAAACGTCTAAACAAGTCCCAAAATATAGACTATAATTCATGCTATCAGAAGGCATGCTGGAAGATACTCAAAATTATGCCATGTTATAGTGAGGAGACACAAGTAGACATTATTTTGGCGTGTTTTTCCTTGCATACCTTTGTGAGAAAGTCTCGTAGTACAACACGGGGTATGGAGGATGACATGTTTAGTACGGTGAATGTTGAAGATGACTCAGACGAGGTGATTATGATGAAGATGACTTCGATGGTGAAGATGATAGTGAGTCGGGTGGAGATGAAAGAGAAAGAAACTATCCAACAAACGGTGGGGAGATTAAGACGATACGAGATGATATTACCGCTATGTTGTGTACTGCAATATGAGGTTCTATATCATCTAATACTCAGCTGGCACGTTTTGGCTTATGAGGCCATTTTACTTAGGAGCGTAGTTACAAGTGGTTGCTGAAATTTTGAAGTTGTTGATTGTTTCAATATCATCTAATACCAAATATGTTTGTTGTCTTTTTTACTATGCTGATTTTTTCAAGATCGACTCTCAAAATATGTTTGCTATCCTTTTTACTATGCTGATTTTTTTGAACTTTGACATTCAGTTGGCACATTCTGTGAAAATTTTGAGCAACAACTGTTAATTAATATTAATCGGAAAATCATGCATACAAATCATACAGTAAGGTGATAGAAAAACACAAAGGACTTTTGCTATGAAGCTTATACATGTACAAACAACAAAAAAAATACATCGATCAAATAGTAAGGTGAGAGAAAAATGCGAGCTGTCATAACATTAAAAGTTTTTTGCAGAAACAGTACCATTGATGTAGTCAAAGCAAAATAAGCATAACTTTAAAGTGTAAGTGTTCGCTCTCAGATGTGTGTGAATAATGAACGAAATAACTTTAAATTTATAACCTAAAATAAAAGCCTGAACAAAATGTGAACCCGTAGTGTACGGATCAATCGCAGTATGACAAATACTCCAGGGTCGAACACAAGGACTATGGTGAAATCAAGCACGGTAAATATCAGGTTGTCAATCAAGAACAAAGCAACAAAACAAAGATGATTTATAAATCAGATAAAGGAATGCAGATTCTAGAGGTCAAAACATCCCGTTGTGGTTCCGACTCAAGATTTCTAAGGATAACGTGGACAAAGTTGAGGTTTGCAAGGGAAGGAATTTCTAAGGTGGGAATAGATCACTGGGTAAGTCTCACTACTCACTATCCCAAATCAAGGATCTTATCACCGGGTAAGTATCAAGGAACTAAGGAAAGGAACTATAATCTCAAACCAACACGCTACCCAAGGGAATAGAACTAACATTTACCGGGTAAGTCTCAGGTTAACTCTCCAAGGTAGGATGAAGGCACACTTAAACCCTAATAAAGGATAAACCTTTATTACCTAACACTCATTGATGACATGAATTATATGTCATTATAATCATGCATATTGTAGAGGTTTACCTCAATTTGCCTTGTATTTGGAGAGAATTTGTGTACATTTTAGGCTTATTTCATTTATATTCCGGAAATAGAGGTTTACACGAGTTTTGGTTGAATTATAGGTAGATTCGGTGGATTTGGAAGCAAAAGTGGAGCAAGGAGCATCTAAGGCCAATAAGGAAGCTTAAGGCGTCTTAGAGTAATCACAAGGAGAAAAGGAAGTGTATAAAAGAGTCACAAAAGGAAGGAAGGAAACAAGCCAAGAGACGAGCACTTTCTGTTGAAGAAAATCGTGTTAATTGTATTAAAAATCGGATGATTTTCTTCACTTAAAATCGAACGGTTTTCCTTTCAAATAATTAGCACGATTTCCTTCAGTTTGCGACTAAAAATATTACGACCCAAAGCCCATCACTTGTGGGCTTGAGAAGTGATATGCCAAGCGGCCCATTAGCGAGGAAGTATACATTGGAACCCTAGGAACGAAAATCGGGAGTTCGCGGCGGGAAAGATTTACACAATTTTGCGGGATTGAAGATTCTTGGAGAGGAGGTTCAAGGAAAGAAGCAAGAAGTCAGTATTCACCATTGTTGTGAGATCTTTTGTTTCCCTTCTGATTCTTGTGATTTGTGAACACATTATTGAGTGTTTTGAGAGATTCTTTGATAGGTTTTGAGATTTGATTACAGATTCAGAGATTATTTGGTTTTATTCAAAGTTCGGGTTTCATTTGATTTTATTCATTCAATCTTGATTTTGATTTGATTATGAAAATGGTTGGCTAAAAACCTTGTGATTTTGGGGAGATTAGTTGATGGTTGAGGCTTAGATGATGATAGACTGAACTCATTTAACTATTTGGACCCTGAGAGTTGAGATTTAACTTTGCAACAACATGAAAATCGGGCTGTTCTTGAGGAAATCGGACGATTTAATGAAGAACATGACGATTTATCCTTCTGACGATCTTTAATTGATTTATTCTTTAACCAAAGTTAATCCTTGCCTAAATTCCAACCTTGCTTAACCTTTTTAACCTCTATTTAAGTGTGTGAAGAGACTTCATCATTGATTCTACATTTAATAGCTAAAGATTATAAGATTTGGGTAATAGAGAGACTCAACATCCTTTATTAAGGTTTAAGTGTGCTTTCCATCTTTACCTTTGAGAGTCATATCCTGGGGTTTTGGGTGGTTAGTTTGAGTGTAATTCTTATCCTTAGACCTTTCTATATTGCAGCCTCAACAATCCTTATAGAGAGAACCTTTGGATTAGACGCATAGGTTTTGGAACTTCGTCGTACGATACCTTCCTTTGAAATACATAACTTTGGCAATATCAACTCAGTCCTTTGATCTTTGGAAGTGTCTTGAATCGAAAGCCGCAGTCGGATACTTGAATTTTTGGAATCATTTATCTCTTTTATTAATCACAAAAGCTTTTATACTTTGCTTGATAATTTGAAATTGATTTTATTCTCACCAAATCCCTGAGTTCGACTCTGGAATTTCTTGTCTTACTACGCCGATCCGTACACTGCGGGTTCGCTTTTGCATAAGTTCTAGATATAATTTTAAGACTTTGTGACGCACACTTTTGAGCGAACAAGTTTTTGGCGCCGTTGCCGGGGATTTGGTCTAGACCAAATTCAGTTTTCGGTTGTCTGGCTTGGGAGCTTTTACTCTTGTGATTTGATTTGTCTACTTGAGTGATTTTTGCAAATTCTTTAGGTATATGCGAAGGACTAGATCCACCAAAGATCTCGTTCCTTTTGATCCCGAATTGGAGAAAACTTTGAGAAAAAAGTTAAAAGAGAAAAAGATGGCTGAAAATAATGAGAGAAAGATCCAAGAGGAGTTGGATGAAGCTCTAGCTCAACTCAAATTGAGTGAGAAAGCTCGATTGGAAGAGAAGGAACGCAACCAGTTTCAAATAGATGAGCTTCGAGCAATGATTCTAGACATGAAACTAGAGAGGAATGATGCTAAGAAGAAGAAGAAAGCTAAGGAAACCATAGCTGAATTTTCCGATGACGATGAGATGCCGGAGCTAGAGGACATACCACCACTTAACCCTCAAGTTCCCGTCGATCCACTTCCTCGACCTTATATTGATCCTCGCCCTCATGCTAGAGAGGTGAGAGCTGTTGATATCGTGGCTGCACCACGAATCCTTGGGCAACGGATGGACCCAATTCAACAACCACGCCGTCTAGGTGTGAATCTTGGAGAGCAAGATGACCAAGACTTTGGGACACGCCCACAAGTCATCACTATGATCCGCCAAAGTCAGTTTGGTGGAACGGAAGCTGAATCTCCGCATCAACACTTGTAAAATTTTGAGATTCTTATGGAAACTTTGAAGCCTCAAAGGGTTAACAACAACTACTACAAGTTGAGGCCGTTCTTCTTCTCTTTGAAGGACATGGTCTTGGCTTAGTATCAAGCTCTTCCGGCTGCGAAGCTTAACACATGGGAGGACTTGACTTCGGAATTCCTCACTAAGCTCTTTCCGCCATCCAAAATGGCGGAATTGAGAGGTAAGATTAATTCTTTTTCTATGAAACCTAACGAAAGCTTGTTTAATTCTTGGGAAAGGTTTTAAGATCTTCTATTGGATTGCCCACACCATGGCATTTCAAAGCTGGAATTATTGGAGATCAACTACAAGGGATTGGATATAGAGACACAATTCAAACTCCAATCTCTTTCTTATGGTACATTCATGGACATGAGAGAAGATGACGCTTGGGACTTTATTGAGAAGCAAGCCCAAGTGATTGAGAAGTATTCCCATCGAAAGGTGGATCCTAGTAATCGAAACCAAGGGGATCCAGGAGCAAAGTTGACTCAAGCTGGGAAACTCAAATATTCTCCCTCAACAATGAGATCAAAGAGTTGAAGGAAGTCATAAAAACTAGCCTTCAAAGGACGAAGGAGCAAGAGGCCAACTATCTAGGGAGAGATAACAACCAAGGCAATAGGAATAATTACCGGAACAATAATTGGAACAACAACAACAACAGGAACTCCAACAACAACAATTGGAGATCCAACAAACAAAACCCCGGTAATCCCTATTCACATGCTGAAAATGCTTTAACACCTCCATCTTCTTCTACTCCTTTGCAAAGTCAAGGTCAAACATCGAATGGCTCGGGCAAGCCGGAGAAAGATAAGCACTATGCAGTATGTTATGCTAGAGACGATCTTGGGGAAGCTCCAAGGACTAGAGAATCACATCACTTCGGTTGATAAGGCACAAAAAGCCTTAGAAAATCAAGTGTTTAGCAAAGCCGGAGAAGTTCTTAGAGATCAAGGGAAGCTTCCCGGAAAGACGGAGGATAACCTAAAGGGGCGAGTAATGGCGATTACTACCAGGAGTGGTGTAACAACCACCGATCCACAACCCAAACTAGTAGAGACCTCCGCTGAAAAAGAAAAGGAGAAGGAAAAAGAGAAGGAAGATGTCTATGTTCCTCCTCCCGCTTACAAACCACCTCTACCGTTTCCCCAATCTAGAGCAAGAGCGCGTCTAGATAAACACTTTGGTAAGTTCATTGATCTTATGAGTAAGCTGCATATTAATATACCTTTTATGGATGCAATTTTAGGTATGCCAGCTTATGGTAAGTTCCTAAAGGAGATCCTCTCTAACAAGAGGAAATTAGAAGATATTGGTGAAGTCAAGATGAGCACGGAGTCATCCAAACTCATCAAGACAATAACGGAGAACATGCCACCTAAGCTGTGTGATCCAGGATTGTTTTGCATACCCATCACCTTAGAAGAGGTCACCTATGATTCACTTTGCGACCTTGGAGCAAGCGTAAGCATCATACCACTTGCTTTGTGTAAGGCGGTTGGTCTAGGACAACCTAGACCGGTGAAGATGACACTTTACATGGCCCATCGTTCCATCACTAGGCCTGTTGGAATCATAGAAGACATTCCCGTAAAACTTGGTAAGTTTTACATTCCTATAGATTTTGTCGTTCTTGACATTCCTACAGATTATCCAGTTCCCATCATACTTGGGAGACCATTCCTTGTAACCTGCGGCTGTATGGTTGATTGCAAGAATGGACAACTATCATTCAATATAGGGGAAGAGAAAGTGGAATTTGTACTCTCCTCCTTAATCAAAGAGCCAGCTTTGAGAGAAGATGTTTTTAATATTTTTTATGAAGAAGAGTCTAGAGAAGTGGTGAGTTCAATCTTGATGAAAGATCCACTTCAAAAGGTTCTTAGCATGAGTATCATGAAGGAAGGAGTGGAGCATGATTATGATGATGAAGTCAGAGCATTGAAAGATGCAAAGGAAGAGCCGGAGGCAAGATTTGAAGAGCTGGAAAGAACCCCGGAATCTGTTTTAAAAATCGACATACACAAAGAAAATCACACGATTTTTGAAAAGGCAAGTCGACTTTTGAAAACAGGAAGAAAAATCGTACCAAAAATCAGACGATTTACAATAGGGGAGGTCGATTTTTCGGCAATTTCTCCGGTTTCTATGAACTCGATTGCAGTTGTTCTTAACTGCAACAACACACTTCCTCCACCTTCAGAGGCTTCTCTAATGACACTAGATGATCATGAACCATCAACCAAGACACCTCTTTTATTGGAATTGAAACCACTCCCTACACATTTAAGGTATGCATTCCTTGGGCCTAACTCTACATATCCTGTTATAGTTAGTGCAAATTTGAATGATGATGAACTTGAGAAGCTTATGAATGTTCTAAGAAAACATAGGAAAGAATTAGGCTATACTATTGATGATTTGGTAGGCATTAAACCTTCTCTATGTATGCATAAGATCTTGATAGAAGAGGATTACAAACCTTCACGTCAACCTCAAACACGGTTAAATCCGATCATGAAAGAGGTCGTGAAGAAAGAAATCCTTAAGGTACTTGATGCAGGTATCATCTTCCCTATCTCCGATAGCAAGTGGGTGAGTCCCGTGCAAGTGTACCAAAGAAAGGAGGCATTACCGTTGTTGTAAACAAGAACAACGAGCTTATTCCCACAAGGACAGTTACGGGATGGAGAATGTGTATCGACTACCGTAAATTGAATGTTGCCACCAGGAAGGACCATTTTCCTCTCCCTTTCATTGTTCAAATTTTGGAAAGGTTAGCCCAACACTCTTACTTTTGTTATCTAGATGGATATAGCGGTTTCTTTAAAATTCCAATTCACCCGGATGATCAAGAGAAGACAACTTTCACGTGTCCTTGGGGTACGTTTGCCTATAGGTGGATGTCATTTGGTTTATGCAATGCTCCAACCACCTTCTAAAGGTGTATGATGGCAATCTTTTTGGAGTATGTAGAGAACATCATGGAAGTATTCATGGACGACTTTTCGGTATATGGTTCTTCCTTTGATAACTGTCTCTCTAACCTTTCCCTTATCCTTAAGATATGTGAAGACACTAACCTAGTCTTAAACTGGGAGAAGTGTCATTTTATGGTCACCGAAGGAATTGTGTTAGGTCACTTGATTTCGAATAGAGGAATAGAGGTTGATAGAGCTAAGATTGAAACTATAGAGAAGCTACCTCCTCCATCTTCGGTGAAAGGAGTTAGAAGCTTTTTAGGACATGCAGGTTTCTATAGGAGATTCATAAAGGATTTTTCTAAGATTTCAAAACCTTTGACGAATCTTTTGATGAAGGACATAACTTTCGAGTTTTCGAAAGAATGTTTAGATGCCTTTTGCAGGATCAAAGAAGCTTTGATTTCAGCCCCTATCATCCAACCACCCGATTGGACTCTTCCTTTCGAGATCATGTGCGACGCAAGTGACGTAGCTATAGGAGCTGTACTTGGACAGAAGCAAGATGGTCGTACACACGCCATCTACTATGCTAGCAAGACGCTAGATGAAGCTCAACTAAATTATGCTACCACGGAGAAGGAGCTTCTAGCTGTAGTTTATGCATTTGAAAATTTTCGTTCCTATCATGTAGGTGCAAAAGTGATAGTCTACACGGATCATTCAGCAATCCGTTACTTGTTCACGAAGAAGGATGCGAAGCCTAGGCTTCTAAGGTGGATCTTACTCTTACAAGAGTTCGATCTAGAGATCCGTGACAAGAAGGGCTCGGAAAATTCAGTTGCCGACCACCTTAGTCGTCTCCCACACCTCACTGATGAGACAGATGAGCTCCCTATCGACGACTCATTCCCTGACGAACAGCTCCACGAGATTGAAGAATGTCTTCAACAAATCTCGAAAGGTAATGACCCATGGTTTGCTGATATTGTAAATTACCTTGTTTGTCAGGAACTTCCCCCCGGACTTTCATATGCTCAAAGAAAGAAGTTCTTTAAGGACGTCCGGCATTTCTATTGGAACGAACCTCTTCTCTTCAAGAGAGGTCCCGATGGCGTGTACAGGAGATGTATTCCGGAGGATGAGGTGGAAAGTGTTATCCGCCATTGCCATTCTTTACCTTGTGGAGGACATGCTAGTTTTCACAAGACAGGTGCTAAGGTACTTCAATCCGGTTTCTTTTGGCCTACCTTATTTAAAGATGTGCATAACTATATTGTTGCTTGTGATGCTTGTCAAAGGACAAGTAATTATTCAAGGAGGAATGAGACGCCCCTCAACAACATACAAGAAGTAGAGATATTCGATGTATGGGGAGTAGACTTTATGGGACCATTCCCATCTTCTTGTGGAAACCAATACATACTTCTAGCCGTAGACTATGTCTCAAGATGGGTAGAAGCAAACGCTTCTCCTACTAATGATGCAATGGTGGTGATGAAGTTCTTCAATAGAACGATCTTCCCAAGATTTGGGACTCCCCGAACCATCATTAGTGATGGAGGAACGCACTTCACAGCCCGTCGATTTGAGACTCTATTGGCTAAGTATGGGGTAACCCATAAGATCGCCACGCCATACCATCCGCAAACTCGCGGACAATTCGAGATATCCAATAGAGAAATCAAAGGAATTCTAGAGAAGACTGTCTCTAGAACAAGAAAGGATTGGTCAATGAAGCTAGATGATGCTTTGTGGGCGTACATGACCGCTTTTAAGACACCTATAGGTACAACTCAATACAACCTTGTGTATGGAAAGTCTTGTCATCTCCCTGTAGAGCTAGAGCATAGAGCATATTGGGCCGTCAAGTGGCTCAACTTCAGCATGAAAGACGCCGGAGAGAAACGGCTACTAACATCAATGAGCTTGAGGAGATCCGGCTGAATGCGTACGAGAACGCAAGGATCTACAAGGAAAGAACGAAGCGGTGACATGATAAGCATATCATTCCAAAGGACTTGAAGGAAGGAGATCAAGTTCTTCTATTCAACTCAAGGCATCGACTATTTCCACGTAAGCTTAAATCCCGTTGGACAGGACCTTACATAATTAAACGTGTTTTCCCCATGGCGTAGTTGAAGTATGGGGTGAACAAAGCGGAAGTTTCAAGGTCAATGGCTGTTAGCATGAAATATTGTGATATTTTAGGCACGTTTTCTAAATGTATTTGATTCATATTGATAGTCTTTGATTGATCTTTGTACATATGTGAGCTAGTATTGCCTATATTTTCGATATGGATGTCTACACTAGTTCTATGTTGATTATAGGTAATTTGGAGCTATTTCCGAACGGAATCGAGCAAAGGAGAGTTGAGTTGATATGTCCATAGATCGAGGACACTTTTTGAAGCAATTTGGAGTCTTAGATTGAAGAATGCACGAGTTCAGGGAAGAATCACGTTCTTGCCCTAAATTACGCCCTAAAACACGGCCGTATCACAAACCACGTTCAGAATTACGGCCGTGGATTCAGAGTCAGAATTCGATGTTCATTCCAGGGGATTCTACGGCCGTGGAACTAACCGTAATTGTTTCCACGCCCTAAATTACGGTCGTGGAATCTTCCACGACCGTGATCTTGGCGAATCTTTTCGCCACACTTCGAAGCCATGATCTTTTGAAAGATTGGGCCGGGCCGACACTTTACCATACACTATAAAAAGACGGACGAAGCAAGATTCCGTCACCTCGCTTACGACCTTTTCAACCCTCGCTTAGCGGCAAACGCACGCTTACAATCCACGTTTAGCAACGCACAAACCCTCATCTTGGAGGTAATTTGGAGATCTCATTGAAGATCAAAGTTCGTATTGGAGAGTTGCTGTTGGTGATCTTCGTGTTTGTGGAAGATCGAAGTTCTTGGAGGGTTTTGCAAGAAGATCCCTCTTCTTGCTTAGGTTTGATTTAGGATCGGATTGACATCCCGTTTCTTTTCTTTCCTAAGATTGTGATTGTTTACTCCGTTTTGAATCTTTTGATAAACACTTGTTCTTGACTGTGATTCTGAGATTCATTTGAAGATTATTGATAGTTCTTGAAAGTTCCCATCTTTTATCTTTTAATTCTTGAATTGATATCAATATGACTATTATTGGCTAAAAACCCTTAACAATTCTAAGGTGAAGGGTTGATAGTTGTGGCATAGGTGATGATAGATCGATCGCAAACAGATTAGACCCTGAGAGTTAGAGAATTGTCGCCGACAGCCCTAAATTACGGGCTGTTCTTGAGTCCACGGCCGTGGAACCTCAAGAACTAACCGTGATTTACCTTAAGTCTACGAACCTGCTTTTACTTTAATCTAAAGTTAAAGATTTGCTTTAACTTAGTTTAGACTTGTCTTTTCTAGGTGGTAGTGAAGCCTCAACAACCTCTACCTCGATTGTGAGCCTCAACAACCTCAATCGGATAAGTTAGTCTTGATCTTTAGATTATAAGTTTGGGTATTTGATACTAATCCTCGTCTTTAGAACCTTATCTATATTGAGCCTCAACAACCTGTATAGGGAGTGTCTTTTAGGTGAGTTACATAAGGTTTTTGGAACCTCAACCGTACGATTACCTTACATTAGTATACCTTTGCATATCTCAACTCTGTCTTTATATCATTAAGTATATCTTGAATCAATTGCCACAGCTGGATACTTGGATCTTTAGGATTGTTGTTTTCCCAATATCTGCAAAACTCCCATATTTACCTGCTTGATAACTTGCAATTGAATTCGCTCCACCCAAATCCCTGTGTTTGATACTCTGGAATTCTTGCTTAACTACGTCGATCCGTACACTGCGGGTTCGCTTGCTTGATTCTAGTTTTATAAATTTAAAACTTATTTGCACACACCTCTAGGGGCGAACAAGTTTTTGGCGCCGTTGCCGGGGATTTGGTTTAGGCCGAATTCGGTTATCGGTTGTCAAGCTTGGGAGCTTTGCTCTTGTTATTTGATATCTCTTTTGAGTGTTCTTGCAGGTTTGTGTTCTTAGGTACATACGAAGTTCTTGTTCCAGCAACGGAACAGAGTTTCGCCAAAGAACAAGTTTTTTTTGCTTTTTCTTTTAATCTTTTGGTATGAGTTCTTGAGTTTTTAGATTTTCCAATGGAATGGAAACAACAACAACCGGAACAACAACAATTGGAACAACAATCGGGGTTCAAACAACAACAATTGGCGCTCCAATCAACAAAATTCCGGTAACTCCTATCCTTCCAATTCCAATTCACTAACTCCACCCTCTTCTTCCTCTACTCCTTTGAAAAGCCAGGGGCAATCATCAAATGGAGGAAACAATACGGGAAAGGAGAAGCCCAATCCCATGTTGGAGACAATCTTGGGAAAGCTTCAAGGGTTGGAGAACCGCATCATCAAGGTTGATGATCAAATTTCTAAGGTTGACAAAGCTCAAAAGGTTTTGGAAAACCAAATGTTCAACCATGCGGAGGAAGTTCCCAGAAATCAAGGGAAACTTCCAGGAAAGACGGAGGACAACCCTAAGGGAAGGGTAATGGCGATTACGACTAGGAGCGGAGTGACTACCACCGATCCGCAGCCTACGTTCGTGGAAGTCCCCGTAGAGAAGGACAAAGGAAAGGAGAAGGAGAAGGAAGACGTCTATGTTCCTCCTCTAGCTTTCAAACCTCCCCTACCGTTCCCTCAATCTAGAGCGCGAGCGCGCCTAGATAAACAATTTGGTAAGTTTATAGAACTCATGAGCAAGCTGCATATTAATATACCTTTCATTGATGCTATTGTAGGTATGCCAGCTTATGGCAAGTTCTTGAAGGAGCTCCTCTCTAACAAGAGGAAGCTAGAAGACTTCGGAGAAGTCAAGATGAGTTCGGATTCCTCGGATCTCATCAAGACTATGAAGGAGAAAATGCCCCCAAAGCTGAAAGATCCGGGGTCATTTTGCATTCCCATTGGAGTGGGAGAGGTCACATATGACGCTTTATGTGACTTGGGAGCAAGTGTGAGCATCATACCACTTGCATTGTGCAGGAAGATCGGTTTAGGCGACCCTAAACCGGTGAAGATGACGTTATACATGGCGGATCGATCCATTACTCGTCCCGTCGGCATTGTAGAAGACGTCCCGGTCAAGCTAGGCAAGTTCTTTGTCCCCATTGATTTTGTCGTACTTGACATTCCTGCAGATAGTCCGGTCCCGATCATACTCGGAAGGCCGTTTCTTGCAACTTCCGGCTGCATGGTCGATTGCAAGAATGGGAGACTCGCTTTTGATATTGGGGAAGAGAAAGTAGAGTTCGTTCTTTCCACTCTAGTGAAGGAGCCAATCTTTGATGAGGATATTTACAATGTCCAAGACGAAGAAGGTTTGTCTAGGGAGGAGGTAAGTGCGATTCTCTTTAACGATCCTTTACAAAAGGTTATTACTATGAGTCTAACCAATGTAGGAGAAGAAGAAGGGTGCAAAGAGGAAATTGAAGCCTTGGAAGCACAAGAAGAGATGCATGAAGTGGAGTTTGAGAAACTCCACGATGAGGCTGAGAATACTAGAATCCACGGTCATACTCTGTATTCCACGACCGTGGATTCCACGACCAAAATCGACCTCCATTCCAGAAGATATTACGGCCGTGGAATGCCAGAGGAGACCGTAATTTTGAACGTGGAAGAGGGTGATCGGCATACTCCTTCAACTTCTTCTAATTCTTCTCCAAACCATTCAACATCCTTAGAAACTTCTAAGGAAACATCGGAAGCTCCTCAAGGATCATTGGAGGCTCCGAAAGCAATGGAACTCAAACCACTTCCTACTCATCTAAGGTACGCTTTTCTTGGATCTAATTCCACCTTCCCGGTTATCGTTAGCTCCGAATTAAGCATAGATGAACATGAACAGCTCATGATTGTCCTTAGGAAACATAGAAAAGCCATAGGCTATACTATTGAGGACTTAGTAGGAATTAAACCCTCCCTATGCATGCATAAGATACTAATGGAGGAGGACTTTAGAACTTCAAGACAACCTCAAAGGCGGTTGAATCCGACCATGAAGGAGGTTGTTAAGAAGGAAATTCTTAAACTTCTTGATGCAGGTATCATCTATCCTATCTCCGATAGCAAGTGGGTGAGCCCAGTTCAAGTAGTTCCGAAGAAGGGAGGAATGACGGTCATCACCAATAAGAACAACGAACTCATTCCTACCCGAACCGTAACTGGATGGCGAATGTGTATAGACTACCGCAAGCTCAACAACGCAACGCGGAAGGATCACTTTCCATTGCCATTCATCGATCAGATGCTTGAAAGGTTAGCACAACATTCATACTTTTGCTACCTTGACGGTTATAGTGGCTTCTTTCAGATTCCGATACATCCGGATGATCAAGAGAAGACCACATTCACGTGCCCTTGGGGTACGTTCGCTTATAGGAGAATGCCATTCGGGCTTTGCAACGCCCCAGCCACTTTTCAACGATGCATGATGGCCATCTTCTCCGAATACGTAGAGGAAATCATGGAAGTCTTCATGGACGACTTCTCCGTTTACGGTTCCTCTTTTAACGATTGTCTTTCTAACCTTTCTCTTGTTTTGCAAAGATGTGAAGACACTAACCTAGTTCTAAATTGGGAGAAGTGTCAATTCATGGTTAAGGAAGGAATCGTGTTAGGTCACTTAGTCTCTAGTAGAGGGATAGAGGTAGACAGGGCTAAGATAGAGACCATAGAGAAACTTCCTCCCCCAATTTCGGTGAAAGGGATAAGAAGTTTCCTAGGACATGCTGGATTCTATAGACGTTTCATTAAGGACTTTTCTAAAATATCAAAACCTCTCACTAATCTATTGATGAAGGATGCGGTTTTTGAGTTTTCACAGGAATGTCTAGATGCATTCAACACCATTCGGCAAGCTCTAATTTCAGCACCCATTATCCAACCTCCGGATTGGACTCTCCCCTTCGAGATTATGTGTGATGCTAGTGACGTAGCCATTGGAGCTGTTCTTGGGCAACGAAAGGAAGGACGAACCCACGCCATATACTACGCTAGCAAGACGCTAGACGAAGCTCAGCTCAACTACGCCACCACAGAGAAGGAATTTTTAGCCATTGTCTACGCTATTGACAAGTTTCGCTCTTATCTTGTAGGTGCAAAGGTGATTGTCTACACGGATCATGCTGCGATCCGGTACCTCCTTGCGAAGAAAGACGCGAAGCCGAGGCTGATTAGATGGATTCTTCTCCTACAAGAATTCGACCTTGAGATCCGCGACAAGAAAGGCTCGGAAAATTCTGTTGCGGATCATTTGAGTCGTCTAACACATCTAGAGGACGACCATTTGCCCATTGATGACTCCTTCCCGGACGAACACCTACATATCATAGAGGAGTGCATCAAGGTAATCTCCAAAGGTAACGAACCATGGTTTGCTGACTTCGTTAACTATTTGGTTTGCCAGGAGATACCGCCCGGACTATCCTACTCACAAAAGAAGAAGTTCTTCAAGGACGTCCGGGAATATTATTGGAACGAGCCTCTCCTCTTCAAGAGAGGTCCGGATGGCATCATCCGGCGGTGTGTGCCGGAAGAGGAAATGCAAAGTGTCATCCGCCATTGTCATTCACTACCTTGTGGAGGACACGCTAGTTCAAACAAAACTAGCGCAAAGGTATTGCAATCTGGATTCTATTGGCCTACTTTATTTAAAGATGTGCAATCCTTTGTTTCTTGTTGCGATGCTTGTCAAAGAACAGGCAATATCTCTAGAAGGAACGAGATGCCCCTCAACAACATCCAAGAGGTGGAGATTTTCGACGTTTGGGGAGTCGATTTCATGGGACCATTCCCTTCTTCTTGTGGAAACCAATACATATTATTGGCGGTAGACTACGTTTCTAGATGGGTGGAAGCAATTGCCTCTCCCACAAATGATACCATGGTGGTGGTCAAGTTCTTCAACAAGACCATCTTTCCGCGATTCGGGACACCAAGGACAATCATTAGTGATGGAGGTTCTCACTTCATAGCCCGTCGCTTTGAAGCTCTTCTAGCCAAGTATGGGGTTACTCACAAGATCGCTACCCCTTACCATCCACAAACGAGTGGACAAGTTGAGATCTCAAACAGGGAGATCAAGGGAATTCTAGAGAAGACGGTTTCAAAGACTAGGAAGGATTGGTCCTTGAAACTAGATGACGCATTATGGGCATACCGGACTGCATACAAGACTCCCATAGGAACCACACCATACAACCTCGTGTATGGGAAGTCTTGTCATTTGCCGGTAGAGCTAGAGCACAAAGCGTTTTGGGCTATCAAATGGCTAAATTTCAGCATGAAGGAAGCGGGAGAGAAGCGTCTCCTAGACATCAACAAGCTGGATGAACTTCGCTTGAACGCCTATGAAAACGCCAAAATTTACAAGGAAAGAGCAAAGCGTTGGCATGATAAGCATATCATTCCAAAGGACTTCAAAGAAGGAGATCAAGTTCTCCTCTTCAATTCGAGACTTCGCCTCTTCCCATGTAAGTTAAAATCTCGTTGGACTGGACCTTTTCTAATTAAGCGTATTTTCCCCCATGGTGCAGTTGAAGTATGGGGTGAAGCTAGTGGAAGTTTTAAGGTGAACGGCCAACGACTCAAGAAGTACTCGCCGGAACTCCAAGCTGAGGAGTTTGCACCTACCGCACTCGAATAAGTGCGAGATTGGTCTAGCTACGGACCTTAAACAAAGCGCTTCTTGGGAGGCAACCCAAGGTATTGCATTCTCGTTTTGTCTTCGATTCATAGATTAGTTTAGAATAAACGTTTTCGCTTTATTTTTCCTCGATTTCTTCCGGTATGTTCGTGTTTTTGGTTGTAGGATCGATGGAAAGGGAGAAAGGGAGGATAATGTCGAAGAGAAGTGACGAAATTTGGACTTTGAAGCTTTACAGAAGGTTCCACGGTCTAAATTACGGTCGTCATAGCTACAGTGGCCGTAATTCTCAAAAGCCTGTGAAAAATCACCAAAACCACGGGTCCGTACACTTCCACGGCCGTGGAATGCCCCGATAGACCGTGATTTTTGAAATTTTGCCTGCGAGTATAAAAGCCACACTTCATCACAAAAACCACCACAATTCTTCCCCAATTCCACGACCTAGATACCGAAAACCCGCAGCTTCTCCCAATTCTTCATTCTCTAATCGTTTTCAACGATTCTTCGCTCTAAACTGCAGCAAATCCAACCACGAACAGGATCCAAGCAACAAATCGAGTGGAAATCGATCAACAAACGCGCATTTTGGATTTTTCAATCCGAAAAAGAGGTTATCTCTTTCTCTTCGATTCTCGCGGATTTGGTTCGTTTTTGCTATAGATTTTTAGGAAGAACTGACAAAGATTCGAAGGAATTAGATTAGGACTGCTTGTTGTGGTGATATTTGGTGAATTTGCTGAGATTCACGAGATTCTGTGACGAATCACGGTCTCTGGAGGTTCCACGGCCGTGGTTTCTATAGAACAGACCGTGATTTTTGCTGAAAATGGATTTCGTAAGGAGAGTGTCGGGAAGGATTAAGGAAAAGAAAGGGGAGCAAAATAAGAAAAGGAAGGGCAACCCCTCCACCTCTAGGGCACCACCACCCTCATCTCCCTCACCACCATCCTCACCTTCACCTCCATCTTCACCCCCTCACCCTAGCATCCCAACCATACACGAAAACCACCTAGCTGCATTTGAAAGGATAGAGAAGAGGGCAGTGATTGGCCCTAGGTACTTGTTGTTGGAGGATCTACATCCTCTCAACATAGTTGATGACCTTACATGGCTCTTGGATAGAGCCGGATTGCTTGTCTTCACGAACATTCGTGAAGACGCTTACGAGGAGATTACCCGAGAGGTTGTGACGTCCTTTGAGCACAGCCCAATAGATAGGACCGTCTCCTTCCGTCTTATGGATCGAGACTACCACTTGAGCATTGTTGAGTTCGGGACCATTTTCGGGTTCCATGAGACCTACAACGGTCGACTTCCTAGAGGCATTTCCGCCAAGGATTTTTGGGCGGAAGTGGCCATGATTTATGCCGACGAGGACCGTTGGCAACCAGCTGATACCAAGGCTAGATTGATGTACCATCTAGCCTTGAAGATAGCTCACCGTGTTCTTTCGGAGTGTCTCTTTCCTAGGACGGAGACGCCCCAAAAGATCAAGACGGATGAGCTATTCCTTCTTTACGCCATGCTTTATGGATGCCGCGCAGATTGTGCTACTCTTTTGGCGGCGACGATGAGTAAACTCAAGAACAAATCGAGAGGGAACATTGGATATGGTGGGATAGTGACCCACATAGCTAGGAGCTTTGGTGTAGATTTTTCAGCTTGCACCCGCATACCCGCCGTACCTCTAGGATTACATGCATTCATGGTTAGGGGACTCATCTTCCCCACACATAGAGGTCCGCCTTATGCGGGCATGCCCTGGGAGAGTAGGACAGGCAGGGGTATTGAGTGGCTGCCAGAGTATTCCATTGTGGCGGGACGCCACAATTGGAAGGAGACGTTCGCTGCGATGCATGCGAACAGGCTTGTAGCTCCCCCTTACATTCCACCACCGGTTGAGGATGAGGAGGACATGGGAGAGCAGTACGAGAGTGGTGGAGGAGCGGAGCAGGAGTTCGGTTCGTTTTCGGATCAGCCGGAAGCGGCCCCGGATGTACCTAGGCGCTCTCCACGCCCAGCTAGAGCTTCAGGCTCGTCATCTCGCCGCGCCAGCGTGAGTGAGAGACCCACGTGGATGACTACACCTCCCACTTGGTACAGCACACCTCCTCCTTGGTCCACGACGCAGCCAGCAGCACCACCACCACCACCAGCACCAGCACCAGCCGATGCCCCCTCATGGTATGATCACGCCCCGGGATGGTATGAGAGGATGCCGGATTGGGCTACCGGACTTTCAGAGAGAGTCGGAGCGCTAGAGATCCGGGCGGATGCTAGAGACGGACGCCTAGACGACCTTGACCACATGATGAGGGACGTCTACCGCCAGCAGTTCGGGCGGTTCTATGATCCGAGCTTCTCTCCATTTCCACCTCCACCGGCGCCGCAGTGATCGATGCATGATCGTTTGATTTAGACATTCCCGCCACCACTTGTGAGTTTCTTTTTCTTTTCTTTCTTTTGTTCTTTCTTTTGAACATTAGGGACAATGTTCGTCCTAAGTATGGGGTGGGATGTACTAAAGTTTGTAATAACTCTACTCTCTATGTTTGCTTCATTTGAGACTATCATTGCATGTTCGTTATGTGTTGCACGTTTCCTTATTGCATTGCATGAAAAATGACTTGAAAAAAAACATAAAAATTGAAAAATTTTGAAAATTTTGAGCTTCTAATGAATTGAGATGATTTCCATGATAATCACTACTTGTGAATTGAGTTCGATGACAATTGCATGCTTAAAAGGATTGTAAATCGAAAAGAATTTAAATGAATGAATTCTACCTCTTTTACAAGTTTTATAATGTGAAAACATTGCCTAAATCATGTTGAGAGATTGAAGTTGAAATCACATTATAAGTTCCTATACTTCTTGTTGAAATGATTAAGGCAATTCGATACTTTCTTTCCTCTTTCTTTGATCATCTAGCTCCTCATTGAAATATTAGCCTCCTTTACCTATCCGGGAATTTGGAAAAGTGAATGAGAAAAAGGCATGTTTGATGTGGGAGGGCCATGAGAGCAATTATTTGCAATCAATTGAATAGAAAGAAATTATAGGTTTGGGGAAGTCAATCATGACGATGAGTAACTCGGCACCATTCACATAGCCGGGTGTTTGTGTCTTGCCAAAGTCGGATTGAGCGATATTCCTAGCGGATTATGGTATGTGCGCTAAGGGTTTGAGGCATCTCATGAAAATTGAGAAACGCCAATCTCCTAGGCTTCGGTTTTTGTGCACCTCTATCCACAACTCCAAAAGTAAAGTCGAAAAATGAAAAGGAGAGAGCGAAACTCTAAGTTGAAGTGTTGCGGGAACCGCATAAGAAGAAGAAGGTAGTTGTCCACTTTCCCGGATTTATGCACCACTTTCCCTTAAAGTTTTCCCTTCCCTTCCATACTCTAGACCTTTTTTTGAAAGTCCTTAAGATCAAAAGAATGTTATATGACTTGGTGATCTAAATTGAAGCTTCTTATGATTGATTTTGATAATGTTTGAAGGTTATAATGCTTGTTTAGAAGTTGAGTTGATTCATGAATTTTCTTTACCTCTTACTCTCTAATTAAGTGTGTGAAAGTTTGAAAAACGATTGAAGCAAGGTTTGAGAATGATCTATTCTTTAGAAGTCACATTCACCCAAAAGAAGGTACACATATTTCATCCTAACTCTTGTTTAAAGCTTTTTGAAAGACCTTGCTTAGGGACAAGCAAGTGCTAAGTATGGGGTTATTTGTTAGCATGAAATATTGTGATATTTTAGGCACGTTTTCTAAATGTATTTGATTCATATTGATAGTCTTTGATTGATCTTTGTACATATGTGAGCTAGTATTGCCTATATTTTCGATATGGATGTCTACACTAGTTCTATGTTGATTATAGGTAATTTGGAGCTATTTCCGAACGGAATCGAGCAAAGGAGAGTTGAGTTGATATGTCCATAGATCGAGGACACTTTTTGAAGCAATTTAGAGTCTTAGATTGAAGAATGCACGAGTTCAGGGAAGAATCACGTTCTTGCCCTAAATTACGCCCTAAAACACGGCCGTATCACAAACCACGTTCAGAATTACGGCCGTGGATTCAGAGTCAGAATTCGATGTTCATTCCAGGGGATTCTACGGCCGTGGAACTAACCGTAATTGTTTCCACGCCCTAAATTACGGTCGTGGAATCTTCCACGACCGTGATCTTGGCGAATCTTTTCGCCACACTTCGAAGCCATGATCTTTTGAAAGATTGGGCCGGGCCGACACTTTACCATACACTATAAAAAGACGGACGAAGCAAGATTCCGTCACCTCGCTTACGACCTTTTCAACCCTCGCTTAGCGGCAAACGCACGCTTACAATCCACGTTTAGCAACGCACAAACCCTCATCTTGGAGGTAATTTGGAGATCTCATTGAAGATCAAAGTTCGTATTGGAGAGTTGCTGTTGGTGATCTTCGTGTTTGTGGAAGATCGAAGTTCTTGGAGGGTTTTGCAAGAAGATCCCTCTTCTTGCTTAGGTTTGATTTAGGATCGGATTGACATCCCGTTTCTTTTCTTTCCTAAGATTGTGATTGTTTACTCCGTTTTGAATCTTTTGATAAACACTTGTTCTTGACTGTGATTCTGAGATTCATTTGAAGATTATTGATAGTTCTTGAAAGTTCCCATCTTTTATCTTTTAATTCTTGAATTGATATCAATATGACTATTATTGGCTAAAAACCCTTAACAATTCTAAGGTGAAGGGTTGATAGTTGTGGCATAGGTGATGATAGATCGATCGCAAACAGATTAGACCCTGAGAGTTAGAGAATTGTCGCCGACAACCCTAAATTACGGGCTGTTCTTGAGTCCACGGCCGTGGAACCTCAAGAACTAACCGTGATTTACCTTAAGTCTACGAACCTGCTTTTACTTTAATCTAAAGTTAAAGATTTGCTTTAACTTAGTTTAGACTTGTCTTTTCTAGGTGGTAGTGAAGCCTCAACAACCTCTACCTCGATTGTGAGCCTCAACAACCTCAATCGGATAAGTTAGTCTTGATCTTTAGATTATAAGTTTGGGTATTTGATACTAATCCTCGTCTTTAGAACCTTATCTATATTGAGCCTCAACAACCTGTATAGGGAGTGTCTTTTAGGTGAGTTACATAAGGTTTTTGGAACCTCAACCGTACGATTACCTTACATTAGTATACCTTTGCATATCTCAACTCTGTCTTTATATCATTAAGTATATCTTGAATCAATTGCCACAGCTGGATACTTGGATCTTTAGGATTGTTGTTTTCCCAATATCTGCAAAACTCCCATATTTACCTGCTTGATAACTTGCAATTGAATTCGCTCCACCCAAATCCCTGTGTTCGATACTCTGGAATTCTTGCTTAACTACGTCGATCCGTACATTGCGGGTTCGCTTGCTTGATTCTAGTTTTATAAATTTAAAACTTATTTGCACACACCTCTAGGGGCGAACAATGGCCAACGGTTGAAGAAGTACATACCGGAAGTTCCGTTTGAGGAGATAGCTCCTATCCTCCTCCATTGAACATCAAAACAAACAACGTCCAGCTAAAGACGATAAATCAAGCGCTTCTTGGGAGGCAACTCATGGTAGTATAGTTTTTTCCCCTTCCTTTCATCTTAGAATAGTTTAGTTTAGTTGTTTATTTTCTTTGGTTTTAGTTTTGTTTGTTCCTCGGTACGCTCTTGGTTTGTTAGTGTCAAAAATCGTAGGAACTAGGTTCAACTTTGGAGAATCAATGAAGAAAGTGGACATAAAATGGTTCAAATGTAATTTTCAAGGAAAAGAAGGAAGAAAATCGATCTACAACAATTAAATCGATCGATTCAGGTGCAGAGCAAGACGATTTTTGGCAACCGAAAGAAAAATCGAGTCCAAAATCATCCTATCAGAAAAAATCGGTCGACTTTTGTTGTTAAGCTGAGAAAGTGAAGAAAAATCGGGCCAACAAATAAATCGACTAGGAAAATCGTCCGATTTTCTTTGAAATTTAGCCGGTCTATATAAAGCCTTCTCCACTCGATTCCTTCATTCCACACTTCACCATTTTCGTCTCCTCTTCGTCCCAAAGAGCCAAAAAATCGTCAATCTCCAATCTTCACAAATTGTAACCATTTTGAGTGATTCTTGAGCCCAAACTGAAGCACTTTCAACAAGGAAGATAGATTCAGCAACAACAAGCTTGGCAAATAGCTCATTCATCCGGAATTCAGGTTTTTCAATTCAGAACCTAAGTTTTTTGCTCGATTTTGATTCTTGCCTAGAAATTGTTTGTTTGCTGAGATTGTTTGAGGGGTTTGCTTAGAAATACCCCTAGGAAACTGTGTGTGGTGTTGGTTTGCTCAGAACTTTACAGATTTGTGAGTTGTGTTGAAATCGACAGAAAAATTAACCCAGCCCAGATAAATCGTCTATTTTTTGCTTAGAACAGGGCGATTTTCTTGTGCAGAATGGAAACTTTGAAGAGGATTACTAGAAATGCAGGCAAGAAGAAGGGATCTTCTTCTAAAGCACCTCCCCCACCACCACCACCCTCCCAAACTAAACCAAAACTTCCTCCTCCCCTTTCCAAACATAAAAAGAGATATGAACGTCTCTTAGACCGTCCCTTTACCCCTCCTCGATGCATTGTCCTAGATGACCTAGATGCATTGTTTATTAGAGAGGATGTGGATATGATGTTATATAGAGTGGGATTGAGTCAGTTTGCGCTGATTAGGGAGGATCCCTACACCGAGATCACTCTAGAGTTCTTGAGTACATTTGAGCATGATCCTAGAGAGAGGACAGTCACTTTCCGTCTCATGAACCAAAACCATGCTATGTCCATTGATGATTTTGGAGATTTGTTTGGCTTTCCCTATTAATCTACAGGCACATTTGCAAGAGGGGTGAGTGCTAGTGCTTTTTGGAAAAGCATATCAGTTGGAGAATATGGAGGAGATAAGTGGAGACCGGGGAACTCCAAGGAGGCAAGTATGTACAACCTTTCCTTCAAGGTAGTTCATAGGATCCTTAGTGAGAGTTTGTTTGCACGGACAGAGACTCCGCAGAAGCTCAAGGTAGATGAGCTCTTCTTACTCTATTGTATGACTAGCGGTACTATCCCCGACATCACCTCCATGCTTGCTGACTATCTTGGGAAGATAGCCAACAAGTCGAAAGGTGATCTTTGTGTTGGGGCCTTGTCACTCACGTGGCGAAGGCATTAGAGTTAGACTTTTCATACTGCAGCTTAGCTGAGAGTGTCCAGCCTCTAGGCTTAGAGATATTGGTTGCGCAACAGGTTTTGATTCCTCGAGGTAGAGGAGCTTTGCATGTGCCCATGCCATGGGCAAAGGATCCGTCCAACAAGCCGGTTGAGATAGAGTGGAAGTCCGAGTACACTATTCGGAATAAGAGGAACTGGAAGGAGACTTTTGTACTTATGATTGAGGAGGTAGCGCCTCCACCTGTTTATTATGATGATGTAGAGGATACAGAGGAGGAGGAGGACTACGAGGATGGAGTTGCAGCTTATCAGGGACCTATGCTGGAGTTCGAGAGCGACACCCACAACGACCACGCTACGGACGCCATGGATACTGATACTCATGGAGCCGGACCTAGCAGGATGAGTCGCGGTACTGAGGAGATGGAGGATGAGATGCAGCCACCCCATCATTCTTTTGCACATACTCCCAGCCATGGCCGAGGACGTGGGCGCAGACATAGGCTCCACCGACAGATTGAAGCATTAATTCCTAGCTTCCAGGGTCTACGTACCGACTACCAGGGTCTTCGCACAGATTATCAGGCCCTCCACACCGACTACGCCGCCCTAAACACTTAGTTTACGGCATACCGCCAAGAGACGGATGCTAGACACTCGTCCTACGATGGCCAGATGAGGGACATGTACTATCATCAGTTTGGCCACTTCTATGATCCCAACGCTCCGAGATATTCATATCCACCACCGCCATTGACTGAGGATTGAGTTTCCACTCCATTTTACATTGTAATTATTTTTCTCCATTTTGTGACGCCCCGTTTATTCGGGTGCATTCCGACGTTGTCTTTCCCCTTCCCTCGATTCGCTATAGCTCGAGTTCTTATATAAAGTATATATATATATGTATATATATATATAAATAGCTTTTAAAAAAAAAAAAAGAAGAAGATAAGTTTCCGGGTATTATATTTTTAGGGATACAATTATGTAATCCCGTATTTGTTTTATTTTATTTTAAAATTTAATATGTCGGAATTCGGGATTTACCTAACCGGGAAATCCCGTTCCAAATATAATCGAGTTAGTTTCCTTTTTTTTTTAAGAAAGAGGGAAAAAGAAAAATCCCTCCTATTTATTCTTTCCTTTTTCTTCCTTTCTTTTCTCCCTCCTCTTTTTCCTGTCTGGCGTGCAGAAGAAGAATTGAAAGCGTCTCCTCGTTATCCCTGCTGCAGTCCTAGCCTGCAGTGACTTCTCGTTTCTCCCACCTTGCTGCCTCTAATGCTCTCTCAGTCCAGCCAAGTCCCCAATAACCCACTCTTCCTCTCAATCTCTCTCTCACACTCCTTCTCTCGACCTCCTGTGCGATTCCCCTCTTCTCCGTGGAACCGCCGCACAGCAGCAGCGCAGACGGTCGTGCGAGGCTGCTCGAAGCCGCCAGGGGCCGCCGGAAAGAGCCATCGCCGCGCCACCGTCCTCGCTGAACCGCCACGTCGCCGGCGCGGTAAGGCCGCCACTTCTTCTCTTCTCTTCCTTCCCTTTCTTCTGTATAACCGCCCGCCTGTCCGTGCAGCTCGCCGCCGGAGTGGACCACCGAAGCCGGATTGGGCCGCCGCTCGCCGCCGCAAGTCGCACCAGGGGCGCCGGCCTGCTCCTTCCTCCGCCAGCCGCCGACCGCCTTCCCCTCGCCTCTCTCCTTCTCTGCAGAACAGTACACGGCTAGGGCAAAAAAAAAATAAAATAAAAGAGGAGGATTTTTGTGTAATTCCAATAATTGCCCCAGCTTTTGTATATTTATATTCACGACCCTATTCTTTTTAAATGATTACAGTTTGGGTCCAGTTTGTGTGTAATTGCAGTTTTGACCCAATAACTTTGGAAAGAAACATTTATACCCTACAGTAATTATTAAAATTATTAACCCTTAATTTTGTTAAGATTTGTGACCAACTCCTTTACAAATTATTTTTGGTGTCTTTGATGGGTTAAACTCGATTGTTGGATAATTCGAAATTAGGCTTTTCAATCACCCTTCCATTTTGGATGATTTACCCGGAAATGGTTTTAAAGAGTTTAACCTCGGTTTTGGAAACGGAGTTGTTTTTGGAAAAACCTTTTGCGCTAAACCCTCCTTTCAAAATTAGCATTTGAGCTAATTTCGCTTAGTTTTGTCCTTAGGTCCGGAAGCGCCTAATAGAAGCAATCAAACTCGTTCTTGACTCCGTAGACCGTGCTTCACCTTGGATCTCGTGTGAGTATTTCCCTTCGTTATTTCGGTAATGGTAGTATAACATGTTAGGTGAACTTAGCATAACGTAGAGCAAATGCCATGTAGTGGCCTTGAACCGTAGGTATTAGTGTTTAGATTTTGGACTTGTTGAAGTATCTTATCTACGATCTTAGGATGACCTTTGAGATTATGGTTTGGACCTAGCATGCTAGAGTTAGATATCTTATATATAAGTTGGAGACTAGAAGTCCGAGAACTTCTAGCTTTTAGTTGGTTATTGATAGAATGTCTCGCTTGGTCAGGCTTAGAGCATTATTTTCCTGCGGGAAGTTGAGAGTGGTTTCGAGTTACCTTGAGAGAGGTAAGTCTCCGGACTTACTTAGCCATATTCGTTGTATTAGATTCGTTGTGTGCTTGGTGGTGTGTGTTTTATCGCTTTTGTCATAACTTATAAACCGGATAATAGGACTACCGACCCTTTTATGTTATATTAGCCCAAGTGTATGATAACGGGCTGTGACATCACTGCCTGGCTCCTCGTGTGAGCTAGGGGGATCTCGGCGACTGGCCCGTGCTGGTTAGACGGTTGGAGGCATCCGACCGTTCCATTGCCGGAAGAAGGGACCGAGGCGAGTTTTGGAGGATTCTCGTGTCACAAACGAAGTTGAACTAGAACGGGATACGACCTAATAAATAAAGATAATAACCGGATTGTTGTCGAGCATGTTTATGTGATGTGTTATATATGTTTGTGTTTGTGCCTTCACCATGTCTCTAATACTTTGAATATAGCTAACGGTTTAGACCGTTTGTTTAGATGCCCCGCAGGTTAGGGACGTCGCCGAGTGAGGTGGAGGAGTGGATAGCCGATGGTCGCCGTACATTGTAGGACGGGGGCGTTTTTGGGGTTGTTGTGTCGTTATGTTACCTTATGATGGGATTGTGGTTGTATACTTTTCGGTTATGTTTTGTGGAGTTTATGTTGTTTTGAGGACTCGGCTGAGTTTCCAAGTTGTACTCTTTACCTTTTTCATCTTGCATACATTAAAACGTTTTTCAAGTTTTAAGCCTTTATTTGTGCCATGTTGGAAAGGTCCGGTGAGATTGTTGTCAGGCTAAGGGTCGGGACCCATTGTGTGGTCTCGCCCGTAGCATCCCGACATCCCGCGGATTTGGGGTGTTACAAAAGTGGTATCAGAGCTTCCTTGAGGCAACTACATCAGGACTTCCTTGAGGCCGGCTTTGAGGATGTTCCTGTCCTGGAGGCGATTAGACGTTTTAGAGCGGAGTTGGCACTGCTGGGGCCCGCTGCACCTCCAGCGGACCAGCATGTCTACCTCTTTTCCAGGAGACTGAGGGAGTCCACCCGTGCCTACTTGGCGGGTTTTCGCTGTGATTCATTGGCAGAGTACCAGGATCGAGCTTCGGCCTATGAGAGAGACCGACTTGGGACGAGGAGGGCAGCACAGTCCGGGGGACCGGACAAGAGACAGAGGTCCGCACCTACAGGAGCCGGAGGACAGGGACGCAGCCAGGCTCCGGGACGTTCGGTACCACAGCGGCAGACATCCGACCGTGGGCCACAGTGCCATGGTTGTGGAGGCTATGGACACATTCGGAGGACTTGCACGAAGCCTCCTGTAGCATGCTTTACTTGTGGTCAGATGGGCCACCGAGCCGCTTTTTGCCATCAGGGCAGGTCACAGTCTCGGTAGGGTTCTTCGCCTGCTGGGGTAGCAGGGGGTAGTCAGAGGCCTCCACAGTTTCAGCCACAGGGCTCTCAGCAGAGGTTCCAGGGACAGACACGTACTCAGGGTTCAGCCCAGGGACCAGGCCGAGGTAGAGGTCGAGGTGGTGGTACACAGGGGACTAGGGACACCCAGGTTAGAGCGCTAGAGTTGAGGAGTGCCGTAGATCCCGCAGCACCGGCAGCTACAGGTACTATTCAAATCCATGGACTACCGGTCCGAGTTTTGTTTGATACGGGTGCCACACACTCTTTTATTTCCGATGATTGCGTAGCTAGGTTGTCCTTAGTTACGGTAGAGGGGAGACCCTTTGTAGTGGGGTTACCCGATGGGGGTAGGGTTAGTGGTACCCGAGAGGTACGCGGTTGTCCCATACATTTGGGGAACCGAGATTGGTTAGCCGACTTCTACGTCATGCACTTAGTGCAGGAAGAAGTCATTTTGGGCATGGACTGGATGGACCGACACCGAGCCGTCTTAGACATCAGTCGGAGGACCGTGACAGTTACCACGGAGACGGGACATGAGGTGATTTTCCGAGGTTGGGACCTCGGAAAGACCGGTACAGTCATTAGCGCGGTTCGAGCCGCAAGACTTATCGGACAGGGATGCGAGGCCTTCTGGTGTTATGCCATGAAGGAGGAGGCGGGACCGTCGCTGGAGGAGATTCCCGTAGCATGTGAGTTCGGGGATGTATTTGGAGAGCCACCCAGATTACCACCGCAGAGGAGTGTTGATTTTTCCATCGAGTTGGAGCCCGGCACGAGGCCGATCTCCAAGGCCCCATACCGCATGGCGCCGATCGAGTTGCTTGAGCTGAAGAAGCAGCTCGAGGAGTTAGCAGAGAGGGGTTTCATACGCCCGAGCGTGTCCCCGTGGGGTGCACCGGTCCTCTTCGTCAAGAAGAAGGACGGGTCTTTGAGACTTTGTATCGATTACCGGGAATTGAACAAAGTCACCATCAAGAACAAGTACCCCCTTCCGCGCATTGATGATTTGCTAGACCAGTTGCAGGGAGCCTCCGTATTTTCGCGCATCGACTTGAGGTCGGGATATCACCAGCTGAGGGTGAGAGAGCAGGACGTGCCGAAGACGGCATTCAGGACGAGATACGGCCACTATGAGTTTGTCGTGATGCCATTCGGGCTCACGAATGCACCTGCCGTCTTCATGGAGTTGATGAACGGAATATTCATCGATTTCTTGGACCAGTTTGTGGTGGTGTTTATAGATGACATCTTAGTCTACTCCCGGAGTAGGGAGGAGCATGAGGGACACCTGAGGACGGTTCTTCGAGTCCTTCAGGATAGAGAGCTTTATGCAAAGCTCTCTAAGTGCGAGTTTTGGATGCCCGAGGTGGCATTTCTGGGTCACATAGTTTCCGCCGAGGGTGTCATGGTTGACCCGGCGAAGATAGAGTCCGTTTCTTCATGGCCGCCTCCTCGGACGGTCAAGGAGGTGCGCAGTTTCTTGGGCTTAGCGGGATATTACCGCCGTTTTGTTGAGGGCTTCTCCGTGATTGCACGACCCCTTACTTCCTTGCTAAGGAAGTCTACCAGGTTCGTCTGGTCTGAGCCTTGCCAGCGCAGCTTTGAGGAGCTGAAGAGGAGGTTGACCTCCGCTCCTGTGTTAGCCCAGCCTGAGGGCGTAGAGGACTTTGTTGTATATAGTGACGCCTCCAAGCTAGGCTTGGGGTGTGTTTTGATGCAGAGGGGTAGGGTTATTGCGTACGCTTCGCGGCAGCTGAAGCCGTACGAGGAGAATTATCCCACCCATGATCTTGAGCTAGCAGCGGTGATTCATGCCCTGAAGATCTGGCGACACTATTTGTACGGAGCCACGTGTCAGATCTTCACAGACCATAAGAGTCTGAAGTATATATTCACTCAGCGGGAGTTGAATAACCGCCAGAGGAGATGGTTAGAGCTGATTAAGGACTTTGATTTGGAGATTTTATACCACCCGGGGAAGGCGAACGTGGTCGCCGATGCCCTGAGTAGGAGGACACCTCGAGAGGAGGCTATAGCTCGACTCACGATTCAGCCACAGTTGCAGAGGGATTTGGCGGAATTAGAGCTAGATATTCAGTTTCCAGACATGGTCGGCCGTCTGACCGAGTTGGAGGTGTTACCTGATCTGTCTGGAGAGATCCGGCAGAAGCAGGAGAGTTGTCCCGTGTTGACGAGGATTCGGGACAGGATGGCCAGAGGTGAGGCACCGCAGTTTATCACAGGGGCAGATGGGTTGTTGAGACGCCATGGACGTATTTGTGTGCCGTCAGACCCAGAGTTGAGAGAGCGGATCTTGCAGGAGGCGCATTCTACTCCTTACTCGGTGCATCCAGGCACGAGTAAGATGTACCAGGATATCAGGAGATCTTATTGGTGGGGCGGGCTTAAGCCCGATGTAGCTAGATATGTAGCCAGATGCGCGACCTGCCAGCAGGTCAAGATCGAGCACCAGAGACCGGGGGGAGAGCTCCACCCACTGCCTGTGCCGCAGTGGAAGTGGGAGGACATATCCATGGATTTTGTCACCGGTTTGAGACAGAGTAGGAGCTTTGATGCGATTTGGGTGGTAGTGGATCGGCTGACGAAGACCGCACGTTTCATTCCTATTCGAGAGACGTGGCCGGTGAGTCGTCTAGCTGAGGAGTTTACTCGTCAGATTGTGAGATTGCATGGAGTCCCGAGGACTATCATCTCGGATAGGGATGGACGTTTTACTTCGAGGTTCTGGCAGCAGGTACACGCCGCCCTAGGCTCGAGTCTGCATTTCACCACCGCATATCATCCACAGACCGACGGTCAGTCCGAGCGGACTATCCAGACCTTAGAGGACATGTTACGGGCATGTGTGTTGGACTGGGGGCAGGTATGGCCAGATCACCTTCCATTGGTGGAGTTCTCGTATAATAACAGTTGGCACGCTTCGATTGGGATGTCACCGTATGAGGCCTTGTATGGACGGAGATGTCGTACTCCCTTGTGTCGGGATGAGCCGGGCAGTTCTAGTGTTGTAGCTCCAGCCCAGATACAGGATGACATGGCTAGGGTTGCTTTGATTCGGGAGAGGATGTTGGCTGCGCAGAGCCGTCAGAGATCATATGCAGATAGGAGGCGTAGGCCCCTAGAGTTCAGAGTAGGAGCTCAGGTCTGGTTGAGGGTATCACCGACACGGGGTGTCAGGCGATTTGGCATTAAGGGGAAGTTAAGCCCCCGATATGTCGGCCCCTTTGAGATTTTAGAGAGAGTCGGAGAGGTGGCATATAGGTTAGCGTTACCACCGAGGTTAGAGGGTATTCACCCGGTGTTCCATGTATCTCAGTTGAGAGAGTACATACATGACCCGAGGCATGTCATTAGCCACGAGGACCTGGTGGTCGAGCCGGACCATACTTTCGCGGAGCATCCGATTGCAGTTTTGGAGCGTAGTACGAGACGACTTCGGTCGAAGGAGATACCGATGTTGAGAGTGCAGTGGTCGAGGCGAGGAGCCGACGAGGCCACTTGGGAGACGGAGGATAGTATCCGTAGGAACTATCCCGAGTTTTACGCAGGATTAGCCACATCTATAGGACCGTCGGGTTAGTCTCGAGATCTATCCTTGTTTACTCTTATGTGATTTATGACGTGATGTGATATGTGTGTTTCCTATGAGTATATCTCACGAGTCTAGGCGAGTAGACTTTGGATTAGAAGGGCCATAGTTGCCACATTTTAGGATTCCGAGAGAATGTTGAGGCACTTTAGCTTGAGAGTTCCGCGTTTAGCAAGTTTCGGGACGAAACTTTTCTTTAGGAGGACCTGATGTGACGCCCCGTTTATTCGGGTGCATTCCGACGTTGTCTTTCCCCTTCCCTCGATTCGCTATAGCTCGAGTTCTTATATAAAGTATATATATATATGTATATATATATATAAATAGCTTTTAAAAAAAAAAAAAGAAGAAGATAAGTTTCCGGGTATTATATTTTTAGGGATACAATTATGTAATCCCGTATTTGTTTTATTTTATTTTAAAATTTAATATGTCGGAATTCGGGATTTACCTAACCGGGAAATCCCGTTCCAAATATAATCGAGTTAGTTTCCTTTTTTTTTTAAGAAAGAGGGAAAAAGAAAAATCCCTCCTATTTATTCTTTCCTTTTTCTTCCTTTCTTTTCTCCCTCCTCTTTTTCCTGTCTGGCGTGCAGAAGAAGAATTGAAAGCGTCTCCTCGTTATCCCTGCTGCAGTCCTAGCCTGCAGTGACTTCTCGTTTCTCCCACCTTGCTGCCTCTAATGCTCTCTCAGTCCAGCCAAGTCCCCAACAACCCACTCTTCCTCTCAATCTCTCTCTCACACTCCTTCTCTCGACCTCCTGTGTGATTCCCCTCTTCTCCGTGGAACCGCCGCACAGCAGCAGCGCAGACGGTCGTGCGAGGCTGCTCGAAGCCGCCAGGGGCCGCCGGAAAGAGCCATCGCCGCGCCACCGTCCTCGCTGAACCGCCACGTCGCCGGCGCGGTAAGGCCGCCACTTCTTCTCTTCTCTTCCTTCCCTTTCTTCTGTATAACCGCCCGCCTGTCCGTGCAGCTCGCCGCCGGAGTGGACCACCGAAGCCGGATTGGGCCGCCGCTCGCCGCCGCAAGTCGCACCAGGGGCGCCGGCCTGCTCCTTCCTCCGCCAGCCGCCGACCGCCTTCCCCTCGCCTCTCTCCTTCTCTGCAGAACAGTACACGGCTAGGGCAAAAAAAAAAATAAAATAAAAGAGGAGGATTTTTGTGTAATTCCAATAATTGCCCCAGCTTTTGTATATTTACATTCACGACCCTATTCTTTTTAAATGATTACAGTTTGGGTCCAGTTTGTGTGTAATTGCAGTTTTGACCCAATAACTTTGGAAAGAAACATTTATACCCTACAGTAATTATTAAAATTATTAACCCTTAATTTTGTTAAGATTTGTGACCAACTCCTTTACAAATTATTTTTGGTGTCTTTGATGGGTTAAACTCGATTGTTGGATAATTCGAAATTAGGCTTTTCAATCACCCTTCCATTTTGGATGATTTACCCGGAAATGGTTTTAAAGAGTTTAACCTCGGTTTTGGAAACGGAGTTGTTTTTGGAAAAACCTTTTGCGCTAAACCCTCCTTTCAAAATTAGCATTTGAGCTAATTTCGCTTAGTTTTGTCCTTAGGTCCGGAAGCGCCTAATAGAAGCAATCAAACTCGTTCTTGACTCCGTAGACCGTGCTTCACCTTGGATCTCGTGTGAGTATTTCCCTTCGTTATTTCGGTAATGGTAGTATAACATGTTAGGTGAACTTAGCATAACGTAGAGCAAATGCCATGTAGTGGCCTTGAACCGTAGGTATTAGTGTTTAGATTTTGGACTTGTTGAAGTATCTTATCTACGATCTTAGGATGACCTTTGAGATTATGGTTTGGACCTAGCATGCTAGAGTTAGATATCTTATATATAAGTTGGAGACTAGAAGTCCGAGAACTTCTAGCTTTTAGTTGGTTATTGATAGAATGTCTCGCTTGGTCAGGCTTAGAGCATTATTTTCCTGCGGGAAGTTGAGAGTGGTTTCGAGTTACCTTGAGAGAGGTAAGTCTTCGGACTTACTTAGCCATATTCGTTGTATTAGATTCGTTGTGTGCTTGGTGGTGTGTGTTTTATCGCTTTTGTCATAACTTATAAACCGGATAATAGGACTACCGACCCTTTTATGTTATATTAGCCCAAGTGTATGATAACGGGCTGTGACATCACTGCCTAGCTCCCCGTGTGAGCTAGGGGGATCTCGGTGACTGGCCCGTGCTGGTTAGACGGTTGGAGGCATCCGACCGTTCCATTGCCGGAAGAAGGGACCGAGGCGAGTTTTGGAGGATTCTCGTGTCACAAACGAAGTTGAACTAGAACGGGATACGACCTAATAAATAAAGATAATAACCGGATTGTTGTCGAGCATGTTTATGTGATGTGTTATATATGTTTGTGTTTGTGCCTTCACCATGTCTCTAATACTTTGAATATAGCTAACGGTTTAGACCGTTTGTTTAGATGCCCCGCAGGTTAGGGACGTCGCCGAGTGAGGTGGAGGAGTGGATAGCCGATGGTCGCCGTACATTGTAGGACGGGGGCGTTTTTGGGGTTGTTGTGTCGTTATGTTACCTTATGATGGGATTGTGGTTGTATACTTTTCGGTTATGTTTTGTGGAGTTTATGTTGTTTTGAGGACTCGGCTGAGTTTCCAAGTTGTACTCTTTACCTTTTTCATCTTGCATACATTAAAACGTTTTTCAAGTTTTAAGCCTTTATTTGTGCCATGTTGGAAAGGTCCGGTGAGATTGTTGTCAGGCTAAGGGTCGGGACCCATTGTGTGGTCTCGCCCGTAGCATCCCGACATCCCGCGGATTTGGGGTGTTACACATTTTATGCTTGATTTTTCACATTGGGGACAATGTGAAGGTTAAGTATGGGGTGAGGGTACATACAATCTCTTCTACTTTTCGCACTTTTTGTACTTTGTGTTGCACTTGATGAATTGGTTTGTAATAACTCTTGCACTATTTGCTTTCCACTATGACATTCGCATTTGCATGCTTTCATTCGAAATTTGTGAGTTTTTCAAAAAAAATTTGTGTTTCTTATGATGGAAATGACCTCTATGATGAGAATTGTGATGTGGAAAAGGAAAAAAAGATGACTTAGTTATGTTGAGATATTAATTGTAGCGTGAATGAGCTTGATTTTCTTACTTGAATGCATGAATAGTTCATATGATCTTGATGTCTTGATAGGAGAATGAAATAATGATTGAAGCTATATTATAAGTTCTTTTGCATCATATAGGAATGACCAAGGCAATTCACTTCTTTTCTAGTTCATATTTTATTCATGCTAGCTCCTCAATAAAATATTTGACCTCCTTTTGACCATTCGGGAATTAGGATAAGTAGTTGTAAAAGGCATGCTTGATGTGGGAGGGCCAATATGAAAGTGTTAAGTGAAAGTTTAGTAAATTATAGGTTTGGGGACGTTGAACATGAGGATGAGTAACTCGGCACCATTCACATAGCCGAGTGCTTGTGTCTTGCCAAAGTCCGATTGAACGACAAGTCCTAACGGGATATGGTATGTGTAATAAGGGTTTGAGGCATCTCAAAAATTGAGAAACGCCGATCTCCTAGGCTTCGGTTGTTGTGCACCGCTGTCCATACTCTCAAAAAGTAAAATATAAAGAAAGCAAAAATTTTATATGCAAAGCATGTGTGGTGAAGTTTTGTTCTTAAAATTTTTGTGTTGTTCCTCTTTCCCGGATTAGCATCACATTTCCTTAAAAGATTTCCCACCCTTGACACGTTTCTTGGACCTTTTTTTCTTTGATTGGAAGACCTTGAGACCTTTATGCACATGTTTAAGGCTTCATGGCTTAGATTTGTTTGACTTTGATTGTCTTTACATCTTTATCATGTCCTTTATTTGTGTCTTTAAGAAGGAAAGGATAGTTGGTTCATATTATGTTTATTATTGATACATACTTTTTCTTCCTATGTCTTGAAACATCACTTTGAGGGTGATCCAATAAGAAGAAGCACTTTCCAAAAAACGTTTTCTGAGTTTTTCATCATATAATCCATGACATCTTGTATTCTAGGTTTGAATCTTGCTTGGGGACACACAAGGGGCAAGTATGGGGTATTTTGATGACATGAATTATATGCCATTATAATCATGCATATTGTAGAGGTTTACCTCAATTTACCTTGTATTTGGAGAGAATTTGTGTACCTTTTAGGCTTATTACATTTATATTCCGGAAATAGAGGTCTACACGAGTTTTGGTTGAATTATAGGTAAATTCGGTGGATTTGGAAGCAAAAGTGGAGCAAGGAGCATCTAAGGCCAATAAGGAAGCTTAAGGAGTCTTAGAGTAATCACAAGTAGCAAAGGAAGTGTATAAGAGAGTCACAAAAGGAAGGAAGGAAACAAGTCAAGAGACGAGCACTTTCTGTTGAAGAAAATCGTGTTAATTGTATTAAAAATCAGACGATTTTCTTCACTTAAAATCGAACGATTTTCCTTATAAATAATTAGCACGATTTCCTTCAGTTTGCGACTAAAAATATTACGCCCCAAAGTCCATCACTTGTGGGCTTGAGACGTGATATGTCAAGCGGCCCATTAGCGAGAAAGTATACATTGGAACCCTAGGAACGAAATCCGGGAGTTTGCGGCAGGAAAGATTTGCACAATTTTGCGGGATTGAAGATTCTTGGAGAGGATGTTGAAGGAAAGAAGCAAGAAGTAAATATTCACCATTGTTGTGAGATCTTTTGTTTCCCTTCTTATTCTTGTGATTTGTGAACACATTATTGAGTTTTTTTAGAGATTCTTTGATAGGTTTTGAGATTTGATTACAGATTCAGAGATTATTTGGTTTTATTCAAAGTTCGGGTTTTATTTGATTTTATTCATTCAATCTTGATTTTGATTTGATTATGAAAATGGTTGGCTAAAAACCTTGTGATTCTGAGGAGAATAGTTGATGATTGAGGCTTAGATGATGATAGATTGAACTCATTTAACCATTTGAACCTTGAGAGTTGAGATTTAACTTTGTGACAACAGGAAAATCGGGCTGTTTTTGAGGAAATCGGACGATTTAATGAAGAACAGGACGATTTATCCTTATGACGATCTTTAATTGATTTATTCTTTAACCAAAGTTAATCCTTACCTAAATCTCAACCTTGCTTAACCTTTTTAACCTCTATTTAAGTGTGTGAAGAGACTTTATCATTGATTCTACATTTAATAGCTGAAGATTACAAGATTTGGGTAATAGAGAGACTCAACATCCTTTTTTAAGGTTTATGTGTGCTTTTCATCTTTACCTTTAAGATTCATATCATGGGGTTTTGGGTGGTTAGTTTGAGTGTAATTCTTATACTTAGACCTTTCTATATTGCAGCCTCAACAACCCTTATAGAGAGAACCTTTGAATTAGACACATAGGTTTTGGAACTTCGCCGTACGATACCTTCATTTGAAACACAAAACCTTGGCAATATCAACTCTGTCCTTTGATCTTTGGAAGTGTCTTGAATCGAAAGCCGCAGTCGGATACTTGAATCTTTGGAATCATTTGTCTCCTTTATTAATCACAAAAGCTTTTATACTTTGCCAGATAATTTGAAATTGATTTTATTCTCACCAAATCTGAGTTCGACTCTATAATTTCTTGTCTTACTACGCCGATCCGTACACTGCGGGTTCGCTTTTGCATAAGTTCTAGATATAAATTTAAGACTTTGTGACGCACACTTTTGAGCGAACACTCATCATCATAGGTATAAAAGCAAAGGAATCACCGGGTAAGTCTCATCCTAGGCTTGCGTATAAACCAGGAAAGGTGCAACAAGGATAGGATTTGGCAAACTAAAACTTAAACTCAGGATTGGTCGGATCAGGTCACACGTCTCACTCAGTTCTTATCGATCTCGGTCGAGATGTTCTACGAACTGACCGAGGTGAGGTACAGTTAGGTTTGGCTCGAGCTTTCAGGGTCCACTAAGGTAAAGGTTCACTCTTTCATCGTCTTCACCACAACCTTTAACCAATCACCCTAGAATCGCAAGGGAATTTAGTCAACAATCATCATGATGATAACAATCAAATATATAATAAAAAGAAGCAATAACAAAACAAGAAAACCTTAACAAATAATCAAACAAACAATCAATCCAAACAAGCAGCAACGTGTTCCTCAATAATCGAATTAAAAAGACAACAATCAAGGTTCCCTAAGAAAACCTTACAACTTCCTTTCAAACTTCCTTCTTCATTGGAATATCTTCAATCCCAAATATAATCAGCTATCCAAGCATACTTCCTACTATAAATTATCTTCAATCTTACAAAAATATCACATGCCAAAAATAAAAGATCTCATGGGCTATGGGCCAGCCGTCTCGATCTAGGCCTAGTAAATCATCTCGGTTGAGGTTATCAAATAATCAACCGAGATGAACGAGCTGTTACGTACAAATCTCCATAACTGGTCCAATATCGAATTTCTATCCAACTTCCATGGTTCCTATGCCTTCCTTGTAACTCCTCAATGCTCCAAAATGCAGCTCCAATGACTCCTTAGATCTTTTAGCTCCATATCGTTCCATAGCGTGTCATTTTTCCTACAATTATAACGAAACTAGGTGTAGACCTCGATTCTTGCAAATGTAAAGAAAATGACATAATCATCGAGAATATATAGCCATGCATGCAGATTTATGATGATAAAAATTTCAAATCAATCCCAAAATATAGACTATAATGCATGCTATCAATAAGTTCAACAACAACTTAGTGGTCATAGTTTCATACTAGACCATGATAACAACTTAACATTTAAAAGCATATCCAACTACAAGAACGATACAAATGAAACATAACGCGAAGACCACAATCCACAACTTTTTTTATCAGAGACCTAGCATCCAAATAATGTTTGTTGCGCCTCGCAAGTAGGTTTGTGATCTCATACTTCTCGTAGTGATTGTTCATTCCATTTTTAACATTCTTCAGAAGCTTCTCATTCATACCTTCACATTGGGCCTGAAGTACTTCATTTCGGGCTTTGATAGTATCAAATTATGCCTTGTTACGCTTGTTGATTGCCACAAGCATTTGTGCATAGCAGCAACCTTGAAATCGTTGCTCAGGATCATAAACATCCTCAGGGGATGAATCTAGTTCCTCCACAGGATGAGATGGTTTGAGAAACTACAACACAACATAAATACATGCCAGAAACATGTTTTAACTAATAAAAAATTTACATTTGTTAAGATAAGTGATTTACCAGCGGGATTGCACGTAAAACGTTAGACTAGGGAACCTCAACTAGAAGTTGTGGCTCTTCGATTACAACTCCACCCCTGCTACGAATCAACTTACAAAACTAAGTTACAAATCTATAAGAAACATGTTTTAACTAATAAGTGGCTTGAATCAAACAACACCATTTTTTCCATAAACTTTGAATCAAACAACACCAATAATAGAACGAAATGATGCACACAAAATATTTTTTTCAAACATCAGAACGAAATCAAAAAGCCAAAATGATGCACATAAAACTTGAATCAAACAACAAAATCATTCAATCATGAACAAAACCTAAATGATCCCAAATGATGGACACAAACATTGAATCAAACAGTAGAATGAAAACTTAAAGCCCAAATGATGCACATAAACTTTGAATCAAACAACAAAACCAATCAATCATGAACAAAACTAAAATGAGCCCAAATGATGCACACAAACATTGAATCAAACAATAGAATGAAAAAGATGAACATAACTTAAAAAATCCCATCTACAATTCCAAAGCAAATAAAAAATAAATCATTAATGGTTCAACTTCGACTCACAAGAAATCCAAGAAACGAATAAAATTATGCGGTAGGAAGCAGATTAAGCTCTACCCGCTGAAGCTATAATCAGACGTTGCATACAAAATCAAGCTATCAGAAGATCTTCATTGATAGAAGAGATCTAAACACGCAGGAGGAACATCAAGGAAGAGAAGCAATCATTATCAAGTGAAGTGAGAGCAAAATGCGAGTTGTTCTAGCTATTAGGGTTTGGTTGCTCATGTTTTTACTTCCTTGTCAAACAATATACCAAAGTGTGAGGCGAGAATCAAAAACCCTAACCTTTTCACAGTTCGGATCGGAGTCTATTTCTTCCTTCTTCCGAATGGCATAACTTCATTAGGACCCATTTTGAGGAATTTGCAATTTGAGAGAGGAGAGAACGAGCGAAGTAGAATGGAGTATATGCGATTTGAGAGAGGAGAGAACGAGCGAAGAACTTGGTTCACTAGAGGCGATTTGAGTATCGGGAGGAGAAGAACAGTCGATAGAAGAGATGGGGAGAATGAACGATAGAATGGAAGGGTATGGTTGGAAGAATAAATAATCTAACCTAATGAATTCCCAAGAAGCTTGGGTGGACAAGCTTTTTTACGGAAATCTTTTGCCGAAAGAATCTCGTAAAATGATACAATACCAAAGCTGCAACTCATACCAAACGACACTAATCTTTCCATCCCGAAGAATCCCGTGAAAAAGAATGTAAATGAATCCCCAAGAAGCTGATACCAAACAAGTCCTAAGTCTATTTGTTAGAACCGAAAAATTACGGGTGTCAATGGGACGGGTTCGATTCGGAGAGTGATATAATCATCCTCATCCCGTTTAGCATAATGCACTTATCCCCAACTTCATAACCGTACGGGGATTAAAAGTTGTACCCATCTCTATCGGGTATCCGTCTCCTTCGGGAAAATCTCCACCCCAAGTAATTTTCTCCATTCATAGTTATCGTCGGAGACTTGACCTTTTTTGGTTTCCGCATCCTAATAGTTGTAAGATCCATATTTTTTGGATTTTGAAAGTTAGTTTTTATCATCAAAAAATATCGTGTAAGATTTTTGATCGATTTAAGTCAGATTTTGTTAGATATCAAGTGGGAGTAACTAAGTAAAACCCACAACTTTTTATTCTCTCCTCTCACTTTTACCCACATTTTCCTCTCTATACCCTCATTTTCCCTCTCCTCAATTTTCGTTTGCCTCCCTTTTTTTTCCTTCCACCAACAGCCTTTTAAGGAGGATATTCGGGCGTTGACGATAACTGTTTGGACACCCCTCGTTGCCAAGCCAATACCACAGTGCCGCCAAGAATTTGTCGCCGACAGCCCCACACTAGAAGCTCGTGTGTATAACCGTAGAGACAAGTCAACAACACCTTGAGTTATTCGTGACAACTTCTCCGTCATCCTTGTTATGCCGGTTTATGTCAACGTTGTTGATTGTCTGTGACCACCTCCACCCTAGAATACACCAACACTTCTCATATTCCTTCTTTTGTGTCGATTTGTGTGGATTTGGGTGAGATTTCCTTTGAATGTTTGAACCCTAGTTTGAGATTTTGGGGTTTTTATGAAATTGGGATTTTTGTAGGAATTGGAATTAGTTGATAAATGACAACTTTTTGTGTAATTATAAGTGATTGTTGATGTGTGTGTATTCAATTTAAAAGTTTGGCTAAAATTTTGGAGTTGGAAGTCATGGGTAAATCGAAGACTGGTTCATGGTATTTTGTACATTTTAAAAATGTTAGAAATGTTTATACATATATATATACCCTCTCTTATGAATTGTTTATACATACATAAGAAGAGTTGGTGTTTTAAGAATGTTAGAAGTGTTTTAAAAGTTTGGCTAAAATTTTGGAGTTGGAAGTCATGGATATTTTGTATATTTTAAAATGTTAGAAAAGTTTGGCTAAAAATGTTAGAAATGTTTATATATATATATATATATATATATATATATATATATATATATATATATATATATAGTGAAAGGTTCGAATCTCGTGAATTGTTGATGAACATTGAAAGTCTTGGCTAAAACATAAAGCTAAACCATGTAAAGAAAATATCACCCAAATCCACACAAATTTGCACAAGTGGAGGAATATAAGAAGAGTTGGTGTTTGCTAGGGTAGAGGCGGTCACCGGCGGCCACAAATAGGCATTGGCGTGGCGGAAACCGGCATAACAAGGGTCTTGGGGAAGTTATCACGAACAACTCGAGTTGTTGCTGGTTCGTCCCTACGACTGCACGCGCGGACTGATAGTGCGAGGCACATAGTGTTGGACCCATGGCGGCGCACGGTACTACTTTACAACGAGTAGTGTCTGAACAGTTGTTATCAACGCCATTATCTCCTCCCAAAAGCGTTGCCGGTGGAATGAAAAGAAAAACGAGGAGAGATAAAATGATATTAGAGAGAGGAAAATGTGGTTAAAAGTGAAATGAGACAATAAAATAATCCCGGATTTTACGTAATTACTCGACTTGATATCTAACAAAATCCAACTTAAAACCGATCGATCAAATATTTTACACGATCTTTCTCGACGATAAAAACTAACTCTCAAATTCCCCCCAAAATACATATCTTTCAACTATTGACGCGGAACTAAAAAAGAGTTCGGTGTCTCGATGAGTGGTTGAAGTGTGAACCTCGAGTCTTGCAAATACTTATAAGACTTGTTGTAGTACAAAGGGTTAGGATCGAACACAAGGAAGATGATGTCTCGCCTTGACAATTTAATTAATAAATCAAAACCAAGCAAATAGGTTAGCAAATTATGTACAAATATGACATAACACAGTGGGAAACGAGAAGGTGAAAACAAAAGGGATATGTCGTGCGACGGGAGGAGCTCGACTATACCAGAAGTGTTGAAACCACCAGAGATCAATAAGGAAATGACCAAAGACAAGATCGTAGTAAAACCCTAGACTTAGGTAAGGTAGGTCGTCTAATGGATCTTTGGGAATTGTCCCAACTGGCTTGTTAATCAGTTTATAAGGACACAGGTGAATATTGATGATTAGATCTTTAGAATGTTCGAAATCATATTGGATGATAATAAAAGTCAAACAATAAATATCAATAAAGGTAAAGCATTCCACAACCCGGATCACCATGCATATAATAGATTTCAAAAGGCAATTCCACAATATCACAAGTATGATAGAGTTATGTAAAGACAACTGATTTGATTGTCACTTCGTGGTTAGGTCTTCGCTTGCGGTACATCAATGTTGTCACCATGATTGCCACTTAATACCCAAGTGGATTGCCGATTCATCCCATTAAAAGGGGCATTGAGGTGTTAAAACACATAGTATGAACCATACTACCACAACTCATAGACATACAAGCAATACATATAATCAATCTAATATCATAGATCAGAAATCTCGGGCTCGCCAAACCCTAGAACAAAGGGGATTACTCACACATACCTTAGAATAACAAAACAAGCATCAAGAAAGTATTTAATTGATCAAAAGAAGGGGTTGTTATCCGACAAGTACATGGGTCGCACAACCTGGTGTATAAGTCTTGTTGGAACCTTCGTAAAATGCGATGAGATATATAACCTTATGGTTGAAAAGCTTTATTTATAGGGAAAGGAAACGTCCCATAAAACCAAGATCAACAAGTATCCTATTTTTATTAAGATATAATCAAATATACTCGATCTTATTTCCTATTAAGATAAGATCAAACTAAAGATAAAATAGAAACAAAGTAGTAAAGATAAATGTCGAAGCGGATTGATCGAGCACATGGGTCGTCGTGCGACCTCTTGGGCCAAGAATGTAGGCTTGGTCTAGAAATGCTCTAGGATCAACTCAGCAACAACGGTTGATCATTTTGGGGGCAAAATCAAGAGTGGAGGTAGGCCGACATGTAAACTAGTACTAGTCCAACACTCTCGGATCTTCGTCCGGTCTTCTTCTTCTTCTTCTTCAATCTCGCGTTTTAGTCATTTCCGGCAATGTGACCGTAGGAAAGCCTTTAGTATGTATTATGACATTCAATGATAGGTGTATCATTTTTTCTCCGCAAGTGCCTAGAATGCTTACAATTACATAAGCCAACTAGTAAATATCCAGAATAGGAATATATGAAAAATAAACCAATAAGGTATGTTCATTAATCTCAAAATGATGGAGAATGAATAGAATGATTATGTTAAAAGACGTTATTTGGATTGTTATCATACCTTTAATAATCCATTAAATTTTTTTAAGTACTAATGCAAGAGCATGTCCAAAAACACCTATGGACACAAGAGCACATCCAAGATCACATCTAGGAGCAAGAGCATGTCCAAAACCTCCTACTAAGAGGAGGAAGGTAGAAGCAAGGAAGGGAAATGAGCTACAACCATGGAACTCAAATCTTAGGAGAGGAAGGAAGAATAACATCAAGAAGAAGAGTTGGATAATTCCTTCCGCACTAGAAAATAAAGGATGCATGAGAACATGACTAATCATGTTCTAAGGATGCAAGAAAGGAGAAGACTCATGGGTTCCTTCGATCAATGGAGACTCAAGCCCACTCAAATTTCCTCGTATAAGCCTCGGTTACTTGCAGCCTAATCTACAATACATTCACATCCCTTACATTCGGATAGTCATGTACACATGAAGGGAAGTCTTGTAACGCCTCCCTCAAGCCGAACGGACCATGCACACGTGAAGGAAAGCTACACCAAGAGCCATGCAAGCCATGCCATATCCGTATGGGATCGGATCATTCATGCCACGCCAATACAAGCTACAAGCTCCCTGTAATACCTGGAAATTTTTTTTTTTTTTCCGTTTAATACCGATCAAACCGGATTCCGATCCACCAACCTTAATCATTAAAAATAAAAGAAAACGATGCTAAATTCTATCATTTTATGTGAATTTGATTCTCATAAAATGATAACTTAATTAATTCCGTAAATAATCCCGTAATTAATTTCCGTACTTTTAATGGTTCCGGGCGATTAACGAGTATCCTTTCAGCTCTTTGTTTTATTTGAAGAACAGGCCCATTTCTGGCCCAATTACCCAGCCAGCCCAATTTTTTTATCCTAAACCCTAATCAACTCCTAATCACGTTCAGCCTAAACTAATCTTATTGCCTAACCTAATTGCCACTGCTCTATCTCGTCCTCCCAACTACAGCCGTATATTTTCGCTCCTTTCTGCGCAAACGAGAGGAGTACTGGAGTCGGAAGTGTCGCCATGGATACAACCTTTAGACCCTCGCAGCGCCGGACCCTTGTGACTTCAGCACCCAGGTGAGCGTCGACCCTCACCCTCCTTCCTGAGCGTTTAATTCCGCCAGCACCAGCCCCTGCACATACCGTCTAGGACGCCAGCGCCGGCCTCTGCATAGACGCCTCGGACACCAGCACCAGCCCTGCTGGACGGTCTTCATCGGCGTCGGACTCCGCCACCCTTCCTTCTTTCGGCCCTAGTCGGTAATAGTAGATCTACAACAGCCGCTCCTTCGAACCGGCCCTTTTGTCGCAAGGATCAGTCTATTGGTAACGCCGCCACACAGCCACAAGTCGTCTCCAGGAGCCTACTGCACGCCATTCGGACCTTCCTAGGTGAGCAGATGCAGTTTCTATTTCTATTACCTCCTCTCAGTTTGCACCTAGTAACAACGCCGGTGATGGCTGGTTGGCAGCAGCGAGTGCAGGTGCGCCCAGGGTACAAACGCCGGTTCTAGGACTCTTGGATTGCGAAGCAACGACGGGGAATTCGGGTCGTTTCAGCTTGCTGCCGGTAAGCCTTCGGAGTAAACCCTCTTACTATAAACGTGATTACACAGAAATCAAAATTAACTAGGATGTATAAATATGCACAGCTTGTTTTTCATACTCAGTAGGACTCGAACCTAGAACCTGCGAATAGGTGTATTAGATTTATATGGACAGGGAGAATCGAAGTTGGGATCACTTGCATGCCCTGTTAATTCAGCTTCGACCTGCTGACTTTAGGACCTAATTTCTACAGCTTAAATCGAGAATCCACCGTTGAATTTTTAATATATTGTAGATTGAAATACATAGTTTACTGTGGTAAATTTTGAGAGAAAGTTAACGGTCGGATTGAGACTTACGAGGTCTTGAAGTAGGACAGTTGGGCTGTTTTTGCAAAAGAGGAAGAAAATTTGACTAAGTATAGAATTCTAGTTTTATTCCAACTTTAGAGAATTTTATGGGAGAGTTATGAGTAAGTATTTTTGAGAGATCTTTACCCCGATATTTAGTATGCATATCATAGAGAATCTAAGAATTTACTTTGGACTTTTTATAACCTTATCCAAGCGGCGTTTATGAACCTAAAATCAGGCTTTAACGACTATGGTATAAATTAAGAATGTTCGATAACTCTTATAAAATCTTACTAAATCCTTACTAAACTTTTCAATGAGAACTAGATTATGGACAAAGGTTCTAAAAGAAAATATTAGAACTAAATGATGGACTTTGAGAATTTTCGGCACTAAGGGTAAAATGGTCTTTTACCGTAAGAGAGCTTTTTCCGTAATTTCTTCGCAAGAGGTTGGACATCTGGATGTGATTTTGATCCACATGCCTTATTTGACAGGCGTTTGAGTTACCACGGGTTCGGACCGAGTTGAGATTTGAGAAAGTGATTTTTTATCAAGGTAAGTCCTTGCGACTTACTTAGCTGGTTTCTGAATATTAGCTGAGTGATAATAGTGGTGTGTGTACCATGTGTGTTATAATAACAACTTGTTAGGACGACCGTTGTTATTATGTGTTAAGGCCCAAGTGTATGTATAACAGGCCGTGACATCACTGCCCAGCTCTGCCAGGAGACTGGGAGGTTCTCTATACCCAGACAATCCAGGTACACGGTGAGATGCATCGGATCCACTCCTGATGGGTACACTGGGACGGAGGCGAGGTTTGGGGAATCCCTCGTGTCACAAAATAAGTATCATTAGAGTGAATGACTTAAATGAAGATAATAAATGAATTGTTTGAAAGCATGATGAGTGTTTATTATTTTTATGTATGTGTGTGCTATTATTATTCTTCTAATGTTTAGATAACTAGCTAATGGTTGTTCTGTTGTGTTTTTAGATTTACTACAGGATTAGAACAACAGCTGAGTGATCCGGAAGTAGTGGTCAGCCGGATCTCCATACTCTTTAGAGTGGGGGTTTGGGTTGTTGCTTTGTTATCTTTCCCTTTTGTTAAGACAATTAGTCCTTTCCGTTGTTTAAGTACGATAGGCTGTTAGACTTTGTTGCATTCATCCTTTTTCAAATACATTTTATGAATTTCGGTTTTTCTTATTTGTGTCTTGTTGCAAGATCCTAGTAATATTGTTGTCAAATTGAGGTCGGGACCCATTGTGAGGTCCTAACCAGTAATATCCCGAGTTCTGAGAATTCGGGGTGTTACACTTCCCGCGTAGGGCCCACAATCTCGAGATGTACTCTTTCCGGACCCACCCATTTGAACCAATGACTTATCTTCCCGATGATTGGACCAACTATGCAAGTCTACCAATCCTCAACGCCATCATGAATCGAGATCCCCTAAGTCCGAATCAGCCCCCATCCTCGCGCATAAGAGGCACATCATTAGTGGTTTAATCGGGCCTTCTATTTTAATTATTAGTCCATAAGAACATGTTTTAATTATGGTTTAATTTTGCGGACTTTTAAATGTTATTTTTAGCCCATGTTAATTTGTTTATTTCTTTTGCAAATATTTTAAGTTCTCTAAATATGGAAGCTTAAAGATAGACTTGGAATCATATTGCTTGATCCACAAGTCTTAGAAGATCTGTCTTATTTTATGACTTTCTCAAAGCAATATCATATCTTATTATCGATGAGATATGATTCTTCGGGCCGGACTACATGAAGCCCATAATTGTGCCTCACCCTATAAATAGGGAGCTCGAGCCTCTTGTTTTCTCAACTCGAAATTAAATAAATGCATTAGTTATATTGTGCGGTATTTGCTTGTGCAATCCGTGTCTTCTGCGTGGGAAGAGAGAGCAAGAGAGGTCATGTTCACAACTCGGTTAGACTTGTTTGAGTGTGTTCTACTTGCTTGTGTCATAGTAGGGTGCTTCAACTAGGCACGGCACATGCATACCTCCATGTGCTCTAAAGTTCTTAGGAACGCGTATTGTCTTTGGTTGTATGAAAGAGTTATACAAAACAACCGTCAATTGTGTGTTAGGGTCCATTGCGTCCTAGCGTGCCTTTGAGTCGTTGCTTAAGTTCCGACCTTGATCTATCCATCTACCGATCCATCCATCATCGGATCATCTTCTATCCACATATCTCTTTGTTTTTCGTCCTTCTATCGAGTCTTTAGGTGTTGAAAGATCGGGTCATCGAATTATGTCTTATCCCTGTATTAAAGTGGTATAAGAGCTTTTGGTTGATTGACATCGCATCTTTATTTTTCTAGTAAAACAAATTGGATTTTTTCATGAAGATCTCCACAAAAAGAGTCAGCCGGAGCAACACCCGTTACAGTTAGTATTTCTACCATTCTCGTTTATTTATTACTTTATGGCAAAATTGGCAAACTAGCCCTTTTAAGCAAATCAATTTAGAAAGAAGACCCATAGTATATGACATTGATATTTTGACCCCCTATAAAATAGAGTAGAGGAAACATAGTACAAAAAGAGGGCAAAATTTGACAACTCATCGGATGTGACTTGTTGTACTATCTCACATGTCACATCAATCAAAAAAAGAATTCCCAACATTTTTACTTTCTCACCTATTACCCAAAAATCCGCTTACCCAAATAATGTCACAATCGTACCTAAAAATAAATTTGTCAAAGTTTATAAATATACTCGAAAACAACATACCAAAAAATCAAATATCAAAATAAAACCATATCCATAAATTGGATAATATTTTATATTTATACCCAATTTAAACATCACTTAATACAAAAACCATACCCAATTTAAATTTGTCATACCCAAAATTTTCCAAACTCGATATTGTACACAAACATCAATATCAAATGACATCTGGTCATTACCCAAAAATCGGCTTGACATTTCATCATTATAACACATTTTGGGTAACCATAAAACATACCCACGATATCACTTTAAATATACTTAATAATAAGAAATATATTACAAAGCCAATACACGTATAAAAGCATACCCAAAAATCCGCTTACCCAAATAATGTCACAATCATACCCAAAAATAAATTTGTCAAAGTACATAAACATACTCGAAAACAACATACCCAATTTAAATTTGTCACACCCAAAATTTTCAAAACTCGATATTGTACACAAACATCAATATCAAATGACATTTGGTCATTACCCAAAAATCCGCTTGACATTTGATCATTATAACACAGTTTGGGTAACCATAAAGCATACTCACGATATCACTTTAAATATACCTAATAATAAGAAATATACTACAAAACCAATACATGTATAAAAACATACCCAATTTGACTTTGTCATAACCAAATTTTACACAAATCGATATTGTACACAAACATCAATATCAAATGACATTTGGTCATTGTAACATAGTTTGGATAACCATAAAACATACCCAAAAATATCACTTTAAGCATACTCAACAATAATAAACATACCACAAAAACAATAAACATATACCCAATAATTAGAAAAATACTACAATTTATATTTGGGTAACGAAAACAATGTCACCCAAAAAATTAAACATTTACGGACTTGAAAATTTCATCAAACTATATTAACCAAAAATGAAAAGTAAACATGTATGAAAGATACTTTAACTAAAAGTAAACATCTAATCACCGTCATTTCAATTAGGAAATTATTGCCCTTATTTTCTAGTTTTCATACATTGTTTTTTCTTCCTTTTGTATAAGACCTAGTTTGCAAAAGAGAATTTCAAGGGTCCTATTTCTCTTACTTTTAATTTCAAATTCAATTGCTTTTAATTGATTCTTGTAACACCAAAAATATTATACATTTATTTCCCCTCGGAGCTTCACCGAAGTGAAATTGATTTTAATTAATCTAACAAGACTTCATATTCAATTGCCTTTATTAATTTTCAATTAATTATGCAATTGAGTTCCGAAAGAGAAATTGATTTTAATTCATTCCGCACTTGGTGTGCGAAACGAAGTTGAGTTCAATCAATTCCGCACTTAGGGCTCGAAATCGAAATTGTTTTTCATCTATTCCGCACTTAGGACCCGAAACTTTTTTTTTTTTTAAAAAGCTAATTCATTCTAGACCCGAACTACAAGATTTATTAATGAAATATGAGTTTATCATGACCCTTATTTATTTGGTGAAAATATATTTATTATGAAAGTCCATGAACATTTGAAAATTACTCCAAAATTTCCTACCATAAGAGAGTGTATGTAATATGTAGTTGAACCATTTTTTTTGGTAAGAACTTGAACCATTCTCTTGGTTCCACTTCCAAAAAAAAAGACCCCCTTGCCCTTGAGGGCTCTTCCCACAGAATCTCCAATTTTGCCCTAAAAATTACAACGAATCAGCACATAGCTGGTCAAAATTCAAAACCCTTGTAGGCCCCACAACGTTCTCCGTCCTCGCCTTTTCCGCCCTCATATATAAACCCCTCCAAAGATCTCTCATTTCCTTTCGTCTGTTTTCATTTTCTTTCCTAAGGATCTCCGCCACCACTGCGTGCTCATCGATCTGTGAATCCAAGCAATCTACATTCTAGATTAATCTTGCGACCACAAAGCTAGCAAGTGGAAATGGCGACAAATACAATGAATCTCTCAACGATGCACATGTCTGCGTTGAAGTCCGAAACCGTTAAGCCCTCCGATTCTCTGTTTTCGGCTAGGAATTTCAACGATCTGCGCTTGCTGTACGCCGTCAAAAGCAGCTGCACCAGGAGTCGCTGTCGTTCCATGGACGCTTTCACCGTCCGATCTGTCAAGATTAGCGAGCCGAGCCGAAATGTTAGTTTCACTCCTTCCAATGGAGCTCTTCATGCTGTAAGTCTTTCTGTGTACCTTCGTCTCTATATATCTGTTCCAAGGCTCTTGTTGTTTAATTTCTATTCGACTGATCAATTAATGCCGCCGTTCTTTGCCATATCTGGCATTTCTGTTATTGCAAAGCGTTTTCGAGATGGTTATGTTGACAATGGGGGTGAATAGACCACATGTCGACATCTATTAAATGCTGTTGGATGCTAATTTAAAATTTAAATGAACGGCGTGTGGTTACTTAACTTACTTTGGAGTGTTTGTGAGCTTGTTAGATTGTTAGAAGGAAATTCAGTCAAATAAACGTTAATTCAAGTTGGATATATGCAAAACATGAGAAGCGATTTAAAAATTTCAAAATTGTAAAAATGTCTTCTTGAGAAGCTGCATGTAATTCCCTTAGTTCTTCTGTGGTAATTGTAATATTTCTTGATGTTTTAGCTATTATCTGTTGATGATGATGTATATAGGTAGAGGTTCGACAAGTGTAGCTTTTCAAAGTTTGTTCTATCAAGGAATTAGCATTTTAGTTGCAATGGGAAACAGGTTAGAGGAGATTCCTCTGTAAAATCAATGGGATTACAAGTACGGGGTGTCATGTCTTCTTCTCTCTGCCTGTGGATTTTCAAGTATTACACATGCTGCAAGATTCCATGCAACGTGTTGGTATATTTTACTGGACACTTTTGGCTACTGATTTCTTTAACAATTGTTTACTTGGTTTGATCTCTTTGAAGAGCCAAGGTTGATTTAGCACATAAATGAATACTGAAAATTAAAGTTTTTATGTAGATATTTGTCATTCCAAATGAAATTAAGATGGTACCTTTTCTTCCCCTCAAAGTAATGGTGGTATAACTGAAGCAGTGTTCTAAAAGGCTTTAGACGCACCAAGGCTCTGGGGTCTCTTGGAGCCTAGGCGTCAGGCGCATGTGCCTAGGCGACCCTGATTGATTTTTTTTTTAAAATGTCTAAATTTTATTAATAACTTGGTAGTTCAAAAACAACAAACAAACAAGCAAGAATTAGAAACTACAGTCTTCGGTTAGTGAGTTAATTAGTCAATTGTCAATGATGTCTCTTCTTCTTCATCTTGTTCGAATAGATTTGTATGAGCATAAATGTCATCTCGTTCGGCAGATTCGTTGCCTTCATCGTCTTCTTCATCTTCGTACTCTAGTCCTTGGCTCAAAGGTTGTGATTGAAAACTACCTGTCCTCCTCCATTACTACTTGAAGAGAGCACTTCAGTAGGTTCAGAGTCGTCAAACAAGATTATACGTTTGAGTTGTGGGCAGGGTGATTGGTATAGGATAGCTATTTAAAGGAAGACAGAATTCTAGTTTTAGTTTTATTAGGAAAGTGTATTCAGATTTTAAAATTTAATTAACGTTTATTTTTGTCAGTAAGAATAATCAACTTTTGGGGAAAAAATAATGTTTTGCTGATTTTTTTTTTATAAAAACAGCATCAGGCCCAGCTAGGCGCGCCTGACTGGCGCCTGATCAAAGGGGCTGAGCCTGAGACTCTTCAGGCGCTGGACCCCTGGCGCCTCCCTAGGCACACCTTAGGCTGACCTGTTAGAACACTGAACTGAATCCAGAAAAGTAGAACTACATATGATTGTATGAGCACATTGATTAAACCCTTTGTGTTTCTAAATTCCTAAATGATGCTTAAGCTGTATGGGTTGCTACTGCTGAGCATTTGACTTTGGTAGTATAATTTAAGAACTATACGACATCAAGACTTTTTTTTTGGCCATTTTTGAGAAGCTTATCAAAACGGTAAATTTGTATTTAATCTCATATCATAGTTGTTTCTGAAATTTTATTTTCTGGAGGGGACTTGAGTTGGGATTTTTATTTTCAAGTAGTTGTAAAACACTTGGTCAACATTGTTTATAGGATTTTGTTGATACAGATTTAATTTTTCGTTTGCTATAGTAATTATTTTACAGCTGGATCTTAAAATGATTACTTTGGTTCAGTGTGTATAGAAAGCAAAAAGGATACTTGTTTGATCCAAGGACTTTGATGCATCAATTGGTGCATGAATGAATCTTTTAAGTGGATCTTTACAGAGATCAAATGCTGTCATGATTGTTTAAAAATGTTTCCATTCTGTGTATCCAGTTATGTAAATGTAGAAGGCCTTGTTTGTTTTGCATCTTACTGTTCGTTCTATTTTAGGTTCCTTCTGAACTGCAATCCAATGATTATGATGTAGAACAACCAAGAGCAGAATCAGCTACTCAGAGGAAAACGAAAATAGTCTGCACAATTGGTCCTTCTACAAGCACACGTGAAATGATATGGAAACTCGCAGAATGTGGAATGAACGTTGCACGTTTAAATATGTCCCATGGTGATCATGCATCTCATCAGAAGACTGTTGACTTAGTTAAAGAGTATAATGCTCAGTTTGAGGATAAAGTCATAGCCATTATGTTGGATACTAAGGTATATCCATATTTTAATGACGTTGTACTTTTATTTCATGTTTATTTTGTACTATTTCCTTAATCATTAGTATTTTGATATTCCAAGTTTATTAGCTTCTTTGATGGATGTAGTATGGAACTTAGTATTAAGATTTAAGAGACTATGCTCCAATAATTTCTTATCACCGAACTTTTTTATTCTTTCTTCTAGCTATCTGTTGGATGATTCTTGATAAAACTACTCTTTCAAGCTAGGAAGGATCAATGATCATTGCGGAGAATGCTGTTACTTATCCCCCCGTTCAATATGGATATTTTTGCACTTACCGTTCTAGAACATAATACCTACTATGTCTTGACATCCTTTGAAGTTGTGATTACTAGGGTGTTGCAAAAGGTAACAGACAGGCACAATTCCCTGTTTTTGAGAAAGATAAACTACTATAAGGTGTATAATTGACTTTGTCTTGTTGTTAAGTAAAGCTAAAAAAGCTTTTTTCCATTTGATTGCTTTATCCTTATTGTAAACCCATTTCCCGAACAAAATTTGAATTGACTTCAGATCAGTTAGTCGCTCACAAAAGGCACACCACTTAGCTAGTAGTCTTTTGAGTACAGCTCTCCAGTTTTATCAGTCTAAGTTGCTAATATGGATGCTCATCATTTTGATGAGGCGTACTAGGGTCCTATCAACTAATCGCTCTAATCATTGCGAGAACTGGTAATGACTCATATCTGTCTTATCTTCTAGTCAAGCCATGTTCTTTGTTTGGATGAAGTGCTACTAGTGGTTAAATATGGCTCCATATTCCAACGAAATCTACTCTATTCTTCCATTATGAACCCTGTCATGCCTTCAAAATTTCATGAACAAATCTAAACAGGCATGCTTAAACATCTGCTGTTAATGGTAATCTACTGGGATCATATAATGCTGAACATACCTGTTCAGCAGAAGTTTTTTTTCACACTATCAATATATTTTACACGGAAAGGGATAAGGAATAGGGAAACCGAAATGATACGGACACAGGGAAAGGTCATAGTTGCCATAAGTTTCCGTGCTTCCATGTGTTCCTAGCAAACAGGAATTCACCTTTGGAATTTCCATGGAACATAGCTATCTATCAATGACTAGATTTCAATTGTCTGGAAACTAATTAATTTGTATCATATAGTCTACCAAAGCTTTTTAAGGCTGCTTGCTGGTTGCAACAGCCTTTTATCTCATGGAGTAGCCTTAAACTAAACCTAGGGGTGGGATGCAAATTGTTATGTCCAGTTTTATCAATATGTCAAATTGGTTTCTTATGCCACGTGGAAATGCTTTTTATTTCTTAACATCCCAATTTACGCTTCCTGAAAATGAGATTCCATCACTATGATTTGCGAAGAAGGTATTATGATCTAACCAGTAGTTCACACATTGTGCACTTTTATTTTTTCTACTACCCTTAGAAGATGCCAGTTACTTTGAAATTATCTCATTCTAGTCTTATTACATGATTGATGTATGTGAACATCTTTTTATTGATAATGAAATTTGGCATTTTTATGCCATGTGTAAATGCTTTTACTTCTTAACAATTTTTATGTCTTCCTGAAACGAAGTACCATAAATGAGGGATTGTGAGGACTATATCAAGATCTAACCAGTAGTTCATACACTTCTGTCTCTGAGAAATTACTAAGCTCTACTATCGTAAGAAGAGACGTCAGTTGCTTCAAAACCATCTTATTCTGATGTAATTACATGGCTGGCTTGACTTACGAACTGTTTATTTTATTTATTTATTGTAGCTTATCTTTATATTCTATTCTATTTTTTTTATTCCTCCAACCTCTAGTATATTATTATAATAAGTGTATGTCATGTAGGGTCCAGAGGTAAGGAGTGGAGATGTACCTCAACCAATCTTACTGAATGAAGGACAAGAATTCAATTTTACTATCATTAGAGGAGTAAGCACAGAGGACACTGTTAGTGTAAATTACGATGACTTTGTGAATGATGTGGAGGCTGGAGACATGCTGCTTGTTGATGGTATGTATAACATTATATGGTGATTTTTTTCAGTATCTTGCTAATGTTGATCTAAAAGGAAGACATGGAATTATAAAATGTGACTTCACAGTTCACATTATAGTAGAGAACAATTTCAACAATTCCAACAATGTTTATAAGCATTTTCCTGCATTATGTAACTCAGCTGTAATTATCATTATGTAGCTTTCCATCCTCATTCTCCGGAAAGAGGTGGACAAGTATGTGCCTTTTTCAATAATGATTGTTCTTGTTATATGTAAGAGAGTGCTAGGCCTTCAGATAGAATGGTAATAAGCATTTTCCGGCATTTGTTTATGTTATTGTCGATCAAGTGTACTAGCTCAGCTGTTTATTTACCACACGTTGCATATTGCTGCTTATAACTGCTGCATTTTGGAGAGAAATAACATTGTGGTCCATATATCTCTAGAAGTGTTGCTTCAGCAGGCAGCAACTTGCTCTCAGTTTGTTTTTATGTGTTCCTCCTTTTTCTACCTTTGTACAACATTCTTTGTGTTTATACACATGCAAAATTTTCCACGATGGGCATTGGCTGGCACTACCCGAGATTTGGGTTGATCTGTGGAATTGTGACTGAAGCTACTGATGTAGAGTTAGCTTCTTTCGAGTCTTCTATGAGCAGTACTATATTTCAACCTTCCTCTGCAATTCTTGCCACTCTGAATATAACTAGGCAATAAAATGGAAAATCAAAGGAAATATGAAATGAAAATGTAGTAAGTTGAAGTCGACTTTACACTATTACAGACAGAAACTCCATATCTTTCATTGAACTATTGATCTATTATAAGTTCAGATAACAAGTCATCTTTGTGGTAGTAGTAAAGGCCCTTCTCTTTGGCATGTAAATGAGAATCACCTGGTGTTTTTACTAAATTGAGGATGAAGATTGGAGATGCATTAATAAAGCCATTCTAGGAGGAATGGAATCCAGAGCTACTCACATTTTCACACATAATGGTAGTATAGTTGGAAAGAATGGTGCTGAATACAAAATAAGGAGTCTTCTTTTGAGTTTGGTGGGTGACTTTCATAGTTTTGAACTAATAGATGTGATAACTAAGTTCATCTGTATTCTCGTTTGTTCAGGTGGTATGATGTCTCTGACTGTGAAATCCAAGACAACAGATACTGTTAAGTGTGTGGTTGTTGATGGAGGAGAATTAAAATCAAGGCGCCATTTAAACGTTCGTGGGAAGAGCGCAACTCTTCCATCTATAACTGGTTAGTTATTATATGGGTAGTTCAGACACATTCCTGAGTTCATCTTTTTCCTCAAAATTTCACATTGTGCATGCAATCATTTCCTTTTTTTAATTTCAACAGACAAAGACTGGGATGATATCAAGTTTGGTGTAGACAATGAGGTTGATTTTTATGCTGTTTCCTTTGTAAAGGATGCTAAAGTTATCCATGAATTAAAAAATTATCTGAAAGGTAAAACTACTCCTTCATGATCTCTTATCCGTCGAAGCTTTGTGCTCTATTATGTCTGTCTCACTTTGTCTTTTTCTATGTGAATCAATTTTCACAGGATGCAATGCAGACATACACGTTATTCCGAAAATTGAAAGTGCAGATTCTATACCAAATCTCCAGTCAATAATTTCGGCATCTGACGGGGTTTGATTCTGATTTCTTATTTTTTCCAATTTCCATAAAATATGCATTATAACATTCAACAGCTTTACAAAACCTCTTTTTTTAGAATTTTCTTCTGATATATTACTTAAGCAAGTTTTGTGAATATTTGTAATCAATACGCTGGCACCAGAAAATATCATTATATGTGACTAACGGTACACAGTAGGACAGTTGTAAGTTCTTAGATTTCACATAAAGTTTTCTATTTGTTATACTAGCTGCTATGGTAGTGGCAAGTTTAATCAGCATGTATGGATCTGGTAAAGATGGTACCAAAATTAGTTTCACAATAGTTTGATTGTTTCATCATGTCTTCACAATAAGCTGTCTGCTGTCTGCTGTCTGCTGTCTGCACAAACTTGACACTACTAGTAGATGTACTGTCTGAAAACATATTTTGTACTGGTTTGAATGCAGGCCATAAAGTGTTAATAATTCTAACCATTCTATGTAATTTATGGTTTTACTGAATTATGCTTTGTAAATGAAGATCAGATTGCTATACATGAGTGTTTTGTCCATAAGCGATTTCAGCCGTTTTTATCTGTTCCTTCCCCTTAAAAATCAATCAACTATACCTCCAAGTTTTCCAAAGTGAGTACTGAGTACTTGAGTAGTTTCGTGTGCAGTGCAACATATGCCCTACTTTTTAGTGGGCCGCTTGACCTCACTTGGGTGGTTGTATAGTATATTGCAAATCAAAGTCCTCTTAGTAGGTTGGAGTGACTCATTGACTGTTTGAATAATTGATCTTACACCGGCTTGTCATGTTATATTTGCCTGTCTCATGTTGATTGTGTTTTTGCGGTCCCATTTTTTTCTCCATCAGGCAATGGTGGCACGTGGGGATCTTGGAGCTGAGCTTCCTATTGAGGATGTGCCTCTATTGCAGGTAATGTCTTTTACTCTGTTTCTAGTAACATTAATTTCCTCATTGATATAAAAGAAGACTTTATTTTTGTCATCAAGTGAATTGAATCTATGATTTCATTTGGAGGATAAATGGTAAGAAAATGGGCACCATAATTTGATTTGTAAACATTTATTCTCTTGATTTTCATTATTATGCGTATGCCTAGGGGGTGGCCAAGAAAACCGAATCAGATATTTTTTTTTTTAAAGTATGGGTTGGGTAACCAAACTAACTATTTTTTTAAAAAAAATGCTCCATTTCACACGAGTTTGGGTGTGTTTAACCGAAAAACCACAATCAAATAAAAATTCATGCTTGTGTTTTTTCAGTTCACCATAAACCGAACTGGCAGGTAACCCAGGGGTTACTGTGTGGTTCTGGTCACGTTTTTCACTAGCCGGACGCATATAACAACTTAACAGAAACCTTCGTTTTTGGACACCTCTAGTTAATTGTGACTCTAAATATACCATAGCAGGGCGGAAATCTTTTCCTTTGATCTTAGATTTCCTTTCCTCTGAAGTCTCTGATTTTGTATATGTATTGGATGAGGGCTGACAGAAACCTTATTCTGAGGAGATCACTAGTTCCGGACTACAGGGAGTATTACTCACAAGGAACAACTAATTGAGGAACCAAAAACTTAAAAGTGGGGTTTTTGGGGATATGCACAATTTAAATTCATGCCCACTCTGCAATGGTGATATAGATATAGTCAACATGAGTACTTGCCTCGAGTGTCAAATATTAGACAATCTCTTTTGCTTTATTATCATAAATGGCGATAGCGACTGAAATTTCTACTTGTGTTTCAAATTAGTAGTCAGTCACTTCCCTTATATTTGCATGTTCAATCATGTGATTCTTGCAGGAGGAAATCATTAGACAATGTCAAAGTATGCAGAAACCAGTGATTGTGGCAACTAATATGCTTGAAAGTATGATTGATCATCCAACTCCTACCAGGGCAGAAGTTTCTGACATTGCTATTGCAGTTAGAGAGGGTTCTGATGCAATCATGCTCTCTGGCGAAACTGCTCATGGGAAGTAAGTAAATGGTGATGTGATGGTTGTAGTCGTGCAAATTACACATTTTTTCCTTTGAATCATTAAGAGTAAACGGTAATGTGATGACATAATATTAGCACATCATTTATGTAGAGCATCAGAATGATGTGGTGATGTCTTTCTTCTTCCAGTGTAACTGACATTCTTTGGGGTGAAAAGTGACATGGCTCCTGCACTAGTTCTTTTTAACTTTGATATTATCTGTGAAATGGACATTCTGAATCTTGATATTTACCAATATGATTTTCGATGTCAGTAATTGAAGAAAACATTATTTTGTATCCATAAAATATTTTTTGTACATTCTTCAAATTTAGACAACCTCTTTAATAGACTGTGTTGTGAGATCAATATATTAGGAAACAAAACCTTCCAAATTGATCATACCTGTTGTGTGTGTGTGTATATATATATATATATATATATATATATATATATATATATATATATATATATATATATATATATGTCCGTCTTTCCCACTCACATGTCATCAATCAAACTCTTGCTCATTGCCGTTACCAGTTTGCACTGTTATTTATTTGCTCCCACTGCTGGCACCTGATATATGTTAACTACCACAGCAGATAACAAATTGTCATGTTTCCACTGCTTGCATCGATTATGCATATTGCAGTATGAATTGGCAAATAGTTGAGATAGAGAGGACAACTTTGTCCATAAAAAACACAAAAACTCGTTGCTTTAGGTGGGATAACCCTGCTTCTTTTATGCTTATAATCTCTAGATAAGAGTTCTGCTAAAAATTTGAGCACGAGGGCTTGATTTGCAATGCTTAATGTTATGCCATCTCAGCAGGATTGTCTGTATTTTTTACTTGTTATTGTTGTATCCTGTAAAACATCTATGAAATGTGCCCCATGTTGCTAATGATGTCTTGATTTATGATTTGCTTTAGATATCCTCTGAAAGCTGTCAAAGTGATGCATACTGTCGCACTTAGGACCGAATCAAGTTTAAAGCCAACAAATACAAGTCCTCCAGTACATTCTGCTGCATATAAGGTATACCAATTATTTGGTTGTAAATGAATTATTTAGTTGTATGAGTATGTTGTAGATAAGTGATGGTAAGAGCTTATTCAACTTGATACGAGTTCTGCTCTTTATGGGACCTTTAATGTTTTTAAACTGACACATATATCTGCTTCAGAGCTACATGGGTATAATGTTTGCATTCCATGCAACTACAATGGCCAACACTCTTGAGACTCCCATCATCGTCTTCACAAGAACCGGTTCCATGGCTGTCCTTCTTAGCCATTACCGGCCATCTTCAACTATATTCGCCTTCACCAATGAGTAAGTGGGAACATAGTATTTTTTTTTTAAACTTGTTTCTTACTCATCATCTTCTAGAGTACTTATCTTATGATACACCATCAAAATTTTCTAACCATGCATCCTATAAGCAACCTGCAGCTATATTTCCCCCTTGATTACTTTTGTGGGAAAATCTACTACGAGGCACAGGAATTAGAATTAGTCACTTTCCTTTTTTCACTTGTTTAGAATATACTTTTCATAGAAGAAACTAGTAAAATATTCTTTAAAAACAGAACTTTCATTGAGTTCATTGATATAATACTGCATATTTGATTTCATTAGTTTTATCATGCTGTCTTTCATTAACTGTATCAAGCCTATTGTGCACACCAGGCCAAGGGTGAAGCAAAGATTGGCTCTTTACCAGGGAGTAACGCCCATATACATGGAGTTTACAGATGATGCTGAGGAAACATTTTCTCGTTCTCTGAAGCTATTAATGGTTAGTATTCTTATGAAGTTGAAACATTAGACCAAGTGAGTTCCTCTGATTTTTTGTTACATTTGACATGCTTCAGGATAAGAATCTGTTAAAAGAAGGAGAACACGTAACGCTTGTCCAAAGCGGGGCACAACCAATCTGGCGTAAAAAATCGACTCATCATATACAAGTGCGCAAGGTGCAAGCCTAGGTCATCTCATGTCCTCAACCTGGAGGTTATTTGAGATTGATATTTCTTGTTATCGTTGTCACGGTTGCCTTTTCTTCATAATTTGGTAGTCTATTGATTGGTTTCGCCGAGTAGCCGCACGTTCATGTCATTCTTTGGAGTCGAGGTGAGTGACTAGATATTCTTTTCCGCCTCGTTATTTATGTTTGGTCGATCGGGTTTTGCTATGCCTAGCATAGTTGCCAACTGCAAGTATCCTATTTTACGCTGTTACACTATTCTTAAACCAAATAGAGTTTCTTCCCATTTTCCTAATTTTCTTGTTATTAGGGCATTAAACATCGCTTTCGTCTGAAATTTAAGCACTTCTAAGAGCATCCACAATTTTGAACAACTCAAATTTCCTCTGCTAAAGATGATTGAAAGCAAAAGAAAATTCGAACTATAAATATCAGGTTCTGTTGCAATTTTTTATATTATGATAAATAGATTTTACTGCAAGAGCAATTTCTGACATTAAAACACTTTTATATCAGATTTTTAATTTATCAGACTCGGATTATTGTAACTTTATTTTTATAAAAACATAATAAATTTGATTGAAATTTTATCAAATTTGTATGAATTGATGGTTGAGTCTTTGAGTTTGTGTTTTTTTCGTTTGAAAGTTGTCGCCAGTAGACCTTATTTTTTGTATCTTCTTTTGGGCATTTGTTAAATTGTTCTAAATGGGGCTTCTCAAAATGTGTCCACTAGAATGATAGTTTGTGGACCTCAAAATGTGTCCACTAGAATTAGTCGAAACAAATCCACTATCACACCTTTCAATAAAAACACGATAAAACATAAAAACTCATTTGACCCTTTTGATTTACAAAATAGTTTTAGTAACATGAATTTGAGTAACATGAATTTAAAGCCATGCGAAAAAAAAGGGCAAACTTGACAACCTAATCAAATCAATATACAATAATGATACCAATACTCAGTTGGTCTAGTGGGATGTGGTGCTAGACCTCTTAAGTGGTTAGTCCGGAGATTCGAGTTCGAATCCTAAACTGCGATACGGCTAATAAACGATTCCGAGAAGTTTTGAAACATATCTAAAGTATGAAGCTTGTCCTAAAACCAACAACATTTAGCTATCGTCCCAAAATCAAAGTCGAAGGTCAAAAATCAAATCAAATTTGTATCTATTACGATGTTCCTATTCTATACTAAATGTGAAAAACAATATACTAGTAATATAGTCACCTTTTCACATCACATGAATAGCATAATTCATCATAAACCAAACAAGGAACTAGAGCTGATCAAATTGGGGCCGGGTTGTCCGGCCAGGCCGGAAAAACGGGCGGGTATGGTCTGCACGGACAAAATCAAAAGCTTGGCCCGAATTAATAATTTTTTTTAATTATATTAAATATTACATAATACTATTTATAATTGCATAATACATATATAATTATATTAAATAATATAGATATTATATATATATATATATATATATATATATATATATATATATATATATATATATATATATATATATAGATAGGTAAATGTTCAGGTACGGTTCATATATTGCGGTACGGTCGTACGGCCGACCGTACTAGCGACATGTGTCCCGAATTTTTTTTTTTTTTTTTTTTTTTTTTTTTTTTTTTTTTTTTCCGGAAACGAATGAAAATTTGTTTGAACTACCATGTTATAATTTATGCACTATTCTCCTATAAACTTTGAACTATCCCATATAATCCATGAACTATTACTTTTTAATATAATTCATGAACTATTCTATTATAATTCATGAACTATCCGATAATAAGTTTTGAACTATTACTTTCACTCCTTTATAAATTTTTGCACTTTAAACTATTCTATTATAATTCATGAACTATTCTATTATAATTCATGAACTATCCCATAATAAGTTTTGAACTATTACTTTCACTCCTTTATAAATTTTGCACTATGAACTATTCTATTATAATTCATGAACTATCCTTTTAGAAGTTATGAACTATTCCTTAATAAGTTTTGAACTATTACTTTCATTCCTTTATAAATTTTGCACTATGAACTATCCTTTTATAAGTTATGAACTATTCCATAATAAATTTTGAACTATTACTTTTATTCGTTCTTTAAAAAAAAAAATTTTTTTTTTTCGGGACACGTGTCGGCCGTACGGACGGTTGTACGGCCGTACCGGAATAATGTGCCGTACTTGAACAACACCCTATATATATATATATAACATGATTTTTTATTTATTAAAATAACGAACCGTCTACACGGGTTGTCAGGCGGGTACGAACAAGGTCCGAGCCCGACAGCCCCGCTTGGCCCGCACTCTGCCAGCCCAAACAGGCAAACAAATCTCAAACTCGTAAAGTTGGGTGGTGGCACTTCATTTTAATTATGCCTATGAATTTGTTGAATCAACATCCTTGTATTATGAGGCTTCAACTCTAAGTTGCCACGCTTTGTAAAGGTGTGGAGATTACCCAATCTGTTTTTTATGTTTGTTCGTTCCGGATATTTATAACTTACTTGCACCCTCCCAGTTTCATTGATCAAATGTTGATGCGTAGGCATAATCACCCCAACATAAAAATTTGAATTCAACAAACTCGTAAAAGTAGTGGATGCCTCACCACCAAACGAAGATGGTCCAACATAAGGATGTTGATTTTGAAGGGATTGATAAGCCGGTTGATATTGAAACTGGGAGGGTGCATAAACTTGTTGTGCATAGGATTGAAATCGAGACTCTAACTTCTTTATTACAGTTGTAACAATTCCTTTGAACCGAGTACATATTTTGTAAAGCGGAGACACTTTGTTGCATTCCATTGATGGAATCTAAATTTCATTGAATTTTACTTCCCCTAGCATTGAACAAAAAACAGGTCTAGCGATATATATCAATTATTTTATAAACAAAATCATAAACATATATGCATGCATCATAAGCAAATCATATATACATATACATATACATATACATATACATATACATATACATATACATATACATATACATATATATATACATATACATATACATATATATATATATATACATATACATATATATATATATATATATATATCATAAACGGTGCATAATCACAAATGCATTAATAAAACAATGGCTAATTTAATATAAATTTAAACTATATAAAAAACACTTACAAAACACTAGTGTCATGGGTTGTCCGTAACGGACAACATAAAGACATTTACTAAATAACGCACGTTTGTCCGTTACGGACAAATGTGCATTATTTAGTAAAAAAAATGCGCTAAATAACAACGGCCAAAACAAAACATATATACGTAAGATAAGTTGATATACAATTCACTCCTGGGAACTCTATCAACAAATGTAGCCAGCTTTGTTGCTATGGCAAAGACATCGAATGAGGTGTGGTAGGCTCTTAGACTCACATATGGCAATCCATCAAGTGGACATATCAAGCAGGTTAAGGAGAGGCTTCATACAATGACCAAGGGTACTGACTCTATCTCTATCTATATGTAGAATATAAGGAAGACCACAAAATTTCTTGCATCGCTTGATTCTCTAGTCTCTTCTGAAGACCTCATAGATTACGTTCTTAAAGGTCTCGATGAGCCCTACCTTTCGGTTGTAATACCCGGAAATTGTCTTCCGACTATTTTCGAAACAAATAAGAACTTGACTGATTATGATTTTTTTCGGCGCTTTATTTCTTTTAGTATAACTTCGTCTTTATGTTGCCTTCAAACGACCGGAATTTTCGTTACGTTTTGATAGTTTTAGAGGAGTATTGGGAGCCGTGCGCAAGGGCTCACGCCCTTGCGGTTTAGGTTGCGCAGTCGAGTAGGCCGTAGGTGCGGCTAGGAGTCCCGTAGGGGAGGTGACACGCGATGGCGGGGTATTAGCGTTTTTGATCAACCTTTCACTTTCCTATCTTTATAACTCACCTTAATATTGTTGAGGGAGTTCATGGCTGAGGGTCCCTTGACATTCCCCTCCTTTATGCAGCCACTTCTCCTCTCCCTCTCATTTTATTCATGTTACTTAGTTTTCCCTCTTCCAAAACATCACTCTCTTGCTCTCTTCTTCTCCATTCTTCTCCTTGCTTGCTCCAGCGTCGATCCATCTTCCATGAGGCCGGAACTGCAGTGACGTGACAAGGCTAAACCTTGGAGGGAGGCTAAGACCTAGTGTGGAGGTGGGAAACGTCCATAGCAGCCATGAAAGACGACTAGAACAACTGTTACGTTTCTGAATTTCCGGAAGTGACGAACAGTAAACTTCGAGTCCAGATTTGAATAAGTTATACTCCTCCTTTTCTGCTGAATTTTGGATATCTTATAGATAAGAATTTATAGTAAAACATATCAAAATATGGGATAAATCCAGCGAGTGGTTTAGGAGTTACAATTTTTCAAAGTTGAGACAATGTGCAGTTTTGTTGTTTGCTGAATTTCCTAAGTGTTGAAAAAAACTGCTAGTTTTGTGATCCTGATTTGGGTAAGTTAGACTCCTCCTTTATTTCTGATTTTCGGATATGTTATAGTTGGTATTTCATAGTAGAACATACTGAAATTTGAGAGGAATCTGAGTTACAATTTAAGAGTTATGAGTCCCAAAGTAGAGACCTTGAGCAGTTTATAGGTTGTGCTGAATTTTGTCTAAAACTGCTTGTGATCCAGCTTTGTGATATATATTTGATTGGGTTATATTTCTCAGTTAGACTTGAATTTTGGATATGTCATAGTTAAGATTTCATAGTAGAATATATCAAAATTTGAGAGGATTCCATCGAGAGGTTTAGGAGTTATGATTTTTCAAAGTCGAGGCTGTAAACAATTTTCTAGATGGTTGCTGAAATATTCCAAGTGTTAGAAAAACTGTTTGTGATGCAGTTTTGTGAGGTAGATTTGGAGGGGTTATTGACCTCTGTGGGACTTTATTTTTGGATATGTTTTTGATGGATATACAAAGGAGCATGTGGTAAAAGTTGAGAACGATCCGGTGGTTTAATCCAGATTTAGGATGTTCCGAATTTGGGTATAAGTATAGTTTGGTTTAGAAGAGTTGTGTTAGGTTTTAAGTGTCGATCTATCTTATGCGTTTATGTTCTTGTGAGGATGGTGAGCCTAGAAGTCTACGGACTTCTAGTTGACTAGAGTGTTGTTGTTCTTGAGAGGATGTTGAGCCTAGACGTGTGCCTTGTGTTGAACAGACGCTACGTGTTTTCCCGAGGGAACTTGAGAGTGTGGTGATCTGTTGCGCTCGGAGACTGGCAAGTCCACAGACTTACTTAGCTGGCTTCTTGTATGAGTGTAATATGTATGAGTGGTGTTTGTTAGTTATGATAAACAACGAAACCGGATTAGGCCGACTTTATTATTTACGTAATTGACCCAAGTGTATGATAACGGGTCGTGACATCATCTTCCTAGCTCTTGCGAGAGTCTAGGAGGTTCCCTACTACCAGCCCAGTCAGGTAGACGGTCAGATGCATTAGTGCCATTCCTCGTTGGTAAACGGGGACATGGGCGAGGTTTGGGAATCCCTCGTGTCACAAAATAAGTATCATTAGTAATGACATATCACCTATTAAAGATAATAAAAGGATTGATTGTTGCATGTTGATTGTGTATGTTGTGTGTTTGTGCTTTTACCTTTATACTTATGCATAGAATATTAGCAAACGGTTTTATACCGCTTGTAGATGCCTTGCAGGTTAAGACAGTTGTAGCAAGATCCGGAGGAAATGGTCAGCCGGGTCCACGTACTCTTTTAGTTGGGGACGGGGATGTCTTCTGTTCTTCATATGCGTCGTTTTAGTATCTTTTCTTGTAAGGCTGATACATATTCTCTATGTATATATTGTTTAAAGTTTTCAAATGTTTTAAATACTTTTGTGTCTTGTTGTAAGATCCTAGTAAAATTGTTTTCAAACTAAGGTCGGGACCCATTGTGAGGTCCTAATCAGTAGCTCCCGAGTTCTCAAAATTTGGGGTGTTACATCGGTCGTTCATGCCATTAATGCAGGGCACTCATCTACTGCTTTTGATGAACTTCATGAGAAACTCATTAACCATGAGCTCTCGTTGAAGCACAATCACAACGAAGCAAGAGGAGTAATGCTGGCTTTCAATGCTCAAACTCGGTCTTGGAAGAACTTTGGTAAGTCGAACTCTCCTGCATATTTTGTAGCTACTCAATCACCTCACTAAAGCCAACGCCAATACCCATCCCAACGATAAAACTCTCCTGCATATTTTGGATCATTGGCCGATGTTCATGATCATATCTACCTATTTAATCAATAGGCTTCCCTCTCCATCCAATAACTTCATCAATCCGTATCAATCGTTAACAAACCTTAAACCAAACTAAACAAAGTTAAAAAGCTTTAGTTGTTTGTGTTTTCCTTGGCTAAGGCCATTGCATATTCGAGTTACAAGCTTGAGCACAAAACCATACCATGTGTCTTCATTGGGTACTCTTCCACCCAACATGCATATCAATGTCTAGATCCGGTCATCAACCATGTCTAAGTTTCTAGACATGTTCGTTTTGTTGAGGATGATTTTTCATATAGTCGAATGAAACCAAATTCTGATGTTCCTTCTGATGTTACCCTTGAATGGACAAAATTTGGCCTACCAATACTATCTACATCTACACCAACTTTCGCCACCACAACCCCTATAGAGACCACTACCACTTTCATACCATAAAATGTCATCATTCCAACACCAGCCTCCCCTCCATCTCCACCTATGTCGCCACCAACCTCCCCTTCATCTCAAACCTAAACCTAAACCGGGTACCACAAAACCTAGACCGCCGGTTTGCCAGTTTAACACCGATTTGTTAAAAAAAAAATCGAGAGTAATCTCGGCCTTAATGTCCAAAATCTCAGCCCGAGATTTTGGACATGAAGGCCGATATTACTCTTGACATGGGAAATCTCGGGTGTAATTTTGCTTTTCTCGGCCGAGATAACCAATTTAAAATCTCACCCGAGATTACCCTTGACATGAAAATATTGGGTATAATATTGGTTATCTTGACCGAGATAACAAATATCTCACCCGAGATATTGATATTGGTTATTCTATACAGTGCAACCTTGTCCAAGGCTACATTCTATAGGATAGATCCTTGAAGACTGTTTAACTTCTTATCAATCTCAAAGCATGTTAATTACGATGCATATATTAGATGTGGGATTCAACATGGACATAGGTAATGTGAAGAAACCGGTTTAAATTCTTCACACTTGTTCAAATTTCACAATCAGCACACAATATGCAATAAAAGTGCAAGACTAACTTATTCAAATTACAGAACATAGTATTGTTCAATTTCATAATCTTCATACTTCTTCAAATTACAGAACATAGTACAAGTACATTGATATATAGATAATCTGCCTTTAGCCGTGGGGAAACTCTCTCTTGAGTGACCTTCAAATTTCACGATCAACACTCCATGTTATTATTGCTTCAGTTTCTTCTACTTTGACGCATCCACCTCCTACAATGCACTGTAGCAATTTCTACCGTAAATATCAACTTGGTTACCTAGTAATAGTTTCTCTCCCAAAAGATGAAGTACCCCTAAACTGATCCCACAAACAAACCGCATTCAACTCCCATTAGGACGATCTCCTACTCGTGGGTACCCGAAGATTCGAAGTCACCACTATCTTCAGCTGGTGTTGATTTAGGTGGTTCAACCTTTGTTTTGCATTTCTTTGTCAGAAATTCACCACATAACCTTGGATTCCCGAAATAAGAGTTGTATGAGAATGTACTGAACTGTTTGGATGTTGGAACAGGTCCAACTAAACAATTTTCAGTGACATTGAAGTACTCGAGAGAGTTTAGATTTACCAATTGACTAGAAATCTGCCCGTCAAGTCTATTGAAAGACAAGTCTAAAGATTCCAACATACTCAAATTAGCAAAAGAAGATGAGATATTACCAGTGAAGTTGTTGTGAGATAGATTCAGCCATCTCATGTGAAGAACGGAGTAGGAGATAGATTAGGGATAGAGATACTTTAGAAGCGGGAAGAATAGACTATGAGAAATTTTCGCAGTCGTAGTGTCAAGACCTTGAAATGAATCTCAAGGTCTTGAGATGGAACTCAAGATGTTGACTTGAAATCTATGAAGCTGAATGTAATTCAAGGTCTTGAAATGAATCTCAAGATCTTGACTTAAACTTGTAAAACCTGTTAATCATGATTTCAAACGTTAGAATAAAGTGCGGAAATAAAGTAAGATGGACATGCGATATGTTTACGAAGTTCGACTCTAAATAGTCTACAACTCCGCCTAGGGTTATCCAACCTGTAGGATTTAATTCTTTATTATTCCACTTCCTTAGATTATTGTATACAACCTAGAAGAGTTTTCCTTCTTCTCACAATTTTCAGTTGGTGTTGATTTAGGTGGTTCAACCTTTGTTTTGCATTTCTTTGTCAGAAATTCACCACATAACCCTGGATTCCCGAAATAAGACTTGTATGAGAATGTACTGAACTGTTTGGATATTGGAACAGGTCCAACTAAACAATTTTCAGTGACATTGAAGTACTCGAGAGAGTTTAGATTTATCAATTGACTAGAAATTTGCCCGTCAAGTCTATTGAAAGACAAGTCTAAAGATTCCAACATACTCAAATTAGCAAAATAAGATGAGATATTACCAGTGAAGTTGTTGTGAGCTAGATACAGCCATCTCATGTGAAGAACGGAGTAGGAGATAGATTAGGGATAGAGATACTTTAGAAGTGGGATGAATAGACTATGAAAAATTTTCGCAGTCGTAGTGTCAAGGCCTTGAAATGAATCTCAAGGTTTTGAGATGGAACTCAAGATGTTGACTTGAAATCTGTGAAGCTGAATGTAATTCAAGGTCTTGAAATGAATCTCAAGATCTTGACTTAAACTTGTAAAACCTGTTAATCATGATTTCAAACGTTAGAATAAAGTGCGGAAATAAAGTAAGATGGACATGCGATATGTTTACGAAGTTCGACTCTAAATAGCCTACAACTCCGCCTAGGGTTATCCAACATGTAGGATTTAATTCTTTATTATTCCACTTCCTTAGATTTTTGTATACAACCTAGAAGAGTTTTCCTTCTTCTCACAACTTGTAGCCTTCCCGCTACTATCTAGTCACACGGTAGTGTATATACTCCGAGTAGAACACTTATGATATATCCGGTATCTTGAAATGTCTCTAAAAAATGAACTTTGGTAAGTCAACTTAGATCCTACTATCTTGAAATGAATTTTTTTTCATTTATTTTTTTTGTCTTTTTTATTTTCTTTATTTATTATTTTTTTTTTGAATGCATACCGGAGTTTCACATACCGTAGTTTTACATACCGGAAGTTCACATACCGGAAGTTATCATACCGGAAGTTATCATATCATACCGGAAGTTATCATATCATACCGGAAGTTATCATACCGGAAGTTATCATATCGAAATTTATCATACCAAAAGTTATCATACCGGAAGTTATACCAAACAAACTGATTTTATGTCATAGTTTAGAATTAAGAATTACATACCGGAGAATTACATACCGGAAGTTATAAAAATGGTATGAGCAAAAACGCAACATTCATGTATCAACCTTGAAGCAACAAAAATGTCTCTAAAAATGGTATAACCTTCTTCTTTGCCTAGAGACGATCAAGACCACTGTCAGCATCACCCTCAGCGAGCAAAGGTTGTAAATTCATCAGTGTAAACATCATTGGCATCCGGTATGAACTTTCGGCATAAAAAAATTTCGTTATGAACTTCCGGTATGAAAAATTTCGTTATGAACATCCGGTATGAACTTTCGGTATGAACGGTATGAACTTCCGGTATGAACTTCCGGTATGAACTTTCGGTATGAACTTCTGATATGAACTTCCGGTATGAACTTCCGGTATAAAAAATTTTGTTATGAACTTCCGGTATGAAAAACTTCGTTTAGAACTTCCGGTATGAACTTTCGGTATGAACTTCCGGTATGAACTTCCGGTATGAACTTTCGGTATGAGCTTTCGGTATGAACTTCCGGTATAAAAAGTTTCGGTACGAACTTCCGGTATGAAAATTTTCTTTATGAACTTCCGGTATGAACTTTCGGTATGAACTTCCGGTATAAAAATTTCGGTATGAACTTCCGGTATGAAAAAAATCGTTATGAACTCCCGGTATGAACTTTTGGTATGAACTTCCGGTATAAAAAATTTTGGTATGAACTTCCGGTATGAACTTCCGGTATGAACTTTCGATATGAACTTCCGGTATAAAAAATTTCGGTATGAACTTCCGGTATGAAAAATTTCGTTATGAACTTCCGGTATGAACTTCCGGTATATAAAATGTTTGGTATGTAAATGTCCGGTATGTAAAATGCCCGGTATGTTAATGTCCAGTATGTAAATGTCCGGTATGAAAACAAAAAATAAAAAGGGAAATAAAATAAAATAAAATAAAAAACAAATTCAGTAATTAAAATCAAAATTTACATAACAAATATCAAATATTATTTCTTTTTTAATAGAGGGTTAGTTAGTTTTACCTTACCATTAAATGAAAGTGGTAAAAAAATCATGGGGTATATTTACTAAATAAAAAACTAGAAAAGGCCTAGTTAGTATACAATAAAATAAAAAAACCTATTAACCTAATTATTAAAATAAAAAAGGAGATTGTAGAAATTAGAAGATCTTTCTCTTTCCAGTAAATATAAATTAGAAGATCTTTCTCTATCCAATTAATTATATTTAATTTTATTAATTAGAGTAATAACTTATTGTTCTCTCTCCTCTTAATTATATTTAATTTTGATGATGCACAATATTAATACACAATTTCAAATACACAATATTAATACATAATTTCAATTAAACAATGTTAATACATAAATTTCAATTACACAATTTCATTTGTTATTCCAATTTATGTAGTTAACACATTCGGTCGTTTTTCAATTACACAAGTTCCGTTTGATTATGTCATGTGATAACACGATTTATGACTTAGGTTTAGGTAGTCATTTAGATAGACGTCTACACGGACTTTCGCATTGCTTTGTAGGTATTTTGGGAGATTTAGAAGCTTAAACGAAACGTTTGAGGATCATTCATCAAGATGATACACCCTCGGACTCATTAGGATGCAAACTAAGGGCTAAGGAGGACTCATGGAACCTTGCCAACACAAGCCATGCACCAAATCAAAGCTTAATGAACCAAGGCAACGCTGAAGCACCAAACCACGGTTCACTGAAGGTCCACGGCTGTGGAACCAACCGTGGTTTGTGCCAGACGGTTGTGACAGCTGTGCCACGATCTCTTGGCCAGCTCTTGCAAAGTTGTAGTATAAAAGTGGTCCTGCATTGGCTGAGAGAGCATCTTCCATTCCACCATCCAATTCCACATTCACTACCACAACAAGAAGATTCTCTAAGGAGGGAAGCTACCATTGGAGGAGGAAGAAGAGCTCCATTGGAGAGGAAGGAGAAGAACACACCATTGTTAGACCTTGATAGCTTTTGTAGTGAAGAATTTCGGAATCGATTTCTAGAGTTGTATGAACCATCTAAACCTTCTTTTGGAAGGGTTGTGAGTCATTTTAATCTTACTTTCAGCTTGATTTTGTTTACTTCACTTGTTCATCTCTTTCTCTTCATTATCTTGCAAATGGAAGCCATGATTTTATGTTTGATGATTTCGATTGTTATGATGAATGTTGTAGGCTAAATAGATGTGATTCTAGGGTAAGGAAAGGATGGTTATGGCTAGGACTATGATAGGATGGACTTAGATTTGCCCTTGGATGAGTCACTTACTTGGACGTAGCCTCTGTTGGAGTCCACGGTTTGTTCTTGCCAAACCACGGCCGTGGACTTGGTAGAACAGCCCGTGATTCTCCCTGGTTCGATGGATCTAGCTTTAGATTGTTAGAATGTTGAAATCCTAGTGTTTGTTGAGTTAAATCTACCCTAGGGTGACCTAGTGTAGCAACTAAGTGTTAGAAGAGACTTACTCGGTGATTCTTACTCTTAGATTTCAACGATGACAAACCCTAGGTAGTGGTGAGCCTCATAAGCCGCCATTGGACTAAGTGTGCTAGGATAGTTGTTTAGGACTAACCCTTTCGAGACTTACCCGGTAAGGATAGGTTAGATCCCTAGGTAACAATCCGGTTTGTGTAGAATTCCATCCCTTAGATTCTTAGAGACTTACCCGGTGATGAGACCTTAGGGACGGACTAGTGGACCATGAGACCTATCCGGTGATTGATCCCAATCTAGAAACACTCGCTCCCAACATATCATAGTTAATCCAAGGATGATTAGATAGCTTGAGTCCTATGCCATAACCGGAACTTCCAATCCCTAGAATCCGCTTTTCTCTATTGATTCATATCTCGTGTTTAGCTTGTTTGTTTGTGTTGATTCGTTAGCTTAGTTGATTGTTTACTTTGCATCATTTGTGATCCTTGATTGATCACCTAAAAACCAACCAAAAACATTGAGGTTTTCATTTCTTTATTTCTTTCTCTTTTCTACAACCTAGATCTTCACTAAACTTAATCATAAATCGAATCAATCTCACCTTAGTCTTTGTGTTCAACCTCGGAATACTATCCCTACTACAAACGTCCCGTACACTGCGGGTTCGCTAGGAGTTAGGAGAAATATAACGAGTTTATAAATTTTAAAACCCATTGCGTATCACATCCTGAGCGTAACAAGTTTTTGGCGCCGTTGCCGGGGACTAGGTCTAGATTGAGTCTATTTTGTGATTGTTTTTAGTGTAGATCTTTCTTGTTGCTTTTGATCTCTCTTTGGTTTGTGTCTTTGCTTTTCAGGACATCTATTACTCTTTAGGTGTATGCGAAGATCTCGTGGCAAGGATTTAGCTCCATTCGATCCCGAACCGGAGAAAACCCTTAGATCTAGATCCAAGAGCATTAAAAAGGGAAAAGAGATGGCCGGAAGAGATCTCCAAGCTGAGTTGGATAAGGCTTTAGAGCAGATAAGGCTAAGAGATGAGCTCTTGGAGGAAGAAAGGAGACTTGCCAATGAGAGGCAAGAAGCAACTAGGAGGGAGATTGATGAGATTAGGCAAGCCCTTGTACAAGGAGAGCTTAATCGTCAACAACCTCCACCTCCTCCACCACAACCGTAGCCGGCGGCGAATATTAGGGTTGTGCCCATTGCAATTGAAGAGCCACAAACATTAGGGAGACGTATGGATCCGGCACAAAGAGCACACCGTCCGGATGTGAACTTAGGAGATCCCGCAACCCACAACTACGAGCTCCGCCCTCAAGTTCTACAAATGATCCGGCATAATCAATTTGGAGGGATGGAAGGAGAGTCTCCTCATCAACACTTGATGAACTATGAGATTTTGATGGAGACTCTTAGACCGCCAAGATTGGAGAGCAACAACCATAAGCTTAGGACTTTTTCCTTCTCTCTTAAGGATAAAGCCTTGGCTTGGTATCAATCTATTCCACAAGGGCGAATTAGTACTTGGGAGGAGATGACAACCGAGTTTTTGACTAAGTTCTTCCCACCTTCCAAGACTACCGAGTTAAGAGGGAAGATCAATGCCTTCGTGATGAAGGATAGAGAGAGTCTATTCAAGTCTTGGGAGAGGTTCAAGGATCTTATCCTAGATTGTCCACACCATGGTATACTAAAAATTGAGCTATTGGAGATCTACTTCAAAGGACTTGATGAAGATAGCCAATTCAAGCTTCAATCTCTTTCCGGTGGGACTTTCATGGAGAAGCATGTAGATGAAGCTTGGGAGTTTTTAGAGAAACAAGCTCTAGTGATTGAGAAATACTCCCATAGGAAGAGTGAAGGGAGAAAGGCGGGAGCATATGAGGTGAGTGAAGTCACCATGAGCAACTTCAAGCTTGACGCCATCAACAACGAGCTAAAGTCTTTGAGAGAGTTGTGTGCTACAACTTTGAAGAACCAAGCAACTCCTCAAGTGCAAGTGCAAGCTAATTTGTCTTCCAAGGAGGAAGATGTGAACTACATGGGAAGGGGCAATTACAACAACTACCAAGGCCCAAGGAACTTCAACAACAACCGGCAATTCAACAATTACCGGCCCAACCACAACCATCCCGGTTTTTCCTATTCTAACCCGGATGGAGCCTTGAACCCTCCCACTTCCACAAGCACAACTCCACCACTAAAAGCTTCACAAGAACCTCCACCCGGATTTACTCAACCTCCAAAGGATAGGACCGAAATGATGTTTGAGCAATTGCTTGGAAGGTTGAGTGGTCTTGAGAGCACCGTGACTTCCATCTCTAAGGCTCAAAAGGTGTTGGAAGCACAAGTGTTCCAAAAGGCGGGTGAAGCCCATAGAGATCCGGGAAAGCTTCCCGGAAGGACCGAAGACAACCCAAGAGGCCAAGTGTTGGCCATTACAACGAGGAGTGGGTTGAGTATGAAGGATCCTTTGCCCAAGGAAAATGCTAAGGGAAAACAAGTGGTGATAGAAGAAGAGATGTTGCAAGAAGATGGAGGCAAGAGCAAGGATGTTGAGCCAACTTATGTGGCACCGCCTCCATACAAGCCGCCACTACCGTTCCCTCAATCAAGAGCAAGGGCTCGTTTAGACAATCACTTTGGTAAATTCCTTGAACTTATGTCTAAATTGCATATTAACATTCCGTTCATGGATGCTATCTTAGGTATGCCGACATATGGCAAGTTCTTGAAGGAGATACTCTCCAACAAAAGGAAGTTAGAGGAGTATGGGGAAATAAGAATGACAAAGAGGTCCTCGGAATTGATCCAAACAATGAAGGAGGAGATGCCTCCTAAGCTAAGAGATCCGGGTTCCTTTTGTGTCCCAATTGGAGTGGGAGATGTAAAGTATGAAGCCCTTTGTGATCTTGGGGCAAGTGTAAGCATCATACCGCTTGCACTTTGCAACAAGGTTGGGCTAGGAGAGCCAAAACCGGTCAAGATGACCCTCTATATGGCGGACCGTTCAATCACTCACCCGGTTGGGATCTTAGAAGACATTCCGGTGCAACTAGGAAGGTTCTATGTGCCGATTGATTTTGTTGTCTTGGATATTCCGGCGGACTATCCGGTTCCCATCATCTTAGGAAGACCTTTCCTAGCCACTTCCGGATGCCTAGTGGATTGCAAGAATGGAGTTCTCTCCTTCAACATTGGAGAAGAGAACATCAAGTTCAAGTTGTCCACAATGATGAAAGGGCCAACCCTTGATGAGGATGTCTTCAACATAGTCGAGCAAGAGGAGTCTAGAGAAGTTGTGAGCTCGATCTTGATCAAGGACCCCTTGGAGAAGGTTCTTACCCTAAGTTTGATGGAGGAAGGTGTTGAGGAGGCTTGCAATGAAGAGATCAAGGCCTTGGAAGCACTAGAAAAGGAGACTAGAGTTGAAACTGAAGTTCACGACGGCATGCTCAGCATCTGTAAGTTCCACGGGCGTGGAATGACTTCCACGGCCGTAGAACTCTCTGGAAAGCTCCAACGTGCAAGCTTGGTGACTTCCACGGCCGTGGATGTGGAGCCAACCGTGGAGTTGGCCGTGGTTTCCCTAGAATCAGACCTCATTGATGATCAAGCTGCAAGGAGCCTTGGAGGGTCTTCATTTGCTTTGGATTCATCTCATCCAACGTTGTTTGGATCGTCTCCACTCGACAAAGGTCCTCCTAAACTTGAACTCAAACCCCTTCCCTCTCATTTGAAGTATGCTTTTCTTGGTGATAATTCTACATATCCAGTGATTGTGAATGCATGCTTGAATGATGGTGAACTTGCTAAGTTGTTGCATGAGCTAAGATTGCATAGGAAAGCCATTGGCTATACTATTGATGATTTAGTTGGCATTAAGCCCTCTTTGTGCATGCATAAGATATTGATGGAAGATGACCATAAACCCTATATTGAACATCAAAGAAGATTGAATCCTATAATGAAAGAGGTGGTTAAGAAAGAGATCATTAAGTTGCTAGATGCGGGAATTATCTACCCTATCTCGGATAGTAAGTGGGTTAGTCCCGTTCATGTAGTTCCTAAGAAGGGTGGGATGACCGTAGTGACTAATGAGAACAATGAACTAATCCCAACTAGGACGGTGACGGGATGGAGGATGTGCATTGACTATAGGAAATTGAACATGGCCTCTAGGAAAGATCACTTCCCTCTTCCTTTCATTGACCAAATGCTAGAGAGGTTAGCTCAACATTCTCACTTTTGCTACCTAGATGGCTATAGCGGATTCTTCCAAATCCCTATCCACCCCGATGACCAAGAGAAAACCACCTTTACATGTCCATGGGGAACTTTTGCATATAGGAGAATTCCATTTGGGTTGTGTAATGCACCCGCCACCTTCCAAAGGTGTATGATGGCTATCTTTTCGGAATATATTAAAAACATCATGGAAGTGTTTATGGATGACTTCTCTGTTTATGGTTCTTCCTTTGATAATTGCTTGGCTAACTTGTCATTAGTATTGAAAAGATGTGAGGAGACAAATCTTGTCTTGAATTGGGAAAAATGCCACTTCATGGTAAGTGAAGGCATTGTGTTGGGACACTTGGTGTCCAACCGTGACATTGAGGTTGATAGGGCCAAGATTGAAACGATAGAGAAGTTGCCACCACCTACCTCGGTGAAAGGGGTAAGGAGTTTCTTAGGGCATGCCGGTTTTTACCGAAGATTTATTAAAAACTTCTCTAAAATTTCTAAGCCTCTTACTAACCTACTAATGAAAGATGTTGAGTTTGTTTTTTCCAAGGATTGCCTTGAGGCTTTTTGTAGGTTGAAGAACGCTTTGATCTCCGCACCTATTATGCAACCTCCGGATTGGAGTTTACCGTTTGAGATCATGTGTGATGCAAGTGATGTAGCCGTTGGGCTGTTTTGGGGCAAAGGAAAGATGGGCGCACACATGCCATTTATTATGCTAGCAAGACGCTAGATGACGCCCAACTCAATTATGCTACCACCGAGAAGGAGTTGCTAGCGGTGGTGTATGTATTTGAAAATTTCCGCTCATATCTTGTTGGAGCGAAGGTCATAGTATATACGGATCATGCTGCGATCCGTTATCTCCTTACCAAGAAGGATGCAAAGCCTAGGTTGATTCGGTGGATCCTTCTTCTTCAAGAGTTTGATTTGGAAATCCGAGATAAGAAGGGATCCGAGAACTCCGTAGCGGATCACCTTAGTAGACTCCCACCATTAGAGCTCGAGAGAGATGACATCCCGATTGATGACTCATTCCGGGATGAGCAATTACAAATGGTGGAGGAATGCTTGTTCCAAGTGTCTAGAGGAAGTGAGCCATGGTATGCCGACATTGTGAACTATCTTGTGTGTGAGGAAGTGCCTCCCGGATTGACATATGCCCAAAGAAAGAAGTTCTTCAAGGATGTGAGGCACTACTATTGGAGTGAACCACTTTTGTTCAAGAGAGGGCCGGATGGAATGTTTAGAAGATGCATACCGGAGGATGAGGTGGAGAGTGTGATCCGCCATTGTCACTCCTTGCCATGTGGAGGGCATGCTAGCTCACACAAAACATGTGCGAAGGTGTTGCAATCGGGCTTCTTTTGGCCAAGTTTGTTCAAGGATGTGCAAGGCTTTGTGGTAGCTTGTGATGCTTGCCAAAGGACGGGCAACATCTCAAGGAGGAATGAGATGCCCTTGAACAACATACAAGAAGTGGAGATATTTGATGTATGGGGTGTGGACTTCATGGGATCATTCCCTTCTTCATGTGGTAACCTCTACATCCTATTGGCGGTTGACTATGTTTCAAGATGGGTGGAGGCAATCGCCTCTCCTACAAATGATGCCAAGGTTGTAGTGCAGTTCTTCAACCGAGTGATCTTTCCTAGGTTTGGAACACCAAGGGTGATCATTAGTGATGGAGGGAAGCACTTCACTAATAGGAACTTTGGGGCACTTTTGGCTAAGTATGGGGTGACTCATAAGGTGACAACACCTTACCATCCCCAAACTAGTGGCCAAGTGGAGATCTCCAACTGGGAGATAAAAGGGATACTTGAGAAGACGGTCTCTAGGACGAGAAAGGATTGGGCTATGAAGCTCGATGATGCCTTGTGGGCATATAGAACCGCTTTCAAGACACCAATTGGCACCACTCCTTACAAGCTAGTCTATGGCAAGTCTTGCCACCTTCCGGTAGAGATGGAGCATAGAGCTTATTGGGCCATTAAGTGGCTAAATTTTGACCTCAAGGAGGCGGGAGAAAAGAGGTTGCTTGACTTGAATGCCCTTGAGGAGATCTGGTTGGATGCTTATGAGAATGCCCGGATCTACAAGGAGAGAATCAAAAGGTGGCATGACAAACGCCTCATCCCGAAGGAGTTGAGTGAAGGCGACCTTGTCCTTCTCTTCAACTCAAGGCTGCGGCTTTTCCCCGAAAAGCTAAAATCAAGATGGACCGGGCCATATGTGGTGAAAAAGATCTTCCCCCATGGAGCTATTGAGATAGGAGGGGAGCATTGTGGAGATTTCAAGGTGAACGGGCACCGGTTGAAGAAGTATGTCCCGGGAGCTCCGGTGGATATGATTGCCCCACTTCACCTAGAATGAGACGCCTCCGAGTTTGGTCAAGCTAATGACCTTAAAGAAGCGCTTGGTGGGAGGCAACCCATTGACAACGTTTTCCCTTTTTCATTTTGTCTTTGTTTTTGATTTTTCTGTTTTTGTGTGTTTGGTGTGTTTTGTGTATGTGCTAGAGTCTTGGTAGCATTGGAAACCTTGCATAGCAAGTGAATGATGATGATGAACCCCTCATCGATTATGGGTGGAGCGGACGCGGAACTTGGACGGCTAGCGGTGCCTAGCGCGGGTCCCGGCGCCTTGATAAACACTTAGAGCTCTCTACCATTGTTGATAGGATCATCCAACATCAATTCCACTTAAGAAATCCCAAATACCATAGCAAACCATTTTTACATTGTGAGAACCTTCTTTCACTCTTCTTTACTTCATTTACACATTGGGGACAATGTGTTTCTAAGTATGGGGTGGGGTTCGCATGATCCTTTGCATGATGAGCATCTAGGGTAGTTTAATATTATCACATGTCTTGCATTGTATATACTCATTTCGAAAAATCCAAAAAAATCAGAAAATTTAAAATTTTTTGTGCTTTCTAGGCTTGGATATGACCCTAATGATGAATCTTGTCTTGTGGATTGGCTATGGATAGCTTTATGTGTTAAATTGATGAATGCATATGTGGACTTGAAGTACTTCCCTTGAATCCCATGAATGGATTGTGATCATGATGTTTGCCTAGAATGGATTGAGTATTGGAAGTCGAAATTACATGCTAGTTCTTGCACACCATCTAGGAATGAATGAGGCAATTCATCTCTCTCTTCTTCCCATCTTGATCATGATGTTTGAGCACCTCAATTGATATAAATTTGGCCTCTTTTGACCCATCCGGGAATAGGAGCATGTTAGTGTGTTGATGTGTGTGAAAAGCAAGTGTGGGGTGAAGATTTTGATGAAAGAATGCCATGAATAAAATGCTAAATTTGTTGTGAAAGTGTAGACAAAAATATAGGTTTGGGGACATTGGTTTAAATGACAAAGTAACTCGGCACACTTCACATAATCGGGTGTTGGTGCCTTGCCAAAGTCAAATAAACCGATAGCCCTAACGAGCTTTGGTATGTGTGCCCGGTGTGGATGCACCTCAAAAAATAGAAAAAGCCCGAGGATGGCTAATCACCAAGGTTTCGGCTTTTGTACACCAATGCCATTGTCTCAAAAATAAGTAGAAGAAAAAGAAAAGAAAGAAAAGATGGAGAAAATATACAGTTGAGGGAAGTTGATCGAGGACAAGATTGTGGAGTTATTTCCATTCCCGGATTAGCATCACATAGCCTAGAAAAATCCCCACCTAATCACAACGTTTCTTGGCCTTTTATTTCATAAGACCTTATGACCTATTTTCATGTTTGCAAGACTTAGTAATTTAGATTGGATATGCTCTTGATCATCTTGACTTCTTCATTTTTACATTTCATGCATGCTTTCGAGTCAAGTATAATTGTCTTTCCGTGCCTTCATTTATTTGATACATAATTGCTTATACATTGCCATGAAACATGACTATGAAGGTGATCCAATAGTGGAAGCACAAACCTAAAAAGATTTTGCCATTTTTCTGCATACATAAATCATGTCATCTCTTAGTCTATAGTTGGGAATTTGCTCGGGGACGAGCAAACCTTAAGTATGGGGTATTTTTGATAACACGATTTATGACTTAGGTTTAGGTAGTCATTTAGATAGATTTCCCACTCATTCATGCATGGTTTAGCACTAGATCACGACGTTTGCACTCAATTCACGTATTTTGTCGAGATAGACGTTTACACGGACTTTCGCATTGCTTTGTAGGTATTTTGGGAGATTTAGAAGCTTAAACGAAACGTTTGAGGATCGTTCATCAAGATGATACACCCTCGGACTCATTAGGATGCAAGCTAAGGGCTAAGGAGGACTCATGGAACCTTGCCAACACAAGCCATGCAGCAAATCAAAGCTTAATGAACCAAGGCAACGCTGAAGCACCAAACCACGGTTCACTGAAGGTCCACGGCCGTGGAACCAACCGTGGTTTGTGCCAGACGGTTGTGACAGCTGTGCCACGATCTCTTGGCCAGCTCTTGCAAAGTTGTAGTATAAAAGTGGTTCTGCATTGGCTGAGAGAGCATCTTCCATTCCACCATCCAATTCCATATTCACTACCACAACAAGAAGATTCTCTAAGGAGGGAAGCTACCATTGGAGGAGGAAGAAGAGCTCCATTGGAGAGGAAGGAGAAGAACACACCATTGTTAGACCTTGATAGCTTTTATAGTGAAGAATTTCGGAATCGATTTCTAGAGTTGTATGAACCATCTAAACCTTCTTTTGGAAGGGTTGTGAGTCATTTTAATCTTAATTTCAGCTTGATTTTGTTTACTTCACTTGTTCATCTCTTTCTCTTCATTATCTTGCAAATGGAAGCCATGATTTTATGTTTGATGATTTTGATTGTTATGATGAATGTTGTAGGCTAAATAGATGTGATTCTAGGGTAAGAAAAGGATAGTTATGGCTAGGACTATGATAGGATGGACTTAGATTTGCCCTTGGATGAGTCACTTACTTGGACGTAGCCTCTGTTGGAGTCCACGGTTTGTTCTTGCCAAACCACGGCCGTGGACTTGGTAGAACAGCCCGTGATTCTCCCTGGTTCGATGGATCTAGCTTTAGATTGTTAGAATGTTGAAATCCTAGTGTTTGTTGAGTTAAATCTACCCTAGGGTGACCTAGTGTAGCAACTAAGTGTTAGAAGAGACTTACCTGGTGATTCTTACTCTTAGATTTCAACGATGACAAACCCTAGGTAGTGGTGAGCCTCATAAGCCGCCATTGGACTAAGTGTGCTAGGATAGTTGTTTAGGACTAACCCTTTCGAGACTTACCCGGTAAGGATAGGTTAGATCCCTAGGTAACAATCCGGTTTGTGTAGAATTCCATCCCTTAGATTCTTAGAGACTTACCCGGTGATGAGACCTTAGGGACGGACTAGTGGACCATGAGACCTACCCGGTGATTGATCCCAATCTAGAAACACTCGCTCCCAACATATCATAGTTAATCCAAGGATGATTAGATAGCTTGAGTCCTATGTCATAACCGGAACTTCCAACCCCTAGAATCCGCTTTTCTCTATTGATTCATATCTCGTGTTTAGCTTGTTTGTTTGTTGATTCGTTAGCTTAGTTGATTGTTTACTTTGCATCATTTGTGATCCTTGATTGATCACCTAAAAACCAACCAAAAACATTGAGGTTTTCATTTCTTTATTTCTTTCTCTTTTCTACAACCTAGATCTTCACTAAACTTAATCATAAATCGAATCAATCTCACCTTAGTCTTTGTGTTCGACCTCGGAATACTATCCCTACTACAAACGTCCCGTACACTGCGGGTTTGCTAGGAGTTAGGAGAAATATAATGAGTTTATAAATTTTAAAACCCATTGCGTATCACATCCTGAGCGTAACATCATGTACACAAGTCTGTCATTTACACAAGGTTTGATTACACAAGTCTGTCATTAACACAATGTTAGGTTACATAAGTTCTTCATTTACACATGTTTTTGTTACATATGTCCGTCATTTACACAAGTTTTGGTCATACAAGTCTGTCATTTACGCATGGTTTGGTTACATAAGTCCGTCATTTACACATGGTTTGGTTACATAAGTCCTTCATTTACACAAGATTTGGTTACCCAAGTCCGTCATTTACACAAGGTCGTCATTTATACAAGTCCGTCATTTACACAAGTCTCTCATCAAAGTCTCTCTCATCAAAGCCTTGAACCTTTGGCCTCCCTCCGACTCCTCTCCGTGTTTGTAGTACCTTCTCCCAACGATATAGAGTTGTAGGTGGTTTTGACGGTTATAGGCGATGGTTGCGGCGTTTACGGTGGTTCCGGCAAGGTTTCCAGAGTCGTCTTTTCCGACGGTTGCAGACTCGCACTTCAAGTTGATCCTCGCATATCCGAGCAACCTTCAACAATGGCAGGGTTGGGTGGTCCTCGAAAGAGAAACCTTACTAGATCTGCATTCACTCGACGACACAGAGAAGACCAACCACACACATAAGCGAAAAGAGATGAAGCGCAAAATCAAAAGAGAAACCTTACCAGATCTGCGCTCAATTGAAGCCTTGTAGTCGCCTTCATCAATGGTGGCCTCGCCGTGCACACACCTTTCTTCGATCTAGTTATCGTCTCCGACCAGACGGTTTCATGCGATTCTGAGCAATTTTTTCAAATACAGAAGCAGACGGACTTTTGGCGAGATGACCGACTGCCAAAAACCCTAACTAGGCGATTGAAGTGATTTTATAGGGGTTACCAAAATTTTGTTAACCGATTTCCTTATTTTTAGAATAATTAATATATTCTAAAATTTAATTATCTCTCCTTAAAATCGGAAGTGCCTAATAAAGATAATCTTAATATCTAATTTACCTTTTAGCATAATTAATACTCCCTCTGATCAACAAAAACTGACGTTAAAGATATTGTCACACATATTAAGAACATTAATTACAATTCCAAATTACTTCATAATTACTAATCTCTTCACTTTCCATTTAAAAATTGTCAGCAGATATTGAGAAAAAAAAAGAAGAACGCATGCTTTTCCATTAACTGTTACTTGAAGATGACCCTCCAAATTACTTCATAATTACTAATCTCTTCACTTTGTATGGTGAGTGTACGTGGTTAATGGGAGGAGATGAAGGGGAATAATTAATTTAATGGGTGTTAATTTTGAGAGAGTAATTAAAATTGTGGGTATTAATTTTAAAATAGAGGTACAACGTCACTTTTTTTTGATCAAAATTTATAGCTTTTAACGTCAGTTTTTGTTGATCAGAGGGAGTATATTTTAATAATTAATTATCTCCTTAAAATAGGCAACCGCCTAATAAAGATCATCTTAATATCTAATTTACCTTTTTAACATAATTAATATATTTTAATAATTAATTATCTCTCCTTAAAATCGGCAGCTACCTAATAAAGATCATCTTAATATCTACTTTACCTTTAGCATAATTAATATATTATAATAATTAGTTATCTCTCCTTAAAATTTTTAATTGCATAATAAAAATCATCTTAAAATCTAATTTACCTTTTTGTAAAAATTGTTAAATATTAGAGGCCTATTTTAAATCTTAGATACAAAAATAGCTTGTATACACCAATTATCTCAAAAAATTAGGGTAAAAACAATAAAAAAGGATTTAAAGGCATTCGAAAATTCAAAACTAAGCATTCATATGCTCCGTGCATGCGTTGAGATACGTGTAAATACAAATTTCACTTGGTAGACCCCGTGTGAGAATTGTTTCCACACTATGACCCATTGGGAGAACTGTATTTTCACACTGAGTGTTAAGTGTAGATTTGTTTTTCCACGTTGAGTACTAATGTTAGTTTTTTCACCTTATCGAAGGGCCTATGGACTCTAAATAAGTTTTTGCATCAAATACATACACGATGGCCAAATTAAACGTGATAAGGCACGTCTCGTTGTGTTAGGAAACCACCAAGAGGAAGGCATTGAGATTTCGGATCCAAAACTCTCTCTTCAATCTATTAATTCTTCATTGGCTTCAAGTTAAACTTTATATTGTACATTGTGTCATTATTTAGTAAATAACATGCTTTGCTAAGCCTTATGGTCGAGGCTCGACTCTAGAAGCTAAGAAAATATATACAACACATATTATCAGGAAAATAGTCATACATATAAAAGGGTGCTTGAAGTTATATGTATATAACAAACGTACATTTTTATGCTTTCTTAAGCCTTATTATGATGCATTTACATACTTTGATCAGTTTCTTCTATTTTGACTACGCCGCCTCTGATAGAGCATGATAAATCCTTGTATTTTGAGGATCAACGTAGCAAGCCAATTAGGGGTCTTTTGCCAAAAGATCAAGTATCCCCAAACAAAACCGACAAAAATCCCACATCCATATCCCATCAAAGCAATCTCCCACACATACACACCCGATGATTCATTGTTGTTCCCTTCAGGCGCCGCCGAGCTTGGGACTTTGTCATGTTTCCCACATTTCTTCAACAGAAATTCACCACACAGCCCAGGATTCCCGAGATACGAATCGTCTAAGAATGTGTTAAACTGTTTGCCTATTGGCACAGGTCCAACTAGATTATTTTCCGAGACATTAAAAAACTGAAGAGAGTTGAGATTTACCAACTCGCCAGGGATTTTCCCGTCTAGCTTGTTGGAAGACAAATCCAAAGATTCCAGCAGTGTCAAATTTCCAAGGGACGGCGGGATGTTACCAGTGAAGTTGTTATGAGCTAGATTTAGCCACCGCATGGAGACAAGGTATCCAATGGCATCAGGGATGGGTCCTTCCAGAAGGTTATCAGATGCATCTATCAGTACCAAATCAAGGCTGATTTTATCCAGTTGACGATCCAATCCTTTAAACCGTGCAATTATGGAACTGTAGTAAAAGTTCTGATGTTCGTACGGTGGCTGGTATGGGGCGTTAGCAATCACCTGCATTGCTTGAAAGCTTGTCAATAGATCAGTTGGTAGCTCACCGGTGAAATAATTATTTGAGATGTCAAGAATTTGCAAGTTCAAGAATATGGACATCGGCCCATCCGGGTTGAACAGATGACCATGCAGATTATTTGATCCCAAGATAAGTACTTCCAAATCTGTAAGTTCAACTAGCCAGTGAGGGAAGGTACCAGTGAGCTTGTTTTTTCCTAGATCAATGAACTGTACATTAGTACAGTTATTCAATGATTGTGGTATTGTCCCTTCCAATAGGTTGTCACTCAAGCTAAGAGTGGATAATGATATGCAATCTTCAAAGATAAGGGATGGAATTACACCGTGGAGTTGGTTTCCCATGAGGTCCAGTAGAAACATAGAGTTGCTCATGGGGTAAGACAAACAGTTGGGGATGGTGCCGGTGAAGTTGTTGTGAGATAAGTCGAGTACTTGAAGAGAAACAAGATCACACAAGAAAGGAGGAAGCTCTCCAGTAAAGCGGTTGTTTGAAGCCCAGAGATAGGTAATGGAAGGAGATGGGACAGGAATAGCTCCTTTAAACATGTTTGAGCGAATATCAATGGTATCTATCTTTTGCCATGGAAAATGAATCAATGTACCAGTTAGGAAGTTAAAAGAAAGGTCCAAGGTTTCCAAAGAAGTCTTGCTTATCTCAAACACCCATTCCGGCACCTCACCGCGGATATCATTTTGGGAGAGCGTCAACATTGTAAGATTATCCCGCCCTTTTAGGAAGCCTGGAAAGTGACTGAGGTTGCAAGACTCCAATTGTACATACTGTAAGTTAGGCCATGAAGTGACTGACTCAGCGCCTAGGTCGTCAACGACAGACAGATTGTTACCTCCCAGACCAAGGTAGTTCAAGCTTGGAAGCTTGTACAGCTTGCTTAGTGGGATGGTTCCCCTCAGTTTGTTCCATATAAGGATCAAGTCTTGGAGACTACGGAGCTCGAAAACAGCCTCTGGGATACGCCCTTGGAGCTGGTTATCATGAGCCTTGAATCCCAACAACGATGAGCTGGCATTGACGAATTGATCTATCCCCGTGAAGAGATTGTCGTATAGGTACAAAATCTTGAGTGATGGTAGAGCGAACACCCAGGCTGGTATTTTCCCGGTCATCAAGTTAATGGCTACATTGAGACTGGAAAGTCGGGATAGAGTCGTCATGTTCACCGATGTGGGTAGAGAGCCGGCCAAGTTGTAATTGAGGTTGACCTTTATCTTTTCAGTGACGTTCCACGTCCAACTGGGAAGACGGCCGTGAAATCTACATCCGGCTATGTTGAATGATCGCAAGGAAGAGGAGTTTGATGAACCTCCGATGGAATTAGGCAACTCGCCTTCAAAGTCGCAGTCCTGGAAGTCGACTTTCTCGAGTGGGCTTCTCCACTGCGCCATGGAAAAGTCACCATGCATGTAACTATTGCCGCCAAGCTCGAGAACACGCAACTCTGGCAAGCTTAGAACACCAGTTACCGGGAATTCGCCTTGCAGGTCACAACTCGTCAAGCTTAGAGATGTCAATTTTGAGAGATTCGCGATCATTGGAGGAAATTCCGTACCGATGATGACGTTCGAAAGATTAAGCTCTCTCAAATTCGTGAGATTAGCAACGATCGCCTTGAAATCGGACATATTGACAGAAAGTCCAGATAAGTCAAGGGTGGTTAGCCGAGAGAGCCAGCCGATTTCCCGCGGCACATCACCGTTGAATCCTGAGTAAGAGAGGTTCAAGTACTTGAGATCGGAAAGTCGACCGAAACCTGGCGAGATCCGTGCATCGGAGAAGTTGTTGAAGGCAAGGTTGATGTGGTGCAGGTGGCGGAGACGGAAAAGCGAGCTGACGGAGAGAAAGCTGCCGGTGAGGAGGTTGCAGCTGAGGTCTAGGTCTGTGACGTGACCTGATGAGGGGTCACAGCTGATTCCATCCCAATAGCAACAGTCGTTATTGTAGCTGCCATTTCCCCAAGACTGGATCTTTGGATAAGCACCTTCACAGTCATCGAAATTGGAGGAATCACTGATTGTGAGTGCCGTCTTGAATGCGAGCAAAGCTGCGTGTTCATCGTTGCGGCATAACGCGGCAGCGTATCCTGGGGATGCAAGCATGAGTAGCTGGATGATCATTAACAACATGTTCTTACTATTAGGCACTAAGGGGGTGGGATAATATTATTTCAGAAGAAGGGTTCAATCCCGTAGATATACGCCCTTGCAACAGGAAGATTAATTGTGATTGATAAATATCGTAGGAGACAGCTCACTTGTACTAATTTTAATTGAAACTTTATTAAAGTTAAAGTAATAACCATTTTATATTTAAAACTAATAATCATTTTTTATATTTAAATGCAGACTCTACGAGTCAAATATATGTACTACCTCCGATCAAAAATAACTGTTATTTTAGCCTTTGACACATTTTTTAAGAAAAATATTAAATAACATAGATTTTGTAAAGTTTTTCTAAATCTTATCACATATTTAATATTCAACCTTCTTTTAAACCAATAAGAAATATTTTAGAACTAAAATTAATCATTTACACCAATTTTCAAGAACATTTCTTATAATTATTGTTCATTTATTGGCCTAGAAAACTTAAAACGACAGATAATTTTGATCAAATTTCTAATGCTAAAACGACACTTATTTTTGATCGGAGGGAGTATAATTTATGCACTAATTTAGGTTTTAAATGCATCAAATATGCATTAACTACAATACTAAATGCCAATCATTAAACAATGTGAATCGGTCAATCACTAATCAATATTATAAGGGGTACAAATATTATGGCCCAACTAATTAAAAACACATCATCATTTTCTTCAACTACTCCACTAAATTAACTATCCCAACACCATAGTCATACACAAGGACGACCTAGGAGGCCGGGGAAGACCTTGCGTTTTAAGATTATCGGGTTAGAAAAATGGGTTGTTTCTATTTTATATATATATATATATATATATATATATATATATATATATATATATATATATATATATTGATTATAATGTAAACAACTTTTACCATGTAAAATGAGAACAACCTCTATCTGTTAGATCGTTAAATGAATGACTGAGATTATGCGATATTAAAGAAAAAAAAATCGTGTTATTAATGAAAGAAATATTCGCCGGACCCGACTCAATATATTCGGCAGTATAGACACATATATTTAGCGGTATAGTCACGTATATTCGGTGTTTACATGTTCACGTGGTAAGAGAAGTTTACCTATGAGTTTTATATATATATATATATATATATATATATATATATATATATATATATATATATATATATATGGTTAGATCAAATAAGAACATATCTTTAACGTCGGTTTAAACAATCAACGTTGATGATTTAACTTATTTAAATGATAAGGGTGCATTTTCTTTATTATGATATATAATTAAGGCGTTAATGATATTGCTAACAAGGAAATAAAATATTTCTTTTTTCATTTAAACGTGCACCTTCTGAACTCGATTTCATTTTGCATGTGAACGAGTATATATCAAAATATATACTGTAATATGAGTACATAAATTAAATAAAAATAATTTTAAAAACAAATATTATCACTTTTAAACATGTCTATGTATAAACGTGCACGAGTGTGTAAATAAAAAAATACTACACAATTCCATTTGTAAATAAAATAATTTTAAAAACAAATATATACTGTAATTGAGTATTTATGAATAAATACTTTTTATTAAAAATAAAAGATGAGTGTATAAATCAAACATACAACACGAGTGTATAAATAACTATTTCATGTACGTATATTTGAATGATAGAAATAAGGGGCGATCTAGATTGAGGAGAAACTTCAACTATTTCTTTTTAATTTTTCGAGTTGGATTAAATGTAGGACTTGAGCGGCGGAAGCTTATAAATGGTTACGGAAGCGCACGGTTGATCCCATCTAGGTAGATCGAATCATCTACGAAATGGAGTAGATAGAGTTGATCCTTCAAAAGGATCCTCGAGTATGAAGGTTTTGATCAAAGACTAGATCCAAGGTAGAACTTTAAGAGGGTGGAAGCAGAAGTGATGCTCAAACCAAGTAAGAGGATTTTTCTTCGCAATACTTGGATTCAACTTAGACATGATTTACAAATGATCCAAGCATCCTCTTATATAGTGGATGTGACCATTCAAAGAGTCCGGAATTAAATGACGGAAATTAAAGCCAAAATTAATGTTCCGAAAATGAAAAACCTAAAATATGAAAGGTCGGAATTTAAGTCACGGAATTAAGTTCCGCAAAAACTCTGAATCGGGCGGCTTAAACTTGTAGTACATGTTGATGGTCTCGCCGGTGAGTTTGTCCACCATGTCGTCTAACCTTGTGACATTGTACATCGGGGGCATGCCGAAAAGAAGCAAGGTAAGCCAGTAAATAAGTTATTAGGCATAACAAAGTCAAACCTCGGGTCAGCTGGCTCGAATTTGTAGTCAAACAACATAATTGTGCCATTGTCGAGGTTGATGGCTTCTTCTTAGTTCTCTTCAAAGGACTCACCATACACCGGGTTGAGAACTTTAATTGGGAGTACCGGGGTGCAATCTGTATTGACGATATCACCCTCGTCCATGACTTCGTCACACGATGGTTTGACCACCAACTCACACCTTGGTTGTGACACCGCTTGAGGTTCTTTTGTTGGGCGGAGTCGGCGGACGTCATGTGGGCAAGTATTGTCGCCCTTATAACTTATGTCTCATGATTTAGAGCGGCATTTTCTTTTGCTAAGACGGCATCACGTTGTTGGCATTCATGTGGATACCATTAATGCCCATGGATAGTCACTTTGGGCCTTGGTGGATTAGGAGGAGGCAACCACTCCTCTTCCTCAAAATATTCTCTTTGTCGGCCGTGTGAATACCGTCGGTACACCCTTGTGGATTATTCGGAATTTGGTGGATATGGAGGGGGCAACTATTCCTCATCCTCATCAAAGGAATCTTCATCGTCATCGATCAAGAAGAACGATGAAGCATACTTGAAGAATACTGAAGAACAATGAAGAACTTCGAAGAACACCGAAGAAAACTTGAAGAACTTTGAAGAACACCAAAGAGGAAAAGAAAATTGTAATGAACAATCAAGAACACAAGTGAAGAACTTGACCTCGATCCCGAGCTCTAATACCAATGATAGAAATAGGGGTGATCTAGATCGAGGAGAAATTTTAACTTCTTCTTCTTGATCGTTCGAGTTAGATTAAACGTAGAACTTGAGCGGTGAAAGCATGTTGAAAAGATGGAACGGCAAGCCGGGAGGTAAGTTAGAGGACATATTGAAGACAAAACTCGAATTGGACGGCAAAAATTTGTTTTCCATTAACATAACGGCGTTGTTGCCGGGGTTGACATCTTCTTCACTCTTAATGATGGTTTCGTCTTTGTCATCTTCAAAGAACTTTCCATGTAACGGATTGACCCATTGAATTGGAATTACCGGGGCAACCTTTTTAATGATGATATTTCCATCTTCTTCTTTACCCTCATAATTTAATGGGCTCACAAAGTGAATTGGAACTGTCGGTGTGCATTCTTTAATTACGGCGTTGCCCACGTCTTTGACTTCGTCACACAACGGTTCTTCTTGTTGGACGGACGTCGTTTTGGCAAGAAGTCGTACCCTCAAAATTTCTAACTCACGCTTTAGAGTATCATTTGTTTCCTTGAGCATAACATACTCCTCTGGGGACAAGCACGCCGTCGGGGGCAACGTTGACAACTTGCTCATAATTGGCACACCGTCTTGAAGCAACATAGGTATCCTCAAAATCAGCTTGTCGTTGTGGATACCGTTGGTGCCCGTCCATGGTATAAGTCGGCCTTGGTGGGTCCGGTGGAGGCAACCACTCCTCGTTCTCAATATGGGAACGCCAACGGTTTTATTGATACCGCCAGTGCCCATGTGCGGCCGCTTTGAGCTTTAGTTTGTAGGGAGAAGGCAACCACTCTCCATACAAATCAAACGGATCATTATCGTCATAGAACATGATGAACAATGAAGAACACTTGAAGAACATTGAAGACCAATGAAGAACTCCGAAGAGCTTCTAATACCAATGATAGAAATAAGGGGCGATATAGATCGAGGAGAAACTTCAACTACTTCTTCTTGATCGTTCGAGTTGGATTGAACATAGGACTTGAGCGGAGGAAGCTTAGAAATGGATGCGGAATCGTACGGTCAATCCGATCTAGGTAGATCGACTCATCTACCAAATGGAGTAGATAGAGTTGATCCTTCGAAAGGATCCTCGAGTATGAAGGTTTGAATCAAAGACTAGATCCAAGATAGAACTTTAAGAGGGTGGAATGAGAGGTGATGTCCAAACCAAGTAAGAGGATTTTCCTTCTCAATACTAGGATTTAACTTAGACATGATTTACAAATGAGTCAAGCATCCCCTTACATAGTGGATGTGGCCACACAATGAGTCGAAAATTAAATGATGGAAATTAAAGCTCCGAAAACGAAAAGCCTAAAACATGAAAGTTCGGAATTTAAGTTACGGAATTAAGTTCCGGAATTAAAGTTCTGAATATAAAAAGTCTATTATTAAATAGCTGAAATATTTAATATGTCTTCAAAATGGGCAAGCTCCAATTACCGGGTCCTTCTAGCCGGAAACACGGATGATATCTCCATCCAGAGGCGTATCAAGTGGCCTAGTCTGCTACAAGTGAAGCAAGTCACTAGTTCCCTTGGACACTCAGGTCGTATGTGTCCAAAGCCTCCGTAGTTGATTTACAGATGTTTGTACAGACGATGGGTACCCCGAGCGTCCTTGTGTCTAGCTTCACCCGTACCTTGACGCTCTATCACCAACACTGGTCTACTTTGTCCTATGTCTCTTCTCAGACCCTCCGGTCTGAGCAGCCCTTTAATGTCTGGGTCGATCTCTCTCGTATGTTTGAGGCTCGATCTTGATAGTCTATGAGGGAGTCACAACAAAAACCTTCCATATACGCACGGGAACCCTCCCTTAATATGCGGGAGAGCAAGTAATGTTGGTCCTCTAGAGCTGCAGCTGGACCCAACAATATCAATTCATTTAGGAACTTCCTGATGGCTTTGGATACAAGAATATCCTCATAGTCAACCTCTACAAAATTCTATAGCTTCTCACTCTTTAGTGCGGCAGAGCAGAAACGCTCCCTGATGAGAATCCTCATCTAATCATATCATGTGACTCGTCCACGGATGGTCCTCCACCAATACTGGGCTAGATATCGAAACAAAGTCTGCACCAACTCCACACGTTTATCCTTGGGATATCGGATCGACTCCAATGTTGTGTCCACATGCCTAATCCAGTGCTCCACCTCTAGTCCTACCTTTCCGTCAAAAAGGGTACTCCCTTCTAGTGAAAAGTATTCAACGAGGAATCCGGTCTCGGTGCCCTTGGCTCCTCCTAAGTCCTAGCAACCTCAGCTCCTCGTGCCAGTACAACTAGCACCTGTGTCGCTCCTTGTGATACCTCAGATGATCTCACAGGCGCCGGTGGATCTAGGGCACGTCTACCTGCCCCCTCCACCTAGCGAACATACGCTTTGAACTCAACATCTCCCATCCAGATACGATATGTCTCATTTGGTTGTGCCGCATGGGCTCTCGGTCTAGTTGTCATCACGTTCCTAGCCTCGGGAACTACACTCTCAGCAACCTCCTCGACTCTAACTTTCGCCTCTACCAGATCAACAATTGGGACTCGACCCCGACCTCTCGCTATTGAAGGTCTACCAGCTCGTCCACATCCTAGGACTATATGAGAAAGAGGTGGTCTACCTCTACCTCGTCCTATAGCAGATGTCACTCTAGTACGAGCCATCTGCGGTGTAAGCATAACTAATATATAAGGCCAAGCTAATACTATTATAAGAATCAAATCCAGAATAATAACTACAATCCAACATACAAACTAAGCTGCCGAGATTCGTGGAAGGAGTAATGGTTTCTTGTACATTCTATCCCAAACCGACTTTGTACATTGTTTAAAACAAAATTTCTTTTGAAAAATTTAGACCCCTTTTGGGTTCTGTTTATTTATTTATTCGGCCTTTGGAAAAGATTGTGAGTGCCATTGCTGTCAACCTAAGGCTCTAATACCATGTTTGTAACACCCTAAATTCATAAGACTCACAATCGAGTATCAAAACTATACAACCATGCATTTGTACATACAAACCCCGTAACATATCCTACATGTACGGAAACTCTCGGTTGATCAGTCCTACCATATCACTCTATAGTCTTCCTATCTTGCAAAAGCATCTATAACACGATATAAACTGTTAGTTGACTATTCATATATAAGAGTAATACATAAGCACAAACACATATCATAAGTATAGTAAATACAAAGCATGATGTAACACCCCGAATCTGCAAGACTCGGGGCGCTAATGGGCTAGGATCTCACAATGGATCCTGACCCTAGCCTGACAACAAGTTCACTGGATCTTACAACAAGGCACAAATAGATATAAAACCAAATACATAAATTTGTATAAATATACACATCCAAAAGGTATACAAAACACGACTACTACAAAACGGCAATATCAATACATAGGTGTACAAAACATCCCCAAAACCCACACACGACCTAGTGTACGGAAGCCCTCGGTTGATCACCCATCTGGCTCACTCTGTAGTCTTCCTATCCTGCAAAATAACTACAGCACGGTGTATTAAATCGTAAACTAACAGATCATGAATAAGAATAACAGTAATGACACATACCATCACATCAACACATCACAATATGTAATGCTCACATCAAAACCGTTTATTATCTTCATTACGTTATACCATTACTAATTCAACTTATTTTGTTACACGAGAATCTCCTGAAACTCGCCTCCGCTTCCGTTTGCCGACATGATTAGATCAATATTATCCGTTACCTGTGGGCTTGGGTCGCAAGAGCACCTCCTAGTCACCTGTAGAACTAGACAAGTGGTCACGAACCGTTATAATACACTTGGGCCATTTAAATATACACATATGGTCGTCCAAGTCCGGTTTAGGTTATAAATGCAACATTCATATGCACAAGCACCACTATCACAATCATTCAGATCCATAATCGCTAACTAAGTAAGTCTCATGGACTTACCTGTCCCATACGTAAACTTGTTATCAAGTTACAGTTTCCCCACGAGGAAACCATCAGTGCCTGCATCAGCAAGGCACACACAAATATCAATCACTATCCACAGGCTAGGAGATTCCACCTCCTAGTTTTCAAGATCTCGCAAGATCATAACCATATAACAATCCACAATATCAATATCTTCAAAGATCATAGCTATCAATCCATAAACTCAACATCTCACAATTCCTTAAACCTATCAAGATATCATCTAATCAACATTCCTCAATCTCAATTTTAATTCTAATAAATTAACCTTTAATCAATTAAATTAACTTTCACCAGAATAACGTTTTGCCCGCAAGCAATTTCTGAACTCCCTGTCATCAGATTTCATCAAACAGACAACCCATAATCCCCAGAATAATATAACGAGCATAATGGAATTTCCAAATATCCATTTTGACAAGTCTAAGGTCAATTTAGGCCAAATCGCAATACGGAAAATGAATAAATTCAAAACTTATTCGTTACTAACCCGATTGACGATTTGAAAGAAGATTCGGAACCACAATGACGCATGCTATTCTCGAATAACATCAAATTCACAGGAATCGAAGCGGCGGAACTGGCCTAGTGACATGTATGCTCGACCAGGACTTTAGTTGTTCGGAAATGCAAAAACTCGGTACCACAATGAAGAGAATGAAGAGAGGAATCCAAAAACTCAAAAATGGATTTGAAATTGGATTTGAAACCGAGTGTAGATCTGAGTTTGAAATGATAGAATATGGGCGATCTAGATCGAGGAGAAACTTCAACTACTTCTTCTTGATCGTTCGAATGGATCAAACTATGAATTTCGGTGCAGAAGCGATTGGTTGATCCTTCAAAAGGATCCTCGAGATGAAGGCTTGAATCAAAGACTAGATCCAAGATAGAACTTTAAGAGGGTGGGAGAAGAAGGTGATGCCTAAACTAAGTAAGAGGGTTTTGCTTCTCAATACTTAGTATTCAACTTAGACATATCTTTTACAAATGAGCCAAACCATCCTTATATAGTGGATGGAGGCCATACAAAGAGTCCAAATATAAATGACGGAATTAAAGTCGGAATTAAGTTCCGAATATGAAAAGCCTAAAATATGAAAGGTCGGAATTTAATTCACGGAATTAAGTTCCGGAATTAAAGTTCCGAATATGAAAAGACTTATTATTAAATAGTCGAATAATAATAAACGTCTTCAAAATGGTGCGGGTCCTTCAAACCGGAAACACGGATGGCAATGCCATCCGAGGGCGTATTGTTCGCTCCAAACGGTGTGTGCAAGCTTTAAATTTATAATCCTAGACGTAAGCTTAAAACAAGGATGCGAACCCGCAGTGTACGGGTCAATCGTAGTAAAAAGCAAGGAATTCCAGGGGTCGATCACAAGGACTTAGTGAAACAAAGTCCAATTACAGTATGCTTAAGCAATCACTAACCACAAAGCAATTAAGACAATCAAAGATGATATAGAAGTCAATAAAGGAAATATGCAATTCTAGGGATTAAAGCATCTAGTTGTGGTTCCAACTCAAGATCTAAAGATAAGCGGACAAAGCCGAGGTTTTTGCATAGGGAAGGTGTTACTAAAGTGGAATAGATCACCGGGTAAGTCTCACTACTCACTAATCCTAAACCGTAACTCCTATTACCGGGTAAGTCTCAAGGAATTAAGATAAAGAACTATAACCTTAAACTAACACACCATCAAAGGGAATAGAATCAACCTTTACCGGGTAAGTCTCAGGCTAACTCACAAAGATGGGATGAAAGCACACTCAAACCCCAATAAAGGATAAACCTTTATTACCTACACTTATGATCTTAGGTAAACAAACAAAGGAATTACCGGGTAAGTCTCATCCTAAGCTTGCATTGGACCAGGGAAGGTGTAATAAGGATAGGATTTGGCAAACTCTAACACTTAACTCTCAGTTTCGGATCAGATAAGTCACCTCGGTCAGAAGAATTCCACCCCGGCCGAGATGTTCATCGACTGAGCGAGATGCTTAGGGTTAAGGTTAAAGACTCGAACTTTCAGGGTCCTACTGTGATTAAGATCATTCTATCATTGTTTTTCCCACAACCTTCAGCCAATCACCCTAGAATTACACAAAGAGATTAGCCACTCATCATCATGAAAGTATTAATCAAGTATATGGGAAGAAAGTGAATATTTGAACAAGAAGAATTTAATGAAAAGACTTCAATAACTGAATCAAATATCACAACAAAGCATTCCTTGGATAGAAATCCAACCAGGCAAGACAACAAGGAAGGGAATCTAAGATAATCTTACAAAAACCCTTCAAAAGCTATAAAAGCTACAATCTTCCTTCTTCAACCTTCAAAAAGGTTCTTCAAATCTCCCAACTGGAGTATGGCTGCTGCGATGTAGTAGGTGTAAAGCAAGGTGATAGCGGATGTCTTCTAGCTGTATGCAGGTTGTTGGATTTGTGGAAATCCAACCCTTTTTATAGGAAAATTACTCCCCAAGGATATAATATCTTAGAAAGATCTCTTCCCATAAAAATAGGTAAAATATATCATCTATCATATGTTCTTCCTTCCAGGAGCCAAACCCAAAAATATAAGATCTCTTTCCAAAGATAAAAGATATCAGCCAAGAATAAAATATTCTCGCCGCGTCCCAGGTGTTCGCCTCGGTCGAGTCGACTTCTTTGGATCACCTCGGTCGAGGTGAATCTGTTGTCAACCGAGGTGAGTCACAACTGAATGTGAAATCTCTCAAATCTGGTCCAAAGTGAATCTTTAATCCATGGCTATGCTTCCTGGAGGGTTCCTTATGTTCCTGAATGTAGCTCCAATGACTCCATAGCTCCTTTTGCTCCTTTTTGATGCAAAACGTGCCATTTTACCTACGATTACAACAAAACTAGGTGTAGACCTCGATTCCCGTAAATGTATATGAAATGGTAATATAATCACATATAATACATACAAACATGCAGATTATTGAAGATAAAACGTCCAAACAAACCCCAAAATATAGACTATAATTCATGCTATCAAAATACCCCATACTTAGCCCTTGCTTGTCCCCAAGCAAGTTCCGCATATAAAAGACAAGATAGAATGGATTAATAGTCAAGAAAATCAATGAAAAGTCTTTCAAAACATTTTTATAGTGTGCAACAATCATAGATCACTCTAAGAGAATACTTCATGGAATTTAAAATCAAAATATGATCAAAACATTTTATAAGTATAAGAAAGTTGTTCATCTTTGCATAAAATCATAGAATGCATAATAAGTTATAATCATCGAAATTAATCATGCATAATCCAGTTTAAACCGCTAAGTCAATCAACAAGCTCGAGGTCTCAAGGGCTTCCCAAAAGAAAGGTCAAGAAACGTGTAGGGTAGGGATGTATGTAAGGTAATGTGGTGCTAGAATCCGGGAAAAGGATATACTTCACTTTCACTTTGACTTTCAACATCTTCCACCAATAAGCTTTGCTTATTTCACACTTTTTCTTTTTTACTTTACTTTTTGGGATGCATGGATAGAGGTGCACAATAACCGAAGCCTAGGAAATCAGCAATCATCAATTTCTTGAGATGCATCAAACCCTTGATGCACATACCATGACCCGTTAGGAATATCGCTCAATCCGACTTTGGCAAGACACAAACACCCGGCTATGTGAATGGTGCCGAGTTACTCATCATCATGATTGACTTTCCCAAACCTATTATTACTTTCTAACACTTTAACTTCCAGCCAACCTCTCAACTTTAACTTCACTTGCTTTCGCCACTTCGCTTGCTTCCAAATTCCCGGATAGGTAAAGGGAGGCAAAATGTATATGAGGGGCTAAGCATGATTAAGAAGAAGAAGAGAGAAGAATGAATTGCCTTGGTCTTTCCAGGAAGAAAGTGAGAGAACTTATCTTGCGGTGTCAACCTTCAAATTCAACATAATTTAGACAAAACAAAGTATTAAACATGCCAAAAATTTCAAACAAAGCATTTAGCAACTTAAACATATTATAAAACCTTTCAAACACATAAAGATTTCAAAACCAGTCAGTAAGCAAGATCTTCACTGAGATCATATCCAGATAAGAAGCACAAAAATCGTTTCGAAAACTCTCAGTTAACCTACCTCGTTCGAGGTGTTCTTATGTCAACCGAGGTGAAACACCTCGTTCGGCCAGAACTCCACCGGTCGAGGTCAAAATTTTTTTTTTTAAAACCAGTTTTCTTTCAGTTTCGACGTTTTTCTCAATCAAATAACCTGTAAGTATGCATGCAGTCTCAGATAAACACATAGATGCAAAAGTGAAGCATAAGTATGAATAAATATCCGGTCAAATAAAGTCATACATCACATAAACACCCCATACTTAGGACACACTGTCCCAGTGGGTCAAAATAAGTCTAAGGAATAAAATACTCACCGGATAATAAGCTGAACTGCATAAAAATAAGAAAGAAAATCTTGCAGCTCTCAATAATCCTGATCCGGTGGTGGTGGTGGTGGTGGCACATATGGATACTGGGATGGGTCAAATGGATAACCCATAGCCTGCTGAAACTAGATCTCCATCATCCTGCGCTGATAGTGCTGTCCCTCGAGCATCTGATGAGTCCAGCTGTCAATCTGTCGGTGCTGGGCAGCAAATCTCTCATGCATGTCCACAATGAGGGCAGCATACGAGTCTATCATCTGATCCGTCAGATCATCGATCCGACGGTGAGCTTCTAGATCTCTGTGTCGGCGTGCTCTACGCCTAGCATGTCTCAATGGTGATGCAGCAGGTGTAGGCTCAGCCTCAGTGTCATCATCCAGATCTATGACCGGCGCACTGGGTCCAACAGTATCTGTCCCTGTATCCATTGGGACTCCATCATCCCTGTCATCAGCAATCTCCTCATCATCTACCTCCTCCTCAGCTGGGGAAGCTGCTGCCTCTTTGTAATCCTCCATCAGTGGGGCCCAAGCGGTCTGCCAATAATGAGGGTCGTAAACTGTAAACTGGGCAGACCACCTGATCCCCTGTGGTGCAGTCAGCTCCCATGGCATAGCCACGTACGGTGTAGTCAGACCTCGGAGAACCAGAATCCGCCGAGTGATCATCTCCTGCAGCCCAAGCGGCTTGGCAGCCGCCACCATAGTGCAAGCGCTGAGATCCATGTCCTGATAGCTGGCGATGTGGGTGACAAGTCCTCCGCAGCAGATGTCCCCCTTCGCCTTGGCCTTGATCCTGTGCAGATCCTCTGCCAGCATCAAGCCAAAGTCGGGGATCCCTCCTGTCACCATGCAGTATAGGCTGAACAGATCCCCCTGTCGGACCTTCTGGGGCGTCTCAGTACGTGCCAGAAGTGTCTCACTGAAGATGCGGTGAGCTAACCTAAAGGCTAAGTGAAAGATGACCTTCTCCCTAGAATCTCCAGGGCGCCACCTATCTGCGTGCTCAACCACGTGAGCAATCTGTCCTCAAAACTCCCTAGCTACAGATCGGGACGGGAAGTCAACAGCTGTCGGGACAGGAAAACCAAAAATATCCCTCCAATACTCAAGTGGCACTAAGAAGTTCCGGTTCATCAACCGGTACTTCACAGAACGCTCTGTGGGGAGGTAGGTGAAGGAGCTAACAAACTTTAAGGTGGGCTCCAAATAGGCTGGGGCTCGGATCTCAGTAAACTGATCTAGCCCTACTGTAGATATCATCCGTCTAAGGTCTCCATCCACATGGAGACAGTCAAAAGCAGACACGTCCAGGAAGCGAGGTGCAATCACTGGACGGCCGGAAATACGCTCATAGTCGACCTGGTGTCGCTCGTGGATTGTTCGCCCCTAGAGGTGTGTGCAAATAAGTTTTAAATTTATAAAACTAGAATCAAGCAGCGAACCCGCAGTGTACGGATCGACGTAGTTAAGCAAGAATTCCAGAGTATCGAACACAGGGATTTGGGGGGAACGAACTCGATTGCAGATTATCAAGCAAGTAAATATAGGAGTTTTGCAAATATTGGGAAAACAACAATCCTAAAGATCCAGGTATCCAGCTGTGGCAATCGATTCAAGATGTACTTAATGATGTAAAGACAGAGTTGAGATATGCAAAGGTATACTAATGTAAGGTAATCGTACGGTGAAGTTCCAAAAACCTTATATAACTCACCTACAAGACAATCTCTATACAGGTTGTTGAGGCTCAATATAGAAAGATTCTAAAGATGAGAATTGGTGTCAAATACCCAAACTTGTAACCCAAGGATCAAGACTAACTTAACCGATTGAGGTTGTGACACTCACAATCGAGGTAGAGGTTGTTGAGGCTTCACTACCACCTAGAAAAGACAAGTCTAAACTAAGCTAAAGCAAATCTTTAACTTTAGATTAAAGTAAAAGCAGGTTCGTAGACTTAAGGGAAATCACGGTTAGTTCTTGAGGTTCCACGGCCGTGGACTCAAGAACAGACCGTAATTTAGGATTTGTCGGCGAATCTCTCTAACTCTCAGGGTCTAATCTGTTTGCGATCGATCTATCATCATCTAAGCCACAACTATCAACCCTTCACCTTAGAATTGTTAAGGGTTTTTAGCCAATAACAGTCATATTGATATCAATTCAAGAATTAAAAGATAAAAAGATGAAAACTTTCAAGAACTTTTAATAATCTTCAATTCAATCTCAAAGTCACAAAGAGAACGAGCAATGTCAAAAGATTCAAAGTAAAACAAACAATCACCACCTTAGGAAAGAAGAGAAAACGGGATGTCAATCCGTTTTCCAAATCAAACCTAAACAAGGAGAGAGATCTTCTTGCAAAATCTTCCAAGAACTTCGATCTTCCGCCAATCCGGAGATCTCAACAGCAATCTCCACCAAAAGTGCGAGATTAGAGGAATTGCCAAACACGAACTTCGATCTCTCAAAGAGATGTCAATAATTCCAAACAAGCTAAGTGAAGTGTAAGCGTGTCTAAGCGATGATGAATGAGGGTAAACGGGGGTAAGCCAAGGTGACGGATTCTTTCTTCGTCCGTCTTTTTATAGTGCAGGGCCAAATGTCGGCCCGGCCCAATCTTTAAAAGATCGTGGCTTCAAAGTGTGGCGAAAAGATTCGCCAAGATCACGGTCGTGGAAGTGTTCCACGACCGTAATTTAGAGCGTGGAAACAAATACGGTTTGCAACATATGTTCCACGGCCGTGTAATCTCCTGGAATGAACATGAATTTCTGACTCCAAATCCACGGTCGTGGAATTGAACGTGGAATGTGATACGGCCGTATTTTAGGGTGTGGTTTAGGGCAAGAACGTGATTCTTCCCTAAACTCATGCATTCCTCAAGCTAAGACTCCAAATTGCTTCCAAAGAACGTTCCTAATCCATGGACATATCAACTCAACTCTCCTTTGCTCGATTCCGTTCGGAAATAGCTCCAAATCACCTATAATCAACATAGAACTAGTGTAGACATCCATATCGACAATATAGGTAATACTAGCTCACATATGCATAAAGTTCAATCAAAGACTATCAATATGAATCGAATACGTTTAGAAAACGTGCCTAAAATATCACAATATTTCATGCTAACAAATAACCCCATACTTAACACTTGCTTGTCCCTAAGCAAGGTCTTTCAAAAAGCTTTAAACAAGAGTTAGGGTGAAATATGTGTACCTTCTTTTGGATGAATGTGACTTCTAAAGAATAGATCATTCTCAAACCTTGCTTCAATCGTTTTTCAAACTTTCACACACTTAATCAAAGAGCAAAAGGCAAAGAAAATTCATGAACCAACTTAACTTCTAAACAAGCATTATAACCTTCAAACATTATCAAAATCAATCACAAGAAACTTCAATTTAGATCACCAAGTCATATAACATTCTTATGATCTTAAGGACTTTCAAAGAAAAGGTCTAGAATATGGAAGGGAAGGGAAAACTTTAAGGGAAAGTGGTGCATAAATCCGGGAAAGCGGACAACTACCTTCTTCTTCTTATGTGGTTCCCGCAACACTTCAACTTAGAGCTTCGCTCTCTTCTTTTCACTTTTCGACTTTACTTTTGGAGTTATGGATAGAGGTGCACAAAAACCGAAGCCTAGGAGATCGGCTTTTCTCAAATTTTTCAAGAGATGCCTCAAACCTTTAGCGCACATACCATAATCCGCTAGGAATATCGCTCAATCCGACTTTGGCAAGACACAAACACCCGGCTATGTGAATGGTGCCGAGTTACTCATCGTCATGATTGACTTCCCCAAACCTATAATTTCTTTCTATTCAATTGATTGCAAATAATTGCTCTCATGGCCCTCCCACATCAAATATGCCTTTTTCTCATTCACTTCTCCAAATTCCCGGATAGGTAAAGGAGGCTAATATTTCAATGAGGAGCTAGATGATCAAAGAAAGAAAGTATCGAATTGCCTTAATCATTTCAACAAGAAGTATAGGAACTTATAACGTGATTTCAACTTCAATTTCCTAGCATGATTTAGGTAACATTTTCACATTATAAAACTTGCAAAAGAGGTGAAGTTCATTCATTCAAATTCTTTTCAATTCACAATCCTTCTAAGCATGCAATTGTCATCAAACTCAATTCACAAGTAGTGATTATCATGGAAATCATCTCAATTCATTAGAAGCACAAAATTTTCAAAATTTTTCAAATTTTTGTGGGTTTTTCAAGTTATTTTTCATGCAATGCAATAAGGAAACGTGTAACACATAATGAATATGCAACGATAGTCTCGAATGAAAGCAAACATAGAGAGTAGAGTTATTACAAACTTTTAGTACATCCCACCCCATACTTAGGACGAACATTGTCCCTAATGTTCAAAAGAAATAAGGAAAAGAAGAAAAGAAAAAGAAACTCACAAAATGGTGGCGGGAATGTCTAAAACAAACGATCATGCGTCCAATCACTGCGGCGCCGGCGGAGGTGGAAATGGAGAGAAACTCGGATCATAGAACCGCCCAAACTGCTGGCGGTAGACGTCCCTCATCATGTGGTCAAGGTCGTCTAAGCGTCCGTCTCTAGCATCCGCCCGAATCTCTAGCGCTCCAACTCTCTCCGAAAGTCCGGTAGCCCAATCCGGCATCTGCTCGTACCATCCCGGGGCGTGACTGTACCATGATGGGGCATCGGATGGTGCTGGTGCTGGCTGCTCCGTGGACCAAGGAGGTGGGGTGGAATACCATGTGGGAGGTGTGGCCATCCACGTGGGCCTCTCACTCACACTAGCGCGGCGAGATGACGAGCCTGAGGCTCTAGCCGGACGTGGAGAGCGTCGAGGTACATCTGGGGCCGCCTCCGGCTGATCCGGAAACGTGCCAAACTCGTGCTCCGCTCCTCCACCACTCTCGTACTGATCTCCCATATCCTCCTCTACAACCGGCGGTGGGACGTAAGGGGGAGCTACTATCCTGTTCGCATGCATCGCAGCGAACGTCTCCTTCCAATTGTGGCGTCCCGCCACAATGGAATACTCCGGCAGCCACTCAATCCCCCTACCCGTCCTAGTCTCCCAAGGCATGCCCGCATAAGGCGGACCTCCATGTGTGGGGAAGATGAGTCCCCTAACCATAAATGCGTGTAGCCCTAAAGGAACCGCCGGTATACGGGTGCAAGCAGAAAAATCTACACCAAATGTCCTAGCAATGTGGGTAACTATCCCACCATATCCAATGTTCCCCTTCTTCTTGTTCTTGAGTTTACTCATCGTAGCCGCCAAAAGAGTGGCACAATCTGCACGGCGGCCGTATAGCATGCTATAGAGCAAGAATAGCTCATCCGTCTTGATCTTTTGGGGCGTCTCCGTCCTAGGAAAGAGACACTCCGAAAGAACGCGGTGTGCTATCTTCAAGGCTAGATGGTACATCAATCTAGCCTTGGTATCGGCGGGTTGCCAACGGTCCTCGTCGGCGTATATCATCGCTACTTCCTCCCAAAAGTTCTTGGGGTAAACTCCACTAGGAAATCGACCGTTATAGGTCTCATGGAACCCGAAAATGGTCCCAAACTCAACAATACTCAAATGGTAGTCTTGTTCCATGAGACGGAAGGAGACGGTCCTATCTACGTGGCTGTGCTCGAAGGACGTCACAACCTCCCGGGTGATCTCCTCATAGGCGTCTTCACGAATGTTCGTGAAGACAAGCAATCCGGCTCTATCCAAGAGCCATGTAAGGTGATCAACTATGTTGAGAGGATGTAGATCCTCCAACAACAAATACCTAGGGCCAATCACTGCCCTCTCCGTGATCCTCTCAAATGCAGCAAGGTGGTTCTCATGTATGGTTGGGATGCTAGGGTGAGGAGGTGAAGATGGAGGTGAAGGTGAAGATGGTAGTGAAGGAGATGAGGGTGGTGGTGCCCTAGAGGTGGAGGGGTTACCCTTTCTTTTCGTATTCTGCTCTCCCTTCTTCTCCTTTATCCTTCCTGACACTCTCCTTACGAAATCCATTTTTCACCAAAAATTACGGTCTGTTCTTCAGGTTCCACGGCCGTGGTTTACCCAGAGACCGTGATTCGTCTCAGAATCTTGCGAATCTCAGCAAATTCACCAACAATCACTACAACAAGCAGTCCTAATCTAATTCCTTCCAGTCTTTGTCAGTTCTTCCTAAAAATCTATAGCAAAAACGAACCAAATCCGCGAAAATCAAGAAGAAAGAATAAACCTCTTTTTCGGATTGAAAAACCCGAAATGCACGTTTGTTGATGGATTTCCGCTTGGTTTGTCGCTTGGATCTTGTTCGTGGTTGGATTTGCTGCAGTTTAGGATGAAGAATCGTTGAAAACGATTAGAAAACGAGGAATTGGAGGAGGTCGTGGGGTTTCGGCGTTTAGGGCGTGGAAAGGGGTAAGTTTTTGGGAAATTTTGTGAAGAATGTGGCTTATATAGTCGCAGGAAAAATTTTGAAAATCACGGTCTGTCGGGGTGTTCCACGGCCGTGGAAGTGTACGGACCCGTGGTTTTGGTGATTTTTCAAAAGCTTTTGAGAATTACGGCCACTGTAGCTGTGACGACCGTAATTTAGACCGTGGAACCTTCTGTAAAGCTTCAAAGTCCAAATTTCGTCGCTCTTCTTCGACATTATTCTCCCTTTCTCCTTTTCCAGCGATCCTACAACCAAAAACACGAACATACCGGAAGAAATCGAGGCAAAATAAAGCGAAAACGTCTATTCTAAGCTAAACTATGAATCGAAAACAAAAACAAAAATGCAATACCTTGGGTTGCCTCCCAAGAAGCGCTTTGTTTAAGGTCCGTAGCTAGACCATTCTCGCACTTATTCGAGTGCGGTAGGCGCAAACTCCTCAGCTTGGAGTTCCGGTGTGTACTTCTTGAGTCGTTGACCGTTCACCTTAAAACTTCCGCTAGCTTCACCCCATACTTCAACTGCACCATGGGAGAAAATACGTTTAATTAGAAAAGGTCCGGTCCAACGGGATTTAAGCTTACCTGGAAAGAGGCGAAGTCTTGAATTGAAGAGGAGAACTTGATCCCCTTCTTTGAAGTCCTTTGGAATGATATGCTTATCATGCCAACGCTTTGCTCTTTCCTTGTAGATCTTAGCGTTTTCGTAGGCGTTCAAGCGAAGTTCATCCAGCTTATTGATGTCTAGGAGACGCTTCTCTCCCGCTTCCTTCATGCCGAAATTCAGCCACTTGATAGCCCAAAACGCTTTGTGCTCCAGCTCTACCGGTAAATGACAAGACTTCCCATACACAAGGTTGTATGGTGTGGTTCCTATGGGAGTCTTGTACGCAGTCCGGTACGCCCATAATGCATCATCTAGTTTCAAGGACCAATCCTTCCTAGTCCTTGAAACCGTCTTCTCTAGAATTCCCTTGATCTCCCTATTTGAGATCTCAACTTGTCCACTCGTTTGTGGATGGTAAGGGGTAGCGATCTTGTGAGTAACCCCATACTTAGCTAGAAGAGCTTCAAAGCGACGGGCTATGAAGTGAGAACCTCCATCACTAATGATTGTCCTTGGTGTTCCAAATCGCGGAAAGATGGTCTTATTGAAGAACTTAATCACCACCATGGCATCATTTGTGGGAGAGGCAATTGCTTCCACCCATCTAGAAACGTAGTCTACCGCCAATAGTATGTATTGGTTTCCACAAGAAGATGGGAATGGTCCCATGAAATCGACTCCCCAAACGTCGAAAATCTCCACCTCTTGGATGTTGTTGAGGGGCATCTCGTTCCTTCTAGAAATATTGCCTGTTCTTTGACAAGCATCGCAACAAGAGACAAAGGATTGCACATCTCTAAATAAAGTAGGCCAATAGAATCCAGATTGCAATACCTTTGCGCTAGTCTTGTTCGAACTAGCGTGTCCTTCACAAGGTAGTGAATGACAATGGCGGATGACACTTTGCATCTCATCTTCCGGCACACATCGCCGGATGATGCCATCCGGACCTCTCTTAAAGAGGAGAGGCTCGTTCCAATAGTATTCCCGGACGTCCTTAAAGAACTTCTTCCTTTGTGCGTAGGATAGTCCGGGCGGCATCTCCTGGCAAACCAAATAGTTAACAAAATCAGCAAACCATGGTTCGTTACCTTTGGAGATCTCGTTGATGCACTCCTCTATGATGTGTAGGTGTTCGTCCGGAAAGGAGTCATCAATGGGTAGATGGTCGTCCTCTAGATGTGTGAGGCGACTCAAATGATCCGCAACAGAATTTTCTGAACCTTTCTTGTCGCGGATCTCAAGATCGAATTCTTGTAGGAGAAGAATCCATCTAATTAGCCTTGGCTTCGCATCTTTCTTCACAAGGAGGTACCGGATCGCAGCATGATCCGTGTAGACAATCACCTTTGCACCTACAAGATAAGAGCGAAACTTGTCAATAGCGTAGACAATGGCTAGAAACTCCTTCTCTGTAGTGGCGTAGTTGAGCTGAGCTTCGTCTAGCGTTTTGCTAGCGTAGTATATGGCATGGGTTCGCCCTTCCTTTCGTTGTCCAAGAACAGCTCCAATAGCTACGTCACTAGCATCGCACATAATCTCGAAGGGGAGAGTCCAATCCGGAGGTTGGATAATAGGTGCTGAAATTAGAGCTTGCCGAATGGTATTAAACGCATCCAAACATTCCTATGAAAACTCAAAAACCGCATCCTTCATCAATAGATTAGTGAGAGGTTTTGATATCTTAGAAAAGTCTTTAATGAAACGTCTATAAAATCCAGCATGTCCTAGGAAACTTCTTATCCCTTTCACCGAAATTGGGGGAGGAAGTTTCTCTATGGTCTCTATCTTAGCCTTGTCTACCTCTATCCCTCTACTAGAGACTAAGTGACCTAATACGATTCCTTCCTTAACCATGAATTGACACTTCTCCCAATTAAGAACTAGGTTAGTGTCTTCACAACGCTGTAAAACAAGAGAAAGGTTAGAAAGGCAATTGTTAAAAGAGGAACCGTATACGGAGAAGTCGTCCATGAAGACTTCCATGATTTCCTCTACGTACTCGGAGAAGATGGCCATCATGCACCGTTGAAAGGTGGCTGGAGCGTTGCAAAGCCCGAACGACATTCTCCTATAGGCGAACGTACCCCAAGGGCACGTGAATGTGGTCTTCTCCTGATCGTCCGGATGTATCGGGATCTGAAAGAAACCACTATAACCGTCAAGGTAGCAAAAACATGAATGTTGTGCTAACCTTTCAAGCATTTGATCGATGAATGGCAAGGGAAAGTGATCCTTCCGCGTTGCGTTGTTGAGCTTGCGGTAGTCTATGCACATTCGCCATCCAGTCACGGTTCGGGTAGGAATGAGTTCGTTGTTCTTATTGGTGATGACCGTCATTCCTCCCTTCTTCGGAACTACTTGAACTGGACTCACCCATTTGCTATCGGAGATAGGATAGATGATACCTGCATCAAGAAGTTTAAGAATTTCCTTCTTGACAACCTCCTTCATGGTCGGATTCAACCGCCTTTGAGGTTGTCTTGAAGTTCTAAAATCCTCCTCCATTAGTATCTTATGCATACATAGGGAGGGTTTAATTCCTACTAAGTCCTTGATAGTGTAGCCTATGGCTTTTCTATGTTTCCTAAGGACTATCATGAGCTGTTCATGTTCATCTATGCTTAGTTCAGAGCTAACAATGACCGGAAAGGTAGAATTAGATCCAAGAAAAGCGTACCTTAGATGAGTAGGAAGTGGTTTGAGTTCCATCACTTTCGGAGCTTCCAATGGTCCTTGAGGGGCATCCGACGTTTCCTTAGAAGTTTCTAAGGTTGTTGAGTGGTTTGGAGAAGAATCAAAAGAAGTTGAAGAAGTAAGCCGATCACCCTCTTCCACGGTCAGAATTACGGCCTCTCCATGTGTTCCACGGCCGTGTAATCCCTTGGAATGGAGGTCGATTTTGGTTGAGAAATCCACGGTCGTGGAATACAGGGTATGACCGTGGATTCTTACATTCTCAGCCTCATCGTGGAGTTTCTCAAACTCCACTTCATGCATCTCTTCTTGTGCTTCTAAGGCTTCAATTTCCTCTTTGCACTCTTCTTCTTCCCCTACATTGGTTAGACTCATAGTGATAACCTTTTGTAAAGGATCGTTAAAGAGAATCGCACTTACCTCCTCCCTAGACAAACCTTCTTCATCTTGGATATCGTAAATATCCTCGTCAAAGATTGGCTCCTTTACTAGAGTGGAAAGAACGAACTCTACTTTCTCTTCTCCAATATCAAAAGCGAGTCTCCCATTCTTGCAATCGACCATACAGCCGGAAGTTGCAAGAAACGGTCTTCCGAGTATGATCGGGACCGGACTATCTGCAGGAATGTCAAGCACGACAAAATCAATGGGAACAAAGAATTTACCTAGCTTGACCGGGACGTCTTCTACAATACCGACGGGGCGAGTGACGGATCGATCCGCCATGTATAACGTCATGTTGACCGGTTTAGGATCGCCTAAACCGATCTTCCTACATAATGCAAGTGGTATGATGCTCACACTTGCTCCCAAGTCACATAAAGTGTCGTATGTGACATCTCCCACTCCAATGGGAATGCAAAATGACCCCGGATCCTTCAACTTTGGGGGCATTTTCTCCTTCATAGTCTTGATGAGATCCGAAGAATCCGAACTCATCTTGACTTCTCCGAAATCTTCTAGCTTCCTCTTGTTAGAGAGAAGCTCCTTCAAGAACTTGCCATAAGCCGGCATACCTACAATAGCATCAATGAAGGGTATATTAATATGCAGCTTGCTCATGAGTTCTATGAACTTACCGAATTGTTTGTCTAGGCGCGCTCGCGCTCTAGATTGAGGGAACGGTAGGGGAGGTTTGTAAGCTGGAGGAGGAACATAGACATCTTCCTTCTCCTTCCCCTTTCCTTTGTCCTTCTCTATGGGGACTTCAACGAACGTAGGCTGCGGATCGGTGGTAGTCACCCCGCTCCTAGTTGTAATCGCCATTACCCTTCCCTTAGGGTTGTCCTCCGTCTTTCCTGGAAGTTTCCCTTGATTTCTAGAGACTTCCTCCGCGTGGTTGAACAATTGGTTTTCCAAAACTTTTTGAGCTTTGTCAACCTTAGAGACTTTATCATCAACCTTGATGAGGCGGTTCTCCAATCCTTGAAGCTTTCCCAAGATTGTTTCCAACATGGGATCAGACTTCTCCTTTCCCGTATTGTTTCCTCCATTAGATGATTGCCCCTGGCTTTTTAAAGGAGTAGAGGAAGAGGAAGGTGGAGTTAGCGAATTAGAATTGGAAGGATAGGAGTTACCGGAATTTTGTTGATTGGAGCGCCAATTGTTGTTGTTTGAACCCCTATTGTTGTTCCAATTGTTGTTGTTCCGGTTGTTGTTGTTTCCATTCCAATTGTTATTCCGGTTATTGTTCCGGTTATTGTTGTTGCGGTTGGTGTTATCACCGCCATTGTTGTTGCCCAAATAGCCAACATCCTTCTCTTGTTGCTTTGGGAAGTTGGTCTTGATAGTCTCCTTCAACTCTTTGATCTCATTGTTGAGGGAGAAAATTTGATTTTGAGCTTCATGTTTGAGCTTCGCTCCTTGCTCCACACGATTTCTCTCCGGTGGGAATACTTCTCTATGACTCTTGCTTGCTTCTCAATGAAGTCCCAAGCGTCATCTTCTCTCATGTCCATGAACGTTCCGCATGAGAGGGATTGGAGGTTGAACTGCGTTCCCGCATCCAGCCCCTTGTAATAGATCTCCAGCAAGGCAAGCTTGGATATGCCATGATGAGGGCAATCCAAGAGCAAGTCCTGAAACCTTTCCCAAGATTGAAACAAGCTTTCGTTAGGTCTCATTGAAAAGGCATTAATCTTACCTCTAAGTTCCGCTGTTTTGGAGGGCGGAAAGAATTTGGTGAGGAACTCCGCGGAAAGGTCTTCCCACGTGTCTAGTTTCCCATTGGGAAGAGCTTGATACCAAGACAACGCTTTCCCTTTCAAAGAGAAAAAGAAAGGCTTGAGCTTATAGCTGTTGGTAGTAGCGTTCTTCGGTCTCATCGTCTCCATCATACACTCAAAGTTTTGCAAGTGTTGGTGTGGAGATTCAGCGCTTGTACCGCCAAACCGGCTTTGGCGAACAAGAGTGATAACTTGAGGGTTAAAGCTAAACCCTTGCACATCTTCAGCATCAAATTTCACACCCAAGCGGCGTGGTTGTTGTGTTGGATCCATCCGCTGGCCAAGAGTTCTTGGCTCATTATCCAAACGTTCGACTCTCACATTCCTAGGTGGAATGCGGCGATTAGCAGCTCCTTGTGGATGGAAAGGATTCATATTGATCGTGGGATCAATCTCTTCTAACGGTGGCATGGAAGAGTCACTATCATCAGCGGATGAGTGGCTTTTTCTTCTAGACCTTGATCTCCTTCTTGAGGATTTCTTGCTTCCCTTATTCTTAAGGTCGCTCATCTCTATCCTCATTTGGAAGATCATGTCTTGTAGACCGTTAACTTGAGATTGATGACGATCCATCTCATCCTGGCGGAGAGTCTCATTCCATCGGAGTTGAGCTTCCTTCTCTGCCAACTCCGTTTGAAGATCACGTTCGTGTTCTTCAGCCACCTTCTTTTCCTTGCGCTTTTGCCTCAAGGTTTTCTCTAGCTCTTGATCAAGAGGTAAGAGATCTTCGGTGTTCCTAGACCTGCGCATGCACTCAAAGAGATATCAAATAACGCGAGCAAGCTCCCAAGCTTGACAACCGGCTACCGGATTCGGCCTAAACCAAATCCCCGGCAACGGCGCCAAAAACTTGTTCGCCCCTAGAGGTGTGTGCAAATAAGTTTTAAATTTATAAAACTAGAATCAAGCAGCGAACCCGCAGTGTACGGATCGACGTAGTTAAGCAAGAATTCCAGAGTATCGAACACAGGGATTTGGGGGGAACGAACTCGATTGCAGATTATCAAGCAAGTAAATATAGGAGTTTTGCAAATATTGGGAAAACAACAATCCTAAAGATCCAGGTATCCAGCTGTGGAAATCGATTCAAGATGTACTTAATGATGTAAAGACAGAGTTGAGATATGCAAAGGTATACTAATGTAAGGTAATCGTACGGTGAAGTTCCAAAAACCTTATATAACTCACCTACAAGGCAATCTCTATACAGGTTGTTGAGGCTCAATATAGAAAGATTCTAAAGATGAGAATTGGTGTCAAATACCCAAACTTGTAACCCAAGGATCAAGACTAACTTAACCGATTGAGGTTGTGACACTCACAATCGAGGTAGAGGTTGTTGAGGCTTCACTACCACCTAGAAAAGACAAGTCTAAACTAAGCTAAAGCAAATCTTTAACTTTAGATTAAAGTAAAAGCAGGTTCGTAGACTTAAGGGAAATCACGGTTAGTTCTTGAGGTTTCACGGCCGTGGACTCAAGAACAGACCGTAATTTAGGGTTTGTCGGCGAATCTCTCTAACTCTCAGGGTCTAATCTGTTTGCGATCGATCTATCATCATCTAAGCCACAACTATCAACCCTTCACCTTAGAATTGTTAAGGGTTTTTAGCCAATAACAGTCATATTGATATCAATTCAAGAATTAAAAGATAAAAAGATGAAAACTTTCAAGAACTTTCAATAATCTTCAATTCAATCTCAAAGTCACAAAGAGAACGAGCAATGTCAAAAGATTCAAAGTAAAACAAACAATCACCACCTTAGGAAAGAAGAGAAAACGGGATGTCAATCCGTTTTCCAAATCAAACCTAAACAAGAAGAGAGATCTTCTTGCAAAATCTTCCAAGAACTTCGATCTTCCGCCAATCCGGAGATCTCAACAGCAATCTCCACCAAAAGTGCGAGATTAGAGGAATTGCCAAACACGAACTTCGATCTCTCAAAGAGATGTCAATAATTCCAAACAAGCTAAGTGAAGTGTAAGCGTGTCTAAGCGATGATGAATGAGGGTAAACGGGGGTAAGCCAAGGTGACGGATTCTTGCTTCGTCCGTCTTTTTATAGTGCAGGGCCAAATGTCGGCCCGGCCCAATCTTTAAAAGATCGTGGCTTCAAAGTGTGGCGAAAAGATTCGCCAAGATCACGGTCGTGGAAGTGTTCCACGACCGTAATTTAGAGCGTGGAAACAAATACGGTTTGCAACATATGTTCCACGGCCGTGTAATCTCCTGGAATGAACATGAATTTCTGACTCCAAATCCACGGTCGTGGAATTGAACGTGGAATGTGATACGGCCGTATTTTAGGGTGTGGTTTAGGGCAAGAACGTGATTCTTCCCTAAACTCGTGCATTCCTCAAGCTAAGACTCCAAATTGCTTCCAAAGAACGTTCCTAATCCATGGACATATCAACTCAACTCTCCTTTGCTCGATTCCGTTCGGAAATAGCTCCAAATCACCTATAATCAACATAGAACTAGTGTAGACATCCATATCGACAATATAGGTAATACTAGCTCACATATGCACAAAGTTCAATCAAAGACTATCAATATGAATCGAATACGTTTAGAAAACGTGCCTAAAATATCACAATATTTCATGCTAACAAATAACCCCATACTTAACACTTGCTTGTCCCTAAGCAAGGTCTTTCAAAAAGCTTTAAACAAGAGTTAGGGTGAAATATGTGTACCTTCTTTTGGATGAATGTGACTTCTAAAGAATAGATCATTCTCAAACCTTGCTTCAATCGTTTTTCAAACTTTCACACACTTAATCAAAGAGCAAAAGGCAAAGAAAATTCATGAACCAACTTAACTTTTAAACAAGCATTATAACCTTCAAACATTATCAAAATCAATCACAAGAAACTTCAATTTAGATCACCAAGTCATATAACATTCTTATGATCTTAAGGACTTTCAAAGAAAAGGTCTAGAATATGGAAGGGAAGGGAAAACTTTAAGGGAAAGTGGTGCATAAATCCGGGAAAGCGGACAACTACCTTCTTCTTCTTATGTGGTTCCCGCAACACTTCAACTTAGAGCTTCGCTCTCTTCTTTTCACTTTTCGACTTTACTTTTGGAGTTATGGATAGAGGTGCACAAAAACCGAAGCCAAGGAGATCGGCTTTTCTCAAATTTTTCAAGAGATGCCTCAAACCCTTAGCGCACATACCATAATCCGCTAGGAATATCGCTCAATCCGACTTTGGCAAGACACAAACACCCGGCTATGTGAATGGTGCCGAGTTACTCATCGTCATGATTGACTTCCCCAAACCTATAATTTCTTTCTATTCAATTGATTGCAAATAATTGCTCTCATGGCCCTCCCACATCAAATATGCCTTTTTCTCATTCACTTCTCCAAATTCCCGGATAGGTAAAGGAGGCTAATATTTCAATGAGGAGCTAGATGATCAAAGAAAGAAAGTATCGAATTGCCTTAATCATTTCAACAAGAAGTATAGGAACTTATAACGTGATTTCAACTTCAATTTCCTAGCATGATTTAGGTAACATTTTCACATTATAAAACTTGCAAAAGAGGTGAAGTTCATTCATTCAAATTCTTTTCAATTCACAATCCTTCTAAGCATGCAATTGTCATCAAACTCAATTCACAAGTAGTGATTATCATGGAAATCATCTCAATTCATTAGAAGCACAAAATTTTCAAAATTTTTCAAATTTTTGTGGGTTTTTCAAGTTATTTTTCATGCAATGCAATAAGGAAACGTGTAACACATAATGAATATGCAACGATAGTCTCGAATGAAAGCAAACATAGAGAGTAGAGTTATTACAAACTTTTAGTACATCCCACCCCATACTTAGGACGAACATTGTCCCTAATGTTCAAAAGAAATAAGGAAAAGAAGAAAAGAAAAAGAAACTCACAAAATGGTGGCGGGAATGTCTAAAACAAACGATCATGCGTCCAATCACTGCGGCGCCGGCGGAGGTGGGAATGGAGAGAAACTCGGATCATAGAACCGCCCAAACTGCTGGCAGTAGACGTCCCTCATCATGTGGTCAAGGTCGTCTAAGCGTCCGTCTCTAGCATCCGCCCGAATCTCTAGCGCTCCAACTCTCTCCGAAAGTCCGGTAGCCCAATCCGGCATCTGCTCGTACCATCCCGGGGCGTGACTGTACCATGATGGGGCATCGGATGGTGCTGGTGCTGGTGGTGGTGCTGCTGGCTGCTCCGTGGACCAAGGAGGTGGGGTGAAATACCATGTGGGAGGTGTGGCCATCCACGTGGGCCTCTCACTCACACTAGCGCGGCGAGATGACGAGCCTGAGGCTCTAGCCGGACGTGGAGAGCGTCGAGGTACATCTGGGGCCGCCTCCGGCTGATCCGGAAACGTGCCAAACTCGTGCTCCGCTCCTCCACCACTCTCGTACTGATCTCCCATATCCTCCTCTACAACCGGCGGTGGGACGTAAGGGGGAGCTACTATCTTGTTCGCATGCATCGCAGCGAACGTCTCCTTCCAATTGTGGCGTCCCGCCACAATGGAATACTCCGGCAGCCACTCAATCACCCTACCCGTCCTAGTCTCCCAAGGCATGCCCGCATAAGGCGGACCTCCATGTGTGGGGAAGATGAGTCCCCTAACCATAAATGCGTGTAGCCCTAAAGGAACCGCCGGTATACGGGTGCAAGCAGAAAAATCTACACCAAATGTCCTAGCAATGTGGGTAACTATCCCACCATATCCAATGTTCCCCTTCTTCTTGTTCTTGAGTTTACTCATCGTAGCCGCCAAAAGAGTGGCACAATCTGCACGGCGGCCGTATAGCATGCTATAGAGCAAGAATAGCTCATCCGTCTTGATCTTTTGGGGCGTCTCCGTCCTAGGAAAGAGACACTCCGAAAGAACGCGGTGTGCTATCTTCAAGGCTAGATGGTACATCAATCTAGCCTTGGTATCGGCGGGTTGCCAACGGTCCTCGTCGGCGTATATCATCGCTACTTCCTCCCAAAAGTTCTTGGGGTAAACTCCACTAGGAAATCGACCGTTATAGGTCTCATGGAACCCGAAAATGGTCCCAAACTCAACAATACTCAAATGGTAGTCTTGTTCCATGAGACGGAAGGAGACGGTCCTATCTACGTGGCTGTGCTCGAAGGACGTCACAACCTCCCGGGTGATCTCCTCATAGGCGTCTTCACGAATGTTCGTGAAGACAAGCAATCCGGCTCTATCCAAGAGCCATGTAAGGTCATCAACTATGTTGAGAGGATGTAGATCCTCCAACAACAAATACCTAGGGCCAATCACTGCCCTCTCCGTGATCCTCTCAAATGCAGCAAGGTGGTTCTCATGTATGGTTGGGATGCTAGGGTGAGGAGGTGAAGATGGAGGTGAAGGTGAAGATGGTAGTGAAGGAGATGAGGGTGGTGGTGCCCTAGAGGTGGAGGGGTTGCCCTTTCTTTTCTTATTCTGCTCTCCCTTCTTCTCCTTTATCCTTCCTGACACTCTCCTTACGAAATCCATTTTTCACCAAAAATTACGGTCTGTTCTTCAGGTTCCACGGCCGTGGTTTACCCAGAGACCGTGATTCGTCTCAGAATCTTGCGAATCTCAGCAAATTCACCAACAATCACTACAACAAGCAGTCCTAATCTAATTCCTTCCAGTCTTTGTCAGTTCTTCCTAAAAATCTATAGCAAAAACGAACCAAATCCGCAAAAATCAAGAAGAAAGAATAAACCTCTTTTTCGGATTGAAAAACCCGAAATGCACGTTTGTTGATGGATTTCCGCTTGGTTTGTCGCTTGGATCTTGTTCGTGGTTGGATTTGCTGCAGTTTAGGATGAAGAATCGTTGAAAACGATTAGAAAACGAGGAATTGGAGGAGGTCGTGGGGTTTCGGCGTTTAGGGCGTGGAAAGGGGTAAGTTTTTGGGAAATTTTGTGAAGAATGTGGCTTATATAGTCGCAGGCAAAATTTTGAAAATCACGGTCTGTCGGGGTGTTCCACGGCCGTGGAAGTGTACGGACCCGTGGTTTTGGTGAATTTTCAAAAGCTTTTGAGAATTACGGCCACTGTAGCTGTGACGACCGTAATTTAGACCGTGGAACCTTCTGTAAAGCTTCAAAGTCCAAATTTCGTCGCTCTTCTTCGACATTATTCTCCCTTTCTCCTTTTCCAGCGATCCTACAACCAAAAACACGAACATACCGGAAGAAATCGAGGCAAAATAAAGCGAAAACGTCTATTCTAAGCTAAACTATGAATCGAAAACAAAAACAAAAATGCAATACCTTGGGTTGCCTCCCAAGAAGCGCTTTGTTTAAGGTCCGTAGCTAGACCATTCTCGCACTTATTCGAGTGCGGTAGGCGCAAACTCCTCAGCTTGGAGTTCCGGTGTGTACTTCTTGAGTCGTTGACCGTTCACCTTAAAACTTCCGCTAGCTTCACCCCATACTTCAACTGCACCATGGGAGAAAATACGTTTAATTAGAAAAGGTCCGGTCCAACGGGATTTAAGCTTACCTGGAAAGAGGCGAAGTCTTGAATTGAAGAGGAGAACTTGATCCCCTTCTTTGAAGTCCTTTGGAATGATATGCTTATCATGCCAACGCTTTGCTCTTTCCTTGTAGATCTTAGCGTTTTCGTAGGCGTTCAAGCGAAGTTCATCCAGCTTATTGATGTCTAGGAGACGCTTCTCTCCCGCTTCCTTCATGCCGAAATTCAGCCACTTGATAGCCCAAAACGCTTTGTGCTCCAGCTCTACCGGTAAATGACAAGACTTCCCATACACAAGGTTGTATGGTGTGGTTCCTATGGGAGTCTTGTACGCAGTCCGGTACGCCCATAATGCATCATCTAGTTTCAAGGACCAATCCTTCCTAGTCCTTGAAACCGTCTTCTCTAGAATTCCCTTGATCTCCCTATTTGAGATCTCAACTTGTCCACTCGTTTGTGGATGGTAAGGGGTAGCGATCTTGTGAGTAACCTCATACTTAGCTAGAAGAGCTTCAAAGCGACGGGCTATGAAGTGAGAACCTCCATCACTAATGATTGTCCTTGGTGTTCCAAATCGCGGAAAGATGGTCTTGTTGAAGAACTTAACCACCACCATGGCATCATTTGTGGGAGAGGCAATTGCTTCCATCCATCTAGAAACGTAGTCTACCGCCAATAGTATGTATTGGTTTCCACAAGAAGATGGGAATAGTCCCATGAAATCGACTCCCCAAACGTCGAAAATCTCCACCTCTTGGATGTTGTTGAGGGGCATCTCGTTCCTTCTAGAAATATTGCCTGTTCTTTGACAAGCATCGCAGCAAGAGACAAAGGATTGCACATCTCTAAATAAAGTAGGCCAATAGAATCCAGATTGCAATACCTTTGCGCTAGTCTTGTTCGAACTAGCGTGTCCTCCACAAGGTAGTGAATGACAATGGCGGATGACACTTTGCATCTCATCTTCCGGCACACATCGCCGGATGATGCCATCCGGACCTCTCTTAAAGAGGAGAGGCTCGTTCCAATAGTATTCCCGGACGTCCTTAAAGAACTTTTTCCTTTGTGCGTAGGATAGTCCGGGCGGCATCTCCTGGCAAACCAAATAGTTAACAAAATCAGCAAACCATGGTTCATTACCTTTGGAGATCTCGTTGATGCACTCCTCTATGATGTGTAGGTGTTCGTCCGGAAAGGAGTCATCAATGGGTAGATGGTTGTCCTCTAGATGTGTGAGGCGACTCAAATGATCCGCAACAGAATTTTCTGAACCTTTCTTGTCGCGGATCTCAAGATCGAATTCTTGTAGGAGAAGAATCCATCTAATTAGCCTTGGCTTCGTGTCTTTCTTCGCAAGGAGGTACCGGATCGCAGCATGATCCGTGTAGACAATCACCTTTGCACCTACAAGATAAGAGCGAAACTTGTCAATAGCGTAGACAATGGCTAGAAACTCCTTCTCTGTAGTGGCGTAGTTGAGCTGAGCTTCGTCTAGCGTTTTGCTAGCGTAGTATATGGCATGGGTTCGCCCTTCCTTTCGTTGTCCAAGAACAGCTCCAATAGCTACGTCACTAGCATCGCACATAATCTCGAAGGGGAGAGTCCAATCCGGAGGTTGGATAATAGGTGCTGAAATTAGAGCTTGCCGAATGGTATTAAACGCATCCAAACATTCCTGTGAAAACTCAAAAACCGCATCCTTCATCAATAGATTAGTGAGAGGTTTTGATATCTTAGAAAAGTCTTTAATGAAACGTCTATAAAATCCAGCATGTCCTAGGAAACTTCTTATCCCTTTCACCGAAATTGGGGGAGGAAGTTTCTCTATGGTCTCTATCTTAGCCTTGTCTACCTCTATCCCTCTACTAGAGACTAAGTGACCTAATATGATTCCTTCCTTAACCATGAATTGACACTTCTCCCAATTAAGAACTAGGTTAGTGTCTTCACAACGTTGTAAAACAAGAGAAAGGTTAGAAAGACAATCGTTAAAAGAGGAACCGTATACGGAGAAGTCGTCCATGAAGACTTCCATGATTTCCTCTACGTACTCGGAGAAGATGGCCATCATGCACCGTTGAAAGGTGGCTGGAGCGTTGCAAAGCCCGAACGGCATTCTCCTATAGGCGAACGTACCCCAAGGGCACGTGAATGTGGTCTTCTCCTGATCGTCCGGATGTATCGGGATCTGAAAGAAACCACTATAACCGTCAAGGTAGCAAAAATGTGAATGTTGTGCTAACCTTTCAAGCATTTGATCGATGAATGGCAAGGGAAAGTGATCCTTCCGCGTTGCGTTGTTGAGCTTGCGGTAATCTATGCACATTCACCATCCAGTCACGGTTCGGGTAGGAATGAGTTCGTTGTTCTTATTGGTGATGACCGTCATTCCTCCCTTCTTCGGAACTACTTGAACTGGACTCACCCATTTGCTATCGGAGATAGGATAGATGATACCTGCATCAAGAAGTTTAAGAATTTCCTTCTTGACAACCTCCTTCATGGTCGGATTCAACCGCCTTTGAGGTTGTCTTGAAGTTCTAAAATCCTCCTCCATTAGTATCTTATGCATACATAGGGAGGGTTTAATTCCTACTAAGTCCTCGATAGTGTAGCCTATGGCTTTTCTATGTTTCCTAAGGACTATCATGAGCTGTTCATGTTCATCTATGCTTAGTTCAGAGCTAACAATGACCGGAAAGGTAGAATTAGATCCAAGAAAAGCGTACCTTAGATGAGTAGGAAGTGGTTTGAGTTCCATCACTTTCGGAGCTTCCAATGGTCCTTGAGGGGCATCCGACGTTTCCTTAGAAGTTTCTAAGGTTGTTGAGTGGTTTGGAGAAGAATCAAAAGAAGTTGAAGAAGTAAGCCGATCACCCTCTTCCACGGTCAGAATTACGGCCTCTCCATGTGTTCCACGGCCGTGTAATCCCCTGGAATGGAGGTCGATTTTGGTTGTGAAATCCACAATCGTGGAATACAGGGTATGACCGTGGATTCTTACATTCTCAGCCTCATCGTGGAGTTTCTCAAACTCCACTTCATGCATCTCTTCTTGTGCTTCTAAGGCTTCAATTTCCTCTTTGCACTCTTCTTCTTCCCCTACATTGGTTAGACTCATAGTGATAACCTTTTGTAAAGGATCGTTAAAGAGAATCGCACTTACCTCCTCCCTAGACAAACCTTCTTCATCTTGGATATCGTAAATATCCTCGTCAAAGATTGGCTCCTTTACTAGAGTGGAAAGAACGAACTCTACTTTCTCTTCTCCAATATCAAAAGCGAGTCTCCCATTCTTGCAATCGACCATACAGCCGGAAGTTGCAAGAAACGGTCTTCCGAGTATGATCGGGACCGGACTATCTGCAGGAATGTCAAGCACGACAAAATCAATGGGGACAAAGAATTTACCTAGCTTGACCGGGACGTCTTCTACAATACCGACGGGGCGAGTGACGGATCGATCCGCCATGTATAACGTCATGTTGACCGGTTTAGGATCGCCTAAACCGATCTTCCTACATAATGCAAGTGGTATGATGCTCACACTTGCTCCCAAGTCACATAAAGTGTCGTATGTGACATCTCCCACTCCAATGGGAATGCAAAATGACCCCGGATCCTTCAACTTTGGGGGCATTTTCTCCTTCATAGTCTTGATGAGATCCGAAGAATCCGAACTCATCTTGACCTCTCCGAAATCTTCTAGCTTCCTCTTGTTAGAGAGAAGCTCCTTCAAGAACTTGCCATAAGCCGGCATACCAACAATAGCATCAATGAAGGGTATATTAATATGCAGCTTGCTCATGAGTTCTATGAACTTACCGAATTGTTTGTCTAGGCGCGCTCGCGCTCTAGATTGAGGGAACGGTAGGGGAGGTTTGTAAGCTGGAGGAGGAACATAGACATCTTCCTTCTCCTTCCCCTTTCCTTTGTCCTTCTCTATGGGGACTTCAACGAACGTAGGCTGCGGATCGGTGGTAGTCACCCCGCTCCTAGTTATAATCGCCATTACCCTTCCCTTAGGGTTGTCCTCCGTCTTTCCTGGAAGTTTCCCTTGATTTCTAGGGACTTCCTCCGCGTGGTTGAACAATTGGTTTTCCAAAACTTTTTGAGCTTTGTCAACCTTAGAGACTTGATCATCAACCTTGATGAGGCGGTTCTCCAATCCTTGAAGCTTTCCCAAGATTGTTTCCAACATGGGATCGGACTTCTCCTTTCCCGTATTGTTTCCTCCATTAGATGATTGCCCCTGGCTTTTCAAAGGAGTAGAGGAAGAGGAAGGTGGAGTTAGCGAATTAGAATTGGAAGGATAGGAGTTACCGGAATTTTGTTGATTGGAGCGCCAATTGTTGTTGTTTGAACCCCTATTGTTGTTCCAATTGTTGTTGTTCCGGTTGTTGTTGTTTCCATTCCAATTGTTATTCCGGTTATTGTTCCGGTTATTGTTGTTGCGGTTGGTGTTATCACCGCCATTGTTGTTGCCCAAATAGCCAACATCCTTCTCTTGTTGCTTTGGGAAGTTGGTCTTGATAGTCTCCTTCAACTCTTTGATCTCATTGTTGAGGGAGAAAATTTGATTTTGAGCTTCATGTGTGAGCTTCGCTCCTTGCTCCACACGATTTCCCTCCGCTTTCCGGTGGGAATACTTCTCTATGACTCTTGCTTGCTTCTCAATGAAGTCCCAAGCGTCATCTTCTCTCATGTCCATGAACGTTCCGCATGAGAGGGATTGGAGGTTGAATTGCGTTCCCGCATCCAGCCCCTTGTAATAGATCTCCAGCAAGGCAAGCTTGGATATGCCATGATGAGGGCAATCCAAGAGCAAGTCCTGAAACCTTTCCCAAGATTGAAACAAGCTTTCGTTAGGTCTCATTGAAAAGGCATTAATCTTACCTCTAAGTTCCGCTGTTTTGGAGGGCGGAAAGAATTTGGTGAGGAACTCCGCGGAAAGGTCTTCCCACGTGTCTAGTTTCCCATTGGGAAGAGCTTGATACCAAGACAACGCTTTCCCTTTCAAAGAGAAAAAGAAAGGCTTGAGCTTATAGCTGTTGGTAGTAGCGTTCTTCGGTCTCATTGTCTCCATCATACACTCAAAGTTTTGCAAGTGTTGGTGTGGAGATTCAGCGCTTGTACCGCCAAACTGGCTTTGGCGAACAAGAGTGATAACTTGAGGGTTAAAGCTAAACCCTTGCACATCTTCAGCATCAAATTTCACACCCAAGCGGCGTGGTTGTTGTGTTGGATCCATCCGCTGGCCAAGAGTTCTTGGCTCATTATCCAAACGTTCGACTCTCACATTCCTAGGTGGAATGCGGCGATTAGCAGCTCCTTGTGGATGGAAAGGATTCATATTGATCGTGGGATCAATCTCTTCTAACGGTGGCATGGAAGAGTCACTATCATCAGCAGATGAGTGGCTTTTTCTTCTAGACCTTGATCTCCTTCTTGAGGATTTCTTGCTTCCCTTATTCTTAAGGTCGCTCATCTCTATCCTCATTTGGAAGATCATGTCTTGTAGACCGTTAACTTGAGATTGATGACGATCCATCTCATCCTGGCGGAGAGTCTCATTCCATCGGAGTTGAGCTTCCTTCTCCGCCAACTCCGTTTGAAGATCACGTTCGTGTTCTTCAGCCATCTTCTTTTCCTTGCGCTTTTACCTCAAGGTTTTCTCTAGCTCTTGATCAAGAGGTAAGAGATCTTCGGTGTTCCTAGACCTGCACATGCACTCAAAGAGATATCAAATAACGCGAGCAAGCTCCCAAGCTTGACAACCGGCTACCGGATTCGGCCTAAACCAAATCCCCGGCAACGGCGCCAAAAACTTGTTCGCCCCTAGAGGTGTGTGCAAATAAGTTTTAAATTTATAAAACTAGAATCAAGCAGCGAACCCGCAGTGTACGGATCGACGTAGTTAAGCAAGAATTCCAGAGTATCGAACACAGGGATTTGGGGGGAACGAACTCGATTGCAGATTATCAAGCAAGTAAATATAGGAGTTTTGCAAATATTGGGAAAACAACAATCCTAAAGATCCAGGTATCCAGCTGTGGAAATCGATTCAAGATGTACTTAATGATGTAAAGACAGAGTTGAGATATGCAAAGGTATACTTATGTAAGGTAATCGTACGGTGAAGTTCCAAAAACCTTATATAACTCACCTACAAGGCAATCTCTATACAGGTTGTTGAGGCTCAATATAGAAAGATTCTAAAGATGAGAATTGGTGTCAAATACCCAAACTTGTAACCCAAGGATCAAGACTAACTTAACCGATTGAGGTTGTGACACTCACAATCGAGGTAGAGGTTGTTGAGGCTTCACTACCACCTAGAAAAGACAAGTCTAAACTAAGCTAAAGCAAATCTTTAACTTTAGATTAAAGTAAAAGCAGGTTCGTAGACTTAAGGGAAATCACGGTTAGTTCTTGAGGTTCCACGGCCGTGGACTCAAGAACAGACCGTAATTTAGGGTTTGTCGGCGAATCTCTCTAACTTTCAGGGTCTAATCTGTTTGCGATCGATCTATCATCATCTAAGCCACAACTATCAACCCTTCACCTTAGAATTGTTAAGGGTTTTTAGCCAATAACAGTCATATTGATATCAATTCAAGAATTAAAAGATAAAAAGATGAAAACTTTCAAGAACTTTCAATAATCTTCAATTCAATCTCAAAGTCACAAAGAGAACGAGCAATGTCAAAAGATTCAAAGTAAAACAAACAATCACCACCTTAGGAAAGAAGAGAAAACGGGATGTCAATCCGTTTTCCAAATCAAACCTAAACAAGAAGAGAGATCTTCTTGCAAAATCTTCCAAGAACTTCGATCTTCCGCCAATCCGGAGATCTCAACAGCAATCTCCACCAAAAGTGCGAGATTAGAGGAATTGCCAAACACGAACTTCGATCTCTCAAAGAGATGTCAATAATTCCAAACAAGCTAAGTGAAGTGTAAGCGTGTCTAAGCGATGATGAATGAGGGTAAACGGGGGTAAGCCAAGGTGACGGATTCTTGCTTCGTCCGTCTTTTTATAGTGCAGGGCCAAATGTCGGCCCGGCCCAATCTTTAAAAGATCGTGGCTTCAAAGTGTGGTGAAAAGATTCGCCAAGATCAAGGTCGTGGAAGTGTTCCACGACCGTAATTTAGAGCGTGGAAACAAATACGGTTTGCAACATATGTTCCACGGCCGTGTAATCCCCTGGAATGAACATGAATTTCTGACTCCAAATCCACGGTCGTGGAATTGAACGTGGAATGTGATACGGCCGTATTTTAGGGCGTGGTTTAGGGCAAGAACGTGATTCTTCCCTAAACTCGTGCATTCCTCAAGCTAAGACTCCAAATTGCTTCCAAAGAACGTTCCTAATCCATGGACATATCAACTCAACTCTCCTTTGCTCGATTCCGTTCGGAAATAGCTCCAAATCACCTATAATCAACATAGAACTAGTGTAGACATCCATATCGACAATATAGGTAATACTAGCTCACATATGCACAAAGTTCAATCAAAGACTATCAATATGAATCGAATACGTTTAGAAAACGTGCCTAAAATATCACAATATTTCATGCTAACATGGATCACCGGGCGATAGGGTCGGGAAGAAGAGGAAGAAGGGGAAGGGGAGGATCTATCCCTGAGGGCAAGGCGTCTGTCAGAACTCATTTTCAGAAATCTGTCACTGTCAGGTCACCTCGGTCAACTGACAACACTCAAGAATCACCTCGGCCGAGGCACAGCTCGTCTGGACCGAGGCGGAAAAATGGATTCTAATTTCGTCAGAAAACTCATTTCTTTTCCCCCAAAATCACTACAACTGCTTCCTATGGGGTACTTAATCCTTTTCTCAGCAAATGCAAGGGCAACCAAAGCCCAAATCGAAGCGAAATCAGCGAGTTAGGGTTTCGGTTTTGTTTTACCTCGTTCGGCCGAATCGGTTCGATTTCTTCGTAGATCGACGATGCACTGGGATCCTCTATGCCTTAATCGCAGTTTGGAAGCAAAAATCGTCGAAAATGAGCGAGAATCGAAGAAGCGAGGTGAGGTATAGCGCCGCGGTCGAGGGAGGGTAAAATGGAAGAGAGAGAAAATTAATCCCCCTTTTATACCCTTTCTGGAACTGCTGTCACCTCGGTCGAGATGGTCTCGACTGGACCGAGGTGGTACGGACTGAGGTGGTTCTTCAGAAATCCTAGTCGCCTCGGTTGCTCAAGAATCATCTCAGTCGAGGTGCTCTGACAGCAATCGAGATGTGTCCCAGTCAAACTTCGTCTTCTCAAATTCTCGATCTTTTGTCCTTCCAGTTATGCTCCTTCCTTAGATGTCACCTGCTATCTGTCTAGAACGCCAAAAACAAAACAAAGCAAAGCAAAAGCAAAAACTATCTAAGCTAGACTAGAAAAAGAGAAAAGAAAGCAATACCTTGGGTTGCCTCCCAAGAAGCGCTTGGTTTAAGGTCGCTAGCTGGACCATTCTCCATAGAATTACTCAATGTACTTTGAACACCATGGAGTGCTCATCACATCCATCATAAAATTCTTCTAAAAAAGTTCCGGTTCCTAATTTCACCGGCAAATGGTAAGATCTCCCACGTACAAGCTTGTACGGTTTGATTCTCACCAGAATCCTTCTAGCCTTCCTGCACTTCAATGGGACATAATCTAGCCTTGCGTCCCATCCTTTCCTTAATCGAGAAAACAACTTCTCGAGAATCCTAGTAGCTTCCCCATCTTTAGCATGGGGATGGTACAAGGTCCTTAGCATACGAGGGACCCCATACTTGAACAAGAGACACTTCATCGCCTTAACGGTGTAGTGCTTGCAAACTCCACCCCTTATAATCCAAGGAGTATCTTCTTCCAACAGTTTCAAGGGAGGTTTCATCTTGATCTTAGGAGGTTCTTTCGGAAGAGACCTCCAACTCTCCGGTGCATTCCTGAAAAATTCAGAAATTTTAATAGGGATTTCAAATGAAGTAGGAGAATGTACCTCATAAAGTTCTCCAAAGCTTGAGACAAGTTTCATGTTGGGTTGATATTCCACACACGAAATGCCTCCCAACTCAGCTGATCTTTCTTCCACCTTGACCACAGTCTCAATAATTTGGCCAAGGTTCTCCGTATCTTGCAGTGCTACAGATTTTTCCTCCACCTCGGCCGATCTCTCTTTCACCTCGGCCGAGGTCTCAACAGTTAGATCGAAATCTTCCAAATTTTTCTTCTCCCTCAAAAGCTTCAGGAGAAACTTCTGGTCTGATTGGAGGGGTGCTTGGAACTTGCAGCACTTTCTTATGCTCCTCTTCCGGCTTAGCATAGGATAGGGTGCTTTCCTTGAGCTCCTCCACCTTCTTCATCAACCTCTCCCATATTGATTCAAGAGAATCTTCAAGAGGTTGCTCACAAATCTTTTTAGGGACATTCAGTTCATCCCACATTGCAAGTTCATGCTTAATGGCCTCTTCTCTTTCCCATTCATTGTTGAACCAATAGAAGGAGTACTTCTCCTCCAAGTATTCATAATGGTCCGCCCTAGCACTTTGCCTTGCTATCCAGGCTGGATCAAATGTAGTCATCGGAAATCCTGAAAACTACAAAACTCATAGAAAGAGTAGTTAGTAGCAACAGGGGCAAGTGCCCCGAAAGCAAACCGCAACCGGCTCGGTCTAGACCAAGTCCCCGGCAACGGCGCCAAAAACTGTTCGCTCCAAACGGTGTGTGCAAGCTTTAAATTTATAACCCTAGACGTAAGCTTAAAACAAGGATGCGAACCCGCAGTGTACGGGTCAATCGTAGTAAAAAGCAAGGAATTCCAGGGGTCGATCACAGGGACTTAGTGAAACAAAGTCCAATTACGGTATGCTTAAGCAATCACTAACCACAAAGCAATTAAGACAATCAAAGATGATATAGAAGTCAATAAATGAAATATGCAATTCTAGGGATTAAAGCATCTAGTTGTGGTTCCAACTCAAGATCTAAAGATAAGCGGACAAAGCCGAGGTTTTTGCATAGGGAAGGTGTTACTAAAGTGGAATAGATCACCGGGTAAGTCTCACTACTCACTAATCCTAAACCGTAACTCCTATTACCGGGTAAGTCTCAAGGAATTAAGATAAAGAACTATAACCTCAAACTAACACACCATCTAAGGGAATAGAATCAACCTTTACCGGGTAAGTCTCATGCTAACTCACAAAGATGGGATTAAAGCACATTCAAACCCCAATAAAGGATAAACCTTTATTACCTACACTTATGATCTTAGGTAAACAAACAAAGGAGTTACCGGGTAAGTCTCATCCTAAGCTTGCATTGGACCAGGGAAGGTGTAATAAGGATAGGATTTGGCAAACTCTAACACTTAACTCTCAGTTTCGGATCAGATAAGTCACCTCGGTCAGAAAAATTCCACCCCGGCCGAGATGTTCATCGACTGAGCGAGATGCTTAGGGTTAAGGTTAAAGACTCGAACTTTCAGGGTCCTACTGTGATTAAGATTATTCTATCATTGTTTTTCCCACAACCTTCATCCAATCACCCTAGAATTACACATAGAGATTAGCCACTCATCATCATGAAAGTATTAATCAAGTATATGGGAAGAAAGTGAATATTTGAACAAGAAGAATTTAATGAAAAGACTTCAATAACTGAATCAAATATCACAACAAAGCGTTCCTTGGATAGAAATCCAACAAGGCAAGACAACAAGGAAGGGAATCTAAGATAATCTTACAAAAACCCTTCAAAAGCTATAAAAGCTACAATCTTCCTTCTTCAACCTTCAAAAAGGTTCTTCAAATATCCCAACTGGAGTATGGCTGCTGCGATGTAGTAGGTGTAAAGCAAGGTGATATCGGATGTCTTCCGGCTGTATGCAGGTTGTTGGATTTGTGGAAATCCAATCCTTTTTATAGGAAAATTACTTCCCAAAGATATAATATCTTAGAAAGATCTCTTCCCATAAAAATAGGTAAAATATATCATCTATCATATGTTCTTCCTTCCAGGAACCAATCCCAAAAATATAAGATCTCTTTCCAAAGATAAAAGATATCAGCCAAGAATAAAGTATTCTCGCCGCGTCCCAGGTGTTCGCCTCGGTCGAGTCGACTTCTCTGGATCACCTCGGTCGAGGTGAATCTGTGGTCAACCGAGGTGAGTCACAACTGAATGTGAAATCTCTCAAATCTGGTCCAAAGTGAATCTTTAATCCATGGCTATGCTTCCTGGAGGGTTCCTTATGTTCCTGAATGTAGCTCCAATGACTCCATAGCTCCTTTTGCTCCTTTTTGATGCAAAACGTGCCATTTTACCTACGATTACAACAAAACTAGGTGTAGACCTCGATTCCCGCAAAGGTTTATGAAATGGTAATATAATCACATATAATACATACAAACATGCAGATTATTGAAGATAAAACGTCCAAACAAAACCCAAAATATAGACTATAATTCATGCTATCGCGTATCATTCTCCTCCTCTTAAATGTGAAACGTCCTCGTTTCACCGTCAAAAAAGAAAGGAGTCACTTGAGGAACAAGACCCTTGAAAATCAACACCGAATGCACATTGTCGGGCGGCTTGGACTTGTAGTCCTTCAACATTGTGGCTTTGTGTCGTTTGTTGAATATGTAATTCCTCAAGGTGGAGGTGTTGTAGAGTTTGTCCATCATGCCATAAATTCTCTTGACATTGAACGACGGAGGCATGCTGAAAATGTTGAATGACAAGCCAAGATGGAAGTTAGTTGGCATTGTAAAGACAAACCTCGAATCGGCCGGCTCAAATTGGTGTTCCATCAACAAAATGGTACCGTTGTCGGGGTTGGATTCCATTTCACTCTCAAAAATTTCCTCGTCTTTGTTATCTTCAAAGAACTTGCCATGTAATGGATTGACCAATTGAATTGGAATTGCCGGGGAGACCTCTTGAATGATGATTTTTGCCACGTCTTTGACTTCGTCACACAATGGTTGGACAACCAACTCACTCCTTGGTTGTGAAACCGCTTGAGGTTCTTCTTGTTGCGTGGACGTCGTGTGGGCAAGAAGTTGTGCCCTCAAAATCTGAATCTCACACTTTAGAGCGTCATTTGTTTCCTTGAGCACAACATAGTCATCTTTGGGGGCAATTCCTCAACTTGAGCACGCCGTTGGGAAACAAAGTTGACAACGTGTTCATGATTAGCACGCCGTCTTGGGGCGATATGGGTATTGATAACACGATTTATGACATTAGTTTAGGCACTCATTTAGATAGTTTTCCTGCTCATTCATGCATGGTTTAGCACTAGTTCGTGACGATTTGCACTCAATTCATGTATTTTGTTGAGATAGACATCTACATAGACTTTTGCATATTTTGTAGGTATTTTGGGAGCTTTTGGAGCTTAATCGATATATTCGAGGATCGTTCCTCGTGATGACACACTACCGGACCTATTGGGAAGCAAGTTAGGAGCAAAGGAGAACACATGGGACCTTGTTGGTGCATGCCTTGCACCAACTCGTGGCTTGATGATCCATAAAAGTCTGAATCAGCAAAACCACGGCCATTGGGACTTCCACAGGCGTGGAAATAGGCCGTGGTTCTCCCTACACAACTGTGACAGCTGTCCCACGATCTCCATAACCGACCTTGCCCTTGGTGGTGCATAAGAAGTGGTCCTGCAGGCTATTGAGGGCAGACCCCATCATTCCATTCTCTTCCACACTCTCACCTTTGATTTGGAGCTACTCTTGGAGGAGAAGAAACTCTCTCATTTGGAGAAGAAGAAGAAACACACTAGTTTCATAGTTTTCATAGAGTTTTTTAGTGATTTTGAGTGATTTTGGTTGAAGATAATTGCAAGGCTTTGTAAGGAACGGATTTGAACCTTCTTTTGAAGGGTTGTAAGTCTTTCTTAGCATACATTCAGCTTGCTTTTTCTTGTTCTACTTGTTTCATCTCTCTTTCATTTCATCTTCTTGATATGGACTCCATGATTGTATGCTTGATGAGTCCGATTGTTGAGATGCATGTTGTTGGCTAAATAGATGTGATTCTAGGGTAAGGAAATGATGGTTATGGCTTGGACTATGATAGGATAGACTTAAATGTACCTTTGGATGATTCGTCTGCTTGAACCTAGCCTCTGTTGTAAACCACGGTCTGTTCTAGTAGATTCCACGGCCGTGGTTCTTGATGAACTGCTCGTGATTTCGTCTGACTTGCTTGTATTGATAAATCTGAGTGTTAGGTTGTTAGATTGTTGAAATCCTAGTGTTTGTTGAGCTAGATCTATCCTAGGGTGACCTACTGTTAGCAAACTAAGTAAGGAAAGAGACCTACCCGGTGATTTCCGCTCTTAGATACCGAAGGTGATGAACTCTAGATAGTAGTGAGCCTCACAAGCCGCTATTGGACTGAGTGTGCTAGGATTGATGCTTACGACTTGCCTTCCCGAGACTTACCCGGTAAGGAGAGGTTAGATCCCTAGACGACAATCCGGTTTGTATAGAATTCCTATCCTAGGGCTCTTTGAGACTTACCCGGCGATAAGACCTTAGGAGCGGACTAGTGGACCATGAGACCTACCCGGTGATTGATCCCGATTTAGAAACACCCACTCCCAACACACTATAGTTAATCCAAAAAATGACTAGATAGCTTGAGTCCTATGCCATAACCGGAATTTCTAACCCCTAGAATCTTCTTTTCTCTCCTTGATTGCCTATCTCTTATTTGTTTTTACTTGTTTGTGTTGCTATCTTAGTAGTTTGTTAATTCTTGCATGATTTGTGATCTTTGATTGATCACCATAAAACCAACCCAAAAACATTGTGATTTTCATTTATTTGTTTCTCTCATCTTTTCTTAGTCTTACACTATCCTTAGTCACTATTTGACTCGATTTCACTTCAGTCTTTGTGTTCGAACTCAGAATACTATCCCTACTATGAAACGTTCCGTACACTGCGGGTTCGCTAGGAGTTAGGAAGAAATATATCAAGTATAAATTTAAGACTTTTGCATGTCACGACCTTAGCGTAACAAGTATCCTCATAATAAGATTGTCGGTGTGGATACCATTGGTGCCCATCCATGGAAAAAGTCGGCCTTGGTGGGTCCAGAGTATTTGGAGGAGGCAACCACTCCTCATCCTCAAAGTATTCTCTCCGTTGATACCTCCGGGTGGTTTGCTTGTAGTACATGTGAATGGCCTCGCCAGTGAGTTTGTCTACCATGCCGTCTAAGCTTATGACATTGTACGTCGGAGACATGCCGGAAAGAAGCAAGGGTAAGTCGGTAAATATGTTATTAGACAAAACAAAATCAAACCTTGGTTCAGCCGGTTCGAACTTGTAGGCCAACCACATAATGGTGTCATTGTCATGCCTGATGGCTTTTGCACCCTTGATGATGATCTCTTCTTTGTCATCTTGAAAATAGTCTCCACATAACGGATTGACAAGATAAAATGGAATAACCGGGGCACAAGTTGTAATGACGACATCTTCCTCGTCTTCAACTTCATCACACAACGGTTGGACCACCAACTCACACCGTGGTTGTGACACCGCTTGTGGTTCTTTCTTCCTGTTGGGCAACCCTTGTTTGGGCAAGAACTTGTGCCTTCAAAGCTGCTAACTCATGCTTTAGATCATCATTGGTTGCTTTGAGCACAACATACTCCTCTTGATGACTAGGACATCGTCGGGGGATAACATAGGTATCCTTAAAATATTCTTGTCGGTGTGGATACCTTTGATACTCATGGAGGGTCTCTTTGGGCCTTGGTGGATTTGGAGGAGGAAACCACTCCTCATCCTCAAAATATTCTCTCCGTCGGTACCTCCGTGTGGTTTGTTTGGCCTTCGGTGGATATGGAGGAGGTAACCATTCTTCATCCTCATCATAAGAATCAGAATCGTCATAGAACATGATGAACGATGAAGAACACTTGAAGATCTTCAAAGAACTCCGAAGAACAGTTGAAGATCTTCGAAGAACTCCGAAGAACAGTTGAAGATCTTCAAAGAACTCCAAAGAACAGTTGAAGATCTTCGAAGAACTCCGAAGAACAGTTGAAGATCTTCGAAGAACACCGAAGAACACTTGAAGATCTTCAATGAACACCAAAGAGAGAAAAAAATCGTGAAGAACAATCAAAAACACAAGTAAAGAACTTGACCTCGATCCCGAGCTCTGATACCAATGATATAAAAAGGGGGGGGGATCTAGATCGAGGAGAAACTTCAACTAATTCTTCTTGATCGTTCGAATGGATCAAACTATGAATTTGGGTGGCAGAAGCGATTGGTTGATCCTTCAAAAGGATCCTCGAGATGAAGGCTTGGATCAAAGACTAGATCCAAGATAGAACTTTAAGAGGGTGGGAGAAGAAGGTGATGCCTAAACTAAGTAAGAGGGTTTTCCTTCTCAATACTTAGTATTCGACTTAGACATATCTTTTACAAATGAGCCAAGCCATCCTTATATAGTGGATGGAGGCCATACAAAGAGTCCAAATATAAATGATGGAATTAAAGTCGGAATTAAGTTCCGAACATGAAAAGCCTAAAATATGAAAGGTCGGAATATAATTCACGGAATTAAGTTCCGAAATTAAAGTTCCAAATATGAAAAGACTTATTATTAAATAGCCGAATAATAATAAACGTCTTCAAAATGGTGCGGGTCCTTCAAGCCGGAAACACGGATGGCAATGCCATCCGGGGGCGTATCAGTTGAGAGAAATCAGAGCTTTTATGAGGAAATGTGAAAGGAAATGAATTAATAAACGATTTTCCGCTATTTATAGCGAAGTCGATAAGTATCCTTTAGCGAAGTCGATAATTATCCTTTAACCGATCCAAAGGTGGGTTGAACCCCCTTCTCAAAACTTCTCAAAATTGGAATAATAAATCTGGAATATTGTAGGGATAATTATTCCGCAATTGTCTCGGAAAACACGTATTCCTAAGATGCCTTTCTTAGCCGCTAAGAAACGAAATAGTGACTCTTTTGGCCGTTTTGCCTTTCCATGTTATTTCATATCTAGAACATATCCGATTGCCTGATCATTTCTCTCAACTGCATTTTATTAATTGAAGCTCTAAAATGCTCCAATAACACTAGAGGGTAAAAATAATTACCCGGGGGAAAAATGAAAAATTCTCCATAAGTCCAAAATTACGTCAAGAACATAACGGTGAGACTCATACTCATCGCTTACGCAATCTTTGCGAGTTATGTGCCAATTAATATCATTGATTAAGTTAATCAACATTAATTAGAATCCGAAAATCCTAACTCTTATGCATGCTATCACAAATTTTCCGTTTTATTATCCTTCATAAAGGCATACACTCAAAAACAGTTTATGGTTGTGGCACGAGAAGTCTATGACTCTCGCCTCTGTTTCTTTTACCATCTAGAGTGGTTAGGCGTACCTCCCCGTATGCCACGTGGAGTGGAAAAATATCCTTCCAATATAGAGAACCTCTCATACTCCCTCGGGAATACTGAGCAAGCTGCTACCGCCCAATAATGGGTCAATCATACGTCAGTAATAGTCAACATATAACATGCTATAACGCATATATCAATCACCACTGATGTACTCATCCATTATACAAACGTAGCTAAGTAAGTCCCAAGGACTTACCTATATCCGGATAACCTCAGCTATCAATCAACTTTCAGATTCCCGCAGGAATACACTCCACGCCTAATAAATCAAGACACACATATCAATCACTATCCACATACTAGAAGGTTTCACTCCTAGTCTTCAAGATCCTCAAGGTTCATATACATCATAACATACTCAACATTCTCATTAATCCTCAAAGCCTCTCAAGGCGTTCTATCACAATTTACTACCATCATCAAACACGTATCTAACCTAGCATGCTCTTATTATGAAACCACAATGACAAGAGGAAGGAATAACATACCAAAGGACTTGGTATGTTTTGAGGTAAGGCGCAGACACGGGCAAGGAAAGGCCCGAGCACAAACACTTTTCAGAATGCCACGACTACGGCTGTCGCAAGCGCGAGGGCGGCGACAACGTTGAAGGCACGGGGGCGACAAAGGTCGGGCGTGGGGGCGGCTGAACGACAAAACCCGACATGTTCTCCTTCGATCGATAACTCTCCCACTCTAACACTAACTCTTCTCCTTACCACACCAAGGGAGTCCTTGGATTTAACCAAAAACACACAAACATAACCAAAGGAGGACAAGAGCAACAAGATCATCCTTGTTGAATTCATAAAGAAGAAGAAGAAGAAGGAGAAGGAAAGAGAGAGAGAGAGCTTATCACTCTTCTCACATTGTGTAGAAGAAGAAATTCAAGCTACAACTCTGCTAGCTATTCACATTGGAGAGGTTCCCAAAACCATCAAACGAAAGGGAAAGAGGAAATGTAAGAGGGAAGGAAAGAAAAGAGAAGTCGGCTAAAAGCAGCCCGATCTCTGTTGTGCCGCGACCGCGGCAAAACCTCGCCGCGACCGCAGTGCCGCGACCGTGGGCATGGCGAGGAGCGGTCGTGAGATCTCCTAAAGAATATGGTTGTTACATTATAATCTTTCTCGTATATGGCAAGTTGGCAGAGGGAGTTTAAGATTTTACTAGCAGTGTCTTACGAGGTCATAAGTTTAATTAGGTTCATAATTTTTTTCCCAGATCCCATCTGCCATTGGTAATGATAGTGTTTATTGTATTTTCTATGCTTGTTATGAGGTCTTTGTTTGTCAAATAGTGTTCTATTGGGTGATCCTCAATCTATATGTCTTTCCATAATCTGATAGTTCGTCCATTTCCTACATTCCACTATAGCCCTTTTTTAAAATGTGATCATAATTTCATTAGTCTCTTCAACTGCCATGACATATTTTTTCAAATTGTGTAGTGTCTAACCGGTTTCCTTATAGGTATTTTCCCTCAATTACTTTAACCTATATGTTGTTTGGGTCATTCATAATTTTTCAAAGGAGTTTTATTTAGAGTGCTTTATTCATATCCTCTACTTTCCTTACTCTCACCCCTCTAGATTCCTTAGGTTTATAAATCTTGTCCTAGCTTATTAAGGGGTGGTAGTTTTACCTTTTATTGCCAAAAATTTTTCTATTGATTTGGTCTAGTTTCTTATGGATTGATGACGATAACATAAAACTTTGCATTTGTAAGACCCTAATTTTTGCCTTCACCGCCCTCGCGGCAGGGTGAACCGCCCCTGCGGTTTTACCCCAGATTGCGCCGATATGATTTTTACTTGTTTATTTCTTTCCATAGATAGAAGATACGATCTTCTATCTTATGGGCAAACTTTTCTTTGATCTTCTAACCCTAAAGACGCCCTTCCTTCTATCTTCTCCCACCGTTCCCTACAAATTCCCTCTTTCTCTTCCTTTTTCCGTTTCTTGCATACATTTTCTTCAACCCCGAAAGTTGCAGCCTTCTTCCCTTGTGAACCTTGCTGAATGTGTAAGTCTTCTCCCCTTTGATTCTCCCTCATGTTCTTTGAGCTTGCTGTATCTTTCTCCCTTCTGTTTCTCTTTCTTCTCGTTTATTTCTTTTCCTTGTTCTTCAAGAATCAAGATCGAGTCTTGATTCTTGTTGGCCTTTCCATTGTTGATACGTTGATGTTCTTAGACTCCCTTAGATAATAATTAAAGAGTGTGGAACAAAGGATCGAGCTTTTGTTCCCTGTTGTGAGTTGTTGTCAAAGATAAGCCCCAACGCCACCTTTTGTGCTGAAGACGCTCCCGCGCCTGCACAGAGCCACCCCTGCGGATCTGCCCAGTACCGTCCCCGTGCCTCTGTCCAGCCTCCCTTGCGGTTTTCCTGCAGTTGCTTCCATCTTTGGTGAGTTGCTTCCTTTCCTTGTTTCCTCATTCCTTCTTGGAGTTGTGTTGGTTGTTGTTGACCCTTATTGATTTGTAAGACTAGGGTTTGAGACCTTAACTTGTGGAGATCTCTTAGAGATCATTGAGGCTAGAAGTTATAGACTTCCAGTAGTCGTTCAGTTCCTAATTCGTTATGCCTTGTTGAGCAGGCTTTCCGTCCTTCTTTCCTGCGGGAAACTGAGTTGTTCGTTGACCGTTACGTTACTTTTGAGTTTAACTTCGAGTGAGGTAAGTCCCTTGGACTTACTTAACTTCATTTTGTATATTGGTTTGAGTGTATTGGCTTGTTGTGTTGTTGTTTATTGTTATAACGGATAACTGGAGTAGGATTGACCTTTATAACCGTAATTGGCCCAAGTGTATGATAACCGGGTGGTGAACACTTGTCTAGTTCTACAGGAGACTAGGAGGTGCTCTTGCAACTTAGGCCCATAGGTAACGGATAGTACTGATCTACTCCTGTTGGGAGACGGAAGCGGAGGCGAGTTTTGGGAGATTCTAGTGTGACAAAAGAAGTTGAATTAGTAATGGATAACTTAATGAAAGATAATAATCGGTTGAGTGCAAGCATGATGTATGTTTATATTACCTTATGTGTGTTTGTGCCTTTATTGTCTTTCTGCTATCTAGAATGTTAGCTAATGGTTTATACCGATGTTGTAGATGTTACGCAGGTTAGGAATGCTGCTGAGTGATCTTGACGGTGTGGTCAACCGGGGTTCCCGTACATTATAGGACGGGATCAGATTTTTATTTTTGTTATTGTCTTTCCCTTTACTTTAAAATCGGCTGCAAGTCTTTTACGCTTCCCTTTGTTATAACCTTTGGTTTTATTATAAGTTTTGGTTTTTATTTACTTGTGCCTTGTTATAAGATCCTCTGTTGCTACCCTGAGGGTCTGGACCCATTGTGAGGTCCTAGCTTGTAACGCTTCGAGTTCCCAAAACTTGGGGTGTTACAATATGGTATCAGAGCTCTAGGTTGACAACAATGACACTTGTAATCTTCTAAAGGTCGAATAGATAAATAAACAGAACCCGCAAGTGGTCTATGTTTTAAAAAGGGTGTTTTTGTTTTAAACTTGTCAGTTTAAGATAGATGTACGGGCGACCACCACTACCTCCACGGATCTCAACAGTTAGTTTTCTTTTATGTTGGCCTTTATGTACTTTTTCTAGATTTCTGATGTAGTTGATGACGTGGCCTTATATATCTATATATCCCTATCGTAGATGGTGCATACTAGAGCTACATCTGTTGTAGAGCGAGGAAGGAGTTGACCAACTCTTCCACCTATAGTCCGTGGACAAGGTCGTGTAGGAAGACCTCCACTAGCTAGAGGCCGGGGCCAAGCCCCAGCTACTGATCTGCCTATCGCTGAGGCGTTCGTTGAAGAAGTTGTTGAGAGTATTGTTTCCGAGGCTGGAAACAGGACCGTTGCTCGGTCTGGAGTACAGAGAGCGCAGTTGACCGAGTCCGGTCGAGTATCCATCGGAACTTCTGCTTACAGCGACTACGTTCAGAGAGTCGAGGAGGCTACCAGGACTGGAGGACCTACACCAGCACCACCAATACCCGCGATATCAGCTGAGGTTTCGTAAAGAGTGATGCAAGTTGTTGATGCTCTTGCTAGAGTTGTTGAGGTAGCTAGAGCACCCGAGGAGGCGAAGGAGCCGAGACCCGACTATTGGTTGAAGGCTTTCAACTGGCTGAAGGTTCATTCTTTCGTAGGAAAGACTAGATTAGAGGTGGAACTATGGCTAGGACAACTGGATTATGCTATGAAGGCGATCTGTTTCCTAGAGAGATGTAGGGTCAATATAGCTCAGACGTTGCTGAAAGATCAGACTCATTCATGGTAGAGGACTACCCGTAGTAGGTTTACGAGTTATGAGTAGATGAAGAATGTAATCAGGGATCGCTATTGCGCTCCAGCTATGAGGAGAGATCGACTTCAGGATTTCCTCGAGGCTGGATTTGAGGATCTCCCTCTTGTTGAGATTGTCAGTAAGTTTAAGGAAAAGTTGTCTTTGTTGGGTCCTTCTGCACGACCTGAGGACCAGCATGCTTATCTTTTTTCTCGGAGGTTGAGAGAGTCTACACGCTCTTATCTTGTTGGTTTCCGTTGTGACTCATTGAAGGACTATCACGATAAAACATCTGCTTATGAGAGAGACCGACCGGGTCAGAGGAGAGCTTCTATGGCAAGAGGTCATGAGAAGAGGCAGAGGACTGAACCAACCTGTGGTGGAGCTGGAGCAGCTGGGTTCGGGCGTAGTCAGACACTGGGACGCTTTGATTTCCGACAGACGATGCAGAGTTCCGAAAAAGGACGGTAGTGTCATAACTGTGGAGGAGTCGGACATATCCGAGCTGACTGTAAGAAGACTATAGTTACTTTCTTCTCTTGGGGAAAGCCCGGACATAGAGCTGCGTTTTGCCGTCGGGACAAGGCGCTATCACAATAGGGTTCTTCACTTGCTAGCGTCGCCGGAGGTGGACAAAGACCTTAGTATCAACAACAACAAAGTAGAGAGTTCCTGGTTTTACCGCTCCTCAAGGTTCCACTCAGGGATAGGGGAGAGGTAAAGGATGAGTTTGTGGTACATCAGACGCCAAATATGCTTCAGCTAGAGTGTATGAGCTGAGGACCGCAGTGGAGCCGATACCTCCAGTGACCACATGTACCATTCATATTAATGATTTTCCAGTCAGATTTTTTTCCGATGCCGGTGCTATGCATTCCTTTATATCTGATGCATGTGTAGATAGATTGACCTTAGTTACCATAGAGGGGAGACCCTTCTTCATAGGATTACTTGGTGAGGGTAAGATTAGAGGTACACGAGAGGTTCGGAATTGCCCTATTAGATTGGGAGGTCGCGATCGACCAACGGACTTCTTCGTCATGTGCTTAGTACATGAAAGAAGTTATCCTGGGCATGGATTGGATGGATCGACATTGAGCAGTTCTTGACATTGGCAAGAGGACAATGACGGTAACTACAGAGTCTGACCATGTAGAGATTTTCTGAGGATGGGATCTTTGGAAGACCGGTATAGTCATCAGTGTAGTCCGAGCTGCGAGACTTATCGGTCAGGGTTGCAAGGCTTTCTGGTGTTATGCCATATAGGATAGTACGAGTCCAGCTTTGGAGGAGATTCCGGTAGGATGCGAGTTCACTAACGTTTTTAGAGAGCCATCAGGTTTACCTCCACAAAGGAGTGTGGACTTTGGCATTGATCTAGAGTCTAGGACGAGACCGATCTCGAAGAATCCCTACCGCATGGAGCCTATCGAGATGCTTAAGCTTAAGAAGCAGCTCGAGGAGTTAGCAAAGAAGGGCTTCATCTACCTTAGTGTATCTCCTTGGGGCACACCAATACTCTTCGTCGGGAAGAAAGACGGGTCGATGAGGTTATGTATTTACTACTGAGATCTTAACAGGATGACAATCAAGAATAAGTACTCATTGCCCCGTATCGACGGTCTTTTGGACCAGCTGTACAAAGCTTCAGTGTTTTCACGGATCGATCTGAGATCTGGATATCATCAGTTGAGGGTGAGACAACAGGGCATAGCCAAGACGATATTTCGGACCAGATACAACCATTACGAGTTTGTAGTGATGGCTTTCGGGCTTACGAATGCGTCCGCAGTGTTCATGGAGTTGATGAACAACATCTTCATCGACTTTCTAGACCGTTCGTGGTTGTCTTTATCAACGATATTCTAGTATACTCTTGTAGCAAAGAGGAGCATGTGGGACACTTAAAGATCGTACTCCAAGTCTTGCATGATAGAGAGCTTTACGCTAAGCTCTCTAAGTGCGAGTTTTGGATGTTTGAGGTGGCATTCCTTGGTCACATTGTTTCAGCTGAAGGAATCAAGGTGGATCCGGCGAAGATCGAGTCTATAGCATCTTGGCCACCTCCTAGAAACGTCAAGGAGGTAAGCAACTTCCTAGGCTTGGCGGGCTAGTACCGTCATTTTGTGGAGGGCTTTTCAGTTTTCGCCCAACCCCATACTTCCTTGCTAAGGAAGACTATGAGATTCGTGTGGTCTGAGCCATGCCTACAAAGTTTCGAGGAGCTGAAGAGGAGGCTGACCTCCGCTCCTATCTTGGCTCAGCTCGAGGGCATTGAGGACTTTATGGTTTATAGCGATGTATCCAAGCTCGAATTGGGATGTGTTTGTGATGTAGAGGGGTAAGGTCATAGCATACACGTCTAGAAAATAGAAGACGTATGAGGAGAATTACCCTACTCACAATCTCGAGTTAGCTGTTGTTGTTCACGCTTTGAAGATTTGGAGGTATTAATTGTACGGAGCTACGTGTCAGATATTCATAGACCATAAAGTCCGAAGTACATATTCACCTAATGGGAGTTGAATAACCGCTAGAGGAGATGATTGGAGTTGATCAAGGACTTTGATCTAGAGATCTTATACCACATAGGGAAGTTGAATGTAGTAGTTGGTACCCATAGTAGGAAGACTCCCAAAGAGATGGCGATCGCTCGGCTGACAGCTCAACCTCAGTTACAACGAGACATGTAATGGCTAGAGATGGATATTCACTTCCCAGATTCCGACAATTATTAAGATGCCAAGAGCGTGTATGTGTACCCTCAGATTCCGACAATTATTAAGACTCCCAAAGAGATGGCGATCGCTCGGCTGACAGCTCAACCTCAGTTACAACCTCAGTTACAACGAGACATGTAATAGCTCAAAGCTCGGCTGACAGCTCAACCTTAGTTACAACCTGATCTGTTGGTTGAAATCCGACAGAAACAGGAGAGTTGCCTAGCTTTGACACGGATCCGAGGCATGATGTCTCAAGGAGAGGCGCCTCAGTTTGTAGTCGGTGCCGATGGAGTTTTAAGATGCCAGGTTCGTGTATGTGTACCCTCAGATCGAGATCTGAGACATCGGATCTTACAAGAGGCTCACTCTACACCTTACTTAGTGCATCCCGATGCTAGTAAGATGTATCAAGATATCAGACGCTCCTTCTGGTGGGGAGGTCTGAAGCCAGACGTGATGAGATATGTAGCTTAGTGTGCGACCTATCAACAGGTCAAGATCGAACATCATCGACCAGGAGGCAGGAGGCAAGATATACCCACCTCCCATCCCTCAATGGAAGTGGGAGGACATATCAATGGACTTCATTGCCGGTTTGAGACCGATTCGAGGCTTTGACACCATTTGGTTTATAGTAGATCGACTGATGAAGGACTATAGTCTTTAGCAGAGATGTATGGTTCACTTTGAAGTTTTGGCAACAGGTGCATGTCGCCCTAGGTACGATTCTGCAGTTCACAACTCCTTATAATCCTCAAGCCGGTGGTCAGTCAGAGCGGACCATCTAGAATCTGGAGGATATCTTGAGAGCATGCGTGTTAGACTAGGGACATGTGTGGCCATATCACCTTCCCTTAGTGGAGTTTTCATATCATTACAGTTGGCGCACATCGATCAAGATGGCTCCTTAGGCTTTATATGGACAGACATGCCGTACACTATGTTGGGACGAGCCAAGTAGTTCTAGCGGAGTAGCACTTGAGAATATATAGGATGATATGGATTGAGTAGCGGTGATCCGAGAGAAGATGCTAGCATCACAGAGTTGCCAGAAGTCTTATGCAGATAAGAGGCACAAAATTATAGAGTTCAGAGTTGGAGGTCAAGTATGGCTAAGAGTGTCTCCGACACGAGGTGTTAGACGTTTTGGCATCAAGGTGAAGCTCAATCCCACATACGTCGGACCTTTCGAGATTCTTGAGCAAGTTGGAGAGGCAACATACAAATTTGCATTGCCACCGAGACTTGAGGGTGTTCACCCCTTCTTCCATGTGTCTCAGTTACGGGAGTATGTATCAGATCCGAGACACATCATCAATCATCAAGATTTAGTGGTGAAGTCAGACCATACGTTCGTAGAGCATCCGGTAGCTGTCTTAGAGCGTAGTACGAGGTGCTTGCGATCGAAGAACATACCGATGATGAAGATTCAGTGTTTGATGTGAGGAGTTGACGAGGCGACTTAGAAGACAGAGGATAGTTTCCAAAGGAACTATCCGGAGTTCTATATTGAGTTGGACTTACCTATATAGTAGACGTTTGGGTTGCGGTTTTCTTTTGTAGAGTTGTTGACGCTTGTGTAACGCTTTGAATTATATGCCCCGCGTGGGATTATGAGTTGTTATGACTTGCTATGAGTTGAGTTCAGTGTTTTTGCTTCATCCTTGTCGTTGTGTGATCTTGTGGTTCGTTGCAAGTTTCAGGACGAAACTTCTATTTGGGGGGACCTGATGTAAGACCCTAGTTTCCTGCCTTCACCACCCCCGTGGTGAAGAGTACCGCCCTTGCGGCCAACCGCCCCTGCGGCAGGGTGAACCGCCCCTGCGGTTTTTCCGTAAATCACGCCGATTTGATTTTTATTCCGTTTATTTCTTTCCATAGATAGAAGATCCGATCTTCTATCTTATGAGGCGACTTTCCTTTGATCTTCTTACCCTAAAGACATCCTTCCTTCTATCTTCTCCCACCGTTCCCTATAAATTCCCTCTTTCTCTTCCTTTTTCTGTTTCTCTTCCCTTGTGAACTTTGCTGAATGTGTAAGTCTTCTCCCCTTTGATTCTCCCTCACGTTCTTTGAGCTTGCTGCATATTCCTCCCTTCTGTTTCTCTTTCTTCTCGTTCTTTTCTTTTCCTTGTTCTTCAACAATCAAGATCGAGTCTTGATTCTTGTTGGCCTTTCCGTTGTTGATACGTTGATGTTCTCAGGCTCCCTTGGTTGAGAATTTAAGAGTGTGGAACAAAGGATCGAGCTTTGGTTCCCTGTTGTGAGTTGTTGTCAAAGATAAGTGTTCACTCCAAGAGGTGTGTGCAAGATTTAATGTTTATACCAAGAATAATTGCAAATTAGCGAACCCGCAATGTACGGATCAATTGTAATAAAAACAAGAATTCCAAGGCCGAACACAAGGACTATGGTGAAACAAAGATCGGTAATTCAGGTTGTCAAACAAAAACAAGCAACAAAGCAAAGATATCAAAGATGATATAATAACCAGGTAAAGGGAATGCGGATTCTAGGGATTAAAGCATCCAGTTGTGGTTCCGACTCAAGATCTCGAAAGATAATGTGGAGAAAGCCGAGGTTTACAAATGGAAGGTGTTTCTAAGGTGGGAATAGATCACCGGGTAAGTCTTAGTACTCACTATCCCAGACCAAAGATCCTCTCACCGGGTAAGTCTCAAGGTACTAAGGAAAGGAACTGTAATCTCAAACTAACACACCACCCAAGGGGATATAATCAACCTTTACCGGGTAAGTCTCAGGCTAACTCTCAAAGATGGGATGAAGGCACAGTCAAACCCTAATAAAGGATAAACCTTTATTACCTACACTCATGATCTTGGGTATACAAACAATGGAATCACCGGGTAAGTCTCATCCTAGGCTTGCGTTGAACCAGGAAAGGTATAACAAGGATAGGATTTGGCAAACTGAAACTTCAACTCAAATAAGGATCAGGAAAGGTCTAGCCTCGCTCAGTTCATGTACCATCTCGGTCGAGATGTTCCACGACTGACCGAGGTGTTCATCGGTTAAGGTAAAGGCTTGAGCTTTCAGGGCCTACTGGGGTAAAGGATCATTCTTTCATCGTCTTTCCCACAACCTTCAGCCAATCACCCTAGATACACATAAAAAACTTAGCCAACAATCATCATGATAACAATAATCAAATATATAAGAAAGGAATCAATCTTTAAACAAGAAAGCCTTAACACAAAGGTTTCAATAACTCAATCAAACAATCAAACAAACAAACAAGCTGCGTTTCTCAATCACAACTCAAAAAAGACAACAATCAAAACAAACTAAGAAAATCTTACAACTTCCTTCAAACTAGCTTCCTTCCTTCTTTCAACCTTCCAAACTTCCTTCCAAACTCTAGGGAACTCTACTCCTCGATCTTCCTGAATCTGAGATAAGGAAATAATTTCTCTTTAGAAAATCAACCTCTTTATATAGGAAAATCACCTTCTTAAGATAAAATATCTTTAAAGGTAATTTCCTTCCTTAAAATATCTTCCAATATTCTAAATAAATCAGCCACAAAGATCTGCTTCCGTCCAGAAATCCATCCTAAAATATAGGAAATGCTCTTTCCAAAAATAGAAGATCTCAGCCAAAAATAAAGATCCCGTGGCCGTTATAATATTCACCTCGGTCTAGCCTATCTTGAAGATCACCTCAATTGAGGTGGCATTGTAGCCAACTGAGGTGGGTCTCAATTAAGCGTCAATCTCTCTGATTTGGTCCAAAATCAATCTTCCATATCATTTTCATGTTTCCTGAGCCTTTCTTGTAGTTCCTCAATGCTCCAGAATGTAGCTACAATGACTCCTTAGCTCTATTTTGTTCCAAAACATGCCATTTTCCCTACAATTACAACGAAACTAGGTGTAGACCTCGATTCTCACAAAGGTAGACAAAACAACATAATAATCAAAGAATATACATCCATACATGTAGATTTATGAAGATAAAACGTCTAAACAATCCCAAAATATAGACTATAGTACATGCTATCAATAAGCCCCGACGCCACCTTCTGTGCCGAAGCCTCCCCCACGCCTGCACATAGCCGCCTCTATAGATCTGCCCAGTACCACCTCCGCGGCTCTATCAAGCCGCCCCTACGGTTTTCCTGCAATTGCTCTTGTCTTTGGTGATCTGCTACAAAATCGTACTGTCCATATCATCCTTGATCAACTCCAACCCTCTCCACACTCCGTGGCTCTGGCCACACCATCCGCCAGCGCAGATGGTTTTCCTGTAGTTGCTCGCGGCGGGAGTTGAATAACTGCCAGCGCAGATGGTTGGAGTTAATCAAGGATGGTGTGGTCAGCCGGATGGTGTGGTCAGCCCGAATGTAAAGAAACCCCACGGCTCTAACCACACCATCCGGGAGTCTGGAGTTCATCAACTCCATGAAGAATGCGGGCGTATTCGTAAGCCAGAATGACATCACTACAAACTCGTAGTGTCCATATCTGGTCCGAAATGTCGTTTTGGCTATGTCATGCTCTCTCACCCTCAGCTGGTGATATCCAGATCTCAGATTGATCCTCGAAAACACTGAAGCTCCCTGCAGTTGATCCAAAAGATCGTCGATACGGGGCAATGGGTACTTGTTCTTGATCGTCACTTTGTTCAGCTCTCGGTAGTCGATACATAACCTCATTGACCCGTCTTTCTTCCTGACGAAGAGAATTGGTGTGCCCCAAGGAGATACACTAGGGCGGATGAAGTCCTTCTCTGCTAACTCCTTGAGCTGCTTCTTCAACTCAAGCATCTCAATAGGCGTCATACGATAAGGAGCTTTAGAGATCGGTCTCGTACCGGGCTCTAGCTCAATGCCGAAGTCAACACTCCTTTGTGGAGGTAAACCTGATGGCTCTCCAAAGACGTCAGCAAACTCGCAAGCTACTAGAATCTCTTTCAAACACGGACTCATACTATCCTTCATCGCATAGTGACTGAAGGTATCTCTATGGTCATTTATACCCAATCAAAAGTAAATCCCGACTTAGCACTAAGAACAAGTATAGTGGATAAGTAAGGGTCGAACCCAAGAGAGTCAAGGTGTTTTAGATGCAATTATTGATTATAGAAACAAGTAACAAAAGGGGGGGGGGTTTGGTTGAATTGATGCACACAAAGACTTAAGAAAACGATTAACGCGACAAGTAAAACAATGATGGGTGAATCTACACTAGGTTGATTCTAAGCATGCTATTGCTACTTTGGTATGTTTCTTTTACAAATTTTTAAGTAATCTCCCGTCTCGATCGTATATATGTGTTGAGCCAACCAGCATCAACACAACTTAACAGGTTAATATTCCGTAAACCTACAAGAACAAATAACAAGTTAGCTTTCAAACAAAGACTAAGGGATATAAAAAGAAGATTAAAACCGTTAAACTTATCTTTATATTTGTGTTCCTTTTCTTTATGTAATTACAACCTGTTATTACTTAAAGTGACTACTAGATTAAAGACCCGAATCCGGAACCTAATAATCCTAGTTGTTTGCATGCACTTTAGAACCTAAGGTGATCAATCTCAAGCAATAGTGAACATGCAATTAGATAATGGAGATCAAGGAAACACAAAGCATTACTGAATAAAAACTAATATTAAAAAGAACTTACAACCAAGGTAACAACGCAGCTTCAAACCAACCCAATGTAGCAAGGAAGTTAGCAACTCATTACAATGGAAAACTCAATTCTAAAATGGATTTTTGTGTGGAAAAGCATTGATGATTCTAGCAATCATCCAAGGACTATTTATACTACAAAAGACACTTAATTAGGAGTAAATAACCGGCCTTAAACAACCACCTTTAATGCCATAAAGGTGGTGTAAACAGCCGGAGTAACGCTTCTGGCGTTAAACCGCAGGGGCGGCCTTCAGGAACCGCAGGGGCGGTTTAGGCAGAATTGGTTGATCTTCTTCAGAGCCGCTGGGGCGGCTACACAATTCCGCTGGGGCAGATCTTTAATGCTCTTCAACATCTGACCTTTTGCCTTCCTGACGTTTCTGATGCCAGGCCGCCGGGGCGTTCCTATGTCGGCGCAGGGGCGGTGACACAGCCCCTTCGTCTTCCAGCTTCATGTTGAGCCGCAGGCAGGGGCGCAGGGAAGCTGGTCTTCGTCTATTCAGGGAAGATCACTGCAGGGGCGCCAGGGAGTGGCGCAGGGGCGGTGACATACTTCATGACAGGCGCTGGCGAAGACGTAGGGAGCGCTCCAGTGGAAAGCGTCATCCACAAGGGCGGCTGCAAGGACCCGTTGGGGCGGTGGGACAACAGAAGCTTTGCTTCGTGATCAATCTTCACTCCTAAGTGCTTATAACTCCTTCCTTAGCTTCTTTTAGTCTTCTTCTTCTGGACCAAGGAGTTAGTAGCATAAACCGACACTAATGCAATAAAAAGACTCTAAAAATTACCCTAAATGATAGTGATTCCATCACCTATCAAAATCCCCCATACTTAGACCTTTTACTCGTCCCGGACATCAACTAGATTCAAAGGCCTCAGGAAGTGTGAGCAAGCAGAAAGACAATAAAAAACAAGAGAAAAACCAAGAAAGAAAGAAGGAAAAGAGAGTAAATGTGAGAAAAAGAAATACTACCATCCTTATCGCTCCAAGAGTGGCCTACCCGGACAACCTCCTTATGACTCCCCTTCTTATGTTGCCAAAACGCTGGAAGGGAAACCTACACTCGGTGTCGCTCATTTTCCCAAGGCGCCCTTTCGGGTTTTCACCTTGCCACTCTTCTTCTTTTCTCACTTTAACTCACATCCCTCAAACCCAATTTTTTACCAACCTAAGGTTGGTTGGGTTACCTTCTTTTTACCTAAACCGCCCTTTCGGGTTTTCGGTTTATCCAAGGATTTTCATGCCTTTTTTTTACACTTCTTTGGCTTTTTCTTTTTTTTTTATTGAATATCAAACTGAATTCAACAATGCAAAAACAAACTCCAAAAACAACTCAATGAACTGTACAAGCAATGATATATCCCTCCCCCATACTTGAAGTACACTTTGTCCCCAAAGTGGAAATGAGGCACAGATAAATGTGGGAGAAGGGAAGAGAAGGATACCCTCAGTGGGATGGTCCGACTAGACCATCCGGACCATCCTCCAGCGGATACGGGAAATGGCTGAAGAAGTGCTCCTGCCGGTGGCAGAGCGTGTCAATGCGGCCCCCCTGAACCTCCATCCTCTCTCTAAATGAAGACTCATAGATGGCTTGCCAACCCAGCTGCTGAGTCTCCAACTGCTACTGATGAGCCGCCTGCCAAGCATCTTAACGGCGATCGAAGTGAGTGGTCATAGAGGAGGCGAAACTGGACTGCCATGCCTGCTGCTGCTCAAGCATGGACCGCTGGTACTCGGTCTGCCATGCCTGGTGCTGTGTAGTCAAAGCCGTCATCTGGGCCTGCAGACTCTCCATGGTCTGCCTGTCGTGTGCTGCCGTCGGCATCTCCTCATCAATGGTGTGGGTCCGGCTGGAACCTGCTGCATATCTCCCAACAATATCGACCTGAGGCCGTCTCAGAGGAATTGGGTCAGCTGGTACATATAGGTCGGAGAACTCGTTTTCTAATGGAAGTCGTCGGGGTAGGTACGTGATATGACTCCCATTTGCAAGTGAGATCCAAAACCGATGCTCCCCGTCTCTCCTGAGGAGCCTGCACCTCCTCAACATATCTTCCGTATAAAGTGGGGCCTCTAGTCTGTCCTCCAGAGTATCAAGATCCATCTCCCGTGTAGCTAATAGGGTGATGATCCCACCTTCCACAATGTCTCGTGGCTCATTCTTCCTAATCCGCTTCAAAGCGGTAAGGAAAAGGTATGGCCAATCTGGTACCCAGTCATTTGTGGAGAGGCAGACATATACAATGCAAGGGCGTGAGAGGTGAGGCGGCTAGGTTTCGAAGAATGAATGGAGAGGGTGTGAAGAGGGAGGTAGATGTAGGTTATTTTTGGGAAGTGTATTTTTTTCTTTCCTTAACAGAACCGCAGGGGCGGAGGTTGTCAACACGGGGGCGGTGACAAGGAAGAGGGGGGCGCTGCCTCAGCACCGGGTGTGGAGCTGAGGGTGTGCGTCAAGGGTGGCCGCCGCAGGGGCGTAGGGATGTCACCGCAGGGGCGGTGACCAACGTTAGCAGAAGCTGGCCAAGCGTCGGGGGCGGTGCTGGCCATGGGTGTCACCACAGGGGTGGGAACTCAGAGTCGCAAGGGCGGTTTTCTTGACAGAAACTCCTCTTCTTATTCCTTCGGGTTGCCTCCCGAATTAGCGCCTTTGTTTTACGTCGTTGGCTCGACGTAAGGACTCTTCCTCTATGATTGAACTTCTTCCTGCATCACCTTTGGGTTTATAACCGTTTGAGACGGTAATCCTCCGGAGGCCCTAGTTTCAATTCTTGTAATGGCTTCCGCCATTTGACCAACCTGTTTTTCAAGGTTCTTGATGCTAGATTCTGTTGTTTGGACATGAGTAGCAAAGTTTTTAGTCAAAACCTGCAACATATCTTCAGTTGTTTGATACTTACCTTGACGGTGCTGCTGTTGTTGTTGGTTTTGTTGATCCCTCCACCGAAAGTTCTGTTGGTCACGCCAATTTGGCATGAAATTCTGTGCATAGGGATTGTTCCTAGGTCTTTCCTGCTGTGGTTGTCCATAGCCCATTGCGTTCACCTCAGCATCATCATCCTGGACTTGTGGACACATGTCCGTTGGATGGTATAGATCAGCACATACTCCACAAGCTTTGAGCTGTTGTGGGGTTCCCATAAGTGTTAGCCTCTTCACCATTTCATTTAACTCCGCAAGCTCGGTGGAAATCTCGCTCTTTCTGGAACTCACTGCATGCACTCCTTTATTTGCCGGATTCCTTCCAAATTCCGAGTACCTTCCGCTAGTTCCTGTATCTTTTCCAAAGCAAGGTCAGGAGTAGAGTTAAGAATGTTACCTCCGCAAGCCGCATCGACGATCCTCCTTTCATTATCTAGCAAGCCATTGTACAAGTACAAGACTAGATCTTGAGTTGAATATCCATGAAAAGGGCAGCTGGATCGGAGACGTGCAAACCTCTTGAAGTACTCGTAGCGAGTTTCATTTGCCTCTTGCTCGATGTTGCTTATAGCTTTCTTCAAGCTATTGGCCTTTTTGGCTGGAAAGTATTTCCCCAAAAACGCCTTGTGAAGGTTCTCCCAAGTGTCGATACTCCCGGACGGAAGATGGTAATACCAATCAACCGCAGAATCTTTGAGTGTGAAACCGAATGCCCTCATCTTGATTTGTTCTTCGGTAATGTTGGCTGGCTTCATGCTCATACACACGGTATGGAACTTTCCAAGGTGCTTGATGGGGTCTTCACCACTTAGCCCATGGAAGGATGAAAGCAAGTGAATGAGGCCCGGATTGAGCTCAAAGTTGACTCCTTCCCCTAATCCCGGTATTGTGACAACGAGAGGGTTTTGAGCCAAGGTAGGCTGCGTAAGTTGACGAAGAGTACGGTCAGCCATCTCTTGTTGAAGTTGTTGTTGTCTTCGTTGCCGGATGTGCGTCCTCTCAATTTATGGATCAAGAGTAGCAAGATTTGGGTTAGTAGCACGGGTTTGAACCATAAAAATGGTTCAGACCAATAATCAATAATAACAATAAAACACTAAAACTCCCCGGAAACGGTGCCAAAATTTGACTGAAGGTATCTCTATGGTCGTCTATACCCAATCAAAAGTAAAATCCAGACTTAACACTAAGAACAAGTATAGTGGATAAGTAAGGGTCGAACCCAAGAGAGTTAAGGTGTTTTAGATGCAATTATCGATTATAGAAACAAGTAACAAAAGGGGGTTTTTGGTTGAATTGATGCACACAAAGACTTAAGAAAACGATTAACGCGACAAGTAAAACAATGATGGGTGAATCTACACTAGGTTGATTCTAAGCATGCTATTGCTACGTTGGTATGTTTCTTTTACAAGTTTTTAAGTAATCTCCCATCTCGATCGTATATATGTGTTGAGTCAACCGGCATCAACACAACTTAACAGGTTAGTGTTCCGTAAACCTACAAGAACAAATAACAAGTTAGCTTTCAAACAAAGACTAAGGGATATAAAGAGAAGATTAAAACCGTTAAACTTATCTTTATATTTGTGTTCCTTTTCTATAAGTAATTACAACCCGTTATTACTTAAAGTTGCTACTAGATTAAAGACCCGAACCCGGAACCTATTAATCCTAGTTGTTTGCATGCACTTTAGAACCTAAGGTGATCAATCTTAAGCAATAGTAAACATGCAATTAGACAATGGAGATCAAGGAAACACAAAGCATTACTTAATAAAAACTTATATTAAAAAGAACTTACAACCAAGGTAACAACGCAGCTTCAAACCAACCCAATGTAGCAAGAGAGTTAGCAACTCATTACAATGGAAAACTCAATTCTAAAATGGAATTTTGTGTGGAAAAGCATGGATGATTCTAGCAATCAGCCAAGGACTATTTATACTACAAAAGACACTTAATTAGGAGTAAATAACCGGCCTTAAACAGCCACCTTTAATGCCATAAAGGTGGTGTAAACAACCGGAGTAACGCTTCTGGCGTTAAACCGCAGGGGCGGCCTTCAGAAACCGCAGGGGCGGTTTAGGCAGAATCGGTTGATCTTCTTCAGAGCCGTTGGGGCGGCTACACAATTCCGTTGGGGCGGATCTTCAATGCTCTTTAACGTTTGACCTTTCGTCTTCCTGACGTTTCTGATGCCAGGCCGCCGGGGCGTTCCTATGTCGGCGCAAGGGCGGTGACACAACCCCTTCGTCTTCCAGCTTCATGTTGAGCCGCAGGCAGGGGCGCAATGGAAGGCGCAGGAAGCTGGTCTTTGTCTCTTCAGGTCAGATCACCGCAGGGGCGCCAGGGAGTGGCGCAGGGGCGGCGACATACTTCATGGCAGGTGCTAGCGAAGACGCAAGGAGCGCTCCAGTGGAAAACATCATCCGCATGGGCGGCTGGAAGGACCCGTTGGGGCGGTGAGACAACTGAAGCTTTGCTTCATGATCGATCTTCACTCCTAAGTGCTTATAACTCCTTCCTTAGCTTCTTTTAGTCTTCTTCTTCTGGACCAAGGAGTTAGTAGCATAAACCGACACTAATGCAATAAAAAGACTCTAAAAACTACCCTAAATGATAGTGATTCCATCACCTATCACATAGCACCAAAAAGCCTCGCATCCCTTATTGATAAGTCTTGCAGCTCGTACTGCACTGATGACTGTATCAGTCTTCTCGAGATCCCATCCTCGGAAGATCTCAACATGGCCTACCTCTGTAGTTACTGTCACAGTCCTCCTGCCGTTGTCCAGAACTACTCGATGTCGATTCATCCAATCCATGCCCAGAATAACTTCTTCATGTACTAAGTACATGACGAAGAAGTTAGATGGGCAATCGCGACCTCTCAATTGGATAGGGCAATCGCGAACCTCTCGAGTACCTCAAATCTTACCCCCATCGGGTAATCCTATTAAGAAGGGTCTACGTTCTACAGTAACTAAGGTCAATCTATCTACACATGCATCGGATATAAAAGAATGCGTAGCACCAGTATCGAAAAGAACTCTGACAGAAAAACCGTAAATATGAATGGTACTTGTGGCTGTTGGCTCTGCCGGCTCTACATCACTCCTCAACTCAAACACTCTGGCTGATGCATCTCTGGTATCAGGCGTACCACCTCTTCGTCTTCTGCGCTAACGGAAGAACGCAACTCTATGTGTAGACATGCCACAAGAAAAGTAAGTCACTGTAGGTTTCTCACAATCTGCTCGGATGTGTCCAACACCTCCTCAGTTATGACAATGTCGTCCTCTGTCGGAACTCCGTATCGTCTGCTGGATCCCAGAGTGACCTGTCGTCTGAACATGCTCGAATCCTGATGCTCCAGCTCCAGCACTGGCTGGTCTAGTCTTTTGTCTCTTCATAAGACCTCTTGCCTGAAGATCTCTCCTGAAATCCGGTCGCTTCCTGAGCATACTTCTTATTGATTGCAACGCTGAATCCATGTGGTCTAGCCAAAGCTCAGCTTCCGGACTTGATCCATATTGAGCTCTAACGTTCTCAACTGATCTCACGGGTACTGGTGGTGCTGGTGCAAGTCCTCCAGTCCAGATAGCTTCCGAACTTGCTCCATCTTGAGCTCTGATGTTCTCAACTGATCTCACGGGTACTGGTGGTGCTGGTGCAGGTCCTCCAGTCCTGATAGCTTCTTCAACTCTTTTCACGTAGTCGCGATATGCAGATACTTTGATGGTCACTTGACCTGATGCACTCTTCGTCAGTTGAACGCGAGGATCCACCGGTGTTGTTCCCTCCGACCACTTCTTTTGATTATTTTTTATTTATGGGATATGCCAAGCAAGGATCGTCTAGCCTCGTACCTTGGATCTCCTTGGCTCGAGATCTTCTTTCCTCGGAATCTCACTTCGGAAATTGGATCTCCTTTGTCCTCCTAGCCTCGCACTGTAAGGACACCACTCGGCCTCTCACCTTGTGGGTTTCGAAACTTTGGCCTCTCACCTTAGTCTCTAGGTTTGTTTTTCTCAAAGTGAAAACACAACTTTTTGATTGAAACTCAACTCTATTTTCTGATAAAAAATGTATGTAGGAGAGGCCTTATATGGGCTGAAATTCAGCACCAACTCCCAACATTAATAACTTACAAGTTCAAGAGTTGTGATATTGAATAAAGGCAAACATAGGGACTTTCAACCAACAACTTTAAGCAAATAAATGACCTAAAAACCATAAATATGGCCGGCCAATTAGAGCTCCAAGGGTCCAAAATGTGGCTGAAAATAAATCCCAAAATAATGTGGTTTCAATCCCTTGAAAGGTTGGTGTTCGCTCCAAACGGTGTGTGCAAGCTTTAAATTTATAACCCTAGACTTAAGCTTAAAACAAGGATGCGAACCCGCAGTGTACGGGTCAATCGTAGTAAAAAGCAAGGAATTCTAGGGGTCGATCACAGGTACTCGGTGAAACAAAGTCCGATAACGGTAAGCTTCGTAAATACTAACCACAAGAGCAATTAAAACGATCAAAGATGAATAAGAAGTCAATAAAGCAAACATGTAATTCTAGGGATTAAAGCATCTAGTTGTGGTTCCAACTCAAGATCTAAAGATAAACGGACAAAGCTGAGATTTTTGCATGGGGAAGGTGTTACTAAAGTGGAATAGATCACCGGGTAAGTCTCACTACTCACTAATCCTAAACCGTAACTCTTATTACCGGGTAAGTCTCAAGGAATCAAGATAAAGAACTATAACCTCAAACTAGCACACCATCTAAGGGAATAGAATCAACCTTTACCGGGTAAGTCTCAGGCTAACTCACAAAGATGGGATGGAAGCACACTCAAACCCCAATAAAGGATAAACCTTTATTACCTACACTTATGATCTTAGGTACACAAACTAAGGAATTACCGGGTAAGTCTCATCCTAAGCTTGCATTGAGCCAGAAATAGGTGTAATAAGAATAGGATTTGGCAAACTCTAACACTTAACTCTCAGTTTCGGATCAGATAAGCCACCTCGGTCAGAAGAATTCCACCCCGGCCGAGATGTTCATCGACTGAGCGAATTGCTTAGGGTTAAGGTTAATGACTCGAACTTTCAGGGTCCTACTGGAATCTAAGATTATTCTATCATTGTTTTTCCCACAACCTTCAGCCAATCACCCTAGAATCACACAAGGAAATTAGCCACTCATCATCATTATGAAAGTATTAATCAAATATATGGGAAGAAGGTGAATATTTGAACAAGAAGAATTTAATGAAAAGACTTCAATAAATGAATCAAATATCACAACAAAAGCGTTCCTTGGATAGCAATCCAACAAGACAAGCCAACAAGGAAGGAGATTGAAGACAATCTTACAAAACCCTCCAAAAGCTATAAAAGCTACAATCTTCAATCTTCCTTCAACCTTCAAAAAGGTTCTTCAAATCTCCCAACTGGAGTATGCGGATGTATGCAGCGTGTTTTTTTTGGTGTAAGCGGGGGTTTTCAGCCGTAAGCGAGATGTTGGATTTGTGGAAATCCAACCCTTTTTATAGGAAAATAACCCTCCAAAAATAAGATATCTTAGAAAGATCTTTTCCCATAAAAATAGGTAAAATATAAGATCTTCTTCCTTCCAAGAGCCAAGCCAAAAAATATAAGATCACTTTCCAAAGATAAAACATCTCAGCCAAGAATAAAATAATTTTCGCCGCATCCTAGGTATTCGCCTCGGTCGAGTCGGCGTCTTTGGATCACCTCGGTCGAGATGAATCTCTGGTCAACCGAGGTGAGTCTCAACTGAATGTGAAATCTCTCAAAACTGGTCCAAAGTGAATCTTTAACCCATGGCTATGCTTCCTGGATGGTTCCTTATGCTCCTCAATGTAGCTCCAATGACTCCATAGCTCCTTTTGCTCCTTTTTGATGCAAAACGTGCCATTTAACCTACTATTACAACAAAACTAGGTGTAGACCTCGATTGTTGCAAAGGTAGATGAAATGGTAATATAATCACATAATATACATACAAACATGCAGATTATGAAAGATAAAACGTCTAAACAAACCCCAAAATATAGACTATAATTCATGCTATCAAAATACCCCATACTTAGCCCTTGCTTGTCCCCAAGCAAGTTCCGCATATAGAAGACAAGATAGAATGGATTATTAGTCATGAAAATCAATGAAAAGTCTTTCAAAAACATTTTTATGATGTGCAACAATCATAGATCACTCTAAGAGAATACTTCATGGGATTTAAAATCAATGTATGATCAAAACATTTTATAAATATAAGAAAGTTGTTCATCTTTACATAAAATCATAGAATGCATAATAAGTCATAATTATCAAAATTAATCATGTATAATCCAGTTTAAACCACTAAGTCAATCAACAAGCTCAAGGTCTCAAGGACTTCCCAAAAGAAAGGCCAAGAAACGTGTAGGGTAGGGATGTATGTAAGGTAATGTGGTGCTAGAAACCGGGAAAAGGATGAACTTCACTTTCACTTTGACTTGCAACATCTTCCATCAATAAGCTTTGCTTATTTCACTTTTTCTTTTACTTTACTTTTTGGGATGCATGGACAGAGGTGCACAATAACCGAAGCCTAGGAGATCCGCAATCATCAATTTCTCGAGATGCATCAAACCCTTGATGCACATACCATGATCCGTTAGGAATATCGCTCAATCTGACTTTGGCAAGACACAAACACCCGGCTATGTGAATGGTGCCGAGTTACTCATCTTCATGATTGACTTCCCCAAACCTATTATTGCTTTCTAACACTTTCACTTCTAGCCACTTCTCAACCTTAACTTCACTTGCTTTCACCACTTCGCTTGCTTCCAAATTCCCGGATAGGTAAAGGGAGGCAAAATGTATATGAGGGGTTAAGCATGATCAAGAAGAAGAAGAGAGAAGAATGAATTGCCTTGGTCTTTCCAGGAAGAAAGTGAGAGAACTCATGATGTGGTGTCAACCTTCAAATTCAACATAATTTAGATAAAAAAGAAGTATTAAACATGCCAATAATTTCAATCAAAGCATTTAGCAACTTAAACATATTATAAAACCTTTCAAACACATAAAGAATTTAAAACCAGTCAGTAAGCAAGATCTTCACTGAGATCATATCCAGATAAGAAGCACAAAAATCGTTTTCGAAAACTCTCATTTAACCCACGTCGGTCGAGATGTTCTTGGTTCAACCGAGGTGAAACACCTCGTTTGGCCAAGACTGACTCAGACGAGGTCAAAAAAATTTTTAAAACCATTTTTTTTTTCCGACGTTTTTCTCAATCAAATAACCTGTAAATATGCATGCAATCTCAGATAAACACATAAAAGAAAACTGAAGCATAAACATGAAATATCCGATAAAGTGTGAGTCATACATCGAAGTCATCGAATAAGTACATCAAATCCGAGACCGAAACAGTTCGCGATTCAACTCTCAGAAATCCAGTTCTTTTCCCCCAATTTCACTACAATTGCTTCCTATGGGGTACTTAAGCCTTTTCTCAGCAGATGCAAGGGCAACCAAAGCCCAAATCGAAACGAATAAACGAGTTAGGGTTCGGTTTCGTTTTACCTCGTTTCGACCGAATCGTTCGATTTCTTCGCAGATCTGTACTTGCAATGGGATCCTCTGTGCCTTAATCGCAGTTTGGAAGCGGAAATCTTCGAAAACGAGCAAGAATCGATGAAGCGAGGTGGAAGAGCGCCGCGGTCGAGTCGAAATAGGTAAAAAGTGAAAAAAGAAATTTTTCCCCCTTTTATACTGTTTCTGGAACTGCTGTCACCTCGGTCGAGATGGTCTCGACTGGACCGAGGTGGTATGAACCGAGGTGGTTTTGCAGAAACCCTAGTCGCCTCGGTTTCTCAAGAATCAACTCGGTCGAGGTGGCCTCGACTGGACCGAAGTGTCTCAGTCAAACTTCGTCTTCTCGAATTCTCGAACTTCTGTTCTTCCAGTTATGCTCCTGATTGGTTCTTCTTCCTTAGCTGTAACCTGTTATCTGTCTTGGACGCCAAAAACAAACAAAACAAAGCAAAAGCAAACTATCTAAGCTAAACTAGAAAAAGGGAAAAGAAAGCAATACCTTGGGTTGCCTCCCAAGAAGCTCTTGATTTAAGGTCTGATAACGTGATTTATGACGTTAGTATAGGCATACAATTAGATAGTTTTTCCCGTTATTCATGCACGGTTTGACATTAGTTTAAGACGTTTGCGCTCATTTCGTGCATATTTCTAAAAAAGACGTCTACACGAGCTTTTGTCGGTTTTGTAGGTATTTCGGGGATCTTTTGGACATTAATCGATACATTCGAGGATCAAGCCTCATGGTGGTACATATCCGAGACCTTGAAGGAACATAATTGGAGCAATGAAGGACACAAAGACCCTTGTTGGTGCAAGCAATGGAGCAACTCATGGCTAGATGATCATAGCAAGTCTCTGTTGAAGAAAATCGACCTACACCCAGGAAAATCGGCCGATTTTTCCTACTGGGTCAATTTTTGGGCCTTTGACAACTTTAGCCACGTGTCCCACGATCTCTTGTCCGGCCTTGCTCTTGGTGGAGAATATAAGTGGTTTTGCAGGCTGATTTATGGATGCTTCTCTTTCCTTTGGACCCTTCTAGCATCTTCCAAAAGACTCTTCCAATTGGGAGCTCTCTTCAAGACACCCTTGTGGGTGTTCTTGAGGGAGATTAGTGTAGATTTCAATTTCATAGTGAGATTTGAGTGATTTTTGTGAAGAAGCTTCTTGAAGGTTGTAAGATCCGACTTGGAGCTACATTTGGTATGTTGAAAGACTTGTTTTGAGCTCAAATCTAGCTAAGTTTCATTGCTTTCATTTCCTTACTTCATCTTCTTGCTATGGATTCCATGTATGTTTGTATGATGATTTTAGATCATGAAATGCATGTTATTGGCTAGTTTGTTGTGATTCTGGAGTGATGGATTGATGGTTATAGCTTGGGTGATGATAGAATGGACTTATATGTTAGTTTAGGATGATTTAGATGCACGAAACCTAACTCAGACATAAAATTCGACCTGTTCTTCATAGTAAATCGGCCGATTTTTGCTATGATCAGCCCGATTTTTCCTTCTGTTGCTCTTTAATTGATGAATCTGTATGTTAGGGTGTTAGATTGTTGAAATCCTAGTGTTTGTTGAGCATAATATAGCTTAGGGTGACCTAATGCTAGCAAACTAAGTGAGGAAAGAGACCTACCCGGTGATTTCCGATCTTAGATACCAAGGATGATGAACTCTAGGTAGTAGTGAGCCTCATAAGCCGCTATTGGACTGAGTGTGCTAGGATTGTTGCTTGAGACTTACATTTTCCGAGACTTACCCGGTAAGGAGAGGTTTGCCCCTTAAGTAGTGTCCGGTTTGTGTAGAATTCCCAACTTTACCTCCTTGAGACTTACCCGGTAATAGGAGTTTGGTGCGGGATTAGCGAAGCATGAGACCTACCCGGTAATTGCTTCCATTAGAGAAACACCCTTTCCCAACACCGCAGCCTTGTCCTTAGAATCTTTAGAACCTTGAGTCCAATGCCATAACCGGAAATCTTGACCTCTAGAATCCACTTTTTCTCCCTTTGATCTCATATCTTGTGTTTGTGTCATTTGTTTGTTTGCTAGCTTGAGTTGTTAGTTTGTTTTATTACCTTGCTTGATTTGTGATCTTTGCTTGATCACCACAAAAACCCAACCAAAAATATCATCATTTTCATTTCTTTATTTCTTTCTCCTTTCTTAGACTAGATTTGCACTATCTTTGATCATTGAATGACTTGATTTCGCCTCAGTCCTTGTGTTCGACCTCGGAATACTTTCCTTCCTACATAACGATCCGTACACTGCGGGTTTCGCTAGGTAGTTTAGGAGATTAGATCGAGTTTATAAATGTAAAGCTTTTTGTGCTATTTCCTAGCGTAACAAGGTCGCTAGCTGGACCATAACGCATCTCAAACGAGGTATATCGGTGCAACCTCCTCAACCGGAGTTTCCGGTTGGTACTTCTTAAGTCTATGACCGTTGACCTTGAAGCTTCCGCTAGTTTCGCCCCATATCTCAACTGCACCATGAGGAAAAACAGGTTTCACAACATAAGGTCCGGTCCATCTTGATTTTAACTTACCTGGAAAAAGGCGGAGGCGGGAGTTGAAGAGTAGAACTAGGTCTCCTTCGTTAAGCTCCGTTGGAATGATACGCTTGTCATGCCATCGCTTCGTCCTTTCCTTATAGATTTTGGCATTCTCATAGGCGTTCAAATGCAGCTCTTCCAGCTCGTTGAGTTCCAATAGTCGCTTCTCGCCGGCCTCCTTAATGTCGAAGTTCAACCATTTGATCGCCCAATACGCTTTGTGTTCCAATTCAACGGGCAAATGGCAAGACTTCCCATATACCAAATTATAAGGGGTGGTACCTATGAGAGTCTTAAATGCGGTCCTGTACGTCCAAATAGCATCGTCCAATTTCATGGACCAATCCTTCCTCGTCCTAGAGACGGTCTTCTCCAAAATTGCTTTGATTTCTCTATTCGAGATCTCGACCTGTCCACTAGTTTGAGGGTGATAAGCGGTTGATACCTTGTGGGTTACCCCATACTTCGATAGAAGTGCCTTGAACTTCCGGTTGATGAAATGTGTTCCTCCATCGCTGATGATGATGCGTGGAGTTCCAAACCGTGGGAAGATGGTCCTGTTTAGGAACTTCACAACCACCTTGGCGTCATTAGTGGGAGAGGCAATGGCTTCAACCCATCTAGAGACGTAATCAACCGCTAGAAGGATATAGAGGTTTCCTCCGGAGGATGGGAAAGGTCCCATGAAGTCAATCCCCATACATCAAAGATTTCCACTTCTTGGATGTTATTAAGTGGCATCTCGTTCCTCCTTGATAAACTTCCTGTTCTTTGGCATGCATCACAAGAGACAACAAAAGTTTGTACATCCTTAAATAATGTAGGCTAAAAGAAACCGGAACGTAATACCTTAGCGCATGTTTTATCGGTGCTAGCATGTCCTCCACAAGGAAGTGAGTGGCAATGCCGTATGACGCTATTAACTTCATCTTCCGGAATGCATCTTCGAAGCATCCCATCCGGTCCGCGCTTGAATAGCAGCGGTTCGTCCTAGTAATAATGTCGTACTTCTTTGAAGAATTTCTTCTTTTGAGAGTACGTCAATCCGGGCGGTGTTTCCTGGCAAACAAGATAATTCACAATATCAGCATACCAAGGTCCGTTTTTATCAGAAAGTTGGTGGATGGAATGTTCCACCAACTGAGGATGAATATCAGAGAAGGGAGTAAGAAGTTTATTATTCTCAGTAGTCTCAGTTGACATCATCTCGCCATCGACCTCGGTCGAGGCGCAGAGACGTTGACCGAGATGTTCCTTAGTCGCCTCGCTCAGTCTAGAAAGTGCCTCGGTCGAGGTACTGCAACTGAGACTGAAACTGGAGATCTTCGTCTCCTGGATTAGCTTTTCAGTTTTTGCTCCTGGATCCTCTTCCAGTGCCTTTAAGTTCCGTATATCTGCATCACAAGAAGCATCTATACCTTCCTCCATTAAACTGAAGCTAATAACTCTTTCGAGTGGATCGTTAATAAGGATAGAGCTCACCAATTCTCTTGATTCTTCTTCATCGTAGATGTTGAAGATATCATCAGTTAGTTGCTCTCCCTTCATTGCGGCAAGCAATGCAAACTCCACCTCATCGCCACCAATGTTGAATTTCAACTTGGCGTTCCTGCAATCCACGTTGCAACCCGAAGTTGCTAGAAATGGCCTCCCGAGAATAATAGGAACAGGATAATCTACGGGAATGTCAAGTACCACAAAATCTATAGGTAGATAGAAGTTACCTAACTTGACCGGAACGTCCTCCAAGATGCCCACGGGATGGGTGATGGAGCGATCCACCATATAAAGTCGAATCTTGACCGGCTTGGGCTCTCCAAGTCCGATCTTCATACATAGTTCCAGCGGGATGATGCTCACACTGGCTCCTAGATCACAAAGGGCTTCACAAGTGACATCCCCAACTTGAATGGGAATGCTAAATGAGCCGGGATCTCTCAACTTAGGTGGCATCTTCTCCTTCATGATCTTAATAAGCTCCGAGGATTTAGATGTCACCCTAACTTCACCAAAGTCTTCCAATTTCCTTTTCCTTGATAGAATTTCCTTCAAGAACTTCCCATAGGCGGGAATCCCTAGAATAGCATCAAGGAAAGGAATGTTAATATGCAGCTTATTCATCAAGTCAAGGAACTTACCAAAGTGCTTGTCTAGATGTGCTCTGGCCCTTGACTGGGGGAATGGAAGTGGTGGTTTGTATGCAGGAGGTGGAACATAAGCTTCAGTTTTCCCCTCCGCTTTCTGTGGCTCCACCTCGGTTGGCATCTCGGTCGAAGTGTTCTTCGACTGCAGCTGGACCGAGGTGGTCTTCGTCGGTACTGGCACCGACCGAGGCACTGGATCTGCTGTCTTGAGTCCACTCCTCGTCGTTATGGCCATGCACTGGCCCTTAGGGTTGCTTTCCGTCTTTGCTGGAAGCTTCCCTGGATCTCTTGGCGCTTCATTCGCCCTACTTGCAAGTTGTTGTTCAAAGGCCTTTTGGGCCTTCGAAAATGAAGTCATAGAAGTCTCCATAGCGTTAAGCTTGATCAAGATAGCCTCAAGAACTGCGTCTTTCTTTTCCGGCTGAGACGAACTTGATCCTTGCCCTTGGCTTTTCAATGGAGTAGAAGAAGAAGAAGGGGAAGAGAGGAAAGGGTTAGAGGAATCGTTAGAGTTGGAGTTTGAATGGTTGTTACCGTTATTTTGGTTGTTCGCCCTCCAGTTGTTGCTATTAGATCCTCTATTGTTGTTGTTGTTGTAATTGTTGTTACGGAGACCGTTGTTGTTGTTGCGGTACCCGTTGTTGTTGTTCCTTTGCCCTTGCTCTTCCTTCTTGGTTTGAGCAACCAAGAGTTCCTTCAATTGCTTCACGTCATTCTTCAAAGACGTGAGTTGATTGTTGTTGGATTGAGTCTCTTGAAAGTTGACTCTTTTAACTCCACCTTCAGCTCCTTGGTGGGTGTACTTCTCCATATGCAAGGCTTGCTTCTCGATGAAGTCCCAAGCCTCGTCAATCGCCATGTCCATGAAGGTACCGGCGGAGAGTAGTTTGAGATTGAATTGGGTGCTTCCGTCCAGCTCCTTGAAGTAAATCTCCAATAACTCTAACTTTGGAATCCCATGATGTGGGCAATCCAAAAGAATGTCCTTGAACCGCTCCCATGACTTGGACAGACTCTCCTTGTCCTTCATAATGAAAGCGTTGATCTTTCCTCTCATTTCAGCAGTTTTTGAGGGGGGAAAGAATTTCGTCAAGAATTCCGTAGTCATCTCCTCCCATGTGCTAATTTTTCCTGGAGGAAGAGATTGATACCAAGTAAGAGCTCTATCTTTTAAAGAAAAGTAAAAAGGTCTTAGCTTGTAGTTGTTGTTTTCAATTCTCGGAGGTCTCAAGGTTTCCATCAAGATCTCGTAGTTTTGAAGATGTTGATGTGGTGATTCCTTCTCTAGCCCTCCGAACTGGCATTGGCGAATCATGGATAGAACTTGCGGTCGAAGTTCATAATCATGGTCCGCCGGATCTCCTAGGTTAACTCCTGGACGCCTTAGTTGTTGATTAGGGTCCATTCTTTGACCTAGGGTTTGTGGGATTCCTGCAAGAAGAACATCTCGGACTGGCATCCGAGGTGGAAGTACATCGGCCGGGGCGTCAGGTACTAGAACCTGCCTCGGTCGAGGGTCGGCAACTGGGACCTGCATCGGTCGAGGATCAAAGGGTGGATCTTCCCTCGGTCAAAGTAAAATCTGGTCTCGTATGGCTGCCATATCTGCTTCGATTGCTTCAGTCCTGGTGCGAGTTTCTTCCTTCTCTCGCCTTAGTTCTTCCCTGCTGAGGCGTAGCAGCTCTAACGCCTCTTTCAATTCGGCCTCAAGATCGCGGTTGTCTTGTTGGGCCATCTTCGCTTCTCTTAAGCGTCGCTTGTATGTCTTTTCTGGTTTGGGATCGTAAGGAACGATTTCCTTCCCAGTGTGGGTTCTTTGCATATACCTAAGAAAGAACCTGCAAAAGTCACTCAAGTAGAGTGGTTAGAAGACACGGGGGCAAGTGCCCCAAGAGCAAACTGTACCGGCTCGGTCTAGACCAAATCCCCGGCAACGGCGCCAAAAACTTGTTCGCTCCAAACAGTGTGTGCAAGCTTTAAATTTATAACCCTAGACTTAAGCTTAAAACAAGGATGCGAACCCGCAGTGTACGGGTCAATCGTAGTAAAAAGCAAGGAATTCCAGGGGTCGATCACAGGGACTCGGTGAAACAAAGTCCGATAACGGTAAGCTTCGTAAATACTAACCACAAGAGCAATTAAAACGATCAAAGATGAATAAGAAGTCAATAAAGCAAACATGTAATTCTAGGGATTAAAGCATCTAGTTGTGGTTCCAACTCAAGATCTAAAGATAAGCGGACAAAGCTGAGATTTTTGCATGGGGAAGGTGTTACTAAAGTGGAATAGATCACCGGGTAAGTCTCACTACTCACTAATCCTAAACCGTAACTCTTATTACCGGGTAAGTCTCAAGGAATCAAGATAAAGAACTATAACCTCAAACTAGCACACCATGTAAGGGAATAGAATCAACCTTTACCGGGTAAGTCTCAGGCTAACTCACAAAGATTGGATGGAAGCACACTCAAACCCCAATAAAGGATAAACCTTTATTACCTACACTTATGATCTTAGGTACATAAACTAAGGAATTACCGGGTAAGTCTCATCCTAAGCTTGCATTGAGCCAAAAATAGGTGTAATAAGAATAGGATTTGGCAAACTCTAACACTTATCTCTCAGTTTCAGATCAGATAAGCCACCTCGGTCAGAAGAATTCCACCCCGGCCGAGATGTTCATCGACTGAGCGAAATGCTTAGGGTTAAGGTTAAAGACTCGAACTTTCAGGGTCCTACTGGAATCTAAGATTATTCTATCATTGTTTTTCCCACAACCTTCAACCAATCACCCTAGAATCACACAAGGAAATTAGCCACTCATCATCATTATGAAAGTATTAATCAAATATATGGGAAGAAGGTGAATATTTGAACAAGAAGAATTTAATGAAAAGACTTCAATAAATGAATCAAATATCACAACAAAAGCGTTCCTTGGATAGCAATCCAACAAGACAAGCCAACAAGGAAGGAGATTGAAGACAATCTTACAAAACCCTCCAAAAGCTATAAAAGCTACAATCTTCAATCTTCCTTCAACCTTCAAAAAAGTTCTTCAAATCTCCCAACTGGAGTATGCGGATGTATGCAGCGTGTTTTTTTTGGTGTAAGCGGGGGTTTTCAGCCGTAAGCGAGATATTGGATTTGTGGAAATCCAACCCTTTTTATAGGAAAATAACCCTCCAAAAATAAGATATCTTAGAAAGATCTTTTCCCATAAAAATAGGTAAAATATAAGATCTTCTTCCTTCTAGGAGCCAAGCCCAAAAATATAAGATCACTTTCCAAAGATAAAACATCTCAGCCAAGAATAAAATAATTTTCGCCGCATCCTAGGTATTGGCCTCGGTCGAGTCGGCGTCTCTGGATCACCTCGGTCGAGATGAATCTCTGGTCAACCGAGGTGAGTCTCAACTGAATGTGAAATCTCTCAAAACTGGTCCAAAGTGAATCTTTAACCCATGGCTATGCTTCCTGGATGGTTCCTTATGCTCCTCAATGTAGCTCCAATGACTCCATAGCTCCTTTTGCTCTTTTTTGATGCAAAATGTGCCATTTAACCTACGATTACAACAAAACTAGGTGTAGACCTCGATTCTTGCAAAGGTAGATGAAATGGTAATATAATCACATAATATACATACAAACATGCAGATTATGAAAGATAAAACGTCTAAACAAACCCCAAAATATAGACTATAATTCATGCTATCAGTTGGCTTAAGTACAAGTGAACACTTGTATTAATCAACCTTCATTATTCCATAATATCATGCATTAGTGGGCATTATATCATGAAATAAAATCAAGCATGACCACATAATATAAAAATAAAAAGGTTACATCTAAGGTTCAAGTTTTAAAGTGATCCGGAATCCTCAATCGCCTCAAGCATGTTCACCAAGTGATAGTCATGGACGTCCTCAAATGCCGGAGCTCCGAAAGGATGGTAGGTCAAAGTGGTTTGGCCTAGCATGCGGGCTCTAGCTCGAGTGAGAGGTGGTGTTGATCTTGGTGTTGTCACATCAGTCTCGTTGCTTAAGTCCAGCGGGCTCACATCTTCCCCTCCCCCTTGGAAAGGATTCGACCCCGAATCCGCCAACTCGTTCTCCGCATCCTCGACCTCATCACCTACATAAAAAGGAGACAAATCAGAAACATTAAACACATTATGGACACCATACTTAGTAGGAAGTGCAATGAGATATGCATTATCGTTAATCATCTCGAGGACCCGGAAAGGACCATCCGCTCTTGGGTTGAGCTTAGATTGCTGAATAGAAGGAAAGCGATCCTTCCTCAAATGGACCCACACAAGGTCTCCCTCCATGAAGAGCATTTCCCGGCACCCTTTGTTGGCTTTATTGCTCGGCACGTTTTTCTAATTGGATTCGGACCCGCTCATGCAAACCTTTCACAAACTCAGCTCTAGATTGCCCATCCACATCAACGGGTTGTGGAGCTGGTTGAGGAGTCAAATCTAGTGGAGTAAGAGGATTCTTGCCATAAACAATTTCAAAAGGGGACTTCGTGGTCACCGAATGAATAGGCCGGTTATATGCAAACTCCACAAAGGGAAAACAATCCTCCCACCTACACAAGTTAGTATCCATCATAGTACGAAGCAAAGTGCCAAGAGTCCGGTTTACTACCTCAGTTTGTCCATCCGTTTGGGGATGACAAGAAGTCGAAAAACACAACTTCGTTCCCATCTTGGCCCAAAGTGTCTTCCAAAAATAACTAAGAAACTTAGAGTCTCGGTCCAACACAATTGACCTAGGTATCCCATGCAGCTTAACAATATGCTCAAAGAAAAGGTTAGCCACATTTGACGCATCATCAGATTTACTACAAGCAATAAAATGCGCCATCTTAGAAACCTATCAACAACCACAAAAATGGAATCACGTCCTCTCCTAGAACGAGGTAATCTAGGACAAAATCCATGGAAATGTCTTCCCAAGGTGAGCTAGCAATAGGCAAGGGTAAATATAATCTATGTGGGTTAGCCTTAGACTTAGCCTTACGACAAGGTACACAACTAGCACAACATCTCTCTACATCATTTCTCATCTTAGGCCAATAAAAGTGCTCCCTCAATATGCGTAAAGTTTTAGTAACCCCAAAATGACCCATTAATCCCCCTCCATGGGCCTCTAAAACAATCAAAGCTCTCAAAGAACAAGTAGGCAAACATAACCTAGAAGCTCTAAACAAATATCCATCATGAATGTAATAACTACTAGCATGAGAGTCACTACTAGAGCGTAAACAAAGTGCAAAAATGTCCCAGAAGTCCACATCAAGAGCATATAAATCACGAATCAGTCCAAAACGCATGCATCTAAGGAAGAAAGAAGTGTGTACCTACGAGATAACGCATCAACTATGATGCTGTCCTTTCCCTTCTTGTAGCGCACAACATATGGAAAATCCTCAATATACTCCACCCAACGTGCATGACGTTTGTTCAACTTGGTTTGTCCTCTCAAATACTTCAACGACTCGTGATCGGAATGTATAACAAATTCACGAGGTAAAAGATAGTGCTCCCAAACCTAGAGGACACAAACCAAGGCGTATAACTCCTTGTCGTATGTAGGGTAGTTCAAGGCGGCTCCTCCCAATTTCTCGCTAAAGTAGGCTACGGGGCGTCCCTCTTGTATCAAAACTCCTCCAATCCCGATTCCCGAAGCGTCACACTCTATCTCGAAAGTTTTCGAGAAGTCCGGAAGCACAAGAACGGGGGCATGGGTCAGCCGCTCTCTAATTATCATAAAGGACTCCTCTTGAGTGGATCCCCACTCAAATTGCACGCCCTTCTTGGTCAACTCGGTAAGGGGGGAGGCAATGGTGCTAAAGTCCCAAACGAACCTCCTATAGAACCCGGCAAGTCCATGGAAACTCCGTATGTGAGGGACCGTTGTCGGACGAGGCCATTCTAATATTGCCTTGGTCTTCTCTTCATCCACTCGCAAGCCTTCCTTTCCTACCACAAAACCCAAAAAGACCACAGATTCCGAGCAAAAATGGCATTTCCTAAAGTTTACAAACAAGTATTGTTCTTTAAGCAATAGAAATACACTTCTCAAATGATCAACATGCTCATCTAACGTCCGAATATAAACTAAGATGTCATCAAAATACACCACAACAAATTTACCTAAGAAATCACGTAGGACATGGTTCATTAGACGCATAAATGTACTTGGTGCATTCGTTAATCCAAAAGGCATTACAAGCCACTCATATAATCCATACTTAGTTTTGAAAGCAGTTTTCCATTCATCACCTTTTGCATCCTAATCTGATGATATCCACTTCTAAGGTCTATTTTAGTGAAAAGAGTAGCACCGTGAAGTTCATCTAGCATATCATCAAGACGAGGAATAGGATGTCGGTACCTTACAGTTATTTGGTTGATGGCACGGCAGTCGACGCACATCCTCCAACTCCCATCTTTCATGGGTACCAATAGCACAGGAACGGCACATGGATTCAAACTCTCCCGAATGTATCCCTTGCTCAAAAGATCCTCCACTTGAGCTTGTAGCTCCTTTGTTTCCACCGGGTTTGCTCGATATGCGGGCCGACTCGGGATGGATGACCCGGGTATGAAGTCAATATGATGTTCTATGCTTCGGATAGGGGGTAGTCCCAGGGGAATCTCTTCGGGCATAATCTCCTTGAACTCCTCAAGTAGTCTTGAAATACAAGAAGGCAAAGACAAATCATTAGCTTTTATAGTAGATAAAGTTGTTACACAAACAAGAAGGAAGCAAACATCCCCTCCTTTGTAGGGCTCGACGGGCGTTGTGTAACCGTACGGTGAGTAGGGTCTTGGGGTCGGATGTTGTTTCAAGAACTATCTTAGTCTTTCCTTTTGTCCACACAGCCTCACCTTTCTCCAACTTCTTCCTTTCTCTACACATGTGGTCTTTCATGATCTCGGATGGGCTGAGAGGCATGAACTTTACTTTCTTCCCGGCCATGGCGAAGAAGTATATGTTGGTGTAACCATCATGAAACACCCTTCGGTCAAACTGCCATGGTCTCCCAAGTAAGAGGTGGCAAGCTGTGATTGGAAGCACGTCACACACAACGTCGTCTTGGTACGGTCCGATGACAAAGTGAACAAAACATTGCTCCTTGACTTGAAGGGGAGCGTTGGTGTTGAGCCACTGGAGCGAATATGGTTGCGAGTGTGCCTTTGTTTTGAGTCCTAGGTGTGCAATGACCTCCTGACTAACAATGTTACAGCAAGACCCACTATCAATAATAATAGTAAATAATTGCCCCGAAATTAAACAACGAGTGTTAAAGAGATTCTTCCTTTGTGAGACATCAGGAACGAGTTCACTTGCTTGTAGGGCCTTTTTTGTGACAAGGCAGAAATCTCCAACATGAGCATGAGCTTCAACTTCAACACCTTCTATGATTGGAGCTATTATTTCATAGTCATCTTCGGATTCATGATTCTCGGTGACCTCTTCCCCAAATGCATTCAATAAAACCTTACAGGGATTAGGGCACTCCTGGGCATAATAACCATGCTCATAACACTTGTAGCACTTCACTTCTCTAGTCCGGCTCATTTCTGGTGTTGGTGGGACACTTGGAAGAGGGCAACTAGGGTTAGAGGCGGAAGTGGCCTTGGGAGCTACTATTGGGGATGAATCGGTTGTGTGGGTAGGACGATTATTTCGAGAGGGTTTAGTGGATTCATGACTTATCCCTCTTCTTGATGATCCGGATGCCTTACGTTTTTGGATGTTATTATAGGCGTGGGTAGCATGGTGAAGGGCATCAGTTAGGCTTGTGTGTCGGAGTTGTTCAACTATTTCGGATACATCGGGGTTAAACCCAGACAAGAACTTGGCTAGGATATAGTTATCGGGCTGTCGGGTTCCCGATCTCTGAAGGAGAGTTCTCAACTGTTTGTGGTATTCATCTGGAGTTCGGTTACCTTGGCGTAGCCTTTCAAGTTTGAGCAACAATTGTTGCTTGTAATCCGAAGGTATGAACCGAGCATGCATCCTTCTACGGAGTTCAAACCAAGTGTTGATGCGTGGTTGTTGATGTGCCTCCACATATTCCAATTCTTCCTGCCACCAAGTTAGAGCAAAATCAACAAAATGAATAGTAGCAGCTTCAATCTTTTCATACTCGTTAAACTCATAATAACGGAAGACTTGTTCAGCCTTAGTCTCCCACTCAATGTAGGTCTCAACTTCTGTTATTCCGCTGAAGTTTGGAACATCCACTTTTGATCCATGGTAACGCCTCCTATTGCGGTGTCCACGATTTTCTTCACCGTCTGAGTCATCATGTCGAGAAGCTTGACTATGGTCCCGGTTTCTGTTCCGGTCTCTATCTCGGTTTCTGCTTGCATGGCTATTCACACTCACACTCCGATCCCGGCCTCTACGAGGTGGTCCCTGGTTACTACCTCCTTGACTTTGTTCAGGTGGGGCGGGAGGTATTCTTCTTAGAAGCTCCGCTATTTGGGCATCAAGGCGGTCAATACATGGGTAGGCTTGATTGATCCCATTACCATTGACGGATATCATCCTGTTTTGGACTACAAATCAAGAAAGGAAACAAACAAAACCAAGTGTCCAAAGTTTAATTCCAACAACAAGCAAGTAGGTGTTCAAAACCAAAGGAAAACCAATAGTAAGGACTTCAAAGGCAAAACCGAAAGTAATAAAAATACCGATTTCGTGACCGAAACGGTGTCGGATGGCTAAAAAAAGCCCTTAGATCACGGCGTAGCGGTGAGTTGGACTCGGAGGCCCATTTCCCTTCTCGGAAAGGTATAACAATTGGAATTCTGAGTTCGGACGCCTTTTTTCCGCAAAACCGCAAAACCGGCCGTTTTTCACCTTGTCTAGTTTCTTCGCCTATCACACAAAACAAACTCAAAGGGCAAAAAGGTTAGGAGAAAAAAAACTTTCTCTCTCTCTCTCCTCTCTCAAGTGTATTTCCCCTCACACTCACTCGAGTGTTGGATAGTGTTTGGTTCACACAACTCCCCTTTTCCTTTGCTTCGAGACAAAGCTCTCCCTCACCTTTTCCAATGCACTAGGCAATGTTCTCCACTCAAATATTTCACTTGGTAACAAAATTCTGCCAATTTCCAAGGTAGTGCACAAGGTAAATAAGGTATTCCAAGATGCAATATAACTTTAGAAAAGCAAACACAAAGGGCAACAAAAGCAACAACAAATACGAGCCTTCCGGCGAGTATTTACTTAGTCCCTAACAAGTAGTTAGTCAAAGCAATACAAGCGTTTTCTCCAAAACGTGCGGGTTGTGTTTTTGTTGGCTAGAACACTCAAGAACAACTTTGATAACAATTTCTATAACACTCAAGGACAACTTTGACAATAATTTCAACGATAACACTCAAACAACTTTTTCTTTTGTTTTGTTTTCTTTTCTTTTGTTGTCGTTTTTATTTTCTCGGCTTTACTGAATGATATAAAATATGTGTTGCATGCTTTTGGTTTTTTTTTTGAATAATAGGTCAATAAGGATCTCTCTAAAGACTCACAAAAAAGAAGATTGCAAGCACCAAAATTTTGGGGAACTACTCAAAATTGCATAAACTAAAAACAAGTTTAGGTAAGCAATTCGTACCCCGAAATCTTGAGGAGATCGCACCGTTGGGCTCTAATACCACTTGATGCGCTCTTCGTCAGTTGAACGCGAGGATCCACCGGTGTTGTTCCTTCCGACCACTTCTTTTGATTATTTTCGATTTATGGGATATGCCAAGCAAGGATCGTCCAGCCTCGCACCTTGGATCTCCTTGGCTCAGGATCTTCTTTCCTCGGAATCTCACTTCGGAAATTGGATCTCCTTTGTCCTCCTAGCCTCGCACCGTAAGGACACCACTCGGCCTCTCACCTTGTGGGTTTTGAAACTTTGGCCTCTCACCTTAGTCTATAGGTTTGTTTTTCTCAAAGTGAAAACACAATTTTATGATTGAAACTCAACTCTATTTTCTGAATAAAAACGTATGTGGGAGAGGTCTTATATGGGCTGAAAATTCAGCACTAACTCCCAACATTAATAGCTTACAAGTTCAAGAGTTGTGATATTGAATAAAGGCAAACATAGAGACTTTCAACCAACAACTTCAGGCAAATAAATGACCTAAAAACCATAAATATGGCCGTCCAATTAGAGCTCCAAGGGTCCAAAATGTGGCTGAAAATAAATCTCAAAATAATGTGGTTTTAATCCCTTGAAAGGTTGGCTTAAGTACAAGTGAACACTTGTATTAATCAACCTTCATTATTCCACAATATCATGCATTAGTGAGAATTATATCATGAAATAAAATCAAGCATGACCACATAATATAAAAATAAAAAGGTTACATCTAAGGTTCAAGTTTTAAAGTAATCCGGAATCCTCAATTGCCTCAAGCATGTTCACCAAGTGATAGTCATGGACGTCCTCAAATGCCGGAGCTCCGAAAGGATGGTAGGTCAAAGTGGTTTGGCCTAGCACGCGGGCTCTAGCTCGAGCGAGAGGTGGTGTTGATCTTGGTGTTGTCACATCAGTCTCGTTTCTTAAGTCCAGCGGGCTCACATCATGACCGGACTCGATCGTTTGTGCTCTCGGCGCACCGGACTTCTCGATTGTCCTGTTCCCTGCTTCGGGAACACCTCTCTCAACAACTTCTTCAACGAATGCCTCGGCGATAGGCGGATCAACAACTGGGGCTTGGCCCCGACCTCTAGCTAGTGGAGGTCCTTCTGCACGTTCTCGTCCACGAACGGCAGGTGGAAGAGGTCGTCGACCCCTTCCTCTCCCCATAGCAGATGTAGCTCTAGTACGCATTATATGCTATAACGATAGATATATAAGACTATATATATAGATATAAGGTCACGCTACCGCTAAAGCACAAATCCAAGAAAAAGCACATATAAAGGCCAACATATAAGAAACTACACTGTTGAGATCCGCGGAGGTAGTAGTGGTCCCCACACATCTATCCCAGACCAACGATTTAAAAACAAAAACCCCCTTTTGAAAACGTTAGACCCCTTGTGGGTTCTATTTATTTATGCATCCGACATGTAGAAGATTTTGAGTGCCATTGTTGCTAACCTAGAGCTCTGATACCATATTGTAACACCCCAAGTTTTGGGAACTCGAAGTGCTACGGGCTAGGACCGCACAATTGGTCTCGACCCTCAGAGTAGCAACAACAAACGGATCTTATAACAAGGCACAGACGAATGAAAACCAAAACTCAATATAAAACCAAAGGTTTAAACAAAATAAAACGGAAAAGACTCGCAACCGAGTTCAAAACAAAAGGGAAACAACAAAAGAAACATAACCCGATCCTGTCCTATAATGTACGGAAACCCCGGCTGACCACACCATCCGGATCACTCAGCAGCATCTTGAACCTGCGGAACATCTACAACGATGGTAAAAACCGTTAGCTAACATTCTAGGTATAAGCAAGAGCGTAAAGGAACAAACACACATAAGGTAACGTAAACATATAGCATGCTTGCACACAACCAATTATTATCTTTCTTAAAGTCATTCATTACTAATTCAACTTCTTTTGTCACACGAGAATCCTTTCGAAACTCGCCTTCACTTCCGTCTACCAACAGGAATAGATCAGTACTATCCGTTGCTTGCAGGCCTGAGTCGCAAGAGCACTTTCCAGTTTCCCCAATACTGAACTGGACAAGCGGTTACCGCCCGGTTATAATACACTTGGGCCAATTAAGGTTATCCGTTATAACATGAATAAACAACACAAACAAGCCAATACAATCCAACTAATACGAGGAATGAAGCTAAGTAAGTCCAAGGGACTTACCTCACTCGAAGGTAACTCAAAGATCAGCGAACAACTCAGAGAACATTCAGTTTCCCTCAGGAAAGGAGCAAGAAAAGCATGTTCACACAAGCATCACGGATCAGGAATGAAACAGTTGCTAGAAGTCTATAACTTCTAGTCTCAAAGATCTCTAAGAGATCCATACATGCTAAGGGCTCAACCCTAGTCTTACAACATACACTGGAGGTCAACAATATCCAAAAGATGTAAGGAAAGAAACGAGGAAAGCAAGGAAGGAAGTAACTCACAAGAACGGGAGTTACTGTAGAGGAAACCGCAGGGGCGGCTGGACGAGGCACAGGGGCGGATGGCCGCAGGCGCGGGTAGGTGCAAGCGAGGGGGCGGTTTGTAGTGCAGACGCACTGTCGACTCCTTCGATAGCAAGGAACGCAGCAAGGACCAAAGCTTGCTCTTCTCAAAGTACAACCACGTCACAACTCAACCAAGGGAGCCTGTGAACAAAAAAGAATCAACAACGGAACGCTCCACAAGAATCAAGGCTCATGCTTGATCCTTGGAGAAGAAGAAAGAGAAGAACAAAGGAAGAAACTGAAACAGAAGCGAAGCAAGGTGCAGCAACACATGAACGTGAAGAAGAACAAGGGAGGAAGAACTTACACGTTCAGCAAGGACACAAGGGCAAGGCTGCAGCACTCTAGGGTTGAAGAAGACGATAGCAAGAAACGGGAAAAAGGAGGAAAGGAAGGAATATATAGGGACGGGCTGGAAAGATAGACGGAAAGGCTCTAGGGTTTAGAAAGAAGATCAGAAAACCGGCCCATAGGATAGAATATCGGGTATTCTATCTATGGAAGGAAGATAAAAAGAACGGAAGAAAGATCGGGCACGATCTGTCGTCATCCACAAGGGAGGATCACCTCGGCCGCAGGGGTGGCCTTCTTCACCGCGGGGGCAGTGAAGGCAAAACTGAGGTCTTACATTGTCATTGTTACCACTTGACACTTCCATTTTCAAGGTTTGTTTATACTTCCTTGTGTGAATGTTGGAGATTTTGTATGGGTAATGTAATCCAAATCTTGAGATTCATGATATACTTATTTATTGGAATAAGATTTTTTTTCCATGTTGTTGTGGACAATGTGATCTTGAACATTAATTGGCCCTAATATACTAAAGATCTCTCAAATTGAACTACTTAGTGAGTTTATTTGCCTATTTCAGATTACTACTTAGTGAGTTTTCCTTACTTGTTCATAAGAATAAGGATTTCTTTTGTTCTTTGTTCAATGAATCTGATTAAAAGGATGCTTTTTTGGTTGTTTAGAAACCTATTAATAACGGACGGTTTCCATAAAGAACCAAAAGAATGTCTTTGGTAAAAGATAATTAATGCTAAAGATTATAAATGCTATATAATATCTTTGGTAAAAGATTATAAATGCATGTTAGTGAGTTTATTTGCCTATTTCAGATAACTAAACAGTCTACCTATTGAATTTGTTCCATTATTGGGATTGTGTAATTAGACTTTCAAGTTGTCATTACTATTTTACAAGTGTGGTATGTATGTGGAGTTATTAAGATAAGGTGTGAATAATACAAATTGATGGTGACCTTTTTGAAGATAAGGTGTCAGTAATTGGACTTTTAACTTTGCCTATTTCTGATTATTATAATATTAGTATCAATGAATCTGATTATTGTAATTGCTTATATTTCATATGAAATATATTGACCTTTTGGATGTGTTTGATGATCACAAGGGTACCTAAGCTGTATATAGTGGAGGAGGGACTAAAATTGATAGAGAAGCCCATAGGAGAGATTGAACCATCTGCAACACATGAATGAGTTTGGGACTCGAGCTCACGTTTTCTAGAAAAACTACCACAAGTATTGTCCTCATCATGTGTATGTTGTGTCCTGTAGTTTGCTTTGGTTTTTTTTTTAAAGTTTATGTTCTCGTATTATATAATAGACTTCTACAGAAGATGAGAGGACAATTAGAAAGACCGAAGACCAATCATTTGGGTATATGATGTATGTTGGAAACTATGAACTCGCACAACGGTTGGTGGCTATCAATAAGCGACAAGAGGTTAAAGTTGATGCCCTTGAAGTGTACAACAACGCCTTGATTGATCAGATTGCAGATGTGGCGACCAAATATTGCATCCTCAGCGTTAAAATCTCATCTTAATTCAAAGTCCTAAAACAAGCGAATGAAGGTCGTCATAGTTTGTCTTATCTTGTGTGGATTCATGTACTTGATTTTAAAGTACATGTGTGTCGGTTAGAATGTACTTGTAATGATTAATAGGTATTAATATTTTGAACAGTTTGTTATTGGGATGCTTGCAATGCTGGCTAATATAAGGGTTTGAAGTGTTTTGTAAATCAGGTTATGTAACAAATGTAGGACAACATTTCTAGTATGTTGATGTACGTACAACTGCTTTTGTAAGTCGTGAAATGGCTTGTAACTCAGGGATGATTGTAATATTTATGGTATTATGAAAGTTTTATTATTCTTCATATTATGGTGCAGGTTGTTTTAGTCGTGAAATGATGTGTGACTGTTTTTGTGATATGCTTGGATGTATGCTGAGTGCAGGAAGATGTTTGACGACCTCATTTTGTATGTTTGCTCTGGTTTATTGTTGCAGCTGCACATTTTGCATGGTTTGGTTTGTTGTTGTAGTTGCACATTTTCTTAGCAGCCCTAGTGAATGTGTTATCAATTTGTGTGGTCTAGTTTATTGTTGCAGTTGTAGAGTAAGTTGAAGTGTCTTCCATCATCTTGACAAGAAGGAAGCGGAAGCAAACATGTAAGGTTCACTGGTGCAGGGAGTTATAGCAGACCAAAAGTCTTTAGTAGGCAACAACAAGTACAAATTGTTTGCTCCTACTCTTCTGATGGACTCACTTTGCTCTAAAATTATAAATTATACTGTTTTTTACAAAGTTAAAACTAAGGGGTTGTAAAATGAAATTTACACTTTTCTTTAAGCACTTTACTATAACATGTTTTTGCATTTGTTGTCCACACAGTCACTAATAACTTTTAGGTTGAGTTATCGCCCTCTTTAATTGAATTGAGTCGTCTGAGCCTTTCGTCAAGTTATCCATAACTGCTAGCTCCTGTTTCTTCCTCTGCTTTGACAACATATTGGCGTTCATTGAACCTATTCTGTCCAACACCACTTGTTTAGTTCAGTAAACAAACACATGCATTAAGCTTAGTAGTATTTTGTAGAAATGTCAACAACCTAGGTCGACACTATCCTATAGCAATTCATATAGATATAAAAACCATAAAGAGATCCAAAATTAGTTTACCACCATCCTAGAGCATACATGCATGTTAGCTTGTCATGTAGAATTGTGTCCTTCTATCCTATGTATACTTCAGTGACAGTAAATGTAAGACAAATAGTTGACAATTACATGTAAGCTGCAAGTTAGATAGCTAGCACACCAAATTACATGCTAATGACCAATGTTGTTATAGCAATGACCTATAGTTACAAGAATGTCCATCTTGAGTCTTCCCTGTCCAACACCTACAAAATGAGGCACCTACAAATAACCAATCCAATCATGCTCAAAAAGCATAAAGAACTATAATAAGGGCCCGTTTGTTTCCAACTCCGGAAACGGAAACGGAATGGAAACAAATTTAGTCCATATATATATCCTTATTCATGAAATTATATGGAATCATTCCTTGTGGTTGAAGGCAAAATGCACTTGATTCCCCACATTTTGTTACCCTATAGGGTATTAAAAGTAATCAAACTCTACTCCAACTACTTCAAACCAGAAGGAATGATTCCAAAATTTTCATGAACAACTGCTTTTGTAAGTCGTGAAATGGCTTGTAACTCAGGGAAATGGCTTGTAACTCAGGGAAATGGCTTGTAACTCAGGGATGATTGTAATATTTATGGTATTCATGAACAAGGTTATACATATGGACTAGATTTGTTTCCATTCCGTTTCCGATTCCGGAGTTAAAACCAAACGGGCCCAAAGTATTAATATTTACATACAACTGAAACTATAAATTCAAGATTCCAGCTAAATGACTGAAAACGTCTCAATTTCTCTTTTTGCTCTTTTAAATGTTTAGAAATACAAACAAGATAGTTTATCAAGCATTTAGATACTTTTAGAGTCAAACATTTTATGTTGACATCCTCAATGTATGGGATGATACCTACACCTTCAATCAGAAGCAAATACAATTTTGACATCCTCCGACACAACATCCACTGATTTTGCAATCTTCGTATAGTAAACATAACAAACTACTAAAAAATAAATGAGCACATATCAAGCATAGGAGTTATATTTTGTCTAAGCAGGACGAGGTAGAGTGAAAAAGTATATCAATCAAGAGAACATATTGTCATCTCAAATAGTGGTTGCTAGTGATCATTCTTTCCTAAACAAATAGTTACACACTTACACAACAAAATGAACAATGCAAATAACTGAATAAAAAGTGGTGAGGATATCAATGACACGACCACTCTTCTGAAACAAACTTCAAGTGTGAATGAAGAAGGTAGATTACCCATTTTTCGAACCAAACTTGATTTCAGCCCATAAGAGATCACCTGCTGACTGAAGGTATTTCTATGGTCGTCTATACCCAATCAAAAGTAAATCCCGACTTAGCACTAAGAACAAGTATAGTAGATAAGTAAGGGTCAAACCCAAGAGAGTTAAGGTGTTTTAGATGCAATTATCGATTATAGTAACAAGTAACAAAGGGGGGGGGTTTGATTGAATTGATGCACACAAAAACTCAAGAAAACGATTAACGCGACAAGTAAGACAATGATGAGTGAATCTACACTAGGTTGATTCTAAGCATGCAATTGCTACTTTGGTGAGTTCCTTTTACAAGTTTTTTGTTACGCTAAAAAGTGTGCACGCAATAAGCCTTAAATTTATACTCGTTATATTTATCCTAACTTCTAGCGCACCCGCAGTGTACGGGACGTTTGTAGTATGGATAGTATTCCGAGGTCGAACACAAAGACTAAGGTGAAATTGATTCGGTTTTGTGATTAAGTTTAGTGAAGGTCTAAGGTTAGAAGAAGGGGGAAACAAGAAATGAAAATCACAATTTGTTTCTGGTCGTTTTTTGGTGATCAATCAAAGATCACAATTCATGCAAAGTAACCAATCAAACTAAACTAAAAATCAGCACAAATGAACAAATGAGACAAGATAACGATCAAGGAAATAAAAGATGGATTCTAGAGGTCGGAAGTTCCGGTTATGGCATAGAACTCAAGTTATCTAATCATTCTTTGGATTAACTATGATATGTTGGGATTAAGTGTATCTAATTTGAGGACCAATTACCGGGTAGGTCTCATGGTTCAACTAGTCCACACCTAAGGTCTCATTACCGGGTAAGTCTCTAAGAACCTAAGGATAGGAATTCTACACAAACCGGATTGTTGATTAAGGATCTAATCTATCCTTACGTGGTAAGTCTTGGAAGGGGAAGTCCTAAACAACTATCCTAGCACATCTAATCCAATGGCGGCTTATTAGGCTCACCACTACCTAAGGATTTCTATTTTAGATTCTAAGGGCAAGGATTACCGGGTAAGTCTCTCCTAACACTTAGTCACTACACTAGGTCACCCTAGGGTAGGTTAAACTCAGCAAACACTTAGGGTTTCAACAATTCATAAGTCTAAGGCAAGGTCCTTCGAACCAGGGAAAATCACGGTCTGTTCTACCGAAACCACGGCCGTGGTTCTTCAAGAACTACCCGTGATTTCTAACAGGAACTACGTTCATAAGCAAAATTCATCCAAAAGTAAATCTAAATCCGTCCTATCATAGTTCTAGCCATAACCATCCTTTCCTTACCCTAGAACCACATCAATTTAGCCTACAACATTCGTAATGGAAATCGAGACAAACAAACATAAAATCAAAACATCCATTGCAAGATAATGAAAGAAAAGGGATGAACAAGCGAACTTTAATCCAAAACTAAGCTGAAGATTAGAATTAGAACCACTTACAACCCTTCCAAAAGAAGGTTCAAAGACTCATACAATCTCTAGAAAACGAAATCCGAAATACAAGAAAGCTATGGTGTGTTCTTCTCCTCCTCTTCAATGGAGTTCTTCTCCTTCTCTTTGGCACTTTCCTTCCTAGAAAAACCTCTTGATTTTTGAGAATCTATTTGTTAGAGAAATGGATAATGGATGAGCTGCTCCCAAACTACCCCCTCTCCTCAAACAACCCATGATGGACCACATTTATAACAAATTCTTCATGAGCTGGCCATGAGAGTCGTGGCACAGCTGTCACGAGAATCTGGCAAAATCCACGATCATTTCCACGGCCGTGGTTCGTCAGAGAACCGTGATTCTATGCAGAAACTTCGCCTTGGATCATTGAGTTGTGGTTTGGTGCATGGCATGTGTTGGCAAGGTTCAATGAGTCCTCCTTAGCCCTTGGCTTGTGTCCTAATGTGTCCGAGGGTGTGTCATCTAAATGAACGATCCTCAAACGCTTCGTTTAAGCTCCTAAACTTCCCGAAATACCTACAAAACGCGCACAAGTCCGTGTAGACGTCTATCTCGACAAAATACGTGATTTGGGTGTGAAACGTCTTGAACTAATGCTAGATCATGCATGAATGAGCGAGAATTCTATCTAAATGTACACCTAAAACTATGTTATAAATCGTGTTATCAAAATACCCCATACTTAAGGTTTGCTCGTCCCCGAGCAAATTCCCACATATAGACTAGAAGATGACATGATTTATATATGCAGAAAAATGGCAAAATCTTTTTGGGTTTGTGCTTCTACTATTGGATCACCTTCATAGTCATGATCAATGGCAATTGGATAAGCAATTATGTATCAAACAATAAGGGCATGGAAAGACAATTGTACTTAACTCAAAAGCATGCATGAAATGTGAAGATGAAGAGGTCAAGAAGATCAAGAGTCTATCCAATCTAGATTACTAAGTCTTACAAACATGCAAGTAGGTCATAAGGGCTTGTGACATAAAAGGCCAAGAAACGTTGCAATTGGGCGGGGGATTCTCTAGGTTATGTGATGCTAATCCGGGAACGGAGCTAACTCCACATCCTTGTCCTCGATCAACTTCCCCCAAGTGTATATTTTTCCCTATCTTGCTTTCTTTTCTTTTTCTTTAACTCATTTTTGAGACAATGGAATTGGTGTACAATAGCCGAAACTTCGGTGATTAGCCATCCTCGGGCTTTTTCTCTTTTTCGAGGTGCATCCACACCGGGCACACATACCAAAGCTCGTTAGGGCTATTGGTTCATTTGACTTTGGCAAGGCACCAACACCCGATTATGTGAAGTGTACCGGGTTACTTGTCATTTAAACCAACGCCCCCAAACCTATATTTTGGCTACACTTCCACAATAATTTCAGCATTTCATTCACGACATTCTTTTCATTACATCTTCACCCCGCACTTGCTTTTCGCACATTTCAACACACTAGCATGCTCCTATTCCCGGATGGGTTTAAAGGAGGTCGTTTTTATATCAATTGAGGTGCTCAAGCAATCATGATCAAGATGAGAAGTAGAGAAAAATGAAATGCCTCATTCATTCCTAGATGGTATGCAAGAACTATCATGTAATTTCGACTTTCAATACTCAATCCATTCTAGGCAATCATCATGATCACAAGTCATTCATAGAATTTAAGAGAAGTAGTTCAAGTCCACATATGCATTTATCAATTCAACACATAAGGCCATCCATAGCCAATCACAAGACAAGTTTCATCATTAGGGTCATATCCAAGCCTAGAAAGCACAAAAAATTTTAAATTTTCTGATTTTTTTGGAATTTTTGGAATGTGTACGTACAATGCAAGACATGTGCAAATATTAACCTATCCTAGATACTCATCATGCAAAGGATCATGCAAACCCCACCCCATACTTAGAAACACATTGTCCCCAATGTGTAAATGAAGTAGAGAGAGTGAAAGAAGGTTCTCACAATGTAAAACTGTTTGCTATGGTATTTGGGAATTCTCAAGTGAATTGATGTTGGATGATCCTTTCAACCATGGTAGAGAGCTCTAAGCATCCTTCAAAGCTTCGGAACCCGCGCTAGGCACCGCTAGCCGTCCAAGTTCTGCGTCCGCTCCACCCATAATTGGTGAGGGTGTCATCATCATCATTTTTATTGCCAAGAGAGGCTTCCAATGCCACTAATGCTCTAGCACACACACGAAGGTAGACAAAACACACACAAAGCACACAAAAACAGAAAAATCTAAGCAAACATGAAAAGGAAAAAAAATGTTACCAATGGGTTGCCTCCCACCAAGCGCTTCTTTAAGGTCATTAGCTTGACCAAACTCGGGAGCGTCTATTCGAGGTGAAGCGGGGCAATCATGTCTACCGGGGCTCCCGGAATATACTTCTTCAAGCGATGCCCATTCACCTTGAAATTTCCACAATGCTCCCCTCCTATTTCAATAGCTCCATGGGGAAAGATCTTCTTCACCACATATGGCCCGGTCCATCTTGATTTGAGCTTTCCGGGAAAGAGCCTTAGCCTTGAGTTGAAGAGGAGGACAAGATCTCCTTCACTCAACTCCTTTGGAACGATCCTCTTGTCATGCCACCTTTTGGTTCTCTCCTTGTAGATCCGGGCATTCTCATAAGCTTCCAACCGGAGCTCCTCAAGGGCATTGATGTCAAGCAACCTCTTTTCTCCCGCTTCCTTGAGGTCAAAATTAGCCACTTAATGGCCCAATAAGCTCTATGCTCCATTTCCACCGGAAGATGGCAAGACTTGCCATAGACCAACTTGTAGGGGGTGGTTCCAATTGGCGTCTTGAAGGCGGTTCTATACGCCCATAGTGCGTCATCGAGCTTCATAGCCCAATCCTTCCTTGTCCTAGACACCGTCTTCTCGAGGATGGCCTTGATCTCTCGGTTGGAGATCTCCACTTGACCACTAGTTTGGGGATGGTAGGGTGTTGCCACCTTATGAGTCACCCCATACTTGGCCAAAAGTGCTCCAAAGTTCCTATTTGTGAAGTGCTTCCCTCCATCACTAATGATTACCCTTGGTTTTCCAAACCTAGGGAAGATCACCCGGTTGAAGAATCGCACTACCACCTTGGCATCATTCGTAGGAGAGGCGATTGCCTCTACCCATCTTGACACATAGTCCACCGCCAATAGGATGTAGAGATTGCCACATGAAGAAGGGAATGGTCCCATGAAGTCTACACCCCACACATCAAAAATCTCAACTTCTTGGATGTTATTCAAGGGCATTTCATTCCTCCTTGAGACGTTGCCCGTCCTTTGGCAAGCATCACATGCCGCTACAAAACCTTGCACATCTCTAAACAAGTTAGGCCAATAAAAACCGGATTGCAATACCTTTGCACATGTTTTGTGTGAGCTAGCATGGCCTCCGCATGGTAAGGAGTGGCAATGCCGGATCACACTATCCACTTCATCCTCCGGTATGCATCTTCTAAGCACCCCATCCGGGCCTCTCTTGAATAGAAGTGGCTCACTCCAATAGTAATGCCTTACATCGTTGAAGAACTTCTTCCTTTGTGCATATGTAAGTCCGGGAGGCACTTCCTCACACACTAAGTAGTTCACAATGTCGGCGTACCACGGCTCACTTCCTCTAGCCACTTGGAACAAACATTCCTCCACCATTTGCAATTGTTCATCCCGAAATGAATCATCTATCAGGATGTTGTCTTTCCCAAGCTCCAATGGTGGGAGTCTACTAAGGTGATCCGCCACGGAGTTCTCGGATCCCTTCTTATCTCGTATTTCCAAATCAAACTCTTGAAGAAGAAGGATCCACCGAATCAACCTTGGTTTGGCATCCTTCTTTGTAAGTAGATAACGGATCGCCGCATGATCCGTATAAACTATGACCTTCGCTCCAACAAGGTATGAGCGGAACTTTTCAAATGCATACACCACCGCCAACAACTCCTTCTCGGTGGTAGCATAGTTGAGTTGGGCATCATCTAGCGTCTTGCTAGCATAGTAAATAGCATGAGTGCGCCCTTCTTTCCTTTGCCCTAAAACGGCCCCAACGGCCACATCACTTGCATCGCACATGATCTCAAATGGTAGACTCCAATCCGGAGGTTGCATGATTGGTGCGGAGATCAAGGCGTTCTTCAACCTACAAAAAGCTTCAAGACAATCCTTGGAAAAAACAAAATCAATATCTTTCATTAGTAGGTTAGTGAGAGGCTTAGAAATTTTAGAGAAGTCTTGAATAAACCTCCGGTAAAAACCGGCATGCCCTAAGAAACTCCTTACCCCCTTCACCGAGGTAGGTGGTGGCAACTTCTCTATCGTTTCAATCTTAGCCCTATCAACCTCAATGCCACGGTTAGACACCAAGTGTCCCAACACAATCCCTTCACTTACCATGAAGTGGCATTTTTCCCAATTTAAGACAAGATTTGTCTCCTCACATCTTTGCAACACTAATGACAAGTTAGCCAAGCAATCATCGAAAGAAGAACCATAAACAGAGAAATCATCCATGAACACTTCCATGATATTTTCTATATATTCCGAAAAGATAGCCATCATACACCTTTGGAAGGTGGCGGGTGCATTACACAACCCAAATGGCATTCTCCTATATGCAAAGGTACCCCATGGACATGTAAAAGTCGTTTTCTCTTGGTCATCGGGGTGGATAGGAATTTGGAAGAATCCACTATACCCATCTAAATAGCAAAAATGAGAGTGTTGAGCTAACCTTTCTAGCATTTGGTCAATGAAAGGGAGGGGGAAATGATCTTTCCTAGAGGCCATGTTTAATTTCCTATAATCAATGCACATTCTCCACCCCGTAACCGTCCTAGTCGGTATTAGCTCATTATTCTCATTAGTTACTACCGTCATTCCACCCTTTTTAGGCACTACATGAACGGGGCTAACCCACTTACTATCCGAGATAGGGTAGATAATTCCCGTATCTAGCAACTTAATGATTTCCTTTTTGACCACCTCTTTCATTATAGGGTTCAATCGCCTTTGATGTTCAATAGAGGGTTTGTGGTTATCTTCCATCATTATCTTATGCATGCACAAAGATGGCTTAATGCCAACCAAATCATCAATGGTATAGCCAATGGCTTTCCTATGCAATCTTAGTTCATGCAGCAATTTAGCAAGTTCATCATCACTCAAGCATGCATTAACAATCACAGGATACGTAGAATTATCACCAAGAAATGCATACTTTAAATGAGAGGGAAGGGGTTTAAGTTCAAGTGAGGGAGGACCTTTAACGGTTGAAGACGATCCAAATAAGATTGGATGAGATGAATCCAAAGCAAGGGAAGACTCCCCATGGCTCCTAAAAGCTTCATCATCAAGAGCTGATTCAGGGAAAACCACGGTTGGAAACACGGGTTGCTCATCTTCCACGGCCGTGGTTCTTGCCAAGCTTGCTTCTCGGAGTTGTCCAGAAAGTTTGACGGCCGTGGTTTGTAAATCTCGACCGTGGAACTTACAGCTGTTCACCACCTCTTCGTGGCTTTCAAATCCAATTCTTGGCTCCTCTTCCAAAGCTTTGATCTCTTCATTGCAGGCCTCTTCAACACCTTCCTCCATCATGCTTAAGGTGAGAACCTTTTCCAAAGGATCCTTGATCAAGATCGAGCTCACAATCTCTCTAGATTCTTCTTGCTCGACTATGTTGAAGATATTTTCATCAAGGGTTGGCCCTTTCATCATTGTGGAAAGCTTGAACTTGATGCTCTCTTCCCCTATGTTGAAGGAGAGAGTCCCGTTCTTGCAATCCACTAGGCAACCGGAAGTAGCTAGGAAAGGTCTCCCTAAGATGATAGGAACCGGATAATCCGCCGGAATGTCCAACACTACAAAATCAATAGGCACGTAGAATCCTCCTAGTTGCACCGGAATGTCCTCTAGAATCCCAACCGGATGAGTGATAGAACGGTCCGCCATATAGAGGGTCATCTTGACCGGCTTTGGCTCTCCTAACCCGACCTTGTTGCTAAGTGCAAGCGGTATGATGCTTACACTCACCCCAAGATCACAAAGGGCCTCGTACTTCACATCTCCCACTCCTATTGGGACGCAAAAGGAACCCGGATCCCTTAGCTTGGGAGGCATTTCTTCCTTCATGGTTTGGATCAATTCCGAGGATCTCTTGGTCATCCTTATCTCCCCATACTCCTCCAACTTCCTTTTGTTGGAGAGTATTTCTTTCAAAAATTTCCCATATGCCGGCATTCCTAAGATGCCATCCATGAACGGAATGTTAATATGTAACTTGGACATTAGTTCAAGGAACTTACCAAAGTGATTGTCCAAACGAGCTCTTGCTCTTGATTGTGGGAATGGTAGTGGCGGCTTGTAAGGAGGCGGTGCTACATAAGTTGGCTCTACATCCTTGCTCTTGCCCCCATCTTCTTGCTTTCTTCCCTCTTCTACCACTACTTGCTTTCCCTTAGCTTGATCCTTGGGCAAAGGATCCTTCATACTCAACCCACCTTGTTGTGATAGCCAACACTTGGCCTCTTGGGTTGTCTTCGGTTCTTCCGGGAAGCTTCCCCGGATCTCTATGTGCTTCACCCGCCTTTTGAAAGACTTGTGCTTCCAAGACCTTTTGAGCTTTAGAAATTGAAGTCACGGTGCTCTCAAGTCCACTCAACCTTCCTAGTAATTGCTCAAACATGACTTCGGTTCTATCCTTTGAAGGTTGAGGAAAACCGGGTGGAGGTTCTTGTGAAGCTCTTTGTGGTGGAGTTGTGCTTGAGGAGGCGGGAGGGTTCAAGGCTCCATCCGGGTTAGAGTATGAAAACCCGGGATGGTTGTGGTTGGGCCGGTAATTGTTGAATTGCCGGTTGTTGTTGAAATTTCTTGAGCCTTGGTAATTGTTGAAGTTGCCCCTTCCCATATAATTCACATCCTCCTCCTTGGAAGACAAGTTAGCTTGTGGAAGCACTTGAGGAGTTGCTTGGCTCTTCAAGGTTGTAGTACACAACTCTCTCAATGATTTCAATTCGTTGTTGATGGCGTCAAGCTTGAAATTGCTCATGGTGACTTCGCTCACCTCATATGCTCCCGCCTTTCTTCCTTCACTCTTCTTGTGAGAGTACTTCTCAATCACTAGAGCTTGCTTCTCCACAAACTCCCAAGCATCATCTACATGCTTCTCCATGAAAGTCCCACCGGAGAGGGATTGAAGCTTGAATTGGCTATCTTCATCAAGTCCCTTGAAGTAGATTTCCAATAGCTCAATTTTTGGTATGCCATAGTGAGGACAATCTAGGAGAAGGTCCTTGAATCTCTCCCAAGACTTGAACAAACTTTCTCTATCCCTCATCACGAAGGCATTGATCTTTCCTCTTAATTCGGTGGCCTTGGAAGGTGGGAAGAACTTGGTTAAGAACTCGGTTGTTATCTCCTCCCAAGTACCAACTCGCCCTTGCGGAATAGATTGATACCAAGCTAAGGCTTTATCCTTAAGAGAGAAGGAAAAAGCCCTAAGCTTATGGTTGTTGCTCTCCAATCTTGGCGGTCTAAGAGTCTCCATCAAAATCTCGTAGTTCATCAAATGTTGGTGAGGAGACTCTCCTTCCATCCCTCCAAATTGATTGTGCCGGATCATTTGTAGAACTTGAGGGCGGAGCTCATAGTTGTGGGTTGCGGGATATCCTAGATTCACACCCGGTCGGTGTGCTCTTTGCGCCGGATCCATACGTCTCCCTAGGGTTTGTGGCTCCTCGATAGCAATGGGAACAACCCTAACATTTTCCGCCGGCTGCGGTTGTGGTGCAGGAGGTGGAGGTTGTCGGCGATTAAGCTCTCCTTGAACGAGGGCTTGCCTAATCTCCTCAATCTCCCTCCTTGTTTCCTCTTGCCTCTCATTGGCAAGTCTCCTTTCTTCCTCCAAGAGCTCATCTCTTAGCCTTATTTGCTCTAAGGCTTTATCTAACTCAGCTTGAAGATTTCTACCGGCCATCTCTCTCTCTTTTCGGATGTTCTTGGATCTAGATCGAAGGGTTTTCTCCGGTTCGGGATCGAATGGAGCTAAATCCTTTCCACGAGATCTTCGCATACACCTAAAGAGTAATAGATGTCCTGAAAAGCAAAGACACCAACCAAAGAGAGATCAAAAGCAACAAGAAAGATCTACACTAGAAACAATCACAAAATAGACTCAATCTAGACCTAGTCCCCGGCAACGGCGCCAAAAAACTTGTTACGCTAAAAAGTGTGCACGCAATAAGCCTTAAATTTATACTCGTTATATTTATCCTAACTTCTAGCGCACCCGCAGTGTACGGGACGTTTGTAGTATGGATAGTATTCCGAGGTCGAACACAAAGACTAAGGTGAAATTGATTCGGTTTTGTGATTAAGTTTAGTGAAGGTCTAAGGTTAGAAGAAGGGGGAAACAAGAAATGAAAATCACAATTTGTTTCTGGTCGTTTTTTGGTGATCAATCAAAGATCACAATTCATGCAAAGTAACCAATCAAACTAAACTAAAAATCAGCACAAATGAACAAATGAGAGAAGATAACGATCAAGGAAATAAAAGATGGATTCTAGAGGTCGGAAGTTCTGGTTATGGCATAGAACTCAAGTTATCTAATCATTCTTTGGATTAACTATGATATGTTGGGATTAAGTGTATCTAATTTGAGGACCAATTACCGGGTAGGTCTCATGGTTCAACTAGTCCACACCTAAGGTCTCATTACCGGGTAAGTCTCTAAGAACCTAAGGATAGGAATTCTACACAAACCGGATTGTTGATTAAGGATCTAACCTATCCTTACCGGGTAAGTCTTGGAAGGGGAAGTCCTAAACAACTATCCTAGCACATCTAATCCAATGGCGGCTTATTAGGCTCACCACTACCTAAGGATTGCTATTTTAGATTCTAAGGGCAAGGATTACCGGGTAAGTCTCTCCTAACACTTAGTCACTACACTAGGTCACCCTAGGGTAGGTTAAACTCAGCAAACACTTAGGGTTTCAACAATTCATAAGTCTAAGGCAAGGTCCTTCGAACCAGGGAAAATCACGGTCTGTTCTACCGAAACCACGGCCGTGGTTCTTCAAGAACTACCCGTGATTTCTAACAGGAACTACGTTCATAAGCAAAAGTCATCCAAAAGTAAATCTAAATCCGTCCTATCATAGTTCTAGCCATAACCATCCTTTCCTTACCCTAGAACCACATCAATTTAGCCTACAACATTCGTAATGGAAATCGAGACAAACAAACATAAAATCAAAACATCCATTGCAAGATAATGAAAGAAAAGGGGTGAACAAGCGAACTTTAATCCAAAACTAAGCTGAAGATTAGAATTAGAACCACTTACAACCCTTCCAAAAGAAGGTTCGAAGACTCATACAATCTCTAGAAAACAAAATCCGAAATACAAGAAAGCTATGGTGTGTTCTTCTCCTCCTCTTCAATGGAGTTCTTCTCCTTCTCTTTGGCACTTTCCTTCCTAGAAAAACCTCTTGATTTTTGAGAATCTATTTGTTAGAGAAATGGATAATGGATGAGCTGCTCCCAAACTACCCCCTCTCTTCAAACAACCCATGATGGACCACATTTATAACAAATCCTTCATGAGCTGGCCATGAGAGTCGTGGCACAGCTGTCACGAGAATCTGGCAAAATCCACGGTCATTTCCACTGCCGTGGTTCGTCAGAGAACCGTGATTCTATGCAGAAACTTCGCCTTGGATCATTGAGCTGTGGTTTGGTGCATGGCATGTGTTGGCAAGGTTCAATGAGTCCTCCTTAGCCCTTGGCTTGTGTCCTAATGTGTCCGAGGGTGTGTCATCTAAATGAACGATCCTCAAACGCTTCGTTTAAGCTCCTAAACTTCCCGAAATAACTACAAAACGCGCACAAGTCCGTGTAGACGTCTATCTCGACAAAATACGTGATTTGGGTGTGAAACGTCTTGAACTAATGCTAGATCATGCATGAATGAGCGAGAATTCTATCTAAATGTACACCTAAAACTATGTTATAAATCGTGTTATCATTTTTAAGTAATCTCCCGTCTCAATCATATATATGTGTTGAGCCAACCGGCATCAACACAACTTAACCGGTTAATGTTCAGTAAACCTACAAGAACAAATAACAAGTTAGCTTTCAAACAAAGACTAAGGGATATAAAGAGAAGATTAAAACCGTTAAACTTATCTTTATATTTGTGTTCCTTTTCTTTAAGTAATTACAACCCGTTATTACTTAAAGTGACTACTAGATTAAAGACCCGAACTCGGAACCTAATAATCCTAGTTGTTTGCATGCACTTTAGAACCTAAGGTGATCAATCTCAAGCAATAGTGAACATGCAAGTAGACAATGGAGATCAAGGAAACACAAAGCATTACTGAATAAAAACTTACATTAAAAAGAACTTACAACCAAAGTAACAACGCAACTTCAAACCAACCCAATGTAGCAAGGGAGTTAGCAACTCATTACATTGGAAAACTCAATTCTAGAATGGATTTTTGTGTGGAAAAGCATGGATGATTCTAGCAATTAGCCAAGGACTATTTATACTACATAAGACACTAATTAGGAGTAAAAGGCCGGCCTTAAACAACCACCTTTAATGCCATAAAGGTGGTGTAAACAGCCGGAGTAAAACTTCTGGCATTAAACCGTAGGGGCGGGCATCAGGTCCACAGGGGCGGTGAAGGCAAAAATGGTTGATCTTCTTCAAGGCCGCTGGGGCGGCTAAGAAATTCCGCTGGGGCGGATCTTCAATGCTCTTCAACGTTTGACCCTTCGTTTTCCTGGCATTTTTAATGCCAAACCGCAGGGACGTCCCTATGTCAGCGCAGGGGCGGTGACACATCCTCTTCGTCTTCCAGCTCCCAGTTGAGGCGCAGAAAGGGGCGTAGGGGAGCTGGTCTTCGTCTCTTCAGGGTAGATAACTGCAGGGGCGCCAAGGAGCGGCGCAGGGGCGGTGACATACTTCATGGCAGGAGCTGGCGAAGACGCAGGTAGCGCTCTAGTGGAAAGCGTCACCCGCTGGGGAGGCTGCAAGGACCCGTTGGGGCGGTGAGGTAACAGAAGCTTTGCTTCGTCAATGATCACTCCTAAGTGCTTATAACTTCTTCCTTAGCTGCTTCTAGTCTTCTTCTGTTGGACCAAGGAGTTAGTCGCATAAACCGACACTAATGCAATAAAAAGACTCTAAAAACTATCCTAAATGATAGTGATTCCATCACCTATCAAACTCCCCCATACTTAGACCTTTTACTCGTCCCGAGTAAAACAAATGACAGTAACTAGATTCAAAAAGCCTCAGGAAGTATGGGTAAGCAAGAAAAGACAATGAAAACAAGAGAAAAGCCAAGAAAGAAAGAAGGAAAAGAGAGGAAATGTGAGAAAAAGAAATACTACCATCCTTATCGCTGCAAGAGTGACCTACCCGGACAACCTCCTTATGACCCCCTTCTTATGTCGCCACACGCTGGAAGGGAAACCTACACTCGGTGTTGCTCATTTTGCCAAGGCGCCCTTTCGGGTTTTCACCTTGCCACGCTTCTTCTTTTCTCACTTGAACTCAGATCCCTCAAGTCCACTTTTGCACCAACCTAAGGTTGGTCGGACAACCTTCTTTTTGCCTAAACCGTCTTTTTCGGTTTTTGGTTTATCCAAGGATTTCATGCCTCTTTTCATAATCTTTGGCTTTTCCTTTTTTTTCTCTTTTTTTTTTTACTGAATTTTAATCTGATTTCAAAATGCAAAAATAACTCAAAAACAACTTAATAAAACTGTACAAACAATGATATGTCCCTCCCCCATACTTGAAGTACACTTTGCCCTCAAAGTGGAAATGAAGCAAAGATAAATGTGGGGAAAGGGAAGAGAAATGTACCCCTCAATGGGATGATCCGGCTGGACCATCCGGACCATCCTCCGGCGAGTACGGGAAGTGGCTGAAGAAGTGCTCCTGCCGGCGGTAGAGCGTGTCGATACGGCCCTCCTGAGCCTCCATCCTCTCTCGAAATGAAGTCTCATAGCTAGCTTGCCAAGCTAGCTGCTGAGTCTCCAACTGCTGTTGATGAGCCGTCTGCCACGCATCTTGACGGTGGTCGAAGTGAGTGGTCATAGAGGAGGCGAAACTGGACTACCACGCCTGCTGCTGCTCAAACATGGACCGCTGGTACTCGGTCTGCCATGCCTGATGTTGTGTGGTCAAGGCCGCCATCTGAGCCTGCAGACTCTCCATGGTCTGACTGTCGTGTGCAGCCATCGGCATCTCCTCATCAGTGGTGTTGCCCCGGCTGGAGCCTGCTGCGTATCTCCCAACAATATCTACCCGAGGCCGTCTCGGAGGAACTGGGTCAGCTGGTACATACAGATCGGCGAGCTCGTCTCCCAATGGAAGTCGTCGGGGTAGGTATGTGATGTGACTCCCATCTGCAAGTGAGATCCAAAAACGATGCTCCCCGTCTCTCCTGAGGAGCCTGCACCTCCTCAACATATCCTCCGTATAAAGTGGGGCCTCCAGTCCGTCCTCCAGGGCATCAAGATCCATCACCCGTGCAGCTAATAAGGTGATGATCCCGCCTCCCACAATGTCTCGTGGCTCATTCTTCCTAATCCGCTTCAAAGCGGTAAGGAAGAGGTATGGCCAATTTGGTACCCAATCGTTTGTGGAGAGGCAAGCGTATAGCAATGGAAGGTCCTTGAGAGCGACCTTATTTTCCTCCTTGTGTCCACAAAAGACACTCATGAAAACCTTGGAGATGAGTCTCAAACAGGGGTGAGTAAATTTGTTGGAGTACTCACCCCCTGCATGAAACTCAGACCTGGTGGCGGCCTGCCAAAACTCCATTAAATCAGGTGTCGGTATGGGTTCCCACCAGTCGTCAGAGGCAGCAATAGTCACTCCGAATGCCTCTTGTAGTTGGGTGTAATCCAATGTGTATGTCCTTTTGTTGAACTTGAATGACAGTCCAACACACAGGTGGTCCTCCACTTCCATTTTGAATGTGGCGATGAATTGGCGGCTGAGCTCGGGGTACGTTGGGGCGGTCTTTATCAGGAAATCCCCGAGCCCAGCGTTGTTGATGAATTCCTGCATGCTCTCCAACATGCCCAAATGTTCCAAGGTGGGAACGTCTAGGAACCGAGTTGCGTACACTTTCCGGCTTTGAGCAATCCTATACCGATCTTTCTCACCTTCCGATAACTTGTATTTCTTCTTATTCTCCATCTCTTGTAGTTAATCAAGCAAAGGAGTTAGAAAGTTCAGAAATTTGATCAACAAACGAACCTACTATCGTGATTTCCGCAGGGGCGTCTGAAGCAGGCGCGGGTGCGGCACGGCGCGGGGGCGGAAGCTTGTAGGCACAGGGGCGGGCGAAGAGCAGAGGGCAATCTTGGAGTTTTGGCGAAGGTGGTAGCGATGGAGCTATTCCGGTGTCTTCTTTGTTGTTGCAGACGTCGCCGGAGGGAGAACAGTGGAGGTTGAGAGTGAGAGGCTCGAGGTGGTGTTTGTGTGAAGGTGGTGGAAAGGGTGTGGTGACACTAGGTTGTAGGAGGTGGCACAGGGGCGTGACGAGGTGGTTGGTGAGACCTTCCGGAGGGCGCAAGGGCGTGGGAGGTGAGGCGGCTAGGTTTCAAAGAATGAATGGAGAGGGAGTGAAGAGGGCGGTAGATGTAGGTTATTTTTGGGAAGTGTATTTTTTTTCTTTCCTTAACAAAACCGTAGGGGCGGTGTTTGTCAGCGCGGTGGCGGTGACAATGGAAAGGGGGTACGCAGCCTTAGCGCCGGGGGCGGAGTTGAGGATGTGTGTCAAGTGTGGCCGCCGCAGGGGCGTAGGGATGTCACCGCGGGGGCGGTGACCAACGTGAGCAGGCGCTGGCCAAGCGCCGGGGGCGGTGCTGGCCATGGGTGTCACCGCAGGGGTGGGAATTCAGAGCCGCAGTGACGGTTTTCTTGACAGAACTCCTCTTCTTATTCCTTCGGGTTGCCTCCCGAGCAGCACCTTTGTTTTACGTCGTTGGCTCGACGTAGGGACCCTTCCTCTATGATCTAGCCTCTTCCAGCATTACCTTTGGGTTTATAACCGTTTGAGAAGGTAATTCACCGGAGGCCCTGGTTTCAATTCTTGTAATGGCTTCCGTCATTTGACCAACCTGTTTTTCAAGGTTCTTGATGCTAGATTCTGTTGTTTGGACATGAGTAGATGTTCGCCACTTAGCGTGCGTACAAATAAGTCTTAAATTTATAAAACTAGAAATCAAGCAAGCGAACCCGCAGTGTACGGATCGATATAGTTAAGCAAGAATTCCAGAGTATCGAACACAGGGATTTAGGGGGTTAAATCCAATTATAGAATTGTCAAGCAAGTAAATGTAAGAGCTTTTGTAAATATTGGGAAAACAACAACCCTAAAGATCCAGGAATCCAGCTGTGGCAATCGATTCAAGATATACTAAAGATATAAGGACGGAGTTAAGAGTTGCAAAGGTATACTAATGCAAAGCAATGTACGGTGAAGTTCCAAGGCTTTATATGACTTATCTAAAGATACTCTCTATAAAGGTTGTTGAGGTTTCAGTATAGAAAGGATCTAAAGTCAAGAATTAATATCAAATACCCAAACTTGTAATCCCAGGATCAAGACTAACTAAACCGATTAAGGTTGTGACACTCGGAATCGAGGTAGAGGTTGTTGAGGCTTCACTACCACCTAGAAAAGGCCAGCTAAGACTAAGTTAAAGCAAATCTTTAACTTTGGATTAAAGTAAAAGCAAGGTTCGTAAACTGAGGGAAATTACGGGTGGATCTTGAGATTCCACGACCGTGGAACTCAAGAACACACCGTGATTTTGGTACGTCGACGATTCTCTCTAACTCTTAGGATCCAATCTGTTTACGATCGATCTATCATCATCTAAGCCACAACTATCAACCCTTCACCTTAGAATTGCTAAAGGGTTTTAGCCAACAACAGTCATTATGATATCAAATTCAAGATTTAAAAGAATGAAAGATGGAAACCTTCGAAAACCTTGAATAAATCTCAAATCAATCTCAAATCCACAATCAAAGTAATAACGTATATCAGATTCGGAATAACACAAACCAATCACAATACTTGATAGGAACGAAGAACGGGATGTCAATCCGTCTTCTAATCAAACCTAAGGACAAAGCGTAACTTCCAAATCTCCAAGTCTTTCGCAAATCTCCGTTGCGAAATAGCAATCTCTACACATCCAACTTGAAACCCTAGGCACGTGCAATAAGCGTAGGCGAAGTCTAAGCGGAGGCGTAAGCGAAGGTGACGGAATCCCTCTCTTTCCGTCCTTTTATAGGGTAAGATAAAATATGTGTCCCGCCCATTGTGTAAAAGATCATGGCTTTAAGTTGTACGTTAAAAGATCGCCTAAATCACGGTTCCTTGGGATTCCACGCCCGTGGTTTAGAGCGTGGTTTAGAGCGTGGAAATTCATCACGGTGCTTCACAACTTCCACGGCCGTGTAACCCTCTGGAATGCTCCACGCTTGTTGTTCGCTCCAAACGGTGTGTGCAAGCTTTAAATTTATAACCCTAGACTTAAGCTTAAAACAAGGATGCGAACCCGCAGTGTACGGGTCAATCGTAGTAAAAGCAAGAAAATTCCAGGGGTCGATCACAGGGACTCGGTGAAACAAAGTCAACATAGTATGCTACGTTAGTTCTAACCACAAGAGCGATTAACACAATCAAAGATGAATAAGATGTCAAATAAAGCAAGCATGTAATTCTAGGGATTAAAGCATCTAGTTGTGGTTCCAACTCAAGATCTATAGATAAGCGGACAAAGCTGAGATTTTTGCGTGGGGAAGGTGTTACTAAATGGAGTAGATCACCGGGTAAGTCTCACTACACACTAATCCTAAACCGCAACTCCTATTACCGGGTAAGTCTCAAGGAATTAAGATAAAGAACTATAACCTCAAACTAACACACCATCTAAGGGGATAGAATCAACCTTTACCGGGTAAGTCTCAGGCTAACTCTCGAAGATGGGATGGAAGCACACTCAAACCCCAATAAAGGATAAACCTTTATTACCTACACTTATGATCGTTGATACACAAACTAAGGAATTACCGGGTAAGTCTCATCCTAAGCTTGCTTTGAACCAGGAAGGTGTAATAAGAATAGGATTTGGCAAACTCTAACACTTAACTCTCAGTTACGAATCAAATAAGTCACCTCGGTCAGAAGAATTCCACCCCGGCCGAGATGTTCATCAACCGAACGAGATGCTTAGGGTTAAGATTAAAGACTCGAACTTTCAGGATCCTACTGGAATCTAAGATTATTCTATCATTGTTTTTCCCACAACCTTCAGCCAATCACCCTAGAATCACACAAGGAAATTAGCCACTCATCATCATAATGAAAGTATTAAAATATATAGGAAGAAGGTGAATATTTGAACAAAGAAGAATTTAATGAAAAGACTTCAATAACTGAATCAAATATCACAACAAAGCGTTCTTTGGATAATAATCCAACAAGACAAGACAACAATTGAGGGAATTGAAGACAATCTTACAAAACCCTTCAATAAAGCTATAAAAGCTATGAACTTCAATCTTCCTTCAACCTTCAAAAAAGGTTCTTCAAATCTCCCAACTTGGAGTAGGCTGCTGCTGCGTATTTTTCGGTGTAAACGGGGTCTAAGCACTCCTTGGATTTGTGGAAAATCCAACCCTTTTTATAGGAAAATAACCCTCCAAAGATAATAAATCTTAGAAAGATATTCTCCCATAAATATAGGTAAAATATATGATTCTGCATATCTCCTTCCTTCCAAGAGCTCAGCCCAAAAATATAAGATTACTTTCCAAGTTTAAAAGATCTCCTTCAAGAATAAAATATTCTCGCCGCGTCCTAGGTTTTCGCCTCGGTCGAGTCGGCGTCTCTGGATCACCTCGGTCGAGATGAATCTCTGGTCAACCGAGGTGAGTCACAACTGAATGTGAAATCTCTCAAAACTGGCCCAAAGTAAATCCTTAATCCATGGCTATGCTTCCTGGATGTAGCTCCAAATGACTCTTGACTTCTTTTGCTCCTTTTTGATGCAAAACGTACCATATTACCTGCAATTACAACGAAACTAGGTGTAGACCTCGATTCTCGCAAAGGTAGATGAAATGGCAGTAAAATCACATAATGTATATACAAACATGCAGATTATTGAAGATAAAACGTTCAAACAAACCCCAAAATATAGACTATAATTCATGCTATCAAAATACCCCATACTTAGCCCTTGCTTGTCCCCAAGCAAGTTCCGCATATAGAAGACAAGATAGAATGGATTATAAGTCAAGAAAAATCAATGAAAAAGCCTTTCAAAAACATTTTATGGTGTGCAACTACCATAGATCACTCTAAGAGAGTACTTCCTGGAATTTAAAAACTCAATATGCTCAAAACATTTTATAAATATAGGAAAGTTGTTCATCTTTGCACAAAATTATAGAATGTATAATAAATCACAATTATCAAAATTAATCATGTATAATCCAGTTTAAACCGCTAAGTCAATCAACAAGCTCAAGGTCTCAAGGGCTTCCCAAAAGAAAAGGTCAAGAAACGTGTAGGGTAGGGATGTATGTAAGGTAATGTGGTGCTGGAATCCGGGAAAAGGATGAACTTCACTTTTATTTTGACTTGCAATACCTTCCACCAATAAGCTTTGCTTATTTCGCACTTTCCTTTTACTTTACTTTTTGGGATGCATGGACAGAGGTGCACAATAACCGAAGCCTAGGAAATCCGCAATCATCAATTTCTCGAGATGCATCAAACCCTTGATGCACATACCATGACCCGATAAGAATATCGCTCAATCTGACTTTGGCAAGACACAAACACCCGGCTATGTGAATGGTGCCGAGTTACTCATCTTCATGATTGACTTCCCCAAACCTATTATTACTTTCTAGCACTTTCACTTCCAGCCCACTTCTCAACTTTAACTTGCTTTTACCACTTTGCTTGCTTCCAAATTCCCGGATAGGTAAAGGGAGGCAAAATGTATATGAGGGGCTAAGCATGATCAAGGAGAAGAAGAAGAAGAAAATGAATTGCCTTGGTCTTTCCAAGAAGAAAGTGAGAGAACTTAACCTGCGGTGTCAACCTTCAAATTCAACATAATTTGGATAAAAACAAAGTATTAAACATGCCAATAATTTTAAACAAAGCATTTAGCAACTTAAACATATCATAAAACCTTTCAAACACATAAAGAATTTAAAACCAGTCAGTAAACAAGATCTTCACTGAGATCATATCCAGATAAGTCACACAAAATCGTTTTCGAAAACTTCTCAGTTAACCCACCTCGGTCGAGGTGTTCTTGGTTCAACCGAGGTGAATCACCTCGTTCGGCCAGAATCTCCCCGGTCGAGGTCAAAAAAAATTTCGGTTTCGACGTTTTTTTTTTTTTTATAAAATATTTTTTTTTTGTTTTTTTTTTTCAATCAAATAACCTGTAGGTATGCATGTAATATCAGATAATCACATAAAGGCAAATGAAGCCTAAATATGAAAATATCCGATAAATATAATACATCAAAAGTAGTCGAATACATCACGTAGTCAAGTAGTCAAATAGCAAACACCCCATACTTGAGACACACTGTCCCAGTGGGTATAATAAAAGTCTAAACAAGAGAACTCACCGAGTAAAAGCCGAACTGCATAAAAAAAAATATAATAATAAAGTCCTGCAGCTCCTCAGTACTCTCGATCTGGTGGTGGTGGTGGTATGTAGGGGTACTGAGTCGGGTCATAGGGATGGCCCATGATACGCTCAAACTGTAGTTGAGCCATCATGTGCTGATGATGCTGCCGCTCCTGCATCTCGCGGATATCCAGCGAAAGTGCAGCATATGAGTCGATAACCTGATCCGTCAGGTCATCGATCCGTCGGTGTGCAGCTCTGTCCCTAACTCCACGCCTCCTGCGTCTAGCAGGTCTGACTGGAGATGCCTCAGCTGGCGCCGGCTCAGTGTCCTCCTCGTCGTCATCCAAATCAATAATAGGTGGCGCGCTCGTCCCAGCTGTATCTGTACCTGTGTCCATCGGGACGCCACCTCCTCTCTCATCTACTGTATCATCATCATCGTCGTCCTCGTCCTCAACCTCCTCCTCAGCCTCAGCAGGGGTAGCTGCTCCCTCTCTGTAATCCTCCATAAGTGGACCCCATGTTGTCTGCCAGTAGTGTGGATCAAAGACAGAGAACTGTGCAGACCATCTGATGCCCTGAGGTGCAGTCAGCTCCCATGGCATAGCAACGTAAGGTGTAGTCAAACCACGGGGAACTAGAATCCTCCGTGTAATCATCTTCTGAAGTCCGAGCGGCTTGGCAGCCGCCACCATGGTACACCTGCTCAGATCCATATCCTGATACCTAGCGATATGGGTCACTATCCCTCCGCAGCATATATCTCCCTTCCCTTTGGCCTTGATCCTGTGCAGATCCTCTGCCAGCATCAATCCAAAGTCAGGGTATCCACCTGTGACCATGCAGTATAAAGAGAAGAGCTCCCCCTGTCGGACCTTCTGGGGCATCTCAGTACGCGCCAGAAGCGTCTCGCTGAAGATCCTGTGTACCAACCGAAAAGCTAGATGATAGATAAGCTTCGCCCTGGAATCACCAGGGCGCCACCTGTCTGCATCCCTCGTAATGTGGGCGATCTGACCCCAGAACTCTCTAGCTACAGCTCGGGTCGGGAAGTCTACAGCAGTGGGGGCAGGGAAGCCAAAAATGTCTCTCCAGTGGTCAAGAGGTACTAAGTAGTTCCGGTTCATCAACCGGTACTTCACAGCCCTCTCTGTGGGGAGGTAAGTGAAGGAACTGACAAACTCGAGGGTCGGCTCAAGGTAGGCTGGGGCTCGGATCTCAGAAAACTGATCCAGCCCGACGGTGGTGATCATCCTCCTAAGCTCTCCATCTACGTGGAGACAATCAAAGGCAGAAATGTCCAGAAATCTAGGAGCGATAACTGGACGACTAGCAATACGATCATAATCTACCCGGTGTCTCTCGTGAATCACCGGGATAGAAGGTCGGGATGAGGAAGAAGAAGGGGAAGGAGAGGATCTGTCTCTAAGGGCTAACAATCTGTCAGAACTCATCTTAAAACTGTACTGTCAGACTACCTCGGTCGACTGACAAACTCCAAGAATCGCCTCGACCGAGGTGCAGGTCGACTGGACCGAGGCGAAGGCAGTGCGATTTCCAACTCTCTGAATTTCAGTTCTTTTCCCCCAAAAATCACTACCGATGCTTCCTAAGGGGTACTTAAAGGTTTCCTCAACAGAATCAAGGGCAACCAAAGCCCAAATTTCAGTAAACGAACGAGTTTAGGTTTTCAAACGTTTTTACCTCATTCCGGTCGAAACGCTCAAATTTCTTGCAGATCTGTAGTTGCAATCGACTCCTCTATCCTTCAATCTCGGTTTGGAAGCAGAAAACGTCGAAAACAATTAAGAAATGAGGTGAGCGAGGTGCGTCTGTTCGCCGCGGTCGAGGAGGGTAAAAAAAATGAAAATGTAATTTTTCCCCCTTTTATACTTTTACTGGATCTGCTGTCACCTCGGTCGAGATGGTCTCGACTGGTCCGAGGTGGTATGGACCGAGGCGGTTCTGCAGAAACCCTAGTCGCCTCGGTTGCTCAAGAATCAACTCGGTCGAGGTGCTTTGACAGTGACCGAGGTCTTTCTGTCTTCTCAGAATCTCAAACTTCTGTCCTTCCAGTTGTGCTCCTCCTTAGATATTCCCTGTTGTCTGTCCAGAACGCCAAAAACAAAGCAAAGCAAAGTAAAAACAAAAACTATCTAAGCTAGACTAGAAAACGGGAAAGAAGAGCAATACCTTGGGTTGCCTCCCAAGAAGCGCTTGATTTAAGGTCGCTAGCTGGACCATGGTGCGTCTCAAACGAGGTAGGAGGTTCCCTCACCCGATACTTCACCTCCATCGTGGGGTGAAGTAAGTAGATCCATCAAACGCTCCAAGACGTGTAAGTGCTCGTCGGGGAATGAATCGTCTATGGGCGGGCTATCCGTCTCGCGGGAGGATTCCGGTAGCCGGCTGAGGTGATCCGCAACTGAGTTCTCGGATCCCTTCTTATCGCGGATCTCTAGGTCAAATTCTTGAAGCAAGAGAACCCATCGAATAAGGCGCGGCTTTGCATCTTTCTTAGCCAACAAGTAACGAATGGCTGCATGGTCGGTGTAGACAATGACTTTCGCCCCTACTAGATAGGAACGAAACTTCTCGAAAGCATATACAACCGCCAATAGCTCCTTTTCGGTGGTAGCGTAGTTGCGTTGTGCTTCATCCAGCGTCTTGCTAGCATAATAGATGGCGGTGGTCCGTCCATCTTTCTTCTGTCCAAGTACCGCTCCTACGGCTACATCACTAGCGTCACACATGACCTCAAAGGGCAAGGTCCAATCAGGAGGCTGGATAATGGGAGCGGAGATCAACGCTTCCTTAATCCTGTAGAAAGCATCAAGACACTCCTGCGAAAACTCAAAAACAACATCTTTATTCAAGAGGTTAGTTAGAGGTTTAGAAATCTTAGAGAAGTCCTTGATGAATCTCCTGTAGAAACCTGCGTGCCCGAGAAAACTCCTCACACCTTTAACAGAACAAGGAGGAGGGAGTTTCTCAATAGTCTCGATCTTAGCTCGATCGACTTCAATACCTCGATTAGAAACGAGGTGTCCTAGCACAATTCCCTCATTAACCATAAAATGACACTTCTCCCAATTTAAAACAAGGTTAGTGTCCTCACATCTTTTAAGCACTAGAGAAAGGTTAGATAGGCAATCATCAAAAGAGGAACCATATACAGAAAAATCATCCATAAATACCTCCATGATCTCCTCTATGTACTCGGAAAAGATAGCCATCATGCATCGCTAGAAGGTAGCGGGTGCATTGCACAATCCGAATGGCATCCTCCGATAGGCAAACGTCCCCCAAGGACAAGTGAAAGTGGTCTTCTCCTGATCATCCGGATGGATAGGAATCTGGAAGAATCCACTATAGCCGTCCAAGTAGCAAAAGTGTGAATGCTGGGCCAACCGTTCGAGCATTTGATCAATGAAGGGAAGCGGAAAATGATCCTTCCGAGTTGCCGTGTTCAGTTTCCTATAATCGATGCAAACTCTCCAGCCCGTGACGGTCCTCGTTGGGATCAACTCGTTGTTCTTATTCGTCACAACGGTCATCCCTCCTTTCTTCGGAACGACATGCACCGGGCTAACCCACTTGCTATCCGAGATAGGATAAATAATACCTGCATCCAACAACTTAAGAACTTCCTTTTTCACAACCTCTTTCATGATCGGATTTAACCGTCTTTGAGGTTCCCGTGAAGTCTTATGATTATCTTCCATTAGAATTCTATGCATGCAGAAAGAAGGTTTAATGCCAATAAGATCATCTGTGGTGTAACCTATGGCTTTTCGATGCTTTCTCAGGACATGCATTAACTTAGATAATTCAGAATCGGAGAGGGAAGCACTAGCAATAACGGGGTAAGTAGAATCCGGCCCAAGAAAGACATACCTCAAGTGACTAGGGAGTTGTTTAAGCTCTACTACTGGGGGTGCTTTCTGGGAGGAATCCGTGCTTCCTCTTCCCTGTGGAGTGGTATCAGAAACTGGACTTGATGAAGTCTCAGTTTGAATCATCTCGCCATCGACCTCGGTCGAGGCACAAAGGCGTTGACCGAGGTGTTCTTCAGTCGCCTCGCTCAGTCCAGAAAGTGCCTCGGTCGAGGTACTGCTACTGGGTCCGAGGCTGGAGATCTTCGTCTCCTGGATCAGCTTCTCTGTTATAGCTCCTGGATCTTCTTCCAGTGCCTTCAAGCTCCGTATATCTGCATCACAAGAAGCATCTATACCTTCCTCCATTAAACTGAAGCTTATGACTCTTTCGAGCGGATCGTTAATAAGGATAGAGCTCACCAATTCTCTTGATTCTTCTTCATCGTAGATGTTGAAGATATCATCAGTTAGTTGCTCCCCTTTCATGGCTGCAAGTAGTGCGAATTCCACCTCATCGCCACCAACGTTGAATTTCAACTTGGCGTTCTTGCAATCCACGTTGCAACCCGAAGTTGCTAGAAATGGCCTCCCGAGAATAATAGGTACTGGATAATCTGCGGGAATGTCAAGTACAACAAAATCTATAGGTAGATAGAAGTTACCTAACTTGACCGGAACGTCTTCCAAGATGCCCACGGGATGGGTAATGGAGCGATCCGCCATGTAAAGTCGAATCTTGACCGGTTTGGGCTCTCCAAGACCGATCTTAGTGCACAACTCCAGCGGGATGATGCTCACGCTGGCTCCTAGATCACATAGGGCTTCACAAGTGACATCCCCAACATGAATGGGAATGCAAAATGAGCCGGGATCTCTTTACTTAGGTGGCATCTTTTCCTTCATGATCTTGATAAGCTCCGAAGATTTAGATGTCATCCTAACTTCACCTACATCCTCCAGCTTCCTCTTCCTTGATAAGATTTCTTTTAAGAACTTCCCATAGGCGGGCATACCTAGAATGGCATCAAGGAAAGGAATATTAATATGTAGCTTATTCATCAAGTCAAGAAACTTACCGAAGTACTTGTCAAGATGTGCTCTGGCCCTGGACTGGGGGAATGGAAGTGGTGGTTTATATGCAGGAGGTGGAACATAAGTTTCTGTCGTTCCTCCTGCTTTCTGTTGCGCCGCCTCGGTTGGCATCTCGGTCGAGGTGTTCTTCGACTGGGTCTGGACCGAGGTGGTCTACATCGAGCGAGGTACTGGATCTGCAGTTTTGAGTCCACTCCTCGTCGTTATGGCCATGCACTGGCCCTTAGGGTTAGTTTCCGTCTTTGCTGGAAGCTTCCCTGGATCTCTTGGCGCTTCATTCGCCCTATTAGCAAGTTGTTGTTCGAAGGACTTTTGGGCCCTCGAAAATGAAGTCATAGAATTCTCCATAGCACTAAGCTTGATCAAGATTGCCTCCATGACTGCGTCTTTCTTTTCCGGCTGAGACGAACTTGATCCTTGCCCTTGGCTCTTCAATGGAGTAGAAGAAGAAGAAGGAGAAGAGAGGAAAGGGTTAGAGGAATCATTAGAGTTGGAGTTTGAATGGTTGTTACCGTGGTTTTGGTTATTCGCCCTCCAGTTGTTGCTATTGGATCCTCTATTGTTGTTGTTGTAGTTGTTTCGGGGTCCGTTGTTGTTGTTACGGTACCCGTTATTGTTGTTGTTGTTCCTTTGCCCTTGCTCTTCCTTCTTAGTTTGAGCCATCAAGAGCTCCTTCAATTGCTTCACGTCGTTCTTCAAGGACGTGAGTTGATTGTTGTTGGGTTGAGTCTCTTGAAAGTTGACTCTTTTAACTCCACCTTCAGCTCCTTGGTGGGTGTACTTCTCCATGTGCAAGGCTTGCTTCTCAATGAAGTCCCAAGCCTCGTCAACCGCCATGTCCATGAATGTACCGGCGGAGAGTAGTTGGAGATTGAACTGGGTGCTTCCGTCCAGCCCTTTGAAGTAGATCTCCAACAACTCGATCTTTGGAATCCCATGATGTGGGTAATCCAAAAGGATATCCTTGAACCGCTCCCAAGATTTGGACAAGCTCTCCTTGTCCTTCATGATGAAAGCGTTGATCTTCCCTCTCATTTCAGCGGTCTTTGAGGGGGGGAAGAATTTGGTCAAGAATTCCGTAGTCATCTCCTCCCATGTGCTAATTTTTCCTGGGGGAAGAGATTGATACCAAGTAAGAGCTCTATCTTTTAAAGAAAAGTAGAAAGGTCTTAGCTTGTAGTTGTTGTTCTCAATTCTGGAAGGTCGCAAGGTTTCCATCAAGATCTCGTAGTTTTGAAGATGTTGATGCGGCGACTCCTTCTCTAGCCCTCCGAATTGGCACTGGCGAATCATGGCTAGAACTTGCGGTCGAAGTTCGTAGTCATGATCTGCTGGATCTCCTAGGTTCACTCCTGGACGCCTCAGTTGTTGGTTAGGGTCCATCCTTTGACCTAGGGTTTGTGGAATTCCTGCAAGAAGAACATCTCGGACTGGCATCCGAGGTGGAAGTACATCGTCCGGGGCGTCGGGTACTGGAATCTACCTCGGTCGAGGATCAACTACTGGATCCTGCATCGGTCGAAGTAGAATCTGGTTCCGAATGGTAGCAATCTCAGCTTCGATTGCTGCGGTCCTGGTGCGATTCTCCTCTTTCTCTTGCATGAGTTCTTCCTTGCTGAGGCGCAGCAGCTCCTGCGTCTCTCTCAATTGGGCCGCAAGATCGCGATCGTCTTGTTGGGCCATCTTCGCTTCTCTCAAGCGTCTCTTGTATGTCTTTTCTGGTTCGGGATCGTAAGGAACGATTTCCTTCCCAGCGCGGGTTCTTCGCATACACCTAAGAAAGAACCTGAAAAAGTCACTCAAGTAGAGTGGTTAGACAAAACGGGGCAAATGCCCCAAGAGCAAACCGTACCGGCTCGGTCTAGACCAAGTCCCCGGCAACGGCGCCAAAAACTTGTTCGCTCCAAACGGTGTGTGCAAGCTTTAAATTTATAACCCTAGACTTAAGCTTAAAAAAAGGATGCGAACCCGCAGTGTACGGGTCAATCGTAGTAAAAGCAAGAAAATTCCAGGGGTCGATCACAGGGACTCGGTGAAACAAAGTCAACACAGTATGCTACGTTAGTTCTAACCACAAGAGCGATTAACACAATCAAAGATGAATAAGATGTCAAATAAAGCAAGAATGTAATTCTAGGGATTAAAGCATCTAGTTGTGGTTCCAACTCAAGATCTATAGATAAGCGGACAAAGCTGAGATTTTTGCGTGGGGAAGGTGTTACTAAGTGGAGTAGATCACCGGGTAAGTCTCACTACACACTAATCCTAAACCGCAACTCCTATTACCGGGTAAGTCTCAAGGAATTAAGATAAAGAACTATAACCTCAAACTAACACACCATCTAAGGGGATAGAATCAACCTTTACCGGGTAAGTCTCAGGCTAACTCTCGAAGATGGGATGGAAGCACACTCAAACCCCAATAAAGGATAAACCTTTATTACCTACACTTATGATCGTTGATACACAAACTAAGGAATTACCGGGTAAGTCTCATCCTAAGCTTGCTTTGAACCAGGAAGGTGTAATAAGAATAGGATTTGGCAAACTCTAACACTTAACTCTCAGTTACGAATCAAATAAGTCACCTCGGTCAGAAGAATTCCACCCCGGCCGAGATGTTCATCAACCGAACGAGATGCTTAGGGTTAAGATTAAAGACTCGAACTTTCAGGATCCTACTGGAATCTAAGATTATTCTATCATTGTTTTTCCCACAACCTTCAGCCAATCACCCTAGAATCACACAAGGAAATTAGCCACTCATCATCATAATGAAAGTATTAAAATATATAGGAAGAAGGTGAATATTTGAACAAAGAAGAATTTAATGAAAAGACTTCAATAACTGAATCAAATATCACAACAAAGCGTTCTTTGGATAATAATCCAACAAGACAAGACAACAATTGAGGGAATTGAAGACAATCTTACAAAACCCTTCAATAAAGCTATAAAAGCTATGAACTTCAATCTTCCTTCAACCTTCAAAAAAGGTTCTTCAAATCTCCCAACTTGGAGTAGGCTGCTGCTGCGTATTTTTCGGTGTAAACGGGGTCTAAGCACTCCTTGGATTTGTGGAAAATCCAACCCTTTTTATAGGAAAATAACCCTCCAAAGATAATAAATCTTAGAAAGATATTCTCCCATAAATATAGGTAAAATATATGATTCTGCATATCTCCTTCCTTCCAAGAGCTCAGCCCAAAAATATAAGATTACTTTCCAAGTTTAAAAGATCTCCTTCAAGAATAAAATATTCTCGCCGCGTCCTAGGTTTTCGCCTCGGTCGAGTCGGCGTCTCTGGATCACCTCGGTCGAGATGAATCTCTGGTCAACCGAGGTGAGTCACAACTGAATGTGAAATCTCTCAAAACTGGCCCAAAGTAAATCCTTAATCCATGGCTATGCTTCCTGGATGTAGCTCCAAATGACTCTTGACTTCTTTTGCTCCTTTTTGATGCAAAACGTACCATATTACCTGCAATTACAACGAAACTAGGTGTAGACCTCGATTCTCGCAAAGGTAGATGAAATGGCAGTAAAATCACATAATGTATATACAAACATGCAGATTATTGAAGATAAAACGTTCAAACAAACCCCAAAATATAGACTATAATACGGCCGTATTTTAGAGCGTGGAACGTCGAGTGCTCGTAATTCTCCTTTGTTTTGTGTCATTCTTCATCCTAGCATCTTCCTTAGCTCTCTTGTGGTGTCCTCATTCCTTGGACATGCTCAATCCATCTCCATTCTCCTTCAATCCGTTCAGTTTTAGCTCTTATTTGCCTACAATCAACACAATGCTTATGCAGACCTCTATATCGACAAAGTAGATAAACTAACTCACAATTGCTTCAATGCTTTATCAATGAATACCAATATGGATGAAATACACCTAGAAAACGTGCCTAAAATATCACAATATTTCATGCTAACAAATAACCCCATACTTGCCACTTGCTTGTCCCCAAGCAAGGTCTTTCAAAAGCTTTAAAACTCAAGTTAGGATGAAATATGTGTACACTCTCAAAGCAAAACTTTTTTTAGATGAATGTGCTTTCTAGTCAATAGATCATTCTCAAATCTTGCTTCATTCGTTTATAAGACTTTCATATACATAATCAAAGAGTAAAGAGTAAAGAAAACTCATAAATTGATCAAACTTTCATGTAAGCATCATAACCTTCAAACATTATCAAAATCAATCATAAGAAACTTCAATTTAGATCACCAAGTCATATATCATTCTCTTGATCTTACGGACTTTCAAACAAGGTCTAGAATGCAGAAAGGGAAGGAAAACTTTAAGGAATGTGATGCATGAATCCGGGAAAGTGGATAACTAACTCTTTTCTTTTTCTTTTGCGGTTTCCGCAACACTTTCAACTTAGAGCTTCGCTCTCTTCTTTTCAATTCATTTTTCGACTTTACTTTTGGAGTTATGGATAGAGGTGCACAAAAACCGAAGCCTAGGAGATTGGCGTTTTTCATTTTTATGAGATGCCTCAAACCCTTGATGCACATACCATAATCCGCTAGGAATATCGCTCAATCCGATTTTGGCAAGACATAAACACCCGGCTATGTGAATGGTGCCGAGTTACTCATCTTCATGATTGACTTCCCCAAATCTATAATTTCTTTCTATTCTTTTGAATGCAAATAATTGCTTTCATGGCCCTCCCACATCAAAAATGTCAAATATCAATTCCTCCAAATTCCCGAATAGGTAAAGGAGGCCATTATTTCAATGAGGGGCTAAATGATCAAAGAAAGAAGAAAGAAAATCGAATTGCCTCAATCATCTCAAAAAGAAGTATAAGAACTTATCATGTGATTTCAACCTTGATTTCTCAATATGATTTAGGTAACATTCATCACATTATAAAACTTGCAAAAGAGGAATAATCAACTCATTCAATTTCTTTTCAATTCACTATTTGTTTAAGCATGTGATTGTCATCAAAACTCAATTCACAAGTGGTGATTATCATAGAAATCATCTCTATTCTTAGAAGCATAAAATTTTCAAAATTTTTCAATTTTTATGGGTTTTTCAAAAGCTTTTTCATGCAATGCAATAATGAAACGTGTAACAATAGACTGAACATGCAAGGTAGTCTCGATAAAAGCATACAAAGTGATTAAGAGTTATTACAAACTATTAGTCACACCCCACCCCATACTTGGAACAAACATTGTCCCTAATGTTCAAAAAGAAAAAGAAGAAAAGAAAGAAAGAAAAAGACTCACAAAACGGTGGTGGAGCGGCTAAAACGGTCGATCATCAATGTCATCACTGAGGTGGAGGCGGTGGTGGAAACGGGAAGAAGCCTGGATCATAGTTCCGCCCAAACTGCTGGCGGTATATATCTCTCATCATGCGGTCATGATCGGCGGCTCGTACATCCCTAGCATCCGCACGGATCTCCAAGGCTCCGACCTTGTTGGAAAGGTCGGTGGCCCACTCTGGCAGCTGCTCATACCAACCAGGCGGCTGGCTGTACCACGCCGGTGCATCTGAAGGTGCTGGTGCAGGTGGCGGCTGTGCATGCCAAGGTGGTGGAGCTCCCATCCACTCCGGCTGAGTACCATACCAAGCAGGAGGATCCCCCATCCAAGTAGGCCTCTCGCTCACACTAGCACGGCGAGAGGAAGATCCAGAAGCTCTAGCGGGACGGGGAGAGCGTCTAGGAAGGTCAGGAACTGCATCCGGCTGATCCGGAAAGGTGCCAAAGTCATGATCATGTCCTCCTCCCTCAAACTCGTCATCCCCTCTCATCTCCTCCTCTACAACTGGTGGTGGTAGAACATAGGGAGGGGTAACTAATCTGTTCGCATGCATGGCAACGAACGTCGCCTTCCAGTTATGGCGTCCAGCCATAATGGAATACTCGGGAAGCCACTCAATACCTCTCCCAGTCCTACTCTCCCAAGGCATAGCAGCATACGGTGGACCTCTATGTGTGGGGAAGATGAGGCCTCTAGTCATGAGGGCCTGAAGTCCTAGGGGTCTAGCTGCGATGCGGGTGCAAGCTGAGAAGTCTACCCCTAACTGTCTAGCAAGGTGGGTGACCATCCCACCGTATCCAATGTTGCCAACCCTCTTATTCTTTAGCTTGCCCATAGTAGTAGCTAAGAGGGTGGCACAGTCAGCTGGCCTGCCATATAACATATTGTAAAGCAAGAACAGCTCATCCGTCTTAATCTTCTGAGGTGTCTCCGTCCTAGGAAAGAGACACTCAGAAAGCACTCTATGGGCAATCTTCAAGGCTAGATGATAGATCAATCTAGCCTTGGTATCAGTGGGCTGCTAGTGGTCCTCGCTGGCGTAAATCATAGCAATCTCCTCCCAGAAATCCTTGGCGTACACGCCACTGGGGAATCGACCATTAAAGGTCTCCTGGAACCCAAAGAAGGCTCCAAACTCTCTAATAGAGAAATCATAGTTTCTCTCCATCAGCTGGAAAGAAACTGTCCTGTCAACATGACTGTGCTCAAAGGAAACCACGAACTCCCTAGTGATCTCCTCATAAGCATCTTCCCGAATAGCGGAGAAGATGACTAAATCGGCTCTATCCAAAAGCCAAGTGAGGTCTCCTATCACATGTAGAGGCTCTAACTCCTCAAGCAGTAAGTATCTAGGTCCTATGACCGTCTTCTCCTCAATCCTCTCTAAAGCATCGAGATGATCCTCATGGATATTAGGGATCCTAGGGGGAGGTGGTGATGGTGATGATGGAGGCTCGGCGGGTGGTGCTCTAGAAGAGGAAGCATTGTTGCCTTTCCTCTTCTTGTTCTTATTTCTACCAGACACTCTCCTTACAAAATCCATTTCTGATAAAATTCACGGTCTGTTCTAAGGTTTCCACGGCCATGGTTTCTCCAAGAACCGTGGTTCGGCACGTGATTTCTCAAAACTCAACAGAATTTCACCAATCTCAACCACAAGCAGTCCTAGACTAATTTCAGTCCAATTCCAATCAGTTCTCCTAAAAATACTAGCAAAATGAAGCCAAATCGACAAAGAGAGAGAAAGAACCAAAAACCTAGGTTTTCGGATTTTGGAATCCGAATTCTGCCTTCTCCGGTGATTTGCCGCTCGAATTATTGCTTGGATCTTGTAGGTGATTGGATTTGCTTCAGTTTTGGCCAAAGAATCGTGAAAAACGATTAACGAACGAGAATTTGGGAGATGGGGAAGGATTCGGCGAAATAGGGGCGTGGTTTTGGGTTTTGTGGTGTGTTTTGTGAAGAAACGTGGTTTATATAGTGGCCGTAAAAATTTTTGAAAATCACGGTCTGTCGGGGGGTTCCACGGCCGTGGAAATGTACGGAACCGTGGTTTTGGTGATTTTTCTCAGGCTTTCGAAAATTACGGTCACTATAGCTGTCATGGCCGTGGTTTTGGCCGTGGAACTCTCTGTAATGTGTCAAAGTCCAAGTTTCGTCAATTTTCTTTAAGCTTTTCCTTTCCCCTTTCTTTTCCACTGTTCCTACATCCAAACACACGAACATACCGGAAGGCATCGAAGGCAAAACAAAGCAAAACGTCTAAACTAAACTAATCTATGAATCAAAAACAAGAATATGAATGCAATACCTTGGGTTGCCTCCCCAGAAGCGCTTTGTTTAAGGTCTGTAGCTAGACCAAACTCGCACTTATTCGAGTGCGGTGGGCGCGAACTCTTCAGCTTGGAGTTCCGGTGTATACTTCTTGAGTCGTTGACCGTTCACCTTAAAGCTTCCGCCTTTTTCACCCCATACTTCAACTGCACCATGGGGAAAAACACGTTTGATTAGAAAAGGTCCAGTCCAACGAGATTTAAGCTTACCTGGAAAGAGACGAAGCCTTGAATTGAAGAGGAGAACTTGATCTCCTTCTTTGAGGTCCTTTGGAATGATATGCTTATCATGCCAACGCTTCGCCCTTTCTTTGTAGATCTTGGCGTTTTCGTAAGCGTTCAAGCGAAGTTCTTCAAGTTTATTTAGGTCCAAGAGACGCTTCTCTCCCGCTTCCTTCATGCTGAAGTTCAACCACTTGATTGCCCAAAACGCCTTGAGCTCTAACTCTACCGGTAAATGGCAAGACTTCCTATACACAAGGTTGTATGGTGTAGTTCCGATGGGAGTCTTATATGCAGTCCGGTATGCCCACAATGCATCATCTAGCTTCAAGGACCAATCCTTCCTTGTCCTTGAAACCGTCTTTTCTAGGATTCCTTTGATCTCACGGTTTGAGATCTCCACTTGTCCACTAGTTTGTGGATGATAAGGGGTGGCGATCTTATGAGTCACCCCATACTTAGCTAAGAGAGCTTCAAAGCGCTGGGCAATGAAGTGAGAGCCTCCATCAGTAATGATAGTCCGTGGTGTCCCAAATCGTGGGAAGATGGTCTTGTTAAAGAACTTAACCACTACCATGGCATCATTGGTGGGAGAGGCAATTGTTTCAACTCATCTTGAAACATAATCAACCGCTAAAAGTATGTATTGGTTTCCACAAGAAGATGGAAAAGGTCCCATGAAGTCTACTCCCCAAACGTCAAAGATCTCCACCTCTTGGATGTTGTTGAAAGGCATCTCATTCCTCCTAGATATATTTCCTGTTCTTTGACAAGCATCGCAGCAGGAAACAAAGGTTTGCACATCTTTAAATAGAGTAGGCCAAAAGAATCCAGATTGCAATACCTTAGCGCTAGTCTTGTTCGAACTAGCGTGTCCTCCACAAGGTAGTGAATGACAATGGCGGATGACACTTTGCATCTCATCTTCCGGCACACATCGCCGAATAATGCCATCCGGACCTCTCTTAAAGAGGAGAGGTTCATTCCAAAAGTATTCTCGAACATCCTTAAAGAACTTCTTTCTTTGTGCGTAGGATAATCCGGGCGGTAATTCCTGACAAACCAAATAGTTAACAAAATCAGCAAACCATGGTTCGTTACCTTTGGTGATTACATCGATGCACTCCTCTATGATGTGTAAATGCTCGTCCGGAAAGGAGTCATCTATAGGTAGATGGTCGTCCTCTAGATGTGTTAGACGACTCAAATGATCCGCAACAGAATTTTCCGAACCCTTCTTGTCGCGAATCTCTAGATCGAATTCTTGTAGGAGAAGAATCCATCTAATTAGCCTTGGCTTCGCATCCTTCTTTGCAAGGAGATACCGGATCGCAGCATGATCCGTGTATACAATCACCTTTGCACCTACAAGATAAGAGCAAAATTTGTCAATTGCATATACAATAGCTAAGAACTCTTTTTCGGTAGTGGCGTAGTTGAGCTGCGCCTCATCTAGCGTCTTGCTAGCGTAATAGATAGCATGGGTTTGCCCTTCCTTTCTTTGTCCAAGGACAGCTCCTATAGCTACGTCACTTGCGTCACACATAACCTCAAAGGGAAGATTCCAATCCGGAGGTTGGATAATCGGGGCTGAGATTAGAGCTTCCCGAATCATGTTAAACGCATCTAAGAATTCCTGCGAAAACTCAAAAACAGCATCCTTCATCAATAGATTAGTTAGCGGCTTTGATATCTTAGAGAAATCCTTTATGAAACGCCTATAAAATCCAGCATGTCCTAGAAAACTTCTTTTCCCTTTCACCGAAGTTGGGGGAGGAAGCTTTTCTATTGTCTCTATCTTAGCTTTATCCACCTCAATCCCTCTACTAGAGACTAAGTGTCCTAATACAATGCCTTCTTTCACCATAAATTGACACTTCTCCCAATTAAGAACTAGGTTAGTGTCTTCACACCTTTGTAATACAAGAGCAAGGTTAGAAAGGCAATTGTCAAATGAGGAACCATAAACGGAGAAGTCATCCATTAAAACCTCCATGATTTCCTCTATATATTCCGAGAAGATGGTCATCATGCACCTTTGAAAGGTGGTTGGGGCGTTGCAAAGCCCGAACGGCATCCTCCTATAGGCAAACGTACCCCACGGGCACGTGAATGTGGTCTTCTCTTGATCATCCGGGTGTATCGGAATCTGAAAGAAACCACTATAACCGTCAAGATAGCAAAAATGTGAATGTTGTGCTAACCTTTCAAGCATTTGATCGATGAAGGGTAGTGGGAAGTGATCCTTCCTCGTCGCGTTGTTTAGCTTGCGGTAGTCTATGCACATCCGCCATCCTGTTACAGTTCGTGTAGGAATGAGTTCATTGTTTTTGTTGGTGATGACCGTCATTCCTCCCTTCTTCGGAATCACTTGTACGGGGCTCACCCACTTGCTATCGGAGATAGGATAGATGATACCTGCATCAAGTAGTTTAAGAATTTCCTTCTTGACAACCTCCTTCATGGTCGGATTCAACCGCCTTTGAGGTTGACGCGAAGTTCTAAAGTCCTCTTCCATTAAGATCTTATGCATGTATAGGGAAGGTTTGATTCCAACTAAGTCCTCTATAGTATATCCTAAGGCTTTTCTATGTTTCTTAAGGACAACCATAAGCTTACTATGTTCATCTATGCTTAAATCGGAACTAACAATTACCGGAAAGGTAGAATTAGGTCCAAGAAATGCGTACCTTAGATGTGTAGGAAGTGGTTTCAATTCCATCACTATCGGAGTTTCCAATGGCTCTTGAGGAGCATCCGATGCTTCCTTAGAAGTGTCTAAGGATGTAGAAGGTGTTGGAGAAGAATCAAAAGAAGTTGTGGAAGAAACACAATCTCCCTCGAATTCACCCAAAATTACGGCACCCCTGCCTTCTCCACGGCCGTGATTTTGGGCGTGGGAAGTAAATACGGTGGCTCTGCTTCCTCCACGGCCGTGTAAGTCTCTGGAGTGCTCCACGCTGTTGTTGGTGAAATCCACGGCCGTGGAATAGGCCGTCTGACCGTGGATCCGTACGTTTTCTGCCTCATCGTGGAGTTTCTCAAACTCTTCTTCACACACTTCTTCTTATGTCTCTAAGACTTCAATTGCCTCATTGCACTCCTCTTCTTCCCCTATATCCATTATGCTCATAGAAATAACTTTTTGCAAGGGATCTTTGAAGAGAATAGAACTTACCTCCTCTCTAGATAGCTCTTCGTCTTGGATATTGAATATATCCTCATCGAAAGCTGGTTCCTTCACCAAAGTGGAAAGAACAAACTCTACCTTCTCTTCTCCTATGTCAAGGCGAGTCTAGCATTCTTGCAATCGACTATACAGCCGGATGTTGCAAGAAACGGTCTTCCGAGAATGATCGGGACCGGACTATCTGCAGGAATGTCAAGCACAACAAAGTCTATAGGAACATAGAACTTACCAAGCTTGACCGGGACGTCTTCAACTATACCGACGGGGCGAGTTATGGAACGATCCTCCATGTATAACGTCATCTTTACCAGTTTAGGATCGCCTAAACCGATCTTCCTGCATAAGGCAAGCGGAATAATGCTCACGCTTGCTCCCAAGTCACATAATGCATCATATGTGACATCTCCCACTCCTATGGGAATACAAAATGACCCCGGATCCTTTAGCTTTGGGGGCGTCTTCTCTTTCATGGTTTTGATGAGATCCGATGAATCCGAACTCATCTTAACCTCTGCTAAATCCTCTAGCTTTCTCTTGTTAGAGAGGATCTCCTTTAGGAACTTTCCATAAGCCGGCATACCTACAATTGCATCAATGAAAGGTATATTAATATGTAGTTTGCTCATGAGTTCAATAAACTTACCGAATTGCTTGTCTAGACGCGCTCTTGCTCTAGATTGCGGGAATGGTAGGGGAGGCTTGTAAGCTGGAGGATGAATGTAGACATCTTCCTTCTCCTTCCCCTTTTCTTTCTCTTTCTCAACGGGGACTTCTACAAACTTAGGTTGTGGGTCGGTAGTTGTTACTCCGCTCCTAGTTGTGATTGCCATCACCCTTCCTTTTGGGTTGTCCTCCGTCTTTCCTGGAAGTTTCCCTTGATTCCTAGGAACTTCCTTTGCATGGCTAAACATTTGGTTTTCTAAAACCTTTTGGGCTTTATCAACCTTAGTTATGTGATCATCCACCTTGATGATGCGAGTCTCTAATCCTTGAAGCTTGCCCAAAATTGTTTCCAACATGGGATCGGGCTTCTCTTTCCCCGAAGTACTTCCACCATTAGATGTTTGCCCCTGACTTTTCAAAGGAGTGGAAGAAGAGGAAGGTGGAGTTAGTGAATTTCCTAAATTGGAAGAATAAGAATTACCGGAATTTTGTTGGTTGGGATGCCAATTGTTGTTGTTTGAACCCCTATTGTTGTTCCAATTGTTGTTCCGGTTGTTGTTCCGGTTGTTGCGATTTGTATTCTCATTCCCGTTGTGGTTATTGTTATTGCCCAAATAACCTACATCTTGTTCCTTGTGCTTTGGAAAGTTGGTTTTGATGGCTTCCTTCAACTCTTTAATCTCCGTGTTGAGAGAAAAGATTTGAGTTTGAGCTGCTTGTGATAGCTTTGCTCCTTGATCCACATGATTCGCCTCCACTTTCCGATGAGAATACTTCTCTATAACTCGGGCTTTCTTCTCAATGAGGTCCCAAGCGTCATCTTCCTTCATGTCCATGAATGTACCACATGAAAGGGATTGGAGCTTGAATTGTGTTTCCACATCCAGCCCCTTATAGTATATCTCCAATAGCGCCAATTTGGATATGCCATGATGTGGGCAATCCAATAGCAAGTCCTGAAATCTTTCCCAAGATTGAAACAAACTTTCGTTAGATCTCATAGAAAATGCATTAATCTTACCTCTCAACTCCTCCGTTTTAGATGGCGGAAAGAACTTAGTGAGGAATTCCGAAGAAAGATCCTCCCATGTTTTAAGCTTCCCACTTGGAAGAGCTTGATACCAAGACAATGCTTTCCCCTTCAAGGAGAAGAAGAAAGGCTTGAGTTTGTAGCTTTTGGTAGTTGCATTCTTTGGCTTCATTGTCTCCATCATGATCTCAAAATTTTTTAGATGTTGGTGTGGAGATTCAGTGCTTGTTCCCCCAAATTGATTTTGGCGGACAATGGTAATAACTTGAGGGTTGAAGCTAAACCCTTGTGCATCATCAGCATCAAAGTTCACACCTAAACGGCGTGGTTGCTGCGTTGGATCCATCCTTTGGCCAAGGGTTCTTGGATCCTCATCCACACGTTCGACTCTCGCACCTCTAGCTGGAACACGGCGATTTGCAGCTGGCCGTGGAAAGAATGGGTTCACATTGATCGTTGGATCAATTTCCTCTAGTGGTGGCATGGAGGAGTCGCTATCCTTATTAGATGAGTTGGCTCTAACCGATCTTCCCGGTCTCCTTCTTCTCTTTTTCTCCTTGAGGTTGTTTATTTCCAACCTCATTTGGAACATCATGTCCGATAGATCATCAACCTTCGTTTGATGACGATCCATTTCTTCCCTACGAGTCTTCTCACTCCATTGGAGTTGAGCTTCCTTTTCCGCTAACTCCGTTTGGTAATCACGTTCTCTTTCTTCATCCATTTTTCTTTCCTTAAGTTTTCTCCTCAAAGTCCTCTCAAGCTCTTGATCAAGAGGTAAGAGGTCTTCGTTGTTCCTAGACCTGCGCATACACTCGAAGAGATATCAAATAACAAGGGAAAAGCTCCCAAGCTTGACAACCGGTAACCGAATTCGGCCTAGGCCAAATCCCCGGCAACGGCGCCAAAAACTTGTTCGCCACTTAGTGTGCGTGCAAATAAGTCTTAAATTTATAAAACTAGAAATCAAGCAAGCGAACCCGCAGTGTACGGATCGATATAGTTAAGCAAGAATTCCAGAGTATCGAACACAGGGATTTGGGGGGTTAAATCCAATTATAGAATTGTCAAGCAAGTAAATGTAAGAGCTTTTGTAAATATTGGGAAAACAACAACCCTAAAGATCCAGGAATCCAGCTGTGGCAATCGATTCAAGATATACTAAAGATATAAGGACAGAGTTAAGAGTTGCAAAGGTATACTAATGCAAAGCAATGTACGGTGAAGTTCCAAGGCTTTATATGACTTATCTAAAGATACTCTCTATAAAGGTTGTTGAGGCTTCAGTATAGAAAGGATCTAAAGTCAAGAATTAATATCAAATACCCAAACTTGTAATCCAAGGATCAAGACTAACTAAACCGATTAAGGTTGTGACACTCGGAATCGAGGTAGAGGTTGTTGAGGCTTCACTACCACCTAGAAAAGGCAAGCTAAGACTAAGTTAAAGCAAATCTTTAACTTTGGATTAAAGTAAAAGAAAGGTTCGTAAACTGAGGGAAATTACGGGTGGATCTTGAGATTCCACGGCCGTGGAACTCAAGAACACACCGTGATTTTGGTACGTCGACGATTCTCTCTAACTCTCAGGATCCAATCTGTTTACCATCGATATATCATCATCTAAGCCACAACTATCAACCATTCACCTTAGAATTGCTAAAGGGTTTTAGCCAACAACAGTCATTATGATATCAAATTCAAGATTTAAAAGAATGAAAGATGGAAACCTTCGAAAACCTTGAATAAATCTCAAATCAATCTCAAATCCACAATCAAAGTAATAACGTATATCAGATTCGGAATAACACAAACCAATCACAATCCTTGATAGGAACGAAGAACGGGATGTCAATCCGTCTTCTAATCAAACCTAAGGACAAAGCGTAACTTCCAAAACTCCAAGTCTTTCGCAAATCTCCGTTGCAAAATAGCAATCTCTACACGTCCAACTTGAAACCCTAGGCACGTGCAATAAGCGTAGGCGAAGTCTAAGCGGAGGCGTAAGAGAAGGTGACGGAATCCCTCTCTTTCCGTCCTTTTATAGGGTAAGATAAAATATGTGTCCCGCCCATTGTGTAAAAGATCATGGCTTTAAGTTGTACGTTAAAAGATCGCCTAAATCACGGTTCCTTGGGATTCCACGCCCGTGGTTTAGAGCGTGGTTTAGAGCGTAGAAATTCATCACGGTGCTTCACAACTTCCACGGCCGTGTAACCCTCTGGAATGCTCCATGCTAGTGTTGCCAAAGTTCCACGGCCGTGGTTTAGAGCGTGGACTCTAATACGGCCGTATTTTAGAGCGTGGAACGTCGAGTGCTCGTAATTCTCCTTTGTTTTGTGTCATTCTTCATCCTAGCATCTTCCTTAGCTCCCTTGTGGTGTCCTCATTCCTTGTACATGCTCAATCCATCTCCATTCTCCTTCAATCCGTTCGGTTTTAGCTCTTATTTGCCTACAATCAACACAAAGCTTATGCAGACCTCTATATCGACAAAGTAGATAAACTAACTCACAATTGCTTCAATGCTTTATCAATGAATACCAATATGGATGAAATACACCTAGAAAACGTGCCTAAAATATCACAATATTTCATGCTAACAGTAGCAAAGTGTTTAGTCAAAACCTGCAACATATCCTCAGTTGATTGGTACTTACCTTGACGGGGCTGCTGTTGTTGGTTTTATTGATCCCTCCAACGAAAATTCTGTTGGTCATGCCAGTTTGGCATGAAATTCTGCGTATAGGGTGGTTCCTAGGTCTTTGTTGATGTGGTTGTCCATAACCCATTGCGTTCACCTCAGCATCGTCATCCTTGACTTGTGGACACATGTCCGTCGGATGGTATGGGTCAGCACATACTCCACAAGCTTTGAGTTGTTGTGGGGTTCCCATAAGTGTTAGTCTCTTCACCATTTCCTTTAACTCCACGAGCTCGGTGGAAATCTCGCTCTTCCCAGAACTCATAGCATGAACTCCTTTCTTAGCCGGGGTTCTTCCAAAGTTCCGAGTCCCTTCCGCTAGTTCCTGTATCTTTTCCAAAGCAAGGTCAGGAGTAGAGTTAATAATATTACCTCCGTAAGCCGCATCGACAATCCTCCTTTCATTGTCTAGCAAGCCATTGTACAAGTACAAGACTAGATCTTGAGTCGAATATCCGTGAAAAGGACAGCTGGATCGGAGGCGTGCAAACCTCTCAAAGTATTCGTAGAGAGTTTCATTCGCCTCTTGCTCGATGTTGCTTATAGCTTTCTTCAAGCTATTGGCTGGAAAGTATTTCTCCAAAAATGCCTTGTGAAGGTTCACCCAAGTGTCGATACTCCCAGATGGAAGGTGGTAATACCAATCATCCGCGGAATCTTTGAGTGTGAAACCGAATGCCCTCATCTTGATTTGTTCTTCGGTAATATTGGCCGGCTTCATGCTCATACATATTGTATGGAACTTCCCAAGATGCTTGATGGGATCTTCTCCACTTAGCCCATGGAAGAATGAAGGCAAGTGAATGAGGCCCGGCTTGAGCTCAAAGTTTACTCCTTCCCCTAATGCCGGTATAGTGACCGCAAGAGGGTTTTGAGACAAGGTGGGCTGCGTAAGTTGACGAAGAGTACGGTCAGCCATCTCTTATTGAAGTTGTTGTTGTCTTCGTTGCCGGATGTGCGTCCTCTCGATTTCTGGATCAAAAGTAGCAAGATTGGGATTAGTAGCACGGGTTTGAACCATAAAAATGGTTCAAACCAATAATCAATAATAACAATAAAACACTAAAACTCCCCGGAAACGGCGCCAGAATTTGACTGAAGGTATTTCTATGGTCGTCTATACCCAATCAAAAGTAAATCCCGACTTAGCACTAAGAACAAGTATAGCAGATAAGTAAGGGTCGAACCCAAGAGAGTTAAGGTATTTTAGATGCAATTATCGATTATAGTAACCAGTAACAAAGGGGGGGATTTTGGTTGAATTGATGCACACAAAAAACTCAAGAAAACGATTAACGCGACAAGTAAGACAATGATGAGTGAATCTACACTAGGTTGATTCTAAGCATGTAATTCAAGGAAACACAAAGCATTACTGAATAAAAACTTATATTAAAAAGAACTTACAACCAAAGTAACAACGCAGCTTCAAACCAACCCAATGTAGCAAGGGAGTTAGCAACTCATTACAATGGAAAACTCAATTCTAGAATGGATTTTTGTGTGGAAAAGCATGGATGATTCTAGCAATCAGCTAAGGACTATTTATACTACATAAGACACTAATTAGGAGTAAAATGCCGGCCTTAAACAGCCACCTTTAATGCCATAAAGGTGGTGTAAACAGCCGGCGTAAAACTTCTGGCGTTAAACCGCAGGGGCGGCCTTCAGGTCCGCAAGGGCGGTGAAGGCAAAACGGTTGATCTTCTTCAAGGCCGCTGGGGCGGCTAAGCAATTCTGCGGGGGCGGATCTTCAATGCTCTTCAACGTCTGACCCTTCGTTTTCCTGGCGTTTTTTATGCCAAACCGCAGGGGCGTCCCTATGTTAGCGCAGGGCCGGTGACACAGCCTCTTCGTCTTCCAGCTCCTAGGTTGAGGTGCAGGCAGGGGCGCAATGGAAGGCGCAGGGGAGATGGTCTTCGTCTCTTCAGGGTAGATCACCGTAGGGGCGCCAAGGAGTGGCGCAGGGGCGGTGACATACTTCATGGCAGGCGCTGGCGAAGACGCAGGGAGCGCTCTGGTGGAAAGCGTCACCCGCCGGGGCGGCTGCAAGGACCCGCTGGGGGGGTGAGGTAACAGAAGCTTTGCTTCGTGATCGATCTTCACTCCTAAGTGCTTATAACTCCTTCCTTAGCTGCTTCTAGTCTTCTTCTTCTGGACCAAGGAGTTAGTAGCATAAACCGACACTAATGCAATAAAAAGACTCTAAAAACTATCCTAAATGATAGTGATTCCATCACCTATCACCTGCGCTGAGATATTCTGCAATTGCTAAATAATATTTGTACATTGGGTTGAAAAATATAGTCATAATCTTAATTCAGAAGATATTATACACTATTAATCCATTCTACCAATACTAATAATATAAAAGATATTCTACACTATTTATCTATTCTACCAATACTAATAATACAAAATTAGGAATTGGTTAGGTAACTAGAGATTAAATGTTTATAATGTCATAAGATTGCCACGTGGAGCAACACTACTCAGGATAAGATGTCACATGATAAAAATGCAAGCATGACAACAATATATGATTTGTATAAAAGGAAAAACATTACATGATAACAATACAAGCATGACAACAACATAAGATTTATAAAATACATTCACAAGCTTCACATAATAGAGTCATAAAGCTTCACAAAATGCAACTATTGTCATTACAAAATAGAGGATCTCATCATAATATTTCCTCAAAAATTTATGAGTAAATACATATGATAATTGCATCAAAACATATGTTAGTGCTCACAAATATGTTCAAAAACCCATCAGGACCAAAAGTGGACAATATCATTATCAGAAAAGAAGTCATCTATTTCATGCTTATACTTTTCGTTGCCATATCATCTTGGCTATTTGATCTCGTATGTATTTAGTTTCACCTCTAACACTTGTATCCTCCTCTTCGTCATCCCCATTGCTTTCTGAATTTGTTCCTCATCTACTTCTTCAAATTCATCTTCAAAATTCATGTCTTTTGGTACATCACTTCCTAATGGTTCATTACTAGCTTTAATTACATAGTTATATAATGCAAATCATGCTAGTATTACGTCAACTTGAGTGTCCACTGTGTAAGAGGGCATGACTCTTAGAATCTTCCAACGAGCTTTTAAAACCCCAAATGACCTCTCAATGCAACTACGCAAATATGAATGCAACTTGTTGAGTGCTTCCTTTGAGTTCATGTAACATCCGAAATTTGTATTCCGATCCTTGAGCGGTTTATCGACCTTCCCGCGTTAGCGGCTCAGTTTTTCCCGCAGGCACGGGATGTTGAGTAACGAGTTTTATTCCTTATTCCGGCACCGCATTTTACCTCGTAAGCTTGGACCCCTCGTTGCTTGTGCCTAGGGGACAAGAGGTCAGCTGACCTCTTGGTTCCCTCTCACCTTTTGCAGCCGATGATTCCCTCTTTTCCCTTTGGCTCTCATTTCACGTTCTTCACTTCTCCCATTTCCTCTATTCTTCTCTCTTTTTCCCTCTTTGCTCTTTGGAGATCTTGCATGTGTGGACTACAGTAGAAGAAGATCCAATCTAGTGTGGTAAGCTTCTTCCCCTTCCTCCCTTCTTTATCCTTGCTGTTTACCCTTCCTTTTCCCCTCTTGCATCCATAGCCATGGATGAAGCTTGAGAGAAGCTTGTTCATCAAATCCTTTGCATGTGTTTGTTCTAAGCTCGATTAGGTCGAGGAGTGGAGCCTAAGAGCAGTGGTTGGTGTTTGGAGAAGGCCCAGCAAGGAGAGAAGGACATTAGAGCCAAGGATCCACATTCAAAGGCGTAGAAGACGACCTTCTACAGTTCGACCGCGGGGGCGGATCTTCAGAGCCGTAGGGGCGGCCATTGCACTGAGCCGCAGGGGTGGCCATCATGAGCCGCAGGGGCGGCCACCAGGAGCCGCAGGGGCGGCCACCAGGAGCCGCAGGGGCGGCCACCAGGAGCCGCAGGGGCGGACCTCTAGGCCGCAGGAGCGGCCTCTGGCTCATCCAGCACGCCCTTGCGGTCTTCTTCTCCCTTTCGCGACTGTTCTTCCTTCTTCCGAGTCCGTGCCTTTGCGTGGTGAGTGCCCTCCCTTGAGCTTGTGTTATTTGATGATCCTAGAGATTTTTATGTTAGTATCATGATATGTTTGGACATAGGATGAATGAGAATGTCATGTAGTGGCTTTTGAGACCTTAGGTGAGTGTGGTGAGCATGTTGGACTTCATAGACTTGTAGATTGCTCTTGGTTGTTGAGTATGATCTTAGGAGAGGTTGTAGGCTGTCGAGAGATCTCCTCATGCGTTGAGGGAGATGTGAGTGCTATAGATTCTAGGATGCGGTCCTAGAATGAGAGTCAAACGATCTTGCGTAGATCGTTTGTGTGAGATGCCTTAGACTTTTGAGTTGAGCGAGTTGTTGATATATTTATCATCTTGTGAGCAGGTTGTGGGCTTCTTCCCAAGGGAAGCGAGAGTGTTATGAGTTGATTGCAAAGACGAGGTAAGTCTTCGGACTTACTTAGCTTGTATTCTTTGTATTAGATTCGATGCGTGCTTGGTGGTGTGTGTTTTTGTTTTATTTATTTTATAACAACGAAACCGGAAATAGGACGACCTTTATATATTGATATTTGGCCCAAGTGTATAACAACGGGCGGTGACAACATTTTCTAGCTCTTGCGGAGAGGTAGGGGGTTCTCGGTGACTAGCCTGGGCAGGTTCACGGCCAGATGCATCAGTGCCATTCCTTGACGGTGAGTAGGAACCGAGGCGAGATCATGCGGTGATTCTCGTGTCACAATCGAAAGTTGAATTAGTAACGGGATATGACTTAATAAATAAAAAGATAATGAACCGGACTTGTGAGTTGTGATCATGTTGAGTGTTTTGTTTATTTACGTGTGTTTGTGCCATCACCTTGTTTCTAATGCCTTGAATATTAGCTAACGGTTTTAAACCGAATGTGTAGATTGTTCTGCAGGTTAGGGATGCCGCCGAGTGAGGTGGAGGAGTGGGCAGCCGGGGTCTCCGTACATTATAGGACGGGGGTGTTTGGTGTTATGTCTTTGTGTTGTTAGTTGCGGTTTAGGTTGTACGTTTTGGATTATTGTTTTGGAGTTGTGTTGTTTTGAGGGCTCGGCTGAGTTTCCAAGTTGTACCTTTCTTTACGGATTGTTTGCATTGCATTAAAATGATTTTGATTTGCCTTTATTTGTGCCATGTTGGAAAGATCCTGTAAAATTGTTGTCAAGCTAAGGGTTGGGACCCATTGTAAGGTCCCAACCCGTAGCGCCCCGAGTCCCGCGGATTTGGGTTGTTACAGTTCACTGGCTCAACATTCTCAAATTGTGACAGATGGTATCGAGTCCTAGAATATGGAACCATGTAACCTTCTTTGTTGGGATAACCTTTGTCAACCAAATAGTAACGGCCTAACTCGAACAAAGGCGGACAAATATCATTTTAGTTATCTACACTTAGACCAATCAACTCCCTAATATTGATTGATTTTAGAAACATACATGTAGGCGGGTGTGGGAATGCCATATATGGGGTTGCAATTGCATGCTCGAACACCTTTGTATCATGTGTTGATCCCTCCCAACCAACATACACGAAAATGAAAAGCATATCAAAATCGCATACCCCCATCACATTGAAGGTGCATATCCCTTTGCGCCCACGGTAAGCTATTTGATCAACTTCAGAAATACAAGCGTTATGTGAGTACCGTCTATGAAACCAATTGCTCCCACCAAAAAAGGATTATACCTACTGTCACTACTGATGTGTGTAGGAACATTGGTGAAAGAAGGTCATTCAGTTTAATGAAGTCTTTTGTCATGTCGTTGAAACCATCTTCACGGCCAACTAGGGCACGTAACACCTCATGAATGACAGTAGAAGTTGTGGTAGTCAACCGTTGGAATCTCTTGGAAACAGTTCGATAAGATAATCCTTGAGCTATTGTGTACAAGAAGATCTCCGCTTTTTTTTACCACCTGCATTTTCGGGGATCCTTCTAGGCCATATTTATATGTTAAGATCAAAACACAATTGCTTGAAGACACGTCGCTCCATGCGGAAGACATTAACACATCTTGTCTCTGTCTTTGAATTTAGGATTGAATCCATCCAACGTGAACCGGTAAAAGTTAAATCAAAGACACGTACTTTGTGCACATGCTTGTAGTAATGCTCATCTAAAAGGGTTTTTGCATTTGTAGACATGCCGCTAGATGTATGTTCCGTTTCCTCCTACGATGAGACACTTCTTCTGACATTTTGATGTTGTCACTGTATAATTCTATAGGTACACTAGCATACATGAACAGAAAAAGAATTAGTAATTTGTCTACATGCCTTTATTCATCCATAAGCAGATGGTACCGAGAAATGAAAGGACGTGCATTCATTAGAACAAACTTTAACTTTTTATAATTTCAAACTAATACAAGCATGTTCTAACACATAAAATAAGATGTTTAATAGACGGAAAAAACACTCAGGGATTAAACAGTCAAGGCATAATGAAAACATAGAAGTTAGAAGGTGTCACCTTGTATAGTAAGTATGCAAATAGACAGTAGCATCTCTAATGTTGATAATCATGAGGAATAAGACCCTTCATTCCTTCTTTTTTGACCTCCCACTCAAGGCAAGACAACCTTGCTTCGTTGGTTTGGAGCAAGGTAAACAACATACGTTTGTAGTCATTCCTTCTTTGCTAAATTCCCACTCAAATCAAGACAATCTTGCGTCGTTGGCAGGGAGCAAGATAAACAACATAGGTTTGTAGTCATTCTCGGTCATAGATAGCGTAAAGCACCATAGTGGTGAAGTTGAACAAGGAAGCCTTCCTCAACCATTCTCTCAATAACCTTCAACGCTTCAAGACAAGTATTTTCTTGGCTAATTTGAAGTCACAATTGCAGCTGAACTTGCTTGTGTTGTAGAGTCTCTATCGGTCTCCCACATGGACATCATTGCATCATTAGCTCTTATTATAGTTTTTAGGGTATGCTAGTATAAGTTGGAACCACCACTATTTTGTATATTTTTTTAGCTCCTCCGTATGATAAGACTCCATACCCCTTCTTTGGTTGTCCACAAGAGGGAAGTGGAGAAGAAAAATGGAGGTCAACACCATTCAATGTCACTACATGTGTGGCATCTTCAACTACAAACCCATCACTAGTTAAATTGTCCGCTGGTAGCTGACTAGCATAGCCATAATCGTCTACATCAATTGGGTTTGATTGGCGCATCATTGTAGTGCATGACACATTGGTCGCATTAGCCCTTGGGACCATAGAAGGGGCAACACAATAAGAACCTGTGGCGAACGTTCCTTTAAAAAGTGACTCCGTCATTGACTCGACCTCAGGGCAGAATGGATTATTCCTAAAGACCCGATACTCTTCATTCTCCTACTCAGTTAAGACATAAACAAAAAAAATTAGGTAAGCTTCCCTCATGAACTAACATTATAAATTAATAGTTTTGTTTGTGCATTATACTTGTAACTTTTGTGCCCACTACTCTGGAGACGCATCAATACATTGTTTCTGAGGATCCCAACCTAATTCAGTCTCCTCATGCTTTAAGGTTGTCCAAAGTTTCCACGATCCTCTCAGTTATTGTACTTATTCTTCAATGTTTTTTTCTTACACTTCATGTTGGTTTTTTGCTCAAATGTCTTTGTCAACTGAATCCATTCTTCCCATTTTGTCTTTGATATGAGCATATCCAGAAGAGTTCTAGTTAAAGCATCTATCCATACAAATGAATTATATTTTCCCTTAGCACCCGAGCTACCAATATTCTCAGCAATATTATCAGCCATGTTTACAAATTGAAACACTTCATAGACTGAATTCAACAATCCACAAAGTGACAAAATATGGATGACAACAAATAAACTAACAAATCAACATTTATAGGTTATGCCCAAATTTGTTGCTTTTTAAAATATGAGTATAAGGTCTTATATACCAACAACATTGCTAACGATAAAGAGGAACAAGACAATATGTAAAAACGTATGTAAAAAACATGAGTCTAAGGAAGAATGCAGTGCACACACATTCGTAAAATACAACGTAAGAAGACAACAATCATATCTAAAAATTAGAGCAAAAAGAAGACCATTCAAATCAGACAACAATATACCATTCTATCAATATTGACTAATTCTAACTACCATTCTTTCATGCTCACACAAAACAAGTTTCAAAATAAAATGTTTACATGGAAGACTACTTAAAAGGGTCTTAATTTACGCTAGGATTTATGAAGTTCAATGACTATGAAGATTACTCCTGCATCATTTTGTAATCAATCATGTATAATGATGTAATATTATTTCCTCAAGAATACATCATTTTCAGAGATCGGCTGTAATTACTCATGTATAATGCTGTAATATTGTTTCCATCTGATGCACTGTTATAATATCTAGAGAAAAGTGAAGTCCTTATTCACGCATGTATGAAAAAATTCAATCATATTAGTAATTGACCTCTTAAGTTGGAAGTGATATGTAGAGATCAAAATATACAAACTTGACACGTAAAATGAAAGATGAATTAAAAATTTAATATTAAGGTAAAAATTAGAACCCTTAGAGCCCGGGTGGTTACTGACAAAAGTTACTAACAATTAACGAATAAAACAAGGGGGAAATCATTAATTTTGTAATACAAGAGCCACCTGCCCACCGATTTCATTCTTCCTTATATTCTACTTGATGTAGGAGGGAAACCCAATCTACACTATAGAGCATTTCCAACAGATTGGTTGTGTAGGAACAGAATAAAGGTCAATTTCAATTCTATATGTCTTCCTAGTGGCATCAAAGAGGGAGACAAGAGCAGATAAACAGTTCTTCTCTCATTGTAGACAATTCAAAGAAACAATCATGAAAAAAATCGAGTCTCACCTGATTTGTGCCTTGTCCTTCTTAACCCGGATGAGTATCCTTCGATTCTTTTGTCTTTCGATTATGTTGTGTCATTCAATCCCTCCTATCACCTTCTCCTTCAACGACGGCCTACTATCCTTCGATTTATGCCTCTATTGTTGAGTGATGAAGAAACACATGTGTATTAACAATCCAATTTTGCGTATCACGTGATCATCTTTGTGAGAACATTATAGTCTTTTTCAAAATTCAAATCTAATTAAAAAAAACTCCAACTAAACACATATATACAGTTTTTATAAATAAACTAACCGTAAAAAAAACACAACAAAAACCACAACTGAAACCACAACCACAACTACGACCACAAAGTCTATTTTAATAAACTCTAACTAAACACAACTTAATAATATATATATATATATATATATATATATATATATATATATATATATATATATATCTATATATATATATATAGAGAGAGAGAGAGAGTTTGGCTCCCATGTAAGCAATTTTTATAGTGTTCAATGAGAACGAATTATATTCGTTGGATCATTATAATGGATGGTTATGATTAAGCAAAAGTTTAAGGAAAAAAAATAAAAATAAAAATTTTAACCTTATTTTTGGAAGTGAGAGGCGCGTGTTAAGCAATCTCACCATAACTACCCCAATTTAAAAAATTCCCTAAAATAAAACCCCTAAATCTTTTTACGGTTATTTGTGTATTCCGCTTCTTCCTCCTAATCAAAATCCTGTGTTGTTCGAATTGAAGCAGACCATCGGTGCCACCATCTTCTTCCGGTGCTTTTTTCTCCATCCATTCTGCAGTAGGTTTTGTGTTCGCCTTTCCCCGCCGTCAATCGAGGTAATGTTCATGTTGATGAACTTTTTATTTCGTTTATTCCGATTAGGGTTTTGCGGTTAAAAGTAATGAAATCCCCAAATTTGTTACAGCTATCTTCGTCTTCTACTTCTTCTTCCGGTGTTCGGCGCCATTGGAATCGCCGGTGTTGTATTCGAACTCGATTCCGTATTCGGTCCTGGAAGCGCCGGTATTCGGTGTTCTGCCTCTTAATCTCCTTTTCATTGTCGATTGCTACACAGATTAGGGTATTCTTCGACTAGCCGCAACCCTCCGTCACACGAGGTACTGCTATCGGTGTATTCCGCTTGCCTGTTCATATATGATTGGTTTTAATGGCTATTGGTTTTTATATTCGGTAGCCCATTGTTGTTGAATGTTGCCAAACGAATGTCTAATTGATTTTTGTGATGATTTTGACGTATTGTTGCCGAATTTGGGTTGATAGTCCATTGTTGTTGAATGTTCTCCATGCCTTGTCGAATGCAAGTTATGCTGCAGTCATTATACACTTGCCTATTCATATATGATTGGTGTTAATGGCTATTGGTTTTTATATTCGGTAGTCCATTGTTGTTGAATGTTGCCAACTGAATGGCTATTGATTTCTTTTAATGATTTTGAAGTATTGTTGCCGAATTTGGGCTGATAGTCCATTGTTGTTGAATGTTCTCCAGGCCTTGTCGAATGCGAGTTATGTTGCAGCCATTATACACTTGCCTGTTCATATATGGTTGGTGTTAATGGTCATTAGTTTTTATATTTGGTACGAAACTAGAAAAATTGCTAAAAAAAACTTTATTTCTTTCTAATTTTTACTTATACTATAACTGATCATGGATGAATGTTTCCAACTGAATGGCTATTATAAAGGACTTGATGCATGATAGCCGATGGAAGAAGTGACTAGAAAAGTAATGTGTAAATTCGTGTTGAACAGTAATGAGACATTAGCTATGCTTATGAAATATTCATGATTATGATGAATTATATTCGTTATTGTTTGATTGTTGTGTTCAGAAAACATGATGCTATCAGACAGGAAAGAATAGATTAGAACTGGGAAAAGGAAGGTTGTTTCAATTCAAGAATCTTCTAACGAGTCAAAAGATGAGAGATACGCGTGTTAGCGAAGACAGCGGATTATATGCGATGCGTCCCATGAAAACTTACAAGGGGGATGCCAACTGGGACTGTAATTTTGCACGAGGAACCAGGAAAAGTATTGGGGTGTTGAGGGCCAAATATCTATATACTTTGCTCCATTGATCTGAGAACACAGTGATACCAGAAATACCGCGTATGGTTGCTAGATGGGCGTTGGAGATTAACAACGCTAAGGATGATGAGGAATAGACGATCCAAATTGTTATCTTGATATGTTGCTTCGGACAACTATTTTGCTACACTTTGTCAAAACTATATTCTACCGTTTCTTTCTCTTTTTGGATATTTTGAACACTTAGGTAGGGATTATTGTGTTTGACACTACTGTCTTTATTAATGTCAAAACACTAGTTTACAATGTCAAAACTCTTTTTTGATATGTTGTTTTGGACAATTCTTTTGCTACAGTGAGTAAAACACAACAGCCATTGGAAGAAGATCTTTATCTTGTATGCTGTTAGCATGAAATATTGTGATATTTTAGGCACGTTTTCTAAACGTATTTGATTCATATTGATAGTCTTTGATTGAACTTTGTGCATATGTAAGCTAGTATTACCTATATTGTCGATATGGATGTCTACACTAGTTCTATGTTGATTATAGGTGATTTGGAGCTATTTCCGAACGGAATCGAGCAAAGGAGAGTTGATTTGATATGTCCATAGATTGAGGACATTCTTAGGAAGCAAATTGGAGTTTTAGCTTGAGGAATGCACGAGGCTAGGGAAGAATCACGTTCTTGCCCTAAACCACGCTCTAAAATACGGCCGTACTACGAACCACGTTCAATTCCACGGCCGTGGAACCTTGCAAGAGAGGTGTGATGCATTCCAGTAACTATTACGGCCGTGGAATACATGGTACAAACCGTGACCTAATCCACGCCCTAAATTACGGTCGTGAAAACTTCCACGACCGTGATCTTGGCGAATCTTTTCGCCACACTTTGAAGCCACGATCTTTTGAAGATTGGGCCGGGCCGATATTTTATCTTGCCCTATAAAAAGACGGACGAAGCAAGATTTCGCCATCACCGCTTGCACCCGCAAATCCCCGCTTACCCTCATTTATCGACGCTTGGGATCGTTCATCTCCGCTTAGAGAATTCCAACGCCGTTTGGCCTTTGCTTGGAAGTATTGATCATCTCATTGGAGATTGAAGTTCGCATCTGGGAATTACCCTAATCTCGCACTTTTGGTGGAGATTGCTGTTGAGATCTCCGGATTGGCGGAAGATCGAAGCTTTTGGAAGATTTTGCAAGAAGATCTCTCTTCTTGTTTAGGTTTGATTCGGAAAACGGATTGACATCCCGTTTTCCCTTCTTTCCTAAGGTTGTGATTGTTAACTTTATTGTGAATCTTTTGACAACATTCGTTCTTGATTGTGACTTTGAGATTGGTTTGAAGATTATTGAAAGTTCTTGAAAGTTTTCCTCTTTTTATCTTTTAATTCTTGAATTGATATCAACATGACTGTTATTGGCTAAAAACCCTTAACAATTCTAAGGTGAAGGGTTGATAGTTGTGGCTTAGATGATGATAGATCGATCGCAAATAGATTAGACCCTGAGAGTTAGAGAGAATCGCCGACAACCCTAAATTACGGCCTATTCTTGAGTCCACGGCCGTGGAACCTCAAGAACTAACCGTGATTTCCCTTAAGTCCACGAACTTGCTTTTACTTTAATCCAAAGTTAAAGATTTGCTTTAACTTAGTTTAGACTTGTCTTTTCTAGGTGGTAGTGAAGCCTCAACAACCTCTACCTCGATTGTGAGTGTCACAACCTCAATCGGTTAAGTTAGTCTTGATCCTTGGGTTACAAGTTTGGGTATTTGACACTAATTCTCACCTTTAGAATCTTTCTATATTGAGCCTCAACAACCTGTATAGAGAGTGCCTTGTAGGTGAGTTACATAAGGTTTTTGGAACTTCACCGTACGATTACCTTACATTAGCATACCTTTGCATATCTTAACTCTGGCTTTATATCATTAATTGTATCTTGAATCGATTGCCACAGCTGGATACTTGGATCTTTAGAATTGTTGTTTTCCCAATATTTGCAAAACTCTCATATTTACTCACTTGGTAACCTGCAATCGAATTTGTTCCCACCCAAATCCCTGTGTTCGATACTCTGGAATTCTTGCTTAGCTACGTCGATCCGTACACTGCGGGTTCGCTGCTTGATTCTAGTTTTATAAATTTAAAGCTTATTTGCACACACCTTTAGGGGCGAACAAGTTTTTGGCGCCGTTGCCGGGGATTTGGTTTCGGCCGAATCCGGTTGCCGGTTGTCAAGCTTGGGAGCTTGCTCTCGTTATTTGATATTTCTTTGAGTGCATGTGCAGGTCTAGGAACACCGAAGATCTCTTACCTCTTGATCAAGAGCTAGAGAAAACCTTGAGGCAAAAGCGCAAGGAAAAGAAGATGGCTGAAGAACACGAACGTGATCTTCAAACGGAGTTGGCGGAGAAGGAAGCTCAACTCCGATGGAACGAGACTCTCCGCCAGGATGAGATGGATCGTCATCAATCTCAAGTTAACAGTCTACAAGACATGATCTTCCAGATGAGGGTAGAGATGAGCGACCTTAAGAATAAGGGAAGCAAGAAATCCTCAAGGAAAGCATCAAGGTCTAGAAGAAAAAGTCACTCATCCGCTGATGATAGTGATTCTTCCATGCCTCCGCTGGAGGAGATTGATCCCACGATCAATGTAAATCCTTTCCATCCACAAGGAATGCTAATCGCCGCATTCCGCCTAGGAATGTGAGGATCGAACGTGTGGATAATGAGCCAAGAACTCTTGGCCAGCGGATGGATCCAACACAACAACCACGTCGCTTGGGCGTGAATTTTGATGCTGAAGATGTGCAAGGGTTTAGCTTTAACCCTCAAGTTATTACTCTTGTTCGCCAAAACCAATTTGGCGGTACAAGCGCTGAATCTCCGCACCAACACTTGCAAAACTTTGAGTGTATGATGGAGACGATGAGACCGAAGAGTGCTACCACCAACAGCTACAAGCTCAAGCCTTTCTTCTTCTCCTTGAAGGGGAAAGCGTTATCTTGGTATCAAGCTCTTCCTAGTGGGAAACTAGACACGTGGGAAGACCTTTCCGCGGAGTTCCTCACCAAATTCTTTCCGCCTTCCAAAACGGCGGAACTTAGAGGTAAGATTAATGCTTTTTCAATGAGACCTAACGAAAGTTTGTTTCAATCTTGGGAAAGGTTTCAGGACTTGCTCTTGGATTGCCCTCATCATGGCATATCCAAGCTTGCCTTGCTAGAGATCTATTACAAGGGGCTGGATGCGGGAACGCAATTCAACCTCCAATCCCTCTCATGTGGAACGTTCATGGACATGAGAGAAGATGACGCTTGGGACTTCATCGAGAAGCAAGCAAGAGTCATAGAAAAGTATTCCCACCGGAAAGTAGAGGGAAATCGTGTGGAGCAAGGAGCGAAGCTCACACATGAAGCTCAAAATCAGATTTTCTCCCTCAACAATGAGATCAAGGAGTTGAAGGAGGCTATCAAGATCAACTTCCCAAAGCAACAAGAGAAGGATGTTGGCTATTTGGGCAACAACAATGGCGGTGATAACACCAACCGCAACAACAATAACCGGAACAACAACCGGAATAACAATTGGAATGGAAACAACAACAACCGGAACAACAATTGGAACAACAATAGGGGTTCAAACAACAACAATTGGCGCTCCAATCAACAAAATTCCGGTAACTCTTATCCTTCCAATTCTAATTCACTAACTCCACCTTCCTCTTCCTCTACTCCTTTGAAAAGCCAGGGGCAATCATCTAATGGAGGAAACAATACGGGAAAGGAGAAGCCCGATCCCATGTTGGAAACAATTTTGGGAAAGCTTCAAGGGTTGGAGAGCCGCCTCATCAAGGTTGATGATCAAGTTTCTAAGGTTGACAAAGCTCAAAAAGTTTTGGAAAACCAAATGTTCAACCACGCGGAGGAAGTTCCTAGAAATCAAGGGAAACTTCTAGGAAAGACGGAGGACAACCCTAAGGGAAGGGTGATGGCGATTACAACTAGGAGCGGAGTGACTACTACCGATCCGCAGCCTACGTTCGTTGAAGTCCCCATAGAGAAGGACAAAGAAAAGGGGAAGGAGAAGGAAGATGTCTATGTTCCTCCTCCAGCTTACAAACCTCCCCTACCATTTCCTCAATCTAGAGCGCGAGCGCGCCTAGACAAACAGTTCGGTAAGTTCATAGAACTCATGAGTAAGTTGCATATTAATATACCCTTCATTGATGCTATTGTAGGTATGCCGGCTTATGGTAAGTTCTTGAAGGAGCTTCTCTCTAACAAGAGGAAGCTAGAAGATTTCGGAGAGGTCAAGATGAGTTCGGATTCTTCGGATCTCATCAAGACCATGAAGGAGAAAATGCCCCCAAAGTTGAAGGATTCAGGGTCATTTTGCATTCCTATTGGAGTGGGAGATGTCACATATGACGCTTTATGTGACTTAGGAGCAAGTGTGAGCATCATACCACTTGCATTATGTAGGAAGATCGGTTTAGGCGATCCTAAACCGGTGAAGATGACGTTATACATGGCGGATCGATCCATCACTCGCCCCGTCGGTATTGTAGAAGACGTCCTCGTCAAGCTAGGTAAATTCTTTGTTCCCATTGATTTTGTCGTGCTTGACATTCCTGCAGATAGTCCGGTCCCGATCATACTCGGAAGACCGTTTCTTGCAACTTTCGGCTGCATAGTCGATTGCAAGAATGGAAGACTCGCTTTTGACATTGGAGAAGAGAAAGTAGAGTTCGTTCTTTCCACTCTAGTGAAGGAACCGATCTTCGACGAGGATATTTACGATATCCAAGATGAAGAAGGTTTATCTAGGGAAGAGGTAAGTGCGATTCTCTTTAACGATCCTTTACAAAAAGTCATTACCATGAGTCTAACAGATGTAGGGGAAGAAGAAGAGTGCAAAGAGGAAATTGAAGCCTTAGAAGCACAAGAAGAGATGCACGAAGTGGAGTTTGAGAAACTCCACGATGAGACTGAGAATGTTAGAATCCACGGTCATACCCTATATTCCACGACCGTGGATTTCAAAACCAAAATCGACCTCCATTCTAGTGGATTACACGGCCGTGGAACATATGGAGAACCCGTAATTCTGACCGTGGAAGAGGGTGATCGGCATACTTCTTCAACTTCTTTTGATTCTCCTCCAAACCACTCAACATCCTTAGAAACTTCTAAGGAAACGTCGGATGCTCCTCAAGGATCATTAGAAGCTCCGAAAGTGATGGAACTCAAACCACTTCCTACTCATCTAAGGTACGCTTTTCTTGGATCTAATTCTACCTTTCCGGTTATTGTTAGCTCCGAACTAAGCATAGATGAACATGAGCAGCTCATGATTGTCCTTAGGAAACATAGAAAAGCCATAGGCTACACTATTGAGGACTTAGTAGGAATTAAACCCTCCCTATGTATGCATAAGATACTAATGGAGGAGGACTTTAGAACTTCAAGACAACCTCAAAGGCGGTTGAATCCGACCATGAAGGAGGTTGTCAAGAAGGAAATTCTTAAACTTCTTGATGCAGGTATCATCTATCCTATCTCCGATAGCAAGTGGGTGAGTCCAGTTCAAGTAGTTCCTAAGAAGGGAGGAATGACGGTCATCACCAACAAGAACAACGAACTCATTCCTACCCGAACCGTGACTGGATGGCGAATGTGCATAGACTACCGCAAGCTCAACAACGTAACGCGGAAGGATCACTTTCCATTTCCATTCATCGATCAAATGCTTGAAAGGTTAGCACAACATTCACATTTTTGCTACCTTGACAGTTATAGTGGTTTCTTTCAGATTTCGATACATCCGGATGATCAAGAGAAGACCATATTCACGTGCCCTTGGGGTACGTTCGCCTATAGGAGAATGCCATTCGGGCTTTGCAACGCCCCAGCCACCTTTCAACGGTGCATGATGGCCATCTTCTCCGAATACGTAGAGGAAATCATGGAAGTCTTCATGGACGACTTCTCCGTATACGGTTCCTCTTTTAACGATTGCCTTTCTAACCTTTCTCTTGTTTTACAAAGGTGTGAAGACACTAACCTAGTCCTTAATTGGGAGAAGTGTCAATTCATGGTTAAGGAAGGTATTGTATTAGGTCACTTAGTCTCTAGTAGAGGGATAGAGGTAGACAAGGCTAAGATAGAGACCATAGAGAAACTTCCTCCCCCAATTTCGGTGAAAGGGATAAGAAGTTTCCTAGGACATGCTGGATTTTATAGACGTTTCATTAAGGACTTTTCTAAGATAACAAAACCTCTCACTAATCTATTGATGAAAGATGCGGTTTTTGAGTTTTCGCAGGAATGTTTGGATGCGTTTAACACCATTCGGCAAGCTCTAATTTCAGCACCTATTATCCAACCTCCGGATTGGACTCTCCCCTTTGAGATTATGTGCGATGCTAGTGATGTAGCTATTGGAGCTGTTCTTGGACAACGAAAGGAAGGGCGAACCCATGCCATATACTATGCTAGCAAGACGCTAGATGAAGCGCAGCTCAACTACGCCACTACCGAGAAAGAGTTTCTAGCCATTGTCTACGCTATTGACAAGTTTCGCTCTTATCTTGTAGGTGCAAAGGTGATTGTCTACACGGATCATGTTGCGATCCGGTACCTCCTTGCGAAGAAAGACGCGAAGCCAAGGCTAATTAGATGGATTCTTCTCCTACAAGAATTCGATCTTGAGATCCGCTACAAGAAAGGTTCAGAAAATTCTGTTGCGGATCATTTGAGTCGTCTAACATATCTAGGGGACGACCATCTACCCATTGATGACTCCTTTCCAGACAAACACCTGCACATCATAGAGGAGTGCATCAACGTGATCTCCAAAGGTAACGAACCATGGTTTGCTGATTTTGTTAACTATTTGGTTTGCCAGGAGACACCGCCCGGACTATCCTACGCACAAAGGAAGAAGTTCTTTAAGGACGTCCGGGAATACTATTGGAACGAGCCTCTCCTCTTTAAGAGAGGTCCGGATGGCATCATCCGGCAATGTGTGCCGGAAGATGAGATGCAAAGTGTCATCCGCCATTGTCATTCACTACCTTGTGGAGGACACGCTAGTTCGAACAAGACTAGCGCAAAGGTATTGCAATCTGGATTCTATTGGCCTACTTTATTTAGCGATGTGCAATCCTTTGTTTCTTGCTGTGATGCTTGTCAAAGAACAGGCAATATTTCTAGAAGGAACGAGATGCCCCTCAACAACATCCAAGAGGTGGAGATTTTCGACGTTTGGGGAGTCGATTTCATGGGACCATTCCCATCTTCTTGTGGAAACCAATACATACTATTGACGGTAGACTACGTTTCTAGATGGGTGGAAGCAATTGCCTCTCCCACAAATGATGTCATGGTGGTGGTTAAGTTCTTCAACAAGACCATCTTTCCACGATTTGGAACACCAAGGACGATCATTAGTGATGGAGGCTCTCACTTCATAGCCCGTCGCTTTGAAGCTCTTCTAGCTAAGTATGGGGTTACTCACAAGATCGCTACCCCTTACCATCCACAAACGAGTGGACAAGTTGAAATCTCAAATAGGGAGATCAAAGGAATTTTAGAAAAGACGGTTTCAAGGACTAGGAAGGATTGGTCCTTGAAGCTAGATGATGCATTATGGGCGTACCGGACTGCGTACAAGACTCCCATAGGAACCACACCATACAATCTTGTGTATGGGAAGTCTTGTCACTTGCCGGTGGAGCTGGAGCACAAAGCGTTATGGGCTATCAAGTGGCTGAATTTCGGCATGAAGGAAGCGGGAGAGAAGCGTCTCCTAGACATCAATAAGCTGGATGAACTTCGCTTGAACGCCTATGAAAATGCCAAGATCTACAAGGAAAGAGCAAAGCGTTGGCATGATAAGCATATCATTCCAAAGGACTTCAAAGAAGGAGATCAAGTTCTCCTCTTCAATTCAAGACTTCGCCTCTTTCCAGGTAAGCTTAAATCCCGTTGGACCGGACCTTTTCTAATAAAGCGTATTTTCCCCCATGGTGCAGTTGAAGTATGGGGTGAAGCTAGCGGAAGTTTTAAGGTGAACGGCCAACGACTCAAGAAGTATACGCCGGAACTCCAAGCTGAGGAGTTTGTGCCCACCGCACTCGAATAAGTGCGAGAATGGTCTAGCTACGGACCTTAAACAAAGCGCTTCTTGGGAGGCAACCCAAGGTATTGCATTTTCGTTTTTGTTTTCGATTCATAGTTTAGCTTAGAATAGACGTTTTGGCTTTATTTTGCCTCGATTTCTTCCGGTATGTTCGTGTTTTTGGTTGCAGGATCGATGGAAAAAGAAAAGAGGAGATGATGTCGAAGAGGAGTGACGAAATTTGGACTTTGAAGCTTTACAGAAGGTTCCACGGTCTAAATTACGGTCGTCATAGCTACAGTGGCCGTAATTCTCAAAAGCCTTTGAAAAATCACCAAAACCACGGTTCCGTACACTTCCACGGCCGTGGAACACCCCGACAGACCGTGATTTTCAAAATTTTGCCTGCAACTATATAAGCTACGATCTTCACAAACTCATCCCAAAAACCCCTCTTTCCACGACCTAATTGCCGGAATTCCACGACCTCCTCAAAATCCTCGTTTCTTAATCGTTTCTAACGATTCTTCTTCCTAAACTGCAGCAAATTCAACCACAAACAATATCCAAGCGACGAATCGAACGGAAATTCATCAACAAACGCGCATTTCGGATTTTTCAATCCGAAAAAGAGGTTTATTCTTTCTTCTTGATTCTCGCCAATTTGGTTCGTTTTTGCTATAGATTTTTAGGAAGAACTGATAGAGACTGGAAGGAATTAGACTAGGACTGCTTGTTGTGGTGATTGCTTGTGAATTTGCAGAGATTCGTGAAATTCTGGGACGAATCACGGCCTCTGGGTAAACCACGGCCGTAATTCCTGAAGAACAGACCGTAATTTTTGGTGCAGAATGGATTTCGTAAGGAGAATGTCGGGAAGGATAAAAGAGAAGAAGGGAGAGCAGAATAAGAAAAGGAAAGGCAATCCCTCCACCTCCTCATCCTCTAGGGCACCACCACCCCATCACCTCCATCTTCACCTTCACCTCCATCCTCACCTCCTCACCCTAGAATTCCGACCATACATAAGGACCATCTTGCTGCTTTTGAGAAGATCACGAAGAGGCCAGTGATTGGCCCTAGATATTTGTTGTTGGAGGATCTACATCCTCTCAACATAGTTGATGATCTTACTTGGCTCTTGGATAGAGCCGGATTAGTTATCTTCTCGGCTATCCGAGAAGACGCCTATGAGGAGATCACCCGGGAGGTTGTGACGTCTTTCGAGCACAGCCACGTAGATAGGACCGTCTCTTTCCGTCTCATGGAAAGAGACTACCACTTGAGCATCGTTGAGTTTGGCACTATTTTTGGGTTTCATGAGACCTATAATGGTCGATTTCCGAGTGGTGTTTACCCTAAGGATTTTTGGGAGGAAGTTGCGATGATTTACGCCGACGAGGACCGTTGGCAACCCGCCGATACCAAGGCTAGATTGATGTACCATCTAGCCTTGAAGATAACTCACCGTGTTCTTTCGGAGTGTCTCTTTCCTAGGACGGAGACGCCCCAAAAGATCAAGACGGATGAGCTATTCTTGCTCTATTGCATGCTCTATGGACGCCGTGCAGATTGTGCTACTCTCTTGGCTGCCACGATGAGCAAGCTCAAGAACAAGTCGAAGGGAAACATCGGTTATGGTGGGATAGTTACCCACATTGCTAGGAGTTTTGGTGTGGATTTTTCTACTTGCACCCGCATACCGGCCGTTCCTTTAGGGCTACATGCATTCATGGTTAGGGGTCTCATTTTCCCCACACATGGAGGTCCGCCTTATGCGGGCATGCCTTGGGAGACTAGAACAGGCAGGGGTATAGAGTGGCTGCCGGAGTATTCCATTATGGCGGGACGCCATAATTGGAAGGAGACGTTCGCTGCGATGCATGCGAACAGGATAGTAGCTCCCCCTTATGTCCCACCACCGGTTGTCGAGGAGGAGGATATGGGAGATCAGTTTGAGAGTGGAGGAGGAGCGGAGCAGGAGTTTGGCACGTTTCCGGACCAGCCGGAGGCAGCCCCAGATGTACCTAGACGCTCTCCACGTCCATCTAGAGCCTCAGGCTCGTCATCTCGCCGCGCTAGCGTGAGTGAGAGGCCCACGTGGATGACCACACCTCCCACATGGTATGGCATTCCCCCTCCTTGGTCCACGGAGCAGCCAGCAGCACCACCACCAGCACCAGCACCATCCGATGCCCCCGCATGGTACAGTCACGCCCCGGGATGGTATGAGCAGATGCCGGATTGGGCTACCGGACTTTCAGAGAGAGTTGGAGCGTTAGAGATCCGGGCCGACGCTAGAGACGGACGCCTCGACGACCTCGACCACATGATGAGGGACGTCTACCGCCAGCAGTTTGGGCGGCCCTACGACTCCAGCTTCTCCCCATTCCCACCTCCGCCGGCGCCGTAGTGATTCGATGCATGACCGTTCGTTTTAGACATTCCCGCCACCACTTTGTGAGTTTCTTTTTCTTTTCTTTCTTTTCTTTCTTTCTTTTGAACATTAGGGACAATGTTCGTCCTAAGTATGGGGTAGGATGTACTAAAAAGTTTGTAATAACTCTACTTACTATGTTCGCTTTCATTTGAGACTATCGTTGCATGTTCATTATGTGTTGCACGTTTTCTTATTGCATTGCATGAAAAATAACTTGAAAAACCCATAAAAATTTAAAAATTTTTGAAAATTTTGTGCTCCTAATAAATTGAGATGATTTCCATGATAATCACTACTTGTGAATTGAGTTTGATGACAATTGCATGCTTAAAAGGATTGTGAATCGAAAAGAACTTGAATGAATGAATTTTACCTCTTTTGCAAGTTTTATAATGTGAAAATGTTACCTAAATCATGCTAGGAAATTGAAGTTAAAATCACATTATAAGTTCCTATACTTCTTGTTGAAATGATTAAGGCCATTCGATACTTTATTTCTTCTTTCTTTGATCATCTAGCTCCTCATTTAAATATTAGCCTCCTTTACCTATCCGGGAATTTGGAGAAGTGAATGAGAAAAAGGCATGTTTGATGTGGGAGGGCCATGAGAGCAATTATTTGCAATCGAATGAATAGAAAGAAATTGTAGGTTTGGGGAAGTCAATCATGACGATGAGTAACTCGGCACCATTCACATAGCCGGGTGTTTGTGTCTTGCCAAAGTCGGATTGAGCGATATTCCTAGCGGATTATGGTATGTGCGCTAAGGGTTTGAGGCATCTCTTGAAAGATTGAGAAACGCCGATCTCCTAGGCTTCGGTTTTTGTGCACCTCTGTCCATAACTCCAAAAGTAAAGTCGAAAAATGAAAAGAAGAGAGCGAAGCTCTAAGTTGAAGTGTTGCGGGAACCGCATAAGAAGAAGAAGGTAGTTATCCACTTTCCCGGATTTAGGCACCACTTTCCCTTAAAGTTTTCCCTTCCCTTCCGTATTCTAGACCTTTTCTTTGAAAGTCCTTAAGATCAAAAGAATGTTATATGACTTGGTGGTCTAAATTGAAGTTTCTTGTGATTGATTTTGATAATGTTTGAAGGTTATAATGCTTGTTTAGAAGTTAAATTGGTTCGTGAATTTTCTTTGCTTTTTACTCTTTGATTGAGTGTGTAAAAGTTTGAAGAACGATTGAAGCAAGGTTTGAGAATGATCTATTCTTTAGAAGTCACATTCATCCAAAAGAAGGTACACATATTTCATCCTAACTCTTGTTTAAAGCTTTTTGAAAGACCTTGCTTAGGGACAAGCAAGTGTTAAGTATGGGGTTATTTGTTAGCATGAAATATTGTGATATTTTAGGCACGTTTTCTAAACGTATTTGATTCATATTGATAGTCTTTGATTGAACTTTGTGCATATGTAAGCTAGTATTACCTATATTGTCCATATGGATGTCTACAATAGTTCTATGTTGATTATAGGTGATTTGGAGCTATTTCCGAACGGAATCGAGCAAAGGAGAGTTGATTTGATATGTCCATAGATTGAGGACATTCTTAGGAAGCAAATTGGAGTTTTAGCTTGAGGAATGCACGAGGCTAGGGAAGAATCACGTTCTTGCCCTAAACCACGCTCTAAAATACAGCCGTACTACGAACCACGTTCAGTTCCACGGCCGTGGAACCTTGCAAGAGAGGCATGATGCATTCCAGTAACTATTACGGCCGTGGAATACATGGTACAAACCGTGACCTAATCCACGCCCTAAATTACGGTCGTGAAAACTTCCACGACCGTGATCTTGGCGAATCTTTTCGCCACACTTTGAAGCCACGATCTTTTGAAGATTGGGCCGGGCCGATATTTTATCTTGCCCTATAAAAAGACGGACGAAGCAAGATTTCGTCATCACCGCTTGCACCCGCAAATCCCCGCTTACCCTCATTTATCGACGCTTGGGATCGTTCATCTCCGCTTAGAGAATTCCAACGCCGTTTGGCCTTTGCTTGGAAGTATTGATCATCTCATTGGAGATTGAAGTTCGCATCTGGGAATTACCCTAATCTTGCACTTTTGGTGGAGATTGTTGTTGAGATCTCCGGATTGGCGGAAGATCGAAACTTTTGGAAGATTTGCAAGAAGATCTCTCTTCTTGTTTAGGTTTGATTCGGAAAACGGATTGACATCCCGTTTTCCCTTCTTTCCTAAGGTTGTGATTGTTAACTTTATTGTGAATCTTTTGACAACATTCGTTCTTGATTGTGACTTTGAGATTGGTTTGAAGATTATTGAAAGTTCTTGAAAGTTTTCCTCTTTTTATCTTTTAATTCTTGAATTGATATCAACATGACTGTTATTGGCTAAAAACCCTTAACAATTCTAAGGTGAAGGGTTGATAGTTGTGGCTTAGATGATGATAGATCGATCGCAAATAGATTAGACCCTGAGAGTTAGAGAGAATCGCCGACAACCCTAAATTACGGCCTGTTCTTGAGTCCACGGCCGTGGAACCTCAAGAACTAACCGTGATTTCCCTTAAGTCCACGAACTTGCTTTTACTTTAATCCAAAGTTAAAGATTTGCTTTAACTTAGTTTAGACTTGTCTTTTCTAGGTGGTAGTGAAGCCTCAACAACCTCTACCTCGATTGTGAGTGTCACAACCTCAATCGGTTAAGTTAGTCTTGATCCTTGGGTTACAAGTTTGGGTATTTGACACTAATTCTCACCTTTAGAATCTTTCTATATTGAGCCTCAACAACCTGTATAGAGAGTGCCTTGTAGGTGAGTTACATAAGGTTTTTGGAACTTCACCGTACGATTACCTTACATTAGCATACCTTTGCATATCTTAACTCTGTCTTTATATCATTAAGTATATCTTGAATCGATTGCCACAGCTGGATACTTGGATCTTTAGGATTGTTGTTTTCCCAATATTTGCAAAACTCTCATATTTACTCACTTGGTAACCTGCAATCGAATTTGTTCCCACCCAAATCCCTGTGTTCGATACTCTGGAATTCTTGCTTAGCTACGTCGATCCGTACACTGCGGGTTCGCTGCTTGATTCTAGTTTTATAAATTTAAAGCTTATTTGCACACACCTTTAGGGGAGACCATATGCTAACACCGTTTACCATGCATAATATGATGGATTAGTAAGTGTACTAATCACCGAATATGAACGATATAATTTCAGAATATACATGATATAGTAAATGGATGTTTCATATATTAGATGTTGTATGTTAAGGAGCATAGCCTTTACACTTGTTGAAACATAGGAAGACGCTTTGTAGGTTGTATGCACAGTGTACCATAGATAATATGACGGACTAGAAAATCCACTTTTTACCGTATATGATGTAATATTTTACAGAATATACAAGGTATAGTTACCGAATATAGAATATTAGTGTGTTGTATGTTAATGAGCGTTGTACACTTGGGTAATTTTACAGAATATACAAGGCATAGTTACCGGATAATATGACGGACTAGAAAAATACTGACTATAACACAACCAACGTATGAAAACGAACGTTAACTTGTATGCAAACACAAATAACAATATAAAAAATATGATAGCTTAATTAGTGTCTTTTTTTTATAGAATATAAACAGTATAAGTATGGAATATAAAAGAAAGAGTTGTCGAATATACTCGATGTAATGTCTGGATGTTATACTGTTTGTTTTACGGATTTAGATAAACGAATTAGGTGCTTATGATCGAGTAAAGATAACAAGTAACACCAAATTTTGTTATAGAGTTTATTATAGTGGTTCACTGATTGCGAAATATCATATTCATCTAAGACAAGTTTCACACCATACAAATAATAAAGAAAATTTATTGCAATTTCATGAGCATATGGTACTCATTCAAGGGACTCCTTGCAATTCCTCTTGTCATGTGTAGTGAGCTGACTACATAATATGTGTTGATTCATCGTATTGCGGAGTCAAATATTTTGTTTTCCCTGGTGATTGTGTTAATGTTATTCCATCATTGAATTCTTCGTTTGCCGCTGCTTCATAAAATTCATCCATACTCTCCATGTTAGCATCAATGTCGAATTCATCAACATCTCAATCTCTTTCATTTCCGGAATCTGTACAAAAATCACTACAGATTTATAATCTGAGAATTGAAATATAACTAATGATTACGAGTATGTTTAATGTTTGATGATTGGGTAAACCATCACCGTTGCCAAATCTGTTTTCTTCACCATTTTGTAGAGCGTATTCGGCGGTATAGTTACATATATTCGTTAATATGAAACCAAATATTTGTTGATATATTAATTTCATCGAAAAAACCATTTCGCATTCACGTACCTTCTTCCATCGATGTTGAAATGTTGCTTGCCAGAATTCCCTACACAAATCAATCGATAAATATGGACATATAATGATAAAAAAACGTGAGTCTATAATTATAATATCCAACAATTACACGAAGACTTTCGATATGTAACTCAATCATCAAACGACAGCAATCTAGTGCAGAACCGAAGTAGCAATTATTTTATTTTTATGGTTGTTTAATCGGGGACAAAGGTAAGACTGTAAAATGACTCAAACCGTTTGAAGAAAAAACCGAGTGGTTGATTATGGTTAGAATGAATAATGAAAATGAATCACTTACTGTGAATTATTCCGGCGAGGATATGGTTATGTTTCAGGCGAAAATGAAGACCAAGCAGTATAAGCAAAACGTTGCAGAAAAACGGAAGATTATGCGTTCGAACGATGATGCTGAATAATCTGATATGGGTAGTGCAATTTCGAAGATAATCTTTAATATCCTTATCAATTAATTGGAGATTCTGTAGATTGTAACTACCTAAAATAGTGGAAGAAGATTTTATTTATAATTATTAAAAAAACAACGAAATTGCCTTAAATTGGAGAGTGTATTACACACTCCAATTAGGAGAGTGGTTTGGCATTTTCAGAAAATATTTGCGTAAAATTTCAGCCATTGGATTAATCAGATCAATGGCTATTATTTGTTCTCATTGAACACTATAAGGGTTGTTTACATATGAGTCAATATCTATACATATATATATATATATAAAAGCGAGTAGGCTCTTAACAATAGTGAATTAAACAGCTCTTCCTTCTCCTCACAATAAATCAAGCAGTTGTTTATTTACGTGTACGATTCCCTTCCCTCTTCCCATCCTCTCTTTCCTCTGCCCATTCTCGCTTTCCTTTGCCCATTCTCACTCCTTCTCCTTTAAACCCTAAATTCTATCGATTTTGACTCTCCTTTAGCACACCAACTGCCACTTCCTTCATCGGTTGTTTTCTTTACCATACCGATTTTGTCTCTCTTTTGATGTTTTTGATTTCCTTGGCTCCCCTAGATCGAGTTGAAGCGGCAAATTTCAAGACGGGAGAAGGGCAGACCTTGCTCACCGACGCCTTACCAGCTGTTGTGCAGCCAGCGGCTTACTTCTTGCCTCTCCCGCTTCAACTGTTCATTCTCTTTAAGGTTTGTTCTTCTAGGTTGATTGAATTATTGTACTGTTTATTTCCAGGCTTGTGAATCCTTCTTTTCCTCTTTCTTCGTCAATCCATTCAGCCTCTTGGTTTTCACTTTGTTGATTTGATTGTTGTTTGCGAGTTGGTGGTCTAGCGTTTTTTTTGCTGCCTTTCAATTCGATGGTTAGATGGTTGTTTGCAAATTCACGTATTAGGATTTTGTTTTGTTCCGAACAATTGACGCCACCTCTCACTTAGTTGTTTAGGTGGTTGTTGGCGGTCTATGTTTCTAAATTCTTGTTTTTCGTTCAAATGTCAAGGTTGTTATTACATTTAAATGGTGCGCGCAAGGTGTTTGTGGAAATGTCCAACTGAAGACTCGTTAAATGTGTTGTTAGGGTCATGTTCAGACAATTATTAAAGACATCTTCTCTAGAAGAGATGCTAACTTATAGCTGTAGAATTATTATATTTTGTAGTATATTGGTTCATAAGTTATTCTTAGATTGAATTGTTCATGAGAGAATGTGATCAATATGGTAATTGAAAATGATATTAAGTCACTGTTGGATTATGCTATCCTGAAAAGGAAACATAAATTGAGATTAGCTTAAGTAAGAGGTACAAAACTAAATGCTACCCTAAAAAACAAACTAAAGAAATTTGCATAAAGTCAGATTAGCTTAAGTAAGAGGTACAAACTTTATACATATATACACAATACATTTTTTGTTGAGTGAGAAGTTTTCAAAGTAGAGCTTCAGCAAGCCCACAAGAAAATGTTGAGGATTAAATAGAATGTTTTCATTTGTAATTACTTTTAACCAGCATCATATCACAAATTCATGGCACAAGAGTACATGTTTTGGCATATATATAAATCTGAATCCATGTGGGTTTACCAACATGTAGCATGCGTAGTCACGAACCATGTATAAGAATGTGATTAGGCTGTCATTAGAAGTTGTGTTTAATGTAGTACAAGTGCTTGCATGGATGGCATGCCCAAGGAAAACTTAAGTCATCATCTATCTATTGTCATTGGATATGCGTGCTATTGTGTAATTTAGATGGAAGCTTTCGTTAGATCTTGATTAGGGATATTGCTTTTGGCTTGTATTACTAGCTGCTCTTTCTAAGATTCTGTGTTAATAATAAAAATAATAACGGTGACATATTGTTCTTAAACTTTAAAGCCTTGAAATTTTGAATTAGATTTATTTCGCATTCTACTTTTGGGTCATAGTTCCTTGGCCTGCTCAGAAATAATCACCGATTTAATTGATATGTTGTGTTTAATATAGTACAAGAGGTCGCTTGGCAAATTAGATGAACTTTTAGATCAAAAGAATGTTGTACATAATCCCTTACATGTTTGAAATACACCAACCAAGTAGTATGCGGCTTTGAAGATGAATGGTTTTCAACATAGAATACAACCAAACTTCACCTTGGTGTTCTTGACCTTGTAATTAAGATTCAACAAATGTAATCGTTTCCACTATTCTTATGATTTATTTTGATTTTATACCCTTCCAATGTTGTGAGGATTCTGATAAGTTGCAGAGCACCTTAAGGAGCAATACAAGGAATTTAGGTACAATCCACTGTTCGCCACTTCAAAAGGTGAAAAATACGTTCTCTTTATTCATCGGCAGTTTTAATCCGATTGGCACATTTTGTTCTCTATTTGTTGTTTATACTCAACAAATGTTTGAATAGCCTTTAGTTTCTCAGATGACAAGATAATTTCCTCAGTCTTTCAGTTTATTTTATTTTTCCCCTGAGTTCCTCTTTCTGTATTGTTACAGGTTGTTCATCCAATACATGAACAAACTACGTACTTGACCGAGGAGCATAAAAAGGAAGCTCAAGACTGAATATGGTTAGTAGATAAAGCATCTGTTTTATTGCTTATTGAATTGGATATTAAGTTGATGTATTTTTTACAATTACTGTAGCCAGATTCGGTTTTTCCCTTTGCTTGACTCCACCCTCGAAATTAAGCCGTTGATGTTTTGTGCTTATCATCACTTTAAGGTTTCAGATATAACAAACATAGTTTATAAGTATACATCATTTTGGCATCCTTTGTTGTATTTAAGAGTTTATTTAAATTAGGACTCCCTAAAAAAGCAACAAAAAAAACACACTAGCAGATTCATAAATGTATATAACATTGCCCCCTCAAATTTATGCCCTCGACTCCTTTAGTTTGATGTACATCCCGTACCCTTATTCTAAGGTTCTTACTGTTTTTTGGAGGTCCTTAATTAAAAGCATAAGTCCTTTTTCATTTTAATTACAAACTTCCAAACTGAAATGCAAGGTAAAATACACTACATAGGAATATAAAAAGGGCTAAATGTTAGTAATTCAATCGTATCCTTGTGGCCAATATAATACTATATGATCATGTTTTCAATGTTATTTCTCGATGCACATGTTTTTGTCAACTTCTTACATTGTGCTCTCCAAATTGAGTTCATTTAGATAATTCAATTTATTTCTCGAAGCCCGTCGAGTTTTTTATAAGCTTAAGTGGACTCTATATTAGTTTTAATCAAGTTAAAATACATGCTCAGATTCGACTTGTTTGGTTATAAGAATGAATATGAATCAAGTTTCTTAGCTCGAACCGAATTCAATTGGCGCGGATCATATAACAACATGTTGATGCCTTACTCTTGTAGGGTCCGTTTGTGAGCTTGTTTTCGTACGCTTATCAAACCTATAAAAAAAAACTTAGGCATAAGCTTATGTGAACCTACAAAAGGTTAAGATTTTTTTATATCATTAGCTACGAGAAGGAAGTTTATGAAAATTATTGCACTTTATCGAACGATATATTACAAATAAAGCCCTACAAAAAAACATATTTAATTCTAGAGTAAAAATTTTTTTTAGTAACTTTACACGTAGATTGGCCTCAATAAAGTTTCTTCTTTAAACACCAATTTGCGTCTCAATAAGCATGTGAGCTGCCATTTGTTCATCTTTGCCTGAACTACTCTACAAATGTTGAACTTATCACCGTTGTTATGTTGTTGCACCTACTTTTCCACATATTATTTTCCTAACAGGGATCAAAAGCTTAGAGGCGGCGTTACTTACAAGCCTCTGGAGTCAGATTATTTTGATATCCACATTTCAAGTTGTAGTCCACGAACATGAACCTTGGTAGTGATGTTGCCGAATGTTCTACTAGGAAAAGACTAAGACCTACACCCTCAACTCGCCGCAGTCGGCGTCTTGACCGGATGACGAGTCCCTACACCGCAATTGGACCACATCCTACACCAACAAGTGCTACTATACTATCCTCACCAAGTAGTTGTGTCAAATGTGGAGCCACTAAATTTACGTATGAAACTCGGAATTTCTGTTGTCTTAATGGTGATGTGCACATAGCTAGCATTGACTTTCCTACTGAGCTCCTTAACTTATTCGGTGGAGCAGACGAAAGTGCCTTGCATTTTCAAAAATATGCTAGATTATACAACAACATGTTTGCATTCAGCTCTCTTAGGGGAACAATTGACTGCAAATCTAAAAAAGGAATCTATGTATATAAGCTGCACGGCCAACTATATCATTACATAGGTGACCTTCTCCCTAGCAACACCCATCCCCAATACCTACAGTTGTACTTCATCGACACTCAACATGAAAACGAGAACCGAGCAGGATTGTTCCCACAACTGCGACCGTAAATCATTCGTACTTTAATGTCCATGATGCAACAAAATCCTTATGCTCAATTTTTTCGATCATTAAGAGAAATCGACATCGTTGAGGACACAAGAGTTTCCATTTCTAAGAATCCTTCGTTAGACCAACGTGTGTACAACGCTCCAAGCTCAGAAGAAGTCGCTGCAATATTGGCCGACGACTCAAATATACTTGCAACGAGCCCCCAAGTTATAGTGTACGGCAACTCCAACCAATCTCATCGAGTCCAACACTACTAAGGTTGTTATGATCCCCTTCAATACCCCCTGCTTCATCCGCAAGGAGAATCGGGTTGGCACCAAGGAATAAAAAGAATGTCAAATAGAAGACAACAAGAACCGTATGCAAACCCTTTCTTCCCTATATCAACTTGTGTAGTCCAAACCGAGAAGGATTTGATAGTTGTAAAAGCCAAAGGTACGCCACGTTCATTGTCGGCCCCGACCTTTGTTTATAATATACTGCTAAACATAGTACTTCTGGCTGCTTGTGTAACAAGTTCATATAATACATAGTTGCTGCACGAAGACCGCCCAAGGAAGGAAAGGAAGTATCTTATAGAGAATATTATGCATACAAGCTTCAAATCCGCCTAGGTAATTACCTCCTAAAAGTTGCACGGTTGTTTCAACAATACATAGTTGATATGTATGTCAAAATCGAGAATACGAGGATTGATTTCTTCAGGAAAAACCAACAACAATAAGAGATGATCTTTATAAAGGCATACTTGATAGCATGAATGTTGGTCACAATAATGCAAGTAATATTGGGTCCCGTACAATACTTCCACCTTCTTTCATTGGAGAATCAAGATATATTAAACCACGCTATCTCAATGTAATGACCCTTGTACAAAAATTTGGGAAGACGGATTTATTCGTTAATATTACTTGCAATCCAAATTAGGCAGAAATCAAAGAACAACTTATGCCTGGGAAGAGACCTGAACACCGCCCCGACATTGTAGCTCAAATTTTTAACGCGAAATTGAAACTCTTGAAAGATAAAATCGTCAAGAAAAAAAATTTCCGGCCCCGTGGCAGATAGAGTTCATGTTGTCGAGTTCCAAAAACGTGGTCTACCGCATGCTCACTTTCTAATAATTTTGCAGGCAACACATAAAATCAAAAGCCAAGAAGATTTTGACAAATATGTTTGTGTAGAAATTCCTGATAAGCAAAATCATCACTTGAGATCTGTTGTGCTTAAACACATGATGCATGGTCCTTGTGGAGCAAAAAATCCAAAATCTCCTTGCATGAAGTAAAAAAAATTATGTAAGGGCATGCAGATTTAGTTACCCAAAAAAATTATTGCATTCACTACTTGTGAGAACGACTACTACCCTTCATATAGAAGAAGAAACAATGGACACAGAGCTTTTATAAGAGGTGCGACGTTGGATAACTGATGGGTCATTCCTTACAATCCATATTTTTCAGCAAAGTTTGACTGCCATATAAATGTAGAGATCTGTTCCATGATAAAAGCAATCAAATACCTATATAAATATGTGTACAAAGGAAATGATCACATCAATTACAACATCATGCAAGATACAATCAATAACAACGACGAAATCCAAAGCTATCAAAGTGGAAGATGGATATCTCCTCCTGAATCAGCATGGAGAATTTTTGGAATGGAATTATATGTTATTGATCCACCCGTTCTTCCTTTGCAAATACATCTGCTTGATATGCAACCAATAAGTTTCCATGAGCGTGAAAGTCTACAACAAATTGTTTCAAACGAGCAACGCTCAAGTACCATGCTAACAGAATTCTTCAAGATCAACTCAACAAATGCGAGAGACAAATTGTACTCTGAATATCCTGAATTCTACGTCTGGAATGCTACAAAGAAGGAATGGATCAGAAGACAAAGACATAGAGCAACAATTGGCAGACTAGCATACATTGCCCCAACGGAAGGAGAAAGATACAATTTAAGATTGCTGCTCTTACATGTACGAGGGCCCACATCCTTTGATGCCCTCCTTACTGTCAACGGGCATAAGTATATAACATTTAGAGAAGCTGTAGAGAACCAAGGACTACTAGAACAAGATGGCTATGTAGAGTCGTGCATGAATGAAGCAATGCAGGTACAAATTCCACGTGCACTACGACGTCTCTTTACAATGTTATTGATATTTTGTCCTACGACAAATCCCCATACACTTTGGGATAAATATTCCCCCAGCTCTTTCCGAAGATTTCAGCCCCCAAAATAAAGCAGATCCTGTCAAAGTTCTACACTTGACTTGTAGAGACACTGAACGATTTCTACAAGGTATGGGCAAATCGTTAAAAGACTACAACCTCCATGACCTCATTGATGTCCAAGAAATTTCCCTCAAAACCTCAAAAGACATAAACGACGCGCTTGCTGCTCCTATTCCATCTATATACAACAAAGCCTCTAAAAAGTTAAATGTTGAACAACGTTTTGCATATAAGTTCATAATGCATCATGTGAAGACAAACACAACAGGAGCATTTTTCATCAACGGACACGGAGGTATTGGAAAAACTTTCCTTTATTGCGCGCTTTATGCCAAAGTGCTTTCTATGGGACGAATTGTCTTACCAACAACTACATTTGGCATAGCCGCATCGAATATTCCAACAGGGAGAACATCACATTTAAGGTTTAAGATATCAATCTACGATGATTGTCCCTTAAGATGTAATGTGTCCAAGCAAAGCAATTTAGCTTAATTACTCAAAGAGACAACATTAATCATTTGGGACGAAGCATCAATGGTATAAAAGACATTATTTAGAAGTAGTAGACATACTCCTATAAGATATCTGTAGCAACAAATGTCTATTTGGCGGAAAGATCATTGTCTTTGGCGGCGACTTCCGACAAGTTCTACCCGTACTACCAAGAAAAACCCAACATGAGGCAGTTGATGCCAACTTGGTGTGCTCCTATCTTTGGCCAAAGCTGATAAAGTTCAGATTAACCAAAAATATGAGGGTAAAAGATGACCTAAAATTCTCGAGCTTCCTACTTGAATTGGGAAACATGTCTCTACAATCTGTGGAAACCGGTGATGTTGCTCTCCCAAAAGAGATCATCATATGTTTTGACAAAGAACGCAATGATTTTGCTGAATTGATAGACGAAGTGTTCCCTGAGATAAGAAACTCTTCCATTGATCCCAACATCTTCAATGAAAGAGCAATATTGACACCGACGAATGACGACGTCGATAAAATTAATGCAGCTCTTATTGACAAGTTTAATGGAAAATCCATGACTTACAGAAGCTTTGACACTGTGATTGATGATAATTGCAATACTTATCCTCCAGAGTTCTTAAACACATTATGTCCTGCTAGTATGAGCCCCCACGAGCTTGTTTTAAAAAAAAAGGGTGCCCGGTTTTATTGCCTCGCAATCTAGTCCAAATTATGGCTTATGTAATGGCACCCGGTTACTATGCAAGGAATTTTTCAAACATGTCATCCATTGCGAAATAAGTGTTGGCTACTACAAAGGTGAACAAGTCTTCCTACCAAGAATCACACACCATCGTTGACAAATTATCCCTTTCACTTTGAAAGAAAGAAATTTCCAATCAAACTTTGCTTCGCCATGACAATAAACAAATCACAAGGCCAGACATTAGAACAAGTTGCGCTATACTTACAGCAACCATGCTTTTCACACGGTCAGTTATATGTTGGGCTTTTAAGAGCACGGACAAGGGAAAAAGTCACCGTGTTTACTAAGACACCCAACCAACTGAAACACATTGGTCAAGGATGTAGTATCATTTGAAATGTTAAGGCATGCCAAAATCATCTAAACGAGGTACTTACTTTTTTTGGGTCCTTAATTAGAAGCTTGTACGTCCTTTTTTCATTTTACCTACAAACATCTAAGTTGATATGCAAGGTACAATACACTACATAGGAATATAAAAAGGGCTAAAAGTTAGTCATTCAATTGGATCCTTGTGGCCAATATAATAATATATGCTCATGTTTACAATGTTGTTTCTCGATACGCATTTTTTTGGTAAACTTCTTACATTGTGCTCATCAAATTGAGTTTATTTAGATAATTCAATTTACTTGTGACGTTTATATATTCCCTTGATTTATTATATCATTATCAACTCATTGTCTTGTCAAGTTTTTGAAGCTGAAGATTATAAACTAGATAAGATGAGAAACATGCTTAGGAAGGAGGGTGACTTTGAATTCTCGACAGCTTTGACATCTTACTCGCTTTTTCTTCTTGATTCATACCTAATTTGGTTTATGCTTATTTTATCCTCTTGGATTTATGTTGTTTTTCATCACTACTACTATTTGTTACAGTAATACCCGGGAAATTTTAAATTCCATTTAAAACCCGATCAGACCGGATTCCGATCTGCCAACCTTTATTCTTTTAAATAAAATAAAACAATATTAAATTCTATCATTTTATGTGACCTTGATTCACATAAAATGATAATTTATGTAACCGTAAATAATTCCGTACATTTTAAAAACCGAAGAGCGGTTCCATGCGAGTAACGATTTATCCATTCAGCTCATCTTTTAATTAGATGAGCAGGCCCAACAGCTGGCCCAGTAACCCTTCAGCCGGCCCAAGCCTTAGCCTAATCTGCTCTTAATTATTTTTAACCTAATTAACCCTAATCACCTTAGCAAACGGCTGCAGTACAAACGTGAAGAAACGCTGCTTCTCAACTGCTCTCCCTCGCCAATCTTCAACGCAGCGCCTCCTGTTGTAAGCGCAGCAGCCGACGCAGCCAGTCTCGACCACCAACAGTCGCCAGCGCAGCAGCCGATGCAACCCAGCCTTCGAGCACCCTGGTGCTGTCCAGCCAACGCATTCCAGCCTTCGAGAAACCAACAGGAGACGCCAAAAGTGTTACCCGAGTAGACCTATTGCACCTTGCTGCAGACGAGAAGGACACCAGCGAACCGGGCTGAAGAGAGGGACCTCGACGCCGGCCTTTTGTACACCTGATCTTCGCTAGAACCGCAACCAACCTCCCAGCTCCTCCCACACGACTCGGTAAGACCCTTCTTGTCTCGTCTTTCACTAGTGCTCAGCAGTTCGGAAATAACTCACCTTATGATACTGTAATGATGCAGCACACGGGACCTCCTCGCCTTCTCGATCAGGGACAACAAGGGTAGGACCGAGGACGCCAAGCTGCTGCCAATAAGCCTTCTGAGTACTCCCTCCAGCTACAAACGTGGATGTACAAAAATTAGTTTAACCTAGGATGTGTAGAAATGCACAGCTTTGTTTTCATGCTCAGTAGGACTCTAACCTGGAACCTATGAATAGATTTTATTAGACTTATGTTGATAGGGAAAATTGAAGCTGAGATTACTTACATGCTTTGTTTTTCCAGCTTTGACCTGCTAACTTCAAGAGCTAGTTTCTACACCTTAGAGCGAACATCCGCCGATGAATTTTTGATATGTTGTAGATGGAACTATGTAGTTTATTGTGTTAAAACTTGGTGGAAAGTTAACGGTCGGATTAGAATTTATAAGGACTCAAAGTAGGATAGTTGGGTTGTTTTTACAGCAGAGGAAAATTTGGCTAAGTATGGGAATTTCAGCTTTCCTTTCAAACTTGTGTGATTTATGGGAGAGTTAGGGTTAAGTGTTTTTGAGAGATCTATACCCCTATGTATAGTATTCATATCATAGAGGATCTAGGATTTTATTTCGGAATTTTTATTTTTTTTATCCAAGCCTTGTATCTTAACCCAAAGTCGGACCTTAACGACATTTTGGATAGACTAAGAATTTTGTGCAACTCTTGTAATTCGGTACTAAACTTTTCCGTAAGAACTAGAATATGGAAATAGGCTCTAAGGGAGGGTTGGATTAAGTTATAGAAAATTCTTGGATTTTCGGGATCAGGGGCAAAATAGTCTTTTTACCTTAAGAGAACCTTTTTCCATAATTTCTCTTCATGAGATTGTACAACTTAGAAGTTTATAACTTCTAAGAGTTTGGGGATGTGATCTTGATCCACATGCCTTGTTTGAAAGGCGACTGAGTTACCACTTTTTGACCAAGTCGAGATTGGATTATGGTAAGTCCACGGATTTGCTTAGTTGGCTTCTTGTATGAGGCTAATGTGTAAGAGTGGTGTTTGTTAGTTATAATAAACAACGAAACCGGACTAAGCCGACCTTATTATATTATGTAATTGACCTAAGTGTATGATAACGGGTTGTGACATCATCTGCCTAGCTCTTGCGAGAGTCTAGGAGGTTCCCTGCCACCAGCCCAATCAGGTAGACGGTCCGATGCATTAGTGCCATTCCTCGTTGGTAAACGGGGAGAGGGGCGAGGTTTGGGAATCCCTCGTGTCACAAAATAAGTATCATTAGTAATGACCTACCACCTAATTAAAGATAATAAAATGATTGAGTGTTGCATGTTGATTGTGTATATTGTGTGTTTGTGCTTTACCTTTATACTTATGCATAGAATATTAGCTAACGGTTTTATACCGTTTGTAGATGCCTTGCAGGTTACAGCAACAGCTGAGTGATCCGGAAGTAGTGGTCAGTCGGGTCTTCGTACTCCTTAGAGTGGGGTTGGGTGTTTGCTTTATTGTTTCTTTTATCGTATGAAGACAGATAGCCTTTTATGTTTACTAAGTATTGTTGGCTGTTAGACGTTGTGTTGCATTCATCTCTTCAAAATACTATTTTATGAATTTCGGTTTTTCTTATTTGTGTCTTGTTACAAGATCCTAGTAAAATTGTTGTCAAACTAAGGTCGGGACCCATTGTGAGGTCCTAACCAGTAATGTCCCGAGTTCTGAGAATTCAGGGTGTTACAGTTACTTCCTATGAGTAAAAAAATATCACTAGCTTCTTGCTAATTATTTGGGTCTTTTCTTTTTTTGTATTAATTGGAGTTGCTTCTTCATTTTACTCAGGGGAGGTAACCTGTTCAAGTTTTTGGCACTAACTTCAGCTTGGTTTCCTCGGTCCAGCCGGCTTCTCATGTAAGTTGTTTTAGTTTTTGTTCGTTGCTTGTGACCTTTTATTTTATGGTATTATGATTTCCATTAAGTAGCTGTTTTACAAGAATCAATGAATGAACTTGCTAAACCTATTTGAGCGTCATTTTCCTTAAGGTTAGACATAGGGAGAAGCTACACTAGGTTATCCTACCATAATAGTTGATGATATGATATTTTGGATCACATGGGTCTTTTCTTGTTTTGTATTAATTGGAGGTGCTTCTTCATTCTACTTAGGGGAGGTAACCTGTTCAGATTTTTGGTACTAACTTCAGCTTAGTTTCCTCAGTGCAGCCGGCTTCTCATGTAAGTTGTTTTAGTTTATGTTTGTTGCTTGTGAGCTGTTATTTTATGTCACTATGATTTCCATTAAGTAGTTGTTTTACAAGTATCAATGAATGAACTTGCTAAACCTATTTAGTACTCATTTAGTTTAGTAATCATTCTTTGCATCTGATCATCAACTTTACTTCTCTTCTTTTTGACAGCTTGTATCAGGGATACATGGCATAGTATAGTTTAGTACTCATTCAGTTCTTCTAGCAAGAACCACAAGGTGATTATAGCTTTTAACCACATTCAAGCTTTGTTTGAGTTAAACATTCTCATGTTGTTTTACAGCCTCATTTTATGTAGGTGTTATATGTGGATGAATATGAGGAGGTATTAAGGTTGAAGAATGACAAACAAAGGTTCGTTAAAGATGATTATGATTATGACAAGCTGAGTTGCAATAGAGTAATAATGAATAACTAAAATAACTATGAAAATCTAAAATTACGATTCTAATTGTTTATATGCAGGGTTATGCTACCGATGGTTAAATCTAGCTGCTTCATCTGAAATGTATGTACACGAAGTTCCAAAGAACCGTTAGATTGTGCTGCATTGACGCAGAGGTTAATTCTTGTATAACACAGTTATAAGAACTTTCTTTGTTGAGCTTAGCATAGTCCAAAATGTCCACATGCAGATGAGCCTTCTATGTGGAATATAACTTACACCAAATGCCATCCTGTAGATGTAGCTCGTAAAAATAGAGCATTTGTCTACCTGACTCTAATGTAATTACAACGAACACGTATCACATTACTTTGATAATGAATCTTAACTTCTTAGCATTTGCTGGCACGCGCGAAGCGCGTGAGAGTTTACTAGTATATATAAAAGTAGAGGATCTCTTAGGAATAGTGAAATCATTAGCCTTATTTCTGAAAGAAATTACAAAAAACCCATTACCTGTTTGTTGCCCTTCCGTTAATGAACCGAGTTGAAACTTACACAAAAAAGGCACTCGATCCCTGTCCTTCTTGCTAATGAACCCATCAACCCCCTGCCTCTTTCTTCACCGCCGACATAAACCTCACAAAAGCCCTAACTCTGTTAACCTCCTCCTTCATCTCTTCGCTTTAGCCAACGAGTAGCCCGTTGCCTCTTTCTTCACCTCCGAAAGAAAGCTTGTAGAGCCCTAACCACGTTTACCTCTCCTTTTTGCTTCAGCCAGTGGGCTAGCAGCTTACGGAACCCTCCTTTCACAGTTTTGCCGGTTCGCCCAGGCATCGACCGCATAGTTGGCGGTGTTCTTCACTTGTATTTTGCCGGGGTCCTTACAATCTAGCTCATGGGATCCAACCAAATTAAGAGCTGAGGTAGTGTATTTAACACCATTCAATTTTTTTGTGCTTGGGAGTTTATGCCAGCAGATAATTTATTCTATCTGCCACTGTTACTTTGGCACATTTTCATAGACAGTGATCCAACCAAATTAGCTTTACCCGATTTCGGCTTAGGGCTTTCCATGAACTACAGTGGTATCTGAGCTCTTCATCGGACAATATGAATGCTTGTTTGGTTCAACAATACTTCTCTTAAAAAATTATATGCTTTACAAACTATAATGTTCCTTAGTACGTTTCTTCGCTTATTATGCTTGTTTCATGAACTTGCCTACTGTTGAATTGGAAGTCCTAAAATAAGTGTTAATGTATGATAAATTACGTGTTAGGTTGTGATTCCCTCAAGGTGCTCGACAAAATGCTTAAACTTTCAAAATTTTCTTGCCTACTATGGAAAATCTATAGTACTATGGATCAACCAAAAGGATGGACACAAATGATAGCTTCAGACTTGCGAGTTACTGGTACTCGAAGCATGCCAACTCCAAACAACTACTCTTCTCAATGGATGCATATGGATCGAACACCTCGAAGCCAATACCATCTTCACTATATATGGTCTCTTTCTGGTAGTGAGGATTGAATCAACTTATGTTTACCTCATATGACTAAGAGGTATGCTTTGGCAAAGCTATCAATGTCACCAACATGCTAAAACCATTATGTAGAGAATGTAGAGTGATTGAATATCAGAGTTTCTTTTAATTAAAAATCTTAGCATCTACTAATAATTGCTCATATTGACATCTTTTCAGTCTTTTCAGATACTTTGACTATTGCATCCATAGAGTAAGTAAATCTCTAGCGGCACTACGATAACCCGTTTTTGTATTTGATGGTGGATTTTTGCCAATGAAGAAGGAACAAGAACACAAGAGAGAAAGGTAAGGTGTTGTATATTTAGCTAACTGTGAAAGTAGCTTAGAATGGAAATTACTTTTGCAAGTTGAAGCTTCTATTTTCTACTTTCTAGACACTATAAGTCGGTTCACCAATTGTTCAATTGATATTACTTAGTTTTTGAATATCCTCTTTCCCTTTACTTTATTGAACATATTTATTCGTTCTGAAATTAATAACAGTTGTGCTGACATCTCTTAGTCCTTTACTATCTTATGTTTCATAGATCTTGACTTGTTAATCATTTGTTATGCTTAAATGTTGTTTTCTAATCCCTTATGATGTTGCATGTACTACTTATACAAGTGATAGAGGGAAACATGTGAAATAAGTTGCACATTCTTTGTTATTGCATTTAGCGGGGGGATGCAACATAATTTGGCAGGAAAATTGTTTTATATGTTTTCTTGGGACAACAACTAGGTTGAGGATGCGCTACAATTTGAAGATCGGTACAATATGACTTGCTTTATTAAGAAGTTGATTTTGATGATTTTTTACTATGAATGTAGGTCAAGAAAATAAAACCTTCAACGTGCTATTGAGCATGAATCCAATGGGAATTCTGTTGCTGTCTATGAATGTTTTAAAAAGGTTGTTGATATTTCAACTACAATTGCACTTCAACTAATACACGTATTTATTCCCTCTTTCCCCTTTGTTTTATAAACTTCGAGTAGATATATAATGATATATTGCATTTCTACCAAACCTCTTGCCGACCAACATTTTTGCTTTTGAACGTCTTAAAGAAGGAAAATGTTGGTTATATTATGCAGTGGCGGCCGTAGGATTTTGAAAGGGGGCGGAATTTTATTTTCGATAAATATATCTATGAAAATAAAATAGCGATAAAAACAAAGTCAATATGTCATATACTTACAATAAAAAAAAAATTACACTTAAAAGCGCAGTCATGGACCGCGCCTATAAATTTTTTTTTAAAAAAAATAGGTGCCCTATAGGCGCGTCTATAACCGCGCCTCTTTAGTTTTTTTTTCTTTCAAAAACGTTACACTATAGCCGCGGTCTAGATACGCACCTCTATTTGTGTTTTTATTATCTTTGTCCTCGACAACGCGTTTTACAAATAATAGTGCGGTATAAGACCGCGCTTCTACTTCAAACAACAAATCTCGTGCATTTTGGTGAATTATTTCACTCCGAGCCTAAAACAGAAAATTCTTTTGAAGTTTCGTTTACTTCGGTGAAAGATCCAAAACAAGATTTAAACATAACACAATAATATTTATATTTCAAAATTAATAAATCGTAGAAAAATTTTTTATAAACGAGAAGCCACAACCCATTTTAAAACGATTTTTTTCAAAGAAAAAAAAAATTATTTTATTTTTTTTGGAGGGTGGGGCAGCTGCCCCACCCAAGGGCCGCCCCTGATATTGTGGTTTCGTATGAGGCAGATTCACAAATGACGTATTTGGCCATTAGCAAACATGTTGAAGGTGTGATCATTGAGGACTCAGACTTAGGGCCCGTTTGGTTTTATCACCGGAAACGGAAACGGAATGGAAACGAATCTAGTCCATATACATATCCTTATTCATCAAACTTTTTGGAATCATTCTTTGTGATTTGAATCAGTTGGAGTAGTATTTGATTAGTTTTGATACCCTATAAGGTAACAAAATGGAGGAAAACACATGCATTTTACATGAAACTCATGGAATGATTCCAAAAAATTTCATGAACAAGACATGCATATGGACTAGATTCATTTTCACTCCGTTCCGTTTCCGGAGTTACAACCAAACGGGGGGTTAGATTCCATTTGGTTGTCCTTGGCCGTGTATGACCTCGTGAATCATGATTAAGTCAATTGATGCACTTGCTGAGCTATTAAAGGCCCCGTCAATGGATGCATATGGATTGAACTTCTCGAAGCCGATATCCCGTATTTTTGGGTAGTTAGAAGGATTAAATCAACTTATGTTTGCCTCATATATGACAAAGAGGTGTGTTTTGGCAAAACTACCAGTGTCACCAACATGCTAAAACCATTATATGGAGAATGTAGAGTGATTGAATATCCGAGATCTTCAATCCAAAAAATAATGGCCTCCTCAAGTATG